>LR990857.1:12476812-14971836 GCA_905163395.2 Endotricha flammealis
AATTACTAAGTCAGCCACAATCAACGCGCGTCTAAATAACACTATCTCAGCCACTGTTATCTTATATGCAAGCCACTCTAAATATAACTCAGCACGGAGGTTATTTTTTTGCATCTAAATTTATAACAGGCATTCAAGCAGTAAACTTCTAAAATACATATATATAGCACCAAAATAATAATTCTATTAGCTTAAATTTTTTTAACTCAGTACGTTTAAAATATAACTCAGCCTACATTACATTGATCGTCAAATTTATCTAAAATTATCATCAAATAGAATGTTCATCAATCTGTGTGATTTGTCCATATATATATGTGTGTGTTACCGGGTACGTTTTACAATGCCGTAGCCAAAATACCAAATTTCATAAAACCTATAAGGCCGAATATTAAAATGGAATGGTTGCCGAATGGTTGTTTGATCGAAAGTTTAAAATAAGTCTTGGCAGTCTTGGCAGGCTTCGCAGTTTTTGCAGGCTTGGCTTGGCAGTCTTCACTTGGCTGGATGGTTGGTAGAACTGTGACGTCTCCGGCGCTGCGGGATGTGCAGCCCCTTCGCCCTTGCGTGCGAAAAATGATCTTTCCACACCCTCAATGTTTTGAAGAGACCTATCTAACGATACCCCACAAAATGGGGAGGGCGCGAAAAAAAAATTCATCCCCACTTTACATGTAGGGGAGGCACCCCAAAAAAAAATATGTTTCTAAATTTTCTTTCAGCACTTTGTTAACATTGTTAATATGGTGTATACATACCAAATTACAGCTCTCTGGCATCAAGCGTCTAGGCGCTAGACCGCGGACAGACAGACAGACGGACATGGCGAAACTATTTTTTGTAGTTTACTACGGAACCCCAAAAAGAAGTTGGATGATGTGGCCAAAAAAAAGTTCTGTGGCTGGACTTATTATTTCTCTATTGTTTATAGGTAATACATGGCATTATCTCTACGAGTAATTATTATTTGTAGCATCAACCAAATAATGATCTCTGTTAAATAATCTGTTCATTAATTTTAGTAATCAAATAACTTGTTAATTTTTGAGATCTCTCAGTTCTCCTAAATTTTTAAAAATATATGCAAGTTTAATATATTTCGCAACAGCAGTTGATGAACAATGTGTCGTTATCAGCCAAGCATTAGTGTATAGTGATTCTTTCAACCTTTTACAAAGTGGGGTCAAATCGGGAACGTGTCAGTTATGCCCTTGATTATGTAATTATGGCTATATGATAAAAACGCTGACTACCAGGCGGGCTCTGTTGCCCTCTTATCAAAATAATATTTAGATTTTTTGAACATATTTTTTAAATTTTAAAAAGACTTTACACAGCCCAAGCTTGGGTAATTCATAATTCAAACAGATTATTATAATAAATAACTTTTGTCTGAGTTTAATGTATTTCTGTTGTTTACGGTTTTTAATAGAATGTGAAATCTACTTATTTCATCGGCCGCGAAATTAATAGATAGAAGTAGTAGATTCATATTCCAAGCTTGTCTCTCGATTGTTATAATAGATGATACTAGGCTGCCTGTCCACTGAAGTGGACAGAAGGGAGGTAAGGTGTAAACTATGCCTAAATTAGTCAGTTGAATTGTAATATCTCTGTCCAGTGAAGAGGAGCGGAAAATTAATTTATACAATTGTATTGGTTAATTTTAGCACAGCTTCACACCTCCTTTAAGTCTGCCTGCAAGAACAATAGAAAATCTTAATATTTTAAGAAGTATCTGATTTTATAAAAGAAAATACTTATCATCGATTTTTGACAACATTCGGAGAATGTCAGTTTTTATTTTATGTATTCATTGATGTCCACTGAATATCCGTGTATATTTTATCTTTGCAAAATACACTCAAAAGATACTAATCTCTCTATCAAGCCAATTTTATTTCAGAGGAGCTTCAATGAAAGGCCGTCTTAGCTTATACGAAAAGTTAAATGAAAAACCTTTCACCTTTGTCAAAATGTTAATAATAACAACATCATTATTTTCAGATCGGCAAGTAATCTTTCGACGGAAAATGTCTGCCATTTTCCAATTGAGCCTGCACGCATCCCACGTACGTTATTGATTTGATCTGGATATCGTGACGTAGGATGCAACAGGTCTTCTGCATACAACGCTCGAATAACTTACATAGCAACAAACCATTTTCGCTTGTAACCAAACTGTTGCTGAGGTAATAAAGTTCAATTTCATTTGCACTACATTCAGAAAGCAAATTGCAATGTGCAGAATCTAGGTTTTCCCGGGCCCTGATGGAAAGGGACAGATAGCTCGACATAGAACTAACTCGCTCGCTTGAGGGGTGGCACGCTTTGACCTTTTCAGAGAAAATTTTAAAATGTTAGGATATTTAAAATTGGAATAAAGTTATGTTTGTTATTTTCCGTATTTATTTGCACTCTCAGTATGAAGGTAACTATTTAATATTTACATGGCCGCTGGGGGAACAACGTGTTCTGAAAATGGCTTTGTTGCCGGGCTCCCAAAATATTCTTTGTTTAGGGCGTTATTTAGGAGGCATATTAATAGGGCAATTTTGCGTAAAAAATACCAATTTGTTTTGTTTAGAAATAAGCAGTGTAGCTTAGAAATACGCAGTGTAATTACGTAATTCTATTAAAAGTAATGTAAACATTTATTTGGTACTCAGTCACATAAATATATTGACAGTTTTTTATTTAAAAAATTACACATAGGATATTAGATAGATATAAACTAGATTAACATAAAGGTAATTTTTCACGAATAATCAATAAACAAAAATACTAACTTGTTCAGAAAGGTCATGAATCTCCTACGAATTTCCGGAATGCTTGTGAACGCGATATATTGGATACCTCTATTTATACATTCAGGTGCGTATTCATAGCCGCGTAAAGTTTCGCAGCGAATTCGCCTTTTGTGGAATAGGATTAGGAAACCATCCAGGCCCAGCTAGACATTATTTTAAATAAATAGGTAAAATTATTTAATAATATTTTTCTTTACCATTAAAACTCGAATTGATCGAGGAAATGCAGTGAGTTGCATTCGTGGTGTTAAAGTAGTGGAACTCCCAGGGGCCGCTATAAATAGGTACACAGATTGCAGTTTACCTTTGCACTTTGCGTAGTGTTATCACTCCCGTCCACTTTATTGATTTATTGTAACTATGTTTCGCGTTTGTGAAACAAAGGAAGTTTGTCAGTTTCAGCAAATTTGTAGTTATGAACACTGGTCGATATTACATCATCATGTATATATTGCTACTCCCCCTACTATTCAGCGTTGTCATTTGGTTTTAACTTTGATTTTAAATTTGTAGGATAAATAGTAGAGGTTGGTGGTATGCTCCTGCGGTTACCACCGACTGTTAAATGTTTTTCTTTAAAAGGCTACACAGATTTTTTTTTATGGGAATGGGACCTGGATTGCATAGATTAAGATTATTAAAAATCAAATGCGAATTCGATTGCATGGAAACATATAAAAATCACTTTTCACTAACCAAAAAAAACAAGTAAATGTGAAGTAACGTTCAAGAACACAACCTTGACCTCTATTTGCCAAGCAATATAGCGAAAATTTTGTTAATTTTGAAAATATATTTGATACTTACTGGGTATTCATATACAAAAAGTTAAAAAGTTCTACACGTCATATGTTTATTATTATTAAGTAATAGGCTTTTGGTGCCGTGCTGCAAAGTCTTGATTTTCAGCTTGGTTTCTAAAATATTGTTTTCTTTCTTGTAATTGTGACGTAAGAGACGATACGTTAACCCTTACCTATTTCACTGTTAGGCATTAATCCTCTTATTAATAAACAAAGATTAGCCAAGGTTTAACTAAAACTTGTTTTGTCACTTTCCAACTACATTTAATTTTCCTTAGCAATGACAGTGACAAAACAGGTGTAAGTTAAACCTTGGCTAATCTTTGTTTATTAATAAGAGAGATATGATCAAAATACAAAGTGACGAAAATGTAAACAAACGCATTATAATTACAACAATGCGGCCTTACTGCTGAAATAAATGTTTTTAAGGTAACGAAATTAAATATGGAGAGGGCAGGGCTAGCAAGACACGCATTCTACGTAGTTATAAACTTATTTTTAAACATAAAAGAGTTGACAAATCTTTATGTAAAATAAACTCTTAAAATAATTAAAAGCCATTAAGTTTTAGTCGAGGTTTTGTCCCTTGAGTTTAATAAAAGTTGATACTGCTCCCACAATTTTAAATAGCTTAGTTTATGTTTTCCGGCTGTGTTGTTGTTTTAAGTACAACCTGGGTTGTTTATTCATTTTTATTACTTAAGCGTTTGACGACTCTAAGAAATAATAAATTTAATTATAGTATTTTACTATGTATGTAATGTACAGTCAACAAAGGAATTGACTGACCCCCCCCCCCCCCCCCCCCTTGTATATATGATTGATTAAAGATTTCTAAATGTTGCGTGAAGGGATTTACTTGAAAATTTGTAATTACAATTGATAAATAAATTTTTAAGTAAATCCCTTCACGCAACATTTAGAAATCTTTAATCATATATACAAGGGGTGGGTACCTAATCGTTTTTTTTTTAATACAATTTTTATAAGCCGTATGAAGGCCACCGACTGTCATCTATCGACAACTGCCGGGATCGACGGCTTAACGTGCCCTCCGAAGCACCTTCTCCGTACTCGAGGTAACGAAATCCATCCAAACAGTAACTAGGGTAGACATTGCTTGACATGCGTGTTCGTCCGCCTTAAAGCAATACTTGCTATCCATATGTCGCCAACAACACGCTAGCACACAGAAAGGTAAACTTATTCACTGTTTACCCAACAAAAACACCTAATGTCAATCGCTCTAACATTATTTTATTACCCATGACCTTGTACGTACAAGGTATAATAAAGATGTTTATTCACACGTCACTACCTAACCGATGACCTCAAGATTCTATAAACAGGCAGTCAACATTCCCCCTGATTCTCCACAAGTAACATTAAGCTTCCAAGTTAAATAAAGCCCTGGTCACTATACAACGGTAAGGGTATGTGTACATTGCTACACAGCCAGGTAGGCTACGTGCGGAGACTGCGTACAGCCTAACGTTGTGGATTGGAGAACGCGTGTGCGAACCCTGCGTTTGTGTGTGTGGCCTACATTCGCTAGGGCTGCCTCCCGAGTCAGATTATATTCCGCCCATATCAAGGGTTTATAAGGAGCTTAGATTTCAGTTTTTTTTATTGCATGCGAAGAAAATATATTGTAAAACTATTAACTAATTTTATTACGGTCGTTCGTTAAATCGTGTTTTGACAAATTTGATAGTGTACTTTTAAATTCTAAGTTTTAAAAACATATTAAATATATATTGTCTATCTGTCGTGTTAAAAATTAATTATATTATTATTTTTGTATAAGCAAAACTTGTAAGAAGTAAGGTCCTTACAGAGTTCTAAGTGAAATAATCCAGGTGTCTAACTCATAAACAAGCAAGGTAAATAACATAATATATTTGCCGTGTACAAAACGCGAAGCTTACAACAGGAACTCGGTCGTCCCTCACCCTGAACGGGTCTGTCTTTCATTTAATGTCAGGGGTCGCACGATCGATGTAGCCACCGCCTACGCCCGCGTCCGCATCCCGTGCCTGACTATGTTGAGGACTGAGATGATAGCGAAAGCGGACACTGTAGCGGAAACTGGCTTAAATTAATTTGAAACTAGCCAGCATGGATGGATCTTCTTCTAATAAAGAACCTATGTAATGGTCCAATTCCAAGACTGACGGCACGCCGCAGACTGGCTTTTCAGACTGCAAGACTATCATACTACTAGTTTCCATGTATCTCTTTAATGTGAAGTTTTAGCGGTCAGTTGCAAACTCGCATTTTAATCCTAATTTCATATTAAGTGTGAAACTTTTTTCCCTTCCTTTTTGTCTTAATATAACTTTGACAGCAATAATTTAATGCCATTACTGCAAATTAGTGCAAATGTCAATGCATTTCACGATAAATGGGATACTCCTTCGTTTGCTGCAATCGTTAAAAAAATAAGAAACTTCTTATGAATAAAATAACTACATTTTATTTTTCAAATCTCCGTGTACATGAGTACCAGTGTGACTAGAAAGCCATATCGAATATAGTTGAATGGACCGAACAGTATATAGGTACTATTGGATATTTACCTAAGGAGTGGCATTCCGTAGTCCCAGTCCAATCAAAGACGTGCATTATGTCACAGAGAGATACGAGATTGAAATGGAACGTACATTCGTGGAAATTATTAAATAGCATTCCTATTTTACCGTGTATATGTATTCAGAAATGGAATACTGATATTGCACGTTTCATGTGTAGTGGAAACACCAATGATTACTTTATTCTAAAAGCCGACACAAACGGACTGCTTGATCAGTTAGCCTCATACACGGACCGCTCTTGCAGTCATCGTCAACAGTTTGACCGCACGACCGCCCGAAGCAGTTCAACTGCGGCCGGTTCCGAGCGGTCGTGCGGCGCACGGTTGCGATGCATCGCAATATTTAAGTCAATTATTTGAGACGAATCGTTAGGTACTATTATAACATATGACCCCGCATCAATGCCGACTGATGTGAAAGAGCTCTGGCTTATATGTATTTATTTATTAAAATCATTTACATATATTTATTAACGGTCTAGCTCAAGCTTTACCTAACAATAATAAAATGAGTCTTTAAGAAGAAAATAGTGAAACAAAAACAATTTATTAGTAGCAATTAGTTTAATTATTTATAAGTAAATAATGAGAACCAAATCCCTATTTGCAAATCGTGTTTTAACCTCATTTCAATTAATATCTTATTCCCTTTTTACTCCGAGCTGACGTCAAGCCTTTGTAATTACTTCAGGAAAAAAACAGGAGACTCATCTCTGTGAATTTCTCAATAACGTGACTCTAGGAAAACCCTCGTTGGATTTTTTTTAGGTCACCAGCGACATGGTCGACCTTGTCAGTGCCACATCGATGAGCAAGCAATCATGTTTATTGGTTGGTGATCCAATTTCTGTACGATATTCACGTCATTCTACACTGGCAAGCTATCAAATTAATTAACCTACAAATATAATATTATAGACGCAAAAGTTTGTGTAGATCGATGTGTATTTGTTACACTTTCACGAAAAATCTAGACATATCTGGTTGAATTATTATTTCTAAAGAGGATGTTTCTCATCAACTAAGTAAGATACAATGTCAATATCAAAAATTACTTTGTACTTAAAGCTACTTAAAAACCACTAAAGAAAAATATTTTTTTTTTTTTTTTTGGAGAATTCTCACAGATTGAGCTAGCCCCAAAGTAAGTTCGAAACTTGTGTTATGGGATACTAACGCAACGATATTATATTTTATAACAAATACATATATATATAAACATCCAAGACCCGAGGCCAATCAGAAAAAGTTAGTTTTTCATCATGACCCGACCGGGGATCGAACCCGGGACCTCCTGGGTGGCGGTCTGGCGTGGTAACCATTACGCCACGGAGGTCGTATAATTATTAAAGTGTAGGTTATAAAATATTTACAACTCTACGAAGCTATGACAGCTAGGCGCTACGGGATCGTAGCACCTCACTTTTATCTACGGGGCTTAAAACTATAGGGCCTTTTAATATATTTTATTATTCATACAAAAAAAATCTAAGAGGCTTTTAAGCAAAGTAATGATTAAATTAAACATAAAGTCAAATTTAATATTTAACTGAGAAACGGCTGTGAATTTTATGCTTTCAACTATATTACAGAATGCAATAAAACTTTAGTAGTCGCCTGTAGTATTTAATATTCAGAACTATGCTTAATAATTGTTGTTTCGTGTTCAGATACCTTTACAATATTGCGAACGTTCATTTGAACATCATGTTTAAATTAGCAGTATTGTATTTTTGATTTTTTTTAACTAAAGGGCGGCATTAAAATTATCTGATGTGAATAGTCTATCTGTCAGATATATCATTGACAAATCATGCAAAACCTGTCATTTTATCTGACAGAAGGCACTAAACTGTAAATGTGAATTTTACACATACTTAGGTTCACTAGCATTTAAAATATGTATGTATTTTTTTGTATAAAATGTACCCAATGGAAATGATTAGGCATTGTTTGTTTATATTTTGTCGTTCGTCCTTGTCATAAATAAATTATTGTTATTTACGAATAGCCAGTTCTTACTATAATTAATAGACTATCCAACACTTGTTTCAAAATTATCATCAATCATGAAATACGTCTAAAGAGGTTTTCTTCATTTTGCGACAGATATCTTGCCTTTCATTTTATCTAGATATCAACAGAAATATTTGAAGTCTGAATTTCAAGTTCTAATAATTATTTTTATGTTATTCATTTTCGGAAGTACTAGGCGAACATAACTGTTCAGTGGTTATTAAATCAAAGAATTTGAAAGAAGCGGCGCCCGAGCCAGTCTTTGCCAGCGGCGTTTCTAACTGGGTTAACAAGCGTCAGTTCTCACTAATTAGGAAGGTTTCGCAGTTCCGTGTACCTCTGCCCTCCTAGTATGTTGGATTAAATTCTATTCATATAATGCTTGTACTAGTGGGAATACCTACATTTTAAAAACTGGTAATAAGATTTAAAAGTTTTTAAACGTGAAATTTATGAACAGTGAAAATCTCTTTGAGCGGCGATACTCATCACCCACGCAGCGGTCACATTACGCTGCTTATGAGTAATATTTGAATATTTAATCAAGTTAAAATTAAACTCTTTTGAATAAGCTTTTAAAAATAAAACTAATACACCCCTAGCTATAGTTATCATGTCCGTGTAACTCCTAGACTTTACCGCAGGCAAACAAGCAAGCGGGCCACCTGATGGAAAGTGGTTACCGCCGCCAATGATCATAAGTAATACCACTGGCGCTACCAATGCGTTGCCTGCAATAAAGAAGGGAATAGGTAGAGTAGGGATGAGGAAAAAGTGATATTCTGTGAGAGGGTAGTACTTCCTTGGTCGAGCTGGCCTATTTCATAAATTCTCTAATACACGTTTTCACTAACGCCATATAGCGTAGAAATAATCTTATGTCATACAAATGTCATATAATTTCGTTCCAGTTAGGCTATCCCTACCGCTAGAAGGCGTTGGTGAATATGGGCATTAGTCCAGTGCATACTTACATTCACACAGATACATTAACATTGTTTTAATGTACAAACAAAGAGCGAAAATTACAATGAAAACAGACTATCTAATTTTCTCTCCTTTAATTGCATATCTTTAAGGAGTTTGCTCCCATTTCCGAGTTCACCCCCATTTTTGTTACACAACCTTTAGGCGTAAACAAATAAATCGTTTCCTTAGAGAGTAATCATGGGGCGAGTCCGAGTTTCAATTCACCTAAATGGGTTTTTTAATTCTTCTGAGAATTATTGTTAACTAGCTGTGCCCGCGACTTCCTTCGCGTGGTTGTCGAAAACACTATCGCAATATGAATAATTTTCCCTGTTTTGCAACATTTTTGACTGATGCTTCTCTCCTATTGGTCACAGCGTAATGTTATATAGCTTAAAGCCTTCCTCGACAAATGGACTATCTAACACAAAACGATTTTATTAATTCGAACCAGTAGTTCCTGAGATTAGCGCGTTCAAACAAACTCTTCAGCTTTATATATTAGTAGATATAGATAGATAATATTTTGTCGCTGAAGACTACAGAAATGTACAGTTTCACGACGAATAATGTTACGTAAATTATTCACATGAAAGGCTGCTGTTCTGAAATCGCTGACTATGAAAACCAAGATGTTACTTCATCATAACACAACACTACGCCGCTCTATCAACGGGTGAACTGTCCGCTGGTATCGAGAACGGGTTGTGCCGCGTATTCCACTTCATAGATTTATATGGGATTGGCATGGAAGGCAACGGCGCCGCACCGAACCCTAGGAACTTACGCTTAAATCGAACGCCTCACGGTTGACCTAACAAAATTCGTATGAGGAAAATAAAATTCATACGTCGCGTATCCTCGGTTGCGTAGCTCCAAAACAGGTAAGAACAACCGATAATACGTTAGGGCGTCGACTATAATAGATAAGGCCCAGTGCCCTATTCCTGTAAGGGTGGGAGTCCTGGATCCTCCAAGGGTGATATGAATAATGGACTGTATGAATTTATATAGGTACTGTAATAATCCTTATCCTTACTAATTTTATAAATGAGAAAGTGAGTTTGTTTGTTTGTTATTCCTTCACGGCCTAACTAATCAGCCGATCATTATGAAAATTTGTATATATATTGTCAGGCGTACAGAGTCCAACATAGGCGACTTTTTATCCCGTAAAAGTATGTCATTCCAGTGGGAAAATATTTTTTCTACTATAGAGGGCGCTGTATCGGCCAACAGATGGCGCCACAAGTCGTGCTATGGGTTGTTTTGTTGTCAATCGAGATCTATGTCATAAATTAACGCGAGCGAAGCCGCGGGGAAAAGCTAGTAAAGAAATAAATGACAATTGATTCGCCCGACAAGACTTAAGTACGGCGCGGCCGATGCGAGCGCCTCGTGGCCCGTTCTTGCGCCCGTCCAGCGCGCACCTCAGACGGCGTTGATTTGTGGTAGACAATAATTGATCATACAATCGAAACATACTCGAGAATTAAAGGAATTCCGTCTGTAACTATCCTATCTCTTAATTAAACAGACAGAACAAAGTGTAGCCGTAACTTTAAGTAAATAATTAATCAAGAAAAGATTTTCCTGGGCGAAGCTAGGTCGACTCAAGTAGTTTATTAGAAAGTCAGTGGGATTTGATTAATGGTATAACTTCAAGTTTGTTCTCGTTTCCCAGTTCAACCTAGTTACGTAATCTGTAAACAAATAAATCGTTAGATAAAGAGAATTTTACATTCGTAATGAGGGTTTATGAATTAATGCTATTTTTGTGTTATCACGAATAATTCTACCGATATTTTTCCTTTGCCGTAACTGTGAAAAGACTGCTCTAAGCCATAACTCTGCCTTTAGGACATACTCACCACACATTCTCACCTCATCATATCAACCTATAATCATCCCACTGGTGGGATACGGGTCTCCCTTCAATCGAAGGTGATTTTTTTTTTTTTTACGATGTTGTGCAAGCTAGTGAAGCGCTAACGGGATACGCTTCACCAGCAACATAGGTTTTACGTGGGCGAGGTGTCAACCCGCCGCACAACCCCCGAAATGCTGAAGGACCACACCCGTCGTTGGTCAGCGAGTCCATCGGACTTAGCTGGTTAGTGTAGCTAGGCTGTACTACCGACCATTCCCCTATCCGCCACCTTGGGGACGCTCCCCTACGCTGTGAGGGCCAGCGCGGGGATCGAAGGTGATTAGACCGTACTCTGCGACGCTGCTCCAATGCGGATTGGCAAAGGCCGGTGTTTTCGAACCGCCCTAAGGCCACCGACTTGGCTTAACGACTGTCATCCATCGACAACAGCCAGGACCGACGGCTTAACGTGCCCTCCGAAGCACGGAGATGTTCGAGATAACGAAACCCATCCAAACGCTGGCTAGGGTCGACGTCGCTTAACTTGCATGTTCATATTAGAGTGCGACACACAGCGACGCCATCGAGCTCCTCCCATTCTCACCTCAGTCTCCTGTAAAACAGCATCCACAGATTGACAATAATCAGTGAGGCTTATTGACGTCACAGGGGATAATGACAGTCATAGTATTACAGTATCTAATGATTTATTAAAATTTGTGTGCAGAACTTTATTTTATAGAACTCACAGCGAGTTTTATCTGAAAAATATTAGATGAAAGATAAAGTTGAAGCAGGAAGGCCTAGACTATCTGAAGGCTACTTACTGTAAGTATTAAATTATATATTCTGATAAATAAGCCTGTCCTGATTTAAATACATTAGTCTGTAATGTATACGTGTTGTAGTATTTTTACTGTGTATTATAGCATTTATATATTCTATAAAATAAACGATTTATTATTATTATATATTGTCTATATTTTGTTTTTGACTAAACTTCAAATACTTAACCATTTTTTTGTAGTTATTATTTTTATATTACTCTTACTCTTATGAAAAAAGAGGTAAGGTAATCGTTCGTAAGATTACCTAAATTTGAATTTTATAATGTATTTTAATATGATAATAGAGATATCTTTTTAAGAGAGGTAGGACACAGCGGATAATCCGCTCAAATCGGAGCAGCCCGTCTGGGGAAGGACCTTCACCTTACAGATAGCCAAATAGCATTGGTCTCGATTTCGACCATGATGTGTTCCTACGGTGAGTAAGGTTTCCAGAGCTCCACTTGGGGGGGGGGGGGGGGGGGGGTTGACAACGCGCCAGTGATGATACCATTGGTATTGCAAGCGTTTTGATAATAAAATGAACATAATAAAGCAAATTAATTATCTAATCGAGAGATTAGTTTGTTTACAGTTAAGCAAAGTACAAGTAGGTCGACTGGAGAGCGTTTCATTTGAGGAACAATGCCAGGAGATAAATGAATCGTTCCCTAAGCTTCCTGTTTTTCTACTAATACAGCGTATTTCCGGAATTCTGAAATACTTATTTATACTAATACTAGCTTTTCCCAGCGGCTTCGCTCGCGTTAATTTTATGACATAGATCTCGTTTGACAACAAAACAACCCGTAGCGCGACTTGTGGCGCCATCTGTTGGCCGATACAGCGCCCTCTATAGTAGTAAAATTATTTTCCCATTGGAATGACATGACATACTTTTACGGGATAACAAGTAGCCTATGTTGGGCTCTGTACCCGTGACAATATGTATGCAAATTTTCATAATGATGAATAACAAACAAACTCAAACTAAGTAAGGATTATAAAGCAGTAAAGTTTGTGAGGTTTCAGGGGAGGGGGGGGGGGGGGGGTGTAATCTCCATCTACAATGTACTGAATCACCAATCTACTGAACCGATTTTGATTATTCTTTTACAAATAAAAAAAACATTAATTGTGAGTGTCACATAGATAACCCGAAAGAGCCTAAGTGGGCGATGCTACAGGGCCACAGGTAACAGCTGGTATATTGATATAAAACAACATAGAAATACATTACGTTGGCAAAAAAAAGGTAGGTTTACTCTAAAAAAGTAACGCGAATGAAATAAAAACTTCAATTAACAGAATGGAGTGTACAGCAATTATTTTTAACGAAGTTTTATGTAAATAATTGAGAAAATAATAGGAAGTATCCCTTTGAGTTTGAACGATGAAAAATTTGAACAAAGTACCTAAAGTTTTTTCCCAGTCAAGCAGATCGTCTTCTCGGTACAGAGGCGGTTTTTCTCAAACAAAAGAGTATTATTTTAGGCTCGATTAAATTTTTCCATGGCGATAAGGCCGAAAGCTCCATTAAGCGAGTGTTTTTATAAGCTTTGAATTGACAAAGGGTAAAGTTAAATTATACTTGCTAGCCTTTGAGGGACGAAACTTAAAATTACGTGCATACTTTTATCTTATGTATAAGTTATAAAACAAAAAATTGCGTGCAGAAAAAATCTTTGAACCGCACAAAAATTACTTTTCATTAGTGTGGACAATTTGATTAAATGTATATATAGAAGGTCTCGTGAGCATTTTAACAAAGTAAGCTTAATTAACAAAGCATAATCAGACGGACCTTATTTATGTAGTACCTAGGTAATTTATTACAAGCAAACTGTGAAATATAGAGCGTACCTTTAATATGCCTGGTTTTTTCGGTAAACTCACTTTCGCATCTAACGTTGTTAGTAGAAGGCAAAAAGATTTTTTCCCTCGTATTTTCTCGGCGAGGTGAAATGTCAGGAAATTCAATAAAGTGGTAATAAGTGGATTTCTTGCTGGGAGTCATATTTTCGTCAATTCCCACATTGAAATCCTTTATTAAAACCTTCGACCTTTCACTTCCTATTGCCTGTGAGTTCTCGTTTCTGTGATAATATTTTTCCATTAAATGTATACGATATATTTTATTCTCTGATATTTATTTACGTACTTATAAATGTTATACAAAGAAAGTAATAACACAACGAATACGTTATCCTAGTGAAAATTAAATAAATAAATAAATATATAGGGACAATTCATACAGCTTGAGCTAGCCCCAAAGTAAGTTCAAAACTTGTGTTATGGGATACTAACTCAACGATATTATATTTTATAACAAATACATATATAGATAAACATCCAAGACCCGAGGCCAATCAGAAAAAGTTCGTTTTTTCATCATGACCCGACCGGGGATCGAACCCGGGACCTCCTGGGTGGCGGTCTGGCGTGGTAACCATTACGCCACGGAGGTCGTCGAAAATTAATTTTGTTACTATACCTACTGGTGTAGATATATGTGCATCGTGTATACTTGTAAATGCAATTTTCGATATATGCCTGTGGATTGAAATGTGCTCAAAAGCCAGCGGCTAAACTCTACCGTTCGTTCGGCCTCGGCGTTGGATGACCATAGCGCTGCGTCTCAAACAATAAAATTGAATTTTTGTACGGGACTCCGTAGAGACATGGATTTTTTTCACTCTGTTGTCTCGGCGTTGACGCAGCGTCAACGCTTATCGACATCGGACGGACGCCTGTGTGATGGAGCTCAACGTTGAAATGGAGATAGACAAATATTATTTAAATGACACATCTCATCTGTTAGAAGACCATCGCCCTTGATGTTTTGGAATTTCGCAACATTTATGTCCATATCAGCGCTGAAAATTATTACAAAATTCACATTGAACATTCCCCGAATAGATGTATGAAATGAATATTTTAAATTGGGTCTCATCAAACATTCGAAAAACGATTCTCATTACTCGAAACGGTTGTGGAACAAAGGTCGCTTTACGCCTTAAATAATTTGTTAATTAACGTTTTGCCAACCTATAGTGTATACGTGACTCAATTTAATTTGGCGATTTGCGTTGGTATACTGAGTAAACTTATTAAATTATAACTACGAGTCGATTCCCCGGTTTGATGTTATTTTTATTACCCATTCAAAAATAAATTAAAGAACTCATTTGATATTTAATCAACATTGGTTTTATTACAACACTGGGTTTATCTAACGTTCTAAATGTTACTATTATTTCTCGATCAAATCACAAAAATAAATGTGAATTTCATTTATCATTGTACAAACAACAAAAGAACAACTAGTAGATTACGATGCATGTTTTTTTAAATACTGCATAAAATTATCAAATAACTTATACTTCTTGTGACGATTCGAAAGTGCTTGTAATATGCCTATTTGAATTTTTTTTTTATATTTTTTTATAGAAGCGTGATTTGCACACTTAAATATTACAATCTAGCTTATGGGCTAATAAGTAATTTAAATTTAACGTAAACTTCTAAAATGTTTTAGTCTAAGAATAATGTCCATTGACTTTTCTTAGTGTCTGTTAAGGCGAAACACTTTGTTCTTGTGTTTTAAGTTAATACACTAATATTATACATTTCACATAGGTAGCACTACACTAACTCAAAAGGTTTTATTCTTTTCAGTCTTCTCACTAAATCTGTTGAATCGAGCAGTTGGACTGCTTCGAGATTCACATGATGATGAAGTCTATTATCATGAGCTTCTGCATACTTTTGTATAACATTGTCCACAAACTCCACTTTAAGGTCCCGATGGAGGCAATAATTTGTGAAGTACCAGGGTGCATTTGCGATGCCTCTGAGTACTTTATTCTGAAAACGCTGAATAATCTGTCTATTGCTCTGTTTGGTACAGCCCCATAACTGTATGCCATAGGTCCACACAGGCATGAGCACTTGTTTATACAGAAGCAATTTATTATGTATTGATAGGTAAGAATTTCTCCCAAGCAGCCAATACATGTTTTTATAACGTAATTCTAACTCTTCTCGTTTTTTCTTGACATGAGCTTTCCAGCGCAGTTTAGCGTCTAGAGTCATGCCTAGGTACTTAGCTGTATTAGAATACGGGATTGGCTTGTTATTTAGGAACACTGGATGGTAGTGCTGATTTTTGTTCGTGAAGTCAATATGAACTGATTTTGACTCATTTAGTTTAATTCGCCATTTTTTAGTCCAATTATGTACTTTTGTTATGGCAACTTGTACTTTCTCTACTGATTCTGCATGTGAGTTTCCAGTTGCCATTATAGCAGTATCATCGGCAAAGGTTGCAATGGTGTTATTTTCTAGTTCTGGAATATCACAAGTGTATAATAAGTACAGGACCGGACCTAATACACTTCCCTGTGGTACTCCAGCTTTTATTTCCTTTAGGTCAGAATAAGCCTCCTCTTGTCTGATCCTAAACATTCTGTTAGAGATATATGATTCCAGTATTCCAGTAAATTGTTTCGGTAACATTGTCCTAAGTTTATATAATAGACCTTTGTGCCAAACTTTATCAAAAGCTTGTGCTACATCCAAGAATACGGTAGTGCATACTTTCTTTTCCTCTAATGCTTTTTCTTTTTTTTTTTTTTTTTATGTTATACGGCAGACATTTTTCTATTACATTTGTGATCCTATGCACTTGGTCTATAGTTGAATGTTTCTCCCTAAAGCCAAATTGATGCTGTGGTATTAAATCCTTTTCATCCAGTATTGGCTTTAGTCTTTTAAGCAAGAGCTTTTCAAATAATTTAGACATCACTGGCAATAACGAGATTGGCCTATATGACGTAGTTTCGTGAGGTGGTTTGCCCGGTTTTACAATCCTAATTACTTCCGCTACTTTCCATATAGCAGGAACTATCTGAAGCCTGAACGCTGCATTAATAAGGTTCGTTAGTTTGACCAAGGCTTTACGGGGAAGATGTTGTAAGATTTCTCCCGTTATGAGGTCATAGCCTGGTGCTTTTCTGGGATCGATGTTTTTCTTTATTTCGTTCGCAACTTCTTTTGGTGTTACAAACTTTATTTCTGATTCTTCTTGCACAGGATCTGGGCACATCAAATCATCGACACCTTCGTTAGGTTGGAATATTGCTTCCAAATGTTGTGCAAACCTTTTTGCTTTTTGTTCATTACTTATTGCCCACTTTCCATTTTCTTCTCTTATGGGAGGTATGTGCATGTGCAGAACTGGTCTTTTCAATTTTTTGGTAGCTTTCCAAAGAGAGTAGTTAGTACTGCGGTCATTCGTAAGCTTTTCCAAATGTGTTTTGAGACATTCATCGTTGTAGGAGTGGATGGATTTTCTCAGCTTTTTAGTTAGATTATTGAGGAGTTGTTTTTCGAGTGGAGACCGAGTTTGGTGCCATTTTCTTCTTTGTTTCCTTTTTTGGCCTATTAGATCCATAATATCTTTAGGATATCTATTTCCTTGTGTTTCCCACTGGATATCTGGCGTATTATGCCATGCTGACTGTTGAATATAGACTGTGAATTTTTCAACTTCTGAATCTAATTGGTCTGCAGTACGGAGCGGTACATTAAGATTAATTCTGTTTTCTAAGTTTATATGAAAACTCGCCCAGTCAGTTTTTTTGTTAACTAAGGTTGGAATGCTCTCTAAATGTAGAGGATTTTCGCTTAGGGTTAGAGTAATTGGTGAGTGATCTGAGTTCATATCGAACCCTTCTTTTATTCTCAGGCAAGAGGTGTAAATATTTTTGTAGATAAAAAAATCAATCAGGTCCGGAATTTTTTGTGGGTCAGTGGGCCAATAAGTAGGCTTACCAGTAGATAAAACGTCACATTTACTTTCTTTTATGGCATTAAATAATTATTTGAATAAAAATGATTTGATTTGATTCTTACTTACTTTCTTTGCACAGGTTATTTAAAATAATCACATTTGTCTAAAACTCTTATTAAGGAAATAGACTTTAACTTACTTTAAAGTTTAAGTTCCTGCTTTGCCACAAGTAGCTAAATATTAACAGTACAATAGTGTTTTCTCCGCTCTACAGGTCTAGAATAGAGAAGTAGCACATTTGGCATTGAGCCAAATACCCACTCAATCCGCGAAACATTCTAAAAAAGTCTACTTTTTTCAGTTTGGGTGCTCATTAAAAGAAATGTTATGTGGAGCAAATATCTTTCTGAAAGCTGCAGAAATTAATCTGATTCAAACGAACTGGGGCATTTAGTTCCTTTCATACTTCGTTAAATATTTTTATATTCAAATGTGAAATAAAAATCTTGGTGATTTAAAGGGAAAGAGAACAGAAAGGACAAAAAAGAAAGTATTATCAGCACAGATATCCCCAAACAATGGGCTAGTTGCCGTAAAAAAATTAATTAGTCCGTCTTTTAGATTATTCAAAAATAAGGGCAACTCATTTTTTCATTTGTAAATTAGACAAAAAACGACAAAATTACCTGTGACGTCACGCCGTGTGGCATTTTTTCGCACGGGGTGACGTCATCGGCCCCCACTCCTAAATTTTTATGCCTTGTATCTTTGTTAATCGAAAAAAGAAAAAATTGGTGTCCAATATTTTTTTATAATCTAAAATACGGACTAAATATAATGTAATTATTTTGATCCTGGAAACAACCCTACTCCTTCAATGGGCCAGCTTCCATCAGGTAAACCGCTTGTTTTTTCTCTGCCATATATTATAAAAAAAATATGCCGAATTTTACTGGTTCTTGGAAATAATTTGTGTAAATAAATATACCCCAAAAGTCTGCTTGTTAAGACTTAATTGTCTCGTTTCGTTTTGTTAAGAAAAAGTTAAATTGAAAATCAGTTTTCCATAACGTTTAAAGACACGAACATTATCGTATTTCAGCGTAAAATAAGAGTGAACTGTACAAAGTTATTTTCTTTGTGTCAAGTAAGTATCAACGTCTGTATTTAGGTCTTGTGACCCTGGCATATTGCCAGCGGAAAACACAGTGGCATCCCTTGTATTTTTTGTTGCCACTTTTTTAAACTAAAAGGTTGCTGTGGATTTTCATGCACGGTTTTTAATGAAGATTGTAGAGATTCTCCCCAATTAGTTTTCCAGAAGGGTTATTCGTAATCATCGAGTATCTATGTCTCTGTTTTTTTCGTAATATTTAGTCCTTTGGAATGTATGAAATACCTTTACCTGCTGATTTGATGTTATAGTCTTGTCTCTGTTCTTAATAAAAAAAACTACTTTAATATAGGTACTTTGTTAAATTGTTTAGATCTTCTTTATAGTCCCGTGGTGAGGCTATTAGGGCAATACTGAGTCTGACAATATCAAAATAACTGGTATAAAATTATTTATAAAATAATTGTAGTTAGATGGATACAGTAAGATACGTACTCTGTAAATACAATTTTACAATACTTAACATAGCAAAAAAAAAATCCTTTGAATTTTATACAAACAGCAGAAGCGTTCTCGTTCCTAATGAGTGTGTACTTAATAAATCGAAGTGCTCTTATAAACGAACTCAATACTTGTTTCCAAGTCATTAAGAACCTTAGAAGACGTACCTTAAGGCAATACATGTATTTAAGAGAAATGCTGTCTGATTTATTATGTTTAGAGCCAAAATCGTAACTCAAAACTCATCTTATTTGAAATTATTTATGTTTATAGTCTCAAGCCGATGCCTTAGGCTTATTAGTCATTCTAACATCGAAATGTACCTAAAGGGCTTTGAAGATCTTTGTATAAACCCTGATCTGCCTACCCGTATTATTTCTTTAAAAATGGCGGCCGTCGATCAAACCTCCAAAAATTGGGAATACACGTGTGCAACTATGTCGACATATCTTTGAATGCTGACTTCTTACAAGGTTTTAAGTATATTTATTATCATATTTTTAACCCACTCTTATAAAAATATTAATTAAGATTTTAAACTTGTTTTGTCACTTTCGCACTTCATATAGTTCTCCTCAAGAATGACAGTGACAAAATAGGTTTTGATTAATCCTTGGCACGTTTATATTGATTTTTGATTAATGGCCGCTATAATGAGAAAAGTCGCCTAGGATCCATTGAGGGAGCCAAGCAATGGATCCAAGTGAAATGAGGGAACATTTTGACTAAAAGAAAGTGTAGGTAGTTAGGCCAAAATCTTCAGTTACAATATTTAAAGCAAATGTTGATCTTTTGAATATTAATAATGTCTAACTTAGTTAAGTCGTGGATCAATAACTAGTTTTTGGTTTTGGTAAAAGCATGAAAATTGGTATTTGAAAATGTTAATGAGAATTTAATGATTGCGTTTAATGTCTTGTAAATAATGTTGTTTTATTCAGAACTTGATAAATATGTTGTGTCGAGCCTAGATAAATCGGTAGACACTTAAAAGAGTTCGCCCGAAAGGAGCCTAACCGCTTACAGACTATTTGGCGCGAAGTAACGTGGATCCTCTCAAAAGAAGCTCTCAGTGAGCAGCAACTCGGCAGCATAAGTATTATACCAAAGTTCTTTATTCGCAAACGTCTTCTTCTACGTTTTGATCGGAGACGTATTTATAAGTAGAGAAAAAAAAACGAGAAGTTAGAAGAAAAATAAAAAAAAAAACAATCGACTGATTGACCTTGCATGCTTATCTATATAAAATAAAGTATCGTTAAGTTAGTATCCCATAACACAAGTCTCGAACTAACTTTGGGGCTAGCTCAATCTGTGTGAACTGTATATTTATTTTTGTCCCTATATAGGTCCCTATATAGTCCCTACTTATTTAAATTTACTGTAATATAAATAAAATTATAATATTTCACATGCATATCCAGGAGTAGAGTGCTAGTGGTTGTTCATTACTTTCGTGTTTATGTATCTAATTCTGATGAAAGGAGAGCAGGAAATTTCGATGAGTAATGTATAAGTACTTTTCCCAATATACGAAGGTAACGTAATTTCGGCTTGTCGAGGTTGTAATATATCTTTTTCAATGAAAGCAGGTCGTAGATTAATGGAATGCTTATATTATTACTCTCATCATTTTCTGTTGATCTTTCAAATACGAGTTATGAGAAATTCTCTAAAATACATTAAAGTTGTTTTTTTTATACCACAAAGGTGGCAAACAAGCATACGGTCGGCCTTATGGTAAGCCGTCACCGTAGCCTATAGACGCTTGCAATACTGGGGGTATCATTCCACTCACGCGTTGCCAACCCTCCGAACCCTCCCAAGTGGAGCTCTGTCTGAAGACCTTACTCACCGTAGGAACACAACATGGCCGAGATCAATGCTATTTGGCTACGATCTTCTGTAAGGTGGAGGTCAGATAATCCTTCCCCAGACGGGATGCTCCGATTTGGATTATCCGCTATGCCCTACCTCTCTTAAAGTGAAAAGTAAAATGAAATTTCGTTGAAATCTGACTAGAATTACCTAAAAAAACCTAATTCTTACTTCGTTTGGATGGTCAGAAATCTCTGCCGTCTGCACTTCATCACTACATAGTATAAAACAAAGTAGCTTTCTCTGTCCCTATGTCCCTTTGTATGCTTAAATCTTTAAAACTACGCAACGGATTTTGATGCGGTTTTTTTTAATTGATAGAGTGATTCAAGGGGAAGGTTTTAAAGTATCATACATTCCAAAATTCCCACGGGAAATCGGGATACACGCAAACAAAGTTGCGCGGGTTTCGCTAGTAAAGAATAAACACTTCTCAGTCTAACCACTGATCTGGTAAAGACAGTATTAATTAACTGGCAATCATTCATCTGTGTGCTTCTGACATAAGTTAGTCATTACTTTACTTACCTACTGATTATGCACCCATTATAATGTCATATTACTAACAAAGAAATTGTTATAAATGGGGAAGAAAACTGCCAAGTTTAGCCGCTAGTAGCGCTGATATCGCTTGACTCAAAACAACGTTCAAGTTACGTCAAATATCATACAAAATTTTACGCCGAATGTGATAAATATTTTTTATTACAAAAATGCCTCGTTGTGCTGTAATTGGGTGCAATAATAATGTTAACCATTCTTTTCCTAAGAATTTGCGAATGAGAAGTCTTTGGGAGAAGGCTGCTACGAACAATTTGAGGTTATGTTCAGAACATTTTCTTGCATCTGATTATAAAGGCGACAGTTCTGCTATGAATAGACCATGTTAAATACATAGTTATCTTTGATCAAGAAAAGAAATATTATAAACGCGGTAATGTGGTAATTTATGCGAAGAACTAAACAAACTGGCAGGTGACAGATGTTTACTTTGAGTAGAGCGAGCGCAGCGACATCTGCTATTAGCTTTGCGTTTTCTTCCCCATTGAGAATGTGCTTACATAATCGATAATGATATTCGATGATTTATTACTGGAGTAATGCAACGAACATCTTTTCGAAGCTCTGCCGTATTGTGGAAATACTAAAGAATTTTTAATTAAGTATACTATAATACAAACTATATTTCACCAATAAAAAAATACATTACAAAGGGTAACATTAAAAGTACAATAGGCGGGTTTATCGCTAATTCTATTGATTTTTACAACTTCCGTGGCGTAATGGTTAGCATGCCGGACCGCTACCAAGGAGGTCCCAGGATCCGATTTCGCTAATTCCTTTTTTAGAATTCCTTGAAGTACGAGGCTGGTTCTTACGGAGAGAGAAAATTATAAATTCCCACGGGAAAGCGGGATACACGCAAACGAAGTTGTGCGGGTTTCGCTAGTTTGCAATAAATATGTAAGGATTTATTAATTTTATTTTACCAATTCGATCTAGTATTCTTGTTGTTTTATGAGAATTATGTGACTATTTACTTTGTAACCCATTAAATGACACATAATAAGAACAATGACATAAAACAATAATCATAATATTTTATAATATTTTCCTCTTGTGACCAAAGGAGTTTACATATTAACAGTACCCTATGACAGTATATTAATCGCGCTGTTGGTGCATAGCTCAAGTAGGCAAAACGAGTGCGGATAGTGAAAAGCGTAAGTTGGTGAATCGCGCTATTGGCGAAACGATGAAGTTGGCAATAAATAAATAAATAAATAAATATAGGGACAATTCATACAGATTGAGCTAGCCCCAAAGTAAGTTCGAAACTTGTGTTATGGGATACTAACTCAACGATATTATATTTTATAACAAATACATATATAGATAAACATCCAAGACCCGAGGCCAATCAGAAAAAGTTCGTTTTTCATCATGACCCGACCGGGGATCGAACCCGGGACCTCCTGGGTGGCGGTCTGGCGTGGTAACCATTACGCCACGGAGGTCGTCGTTTCCACTCCTAATATTGTTCTTCTAAAAACGGATCTACACTAACAGCATTGTTTTTTTCGAAATCATACATAAAAGTGTTATTCACAAAAGCAACAATACCAAAAAATATAAAGTAAACCGTGCATAACGGCTGCAATCGGCATGGCGAACGATTGTAGAGGCTGGGATGCAATAACACTTGGCAATATTCCAAATGTGTCTGTGTAGTCAAATCGATTGGGGGTTCGCGGTGGAACAAATCTAATTGCGCTTGGAACTTTCTCGAATTGAAGAAGTGGTAAAATAAGGTTTTCTGATGTTATTTTCCATCTTGCGAACGCTTCAACTTACGCTCGGGATATATTTGATGGAAAATCAATGTTGTGGCAATTTGGGTATTGTTCTATTTTTAAGAGTTGTCTTAAGACCTGATCTCTTAAAATAGTCTAGTAAGAAGTATGGTTTTCTTGTCTATACTCGATTAAAGCAGTAAATACGGTTTAAGAATATGCCTTTTTTGAATATGTCTTTTGTTAACAAAATGACTATAAATTTAAAAGAATTAGATGATGAAAGAGACTCAAAAATAGCGATATTTCTGTTTATTATTTTAGTTTTAGAGATGTTAAAATGATAATCTCTATAACAGATAGTTGTAATCAAAAATTCCCTTTGTATGGAGATGGTTTCATTTTCGTAAATCCATTTTGTAATACGTAAGCATAGACTTTAAATTATGTCAAAATCTAAGTTATAATATAATATTAAATATCAAGATGGTGAAAACGAGCAAGAAATTTTAACAAATATCTCGATTGAAGATAGTATTATAATGTTTCGATTTTATATGTATTTGTAGAAAGTAGATCAGTGAGATAATATGTTATTTGAAACATTTGTGTTTTTGGAGAAATCTCCAATTAAATTTTCTTTTTTCGACAAAATAATTATATTTTTTTAACCAAATGGCAATTCATCTATACTCTTAACAGAATTTCGTCGTTGAAAAGATCACAGTTTGTTTTTATTTTAAACATGACCTTACAGTATAAATATGTATTCGCTTATGAAGAAAATCTGAAATAGACACATTCTCAGATGGACAGATTATGAGAAACTATAAAATTGTACAAATATTTTATTTTTACACTTATATAATATCGTTGAGTTAGTATCCCATAACACAAGTTTCGAACTTACTTTGGGGCTAGCTCAATCTGTATGAATTGTCCCTATATATTTATTTATTTATTTAAATAAAAAAAAGAGAATCAATTTCCAAGAACTAAGGTACAACGTATAATATTGTGAATTACATTGCAAGGTTAATTTCCTAGAACTACATCGTTTATGTTATCTTGAAAAGAAACATCTATGTTACCTCCGAATGTTGGCGATATTATGCTGTAGAATTCACTGCTTAATGTAGGTACTATACATTTCTGACATCAAGGAACATCAGATATTCTTAACAAAATTATTGTACATACTAGGGTTGCATAATATTATCTAAGTGGAAATTTCTTTCGGGCATGAGTGCCCCACATGTGCCCAATATTTATTGTAATTTCTTCAGGGTTCCTGACGTAAAAGGCTTTAAAGTGATGACACCATTTCAAAGAATTATTACAACATGAATGAAAATTCTGTAAAAAAAATAAAAAAAATAAATCTATAGGGACAAATCAAACAAGCTAGCCCCAAAGTAAGTTCGAGGCCTGTGTTATATCATAGGTACATATTATTAAATATATAAACAATTAAACATCTCCATGACCCAGGCCAATTAGAAAAAATTCGTTTTTCACCATGACCCGACCAGGATTCGAACCCGAGACGTCCTGGGTGGCAGTCCGGCATGGTAACCATTACGCCACGGAGGTCGTCACTCACATAATAATTAACAATCCACGTTTACTTATTTAATTTGAGAAGCTTAGGTGCAAGAATGCCTAAGCTATTATGGCGCGGTGCGCGGTGCGTCAATTTGCCCAGCACCGATCCGCCCACGCCAATGAATGAAAAAAATATGTAATCTTCTACGTAATGTATAGATATACCGATAAACATTATGTCGACTGTACTATGTTACCAAGATACATTATATCAACTGCCACATCCTGCAAAAACTTAGTTGGCACAGATCCAAATGTGTCTGTAAAGACACCCCTTATATCACTCGCAAAATTTGCAACATGCCCTTTTTTATGAAAGAGCTACGGTTCATGACGAAAGTTTATGCGTTGTTTTTGTCGGAACTGGGAGTAACTGCAAACAGTGTTTTCGTGTTGCGTGTGAATTTCCGTATGTTAAAAGTTTCCAATACCGTAACGTACAATTTTGCGTGACGGATCTAATTAAATAACTCGCAAAAAATGCATTTAAAATAAATAATAAAACATGACGCCTATATATTATGTGATAACTATGTATGTACTTAAACTGTACTTTGCCATTCCGCGTACTTTTGTGTGGAATAAGCTATTTTAAAATACTATTAAACTAAGAATTATTGTACTCATTCTCACTCAAGGAAAAGAAGTTTCTTTTCATATGGAAAAGAACTTCTTAAAAGAACTTCTCTCCATAATCCCTTCCTTATAGCAGGCAATGTATTAGTAGCGTCTGGAGTAAGGGATGTTCATAGGCGCCTGTAACCACTTTCCATCAGGGATCCGCTTCCTTACACAGTATTCCTACGGTATGATATGTATAAAAAATTATGAAAGAGTGAGTGTATAACAATTAATATTTAAACGCAACGGAACTTGTGACTAAACAAAACTAGAAAATAAATAAATTTTTATTTAGTCCGTCAAATTTGAGGCATTAGGAATAAGTCGTAATAAATGGTACAGTGTTTACTCACAAAAATGTACTTATACACCTTACATGTGTATATCTAAAGAAGACAAGTGTAACTTGTTATTTGTAAATTGGAAAAAAGGGTTGCTCAATACCTGGAAAAGGGTTGGTTTTACCCACGTAAAACAAAAGCTTACGATATTCACGAAACGAATTGGCTTCTATATAAAAATAGGATATCAGTCAAACTTTTGAACGTTTTCCTTGATGTGTTATATTTTGTTTCGTAATGTTTTGGAAAGAGAGACAAAATCGCATATTGTAAAGGATTTCATAAGTAAAGAATGAATAACCGATACCTTTTATATATTTGGATACGTGATTCCAGCCGAAAGGTCAACTCAGACTATTTTTATCTCTTATTACATTCTTCTACAATAACATCAGGATGTTATCGGTGATTAGACCCTTAACTTATTTATATTAGAAGATCAGAATACTTGTTATCTCATCATCATAAAAATAAATACGGATGGACTGTGCGCCTTAGGGTTGGTTATTTTTAAGAAATTTTTATTTTATTTTTAAATTTTCTTATAAAAATACCGAGAAATTGTACCTACCTTTGTTGTAAAATGTTATTGGCAAAATATATTTTTTTTTTTATTACTATTAATTTATACGCAATTCCATTCCACATAATAATATCAGGGATGTTTCGTCTTTGAGAATATAGTCATGTTTCTGTTGATGATTAAGAGATTTTATGCCCAATTCCATTCCTTTTTCTTTGTCACTATTTTTCATTATTGTTTATACCATCAGATAAAGGAGGATATCCTCTATCATAGAAATTAATAAAAGTGTGACAAAATAAACAATTATGAGAGCTACAAATTTTTGCGTCCGGTTTAAATGCTTGTCAGTGTAATGTTGTGACGTAACACTTTAAATTTTATCCGAGAGCGAAACCCTGCGGTTAAGTCGCACTTCGCCAGCTAACGACATGGGACAGATATAATTAATTTTGCCCAAACTGCCCAGGGGTTGGATATAGGTGCGTAACTGAGTAATTCAATTTTATTTGAGCGTGGGATGTGTTAACTTTTTCACATCCTAAACTAACAAGAGAATTTCCACTTGGGAGAGCTATTGATGAGGTTGGGCCTGAACTAATGTTAAGTAAACTCAATTTTCACTATAAATAAATATAACGTTATCCATTGTGCATTTAATGGTGGAGGAAAAACACCTTGTCTACTCCTAGTTTTCATTTATTTTTCTGTAGAATATTAAAATAATTGAAACACGTTGTTCATCAGACAAAGCTGGGTTAGGTGCTGGGTTAGGTTAGGGTTAGCTTGTTGCCCGGATAGCTGTCGAGTCCACCATGAAGTATCTGGGTTTGGTGCTCGACAGCCGATGGGAATTCGGGCCCCACTTCCGGCGGCTGGCGCCCAAGCTGGGGCTTTGGGGAAGTCCCCGCCCCCTATTTGATGGACCCGAGTCGCAGGCGCGCGCGGGTGTCGGCGCGCCTCTGAGGCGATGCACGGGGCAGTTCAACACCTCACTACCCCGTGCAGGAGACGAGGCCCGGGCAGAACCGGCCAGCACTAGTGTGGGGCTGCGGAAGAATCTGGATTCCCGCAGCCCCGCGCGCACGTGCGAGGAGACACCGGGGTGGTTTTAGTCGGTAAGAGTCCGGCACGCAGTCCATGAGGATTTCCCCCCGTTAAAAAAAAAAAAATAAAAAATATACATTTCCGGATTTCATACATTTCCGGTAACATATATAAAGTTAAACTTAAATAAATACATCAAATAAATGCTTCAGTTATTAAATTAATAATTGCTTTTCAGCTTAATTAATAAATATCTGAAATACGGAACATTAAATAAACACGGATGCAGATATGTATTGCAATTCATTTTACATTCAAAGCGATATTTGCTGTAGACTGTTAATAATTTTAGCTTTTAGCAACGAATAAACAGAATGCTTTATTTACTTTGCAATACACAAATAAAAGACACTGACGCTTTTAAGCTTACATAAGCTTTATATTATATAAAAGCTTATGTAAGCTTAAAAGGCTATATTGCTGAAAGTCCCAGTGGCTCAGTACATAGAAAATTTATCTCAAATGCCAGAAGGCGTGGGTTTGATCTCCGCACAGGACAATCATGTGGTGAACATTTTGTCTTGAATCAGGGTAATATTTACAATTCTGTGTTTTACCTATTACCTATGTCCAGCAATAGACTTCTTTTGTCTCGTAACTACAGCGGCTACAGCACAAGCTGGTCTAGCTTACTATGGGATCAGGTGGCGTTGTGTTTATGTACAATTTACTTATTTACCAAGGCTACCAAGCCTTTCTCTTTTGGTTTGATGTTCATGTTAACAATGTTCTTGTTCGGTCGTGCTGAGAACATCGTCCACACATAACAACCAAATTGGATCGACACGAACACTTTTGACGAACAAATTGTTTGATGTTCGTTAGTGGTACGCACGTGCGAACAAAGTGTTCGTGTTCGATGTTCACCATGTTCGTGTTCGGTCGTGCGTACACGCCTTTACAGTATTAAATTATATGTTTACAAATGTTTAGAAATGCTGTCAATTTTATCTAACACTAGCTTTTTGCCCGCGACTTCGTCCGCGTGAAGTTCCGGACCCGTTCCCGTGGGAACCACATTGAATTTCGGGAAAAGCTATAGCCTATGTCACTCCCTGATAATGTAGCTTTCTGCTGGTGAAAGAGTTTTTGAAATCGGTCCAGTTCGGAGCCTATTCAATTCAAACAAACAATCAAATCTTTCCTCTTTATAATATAAGTATAGTTGTAGGCTAAATGGAGCTTATTAGACAAAAACCTAGCCCAGTTTCTTGATAAACAGAAAATAAGTAATGAATGGTAATTTTGAAAAACAAAGGCGATTAATAAGTACATTTCAAACGAAACTTTGACTTTAGCTAAGAAACGTAAGCGCCAAAATAACTATTTATCTTTATAAAACTCATTCCAGATTAACTCGTTCCAGATAATAGGTTTTCTAAAATAACTTTTAAAGTTAAATGATGAATGAATATTAAAATAAATTAATCTTGAATGTTGTTCTCCACTTCATTAAACTCAGTATTTTGTAACACTTGAAGTTGTCTCGAATATTTCGTTTATAGTTAGATAAATTAACAAAATTAATAATATTTTCAATAAATTAGGTACAGTCAGGAGCAGGTCGACCCTTACATATTGGACTTAGTACCGTTCTTAAGTTCTATGTTATAAGTGCCAAAATTGTACTGCACGTGTACAGCTGTACGTGCAGCTGGCTGTACAAATATCTAATTTATTTCGAGTTGGGAAGCTCAGGTAGAATTAGACTGAACACATTGTGTTTGAGACGTGGACGCGAAAGTTCGTATGTATAGATGTTTCTTACTATTTTACGCAAATAAGATTTGCTTGAAATTTAGTGTATGGGTAGTTTTTAACCTGGCTACACATATAATATTGTTTATTCTGGGAATAGGAACAACAAGATTTCGCAAGTAAAACCGATGTTTAACATAATACAAAATTAATACCTATGTTCGTTAATACATATCAAAGATATTATTCTATTATCATATATATTTCCTTTACTAGATAAACCTGCGACAGCGAAATGAAATGAAATGAAATCGTTTATTTCAGAAATTAGACCTTCACAGGCACTTTTTCTTGTCATTTACAACTTGTTTAAATAAATAAAATAAACTACGTTATATAAAACAGTGACGACTAGTACTATACATATCTACCAAGTACACAATGTATTGTGTGGCTAAGTGGTAACGGCAAGAAATCAAAGCATAGGCAGAATGGTAATCATCATAATAATATTTTAGATGAAAGTGAGTTTGTTTATTTATTAGTTTGTTATTCCTTCACGGCTTGACTAAGCAACCAATCATTATGAAAATTTGCATAGGTTATTTATTATGCGGGTGAAACCGCGGGTAACAGCTAGTAGGATATAAAGATATCAATAAAAAAGCTGATAAAGTATTAAAAAATAAACGATTTATTAAAACAACACAGTTATATGAATGAATCACGCGCAGATACTCGCATTTGCATACATTGTTATGCACCGCGGCCGTCCTGCGGCCAGATAGCATTAATTTGCATAATTTTGTTTAAGAACACGTAACGTCAGTTACTCGTTGCCTCAAACAGTGACAATTTACTATTTCTGTTTATACTTACGCGATATTTATTTGAGACCTAAAACTATGTTCAACATCTAAATTGATAGAACCGATGAATGAAGTTTGCGAGAGCTCTATCAAGAAAAATAAAAGGGATTAAATTATTGGTTTTATACTAAACTTCCTTCTATTTATACCTACTAATAATTTCCCTCATGTTTATTCGGTGGGAGCTATAGAAATGTCTTTTAATGTAATAATTAATGTAAGTGCAGATAAAAAATATCTTTTGAAATATAAAGAAAAATATTTTAACCAAATATGCTATACAAAATACAAACTATAAAGTTAGTAAAACAGGAAACAATAAACATTGAAATAGATACGAGCGAAACGGACACTTGTGTACCTCCATTGCTTATCAAATGAAAATCGCAACATTGTCTAGACCGCATTTCATACAAATAAAGCCGGTGGCTAATAAAAGCTGTAGCTGAATAGAGCTAAAATGGCGCAACTAGGCGACTGCCAGCACATCCGGGAACGGTCGTGTCAAGGTCACGGACGGTGGATCGATGCAGCCACGCCGAGCCTTCCCCCCGCACGGGCCCGAACCTAGCGGAGTACGCGCTCTGCTTAGCGGCATTTTAGCACAGGTGACACCGTTTAAATTGTAAGGCTTGATTTCTATGATTTCTCAGTTGTTAAAATTATGGATTTATTTTTGTCTGTACTGATATGATCAAAGGTTGCGTTTAGGGTATGCTGCATTTTAGCACAGGTCTCATCGTTTAAGTTTAAAGTGTATGTAACTTCTTGTGAAACATTATAAATAACGATATACCTATTATGATATATTTCTGCAACCAGATGTCTTGCTTGTCGATGATGGGTACTTCTTTTTCTATACACCCTCAATTTTGTCACTGATCCCAAATAATAAAGGTTATTTTTAGTAGTAAAGGCATCTAATGCAGACAGAAATAGATCCCAAAAAGTTAAGATTATTTATAGTTTTAAAGGCATCGCAGACAGGAATATTTCAGTGTAAGATTAAATACTTTAGAATTCAATTTCCAAGTTACAAAAACCCACTTCCCTTGTTTGATATTTGATAACATGAAAAAAATACTTGATCGATATCAATCTAGCTAGACCGTACGGTATAGGAATTTTTAATTTCCTCTTTGGTATATAGATAGGCATCTCTACTGAGACAGGATTTGTAGAAATTACTGTGGGGGCGTGATTACGTAAAGAGTAATCTAATTTGATATTAAACAGAATTTAATTATTCAGAGAAATTTGTAGACCGCCTGTAGAAGTCGTAGAACATTTCGTAGCATTCGTAGAGCCTCTACGATGCGTATAATTTGTTTTTCTCTAAAGTTTGTTTACAAAAAAAAATTGTACACCACAGATAAAATAATATTTTATGACATAACAAGCTTTTTCAAATCTTAAAGAGCGGTCATAGATAGCCCATTGAATAAGGAACCACTTTATTAACCGCCTCCCTTTCCTGGTTTTAAATATTTTTAGGGGCATGTAAAACTAAATTCATATTTGTTGATCTAAATTATTACTTGGTCGGCGGCGTTAAACTACACCTAAGATAAGTCTTGCAGAAGCTCACGTTAAAATCCGTGATTAGATTAGTGTTGTGCGTGTGTTGATTTAGTTAGCGGATTCCGCAAATCCTAATGAATTAGGGATTAGGATAGTGCTAGGAAAAAAATATAAAAATTTTCAAATCTTAAAATGGACGCAGGTAAAAAATCTGATAACAAACCTGAAAACCTTTTACTAAATACCAGATAAGAAAATAATGAAATATTCTCGTTTAATTAGAGCTCTAATAAAAATCATGTTTTATAAATAAACTAACAAAAGTTAGCGAAATTCAACTTCGCGTTAAATTAAGCGTGGTTGAAAAAGTTTATTCATTATTACAAAATTATGGTATGGAATATTCTCTACTTGTTTACCAGCGAAATTATTCGCAGCGGCAGACAATTATCGTTTCGCTAAATGTAGGCTTTGTTTTATTATCGTCTGGAAAGTAGTGGTCTGTTACTAAGAGCCCTTCTGTTGGAAATATTATTCTGAGGTTCAAATTCAAAAAACATGATTAAAATATTTCACAGAATAAGAGATTAACCAAAATTGATATTGAAAATTCAAATTACTCTCTCTCACGTTATTGCTTAAGGGTCCTTTCAATACTTCCTACTCCGTCTTTTTTTTATACCTACCACTAAAGTGGCAAACAAGCATACAGCCCGCCTGATGGTAAGCATCACCGTAGCCTATAGACGCTTGCAATACCGGGGGTATCACACACGCGTTGCCAACTCTCTTTCCGACAAATATATTGAGGATTTCATAACGATTAAAACGTTAACGTACATTTTACTTATTTACAGGTACATTAATTTGACTGATATGTTTTGATTCGATCAGCAGCTTTATTCTAGCTGACCCATATTATTATTTTTTTAATACAACACAGGTGGCAAACAAGCATACGGTCGACCTGATGGTAAGCCGTCACCATAGCCTATAGACGTTTGCAATACCGGGGGTATCACTCACGTGTTGCCAACCTCCCAACCCCACCCCAAGTGGAGCTCTGGATACCTTACTCACCGTAGGAACACAACATGGCCGAGACCAATGCTATTTGGCTACGATCTTCTGAAAGGAGGTGGTCCTTCCCCAGACGGGCTGCTCCGATTTGAGCGGATTATCCGCTGTGCCCTACCTCTCTTAAATTAGACTGAGTAAGTTTACCAATAAGACTATATTCCTTTAAAAAATGGTTTTAATAGGTTTCCGTTCTTGCCAGCGCTAACTTAGGTACGTAAAAAGGGTGATTTATAATATTTTTAATTGAAATTTCTGAACAAAATTTCTTTGCTCATTTTATACTTGAAGTAGGGAAATGAAGTGCTAGTTTTAGGAGTCTGTTTGCTTGATTGATTTATTGAAGTTGCTATAATATCCTCGATCATTTACATTATATTATCGCCCACATTTGTGCTTAGTGATGTAGCTCTGTCACAAATCAAGTAATTGAATTCGGAAAATCAAATCCAATATTGATTGCGAACCAAGTGTATAAAGGTCTTATTAATAAATGTATAGTAGTGCTTACATACATACCAGGGGCCCGATTCTACTAACTCAAATGCACCAATGAACTCTCAATGGTGTCTCAATCGAGTCTCTCTTTTGAGACACGATTGAGACACCATTGAGTGTCCATTTGTGCATTTGTGTTAGTAGAATCGGGCTCCTGGTTATATATTTTAGACATTAATAAAAGTAATATTTGACACGTGTTAATTAGATTGGTCGATAATGATAAATTAGAATGAACATTAAAATAATACACTTATTTGAAAATATTGTAAAAATCAAAGTATGGTTCAATGTTAGTCGTTTAAAAAACATTCATGACATAAAAATGGCCGCGTTTCAAACATGAAGACTAAAAAACCGCAATTATGAATTATTGCATCCAATATAGGTACATTAGGTACATAGAAGGTTCGTCCGTATGTTATTAGCGATACAATTCTATATGACCAACAAAATAAAATAAATATGCAAAGCTAACTTAATTACTTTTTGTGTTGTTTGTTGTTTTAATTATGAAATAGAAATAAACTCAGTTATTGATAAACGTAGTACAGTCAACAAAGGAGAGATGTAACTAGGGTAGAGAACCTATCATCACCGTTTATTCCCAGTTGCCCCCGCCACCGGTGCCAACGGTGGGAATAAAATCCCCAGTTGCCAACGGTTGCAAATGGGAAGTCCTTGCCCCACTTGGGAATTTTATTTCCATCTGCCACCGGTGGCAGATTTCGCGGGGGCAACTGGGAATAAACGGAAAATTTGTAATTACATAGTACAATATGAATAAGTAGTATTGATAAACAAAAATTCGAATAAATCCTCTCATACTATATTAAGAATGCTTTAATTACATTTAAGATCCTTCCCCCTATTCTCGAAATAAAAACAGATTTAATCTCGATTCAAACTCAATCTCTGTCTCACACATACAAAATAGCAATTGAGTTTGAATACCTTTTTCATTTGTTTTTTCATAGTTTTGTCATTTTCGCAGTTCATGCTGATGCCACAACAGCGCCAGCAGCAGTGTGATAGCAGGATAGCGGTGGCACATAGACAGCTTTGCGGCAAGTGTACAAAATTGTACGGCACAGTGGCGGCAGCGACGCGGCGGCGACGACGCGGCGGCGGTATTGTGTATACATGAGCACTTATTCACTTATTCTTGTGAATGAATGTACTGCAGCTGCATTGTGAGCTTACTCTTATAGAAGAAGTTTATTCGAGTATTTAGTGAAATAATTTTCACATAAAATTAAATTTACAACTAAGAAGGTATTGTCTCTGAATCTCTCAATTCTTGAAGAAAATTTATTTAAATAAGTACTTTATAACCGAATTCAATTACTCGAGAGATTACATTAAATTATACAATTACTAACAAAGCATATTATGATAACATTTCACTTGTCGGTAACAGAATCTTAAATCAACAAACCTAGCTTGGGGCATATAATTTTCAACTCAACAACCAAGAAACAAAGTTTAAAGGTAAAGCACCGTTAAATATACATACATAAAATTAAAGCTAGATAGATCTTTTTAAAGGTTGTGTTAAAGCCCTTCTCCTTCTATGTAAGTTCGAGTGTAATGTACCACACTTGAACCTACTTACATAAAGAGAAAAGAGGCTTTGATATTTAATATTTCAGTTTCGTGATATAAACCCATGTAGTATGCAAAGGTTCTCAAACAATTACTTTTATGAATCATTGTCTAAACATATACTTCTACTAATGTTTGTTTCTTTATTTTTAGCTGAATCATCAATTTATAGAGCCCTGCTATTATGTCGAATTGAATGTCATAACCTTGAAAATTACTTGATCGCCCGTACGTCCAACCCTTGGCTTGCAACGGTCATGGCCGCGGAACGACCTTTGCATTAAACAAGAGACGTCCGCTCACCTCAGGAGCCGGTGCCCGAATGGCCTTCTACGCTCGGTGAGAGCTAAGGGGGTGGATGGGGTATGTTTACCCTCCTACCCTCCCTTGGTCGTGCCAGCTGAGCAGCGGCACGCTATATTTAGGTTGTGCTGTAAACAGTCGCTCCAAGTACGGAAAGCCCTCCTACCCCTCACTCTGTTGGGCGGAGTGGGGGTGTAGGTATGTTCGCGCGCTAAATAAACGGGTAGAAGTTGAAAGTTCACAACGCCTCGCGCACGGTTCTTGCTGTTAGGAAACGCTTTCTTTATTTAAATTCTATTGCAACTTGTACACCATTGTAGCCTCGACTGAATTCGCAATGCCAACACTAATTTTTCAATGTGGCTCAAGCAACTTTTGTAAGAACTTGTACGAATTTTTTCTGCCCCCCTCACAACTTCAATTTCGAGTTGTTGAATTTCAGCGGCGTTTTTTTCCAGAGTACCCTTTATTGTTATTGCAGTGGCGGTCCAATTTTGCTAAAACAAGCTTTGAAAATTGTAATAGCAGTGAAAATATTCTGCTGAGCTGGCGGCGACACCATTTCAAAATGGACACGAATATCTCTTTAACAAAATTGAAACGGATTACTTTTGAGCGTGATGGCCTATTTGCGTGCCAATGTAATTTGAAACGTCATCATCATTTGTACGTCAATTTTGTCTTTGATAAAAGCTTTTGGATCAATAATGTTGTCTAGGTACTAATGGTATATCAGATTACTTCAGAATTAAACTAACGCCTATTTGTTTACTTCAAAGGCTAATCAATCTTCATTTACATATCAGTGATGTAGAAAAATAGTTGAGTAGGATGACCTCCACCTACTGATAGACGTAAAAACTGAAAGCAAATATGAAAGTCACCGTTATTGAATTCAGCGCACCCCTGATATCGTGTACGCTTGCATTAAAATCGAATACTATTGATAAATATATAGTGTGTTGGTATAGTGTGGTGATGACGAAAGCAGTGTGTATGCAATGCAAGTAAGATGATAGTTCGAGGATGAAATTAAAACGATGATTGAAGAACGATGATATAATGAAAGACGAAATGAAATACAATTAGTGGCGTACGCGAAACGAAATTATATAAAGCAAAATGAAATAAAGCAGCGAGCCGTGCGGCGAGAGGTGCCGGAATGAATGAGCGAAGAGCGAATGAGCCAGCGCATAACAAACCGGTCGCGTTGCAGCGGTCATTCGCAGCGAGTGTATCGCCACAGAATCCCCCTTCTCAGACCGTAACTATGGTCGATAAAAATCAGGAAAATGTACTTTTCTTCCGCTTCTAGTGGTTTTCACATCTGGATTTGTCGGTGATGCTTCCTGGACTGGAACTTGAACATCGCGCTCCATATATGCGGGTTTAAGCCTGTCTATTGATACGCTGTTGTTGTGCCCAGGTGTTTCGACTACATAATATTTTGGAGTCCGCTTCAACACTCTGTACGGTCCGGCGTAGGGTGGCTCCAACGACCTTCTGACGTGATCCTGTCGCACAAACACGTGCGAGCATGTTTCTAGAGCCTTTGGAATATAAAATAGCTTGGTGCCGTGCCATGCTGTTTGTTTGGGACTTAGACGGGCCAAATGACTTTTGAGTCGTGTAGCCATCTGGGAGTGGTCTTCAGCTGCATGATCCTCTGTTGGAGCCAAGAACTGACCTGGAAGGCGCAGGGGCTCACCATAAACCATCTCTGCCGGCGTTGCTTGAATGTCGTCTTTCCAAGCGTTGCGCATCCCGAGGAGTACCAAAGGTAGGGCTTCGATCCAGGATGCACCTGTGTGGCACATGATTGCTGATTTCAGCTGACGATGCAGGCGTTCTATGATGCCATTTGCTGCAGGGTGGTAGGCAGTGGTGCTGAAGTGGCGCGCACCAACCAAAGCAGTAAGCGCCTTGAAAAGGTGGCACTGGAATTGACGACCTCTGTCCGTGGTTACCTGAAGGGGACAGCCGAACCTAGCTATCCAGCCGGAGACGAGGGCAGCTGCACAGGACTCTGCGGTGATATCCTTTAGTGGAAATGCCTCAGGCCATCGCGTATATCGGTCGATGACGGTAAGGCAGTATCTGTAATCAGACGATAAAGGTAACGGTCCTATTAGGTCGAGGTTTATATGGGAAAACCTCGAGGAAGGGGTAGGAAAACGGGAAAGTGGAGAGATGGTATGGCGGGAGACTTTACTTGTTTGGCATTGCAAGCATTGCCTAGACCACTCTATACATTCTTTGCGTATCCCTGGCCAGACAAATGAATGTGAGACCAGTCGCACCGTAGCTGAACTTCCCGGGTGACTGAGATTGTGTAGCATATCGAACACTTGACGTCGAAACTTAGGCGTTACATATGGTCGTGGTTGCTGTGTCGAAGTGTCGCAATACACAAGGGTGCCGTCGAAGGTAGGCATCTTTTGGAGCTTAAGAGAACATCCTTCACGAAGAAATTGTTGCAGCTCTGGATCATCTTCCTGAGACCGTGCAAGTTCCTTATAGTCAATGGCTCTAGTCACCACTTCGACGCGTGAAAGGCAGTCAGCAACTATGTTCTTTGGTCCAGATATATAACGAATGTCAGTGGTGAACTGCGCAATGAAATCCAAATACCTGAATTGCCGAGGAGTGCAGTTTTCTCTGTTGAGTGAAAAGGCATAAGTAAGAGGCTTATGGTCTGTCAAAACAGAGAAAGTTCTAGCTTCTATCATGTGTCGGAAGTACTTTATGGATTCATAGACAGCCAATAGCTCCCGGTCATAAGGACTATACTTCTGCTGGGATGTAGAAAGTTTGTGCGAGTAAAATCCTAGGGGTTGCCAATTTTCGCCGATCTTCTGTTGCAGAACTCCGCCGATGCCTTTGAGTGACGCATCCGTAGCTATAGACAGTTCGGAATTTGGGTCTGAATGAGCAAGCAATGTTGCATGTGAAAGTGAAATTTTGCTGTCTTCAAATGCTTTCTGCAACTCTGGGGTCCAATTTATAGGCTGTGAACCTTTCGAATGTGAACCATTAAAAACTGTATTGAGCGGGGCTTGAATTTCCGCTGCTTTTGGTATGAATCGGCGATAAAAGTTCAGCATGCCCAAAAAACGACGTAGATCCTTAACTGTACTTGGTCGAGTGAACTCTTGGATGGCCTGAACCTTAGTGTCAAGCGGTTTCGTTCCAGCTGCAGAGACTTGATATCCCAGGAAGGTGACTTCTGGCTGCCCTAAAACGCACTTGGAAGTGTTTATCAAGACCCCATACTTTTTAAGTCGTTCGAACAGTTGACGAAGATGGGTCTTGTGTTCTGCTGGAGACGATGAAAATACTAGGATGTCGTCAATATATCCGAAGCAGTTGTCCAAACCAAGAAGAACTTCGTCGACAAATCTCTGAAACGTCTGAGACGCATTCCGTATGCCAAACGTCATAAATTCAAACTCAAAGAGTCCAAACGGCGTTGTAATTGCGGTCTTTATAGGGACAATTCATTCAGATTGAGCTAGCCCCAAAGTAAGTTCGAAACTTGTGTTATGGGATACTAACTCAACGATATTATATTTTATAACAAATACATATATAGATAAACATCCAAGATCCGAGGCCAATCAGAAAAAGTTCGTTTTTCATCATGACCCGACCGGGGATCGAACCCGGGACCTCCTGGGTGGCGGTCTGGCGTGGTAACCATTACGTCGCTAGGGTTAACTTTAATCTGGTTATATGCCTTGACTAGGTCGATCGTCGAAAAGATGGAGCATCCTGATAGCTGGTAATTAAAATCTTGGATATGGCGAATAGGATACCTATCAGGAATAGTGCGTGCATTGAGTGCACGATAATCGCCACACGGTCTCCATCCGTCGTCCTTTTTCTTTACCAAGTGCAGCGCAGAAGACCATGGGCTCTCCGACGGTTTCGCTATTCCACTAGACACCATATCTTCGAACTCTTTCTTGGCTACCTTAAGACGAACAGGGTCGAGACGACGAGGTTTACAGGATACAGGTGGACCAGGGGTCGTGCGAATGAAATGGAGTATGCTGTGTTTTGGTGACGAGGGCATACCTGCGGGTTTCGTAATCTCTGTATACTCCTGCAAGATGCCATGAAACTCAGTTTCTCCAGAAATGACTTTCACTGATGCTATGTCTTCTGAGCCTTGGCAACCTACCGCAGCAACTGACATAGATGTTGTCCCATCTACCAATCTATGATTCCTGCAGTCTACGAGAAGATTGTAGTGGGACAGGAAATCAACTCCTATGATTGGTCTGGTAGTGTCAGCGATAGTGAAGGTCCAACAAAAATCTCTTCTAAGTCCAAGATTTAGACGGAGTCGTATAGGTCCATAAGTGTGGATAACAGAATTGTTCGCTGCAACTAACTCGTAGTTAGATCTAGTACAGGGCGTCTTAAGAGCTGATCGTGGGAAAACACATAAATCGGATCCAGTATCTACAAGGAACCGTATTTTCGATGCCCGATCAGTAATAAATAGACGGCCTGCTGATGATGATGGGCAGTCGTTGGCCGCTACTTCCGATCGCCCTGAAAGTTTTCCGCGTTCTTGAAATTGCACGGTTGCTTGCACTTCTTCGCTTTGTCGCCATAGACGTAGTGGTAATAGCAGTGCGGATAGTTTGGAGGTGGCTGTCGAGACCTGGAACGACTGCGAGAACGATTCTGTCTACGATTATTTTGGTGAGACCTATCCTGACGATCCGAATGTAAGGTGCACGCTGCCAACCTTTTCTTCAATTCGCTGACTTCCTGTACCAGCTCTGCATATGAAGGTTGACCTCGTTGCGGACCTCCTGAAACGGGAGAGTAAAACGACGGGGCCGCTGTTTCTGCCACATTCAGCCTCGGAGGTGCTAAATCATATACCTTGTCAGCGATGTCAGACAGTTTTTCCAAGGAGAGATCCGTTTGCGTGGCAATTACCGTCTGTACGTTCTGCGGCAACCTGCTGGACCATAAGGTTACAAGAAAATCCTTGGGTATAGTGGGACCAGCCAAGCTCTCCAGGTGTCGCAGAAATTGCGAAGGGCGCCGATCGCCCAGCTCTTCGTCGATCAGCAGCTGTTTAACGCGCTTCTCCTGTGATGCAGATAATCGCTTAATTAACTCCGTCTTAAGTTTTTCGTATTTCCCTATCGCGGGTGGGTTGGTCATGACATCCCTGACTTCCCTAGCATACTCAAAACTCAGACTCGTAGCTAAATTACTAAATTTCGTCTCGTCAGTTGTTATTCTGGACAAAATAAATTGATGTTCCAGTTGAGCGAACCAAAGTTCGGGATCTTGTGGGTAAGACGGAGGTACTCGAACTCCGACCCTCTGTACTTCAGCCTTAAATTCATCATTCGCATCTTGGTAATTTATATCATCACCGCCGCCGGTGGAAGCCATTTCCACCAAAATATTTTTTTATAAAAAAAATTTTGTACCAAACAATGATTTTCTTTTAACTTGGACCATACACCAAACACGTTATTGTGTCGTGGTCGTGATTTTATTTTATTAAGAAGGTAGGTGTAGGTATGCAATAATTCCACTTCTATTCACTGAGTTATAATTAACACAGGTACTCACTGGATCCAAGGTGTTCTTCATCCACTCCTGTGGACGTCGGGGTCACCATGTATAGTGTGTTGGTATAGTGTGGTGATGACGAAAGCAGTGTGTATGCAATGCAAGTAAGATGATAGTTCGAGGATGAAATTAAAACGATGATTGAAGAACGATGATATAATGAAAGACGAAATGAAATACAATAAGTGGCGTACGCGAAACGAAATTATATAAAGCAAAATGAAATAAAGCAGCGAGCCGTGCGGCGAGAGGTGCCGGAATGAATGAGCGAAGAGCGAATGAGCCAGCGCATAACATACCGGTCGCGTTGCAGCGGTCATTCGCAGCGAGTGTATCGCCACAAATAAATACTAAAAGATGTTTTTTTTTCAATACTTTCATTTATTTTTACATAATAACAGTAATAATAGCACAAGATGAATCTATCGCGCAAGGTTTTGTTCGTAGAAGAAACGACATTATAGCCCTTACATTTCTTTCACCGTACAGAAGACTAAATCCAATATCATCTACAAATCTGCTGAACTGAACTGTTATCCAATTGACTGGAAGTGCAGGTTCTCGTTATAGCATATAACATTAGCCATTCCATACGTGCGCACCGCATCCATCAGACTATTCCATATAAGAATTAAAAAATACTATAGAAAAAATTCAAGTTAGTTACGTTCCATCAAATCAGAAATAGATTGTGCACCAGTTACCGATTTTGTACTTATTATAGATTTTGCGGTCATTAATGTCTTTCCTCTATTCTCCTCCATTGAATCAACTTCGTCGTCGTCGTCATAAGAGGTGACTGTAGCCTTCGTATAGTCATACTCAGATTCAACCGGTATTTCGTATTTCTCATGTTTCGGGTCGTAGAATGCAACGATATTGAAAACTGGTGAAGTGCCTCCAAAAGCAATTTTCTCTTCGTGACTGGTGATTGCCAAGACTGTGCCAGCAGCTGGGTAGGAACAAGTGATGTATCTGTTGTGAAGGTTGATAATCTCGACACAGTTAGTGCCACTTCCACCAATAATTCCATATTTGCCCTTTCGGTTGAACTGAAAGTAAGTTTAAAGATGTAGTTATATGAGACGAGACGTGATCGGATGACGACATCGATGGAGATTATGATCAAAATTTATATGCGTATTGAGATAAACCAGGTCAGTTGGAAAATCCGTCAAGAGATACTAGTTAAGCCATATATATTTTTATTATGTAATAAATCCTCCTTGCTACGTAATACTACGTATGCCCGCTGGAGTAGACCATTTTTTTAAATGTGCCAGCTACAGAAGAAGTGCTTAGTACTACTTTTACAGAATATAAGCGTAAATCAACAGCGCGACAATAATTCATTATCTGTTTCAATCTTTTTATTCTGTTTGAGGAACATAATGGCTGCAATCGATTCAATACATTTTATTATTAAATACCTCTTTGTTTCCACAGTGAGAGATTCACTAATGTTCCGCTCTTTGAATAATAAAAACATCGGTTTTTTAGTACTTGCCTTTATTGCTTTTTAGGGTGAATCATTATCTAATAAGTACTTAACTGATTGGAAAGTTCCAAAGCATATAAATAGCGAGCTATGAATAAATATAAAAGCCAAAAATATGTAGAACCTTCTCAATTAATTTCTCGTAAAACACAGGCGGGTCTTAATTAATTCCAGTAACTTAAGACTTCTATTTAACAACCATTCTTGATGAAAGTGGAACCCCACAAGTAGTTTATGTCAATTTAATTAAACTCAGACATTCCAACTTTCTAACCAAGATTTTCAACATGACCGCACCTTACGTTGGAAATCCCAAAACTTCAGTAATATTAGCACTTTGTGCCCGAAATGGGAATTAAAGGAAAACAAACCGGCAAAACCTAAGGAGAGCCGATGCGACTGACAGCTCTAGACTGATTCTCGTCGAATAACTTGGTTTATTTTGTGGAAATTGTGTTTTCATATCAAATATGCGATAACGTTGCGTCTATTGCTTTTTTTGTACATTATTTCTGGATATATCTGGTTATTTTCGGTTATGACGACCTCCGTGGCGCAATGGTTACCACGCCAGACCGCCACCCAGGAGGTCCTGGGTTCGATCCCCGGTCGGGTGAAAAACGCACTTTTTCTGATTGGCCTCGGGTCTTGGATGTTTATCTATATATGTATTTGTTATAAAATATAATATCGTTAAGTTAGTATCCCATAACACAAGTTTCGAACTTACTTTGGGGCTAGCTCAATCTGTATGAATTGTCCCTTTATATTTATTTATTTATTTATTTCCGAAAATATGAATACTATATCGATATGAAACGATGTTATTTTTCTATAACCTTTTTGGTCGCATCATCAATCAGGAGTTAACCTACATTTTGTTATTTCTCATATATATACAAATAATTATCTAGATAATATTGTCTGTATTTAAGAAATCTTTCAGAAAACAAATTAATATAAACAATGAAGATAAGGTTTTATTTTTATTTTATTTCTTTTTTTTTTTCTTTTAAATTAGTAGTTATCATGATCGTCCAAGAGGTTAATGCTAAAAGTTTTGTAAAATGTTTTGACATCTCTAGATAAGAATCAAGAAAAATTTATGCTCTGCTTTGATGAATTTGATATAAAATCAAAGCTTCAATTCACTGACATTAATAATGAATTCTAACGCCCGCTAAAAAAATTAAAACTTTTTAATTGGAACAACTTTTGATGGGATCAATAGATCAATATTAATCAAACACGAAATATTATCTCTTAAAAATTCTATTATTTTCATAGGACTATGCCGCAATAAATAGACGTAGAAACAGACGCACAAAAAATTAAAACAGATGAATAAAAGAGACTTGTAAATTGTCCATCTTTTTTACTACTCAAGAAAATTTTGTTCGTTGTAAGTTTTCCAAGAGGAGCTCGATGGCGTCGCTGTGTGTCGCACTCTAATATGAACACGCAAGTTAAGCGACGTCGACCTTAGCCAGCGTTTGGATGGGTTTTGTTATCTCGAGCTTCTCCGTGCTTCGGAGGGCACGTTAGGCCGTCGTTCCCGGCTGTTATCGGTAGATGACAGACGATAAGCCAATGACCTTCGGGCGGCTTGAAAACACCGGCCTCTGCCAATCCGCATTGGAGCAGCGTGGCAGAGTACGCTCTAATCACCTTCGATTGAAGGGAGACCCGTATCCCAGCAGTGGGATGATTATGGGTTGATATGATGATGATGATGATATGATGAAGTTTTCCAAAAACCATTCAAAATAAAACAAATTAAATAAAAATAACCTAAATATATGGACATGTAGATTAATATAGAAGACAAGTAAATACATTACATGCGTTTCAATAATTATAGATAAGTATTAAATTTGTTTTTGTTCACATAAATAGTTTTCGTATCAAGAGAATAAATCTTATAAGACCCGTCCATCTGATAATCCCAATACGAAGTTGAGACTGGAACTTTGATCTATTGCCAATATTACATTTCTTGACATCGCCTTAAGGCCATGTAAATAATCGAAAAGAACTATTATAGGATAGAGAAACATGAAATTGGATTATACTATCGAATGCCTTCTGTGTTAGTTATCCCTACAATCCCGTTTATCCAGTGTCATGATGATTTCTATTTTTATTTATAAGAAAATAAATAAAACTAGAAGAGGAAATGGTAGGACAGCTAAAAACACAAAGAAAGAAAGAAAGAAATAAATCGTTATTTTCAGAAAAACATGCTACAGTTTTTCAGTACACACTGATCTTCGAGATAGGTCAGACCTGTGGGTCGAAGATCAGTCCCTCTTATCACCGTTACTTATACATATTTGTATAACTAGCTGACCCGTGCCCACTTCGTTGGGCATAATGTTAAAAGCCTTTTTATTTTTTGGTTTTTTATCTAACCTATGACACTCAGCAATAATGTGGCTTTCTATTGGTGAAAGAATTTTTAAAATCGGTTCAGTAGATCCCGAGATTACCCCTTACAATTTAACAAATACACAAACTTTACCTCTTTATAATATTAGTATAGATAGTATAGATGTAGAAATTTACTAGGAACATCATAGAAGGAAATATAGAAGGCAGAAGAGGAAGAAAGGGCCAAGAAGAGCTTACATAGAACAAGTAACGGAAACGGCTGTAAAACAGACAGGGGATTCAATAATTTGTAAGCGACATAAAGATCTCTTTTTTTTTATTCATATGTCGCAGCGTCGCATACGGTCATGAGTATGGACATGGACGCTAAGCAAAACGAGAGTGCGCCATCTAGCGGCGTGTTGAGAAAACGTTGCTTTGGCGCGCTCGGACGGAGCCGTGGCGGTTGGCGGGCTTGACTGGAGATAGTTGGTTATCGAGCGCCATAGAGAGTCGTACTCGTAGTCACGGAACTGTCGCGTTTTACCTAGTGTCTATTTTTATTTAGTTGAATTAAGATACTGTACCTAATTAAATTGTGTTGTAACAAAGATTTGAAAAAGAGACCTAGACTGAGGTTTTTCTTGCGGCATTTCTTTTCCATCAGTGGTCATTCCGAAGTGCTAGTAAATTGAATAAACATTCTTTAAGTAAAACTAAAACTGTTGTTTCTCTCATATCACGACTACCCTCGTTACGCCCTTGTGATGTTGAATTGCACATCGAATAACCGCTAGGCTATCCGACATCAGAAGTGAGATGCAAGTCGTGGTATTGAGAGTTTAACAGATCAGTCTGGTCTCACTAATGTAAAGCGTGACAAATTAACGTGACAAATCAAGAAAGTACGTGTTCGATGTACGACGGACAGTCTACTATCGTCGACTACGAGTGGTGGAGTTTGCGGACTACGAGTAGCGGATTCTACCGACAAAGAGTATCGTATGGTGGGTACTTAACCTCAAAATGTATGGAGATTCTAATATGGTGTAATTTCAGGTGTATGACCGTGCGATACTCGACGATGTGTGACGGGTAGCTGAGGCTGAGACGCGACGCGCACCAGGCGGTGGCGGTACTGGCGGTGCAGCGGCGGCGGCGTGGTGGCGGCGGCGTGCCCCGAGTCGCAGTGCAATTGAGGCAGAGACGTGCCACGACACGAGTAAACACGGGTGTGTGTGCCCGTGGCGGACTGGTAAAGTATACCCTCCGATATTATAAAAAAGGTCAGTGTTGATTTTAAGCTTAAAAAGTGTTAAGTTGAGCTGAAGCTGTGTAAGTTGAGGCTGAAACTGTGTATGAAGTTAAGCTCATTGGTTATTTAGCACTATTAATTGAAACTACCTAATGATTTAGAGGTTAATGCACACATGGATTTAAAGGTCAAGGTCATTTAAAGGTTAATGCACACAGAATAAAGTTTTTGGTTTTAACTTTGACTTTGAGATTTTTGACTTTGGAGGTCAAAATCAAATGTATCACGTGGAGAGTGGGGTTCCTAAAAGGGGTTCCTAAAAGGGGTTCAAAATTTTCATCCTTTTATCGCTAGGACGCACCGTTTTCGAGATAAACGTTTTTTTTAAATTATTTTCACTTAGTAACTTCAATGAACTCAAACAATGTTTTATTTTCGATTTCCGGACAATGGAGCGAGACGGGGATCAGCGGGTCAGCCGTGTGCAGACTCTGAAGTGGACCAGGTTTGCTCGTGATGGTGGCGAGCTGGCGAGGCAGACGGGACCACCGGCGCAGACGAGGTGCCCGGGATTTCTTGAGGAGAGTATTGTTTGATAATTTTAAAGTGGAGACTACTGAGCAATGACGATGAATTTTAAGTTATGAATTTTGAAAAGTTTTGTTTTTATGTAAAGTGAGAGACACTTAAAATTAAATTTTGAGAGATAGTTGCTCAATGGTTTCGATTGTGGAGTATAATTTAGAGTTTAGTTCAAATTGTGCTCAGAAAGTAATGTGCCATTTTAAGTTAACGTACCAATTTATAATGTCGAGTCTGATGAGGACAGTGCCGGTGAAGGCCCTTCTAACTGTGTGTGAACACTTACTGTCATGGCTACTTATTTGATTAAACCGCACGCTTCAGTCGTAGTCGTAACTGCGAATTTTCGTACAGGGCGCGATGCGCGGCTGAGGGTGTGGCAGTCTATGTCTCATGGGAGACCATGTCATTGTGATGAGCACAGATGACCATGTCATTGTGATGACCACAGATGGCCATGTCGTTGTGATGACCACAGAATTGTGGTGACCACAGATGACCATGTCATTGTGATGACCACAGATGACCATGTATATTGAGTATACCGATTCCATGTGGGAATCCTTGTCTTTATGTCTCATGGGAGACCATGTCATTGTGATGAGCACAGATGACCATGTCGTTGTGATGACCACAGATGACCATGTCGTTGTGATGACCACAGAATTGTGATGACCACAGATGACCATGTCATTGTGATGACCACAGATGACCATGTATATTGAGTATACCGATTCCATGTGGGAATCCTTGTTTGTGGCCTGTTAGTAATGTGTGTTGATCGTGTGACTTTGATTTTAAAATTTTGATTACCTATGTTAACTTACTATGAGGCATACTTTCTTCCTTATTTTTCTGTGTACCTACTAACCTTTTAGTCAGGATAAGCCGAGCGAGAGTTAGCTCCATTATTTAAAATTGAGTCATTTTTATTTAAAAGAGTTTTGATGAAACGAAGGCAAATCTTAATAAGGTTTCTATTGGTGAAATAGTGACAAATAAGTTTGAGTAATGAGAAAAGTTTAGTTGATTTAATTACGAGTTACTGACTTGAAATGTAATGTAATGACCGGACGTTTTGTGTCCGATGTGTCCGATGGACTTGACATTGTATGTTCGATGGACTGAACTTATTGTGTGACTCGATGCCTATGGATAGGATTGAGTTTGTGTGTTGGACCAACACTGTTGGTATGAGAAGTGATGCAATGTAATGCATTGTAGTATGTTAATTAAGTTTCTTTGAGTAAAGTTTTCTCATTACTACAACCGATCCCTCTGTTGTTAAGGCCAAGAGAACTGAGTAGATTGTATTGGCAAAATACATGAAGTCTAAGTACCAATTTTATTGACGTGAGTAATGATTATTTTACTGTCAGTGATTTAGTTTTGTTTTTTTTTTAATTTTGTCAAAACTAGTTTCATGACTTCAAGCTGCATATGTTGGCATGTAGTCGTAGCTCCGGTCTAACCGACGAGTGCGCGATTGTGATCTAACTATGCATCCTATCACTGGTTAAGTGAAATCACTGGTAAAGTGAAATCGCTGGTCAAGCGTAAAATTTTAGAATGGTCGCTGGTCAAGTGACTTCTAAATTCAATGCTAGTCAAGTAACGACGAAAAAAAAAAGTGATAGTGTAAAAAAAAAAAAAAAAGAGTTGTATGGCTGGTCAAGTGATACAACATTATTGAGGTTCTAAAACCAGTTTGTTGTTTGTACATGATTGTTTGATGAAACAAGGTCACAGGGACGATCTAGTGGTTTGTCACAGGGATGATCAGCTGTAACCACAGGGATGGTTATGGCACCTGGTTTTTGATGAACTCTGTTATATTCGGTTGTTAATTGATTTTATTATCATTATTGGTACTAAGCTCTTCATGGTTAGGTACTTGATTTGCTAAGCTAAGTGTGTTTACTTAGAATAGAAGTAAATTGGACTTGATATTGAAACTTTGGATTTGAGTTAGAGAGAAAGTCCTATGTGTGGTCAGGAGTGACCGAACGTTGTGATGCTGTGTGAGTGTTGATTGTTTCAGAATCACACGCGAGGACGCGTGTCTTGCAGAATGGCCGTGTCGCAGCGTCGCATACGGTCATGAGTATGGACATGGACGCTAAGCAAAACGAGAGTGCGCCATCTAGCGGCGTGTTGAGAAAACGTTGCTTTGGCGCGCTCGGACGGAGCCGTGGCGGTTGGCGGGCTTGACTGGAGATAGTTGGTTATCGAGCGCCATAGAGAGTCGTACTCGTAGTCACGGAACTGTCGCGTTTTACCTAGTGTCTATTTTTATTTAGTTGAATTAAGATACTGTACCTAATTAAATTGTGTTGTAACAAAGATTTGAAAAAGAGACCTAGACTGAGGTTTTTCTTGCGGCATTTCTTTTCCATCAGTGGTCATTCCGAAGTGCTAGTAAATTGAATAAACATTCTTTAAGTAAAACTAAAACTGTTGTTTCTCTCATATCACGACTACCCTCGTTACGCCCTTGTGATGTTGAATTGCACATCGAATAACCGCTAGGCTATCCGACACATATAATAATACTAGCTGTTACCTGCTCCGCCCGCGTGGTCAAGGGAAAATGTCAACAATTTTTCCCATGGAAATCTCTTTATCCCGTGGGAAGAAATGTAGCCTTATGTCATTCTCCAGACCTTAAGTTATCCCCGTTAAAAATTATGAAAAATAATGTACCTAATACTTTTTTTCCCGTGAGAATGATATATTTTTCCGGGATAAAAAGTAGCCTATGTCGCTCCACAGAGTCCAGACCTTAAATAATCTCTGTGAAAAAATCATGTCAGTACTTAGGTTCCTTTAGACGTGAAAGAAGAACAAAAAATTTGCTATACTTTACTTTTTCCCGTGGGAATAAGATGTTTTTTCCGGGATAGCGTTTGTCACTCTCCAGACCTACAACTATCCCCAATAAAAAAATCATATCAATCCGTTCATTACTTTCGACAAACAAACACACTTTCACATTTATAATATTAGTATGGATTAAAAAAGAGAAGGTTGTCTCCTCTCGTTTTTATTTTAATGAATGTGCAAAAAAGTAAAATAATAGTTACCAGGCTCGATTTCCAATAATGACACGCGTAAATATATTCACCATCCACATCGTGGCGTCTGTTCTGAGCCCTGACGACGTTCAGTCGCTTCCGAGCCACCATGTCCCATACCGTAAAAGCCTCAGTTGGCTGCCAGCTACCGGCTATACAGTGATCTCTCTGTATTATAAAATTTCATCAATTAAACTTTCCATAGTTTCTATAAATTTCTATAAATAGTTTGTTTTACAATCATTAATAAAAAAAAGTCTATTAAGCTTTCGTAGTGTACAATGTCACGAATAAGTTTTGTTTTAACATAATTTATACTTTCATTTGCGATTACAAAAGTCGTTAGTTCAAAGTCTTATAAATTATTAAAATTGCATCCTTTCGAAACGGCTTTTATTTAATACCATCAACAACAGAAAATTTGTAGCATGAAGTACTAGCAAGAAATTAAGAAAAACTACTAGAAGTAGAAACATCTCCGCAACTAAAAATAATATCAAAAACCTTCAAAGGAAAAGATTAAAAGTATGAGACAACATCAAACTTCATAACGACGGAGTCGAGAGTCAGTAGATGAAGTACCCCAGTTGGTTACACGACAAAGGCCGGGTTTTTAATTAAAAGTGCCTCATATTTAGCTTCAAGCCACGTATGCTTCGGGGACAGAAGTTACGAACATTCTTAAGGAAACTTCTTCATGCATAGTCGACAGCACAACAGACTATCCTGTTCTTTGACAAATTTTACTCTTGTTCAGGGTTAAAAGTAGATTGTAGAATTAGTGGTATCATGTTGTGTTTATAAGTCTAGACTCTTAGCTTCTTTATCGGCTTTTGGCTAGATCTGTGAACGTGGGAATCAACTATAAGAATAAATAGAACCTCATAATTTTTTCAAACCGTCATCGATGGAATAAAGAGTTATGTAATATATTCTGCCTACTGCTATGTAGAGGTTTCTTTTTTATACGCCAGGAAAAGCTGACCGAAAAAGAATTTCGATTTTATTGTAATTTATAATTTTTGTAGCTTTGCAAAAAAAATACTACATCCTCATGCATGACTGAGGGTCTATCAAGCTCCGTCTTCTAGATAAATTTCCTCCAAGCTTCCCAGCCTTGAGCTCTCAATACAACATACTAGGTAAATAAAAAATATTGTAATAATACACTTTTATTGTAAAGTGATTTTTAAAATCACTGTCAACTCATAAAGACAAACTAATAAGCCTATTAAATCTTAGACAGCTGTTGTAAAATGAAAAAAGCTATTCTCCAGACTTCTTTACTCAGGTAAGTCTGGATCAGCTAGAAAATGTTTTAAGTGAAAATATTTCGTAAATTATTTTTAACGTCTACTAAACAAATTGTCTTAAACATTTCTCATTACTTGTAAAGTTTGCCAAACGTTCTAACTCGAGAAGTGTAATAAACAAAATTTATTCGAGATACATTTTCTGTTGCATAAAAAATATATTGCATATTTATATTGTGTATATTATTATGATAATAAATATTGGTATGTAGTCGGGATCTATGGCTCAGGGATCATTAGTTAAGAGACATATAAGTTTAGACCTTTACTCTAAAGAAGTGAGTTTTTTTGTGTAGGTATTTTTTCGAAATCTGTCTGAACTTAGGACTTGTTGCCGTAAAAAATGTTAATTAGTCCGTCTTTTAGATTATTCAAAAATAAGGGACACTCATTTTTTCATTTGTAAATTAGACCAAAAATTACAAAGATATATCAGACCATTAAAGTTACGTGTGACGTCACGTCGTGTGGCATTTTTTCGCACTCGTAAATTTTTATGCTTTATATCTTTGTTATTTTTTGTTTAATCGAAAAAAGAAAAAATACGTGTCCAATATTTTTTTATAATCTAAAATACGGACTAAATATAATGTAATTATTTTACCAACCCTAGAGGCTATCTTCCCTCTGTTTATAAAATTAAAACTATGAGCCACAGCACACGGTGTATTTTTAAACGCGCAGAGGACGCGCGTTTCATGCTACATTGAGCTACTTTGTATGCTAGACCTCACGATGAAATGATTGCAACTTCGCGATGGATAATAATATAACGCGCGTCATCTGCGCGTTTAAAATACTCCTCTAAGATGTATAAACGTGACTTTTAGACGATATATCAAAAAATATTTAAATAGCAACTAAACAAAGCCAAGGGCTTTTTACTTCGGCGAGCACGACATTTATACCGGTGTGGTCAAGGTCGCACTGGCCGACCACTGCATCATTGGATGCGCGCTCACAGGTGCATTGCGCGCACGCAATGCACACACAAACAGTGATCAGCTGAGCTTGCGTATGAATAGTGAGATGTTAAAAAGCGAACTTGACCAAATGAATCTAGTAACACCATTACAATTCACAAATCCTAACGAGATTGCTAACTACTTGCATGAGAATTTTACTGCAATATATAATAAATGTACTTACACATGTAAAATAAAAAATAAAAGAAAGACATGCAAATGGGCTAACCAAAGACTAGAAAATATGTGCAAACAACGAGATGAATTGTATAACATATGGAGAAAAGATATAAATAACCCTCAAAAGAAATTGCTATACAATAAATATAGAAATAAAACAAATAAATATGTACAATACTTAAAAAATAAGCAGATTAAGACAGATATTTGTAAAAACTTTAAAAATACTAAAAAAATTTGGTCTATAATTAATAACTTAACTGGTAAAGTGATCAATAGCATTGATCAAATACTATTAAAAACATTCAATATATCCCCAAAAATCATAGCTAATAATTTTATTAAAGAATTTGGAAAAACATTGAGTAATAATGATAGCATTTGTAACACATCCATATTAAAAAAAACACACTATGAATTTGTATCGGATAGGTCAATGAATTTGAGGCGGGCACGCGTAGATAAAATAGTAAAAATCATAGAATCGCTAAATGACAATAAAAGCCCGGGTTACGACGGGATACGCGCTCTCGATGTGAAATATCTAAAAAACAAACTGGCACCAGTCATTACTCATTTGATAAACTGCTGCCTGGATACTTCTATTTATCCGGAAGTGCTAAAAATTGGTATTATAAGACCGATCTATAAAAAGGGTCACCATACTGATTACAATAACTACCGACCAATTACAATATTATCTTGTATCGACAAAATTGTGGAACGATACTTAGGAAATGAAATCAACAATTACCTACGATGTAATCTTACAATTAACAGTAATCAATACGGATTTCAAAAAGGGAAAAGCACAACACAATTACTATTTAATTTTACAGATGAAATAAATCATTATCTTGATAATAAAATGCACGTGATCGCCTTATTCATTGACTTCTCCAAAGCATTTGATATGCTCGATTATTCTACATTGTATAATAAATTGACGCGGAGTGGTATACAGGGTCCCTTACTTAGTTTACTGCAAAGCTATCATAGCAATCGTTACACAACCGTGAGAGTCTCAAATGAGTACAGTAAGAAGGCGTTAACCATCAAAGGTACGGCGCAGGGCTCCATAATCGGCCCAACTGAGTATCTTATTTATGTAAACGATATGTGTAATATAATCAGTGAGGGATCTGTGTACCAGTTTGCGGACGATACATGTCTATTGGTTGCCCACAAAGATATAAACGAAGCTGAAAAAATCTTACAAAATAATTTTAATTTGATCAGTAAATGGTCACACGATGTAAAATTATTGATTAATGCCACAAAAACTAAGGCAATACATATTCACTCTTCACACAATAAAACATGTGTGCAGCCTACTATAACTGTTCACAGTCACGACTGTCTCCATGCTGTTGCCGCTGCGGGCTGTAAGTGCCCTAATCTCGAGTTCGTGGACCAACATACGTATATAGGTCTTAAGATTGACAACAGATTAAACTGGGGTCCGCATAAAGAGTATGTCTGCAATAAACTTAGATCAATCCTAAGCAAAATGGTAATATTAAAACACAAACTACCCTACACATCACTCAGACTTTTGTACTTGGCACTAGCCGACTCTGTAATCAGCTATGGCTTGAGCAGTTATGGTAGGACCTATAAAACATACATTATGGACATATATAACCTTCAGTTGCGAATTCTTAAAACAATAATACCGTATAATGTAAAAAATAGACTAAATAATAATGAGCTAGAAATTTTTAAATTCTGTAACGTAATCAATGTATTCGATAAGGCTAAAATGCTTATACTTTCTGAATGTAACAAAACAATACAGCTAAATGTAAAATCGAGACCAAATCACTTAAGACAATTAAAGTCATTGAAATATCTGCTACCTAAATTTAATAATATTTATGGAACTCGTATTTCAAATTATCTCATACCTTATTATTTAAATGAGACAGATGAACACATTCAATGCATGTTTTCTCAAGGCTATAATGGTGCCAAATGTAAAAAATATTTAAAAAAACTGTATGTGAGCGACCAGCCGTCGATAAGATAAGCCCTGCGTGGCTTAAGTCGTGCGGTAAATAAACTAATGTATTAAATTATTTTGGAAATAAATGAAAAAAAAAAAAAAAAAAAAACTTAAGGCTAAAAACTGCAAGCGACTCATTTTGTATACATTAATATAAAAAATATAACATATTCTCACACACAAATCAATGCTGTCACTGCAAACGTTCACCCCTTCGAATGTTGTAACGCAGCCAACTTTACACCGCGTATCCCAGATCTGAAATATAAATAGAGTAAATAAATAAATACACAATTTACAGATCGCCACCTGGTCCCAAAGGACGATAGGCTTAAATCTGCTTTTGTTATGGGTATACAACAGACATATTATTCTAAATGTACTAAATTATAATACACTAGCTTTTTGCCCGCGACTTTGTCCGCGTGAAGTTCCGGACCCGTTCCCGTGGGAACCACATTGAATTTCGGGAAAAGCTATAGCCTATGTCACCCCCTGATAATGTAGCTTCCTACTGATGAAAGAATTTTTGAAATGGGTCCAGTAGTTTCGGAGCCTATTCAATGCAAACAAACAAACAATCAATCAAATCTTCCTCTTTATAATATTAGTTTATATAGATAACACTCAAACAAACACACGTGCCATTACATAAATGTTTGCCCAGTGTAGGGATCGAACCCACACCCAATACTACCGAAGGTAGGCTAACTACAACTGCGACACCGGTCTGTCAATCATGTAAATTGCAAAGAAAAGATTATTATGATTGTATAAAATGTAATTACTATAAGAATATTTAAAAAAAAATAACCTTCGGCAAAAATTTCGCTTTGGGAATGCAGTAGTTTATAAATTACCAGTATTTTGATGTGACCATTTAAAAAATGCAACGATCAATTTAATTTTTTCAACCAAACAATAATTAATTATTCACAAATAAGCAATAGACATTACCTAGTATCTGTTCTCAAAAGCGTTATGTATAATTGCTACTTGGACAATCGAGGACAAAGTCATGAAAGCTAGAATATTAGTTCAAACCCATTGATTATTATCATAGCCTGCTGCCCTTAATCCATTAAATCCAAAACACAATAAAACAAACAATAGAAGTACTTGATTTCGGTATTTTGAGGGTTACGCCCATTTTGATCCCGGGTCATATCGACTTAACCAGCTTTTGTGTTTTAAACTCAAACCACACTCTCAATTCTCTAAAGATTAACCCTTGTGGAGGACCCGACGGTTTATGGGCACTTTAGGTAACATTATTGTAATACTGATACTAGTTTCTACATCCAGTTTGGTCTGCGGCTCGGTTTTAAGGAGACTCGCTGATAAATATAGCATAATTTTATATTCTCCATGTTGACGACCTCCGTGGCGTAATGGTTACCACGCCAGACCGCCACCCAGGAGGTCCCGGGTTCGATCCCCGGTCGGGTCATGATGAAAAACGAACTTTTTCTGATTGGCCTCGGGTCTTGGATGTTAATCTATTATGTATTTGTTATAAAATATAATATCGTTGAGTTAGTATCCCATAACACAAGTTTCAAACTTACTTTAGGGCTAGCTCAATCTGTATGAATTGTCCCTATATATTTATTTAATTAAAATGTTAAATAATGGTCACGGACAAATTAAATACTGGGTGATGGACGCGGTTGTACCTTACAAAATTCGTTGTTTCCGTTCCCGGGCTGTTAAAATATATGTTCTAATCGAGGATGTAAACTACAGGTTATCTGAGGTTATACCCGTGAACCAAATTTCAAGCAAGTCAAGCCATTTTTGCGTGAAAGAGTAGCAAACATCCATACATCCTCACAAATTTTTGGTCTTAAATGTTTATTTTTTTCCACAGTGTTAACTACTTAAAAGCTAATTACAGTAGGTTATATGTATTAACTACTTAATTAATGTAAAAATTATAAATGATTGTATTGGTGTGGACAGGAGCCTAAACTAGGTGAAACCTGTATTTCAGGCCTCTTCTATTCGATTAGTAAGGATAACAGTTAAGTTACATTATCTGTTACGTCGTTACATTGTGAACCAATAAACCTATCTAATTCTATCACATTAAATCAATGATCACATAACATTACGATACGTCTAAAATAGTTTTTGGTGTGTTTAATGGTCCTACGAATGACAAGTTTTATTAATACCTATAGCACTGAAAACATACAACCATTTTAGACTGGATACCGTAGCTATTAACAAAAAACTTAAATTAAAAATTTAAAAAACCCCCGACTTAAAACCTCAAAAAAGCAAATAAATAATAATTATGTACCTTTCGACCTTTTAATTTTATGATATAATATTTATATTAGTTAATAGTAGTTAGTCATAATACTTCCAAAGCGTCGTCCCGTCGGGGGACCGCTAAGTAAATATTTATTACTAGCTGACAATTTGATATCTACTGTCTATTAGCTACACAGTTATGTTTAAATGTCTATAGCGGTCCCCCGACGTGATGACGCTTTGGAAGTATTATGACTAACTACTATTACCTAATATAAATATTATATCATAAAATTAAAAGGTCGAAAGGTACATAATTATTATTTATTTGCTTTTTTGAGGTTTTAAGTCGGGGGTTTTTTAAATTTTTAATTTAAGTTTTATTTGACGTTTTTTATAGTTTCGTTCCTATTTTATTCTAATCCCTATCCGTTTCATTTGTATTTTAGATATGTATGAGAGGTATTGCGAAATATGTATGAGGGTATTGTGAAATATGTATGAATGATATTGCGAAATATGTATGAGAGGTATTGCAAAATATGTATGAGAGGTATTGCCAAATATGTATGAATGTCATCCAGCTTCATCATCAAACCCTGGTTACCATCCTGCATCAAAGTACTCGTCATTACGGATCAAACGAGCCCAAACTCGATGGGGTTATGTTATGTCGTGTAATTACTAAGTTCCTATGGCCACCTTCCAGCTCCATCATGAGACCCTGGTTACCATCTGGCACCAAAGTACTCGTCAAGACGGATCAAACGTGCCCAAACTCGATGGGGTTATATCGTTTAATTACCGAGTTCCCATGGCCACCTTCCAGCTTCATCATCAGATCCTGGTTACCATGTAGCACCAAAGTACTCATCAAGACGGATCAAATGAGCCCAAACTCGATGGGGTTATGTCGTTTAATTACTGAGTTCCTATGGCCACCTCCTAGCTCCATCATCAGACCCTGGTTACCATCTAGCACCAAAGTATACAGATACACACGTCAAACATAAAACACCCCTCCTTTTGGGTTGGTGATAAAAACAGCGCGATAGCAATAAACATTAAGTATGACGAGCGAAGCCGCGAGCCCAGCTAGTGAATTATACCTATAAATGAACTATTCAATGAGACCATTCCAATGAACCTAAACACGATACATCTGCTGTAATTTGACGAGGAGTTGAGTATACTGCAGGTTCCAGATTATGCTGCAGCATCAGATCAAGTTTACCATATTCTTGCAATATTAAGACAGTAACAGCATACCAAATTTCAAATCGATCTAACTAGTGGAAGTTGCTGATTTCCCTTCATCAAATAGAAAAGAGCTGGTGATCTTCAAACGGCTGAACAGATTTTCATGAATCATAGCTAAGAACACTCCCGCACAGGTCACCTTTCAAACAAAAAAAACTGCATCAAAATCGGACCATCCGTTTGGTTGCTACGATGCCACAGACAGATACACACGTCAAACTTATAACACCCCTCTTTTTGCGTCGGGGGTTAAAAAACAAAATTGTATCGAGCCTCGTTTGAACAAGTGAATTTTTTTCATATCTAAAATATGAATCAGTCTTTATTTATTTTTGTTTGTAATTTTTTTTTCAAACTTTTTATATTAGGTACTAAGCTTTTTATTTTAATCTAATCATTTTTTCATTCAATTTTTTTTGATAAGCCATGGTAAAGTGTTTTTTTATCCATCTATTTTCTATACCCGCTAGAATAAATTATGTACCTACTACTTTGCTATAGACTAATGCAGTAATGCATTACTGTGGCTGATGATGATGATGTTGTACTGCAGTATAACATCATCATCTCATCTCAGCCACACACAAGAAGTCCACTGTTAAACACTCTAGCAGACGGTCAAAGGCAAGCTATTCTCAAGCTATTCTCATTTTACGAAGAACGTCCGGCTATGAATGTGTTGTGACTTGTGATGTGACGTTCACATGGACATTGTTTTAGTGTGCGTAACCTCAGAGACACTCGTAATATCGGTCACGCACACATAAACGATGTGGATGTGCCTTAGCCAAATGCTCTTCGTGAAATATAATATCTGTAGCAAGCAGTAGGCCTCCCGCAAACAGTATATACTGGTAGCCAATGCAAGCTATTCTCTATAGATCAACCGAGATTCACGTTTGGCTTTAACATAAGCCATTTGTTTGCGCTGCCGATCGAAGCTATTTAGTAGCAAACTACTAAACTTGATTAATGTAAACACGCCCCAAATATAACAGCGAACAACGACCGCTCCCAGACTCAAAGCGTCTCTGTCGAGATTAAAATATTTCGCTTAGCGGCTAAACAGCTCAAATTATTTATTAAACGTTCCTTTTAACGTACCCACAAAGAATTGTATCATGTGTATGGAATATACAGGATTCTTTACTCGCGACTCTCCCATTTGTTTGGGGGGGTTCTTTGTTCTTTTTTATACTCGTTTGTGACAATGATACCTAATAGGCAAAATTGTGTAGAATCCCTCATGTAAAAGTTATTTAAAGATACTGAATACAATGCAGTGATAATGACAACATAATTTTAAAATGTTATAGAAGTAATAATGCGGGCTCTACACTCTCGCGAAGCTGACCGAAGTGAACTGAAGTTAGACACTGAGTTAGAAGACAAAGAAGTAAGACGAAAAGCCCGTTCATACTCTCGTTTTTACTCAACTTTGCGACAGTGTAGAGCTGGCATTATAATGTACGACTAGTATGTATTTTTTTATTAATCCTGTAGTAAACCGTATCACTTTTATGTCATGTTAAGACTAAGTTATGCAGAAACAGGATAAATGGTAGTCATTATATTAGCGACAACGTGTTCAACAAAAAACGATTGATCATATTGATTCAGGTGTTACTTTGCAAAAGGCAATTCATCAAACAGGGAGTGGAAGTCGAGTATCAAGAAAGAAGTGTACCGAAACCAGTCGAAATTATCGGTCATGTGTACTATTAAACTGCTAGCCAACATTTGACCACACACGACCACAATAAGCTACAGCTTGCATCTACTATTAACTACGTTATTGTGTGCATAAACACCGCCACAACTCCTAGATTTATGCTATTTGTAAAGATGACACCCAGCCAGTTTCTGAAACGCATTCTGATTTTAATTTAACATTAAGTCTCAAGCTATCTCTGTTTTTCTTCTTCAGTTTGATATTGACAGCTAAAATTTAATGTGTCATTAACTTTAAAAATGTGTTTCAGAAGCTGGCTACTAGTGACACGAACGTTAGAAATGTTAAGAAGACAAACTAACCCTTAAGGTTTTATCCCAAGCCGCAGAAGCAAAACAAGTAGGTCTATCATCATGGCATTTGAGAGCGCAAACTTGACCAAAGTGTATTCGTTGCAATTTCTTCGGTATGAATTGTAAACGCAACTTATGCACTTTGTATGTGAGGATCGCCTGAAATATTTTTAAATGTATTGATAGGTACCTACTTTTACATATTTCAAATATTACCATAGATATTAGGTAGTGACTTGAATCACACGAGGAATTATTGAATAAATAAGTAATAATAGAGAGAGTGTACCGGACACTTGAGGCTATAGGTACCCGGAGTCACAACGTTTTTCGCAGTTTGATTTCTGGGATCTAAAATATTTTTTTCTGGGTCTCAGATCATATTAAATTTCTTCTAAGTTTAGCGTGAAAAAGTAGAGTTACTTTCGCCTTTATAATAATTTATAAAGGCGAAAATAACTCTATGGTGGATGTATGGTACGGTAATTTATGATACAGCCTAAATAGTATAAAAATATTTTCCATTCATGACAATATCAGTTTACCGACCTTCATAACTTTAGTAGGTCTTTCTGTACTCAGCATAAAATGTAACTTCTAATAAAACATCACGGCCTAATCTCACTTTTACGAGAGCGATAAATTCAAACATTGCATCGGTTTATGAGGTCCTTGAAAGCCTTCAATCCTAAAGGAAGTGGGTCGACGGGAATGTCCATAAATAAAGGCAATTATGGGATGGTATAAATGTCTTTACAATTCCAATTTGGGATACGGTCGCAACTTTAGAATTTCATTTGTTTATTGCGATCCAAGTGTTGTATAAATGTTAATGGGTTCTTAAAGAATTGGGAGACCTTTGCTCAGCAGGACAGTTCCAAAATTATTAATGACTTGTCAACAAATTTATATTAAAATTAGATCCTTATACGTGATACGATAGAAACTAAATTAACTGGAAGAGTGGTAGAGCAGCTCGATCGAGAAAGTATGATTCTCTCAAAGAATACCAGCATATAACAGCACTGGGTTTTGTTAGGTAAGTGAAAGAGCCCAACTTCTTTTCCTAATCCCTTCCTTGTAACAGACAACGCATTGATAGCGTCTCTGGTATGATATTCATATTACTAATGTTCATAGGCAGCGGTCATATATAAAATAATAGTCTTTAGTAACGACGAATAATCGTAAAAATGTAGATATCGTACAACAATATACCAATTATCTTTTATTAATGCACAACGTGATCAAAATAAATTATAGCCATTTAAAACAAAATATTGCGCCTGTCTATCTTAAAAGGGCAAAATAAAAGCATCTGTTAGGTTCATCGCATTTACTCTCAACATTTTATTTCGTAAAATACGTTTCAAATAAAATATCCAATGAGAATAAATTTTCTAAAATAAATAGAGAGAAATCCTAAATCACATTGCCAGACTCACTATTACACGTGTAATAATTTACCTACCTGTACCCAATGCATATTCAGTACTTGCCCAAGCAAAGGTATTTTTTATTCCAATTTAATGGACCACTAGCTATATTGCGATCGAAGCAAAAGGGTCCTGGTAAAATATGTTCGTGATTTAATAGTTTTTATTGTAAAAGTTTGCGTATTATGAAATATGTATGTAGTTTTTGACGACCTCCGTGGCGTAATGGTTACCACGCCAGACCGCCACCCAGGAGGTCCCGGGTTCGATCCCCGGTCGGGTCATGATGGAAAACGAACTTCTTCTGATTGGTCTCGGGTCTTGGATGTTTATCTATATATGTATTTGTTATAAAATATAATATCGTTGAGTTAGTATCCCATAACACAAGTTTCGAACTTACTTTGGGGCTAGCTCAATCTGTATGAATTGTCCCTATATATTTATTTATTTATTTATTGGAGTTGTGAGTTATGTATATCTAAAATAGGTCAGATATTTTTATTTTTTCATAAGAAAATGATAAAAAATTAACCTCTTGAGTTTCCATGTCGTAGATTTTGATCGATGTATCTCCATAACCAGCGATTAACTTAGATTGGTCGGCTGTTATCCCAAATGAGAGTGCTGGTGATCTGTCTACAAAATAAAACAAGTAAATTTTAAGTTACAATTAAATTTCACTTAGTTATTTTAAGTGCCTACTACTTAAAATTGAAAAAGGATACTGACAAAATCATATTACCGATGTCACACAAAAGTTAAAAGATGACAAACAGGGTAATATATTTATTTAGGGTCTCTCTAAATAAATAAAGATGGATCCCATTTTAAGTTTAAAAGTAATTAAGCAAACAATGTAGTATTTTAAGTGGAAGAGCACTAATGATTGGAGTGGTAGAGCATTTATGAAATAGAATAACTAGATCACCAGGCCACCAGGTTACCTGTTTGATCGTTTGTCCCTCTCTGATATAAAAAAGATACTAATAGGTATTATAAAGGTGAAACTTATGTGTACTTATAAAACTATAACGGTTAAGTAGGCACTACTAGTTACCGAGTAATAGCCGACGAACTTATGAAGTAAAATTTCTTCGACGAAAACGTACAAATGTCATAAAATATGGCGTTGTACTCATCTGCAAGCAAGAAATGAGTAGCCAATACGGAACCCTACATTGTGCGTGGCCCGACATGTACTTGCCCGGTTTTTAAATACAGTATTTATGAAATAGGCTTGCTCGACCACCAGGTTACTTCTTTGTACGTATCTCTCTGATATAAAAAAAGTCTAATATTTATTTAACATACGTGTTATAAATGGAATCGCATTGGACGTGTGTCCTGGACCTCCGTAGAACTGTGTGTTGAGCGATTCTAAAGCAGGATCAACTCTAATACAATTCGACTTTGGATCATCTGTACAAATTATCTGTTAAACGAGAATTAATAAGTAATATTGTTATTTTTAAATAACAGTAGCTCAGATTTCATCAATTTCTTATAAGCAGACATTCAGTATTCGTAAGTTGACGATTATAATTTTTTTCTCACCCCACCGCCTAACTTACGAATTCAACACAAATTGATACAACAGATTGAGAAACATTGTGAACAAGAATTTTCTGGGTTTGAAGTTTTAATAATGTGATCATGATTGTATTATTTTCATCGGATGTATTAATAATAAGAGCGACCGAACTTTACTAATTAACTCAATTCTTTATTTTTTTTTAAAGACAAACTATTTCCACAATCAGCTACCAAAATGACGCCACACTAAAAATCAGCCCGTTTTGCATTTGAAGGCCAACGCGCTTGTGATTTTTTAATCGGCCGATAGTTTAGTCGCAGTCATTTTCGATAGTTTGAGCGGCCAATTTTTTAATTTTAATCGTCAAATGGGCGCACTGTCCTATACTCCATACTGAATCCAACTATCGGCCGATAAAAAAATCACAAGTGGGCGTTCGCCACTTCGCCCTGTGTGTATTGAATTCAGTTGTTACAGTCAGTTTACAGTACCGACAACATGATAAAATGTTCCTTCAAAAATTGTAACACTGCCGTTAGACCTTAGCTAAACTTATCATCACGATAGTACCTAATAGGTTACCAACTAACACCATACACTCGATCCTAATAATCACAGCATCATAAACTCCTTACATGTGGTATCTCAATCCGATAAATTGTACCATCCATACACGCAGCATAACAGACCCTTTCTTCTATCCGACTGTATCTAAGGGCATAAATTGGCTTAGGCGGAAACTGGATGTTACGAAGAGTACTTAGTATGATTCCTGTGTTACCATGTCGCATCTATAAATAAAGAATTAAAATTATAAAATTAATTAATTTATGTAAATTGTAAAGCGCATCGATGTCTATTGTATGAGCTTGTGTCACTCTTAAAGATTAACAGCTACTTTCTCAAACGGGTTTTTAAAGTCACTGTCAGAATCTGGCTAACCATTCACCAGGGGCCCAATTCTACTAACACAAATGCACCAATGGACTCTCAATGGTGTCTCAATCGTGTCTCAAAAGAATGCCAATAGTGTCATCAGTGGAATAGTTTCTGACATTTATTATGGACTTGAACAATAACATAATTTAACTTATTGTTTAAGTGTTTAAGTCCATAACAAATTTAAAAAATTATTCCGCTGACACTATCGGCATTCTTTTGAGACACGATTGAGACACCATTGAGAGTCCATTGGTGCATTTGTGTTAGTAGAATCGGGCCCCAAGTATCGACAATGGCAGTAGGGTGGCCTGCGGGCGCTACCTACGCTGCGGCTGGCTCTATTGGTAGGGATGTACGTAATCTTTACATAATATAAAATGACGTCGTTAAAACTACGCAACAGATTTTAATGCGGTTTTTTTTTGGGGCTTCAATAGGAAAGTTTTTATGTATATATAATATAAATACATTCCAAAATTCTCCCATGGGAAAGAGGGATACACGCAAAGAAAATTGTACGAGTTTCGCTAGTACATATTTAAGTTAACTTGATTTGTAATTTTCAGCGATTTTACCGTTTTAGATTACTCTGTACCTGTATCAGACCCGAAGAATGGCCGACTACAATATGAGATCCATGTGGAGAATATGCTAGAGCGGTAATGGCACCCACTTCAGAATAATACCACCTATGATAAAGAATCTTATTTTTTGTTCCCTTCAGAAACAGCTCGTTATTCTTTTTCACCCATTCGAAACGTTTCTTCTCGGGTAGATTTCCTTGATGGAACAGAGGATACCATAGCTTTTCGTGGTGATAATGATTGACTTGATCATGGTAATATGTCTTTACTGTTTTTATGTAGTCTTCGAAATTTGTCTCATCGTCCATAATGTTAGGCCTACTAGTTTATAAGTACGTATTTATATAAACTTGAACGGAAATATGGCCTTTTTGTTAAATCTTTACATTCCGTCTCGTTCTAACTAGTAAATTAAAATGGGATGGAGAATAAAAAATGTTTTAGAATTCTCACTTTCCTCTTTCTAATTTGTTAATTCAGAAAGAGATCGGCACGCGGCGGCGCGGCGCGGCGGCGCCGAGGTTTTTGCAAGTCAATTATTTCCTTACTTCAAACCATCGATATATATGTAGTATCCTACTAGATAAGCAGATTCTAGAACAATTCTTGCTACATTTTTATTTAAATTGTAACTAAAGTCCGCTGCAGCACTGTAACTATAAATCAAGCATTATAATACATGTAACATGCAGCACTTCAGCGCTAAATCTTTTTCAAGGTCCAAATTTTCTCGCGACTAAAAGGTCGGAAGAGCCGTCTATTTCATGGCGCTTACGCGTCGCGTTCAACGCAACGTACTTTTCATAGACCACCGTACAGACTACCGAACAGAAGGGCAAATAGGTATAATATCAGCTTTATAGGTGTTTGTGCTTATCTTCATTAGTTTTTGTATAAAAAAAAATTACTAATAAAAATAAACTGAGATGGAATCAAAAGTAAATGTATAATGAAGCTATTTATAAATAATAGTAGTCACAATTACACAGCTCCACCTGGTCCAAAAGTAAGGAGTATTGTTTTATAGGTACCAGACATAGGATATAATTATTATTATGTTAATGTATGTGTAAGCCAAAAATTTAAAATATTATGACTAGTAAAATTTTTACTATTATGTACAGTCACCTCCATAAATATGTAATGTACTTACCTGTATACAATTTTAATCAGTTGCGGTTATATTTCATAGAGATATTAAGAAATAACTACCAACATGTAATGTACTGTAGGTAGATAGGTATTATTACTAGTGAGGACAAATAATTAAACATTTAATTTTGTATTCATCATTTAATACATTATAGTCTAACATATATAAGATATTTTCTCAGACTTTTTCATAGTCATAAAATCATATTTGCAGTATCTTAATATGCAACCCGGCATTTTCGTTAAACAATTCAATGTAGGTACCTAACAATAAAAATCACATTTCTATTAACTTATATTATTCAATTTCAACCTATTTCTATTTGGACCATCTGTTTCAATGTTTCTTTTAATCATTACAATGTTGTTGGTCGTGCTGCCCGCTCTCTGGATGGATTTTACTTCAACAAAAATTACGTTTTATAAGAATAAATACGAAATAAATTGGTTATTTACCCGAAACAAATTTGAAATAAGTAAACAAAGTGTGCACGTAAATAAATATGATTTTTTTAAGTTTTAAATTCGTCGATTTCGCACGTTTTTTGTCAATTTGACACCACCGCTTCCGTCTAGTTCCGTCGGTCGCTCGCACGCAACCGACTGAGTGGTGGTGGTGGCGACTTCCACCATCGCATTGCCGCCCAAGGCCAGTACCGGACTGCTTGTCTATTCCTTTTCGTCAATGCTTCAAACGTAGGTATTAACAAAGAGTAAAGTAATACGTACTAACGAGTGTTGTATATATTACTAGATGCTGCCCGCGGTGTTACCCGCGTTAAATTTCATGCACAGCCAGCCCCATCTAAGTATATCAGATTATTGACCAAATCCTACGGGAATCGCTTACTTTTCGGGATAAAAGTACCCTATGTGTTAATCCAAGGTATCGGCTACCTATATACCTACCAAATATCATAAAAATTAAGTTTAGCCATTAGAGCGTGAAAAATTAACAAAATTTCGCCTTTTTAATATTAGTACGTAGTACTATCACAGGTACTATTATCTATTCTGTGATATTAGTAGGATAACGTGTTTGTAAGTTAGAGGCGGCTGCAATTTGGTACTTTCCCTGCTCGAATCCCCTGCCTGCGAAGGCCTACATTTTTTTTATACCACTAAGGTGGCAAACAAGCATACGGCCGCCTGATGGTAAGCAGTCACCGAAGCTTATGTACTTTTGCAATACCAGGAGCATTACTAACGCGTTGCCGACCCTGAATATACTTACTACCAATAATTTACTATCGTCTTTGCTCAGGAACTCTGAACATACACAACACAACACAGGCTTTGATTAGATTGACCCTAGATGGCGCTAGATACATAAATGCGACGAGTTTTTTTATTGTAAGTACTATTTCGTTTCGTTAAAATACCAACCTGCAACAGTCCTGTTGAATGTCCAACGATCAGGAAATCACCATCAGGAGAAAAAACCATACTTGTAATAAATCCATAGTCTGTCGGATAGTGCATTTCGACAATATCAGTGTTGGGTGTATTTCTGTAGAAACGCTTCTCATTATCTTTCAACCATGCTATATCTGCGACACTAAGGCGTCTTTCAGCAAATGAAATAAACGGAGTCTTAACATTTTCGTCCCGAAGAAGTTGCTTCGTTATTCGCTCTCTGTATTCATTTACAAATATATGGATATCAGATAAACTCTCAGAAAGATTGAAGCGACCATGGCTTGTAACGCTCATGCGAGATTCAGAAAATATATTATAAAAACTCGTCATTTTTATAGATTGTTGAACTATTCAGATCTTGAAGAAGTCCTGTCAAAGTAGATCAATCAAAGAGAAGACAAAAGTAGAAAAATAATATACCTACGTCTACGTTTTTAGCACAGGTTTTTAGCAACTAAAATAAGGTGACAACAAAGTATAATATTATGCGTAGAATGAAACAGGTTCATTATTATTGGTAGGTTGGCAGACCTTTAACTTTGATGAGAGAAAGAAATAGACATATAAATTTGGGCAGTGTTAAAGTGAGACAACACTATGATTTACATGTTTGCGCGAATGTTACGGACCAAAAGCTAAGCCGCCATGTTGTAATGTCAGATTTTTGTGACGCTGGAGAACTCAGTGTGGATTTATTTTGCTAAATAAACCTGTGATTAGTTGTTTAATCAACTGAATACGATAATCATAATTAAGGCAAGTAATATAGTGATTTAATCCGTATAATAAATAAAGTGAAAGTCTTGAGTTTAAGTTTTAATTCTATACACGAAAGAATTCAGTCGGGGTGTGGTATTTAGATCATGGAATACATTTTGTTTGTTTTGTTTCAATCGATGCTTAGACCCATCAATTGTAAGACATAGATAAAGATTTGAATACTAGTATCGTAGTTAAATTAAGTTATTGTTTAGGTTTCATATATGAATGGAATATTTTGCAAGCCATAAATTCCAAACAATGTTTTTTCTTCCACAGCAGGGGTGCAACTGCATCCTCTGAACAATGAGTTATCAAATACCTTCTTCGCAGAGCCGCAGCAGTAAGTGTTATTTATTATTAGTTACGGCATTAAACTTATGTACTAAGTTTATTATATTGGTTTAACAAGAAGTCTCCAAGTTCATAGTCTGTGACTCATGCTATAGGTATTGACGGTATCAATCAATGTGTTTAATACTGAGTTACTGAGGAAATCAATCACTATTCAACTTTAGAAAAATCAAACAACTCGAGTTTGTATTTACATTTAGTTGATATCAAAAAAAATTGTGACCTATTTTCATAAATTGTTTCTATCATGAATATAAAACATAATTTTATTCTATCCATGCAATCTGTTCAAACCAAAAAGCGCAGCGTAGAATGGCCCCACAGGAAGCCTCTGGATGCAGGCCGCTGCTAACTAGTTGTGTTGGAAATGTTAAGAGGGCCCTATGTACAGTTGTGGACTTCTTGTGGCTGAGATGATGAATTTATTCATAAAATTAAAATATCTAAATATATATTTTTTATTATCACAATCATTCCGAATTCAACATGGTGCTATGTTCTGTTGTTACATCACTGGCCATATTCATAATAGACAAGATAAAATTAAGACTTGTGACTGTCTAAAGCTGAGTGAGTGAGACTCTACTAATAAGTCTCTATTTTTATTACAATAGAAATGAATTTTCTAAAATATTATTGTTTGTTCATTTAGTTGCAACAAATTATTTTGTTGTGACGTTATGATTTATTTATCCTAATACTAGAGAAACCCTTCAACTTAGTTTGCGAAACGCGATTAGTTGGACCAATTAGTTTATTTTAATTTTCAGTGTCCCATAGTAACTATGGTGGGTCTGACGTGCCCATGGCTCCAAGCAAGGAGCAGCAGACATTGCTGTGGCAACAGAACTCCTATTTGGTTGATTCTGGCATCAACTCTGGGGCAGCCACTCAGGTTTGTTTTTTTTTTAATCTTTCTGGAATTTATTGAATGGAATGTAACAACTTAGAAAATGTAACAAAGTATAAATTAATGAAAATTTAAAAGTATAAATTAATGAAAATTTAAAATAGTTACATCAGCTTTATAGAATAAAATACATGCAGGTTCAAATTTGATTTTTACAATGCATGGTTTTACTTGTAGTCCCTGACAATAGCACCTATTAATGCTACAAAGAAATGTGTACCTTTGAAGAGGTAATAAAAAATCAACAATGGATTCAAAGAACAATAGAATTTAAAGATAAAGAATTTCGTTTACCTGCGACAAACCTAATCTACAATATTTTTGTATTGTTACTATAATATTTTAATAAGATTATTGTTTAAACTGGACATAATTGTTAATTATGTTGCAATGTCGATAAAATATTTACCAATAATGTTCAGTTTAGTTGCCTGGAGTGATACATTATGAAAACATCTATGAAATAAAATATATTTGATGAGATGTTATCCGTACTTCTATACTTATACTATAAAGAGGAAAGATTTGATTATTTGTTTGCATTGAATAGGCTCAGAAACTACTGAACCTTATTTCAAAAATTCTTTCACCAGTAGAAAGCTACATTATAAGGGAGTGACATCGGCTATAGCTTTAACCGAAATTCAATGTGGTTCTCACGGGAACGGGTTCAAAAGCTTGTAAAAAATAAAATATTGCACATATTTTCCTAAATTATCGGTTGACCAAATCGATAGCAAAATCTGGCTTACAATACCTTTTTTTTTTATACCACTAAGGTGGCTATCAAGCATACGACCATCTGATGGTAAGTGTCACCGCAGCCTATGGACGTTTGCAATACCAGGAGCATCACTAACACGCTGCCGACCCTGTAAGGTGTTGAAGACATTTTACTTTTCAGTGTTTTTACATTATTATTAAATCTTTTTTCAGGTACCATCACTCACTGGCAAGGAAGATGACGAAATGGAGGGTGATCAACTTATGTTTGATTTGGATCAGGGGTTCGCTCAGGGTTTTACCCAAGAGCAGGTTGATGGTAAGATATATTTTATATTCTCTAGGTTAACATATTAATATAGATAGAAGCTGTTTAATTTAATTGAAGAGTCAGTATCTGGAGTATCTGTTTAATATATATTTATCTCAAATTCTTGGTGTATGTACTCTGCTGTAAACCTAACTAAGGCTGATGAGGCAGTGACTGAGTAGTACTAATATATACTGAACCTTTTGCTATTAAATAAGGTAGAGTGGAAAGAAAACAGTATATGTATACTGCCCATTTAAGGGTAAACTGCCAAACCTTTTAATTGATCACCCGAGATCATCATGATCATCTTACCATGATATCTATTCTCATTATCTAATAATGATATCTATTCACAGACATGAACCAACAGCTCTCGCAGACTCGCTCTCAGCGTGTCCGCGCAGCCATGTTCCCTGAAACCCTGGAGGAAGGCATTGAGATCCCCTCCACACAATTGGACCCGGCTCAACCAACTGCCGTGCAGCGCCTCGCTGAGCCGTCGCAGATGCTGAAGCACGCTGTCGTAAATCTGATCAACTATCAGGATGATGCTGATTTGGCTACCAGGTAATTGATGTTCACATGTTTATTTACCTAGTACTTTTTACTCCAAAGTTGCTTGTTTATGTGGTGAGGGTGTTTGAAGTTTCATTGTGTTGTCAAGTGGCTTGTTTTAGTGAGTTTAGTAAATGTAAATCTAACTTATTCTACAAAAATATTTTTTGATTATTAATCTTACAATTAATTTACATACTTGATAAGTGTAAATGAGTGCTGGATCCTATACCTTATTATAAGTTCTCATTGATTTTAGTCCGAAATAATAATTGTTTATTTTAAAACAATAATTTCATTTTCCAGAGCCATACCAGAGTTGATCAAGCTGTTGAACGATGAAGATCAAGTGGTGGTATCCCAAGCTGCCATGATGGTGCATCAGCTGTCCAAGAAGGAGGCTTCTCGCCACGCCATCATGAACTCGCCTCAGATGGTCGCCGCTTTAGTACGCGCCATCTCCAACAGCAATGATCTTGAAACCACCAAAGGGGCTGTTGGGACTTTACACAACTTGTCACACCACCGTCAAGGTCTGCTCGCTATTTTCAAGAGTGGTGGCATTCCCGCCTTGGTCAAGTTACTGAGTTCTCCAGTGGAATCTGTCCTGTTCTACGCTATCACAACACTCCACAATCTCCTCCTGCACCAAGATGGTTCTAAAATGGCTGTGCGTCTGGCTGGAGGACTGCAGAAGATGGTGGCTCTCCTCCAACGCAACAATGTCAAGTTTCTCGCTATTGTGACCGACTGTCTGCAAATTCTGGCGTATGGTAATCAAGAATCGAAGCTTATCATCCTTGCTTCTCAGGGACCGATCGAATTGGTGCGAATCATGCGATCATATGATTATGAAAAGTTGCTGTGGACTACTTCAAGAGTGTTGAAGGTAAAAAATATTTTTTTAAATTACGTGAGAAAGATATATTCAACTTTTTATTCAGAGAATAGGTTTTTACAAACTCGTTCTCTGTCAGAGTACACACATGATTCGAATAATAATCTACTCTATAAACTACTACCATTATTTTCCCACCACACACCCCAAAATTTACCACAATTTACCACTGCAGATATACGGATCTTCCATCAATCGAAGGGGATTAGAGCGTACTCTGCCACGCTGTTCCAATGCCGATTGGTGGAGGCCAGTGTTTTCAAGCCGCCTGATGATCACCAACTTATCTTAACAAAATTATAAAAGTCTTAAACTAAAAAAAAAAAGATTATTTGTAATGTAACTTATCCATGAATGATCCCTTAATAATCAAAATCGACTGGAAAGTGTCGTTGGTGACCGGAGCGTAGAGTTACGCTTCCGCATGTCAAAGGTTAATATCCTGATCCCATGGGTTTTTGTGATAACAAGAATATTTTTTAATTTTTTTTAATTAAATATTTGTTTTTCTAGGTCCTCTCGGTATGCTCAAGCAACAAGCCCGCCATCGTTGAAGCCGGTGGTATGCAGGCTCTGGCCATGCACCTTGGCAATCCCAGTGGACGCCTTGTCCAGAACTGCCTATGGACTTTGAGGAATCTTTCCGATGCAGCGACAAAGGTGAGTTTATAACACTTTTATAGCATTATTGTAATATACTTTATATTACAATAATGTAAAATGATTCTTTTTAATTGTTTCTTTTAAAAATAATTGTTCAGACATTCACGAAACAAAAGTAATCTCAGATTGGGACTTGGGAGTGGTTTTTAAAAGACCTTTCTTAATTTTTCGAAGTTCAATATTATAAACATAGGCTATGTATGTTTGTATCATTTGAATAGCTACATTTAAAAACTGATATTTCAACATTTGATGACCTCCGCGGCGTAATGATTATCACGCAGTCACCCAGGAGGTCCCGGGTTCGAATCCCGGTCGGGAAATGATGAAAAACGAACTCTGCTTGGCTTCGGGTCTTGGATTTTATCTTTAAATGTATTTGTTATAAAATATAGTATCGTTGAGTTAGTAATTATCCCATAACACAAGTTTCGAATTTACTTTGGGGCTAGCTCAATCTGTGTGATTTGTGCCTATGTATTTATTATTTATTTATTTAACACAAGCGTAGATAGAACGAAATGTATACAAAGATAAATTATTTTCTTTACATAGTTTTTCAAATTGGTTATTGTTATATTACGTGAGATTTATTTTATATACATCTATTGCAGGTTGAGGGCTTGGAGGCTCTGTTGACGAGTCTGGTGCAGGTGCTCGCATCCACAGACGTTAACATTGTCACCTGCGCCGCTGGTATACTGTCTAACTTGACGTGCAACAATCAACGCAATAAGGTAGGCCATAGATTGAAATGCTTAATTAAGAATTTGCATCTGATTTGATTAGTATAGTTACTTGCAGGCAGGTAATATTAGCTAAATCCGGCTTTGTGTTAGCAAACGTTTTGTTATTTAAACATGTGTTTTTAGATGACTTCTCGTCTAATATCTTTATGGCCTAATATTAAATGCATATAAACGTGACTATTTCTCTACCTCTAATACCTCTGCCAATCCGCATTGGAGCAGCGTGGCAGAGTACGCTTTAATCACCTTCGATTGAAGGGAGACCCATATTTTTGCATTAGGATGATTATGAGTTGATATGATGAAACGTGACTTAAAAGATTTAAAATCCACGATTCTCCTAAATTTTCCTGCGCAGTTATTCTTTCACCCGCGTTATTCCACACCGGATTTCTATGTTATTATCTAAAAATGATTTCTAATAACATAGTTATGAGTTTTTTTTATACCACTAAGGTGGCAAACAAGCTTACGGCCCGCCTGATGGTGAGCGGTCACCGTAGCCTATGGACGCTTGCAACACCGGAAGAACTCCATATTATAGTTTAAAGGAACAATCCCACCTCCACCCATGGCCCCACCGACAATCTTGTCATTCGGGCCGAAATGCGTGGCAGTCGCCTGCCGACAAGTTATCCTTTATTCTTTTCCATGTCCCTCTTTGTCACCTCTCCCCTTTCTGGGGCGTGACTACACGCAAACAGCTTCGCTACCGAGCAGCTCTAGCGTTCTTCGCTTTCTGTACCAGGCTCTGTTGAAATCCATGAGCCGCGCGAAGTTCCCCGCCGATGATACCAAGTCCGCGAAGTAAATCGGTCCGGCCGTGGCGCGTTCCAGCTCGTACAGTTTAAAGGAACAGTATAAGTTGAATGATAACATTTGCCCTTAGGTGACGGTGTGCCAAGCGGGCGGCGTGGACGCCCTCGTGCGCACGGTGGTGTCCGCCGGCGACCGCGAAGAGATCACGGAGCCGGCCGTGTGCGCGCTCAGGCACCTCACGTCGCGGCACGTCGACAGCGAGATGGCGCAGAACGCCGTGCGCCTGCACTACGGGCTGCCAGTGAGTGCATGAACATGTTTATGGCGTGTAATTCGTCCACGAATATTTTTTATTTATTTATTATCTGCACAATTCACGACAATTTCTAATCAAATTGCTTTCATAGTATCACACATTGTATAAAATTCAAAACTATTTTATTTATGCCTCTGCCATCTCAATATGGATATGCTCTAAACCTCCATTTATTGAAGAGAGTTCCATATAAATAATTAGATGTTGTATAGTAAATGATCAATGAACTTCACACTTCAATAACATATAATAATTCCATGATGCAGGTAATAGTGAAGCTCCTGCAGCCGCCCTCCCGCTGGCCGCTGGTGAAGGCGGTCGTGGGGCTGGTGCGCAACCTGGCGCTGTGCGCGGCCAACTACGGGCCGCTGCGCGAGCACGGCGCCGTGCACCATCTGGTGCGGCTGCTCATGAGGGCCTTCAACGATACCCAACGGGTTAGTATATATATGTACCGGTCATTTATCGGCTGCAAAAAAATCGTCTCGAAACTTGTGATTTTGAGTACTTTAAAGCAACTATATTTAGACAAAATCTCGTCGGTACTATACAAATAATTATTACTGTTAATGTTAAAAAAAACATAAACTAGAGAGGTAGCCTATTCACATTGTACTCTCTAACAAGGATGTAAGATTTTCCTCTAATAAGTGAATACCCACTGCCAATAGCAGCGTTCGTCGGTGTCGGGCAGCGGCGGCGCGGGCGGCGCGTACGCCGACGGCGTGCGCATGGAAGAGATAGTGGAGGGCGCGGTCGGCGCCTTGCACATCCTGGCGCGAGACAGCCTCAACAAGCAGCTCATACGCCAGCAAAACGTCATACCGATATTCGTGCAGCTGCTCTTCAACGAAATCGAAAATATACAGGTATTGTAATACTTCTTATCTTATATGCTTTCCGCAATTGATGTCAACTGCGAATTAACTGGTGTTTTCAGGCCACCTATTGAATTGACCATTTGATGATGATCACTTTTGAGTTGGTGACGGTCATTTATTGACAATAATCCAGACTGCGTTGCCCATGGAGCCTAGATAACCCAGGAAAGCTTCTAAGCCTTTGCCAATCTTATACATGACACTTACACCGTATCTTTTGGCTATATAATATCGTTGAGTTAGTATCCCATAACACAAGTTTCGAACTTACTTTGGGGCTAGCTCAATCTGTATGAATTGTCCCTATGTATTTATTTTGGCGAACTGCAGTTTCACGCCGATATTCTGTAAGAGGGTGTTACTACCCTGGTCGAGCTAGCTGATTTCATAAATGCTCAATCACTCTAAAATGGTTGGGGTCGCTTAATTTGCATGTTTAGTTTTGACATGTACGCTAGTACGCCAACGAATTCTTCGTATTCTATTCTAATTTCAAACATGTTACATTATTATTTTTTTTTACTTGCAGCGTGTAGCAGCAGGAGTGCTCTGCGAACTGGCAGTGGACAAGGAAGGCGCTGAGATGATCGAAGCCGAAGGGGCTACTGCACCATTGACTGAATTGCTTCATTCACGCAATGAAGGTAATAAAAACAGTTTAATTTCTTAATTTTTTATGTTATACCGCACGCAAACAAGCAAAAGGTCTGCATAACCATGCAGACCGCCACCTATAAACATCTACCACCAGAAGTGATATCAATGCGTTGTCTGCTACAGGGATGGGGTTAGAGAAGGGCTTTGGGCTGTACTGGGTTTGAACCAGGGTTCGAAAAATATCCGATATTTATTATAAATATCAAAATATCGGATATTTATGATATATATCCGATATATATAAAAAATTGATGTATATCCATTTTACATGACAGCCATATTTTTGTTTTTATTGTATTATTTATGTATACTGTTTGTATTATGTGTTTTATAAATATATTAAATTATAAAAATAAATTTTTTTATTGTTTTATATTTATTTAGGTATAAAAATCTGAAAAATCAACTAAAAAACAAAAATCTACACAAAAAGATAAAATCTTCTTATAAATTAAAAAACCAAATTCTCTACATCAGGAAAAATCTACTCAAAAAGACAACATCTTCACACTTTACTCCGTCTAATCATGACATGAGTCAAACACGCGCGTACCATGTAAAATTACACCAAAAAAACTATTTTTTAAAACCCGAAAAACCAGTCTTCGATTTTTTTAACTCTGATTTTTTTTCGATCCGAAAACCCGGGTTCGCGGCTTCGGGTAAACCCGGGTTCGATCCCCTAACCTCGACGCCATCTACATTTGGGAAGTAGAAATAAATATGGTAGCAAACTGCAAAAAATTTATTAATAATATCAAATTTTCAAACCATTTTTGTATATCACATAAAAGCATTGGATATAAATCGGATATATATCCTCGAACCCTGGTTTGAACCGGGGAATGAGTTGGGTTTGGGCTGCCGGATTTCACTTACCGAACGAAACGCATTACTAGTATATATTCCTCTTCGATATTTTATGAGAGGCTGGTACTTCCTTGGTCGAGCTAGCCTATTACCTAAATGCTCTATCACTCAACGTTTACGTTGAAACTATTAAAATTCTTGCTCACGATTTGTTTTTTTTAAATGATTTTATTTGAATTAATAAAAATAAAAAAACATTACAGGTGTCGCAACATACGCCGCTGCGGTACTATTCCGCCTATCTGAGGACAAACCACACGACTACAAGAAGAGACTCTCTATGGAGTTAACCAACTCTCTGTTCCGTGAGGACCCACAAATGTGGCCGGCAGACTTGGCCATGCAACCAGAGTTACAGGTGACATATAATATTTGATGTTTATTCGTTGTGAGTTCCAAGACACTTGTAGTTTCTCCCCCGGGACGTCAATAAGCTTCATTGCTTATTGTCAATCGGAGGTCGCCGTTGTTTATCTTGGCTATACAGGAGACACAGTGGTGGGGATGTGTGGTGGGCTTGTCCCGAAACTTTTGATGTTTATTAGTTATATGGCTTATTTTTTTCTGTTTTCAACCATTTCAAAGATCATGAGAGTATTTAGTTTGTGTGTACTTTTCTCATTACACAGTAAATTGCACAAAATATTTTAAAGTTAATGATACATTAAATTAAATTATGTTTTACTCAAAATAATTATGAAAAAAGATATAATTTGAGAATTCTCAAATTATGTTAGATGTGCTTGTGCAATTTAGAATATATCACCATATCTCTGAAGAAAAAGGTTCCAGAGTCTCAAAAAGTCATAATCATTCATCCTTCATTTCTTTTATGAATGATGATTTTTTTAATTTCTTTACTTTTACTGTCCTGTTGTTGCTTATTAAGTTTATTCATTTTATTTTCTGACAATGTTTTATTTGATTTTGATCGTTGTATCCCGTTAGGATATGCTCGCGCCCGAACAAGGCTACGAGGGGCTGTATGGCACTCGCCCGTCCTTTCACCAGCAAGGTAAGATTTAGAAATATATGTCTACTATTTGTCTAACTAACATTTAACATAAATATGTAGATATATGACAAGATATTATACAATTCTTCTTCATCATCTCAGCTACAAGAAATCTACTGATGTACATAGGTTTACCCCAAATGCTTCCAGTATGACAGGAGTTCTTCTTGTTACTATTTATAGAAAAACTAGCTTTTCCTCGCGGCTTCGCTCGCGTTAATTTTATGACATAAATCTCGTTTGACAACAAAACAACCCAGAGCGCGACGTGTGGCGCCATCTGTTGGCCGATACAGCGCCCTCTATAGTAGAAAAAATATTTTCCCATTGGAACGACATACTTTCACGGGATAAAAAGTAGCTTATGTTGGGCTCTGTACCCCTAACAATATGTATGCAAATTTTCATAATGATCGGCTGCTTAGTCAAGCCGTGAAGGAATAACAAACTAACTTTCTCATTTATAATATTAGTAGAAAAATTATAATTATTGATTCCAAGTCGAAAAAATTATACCCAATCAAAATAATGATTTTAAAAAAATGTAATAACTTATAAAATGTATCTTATAGCAGCTAACGCACTTGGGTAGTTAATAACCTTTATACACAGGGTAGTTTTTAGGCCGGGAATTATCGGGTTAAATCGCTAGCATCAGCTAATAATATAAATATAATAGTCAATAAAATTTTATTCTACAGATTTTTTACATTTAAATATATATGTATTATTACTTGTTTAATATCTTGTTTTCTTGAAAGACTTAAAAAAATATTTTGTTACTCTTTCACTGAATGATTATCAAGAACTATATTAATAGGAGCACCTTATGTACATATATTACGGCGGTCAAAATACATCTAGTCTTTAAAACCGCGAGGGACGTTTTTAATTAAAATATAAATTAACTTTTTTAATTAAACCGGTGCTAGACACAACTTCACTTATTTGACTACTTGTCTGTTGTGTATACTTGATTGGTGCGTGTGGTACAGTTATTTTTTTTAACAATACTACGTTTTTCCAACGATCTTAGTATGAGGCCGTCCGAGGACGGAACACTTCGACCCTTGTGGATCTTATGTGTTATTTCCATACAATAGTGCAGTCCTCAAAAATACTGTTGTCTTCAAAGAATGTTTCAAATATTTGAACTGTGTTATAGTGCCGGTGTTATAATACTAGACTTCGATGAAATATGTTCATATTATATTAAAAGGCTGTGTGTTTTGACCATCATCGTGTGTAAAGTTGTCTGTATAAATATATGTTCTCTCTTCTTTACATGCAGCTTAATCCTGGACCTATATATCACTAAAATCAGGTGATGGGAATATTATTTCTATGTTTGATTGTGTTCTAATGCATTATATTATTATCTATTTAATGTTTCGTGTACTATTTCCAGTGTTTACATCGTGTTTCAGAGTGGAAAATTAATATGCATGATAGTTACATTATTATAAGCGAGCTTTGAGTATTTAGAATGTTTTCACACCTTTTAGAATTGCTAGGAACATTTTATGATATCAAAATATCGAAAACATCAAACAAAACTCGTACATCATGTAGAAATTAAAAATAAAACTTCGTTCGAAAACAAGCATTACACTTTTAGAAATCATCCCTAATGTTGAACACGCTTTGCATAAAGCTTATGATTCCTGCTTGAAGCTATATTGGAATAGCAGCAGTTTAAGCCATTAAATGGAGAACATGCATAGTTTGTTGTTTTTAATAGCTTATTTATTATGTGATTGTGACATTTTATAAATTTATTTGATAGTTGCCAAGGTACAAGGAACAATTGTCCAGAAATTCACTTATATTTAAGCATTTTAAGCTTAGCGCAGAGGACGGATGCAACAATTTTTTTTTTATGTATGAGGTTGGCAGACGAGCATGCGATGCCTAATGTTAAGTGATCACCGCCACCCATGGAGTACGGAGACACCAGGGGAGTCCCTGAGCCGCTGCCGTTAATATAAATATTTTGAACGTCCGCTGACCCAAAACCCGACCTCGGGAATTACTACGATACGACGGACGTCAATAACAATTTAAAATAGCCAACACTTTTATTTAACATTTACAATAACAATAAATAAATATATAAATAAATAAATAATAAATAAATAAATATATAGGGACAATTCATACAGATTGAGCTAGCCCCAAAGTAAGTTCGAAACTTGTGTTATGGGATACTAACTTCAACGATATTATATTTTTTTTATAACAAATACATATATAGATAAACATCCAAGACCCGAGGCCAATCAGAAAAAGTTCGTTTTTCATCATGACCCGACCGGGGATCGAACCCGGGACCTCCTGGGTGGCGGTCTGGCGTGGTAACCATTACGCCACGGAGGTCGTCAAATAATATAATATAGGGACAAATAATACAGATTGAGCTAGCCCCAAAGGAAGTTCAACGTGTGAGTGATACCCCCGGTATTGCAAGCGTCTATAGGCTACGGTGATGCTTACCATTAGTCGGGCTTGCTTGTTTGCCAACTATGTGGCATAAAAAAAAGTTCGAAACTTGTGTTATGGGATACTAACTCAACGATACTATATTGTAACAAATACATACATAGATAAACATGCAAGACCCGAGGCCAATCATAAAAAGTTGTTTTTTGTCATGACCCGACCGGGATTCGAACCCGGGACCTCCTGGGTCTGGCATGGTAACCATTACGCCACGGAGGTCGTCATTATGGTTCAATGTCATGTTACAGGTTAATGTGAGTGTCTCTAAAGGTGCTGATAGACTTGAGCATTCATTTGTAATGAGCATTCTTGCGAATGTTACATCACAGAAAAATTACGAGAACATTTTAGCGAGCATCGGCGTTCTGGCGAGCATTCTAGATTCGGATAGTTTGCCACCATCTTTCTTTTGACGAGCATCGACTAGAGCGTTCGCTAGAATGTTCATGATGTTCGTAGCAATATTTGGCTCTAAGCTTGGTTCGGCTCATTGTTCAGTTCGACAAACATAAAAACGGCGAATGCTCAAGTCCATCAGCATCTTATGTTTCTAGTGTGAAATTGATTCTAAAGGATCTACCAAAAGTTTTTTAATACACTTGTGGCCTTTATTTTGTTTTGACTAGTATAATGAAATGTCGCTTTACATTATGTATTGCGCGATCTCGCTTACTCACTAGTTTTTGGATTGTTGTAAGCCGTAATAGTACGGGCTGCACTAATTACGTTCATCCAAATTAGACCGAATGATCCGCGCCGTGCTCTGCTCCCGTTCTATCGTATCACCTTTTAATATCAGTCCAGATTACACTAATACAATTTATTTGGTTGCAGGCTACGATCAAATACCGATAGATTCGATGCAGGGACTAGAAATAGGCAGTGGGTTTGGCATGGAGATGGATATAGGTGAGACAGAGGGCGCTGGGGCCGCCTCCGCCGATCTGGCCTTCCCCGAACCACCTCATGACAACAATAACGTAGCGGCCTGGTATGATACCGACTTGTGATTGCGTTATAGTTCAAAACACCTTTCTCACTTTTTTATCCTGAGATAGAAAAGGACAGATTCAGATGTACTACTTATTTCTACCTTTTTATTTTGAAGTGACTTACTTTACTGACTTTAATCATTACCGGTCCCAGTTGAAAATTAATGTAATAATATGCACGTTGAACACATGCTGGCTTTGTTTGAACAAACTTGATGGATTCTTTTTGTAATAAAATTTATGTGTTTTCAATAATACAGTACAAAAATATACTTTTATGATAATGAGTGAGAAAATGTGTCTATAGCTGAAGACTGCAACGACCTAATATGTTTTAACGTATATAAGTTAATTTTCCTCTATTTATAGGCCTATTTTATTTATAAGTTATCGTTTTTTATTACTATGACAAATCATGATTTTCATCAAATAGTTTACATTTTACTTCAACAGCATATTGATCAGAATTCTTTTTTTGATAGTTTTGTATTGCAATCTCGAGACTACGCTAAGCACGTCTTAATGTAGAGTAGAGAGAGATGATATTGTAAAGGCGTCATGCAACAAGATTTTTATTTGTCAATTTTGAACTTTGTGCTGTTGAAATAAAACTGTTAATTCAATAACAATGTCGTGAGGAAAATTAGCAAAATCCTGTGATACAAAGCAGCTTCACAATTATCCCGATTCAAAATGTTATTAAATTTCGGACTGTATTATGCTAAAAAGAGTTTAATTTTCCAATTGGTGCTAAGATAATGTAAAGTCGGGAGTACGCACGTACTTTTATAGCGTTCATGAGCAAAATAATGCGTACACTAGAACGCTCTTCGTTTCTGCACACAATATTTCATACAGTACGCTAAGCATGATACTCTTACAGCCATTCCACACGGTGCGATAGTGGCAGCGCATGAGCTGTGCCATTGCGGTTTTCTGCATATAAAAATCTAAGGAACTGCGTATCAACAGCATGAAGTTCTGAACATAAGCGTGTTGTATGTTGAAATCTTGGCGTTGCGGTGTCGCACAGGACCGTGTGGAATGGCTGATAATGGTGTATGTACTATATAATATTCACTGTATAACTCTAGACTTTACGTGGTATATTAATATCGGGAGATGTTTTCTAAACCTGCATTGATTATATCGATGTTTTTGTACGTTATCGTATGGAATGCGTGTAATCGGATAATAGGGTAACAATTTATAATTAAGATTTTTATAGGCTTTAAAAATCATATTTCATAGTGCTATATGCAATTGAAGGAATACTATTCGCATTTACAAAGTATTTGATGATTATCGGCAAGTGTGTTTTTTATTTTGTTGTATGATGCGTTTTATTTAAATAATAATAAGACTGGTTGATAGGCATGTGTTTGAGGTTTGACTGCCATTTTTATTAACAGAAATCGTGTTATTTTTATGAGTTCAAACGACTAGAGGCCAAAATATAATGATGTGACTCGGTATCACTTGATTCGTATTATTTGACATTAGGTACTATTTAGGGTAGGGGAAAGTTCCCTGTAGCTGTTAAGTAGACGATATTGACTTCAAACAATGTAATCATTACGATATTATTATATTTTGTCATTTAATATTTTTATTTAACCGTAAAGCGGTAGTTTTGAATATGTCTTTGTATGTTTTTTCTACAAAATGTGTTAATTTCGAAGTAACTTAATTTTGTACGGTTTTTTTATGTTTCATTAAATAATTAGTACTTAAAATGTTACTGTATCTGCACGATATTCAGATGTCTAGATGCACCCCGTACTAACTAAATACCCACCCATAGAACAATGTATGGTAATTGAATAATGTAATCGTTAGTTTAAGGTCTAGAATTAATTCTGTTCTCCTAGGAAATCCTAAATAATTTTTCTATTAATCGACTTTGTCAATGATTTTATTATAAGTACACACTTTGATAAAAACAGTGCTGAAGTTCGGAATTTTGTGTCCATTTATGTATGGATAATAAAATTAATTTAATTATTTATTGGTTTTATTTCAATACACATCATTTTACATAGCATACCTTTGTCCTTTAGATTAGCATTTCGATCCTAGCGACCGCGTCGCGCGACAGCATCACGCGGCGCAAATTGTATCGCCCAGCTACTGCTATATGATTGGCCACGCCCATTGGTCGCGCGACGCTGTCTTTGGTCAGCACTCCGTATAAATTCATACTAAGCAGTGAGCCGCAGGACCCAGGGTTATGTGTCGCAGTCACTAGGATCGAAATGCAACCTTTACTCCTGCTACTGTTAAGTATTATAATATCTGTGCTCCTGCGAAAAGTAGATTTTTTTGACAACGACCACAGTCGAATAATTGATATGACGACGAATTCATTTTTGATAAACAACAAGTTTCATAGAATTCGTGCATCGACTACGTACTGTCGACGCACGAACCCCCTTTTAACCGTGGTCCCACCGCTATACCCCACTGGTGGGTCCACAGGAACAGCGACCAATTCGATATGACTACTAATAATATACAATAGGTAACGTGCAAAAAAAATTGTAACACCACTTGTGTTACAATTTTTTTTAGCAATTGCAGTAAGTATAGAAGTTATGACTGCACTCTTGCTTGACTGTATGTTAATAGCACTGCAACGATTGATAAATATTTATGAGGTTACAAACTAATGTACAGGATAATTAGTACAAACACACTGAAATCTTAGTCCCTAGCAATAGTTTACCCATAAGACGATTGCAAAGACATTACTTGACTAAATTCGCCTCAAATGGTTAGCACAGCGAGATGCGACCGCAGACCGCGTGCGCACTCCTCATGGCACTCTTGATTTTGTTAACAGTAACTCAAATTCAAGCATCTTTGCATTTGGGAATACATATCGCCTCAAAAGATCCTACAAATTTTATAATTAATGTGAAAGTTAGTATGGATGTTTGTCATTCTTTTGTATCTGACCAGTAGCTCATCATAGAATTAGAAGTACTGCATCGTGTTGCAGTAGTTCGTACATTGGCCATACCGAGATTTTTTTCGCTGTTTGGTTACCAGTTGTGAGAGAAGACCCACAGTAAAGTAAGTACTATAAATACTCTCAAATCTAGTGTCTTTGAAAAGACCTAACTACACTGGGCGTCAAAAATAAGTAGTACAGTTTTAAAATTGCAATATCTCCTAAACTACATAAGCTAGACCTTTGAAATAAAAAAAAAGTTAAAAGACAATTTCATTTCATTTAATAAAAACTTCATGCATAATATCGACTGTTAACGATTGATTTTTATTTCAAAACTATAACTTCTATATTTTTAAGAGTAATTACAATTTTAAAACTACTACTTATTTTTGACGTCCAGTGTATATTATATCTCAATCAAGCATTAGGTACGGTATGTAATACCTACTGTTTTCATATATATTTGCTGAAATTGTGGGTAAGACAGTGATTATCCTCTATTACGGCTTAGACAAAGGACTAATCTTGCTCTAAGTTCCGTACGTATTGGTAAAATAATTCGACCTCTGTGTTATACCTACTGGGGGTAAACATTTCCAAAATGCAAAATTTGAACTAGCTACTGGGAAGGCTATACACAATACTATCGTGACAATAGATCATCTGATGAGCAGGAAAACCCTTGAGTCTAGGTCACACCCACCATTGACCATTGTCCACCAGACAGGCATGGTGGTCGAATAGCCCAAGGCTCAAATCCCACACAATACAAAATATGTGTCTTGGTTTTAAAACCATACAGCAGGCAAACAAGCAAGCGGGCCATCTGATGAAAAGTGGTTACCGCTGCCTTTAAACATCAGTAATATCAGATGCGCTACCAAGGTGTTACCTGCTGTAGGGATGGGAACAGGGAAAGAAAGGATAAGAAGAAACAAAGAGTCTACTTCTGGATTTTTTTCACTTTACACGGAAATTCTATGAGGGATGGTACTTTCATAAATGTTCTACCATTTCAAGACTGGCTTTCGGGAGTGATTTCCAGTGCCTCTATTTGACGCTGAGTAATAAAAACAATTCTTATCTACCTACTTATTAACTCGTATGGTATTCAATAACTCAGCAAACTGTTTAATTACAATATAATGTAGTAATTAACGGTTACATATTAATATTTGCCCGGGTCGAGTCACGCTATATTTATTATTCACCCGGGAGTCCCCAAATCACAGCTGCTACCCGGCAATCATCGAGAATTTACTCATGTATGTTTGATAGGAGTAAATGGTTTTCGGTATTTTCCCATGCGGCGATCACCGATAATTAAGGCTTCATATTGATTTAATTTACCCTATTTCAAATGGTTTAAGGTTCAATTTCCCATTCCCTAATAGCTGTTCAGTAATTATTGAGGAGGTATGTTGTTGATAATTATTGTTCCTGAACTCAAATGTAGGCACATCCGTAGTGGTTAAGTGAACGGGAAATTCGAAAATTATTGTGTAGAAGATTTTGTATAAGTTTTGGTTGTATTCATGTACCTATCTATGATATCTATCTACCTAGCTACCTAAAAGTAGTACCTATCAATAACGAAAGAGTTGTTTCTCATATCAAAATAATGTTCATTTTATGAATGACGATTATTGGCTTTTTAGCACAGTTTTAGAGACCTAAAAATAATCTACATATTTTGAGATAGTTCTTCGATTAGATAGTGTTAATAATATTAATGTGTTCTACATGTGAACGACGGAAATATCCAACAATAAACAAAAACACATTTGATTTCTGTGGATTTCTAGAACGAAATTAATCAAAATCCTTACACATTGCTGAAAATCTGAATGCAGGATACTACAGTCAATTGGTCGCTTCCGCACTGAAGTTTGTAATGAAAAAAGTTTGCGTGACACCCTAAAATACGTGGTTTCCAAGCTTTTGCAATATGTGAGGTGAAAATGAATGAAATAATGAAAAAGCTAAAATTGAAATGAATGAATAACGATGTATATTTTAACAAGTTTCAAAAGTTATTCTTAATAAAAAGTTGAAGAAAGTAGGGCATTCAATATTTTAATTTCGTTTTTTAACAACGAGTTACAGATTAAGTTTTAAGGTAGGTACTTGTTTCTTTCTCAATTTGACAATGACAGTGGTAGATTTAGTTGTATCATTTAGGTACTTTGAAAATGTGTGCGACTTACGAGTAATCTCATTGACTAGTGGTTGAATCAACCCAAGGTTCTTTTGATTATCATGAAATTCTCACTTTTCTAAAAATCCGCCTTTACACCGATTTTAAGACCTTAGGTCTTATCCTTAGATCATAATCTTATGTCTTATCGTATAAAATACTATCAAACGCAGAAAGAATTGTTTAAATCGGGTTGGCAGCCAGTTTCAGGGATTATCGATTTGAACCAAACTCTTCAGTTTTATTATATTAGTATAGATACTATAGATTAATTAGCTAGACAGATGGTGTTCCCAAGTTGTTCATAAAAATGAAAAACATTATCTTCCCCAAAGCACGGTTTATTAAAGAGTCGTAAAACGCAGGGGTAGATATGCAACCAATGAGAATCGTAAATGGACGCTATAAACTTGATAAAAATTTCATAATTTTGCAACCAAACCTTTTTTATGAAACAATAAAGCAAGCGCCAAGCAGTCCACCTGATGGTAAGTGGCTTTAATCACAATTAGAAAGTTTCCTTTTTTACTTTAGGAAATATTGCGCAGACTGCCGAGTGCCGTCGCAGACCGCGAAAAATACCATATCACAAAAATGTCTGCTCCTCTTCTCGTTTTTTACTGCCTTTATTTTGACTGAATTGACACGTGGTATTGATGTTGTCTCAAATTAGTTGTACATTATTATACCGTTCAGAGACTGTAATTGGCCAAAAAATTTTTCAGAGAAGGAGGATCTTAAAATCAGCGCGATAATGCGCGAGGAGCTCGATGGCGTCGCTGTGTGTCGCACTCTAATATGAACACGCAAGTCAAGCGACGTCGACCTAACCAGTGTTTGGATTTGTTTCATTATCTCGAGCTTCTCCGCGCTTCGGAGGGCACGTTAAGCCGTCGGTCCCGGCTGTTATCGGTAGATGACAGTCGTTAAGCCAAGTCGGTGGCCTTCGGGCGGCTTGAAAACACCGGCCTCTGCCAATTCGCATTGGAGCAGCGTGGCAGAGTACGCTCTAATCCCCTTCGATTGAAGAGAGACCCGTATCCCTGCAGTGGGATAATGTAAATAAATAAATATGGGTTGATATGAATGCGCTTTTAATATTTCCTGATCCAACTCCAATCACTATGCACTAAAATCAATGTTTGCTTTATATTACCTACTACTTATGAACATAGTTATCATAGTTGGCCAAAATCGAATTTGTTACAGCTTGTTCACTACTTATTGAGTATTCTACCCTCTCGTCGACTAACTTTAATGATTAAAAATCTTCTTAATAACAAGGGACGGGAGGTATCGATCGTGTCTCACCTGCCAACTGTTACCGGATTAATGCTTCTGACTTTTTACTACTTTTTAACAGCAACCTTTTTATCCTTACAGGTTTATGGTCCGGAGTTCCAGTCCGGAGTACTTTTTAGTCAACACAACATAGGGATACTCTATGTAATAATCTATATATATAAAAGAGAAAATCACTGACTGATTCATCACGAAATCTCCGAAACTACAAGTGGCAGGAGACTCAAATTTTGCATAGGGGTCCCTTTTGGAGCGTAGGTGCTCACTAAGAAAGGATTTTTGGAAATTCATCCCCTAAGGGGGTAAAACGGGGGTGCAAAGTTAGTATGAAACTTTGCCGTTTTTGAAGTTATTCGAATGAAATTCAGCATGAAGGTTCTTTACTGAAAAGCATGAAGCATGAGTCAAATATTTTTTTTAAATTCATCCCTTAGGGGGTTAAACGGGGGTGCAAAGATAGTATGAAACGTTGCCGTTTTTGAAGTTATTCGAATGAAATTCAGCATGAAGGTTCTTTATTGAAAGGCATGAAACACGAGTAAAATATTTTTCTCAAAAAACATCCCCTATGGGGTTAAACGGGGGCGCAAAGTTAGTATGAAACTTTGCCGTTTTTAAAGTTATTCAAATGCAATTCAGTATTAAGGTTCTTTACTGAAAAACATGAAACATGAGTAAAATATTTTTTCAAAATTCATCCCTGAGGGGGTTACTCGGGGGTGCGAAGATAGTATGAAACTTTGCAGTTTTTGAAGTTATTCGAATGAAATTCAGCATGAGCGTTCTTTATTGAAAGGCATGAAACACGAGTAAAATATTTTTCTCAAAAATCATCCCTTAGGGGGTTAAACGCGGGTGCAAAGTTAGTATGAAACTTTGCCGTTTTTGAAGTTATCCAAATGAAATTCAGCATGAAGGTTCTTTACTGAAAAGCATGAAACATGAGTAAAATATTTTTTTCAAAATTCATCCCTTAGGGGGTTAAACGGGGGTGCAGAGATAGTATGAAACTTTGCCGTTTTTGAAGTTATTCAAATGAAATTCAGCATGAAGGTTCTTTACTGAAAGGCATGAAACACGAGTTAAATATTTTTCTCAAAAATCATCCCTTAGGGGGTTAAACAGGGGCGCAAAGTAAGTATGAAACTTTGCCGTTTTTGAAGTTATTCAAATGAAATTCAGCATTAAGGTTCTTTATTGAAAGGCATGAAACACGAGTAAAATATTTTTCTCAATAATCTTCCCCTAGGGGTTAAACGGGGGCGCAAATTTAGTATGAAACTTTGCCGTTTTTGAAGTTATTCAAATGAAATTCAGTATTAAGGTTATTTATAAAAAGGCATGAAACACGAGTAAAATATTTTTCTTAAAAATCTTCTCTTAGGGGTTAAACGGGGGTGCAAAGTTAATGTGAAACTTTGCCGTTTTTGAAGTTATTCGAATGAAATTCAGCATGAAAGTTCTTTATTGATAGGCATTAAACACGAACAAAATATTTTTCTCGAAAATCATCCCTTGGAGGGTTAAACGGGGTTGCAAAGTTAGTATGAAATTTTGCCGTTTTTGAAGTTATTCGAATTAAATTTAGCTTAAAGGTTCTTTACTGAAATACATGAAACATGAGAATTTTTTTTTTCAAAATTCATCTATTAGGGTAAACAGGGGGCGCAAAGTTAGTATGAAACTTTGTTGTTTTTGAAGTTATTCAAATGAAATTCAGCATTAACGTTCTTTAATGAAAGGCATGAAACACGAGTAAAATATTTTTCTCAAAAATCATCCCTTAGGGGGTTAAACGGGGGTGCAAAGTTAGTATGAAACTTTGCCGTTTTTGAAGTTATTCGAATGAAATTCAGCATTGAGATTCTTTATTGAAAGGCATAAAACACGAGTAAAATATTTTTCTCAAAAATCATCCCTTAGGGGGTTAAACGAGGGTGCAAAGTTAGTATGAAACTTTGCCGTTTTGTAGTTATTCGAATGAAATTCAGCATGAAGGTTCTGTACTGAAATCATCCCAGAAACTGACTGATTGGTGACTGACATATCAACGCACAGCCCAAACAGCTGGGTCTAAAGACTCCAAATTTGGCACATAGGTTCCCCATGAAGTCTAGGGGTGCACTAAGAAAGGATTTTTCAAAACTCACATCCTAAGGGGGTGAAACCGGGGTCCAAAGTTTTTATGAAGAAACTAGATTAGTTAGACCATTTTATTCGAAACTTCGCAGGAAATTCTTCTTCAAAATTCAACCCCTAGACTAGAGGGATGAAATGGGGTAAACTCTACACGTGTATTATATAAGGCGCTCGACTTAGAAAGCTGAAATTTTGTATAGAGGTTCCCTTTATGATGTTGACTAGAAAAAAGATGGGATATTATGAAATTCCCACGGGAAAGGGAGTAATAGGACTGTAAGTGTATTATCGCAGGCGCTCAACCTAGAAAGCTGAAATTTCGTATAGAGGTTCCTTTTATGATGTTGACAAGGATGATAACGGGATTTTTTAATTCCCACGGTAACGGGACAAATAGGTCTGCACGTGTGTTATTGTGGTCGCTCAACCTAGAACGCCTAGATTTTGTATTAAGCTTCCCTTTATAAAGTAGACAATGAAGATGGGATTTTTTTAAATTCCCACAGGATTCGGAATAATTAGACTACGCGTGTATTATCGGAAGTTCTTAACCTGAAAAGCTGAAATTTTTATAGAGATTCCCTTTATGATGTTGACAAGGATAAAGTCGGGGTTCTTTTTAATTCCCACGGGAACGAAATTATTGGCATTTTCGCTTGACCACGCGGGCGGAGCCGCAAGTAACAGCTATTAAAATAATAAAACAACAGGATTTTGTACACAGTACTTAGCCAAGATTAACAGCGGCGAGCAAATAGACAATGAGCAATGAAGAACACTGACGTCCCGGGAAAAACTACAGTAATAGGAGACTGTTAAATCCGTCTATACTACTTAATTAGTCACAAGTCCAATTCCACGCGGGCGAAGCCGCGGGCACAGCTAGTTAATCATATTTATTGACGGGAGGACTTCACAAGTTCCTGATACATACTATTTTTATGACGTAACACTCAAATAAGCAAGCGGTTCTGATGGAAATTTACTATGAACATACTAACCGTGGCGTTTCAATTTTCAATACATTTTTGATTGTATTATGTATGTACGCAACAACTATGATGTTTTTCTTAAAAATGCAGACTACCATAGCTTCAACACTAGAAATTGACCTAGGCTTGCCGTTCGAGCCTCGAGACTTCACAAAACTGGTAATATTTTTAAAGGTATTCAAATAAATAAAATGTTCAACAAGCTGTCACAAAGTTTTATTGATTTGCTTCCGCATTAAGTCGACTATCAAAAATTGCTTGATGAAAAATAGATAAAAATTTGTGGTCATAATATTTGCTCTTCTGCACCAAACATATTTTGAAATATAAAAAATCTTTAAAATACTTTTAAGTATAATATTGGCTTGTAAAAATGGTTATTTGTTATGCAAGGCTGCAAAGTTGTTTTTTGGCGCGAGTACTTATATTGAAACCTGAGCTAGCGAGGGTTTCAAAGGTACGAGACGCAGAATAACTTTGCTGCCGAGCAAACCACACAACTTTTCACCTCACTACAGCGAGGAAAATGCTAGGTGCAAGAAAAACGCAAATAATATAAGTTTATTTTTTTTCATGCGGTGTCGTGCTGGCCAGTTCGATTATTCTAAAAATAAGGTTGGCGCACTGGCATGAAATTAGTATTAATGCATTTTCAGAGGACTGGCGGTATAAAAAATTATAGACTAGAAAGGTTAGAATTTTAAAAATTCTTTCCACGCTACGGCACAAAATGCACTTTTGCGCTCAGATTTCGAATGACAAACAGATTCTTTCCGAGCTTGTGAGGTGAAAAGGCTATTTGTTGAGTTTCTTGCGGCACTTCTCAACAGGCCATTCACGTAAATAGCTGGTACCTACTTAGGATTTTAAAAAAAATTACGTGCGAAAGTATTTCCTGTAAATCTCTATTTGGAAAATAAATGATTTTATTTTATTTTTATTGGTTATCGCCGCATAGGAACATCGTAACGCCAGGGACGCTGCCAGTGCAATGTCTGCTGCAAGAAAATGAAGTTGGGCTTCCAGATTTCTCACTCACCAAATGAAACACGTTGCTGCTTCTCATCTATGTTCTGTGATCATTTCATAAATTCTCTACCACTCTAGAAATCAATCAATTTATGTAACAGCACGCATGCATATATTTTTTTGTTATTTAAACTTTACTTGATTGATTATTATTTTAGGCGAATGATAAAGACTTTATTTGATGTAAGTAATATAGAACTATATCACTACATAGTATAAAACAAAGTCGCTTTTTCTGTCCCTATGTCCCTATGTCCCTTTGTCCCTTTGTCCCTTTGTATGCTTAAATCTTTAAAACTACGCAACGGATTTTGATGCGGTTTTTTTTAATTGATAGAGTGATTCAAGGGGAAGGTTTTAAAGTATCATACATTCCAAAATTCCCACGGGAAAGCGGGATACACGCAAACGAAGTTGCGCGGGTTTCGCTAGTTAACTATAAATCTAAAACTAATAATACTAACATAATAATAACAATCATACATTAAAATTAAATGCAGAATGCGACCATCAAACATTTGTCACATCTAGGTACGCTTGTTCAGTGTAACGTTAAATCTGCGAGGCTACTATGAAATGAATTTACGAAAATATGGACAACCAGTTTTGAACCTTATTCTAACTAGTAATGTCTTTTTTGACAGGAATACGTGTTTCGTTATTTCGGATGGACACTTTCATAGTAGCCCGTGTTCTGTTGCGAAATCGAACGGACACTTTGCTTGATGCGTGCTACCGTCAAGTTTTTAACATTTTTAAAACTGTTGTTAGATTACCTACGTTTTTGGTACTTTAATTTCTTATTTTTATGAATATTAATACATTGTTTTTGTAATCACGTAAATATTTGCTGAGCTGCAGTTGTGTTTAAAGTTTAAAATAACTAAATTACTTATATATTACGTGATCATTAACAGTGCAGTGTTCTTAATTGTCAAAACTATAAGTTCGGTACGCTGAATTGAATCAGCAGTGAAACAATATGTACGTACAACACAAATTTTCTCATGTAAGTGAATTTATGTGTTCTTTTGAGAAATATTAAATCCGTACAAAACCAAATACAAAACATTTTGACATTGGGCAATTGACACCGAATAGGGTAAACGTCCCTGTTGGTGACAGGCCGCAATTAGAGACCCGTAGCCCGGACCGGCTCTATGTCCGGCGCCGTACGACGGAATGTTAATTAAATTCCGCGTTCCCGAAGATTGGTGAAACTTTTGCCATTTAAAATTTATGTTGTGTTTTTTTTTCCTTCAGTTACTTCTCGAGTTTGTTAGCGGTAGTTTAATTTAAACAATTTCAACTTAGTTCCTATAAGAATAAATAAATAACCTTTGATTTGTAATAATAATTTCTGTAGTTCACATCAAATTACATAATACTTGTAACGTTTACAAAAAAAACATTGATTTAGCTACTCAATCAAAGAGTCAATTTGATATACTTACCTATGTTAAAAAAATACGATAAAATAGGTAAGGTTTTTGAATAATCTTCATCTTCATGGCAATTCGTCCTAATTTATTTGGGATCTAGTAGGTACTAGGAGCCTGCGCCACACCGTGCGGTTGTGGGATACCTCTTTGGTCGTATTTGTATTGGTTCTCGAATAAAAAACAATTAGGTATTTAAAAAAATGCAATGAATTAATGATAATATGAAATAATATTATTTATGAGAGCTCCTATTCATATCAAGCTACCGTATAATTTTATTTGTGTATAAATATAGAATTATTTAACGGTTCTCATTTTACAAGCGGCATTTTCCGAGTTTATGCGTACATTTCGGGGAAATATAGGCTAGAGAACGTTATTATGCCGCGGGCACTTGTGCTGGAGCCACTTTTCTTAAAACTGAGAAGATAGATTACAAAATGGAATGGAGAAGATTGGAACGTTTTCTTACTTTTTTTCTTCTTCATGTTTTGGCTTCTGCGTTCTTGTTCATTGCATTTAGCCACTTTCATGTAATATGATAAATTATAAATTCATGAGGCTGTGTCAACTCAGTATACAGTCTCTGAGTCAATACGCCCCGAAGAAAGATGATAGAAAATTTCTTCAGTAAAGGAGGATTTTGAAGTCAATATTAGGTCCTCCAATCACTATGTACTTTAACCAATGTTTGCTTCCAATAACACTATTAATAATAAGAATCAAAGTTTGCAAAACACAGAAATTAAATTACTAATCACGAGCCCAAGTGGACGCTCTCGTAATTGGCGCCAAAATCCCACTTTCTTATTTACCTACAATTATGGTTAAAATGACATTTGTGTCATATTTTTTGTGTTATTGACTCACCGTTAGTTTGTTTATAAAGGTTTCAAAATGATTTTAGCATTAATTCTGGATGCTAGAGTTTTATTAATTAAATATATTTTTATAAAGAGAAAATAAGATTTCTTTTGATGACTTATGTGTCATGTTTTTCAGAAAGCACTAAATAAATAATTTGTCAATATGCTTGAAACTTTTTACGTCTCTGAAGATTTTTTGTTCCCTTCAAGCAGCAATTTAAGGGTGATTATTTTAAAACGTTATTCCTGCTGCCTATTTATTACGCCTTATCTTAAAATACATAAATTGAGAGCCCAGACAAGACTTGCCCCTGTCGCCTTGAGGTGCTTTACCTCAGAATCCACTAGACATTTCTAACAAATCTTACAATATATACAAACAAAAAAGATTTTAAATAGAAATGTTTGTTTGCAGTGTAAAAATAAATTTTTATTTTATAATGTAATAGGTACTATAAAATATGTAGCCCCACATGACCATTCTCCTTTGCTTAATGCAAAGAAGAATGGTCATAAGCAAAGGAGAATGGTCATGTGTGGCCATCGAGTTCGTATCTGTGTCACAGACCCGATATAAGTAACTCAGTTTTTTGTTATTTTGTATAAAGTGTAGGTATATTTTATATTTGAAATCAATGGCTTACACAAAAATATTATGTATCTGTTCAGGCGATACACTAGAAAAACACAATCAAATCCATAATTATATTTTACCTCATTTTCAAAATCTAACAAAAAACAAACAGTCAACTTGTATATGTACGTATATACAAGTTGTTTACATCTTTTCCAGCCCACAGTTACTTAAAATCATCCGCTCTCTTGACTCATAACTGCATAGCACTCAATTTAAATTAGACTTACTGCAATAAAGGATAATGAGATTTTTTTACGAACACAACCGTTGTTTTTATTGGACTGAGAAAAATAGCATTTTGCCTCTCCGAACTGATTAGTTCATTTATTCGAGGGCGAATTTTATGATATCTTTCGTTAGCTACTTAATAAGTTTTTTTTGGGGATGTTAATGTTTTTTTATTTGTTTCCCTGTTATGATTTTGTTAACTACCCCTATATTTACGAGATTTTTTTGTAAGATACATAAGAAGCATACAATAATTTGAAAATAAGTTTTTTATATTACGAGGTATATGTATCGAAGCTGACACGGCAGGGAGTAGTTTGTCGTGCGAACTTCCCTATGAGGTTGACGTAGTCAGACATGGCTAAAAGCCTCTGAAAAATAGACAAAAAAAAGACGTCACATTTTAAACTGATGAAAATACAAGTAAGCATGACCCTATACCATGCTTCCGAACAGTTGTCATTACAAAGACACACTCTTCAATTTTATGTATTTGCACATAATTATTATTATGTTAATGCACTTTTTTTCTATTCTATGACATTTGTAAGTTTTCATCAAATAAATTTTATTTTATCAGTTCGTCGGCTATTACTTAATAACTAGTCTGCTAGTTATTAAGTACAAAAATTATAACGGTTAAGTAGGCTCTAGCCTACTTAACCGTTATAATTATCATTGAAGATTCAGCATATGGACTACTACCATGATTTTTTTCAAATTTCTAAACAACAGAGTTTTGGATATACCGTGCAAAACGAAAATTGACACAATAAATGTAAATAATTCCGAAACGGTTCATTGTATCGAAAAATGATCTTCCCTCACCCTCGATGTTTTGAAAAGACCTATCTAACGATACCCCAGAACATGGAGTAAGCGCGAAAAAAAAATCATTTCTACTTTACATGTAGGGGAGGCAAAAAAAAATATTTTTAAAAATATTGTTCCAGCACTTTGTTAGCATTATTAATATGTGTATACATACCAAATTACAGCTGTCTAACATTAGGGTCTAGGCGCTAGACCGCGGACAGATAGACAGACAGACAGACGGACATGGCGAAACTATAAGGGTTCCTTCTAGTTTACTACGGAACCCTAAAAAACATGAAAAATACTGTATCAAAAATATATTATAGCCTGCTGTGAAAACGTTGGCACAAGCCGGGACGGAATGGAGAGAAAAACACTTTTCTCATATAATTTAGAGATTCTATCTATGCTGCCGTATTTTCTGTTCAAATTCAAAGATTTTGTCAAACAAAATGTAAATATGCCCAGAGTTTTATAACACGTAAAGGTGCTTCTTCACCGGGAGCATTCGCGTGTAATGTAACGCTCAGATTCGAGCATTACAGCAGTGAGGGAGGCGAACGCTCGTCAGCCAGGGAGGTAGTATTGTAATGTAATGCTCAAAGTCGAACTAAAATATTATATTACACGCGAATGCTCGCGGTGAAGGAGCACCTTAATAAGCACTAAGATATGATTTATAAAAAGCTCTATTTGCAGGAAGCAAGAAAGAAAATTGATATAAAATTTCATATGTTATTTATTACAGAGTATACGTCAAATTCATCGTACCATAACAATATAGAATATTTTTACCCTGAATCCTCCATTACGCGTTGTTGACTCCGACCGCCTCGAGTAAAAATAAACGTCCCTAATTAGCTTTATTTATATAGGTATACTAACTTATTTAAATATACGAACATGGACAACAGTCTAAAATTATTTCGGTTTTACGTTGAAGATTGTTATAAAAAAATTATATGTATTTAAAATATTTTTAATCAGCAATTTTAATTAAGAATTATTCTAATCCGCCATCTTCGCCGTTGCCCCTAATTCTTCAACTTCACATGGTGATATTGGTGATGCGTATTAGTTAATTGGCGTTCGTTACTTTTTCCAAAACATTTGACGCTTATGGCGTTTTTGGTAAAAAAAAATATTGTCAAATAATTTTATGTGCCCTTTGATGTGCATCAATTTCCGACATCTCGATCCTCGAAGTTGTTGACGAGTTATATTAGGATAGTTTGTCCAAAACCTTGGACAAACTATCCAATTAGGTAGGTCCAACTTCGAGAAAGAGGTCAATCGACGAATCCGACTCGGCCGGTCAGCTTTCTTCTCGTCTAGAATTCCTCAGTGCTTGAAACGAAGAACTTTCGAGCAATGTGTGTTACCAGTGATGACTTATGGATCCGAGACGTGGTCCCTCACTATGGGCCTCATAAGAAGGCTCACGGTCACTCAGCGAGCAATTGAGAGAGCTATGCTCGGGGTTTCTCTAGGAGATCGAATCAGAAATGAGGAGATCTGTAGCAAAACCAAAGTAACCGACATAGCCAGACGGATCAGCAAGCTGAAGTGGCAGTGCGCAGGGCACATAGCGTACAGAACCGATAGCCGATGGGGCAAAAGGGTTCCGGAATGGCGACTACGTACCGGAAAGTGCAGCGTAGGACACATGGTGGTCAGACAACCAAGGAATGTCGCAGGAAGCCGCTGGATGCGAGCCGCTGCCAGCAGGTCGCATTGGAGGCGTTTGGGGCAGGCCTATGTTCAGCAGTGAACTTCTTATAGCTGAGATGATGATGATGAATATCCGACAAGCGGGCAGATAGGTACACATATTTGTGTATTTGACCATTTTGTCAATTAAGACGAATACTTTGTTCAGTACATTGTCCACATAATAAGCCAATACCAAATAAAAAATAACAAAGATATCGTACACAAAATATCAATAATAGAATCATAACAATTCCACCGTCCTTATAAATATTCTCAGCAACACAAACAGTTTCCGGGACTCGGTAATCTAATAAACAAATAATAACCAACAAAAGCAGTACTCAATCAGGAAATAATGAGCCATAAGATTAGATAAAACATCCGCAAATATAAATTCGGGAAGACAGTGGCAATAAATCTCTCAGGAACAATTATAAGGATATGATTGTTAGTAAGATTCAGGAATCGAACGTCCAGAGAATGGGTCCATAGGGAAATCCAGCGACAATTGAGGGTCCGAAGGGTTATTTGTAATATTGCCCTGGAATGTGTTGAATTTCAGATTTGGGAAATTGGACATTTTTGTTTTGCTTTGCGTTATTGTAAGAGTTTTTTTGATGGTTTTGTTATTTTTTTTTATTTTCTTATGAAACGAACACGCAGCTTAAGCAATTTTAAAAGGTTATTTTTTATATCACAAAGGTGGCAAACAAGCATACGGCCGGCGATGGTAAGCCGTTACCGTAACCTATAGACCCTTGCAATACCGGGGGTATCACTTACGCGTTGCCAACCCTCCCAACCCCCCAAGTGGAGCTCTGGAGACCTAACTCACCGTAGGAACATAACATGGCCGAGACCAATGCTATTTGGCTACGATCTTCTGTAAGGTGGAGGTCCTTCCCCAGACGGGCTGCTCCGATTTGAGCGGATTATCCGCTGTGCCCTACCTCTCTTGGATGGTTTTCGTTATCACGAGCTTCTACTGCACACGTGCAAAACAAAATAAGCAACAAAAAAAACTACACTGGGCGTCAAAAATAAGTAGTACAGTTTTAAAATTGCAATTACTCTTAAACTATAGAAGTTAGAGTTTTGAAATAAAAGTCATTTTATAGCAAATTTAACAAAGTTTTCTAAAAATAATATTTTATTTAGTATTAGTAAAGTTTTACACTGAAAATTAAGAAAAAACTAAAAAGCTAACCATTTTGAAGTAACTATCAAGAACTTAATTTTTACGTTTTGGGCCTTGTTTCCACTTTAGTAACTTGTGTTGCCGCCTCGGGCTCTGATGACATCTTGGAACCGGTTTGGCATGCTGAACACTAAGTTACGGAGGCGGTGTTGGGGAATATTCACCCATTCTTCTATCAGGGCCTGTTTTAGAGCCCTGAGGGTGGCGGGGGGTGGTCTGCGTCTTCTGACTAGCATCCCAAGCTCATCCCAAGTGTGTTCAATAGGGTTAAGATCTGGGCTTCTTGATGGCCAAGCCATCAAGCTAATGCCAACCTCCTGAATGTACTCTTGTACGAGGTGAGCGGTGTGTGGCCGGGCGTTATTATGCATTAGAATCGCTCCATCACCTATATTTACTAAATATGGCCCTGCATACTCGATAAGGATCTCTAATGCATATCTTTCACCAGTCAGAGTGCCATTTTCTATGACCACTAGCTCTGTGCGACCCTCTGAAGAGGTGCCAGCCCATACGTGTACAGAGCCCCCGCCGTATTGAACTCTTTCCGAGATGCAACCTTGAATGTATCGGTCACCAGGTCGCCTGTATACTCTCCGCGTTCCATCGGAAGTGAATAAAGAAAACCGAGACTCATCTGTGAACAAAACTCTTGTCCATTCTTCTTCGCCCCATTGTACGTGTTGACGGGCGTAGCGTAGTCTTGCTACTCGATGCCCTGTCTCAAGTTTGGGGCCATTTGCTGGCCTGTACGACTTCAGGTTGGCTTCAGCAAGTCTTCTCCTCACTGTACTCTCACTAACGTAGTCTCTTCGGGTCTGAAGAAGCTGTTGCTGGACCTTAACTGCATTAAGGTGACGACTTCTTAACACAGTAGAGACAATTAAGCGGTCTTTCAGGTACTAGTGCACCTGGGTCTGCCATTACTTGGTCTCCTTAGATGGTTTCCAGTCTCTTAGTACCTTCGCTTTACTTGCTGCATCGTTCTTAGAGTTACACCCACCGTTCTTGCAGTATGACGCATACTGATGCCTACTTCGAGAAAAGTTATGATTCTTGCACATTCTTCTGGTGAAAGAGGCATGATTAGTGAAGTTTACTCGCTGAAGACACATTTGCTTTTGAATTGCAATTGATTTATCAGCAATAAAGAAAACAATAAAAAACAAAAGTACAAGCCAACAGTTTAAAAAAGAGTGTTTTTGTTTATTAAGTTTTTTTTTCAGTCAATCTTAAAAAATGATATTATGCATAACGTTTTTATTAAATGAAATGAAATTGTCTTTTAACTTTTTTTTATTTCAAAGGTCTAGCTTCTGTAGTTTAGGAGATATTGCAATTTTAAAACTGTACTACTTACTTTTGACGCCCAGTGTATTTCCCGTTTCAAAACATTCTATTTTATTAATAAACAAGCATCTGAAAACTCTACCCCCTGTCATCTTAATTCCTTTTAAACCACAATCTGAACAAACAAAATGGCTTCTTCAAGCGTATTAGACAAATTTTGTATTTTACACAGGGTGGATTATTTTTGGGTTCGGCGTCGCGACCACAGGCGACTTACGAGTTACAGCCTTCGTCCGGTCGAACGAATAACTTAAAAGTTTCATCTTAAGTCACGTTCGGGACGTGCTTGCTTTGTTCATACCTACTTAAAGTTAGTCGTACCTTCCGTTTTACAAGTTTTTGGTGATAGTTTGCAGTACTATTAATACAAATATCATGGATTTTTATTTTATTCGATAATCATACTGTCAATAAATCTTAATATAAAACTATTTTGATATAAGATCAGTTTCTAAACTTATTAATAAAATAGTATTGTGTAATGTGTAAGTGTAATAATACACGTTATTATTAAAGCTTAGCTTATATATTGATTTGAATTTAGAAAACAATGTAGACAATGGTTTCATAGCAAATCTTCTGATTGAAATCCAGGTTTCAAACCAAAGTTTTAAATGCAGGCTATAAAACATTTTTTTCGTCTATTTGATAATTGATTTATAAAATCACAACCTACTCAATGGATTGTTACTCTGTAAAATCACAAAGTTTGATGTTAAAATTGAGTTGAGTTTAAAAAAAAGATTTCTTTTAAAATATTATCGTTTCGATCCTTCTAAAATATAGCAGCGTCATAAAAATAACATTGTATTGATCGTTACAGCGAATACATCTAAAATATTGAATCAAATCGTATGTATTGGAAACTCGTCGCCAATTTCCGGCCGACTGAAACTGTCTCGCTTACGTTTCAATTCGAACTTGTATTGAAAGCTCCACGAAAGCTCTGACGGGCTTTTGTTAAGTGACATATTGGTTGATATATTTTATGTTTCAACAAAAATATTTAACAGCATTAAGTACAACAATGATATATCCGTTCCGTTGTCTGGTATTCACAACTGTCACCACAATGTATACCTACGATGCAAAGAAAACCCCTCAACTCAAGAAAAAGTCAAGGTCAAAAATACTTTTACAAATGACACGTCATTTACAATGAGTGTTACATAATATTATTATTCTGTATTAATTAAATACACTCTATAAACTACCACCATTTCGGAAACTAATCATTATGACCACCGGTAAAAGAAATGGCGAAAGAAAACCGGTTACGGCCTTTCTTGTCTATCAGATACTTGTATATTTTCAAAACATATATGTTCCGTGTGGAAATCGAACCTGCACCCACATTGATGCCAGAGGTCGCCACCAAATAAGCCACCAGGCTGTCAAAGCTTTGCTTAACTTGGTATAGCGACGAGTGTGAAAAAACTATAAAATAGGAGTTTAAAAACAAAAATATTAATATTTTACTCCAAACACTATTCGCATTCACTGAGTCGCCTCAAGATTCCCGGAGCTCACTGGAAAATTTATTGGAAATGCTTTTCAACAGTACAGTTCTGAACTTCTAAAGTAATCTAACAAGTTTCTTACGGATTTCTCCGCAGTTCTTTTCACGTGAGTAGGTATAGTGTATCAAGGAAAGAGGAGAGCGGGGTCGTAAATATGATTCAAGTTATCTAAATATTGCATGAAAGAATTTACGCGTTTTTTTATATAACAACATTTTTTTTTATACCACAAAGGTGGCCAACAAGCATACGGACGCTTGCAATACCGGGGTATCACTTACGCGTTGCCAACCGTCCTCCCTCTCCCAAGTGGAGCTCTGGAGACCTTTCTCACCAGATCACAACATAGCCGAGACCAATGCTATTTGGCTACGATCTTCTGTAAGGTGGAGGTCCTTCCTCAGACGGGCTGCTCCGATTTGAACGTGTAAGGTAAATACAGGATTATATCGCATAAATGTCTAATGGAAAAATGCGTATGTATTTTTTTTTGATCAGAAAAAGATCTTCCATCTAGAGCTGTCCTAAAATTAAGAAATTACTTTACCGTACTAGTGAAATAATGGATTTTAGTACAATTCTGTATACTAATCTACTGTGTTAAATCGATTTACTTTCGAAGATTTTCATTTCATTTAAAAAAAAAAAAGATTTTCGTCGGTAACACGCACAATATTTCCTGAAATACATTAATTAATATTTAAACAAAGTGTGAATATAAATTGTTACAAGCAAAACACAATATTCCACGTATTCGTATTTTAATACTTCTGTTTCCAAGTATTGTTCATTGTGTTAACAACTCCACGTCGACACCAATTATAAAGTTGGAGCAGATTTCTGAATGACAACATGGATATACAAATTGACTTGTATAGAAAGGTGAAAGACTGCGCAAAATCAAAATATTTGACTGATTTTGTTGTTATGAAGAAATTCAGAGGGCCTTTTTTATTTTATTTCATATCTTATTTTCTCGTTAAAATCTCGACTCAATTTCAAGTGCTGTCAATCATACAAAATATAAAATGAGCGGGATTATGCGCGAGTTTGAGAGTAGATTGAAACTGTTTTTTGTTATGAGTACAGACTTCCAGATTGTAGAATGAATAATCTAGGTTACCCTGGTGATTATAGCGTGGGGTTCTTCAAATGTGATGTGAAGAGATTCTTATAGGGTCGACAGCGAGTTAGTAATGCTCCTGGTATAGCAAACCTTTATAGACTGCGATGACTGCTTACTAACATGCAAAACGTAGTGGTTTGTGCAATTTCCTGTAATAAAAGGTAATTCCGGGAGTTAAATACTTATATTAAGTATTCAAACTTTTTTTTTTTTTTTTTTTTTTTTTTTTTTTTTTTTTTTTTTTTTTTTTTTTTTTTTGAATGGACTAATCAGTTCGGGTGTACTGACACCCTTTACTGAGACACCGGACTGTTGCGGGAGCGTAGGGCTCTCACCGCCAAAAGTATTCAAATATTCATTTGAAGCAAATTTTATAACAATAAAATATTATCTAGCTCATATTACTCGCGCTGTTAATTTAGCTACGTATGGAGGAGAGAAGATTACATTTCTAATAAGACAACTTCATGTAATGTACCTCACTTCATAGATAGATAGACAGATTGATTCTTTATTTATATCAACTATACACATTACAATAAAAAAATATACAAACTGTCGCTTATATAACGATACCGCGTAAGTAATTTTTGTAAAATTTTCAGGATGAATAAAATATAAACAGTATGTCTCTCCTAAAAACTTGTTAAATTTTACTTGCGCGGTATTGTTGTATGCGACGAAAACACAAAGGTATAAAACATTATAATGTCACATGCTGAAAAAAACTGTGTCTGTGTCGCAATGACACAAATGGGTAGCCCAGTGTGCTGATTACTCAGTGAATAAAAAGCAGAGAACAATCATGTATTGCTCACAACTTGTTTCATATACCTAATTCAATACAACTATTTTTGTACGAATATTTTCAGTTCACTCTACATAATTTTTAATATACTAATTCGCTTATCTCTTACCGGCAAAGAGTTCGTCTTTATTATAACATCAAACTCTGTGGTAAACATTAATTACAAGCAAACCTAATTAACTTTTCGGCGTCGACGACGCTAGGAAGTCGTGACCGAGCCACTACACCTCATATTATGAGTAAATCCTTTTAAATGCATAAATTATTTAGCAGCGTGCTGGATTAAGGTTGTCCTTATTTACACTGATACAAGAATGATACTTGTATATTGAAAAATAACTGTGTACATTGCTTCGAGGTAATGTCTTCTTTTTCATATAAACTATAGCCTTTTTTAAATCACGAACTAGTGGTAACAGGTTTTAGATTATTTTAATCGTTTATTCTACTCGGAATCGGAAAACTAACATACTATACTAAAATTATCTTTGATGAAAACGTATAAATTTTAAAGAATATGAACATTATAATCGAACCCTACACTGTGCGTGGCCCGACACGCACTTGTTCAGTTTTTTCTAAGATCAGAAGATTTGTTTTAGTTAAATTCGTCGTGCAATTTTATTCCAACTAGTTTTCTCTTCAAGTTTCTATTTATTTCAATAAAGTTCTTAGAACTTCTTCATTAGTTGAAACAATGAAAAAAATATTTATATTGGCATTCTTCTCACATTTTGTCAGTCATATTCGATTCTCTGATGCACTTTTTTATTGGAATATTATTCTCACATTCTTGATTCTCTAATGCACTACATTACACCACTGTGTGAGATACACCCAGATTTCGCATGAGACGTGGATACGACCCTCGTCTTGCTGCACCTCGTAATCCTCTTAATAGATTCTGACGGACCGTGCCGGCTGACGAACGGTCGCGACTATCACTGGTGTGGTGTATTCAGTGTATAGATATTGTATTTCTCTTTATTGTTGTGTAATTAACCTATGTTACTCTAATAAGCTACCAGCATTTGTATAGTAATACTCATGCCAATATGTAGGTATGCATATTTGTCATCCATTCGCAAGATATTAGATTGGTAGAGCAATTATTATTGGAGTGGTAGAGCAATAATTATGAAATGGGCTAGCTCGACCGGGGAAGTACCACCCTCTCACAGAATATCGACGTGAAGCAGCAATGCGTTTCGTTCGGTGAGTGAGAGATCCGGAAGCCCAACTCCTTCCCAATCCCGTCTTTCCCCCTCCTTCTTTCCCTTGCCGTCCTCCTTCCTTTCCTCCAACTTCCTTGGTGGACAACGCATTGGTAGCGCCCCTGGTGTTACTGATGTCCATAGGCGGCGGTGACCCCTTTCCATCAGGGGGCCCGCTTGCTTGTTTGTCTACTAAATGACATTTAAAAAAAATGCCCGCACCACCTGAGCTGGTGCTTCATGATGAGAGCCACGTAGGAGTAACCGTCGCCGGATACGGCTTGCATGACATGATGATGAGGCATATTTGTACGAATTACACGTTAAAACGTAAAACAACAAACTCGTTGATTCAACGGAAAACTCATTCACTGTACAAATAGAAATGTTGCATTTACCGCGCAAGTTAATGTAAATCAACTCGCGTAATGCATTTTCTCTCGACAGTCCATTTTGGGATTAACTCCCAAATTCTTCGGTCAAATGGATTTTATTTTCGACTGCCTAACCCGTGGGGAGATGCATAATGAATTAACATTTTGAAGAATATATTTTAAAGGGTAATTATTTAATATGGACCGTAAAAGGGTTAAAGATTGTCACTTGTCAGGAAATAAAATAGGGGAAAAGGGTAATCGTGTAAGATCCGAATTTAATTATTAAAAAGTTGAACTGAATGCATTATTAAAAGTAAGCGCTGATTAATATATTATTATTGCACTTTCGTGCCTACATTTTATAGTGTATTTATATTTATTATGAAGTGACTTCGTGCATTTTTAACGCATGCAAATATCAAAGTAGTTTTACTGTAGCAACCTCTATGCAGTCTCGTAGTACCTCACGAAATGAAATGAAATGAAATCGTTTATTTCAGAAATTAAACATTCACAGGCACTTTTTCTTGTCATTTACAACTTGTTTAAATAAAGAAAATAAACTATGTTATACTACCACCATTTCGGACACAAGCAAAATGGCAACCGGTAAAAAGAAATGGCAAAAGAAAACCGGTTACGGCCTTTTTTGTCATTTTGTACTTTCTCTTTCTTTCCTTTTTTTTCCACTCATTACAATGTAGCTATAAGTACATTAAAATTTATAAGAAGATTACGCGGAATGTTATACACAATGGTGTGGAATGAACAAGTCTTAAATCAAATACTATAGAAGACTAATACGCACAGCTCTTGACGTTTCTCATACAATGACTTGGCAACCTCCGTTCACCTCATGCCGCTAGGGGCGCTATAACATTTTGCATACAAAACGCACAAAAGTTTTGAAATCGTTCACCTCATGCCGCCCTCATGCCGTAGGGGCGCTAGTGTCGCGTCTTGCCCGAATTCTTCCGAAGCTGTGCGTATTAGTCTTCTATAGTTTTTTTTTAATTTTTATATACTACAAAGTTGGCAAACAAGTATACGGCCCGCCTGATGGTAAGCGTCACCGTAGCCTACAGACGCTTGCAATACCGGGGGTATCACTCACGCGTTGCCAACCATCCCAACCCCCCCAAGTGGAGCTCTGGAGACCTTACTCACCGTAGGAACACAACATGGCCGAGACCAATGCTATTTGGCTACGATCTTCTGTAAGGTGGAGGTCCTTCCCCAGACGTGCTGCTCCGATTTGAGCGGATTATCCGCTGTGCCCTATAGTATTTGCTTAAATCTACAATAAAATAAAATAAGTCAGTACTGACAAGAGTGAGCAGACCAGTCCCCCCAGGCAGCACCCGTTCACGAGTTGACGCAAGAGTCAGCCATCGCTGTGCTCAACCATATTAGAAGGAACTCACTTAATAAAATATATTAAGTGGATATGTAGTAACTGTATTAATAGTTTAATTTTTTGTATACTATTATTATTATGAGCTTGCGCTTTCAAACCCTGTTAACAAAGTTAGTCCTCTATCGATCACTGACACATAATTATATTGTTTTAAAGGCTTAAGGTTTTATGGAAAATAATAACTCTCGTAAAAATAAAACGAGCATATTTTTAATATTTTCTTCAGTGAAAATGAATCTTTGAAGAAATACAATAGAGTTTTCATGACTTCGCAGAAAATTCTGAAAGTAAGATTTCTTACAAAGACCAAATATTGTTTATTTTCTCCGAACGGCACTTATTTCTTGCTGTACAAGACGCTATTTGCTAACGCTGTATATTTTCATACAAAATGAATTCATAGAGCGTCGAGAGAATCCATCCATATTAATAGGTGGTATAACTAGAATATGTTTGTTACATTACTGTTTTTTATTCGGGTTTAATGTTATTAAAAAAGGTAAATTCTGATATCATCATCATCTGCTGTTGGATATGAGCCTCCATTCGACTACGCCATTTCTCTCTATCTCGAGCCATTTCAATCCATTTTCTCTTAGCAATTTGCCATTATATAGGTAATATAAAATATAAATTTAATACATAGGTATAAAATAAACAAATAAAACATTACGAAAAAACTCAAGCCTTTTTCAAACATTACCAGATGTCACCGAATTCGCTCGTGGAATGTTATTTGTCCCGTGCTATGGGAAATTTGAAAATTAAAATAAAATGTAGATGAGATGTACACAAATCACCAAGTTTTGTGTAAAAAAAGTCCCATTAGAACTAGAAAAAATGATTCAGCCTTTTTTGAGATTACCAGAAACCGATGATATTAGTTTGAAACATAATTATTGACAATCGTTTTGTGTAGTAACTAAATTTTATTTTCGAAATTCTCACAGGAACGGGAACAATGGGACTGTGCGGATGAAACCGGGGCGCTCGTATGTCATAGATGTTAACAGTCTCTCAAGATAAGTTATTTATCTCATAAAATACTTGTTATTTTCCTACTCCGGGGACTTGTATTGAAGTTGGGCATCTACCTATCAAAGTGAACTAATCGGGCAACGAGTTCACGGAACCATCCATTTTAATATGAGCCCTGTAAGTTTATTTATTCACCTCCATTTCGTTTACATTTCATTACTCCCGTGGGAAGGACGGGGGATCAATTTATGTTGGTGGATTAGTTGGTCAATTTATCAGTAGATTTGTTAGATGAAACTTTGTGAAGGGGGCGTGTGGGGAAGCGAGAATCATCTAAAGACAAAAGTTGTTTTCACTACTTACAGAATTAAATCACATCGGCCGATGTTTGATTTAAGTGTTCGCCTGACTTTTCCTACTTTGTGTGTATTATTTTTGTTGAATTAAGTATGTTATATAATTTTATCAATCAATATGTACATATAAAAAGTATTCGTTATCCGAGTGTTTGTTTATAAGCTATTCTTAAATTAGATCTAGATATTTTTTCTATTAACCAATGTAAAAAAATTCAAAATTCTCCTGCGAAAAAATTACATGGAATAAGTACAATCAATTTTAATTAGTCCGCTAGTTAAAAACAAAGTAAGTAGATAGGTATCTACATTTATTTTAAGCAACTCTGAAAACACACTCGTTCTCGGAATCAGATTAATAATAAATCGTGTGGTCACAAAAATATTTATTATCTATTCACAATAATACAGTTCAATAAAAAAAGCAAGTCTTCCAAACTTCCACACTACTGTTAAATACCTTACAACAACGTTGACAAACTAGTCACGCACATTCTAAACTAATCTAAAAGTGGAACGCGCTAGTAATACTCGTAGTTGTATCTAAGTACCTCAACAAACCGGCAAGTTATTAAAGAACCGACAAACTTTTAATTTGAACTTGGCTACCGATAACAATGCAGCAAAGTTAAACTGTTAGCCGCGGGGCGCGGGGCCGCCGCCAATCTTCCTCACGTTGCAGTACAAAACCGTACTTCTTTGTAAGAACACCTCGCAAAACTTTGTCGGAAGTAAACTCTCGAGGGCGAGTCAACGGCAGTCGGCGTCCGCTGCCCGCTCCGCTCGCCGCGCCCGCGCCCGCTCCGCTCGCGCCGCGACGACAGCGATCCGCCTCCGACAAACAAACGGACAAGTTTTAATGTTTTGCTCACAAAGTGTATGATTAAACGCGGAGAGCGGCGGAGAGAGTCGGCCGTAAGTTATTGATTTTCCACCGAACCCTCGTCGAGTAAGCGGCTCGCGCTCCTCTACCGGAGTTCTACGCGATCGTATCACTTTGTAAGTCGTGTGAAATTCATTAAAAACTACTTTTACACTATTCGATATGTTTTAAAATACTTCCCGACGCACCTGACAAAGTTTTAGTTTGGTAAAGTGAGTGTTAACAAGTTTTTTTTCGGTTAGTTATTATGAGAAAAGTTAGGGGTGACTGCGCAGCGCGCCCGCCGGCGGCCCAAGTTGCGCACCCTGCAACTTCACGCCGCTCTACGTTCCGAAGTTAACACGAAGTTCCGCCATTTTGGAACATGCTCACAACCCACTTGTTTTATAAAGAAACTTTTTATTAATTCCTGTGGGCCGCGGAGTGTCAGTAAGATGTTTTGAGGTTATGCTGAAAGACGGAAGACGTTTTTCTGACTCGGAGGTGTTGTTTATTGTGTTACTGTGACTGTGTACGGGTCGGAAACGAGTGTTTGTGGATATTTCAGCAATTGTTTTGAAGTGAAACTCGAGTGACGTTTGGGATGATGCTCTTGTAATTTGTGTTTACTTGGATACTTCCGAGGAGGACGCTGCGATCACTTTTTGACCTTGCCTATGGCCCGGACTCCCGCATAAGTGACAGGTGACGAGCCAAACTTACTTTTACTAGTTTATTCCACAGCTGAAAAGTTGGTATCGAAAAGTTTCACTCAAAAAGTATTTACGTTTATGTAGTTACCTTATGTGACGTAAGTGGAAATACGTAGAGTTCATAAATGAAACGCTAGTCCCCAATGAAGGAAAAGTGTGCCGTGATCGATGTTCGGTGCCAAAATATATGCAGAGCGGTGCTCACTTACTACAATTTTAAGATAATATATTTTGTTTTAAAATAATATGAGTTAATGTTAAGCATTTTGTTTTAACTACAAAGCACTTTACAAGTATATAAAAGATTTCATACTTTAATACATTTAACATTTCATATTTTATTACATACTTATATTATTCAGTATCGTAAACAAACAAAGAGTTTCATTTCATTAATATATGAACTCACAATTGAAGAGTAATTTCATCTCGTATTCATATTTCAGTTTCAGAGAAACAAAGTAAATTATTATTTATAGTAAACTTAATCCCGATATGGCGTTCCAGATCAATACGACTGACAAACAAAACCTTTATAGTATTAAATATGCAATTCCAGACCATAATAAACATAACACCATTTAAAACAAATATAATTAATTAAAGCCAGCTAAGAATTTTGTCTAGAATGGCTCAACTAATTAAATCGTGTCGGACCAAGCTCTAAAGTCGGAATTGAGTTCATTAAAAGTTATGGACATAGTTACCAAATACATTATTCCGAGATGCCCTCCATAATGGTCTCAAATTATATCAACAATCTTAATAGCCAATATAGACGGCATTTACAGTAAATAATTAAATCGGTATCACCAATCAAAATAAACAGGAAAAATTGCTTCATCGAAACACAACAAGGAAAACCTTTAATAAAAACGTCAAACATAATCAAATGTATATGTCCAGTGAAGATATTTTGAGCGAACTAACTCATAAATAAAGTAAAAAGCCTACGATATTGGATCGTTTTATTGAGGACGCCATTACAAAGTCATTTCAACAACCGGCCCCAGTCTCAGTCCATTGTAGAAGGAAATCTTTCTACAGTCACGGCTCTCGATGGGATAACGCAGGACCGCCTTAGTAAACAAAGGTCTCACATACAATCCAACCATCATACAACAATTAACCTAATCCCCTACAACTCAAAGCGCAGTTTAGCACAACACCGGCGAAAGCTATGAAACTTTGTTAAATAACTTTTCAGATAACTTGAAGTTGGCGTATTTGCGGAAAGTTGTAAGCGGAATTCCACCGCGAGCTAATTCAATCTGTACTTACTTGTAATAAATGTTGTTTTCGCATAATGCCAATTGGTGGAGTTAGTTTAGAGGGGTAAGATGAAAGTTGTGGACTTCGCGAAGCAAAACGCGAACTTTTGTAGAACATTTCAGTGTAGTTAGTACAATGTTATAATGGAAATAAGCACTTCAAAATGGCGTCGTCTGCAGCTGTGTTATGGCTGTATCGATTTTAATATTTTGATCGATGTAAAATATTATAAGATTTAACATAGACATAACTATTGTATAAGATAATACTTTATTATAGGAGTTACATGACGATTTTTTGTAGCGATTCAGTCGCGCGTTTTCAATAAGCGCTTTTGCGTCACTACAGCCGCGCGTTTTTCGCGATAATGAAATACCGGATGTATCGATGCGTACTCGCGCTACAAAAAGTCGTAGTGGGTTACCCTTGGCTTGGGTGGCCCTTATTGTAGGCTCAATGTCGGGCACATCGGTCACAATCACAATATGATGTCCACAGAAAACTTGTGCCACAGCATTTATCCTGAATGGAGGCCGATTTGGACACAATTAATTAGATATAAGTAAATTTAAGTTAAAATTGTATGGAAATAGTCTTCCGTATACTTTTTTTCCTTTCTTTCTAGGTATAAATAAGTTATTGGATAGTTGATCTGTGGTCATTAGTAGGATTATGTTTCCGTGAATAGTTTATTATGTTCTCTTTGTTCTTTAGTAAAATATTATGCAAAGTTTAATTGTTTATTTTAACTTGGATGTTTTAGGACTTTATATTAAATATACGCAAGCAACTAACCATTCAAACTTGACCCTCAGTGATAATTTGTATTTAGTTAAAGAGAGTTCAAGTTAAAATTGCCTTGGCTTTTAGGATTTTAGAATTAAATAATTACTTATAACTTTTACGACTGAGGAAGACAGACGGATGAAGACAGCAAGATTACATTCTATATCGGAGCAGCCTGAAGTTAGCTCATAGTGTTCTATAGAGTAAGGGCCTTAACAACTTCTGTCATAAAGTTGTTAAAATCGTTCAACAAACCATAATTGCACTTTTTCATTTCCCACAATTAGTGAAAACTGAGGGTAGCTGGTGTGTTTTCAACCTCGCGTCATTGACTTAGCTTAACGACTGTTATCTATCTATCTATCAAACAACAGTCGGGACCGACAGTCAAACGCAGGAAGCACGTAGAAGCCTTTTTTAATCCCATCCAAATATTGGCTGGGGTTGTCGTTGCTTGATTTGAATGATCGTTCCGCTTTGACACCCACAACTAAACCATATCGAGCTTTTCATACTATTGAACTTATTAAAAGTATTAGTACCTAATAAAGTATATTTGGTGACAAGTCATCACACTAAAACAGATAACGTATATCTCCACTCTACGCAACGATAATAATCTTAATAGATGTCAAAACGTTAGCCCCAAGGCATCCACAGTCCGGGTTTAGCTCCCCAATAACTTTGTGGAACTCTAAATCAATAGCTATCATATTATGTCAATAATAATTCTCCAATATACGAAACTTACATAATTTATAAAGTTACTAGCGCGAAATACCGTTCTCGGACTGACATTCAGGTTATAAAATACCTGTGTAACTTTTAAAAAAATCTGCCAAGCCGTTTTTGGGCGAAAGATCTACACATCCATATTAACTTTTTCATTTTATATTATTAAGCAGGATGGTTTATTATATCGACGATATTTTTTTTTTAACTCAATACACTACACAGATTAGATTATAAAACTATAAAAAACCTGGGAAAGTGCTTGTCGAGCCACGCACTATGTAGGGTTCCGTATTTGCTATGCTTTGCTTGCCTGCAGATGAGTCCATTATAAAATTCACATCACTTTTGCAAGTTTTCATAAAAGATATTTAATTTTATAAATTCGGTTATTACTCGGCAACTAGTAGAGCCTACTTAACCGTTATAGTTTTCATTGAAGGTTCAGTATATGGATTAATAGCATGTTTTTTTTTTAAATTTCTAAACTTAAGACTTTCGGAGACAGAGGACGGGGACCACCGTGCAAAACGAAAATTGACACGATAAATGTAAATAATTCCGGAACGCATCATTCATTGTATCGAATAATGATCTTTCCACACCCTCGATGTTTTTAGAGACCTATCTAACGACACCCCACAACATGAAGTTGGCGCGAAAAAAAAAATCATTCTTACTTTACATGTAGAGGAGAAAAAAAGTATTTTTCAAAATTTTGTTCTACCACTTTGTTAGCATTGTTATTATGCGTATATATACCAAATTACAGCTTTCTAGTATTTAGTGTCTAGGCACTAGACCGAGGACGGACAAACCGACAGACAGACGGTCTGGCGAAACTGTAAGCCGTTCCGGCGAAGCTATAAACCTTCTCCAATACTTACTTTTTTAGGGTTCCTTGTAGTTTATTATACTAAAACGGTATTTTCGTAGTAAACTACAAGGAACCCTAAAAAAGTAAGTATTGGAGAAGGCCAATATCGAAAGACTGACTGATCTACACGTGCCAGCCCCAAACTTTATTTCAGATAAAACTTTCTATTGTGACATATGTGACAAAAATGATTTTTGGAAATTCCCAAGAAATGTGTATACATGGGTAACCTCGGGTGTGCACGTGCACGTGAACTTGTGTACAATAATTCTAGAACCTCATACCGTATGCAAATTTTCAATCGCATGTTCATTCAGTCGCATGTAATGCCCTCCAAAGGTTTCTCGGAATATGAACCCAGGAATAGTGCTAAAGTGATTAAATTATATGTCTTATGTTCAAACACGAAACGCGTACTCAGAAATTCACTGTTGGCCTCTGAATTAAACTGTAATAAACATTCCGCTAAGAAAGTTCTAAGTGACTTAACAAGCTGCGATTGAAATACAACTTTATTTTTGTCACATTAAGAATAAAAATTAGTTTGAAAGTGATTTGTTTTTGGCCATTCATATTTCCCATTTTCCTCAACTTCTTTTATTTGCTTTGAACAATAAATAACTCTCATCTATATAACTGTCTTCTATACGTGACTTTGCTATATTATACGAATATAAACAGGCTTCCTTCGATTTTATTGGATAATTCATGAATAGGGAATAAGATTGCAGAAACGAATAATGGAAGGTCAAAGTAGGTAATAAATATGGGTATTAAGACCGAAGTAGTAAGCATTATTGAATAAAGCGCGAACCACATCGGGTATAAACCTAAACTAATATTATGTAGAACAAACTTAAGGGCTATTACACACCGCACACCGCAACATTGCCGACTTGTGAAAATGTCTATGATCCTATTAAGTTTATTTTTGAGATTTAAGTTAAATGCTTTCTTTACATAGGAATTTACGAGTATCCATATGTACATATATATAAAATGCTTTGTCCTAAATGACTGAATGACGGGTCACGCACAGCCTAAAGTGACCTAAACCGCTGAGCGTTTAGAGACCTGAAACTTGTTGGGTGTTGTTTGTATGACGTAGGCATCTTATGAAAGAATTTTCCAAAATTTTCACGGAAAAACAGGATACACGCAAAATATAGGGTCTTGCGCGGGTCTCGGTATTAAAAAACAAAAAATAAAATCTTAGTTTTGTGTTTAGTAATATAGTTTAGTTTTAATTTAATTTATAAAGAACTGTTAAATATATTTTTTTGTGAAAATAAAATTGAAGATAATTATACATTTATAGTCTCGTTCTTGACTTGTATAATTACCGATTGTCCAACGAATGCTCCGTTATTTTTGTATGAAACCGAATTTTGTAACTTTTATTGCTAAAGTTTCAATTTATCAGACTTGTTGGCTTTGGAAGTTTATTAATTAAGGAAAGAAAGTTTTCTTTCCGATATTGTTTGGTTCGAAGTCACATAGTGTAGTTGAAACTTGCTTGAGGATTAAAACTACAATACTATAGTAGTTATTTAAAAATAACTTTGAATTTTAAAAACTGCGAAGTTAACATTTTAAAATTAATGTCACATTGTGTATGTCAATTTTGGCGCAATAAAGAATATTGTATTGTGTCTATATAGATTACAGAGTATATCCTGAAAGTCTAAAACCTCAAAGAAAAAAGCAAAAGTACTTAATATAATTATATATAACATAAAATAAGTTTGTTTTATTATCAAAGAATTCGTTAAAGAACGGATTTTCGGGGAGGGTAAACTTTGTTTCTGCGAAGCGAAACGTAAAAGAAAAGTATTTATGAGATTATATTGTACCTATTTAAACAGAGAAATAAATTACACAATAACTTTATCAAGCTGTTAGTACTTATTTACTCCATAAAGGTTTACAAATCATGAATTGAAATTGTAGAGCAGAATTCGCCATACGTAGCGGTACCATCTACACTGCGTTTCGTGTTAGTGACCTATCGACTTGTTTGTCCACCCCATTCCTTTGAATGGAATAGGATGAGAGATTTCTCTGAGATTACTAGTAAATAGATAAAGGTGAATAATTAATACTTGTCTCTCTAACGTTAAATCCTACCTATTATAAGTGACGGTTTCACATATCCTGATAAGTTTCATATAACATAGTTTAGACACTACGCGGCCGCGGCGGCGCCCGTTTTTCTCAACATGCGGTATTTTTTTTCCGAATTAATACTAGCCGTTTTAGGTGTAAGAGCGCCTTCTTCTGCGACACCGGGCAATTGCGGGAGCGTAAGGTTCTCACCACCAATGGCGTAAGGTTCTCACCGATAATGTTAAGGCTCACACCGCCAAACTGTGCGGTAAAAGATTTATATACATTTTTAAATACATAAAGGGACAAATCACACAGATTGAGCTAGCCCCAAATTAAGACTTGTGTTATGGGATAGGTAACTAACTAACTCAACGATACTATATTTTATAACAAAATAGCTTTTCCCCGCGTCTTCGCTCGCGTTAAGTTTATGACATAGATCTCGTTTGACAACAAAACAACCCATAGCGCGACTTGTGGCGCCATCTGTCCGCCGATACAGCGCCCTCTATATTAGAAAAATTATTTTCCCATGGAACGACATATACTACGGGACTATATCACGGGATAAAAAGCCTATGTTGGGCTCTGTACACCTAACAATATGTATGCAAATTTTCATAATGATCGGCTGCTTAGTCAAGCCGTGAAGGAATAACAAACAAACTCACTTTCTCATTTATAATATTAACTAGCTTTTCCCCGCGGCTTCGCTCGCGTAAATTTTTTGACATGGATCTCGTTTGACAACAAAACAACCCATAGCGCGACTTGTGGCGCCATCTGTTGGCCGATAGCATCCCATGCAGCGCCCTCTATAGTAGAAAAAGTATTTTCCCATTGGAATAACATACTTTCACGGGATAAAAAGTAGCCTATGTTGGGCTCTGTACCCCTGACCATATATATACAAATTTTCATAATGATCGGCTGATTAGCCAAGCCGTGAAGGAATAACAAACAAACAAACAAAGTCACTTTCTCATTTATAATAATAGTAAGGATAGTAAGGATAAGGATACAACAAGACCCAGGCCAATCAGAAAAAGTTCGTTTTTCATCATGACCCGACCGGGATTCGAATTCAGACCTCCTGGGTGGCGGCGCGGTCCGGCATAGTAACCACTAACCACGGAGATCGTCAATCATATTAATTTTTCCAATGAGCGCGCTTCATCGCACGGCACGGATGCCCGCAGTCTTTCATACAAATACACACATTGCAGCGTGGTGCCGCGAGGCAACGCGCGGTCATGTGGACTCGCGCTAATTCTTATTATGGTGTTACTTTATCACGCAAAAATGGTTCAAAGCATTTGCATAATTTAAAACCAGAACCAACACATTTTTTTTTACAGAAAATAGAGAAATCAATGCATAATTTATATGGAAAACGAAAAACGCGATCGAATCTACCGAATGCTAGTAAACGATAGGGTAAGATCGAAAACATCCACAAGGAAACAGTTTTGTAGTTAAAGTGAAATATTACACGTTTTTATGTTAGCAGTCTTGAGATTTTCCTTTTACGATACTTCTTTCAAAGTTAGACGTTGTACGAGTTTAATCTTACTGGGAATTAAAGTGTTTCGTAAGCACGCTTTTGATTAAGTTAGTAAAGTTATAGAAAAGTTTTTAATGGAAATTATTGATAACTCGTCAAAGACCTGTACAAATTATGTAGCGTGGGTTAGGTAGTTATGGCTAACTGTTCAAGAGATAGGCTCTCTCATAAAATTTACTAACTACGAACTTGTAGTGGATTATATGGGCTGGCTCTTCCAGGACAGTACCAACCTCTCACAGAATATCTACGTGGTTGGTTTAGTTGTGGATGTTCATGGACAGATGGACCCTAAGTCCTTTGTCCTCTTGTATCATTAAAAAAAACTAAGAAATATTTCCCAGAGAATAAAGTTTTTCGATAAATAACTTTCACATAAATTAGGGTATTAATTATTTGGTTTAATAAATCATCTGACTGAGTTTATTAGACCATAACAAAGCAAAATAAACAATGGATATCGCAAAATCTAAATCTACGCGAATCCTGTTGTATGCTATTAAAATTTAATTTGCTCGAAATTTCGGCCTCTCTTCGATTTCAGAAGTTACAAATATGCTCATTTGTTGTTCTAAATTCTATCTTATTAACAGGGAATAGAGCTCATTTCTAAATGTTAAAGAAACGATCCATCGGATCCATATAATATCGAAGTCTACTTTGTTATTGTATTTGATGAATATAAATTAAGGTAAATGTTACAACGATTTACCGGATTCTATTGGTTATTGTTAGCGTAATAAGGTACATTGTTGAATGTCCCAACAAAATCATTGGCATTAATGTTTTTTATAAAGCATAATTGATTTAGTTCTCATTGCTTTACATACTTTATTTTGTATGTAATTTCAGTTTGAGATACATAATTTCTTTATAAGTAGGTAAAAGTTTTTCTATCTTAACAAACAAAAAAGTTTAAGTGCTTGAAATTTCAAAAATAAATGTTTTTAAGGTGATTAAATTTATATAAAAATCGATTTAAAAATTGTCTATTTGCCAGCAAGTAACAGACACCCCACAGAAGGTGTTTGTTCCAGTTACTGTGGGGTGTTTTTTTGTAAATAAAATTTCTGCTGACATCTGAGCTCCGAACTGAGCTGAAAGGTTGTCTGAAATTATTGAGTTGAGATTATTGGGAAAGATACGAAAATAAAACCAACTTTTATTTCGTAATCCATAAAGTAGGCTAACTTAGTCTATCTAGGTAAAGTAATATAATAGGAACAATGAGAGTGCTCGGTTAAAGTTAAAAGGTTTTTTTAAAATAAGATAATGTTTAAATACATAAATATTATGACAAAGAAAGTAAAATACTCTTCCTTTGTTGACAAAGAAAGTAAAATATCTCATTGATATTTAAAATGTTACGTAAATAGAACTTCATTAAAATACGTATCACAAACAGGGCTGGTAAACAAAAAACTTTCCATAATATCTCATTATTATGTAGGAGTAAATCTTTATTTAGTACCTACTGACAATATATGTTATTTCTGTCTACATGCGTAACAATGAACATGTGAGACGTAATTATAGTTCAATAAGTAAGGCTTTACTTATTTAAAAATATATATAATATAGCCTATGACATATATATATATATATATATATATATATATATATATATATATATTATATATATTATTATATAGGCCCTATGTCACTCGGAGATAATGTAGCTACGGTGAAAGAATTTTTCAAATCGGTTTATTAGTTTTTGAATTTATTTGTTACAAACAAAATACAAATCTTTCCTCTTTATAATATTTTTATAAATAATATGAATACTATTGATAAATAAAAAATCAAGTAAATCCCTTCACGCAATATTAAGAAAACTTCATATTTACGGTCCTGCTCACCTCTTTCATTGGCTGACTGTACTTAGCGGTCGAATTAATCAGGGCGCGTTTTTTTGACGATGCGAAAACTTGGGCTTGGCCTACGACTTCCGTACGGGGCGGACGAGGCGCCCAATTTTTCGCGTCGTTTTTTCATAAATGCTCTACAACTCCAAACTTCACTTTTTTTACAGAATGTCAAGGAAGTCCCGTCAAGGGTACAGCATCCGTCATTTACTACAGTTGCCGAATGCCCCGCGCAGTCCCCCCGCCGCTGCACACCCCACCGCGTCATCAGTCAAGGTAAGTTATTATAATATAATCCAATAATAATGTTTATATAATGTTTACCTATCCTACAACCAGCTGAAAGTAAATACTCTCAATTTATAATATTTTTAATCTACAATGTGTTATTTTGTACAGTTAAAATATTTTTGGAGACGTATATTACTGATACTGAACATGAATATGTGAAAAAAACTTAAATTTGATGTTTTTGACGAAAATCCAAATCCGCCCGCATGGCACAACATACATTTTATGTCATGAAATTACTCCGTGTGAGAGGGCGCCGACACCCGCCTGTCAGTAGGTATGCGGAGGTCACACACACCGCTCCAAAGAAACGCCGCAGAAAAATTAGGAAAATTCTTCGATCACATGATATATTTTAATTTTCCATAAAAACACAACATAGGTCCAGATTTCATTTATTAACAGACAAACAGAGATTACAATAGAACCGACGAATTACGATTTTCTATTCAAATATTGCAACTGACTAAAACAACACCTTGTATATAAAATGCTTTGTCCTGAATGACTGATGAATCAACGCACAGTCGCTGATCGTAAAAACTTGGTCGGTAAGTTCTTTGTATGACGCAGGCATCCGATAAAAAAGTATCTTCTGATTTTTTTACTATGGGAAAAACTTTTGTTTGTCATTTCATCTCAACAATATGTATTTTTTGTAACTTTATTTTAATACTAGCGAAACCCGCGCAACTTCGTTTGCGTGTATCCCGCTTTCCCGTGGGAATTTTTAAATTTTTCTCTCCGTAAGAACCATCCTACGAGGAATATTCTAAAAAAAAAATCAGCCAAATCGGTCAAGCCGTTTTCATGTTATGTCGTGACAACGGAAAACGGGTTTCATTTTTATATATATAGATTTCTATTAATTTTCAATACTTCTATTAAAAGTCTAAAAACATTGTTAATGCAATGAAGTTAGGCAGTAATTTTAAAATATTCAAACGAAAAGAAAAGAAATCTTCATAAATTGATCCGCACCCTTGTACCCCTGGAGTAAGAGTCGATACTTAAATTACAAAGTTTTCCGCGACGGTGGCGCCCCTGGTGGTTAAAAACTACAATGTATTTTCTCCAATAAAAATATTATTGACACTATAAACAAACTGATTTAATTATCGAGTTTAATAAATGTATTTACCTAATATTATAGCAAATTATTGGACCCAAATATAACTATATCAGGGCATGTATGAAAAAATAATAAAATATTTTGTATTGACAACAACAACATCATAGAAATGAACCATTTTCTTCGTTGTGTCTTGCATTGCGTTTCGCAAGCAGTTGACCCTCGGAAGAGAATGCTTATTTACACGAAGGCTCGCTGTAGTTCGCGCGCCCTCTAAGAGATGGCGCTAAAATTATTTTATTGTGTAGATAAAAATTACAACTTAATGTTGGGTGTAATGTTGATGAAACTATTTGCTTTTCACATTTTCATTTGTAGAATTTTGTTAAAAAAAAATATATATAAGTTAAAAAAATATTATTTACACTTTTTTAATGTCATCGGAATGATCAGAATTTATTTACAATAACTTAATTTTTTTTGTCGAAGCCTTTTTATTACAACCTAAATGACATGTGTATTCATTTCAATAAAGTAAATTTCTATATATTTTTTTTTAATTGAGCCTTTGTTGGGAAGGATCCATCGCCAAGGAGGCCGCTTACCGCGTGGCCGCCCGGTACTTACTGGCCGGCAATACTTTCTTTTTTTAACACTTTTTTTATTATGTTTTTTTCTTTTTTATGTTAATAATTTAGCAAACTGTATTTTTCTAAGGTATTTTTATTTAACTGAAAAATAAATAAAGAAGTCCTTGACAACCTTCTTTTACTTCCTGGACTTCACCTGAAAAGGGTATTTCCCAATCGAACTTAGAATCGTCTGCAGAATGCCTCAAATGTATTTAGTTCTCGTTAGTTAGTCCCTTCCGGATTGTTTGGTCAAACTATCCGACAGGGTCCGATATTTATTTACGAAACAAATCAACTATTTATTTATTGGGTGAGCGCTTTGATCGCGCGATAGCCTCTTACAAACACACGATTGTCCTTGTTTAAGGGATAACGTAAGAATTGTGAGGATATTCCTACATTACTTTTTTTAATTGCGTATTAAACGTATTACGAATTAAAAATATGTTAGCACTCGTGAGTCAAGTGCTAATATAATATTTTTTTAACCCGACCATTAAATATATATAGGGACAATTCATACAGATTGAGCTAGCCCCAAAGTAAGTTCGAAACTTGTGTTATGGTATACTAACTCAACGATATTATATTTTATAACAAATACATATATAGATAAACATCCAAGACCCGAGGCCAATCAGAAAAAGTTTGTTTTTCATCATGACCCGACCGGGGATCGAACCCGGGACCTCCAGGGTGGCGTTCTGGCGTGGTAACCATTATGCCACGGAGGTCGTCATTGAAAAATCTCTTCAGTGTTATCATTAATATTTCATGTACGACTGTACATGAATGCACGTTGAGCTTTTTTACACTTGCAGTACAATTTTGTCTCTTATGACATAGAAATTAATAACGGTACAAAGTCCGATATGTAAATGTTGACGTGCTCTTGAGTGTACGTAATAAAAAAAATAATGTAGGAATATCCACACAAACCTCTCATATCCTCGTAAAAAATTAAAAACGTATGTATAAATTAGCTGAAACGAGAACAACAGTATATTTGCTACACACAAGGTTATGTAGGATGCAAATAAGCGGGGTCACCTGATAAAAAGCGTTTAGCGATTTACTTTTGACAGAGCGCTTGTATGACCCCACTCCATCTAGTTTAATCTAAGGCTCTACCACTTCAAAAACATAATAAATATACGTATGCAGACGATGGAATTAAAAGAAGACTAAAATAAGATATATTTATCGTGTCCACATTATTCCAACGAAGGACAAAAGGGTTTCTTTTCACGGGCCGCCGACGAAGAGCTTGTAAAGCAAGCCGACCCCTGTCCGTCTCCTGTAAGAATTAATGTCTTTTGAGAATACATCACTCGTACCAGATTGATGCTCTTTTGTCATTCTAAAGTTGTGATTTATTTTATTTGTTAGTTTAATGTTATTTGATAAGTAGAATTGGCTGATTTTAGAATAATTTTAGAAGTACGTTTATAATCATAAAATAATAGGGTTCTTCAAATATGTAAGTAATTTAACTAAACAAAACAAAAGTACACATTTTAGAAACGCTCTTACCATATATTTTACAGCGCAATTTTACCCTGCTCCCCTGCCAAAAAATTTGTAAAAATATGAATAAATTATCATTTTACTATTTTAACTTTCCGTGTATGGAGTGTACAAATGTGACGAATGTAAAACAAGGCATTATATTTTAGCGTGTAACATTAAAAATATATAATTAAGAGAAATACTTCGTATACACTACGAGGGGCATTTTTGTCGATAAATTTCCCGTTAATCCGGTAAGTGTTAAGTGATTAAGCACTCCGGGTGGCCGACGGTCTTTACACGACGATTTGTTAATAGTTATAAAGACTTTAGTGGTGAGATCATATCGATAATATTTCACCTTATATTTAGGATAAATTATAAAATATTTTAAAATAACAAGTAGAACTTTTTCTATATCGCTATATCTTTGTAAAAAGGTACATAATACGAGGGCGACACTGAAAGTTTTTAGAACTAGCCACTTGTAAACAATATAATTAAAAAATTAAATTTTGAAAATGGAACTCTTTGCCAAAATTAACGAGTAAGATTTTTTTTATTTTTCGTTTGTTTTACGTTTTGGCAGTAATTTGAAAATTTCCCGAATCATAATGAATTTAATGCGAATAAATTTTCGTGCCATGATTTTTTATGATTTTCGATGTCATTTAAGTCAACAAGAATGTTATAATAGACTTCGAATGGCCTTTCACGATGAAGCCCTATCCCGTGCCACAATTTACAACTGGTATAATGAGTTCAAACGTGGTCGCATTATTTTTACCGATGATCTGCGTGAGGGACGGCTTTCTACGGCGACGACTGAAGTTAACATCAGTGTTGTGCGGCGTATGTATGATAGAGAATGACAAACGAGTGACCTATCAGAAAATTCGGACAATCTTAGGCATCGCTATGAGTCAAGTGCACAGAATCTTCCATGAACAGTTAGCGGTTAGGAAGCTTTGTGCCCGGTGGATACCTCATAATTTGACCGATGCCCGAAAACTCCGTCGAAGAAACTCCTAAAGACGAGTGGGAAAACTGCTTTGCTCAGTGGTTTCATCGGATGCAACGATGCATTGATGTGAAGGGACACTATTTTGAAAAGATATAATAAAACTAATAACTTTTATTTTTGCACATTTTTTGAATTTCTAAGAACTTTATTTATTTTTTCTCCACAAACAAATGACAAAAAATAAAACATAATTAACAATTAATTGCACCTTAATAAATATGATTTTCTAAGAACTTTCAGTTTGACCCTGGTAACTTAAATTGGGATCGTATCTAATTTACCTAATCAAAATAATACAAGTTTTATGACTATATCAATATATGAACAGAATTTTTTGTTATATTTTTTTTAAAGACTTTTTAATTATCTTCCTTTTCTTATGACATCTATTTTTGCGTCTCTTCATTTACCCATATTTTCTCTCAGTATATAACATAATTCTCCAATATTTTTCCAGTATTTTCCATCGTTGCTCACTTTCCGTAACACACAGAAAAAGTTAACTTTGCTTTAACACGTTATCGAAAAAAACCACAGTATATTTGTTGTATTTTAAATTTAATTTTATGTATAAAAGTTTTTATCGATAGCATTCTAACATCACTAGTAACGAGGCGATGACGGCGATATTTCTTTTCGGGGTCCACCTTATACCTCACCGGATAAATTTATAGCACTGCCCGCCTTACGAACGACCGTCGGATTGAAATCTAACGACTAATTGTTATTTATTACAAAGGAGACGCAAATATATGTTCTTGTGTGTATGTTTTAAACAAAAAGTTAATTTTATTTAATAGTAGTGAAACCCACGCAACTTCGTTCGCATGTATCCCGCTTTCGCGTGGGAATTTTGCTATAATACAATTTTTCTATAATATATACATACCTATATATACCTTCCTCTTGAATCACTCTATGCCTATATACACTGGGCGTCAAAAATAAGTAAGTACAGTTTTAAAATTGCAATATCTCCTAAACTACAGAAGCTAGACCTTTGAAATAAAAAAAGTTAAAAGACAAATTTCATTTAATAAAAACTTCATGCATAATATCATCTTTTAAAGATTGATTTTTATTTCATAACTCTAACTACTATAGTTTAAGAGTAATAGCAATTTTAAAACTGTACTACTTATTTTTGACGCCCAGTGTTTTATAAAAATTACATCAAAATCCGTTGCGTGTTGTAAAGATTTAAATATATAACTATAATATAACATAGGGACAGACAGACAGCGAATACGACTTCATTTTATACTATGTAAAGAAGCTGTTTATACGTATAATTTTTTCCACTCTATTTACCGCTGCATGGCGCTGCAACCGCCATAAGTCACATTATTGCCCGTTTTCACCAAGAGGTAAGAATAACCTTACATCAAAATGTCATAGAAAAGAGTTGATCCAAAAAAAAAAACAGGCACCAGCAAATATTTTGTATTCCAGATTTTGGAGGATATTTATAAATATTATTCCAAACTATCATATCTCTATATCGGGTGGTTAACACTTTTTAATGCTCACAAAGGTTTTTAGGTGTTCATATTAAAATCTTCGGGGCAATCATGAAAGTGTCCATCCGAAGCAACGAAACACGTACTTAGAATAATGTTCAAAACTGATTAGAATTCAACGAAACGTCAATACGTATTTTCGGAATTGCGTTTCATAGTTTCATAGTTGTATAGTGTCCCCATAGATTTATTATATACTAGCCTAAGATTGGCAATGCAAAAGAGATAGATCATAGCATACACGTTGGTTAGAGCGAGATAGATAAGCGAGACCATTTTCCTATACACTCTATCGGACTGTATCGGCCTGACGTCAGTCGTGTTAAAAACAAAACAAATCTCACTTATTTTTAGAAAATTTATGGTTTTTAAGTGTAGTCTTGGTGTTAATTCGACGTGATTAAATATGGTTACCTGTGTGCAGTGCCTGGATGTAACTCAAACTAAAAGGAAAATCCACAAAATTATATATCTTGCTTGCACACATGTACATTCCACGCACACTAGTGTATTTTGTTTTTGGTCTCGCCTTAATCAAGCCAAAGCCGATCTATAAGTACGCTAGTATATACTAAATCTATGGTTGCCCCGCTTATTGTGGGTTTTTTAAAAATATAAAATGGGATTTGGATCACCTCCTTTGTCCAGGGGCCCGATTCTACTAACACAAATGCACCAATGGACTCTCAATGGTGTCTCAATCGTGTCTCAAAAGAATGCCGATAGTGTATCTGTGGAATAGTTTTTAACATTTGTTATGGACTTAAACAATAACATAATGTTTAACTTATTCTTTAAGTCCATAACAAATGTCAAAAACTATTCCACTGATACACTATCGGCATTCTTTTGAGACACGATTGAGACACCATTGAGGTCCATTGGTGCATTTGTGTTAGTAGAATCGGGCCCCTGTTAGGTTATTTTTAACGCTAGGAGGCGTAGCCGTTGACAACGGGCATATATATTTTCTCGAATTAACTCAATCTAACGAGATCAATCAAAATCTACCACGAGTGAATGTCATCCTATAACAAAACATTAGCTTAGAATAGCGGTTACATGTTACTTTTCTTTGAGCTAATGATAGAGTGGGAAGCAGGTCTTTCTTTCCTTGTTTCACTCTTCTTAATCCTCTAAATGGCGTTCTTGAACATTGAATAATATTATTGTAATAATATTTTTCATTCATCTAACGTCTCTTCTTAAAATACACTAAACAAATATAAAAGAAATAAACTGTTTATAGTGAACAAATAAAACTTTTAAATTGAACAAACAATCAATTACACTTTTGGCCACGCAAGCTGTAAGTCTTGCAATAACTTACAATAGCACTTTTAGCGGCAGATATCGCTCCCATGCGGCCACTTCGCTGTAAATGCTCGTAACGTGTGCTGTGCACGCCAGTGTATCGGATCGGATATTGCCAATCTTTCTTGTTAATTGTGTAGGTGGGATGTTGTAGGCGTAGTACCGTATTTTGCAATCAATTTATTCGAGCAGTGATAAAGTATATAGAAAGATTAGATATTTTTTTGTCATCTTTATAACTGAAGTGCACAACCATTGGAGTTTTTCCAACGCAGTTGGTGTCAAGCTCTCAATCTTAGGCTTTTCTTATTATGTCTAGTATTTTTGTCCTGAAAATTTTGTGATTTGTCTAGAAAGATTTGATATATTCTTTGTTGAGCTACACTTAAGTTTATTCGGGCTTTAATGTTTTTTTTTTTACATTTTGTTTTTGCCAACAGAAATGGGGTTTGTACTATGTAATTTGGTACACAATTTAGTGAAACAATTTTAAGGTATTTTTATCATGAAAAACAACAGCTTCTGTAGGATACTTAGAGCATTAAACCTGATCGGAGACGACACGCGCAACAATTCCTACGCAAAAAAGTCTGCCTCTTTCAGCGGGGGGTGAGGTAACACACATAGATATTTCGTCGTAGTTTTATATAACGGGTATGACCGCCGCTCTCATACCTTTGGCAGAGGGGTAAGCCTATGAGTGTCGTCTCCGGTCTGGTTTAATGCTCTAAGGTAGGATATAAATAATAATAATAATAAACGTTTATTTATTTTTCTCCACAAACAAATGACAAAAAATAAAACATAATTGTATTGCATCTTAATAAATATGATATAATTAAAGTTTATTAAAATAAGTAAAGCCGTGGACACGTTTAAATTTTCCGTGTGACGCGTTGTTCCGTGAAAAACATCTATCGGAAACCACATCACAATCCATCGCGCAGTTTGGAAGAAACTAAAATTTTCTTTTAATTATTTAAATAAAGATTTGAAATTACACTCACATAAATGAAAGATACATTGTTTCTGTGGTTTTAGAGCAATATCTTAGCCAAATATCCAGCAATGTGGTGTGGAATCAACTTTGTGACACTTTGTGTAGAGACAGCCGCAGCACGGTAAGACGTGACCCTCCACCACAGAATGCCAGCCGCCTAACGAGTTTTTGAAAGCACCCCTGACAAGGAAGCCATCTTAAAGGGATTTGCACTTTGTAAGTAAATTGTTGACTAGAAATGGATATGGCTAAGAGTAAAATAAGACAAAGCGAGCTAATGCGAGAAGCAATGTCTATTTATTTATTGCTAACCAACGCCCAAAGCTTCTTACTCGTACAATCTTGTTATTCCTAGGTCATTTAAATAATAACTATGATAGGTATATATTTCCTTGCGTCTCAACTCTAACTATCTCCATCCCAAAGTGATTTACCTTCTATTAATTTAATATCTGTCTATTTATTTAGACGTGTTTTGCTATTTCAAAACCTCACTTTCGAAGTTATATCTACGAAATTATTTATGAATGTCAAAGTCAAAGTCAATAATACTTTACTTTATTCTGTGGGCCCTCGCGGGCACTTAGATACGTCATTTACAATGAGTGTTGCATAAAAATATTATTATTCTGTAATAAATAAATAAGCTACTTTATAAACTACCACCATTTTGGAAACACAGCAAAATGACCACCGGTAATGGGCAAAGAAAACCGGTTACGGCCTTTTTTGTCCATCAGATACCTACTTGATTTATATTTTTTTCAATTTTTCCAAAAAAATACATGTGTGAAAAAATCCGCGGAGTGTCGTATCAATAATAATGTTGCGTTACACATAAATAAAATAAATTTAAAAAATCAGTAGGTACCGATAAAAATGAGCAGACCAGTCCCCACAGGTGTGTCACGAGTTGACGCGAGAGCCAGCTATCGCTGTGCTCAACCATATTAAATGGCACTCAGCGACCCGACTCCCGACATACTTCTTCATAATGAATGCATACGTACTTAACCTATAATCAACGCACACAAAGTCAACCTTCTTCAATCCTCTTCAATCCTGCGATGATCCTTCCATTAAGTATTCATCTCGCAACATTAGTGGCAGCCGATATTAAAACCACCTGTAAATCCTGTATACTTGTTGACGCATCACACGTAGAGGGTGGCGGGAGTTCGTCCCTTCCGCCCTTGTGACTTTTGTCTCGAATCTCAGCGCACGTCTTGGACATCGGGGACACGTCTTACGGAATTAATAATAAGCCAAGAAGCCGGGTGTGGTTTGGGCCGAAATGTGGCGAAATTTCTAACCCTCATTAAGGCGTATCTACACTCACCGCGCGCTTCAAACTTTCGGCGTTCGCGCTCGCGTTCTGTCATTGTTTATTGGTGTTACTGAACATCTTGCTCCTCGTAGTGAGTTTTAATCGGTGAATTAAGGATGTACTAACCGTTTGTTATTTCGAACATTAGGGTCGTATTCATTTGTCTTGAATACGAGTATCTTTCTATGGCTTTCTATGGGCAAAGCAGACGACATACATTTTGTGCGATGAAGATTGCGACGCCGGCGTACAAAAACTGCATGGCGCGCAAAAATTTCGTTACACTTTTTCACAGACTCAACACAATACATATAATACTAGCTGTGCCCGCGGCTTCGCCCGCGTGGTAAAGCAAAAATGGCAATAAGTTCGTTCCCGTGGGAATTTAAAAAAAAACAACTTTATATCGCGCCGGCGATAATACACTTACAATCCTATTACTCCCTTTCCCGTGGGAATTTCATAAAATCCCATCTTCACCCTTGTCAACATCATAAAGGGATCCTCAATACAAAATCTCAGCTTTCTAGGTTGAGCGCCCCCGATAATACACATGTAGTCTTATTTATTATTCCTGATCTTGATTTATTATCCTGATAAAAAAATCACGTCTTTGTTCTTCTCTACTTTAGAAAGGGAACCTCAATACAAAATCTTAGTGTTCTAGGTTGAGCGCCCAGAATAACACATGTGCAGACCAATTTGTCCCGTTCTCGTGGAAATTTAAAAAAAGTCACGTCTCCATCCTTGTATACATCATAAAGGGAATCTCTATACAAAATTTCAGCTTTCTAGGTTGAGCGGTCTCGATAATACACGTGTAGTCGCCTAGATAGTAGGTCACCCCATTTCATCCCTCTAGGGGTTGAATTTTGAATAATCCTGAAACACGTACTCATTTACCGCCATGTTGAATTTCATTCGAATAACTTCAAAAAAGGCAAAGTTTCATACTAACTTTGCACCCCCGTTTAACCCCCTAAGGGATGATTTTTGAGAAAAATATTTTGTTCGTGTTTAATGCCTTTCAATAAAGAACCTTCATGCTGAATTTCATTAGAATAACTTAAAAAACGGCAGTTTTATACTAACTTTGCACCCCCGTTTAACCCCTTAAGGGATGATTTTTGAGAAAAATATTTTACTCGTGTTTTATGCCTTTCAATAAAAAACCTTTATGCTGAATTTCTTTCGAATAACTTCAAAAACGGCAAAGTTTCATACTAACATTGCACCCCCGTTTTAACCCCTAAGGGATAATTTTTTGAAAAAAATATTTTACTTATGATTCATGCCTTTCAGTAAAGAACCTTCATGCTGAATTTCATTCGAATAACTTCAAAAACGGTACAATTTTTCATACTAACTTTGCACCCCCGTTTAACACCCTAAGGGATGATTTTTGAGGAAAATATTTTACTCGTGTTTCATGCCTTTCAATAAACAACCTTCATGCTGAGTTTCATTCGAATAACTTCTAAAACGGCAAAGTTTCATACTAACTTTGCACCCCCGTTTAACCTCCTAAGGGATGTTTTTTGAGAAAAATATTTTACTCGTGTTTCATGCCTTTCAATAAAGAACCTTCATGCTGAATTTCATTCGAATAACTTCAATAACGGCAAAGTTTCATACTAACTTTGCACCCCCGTTTTACCCCCTTAGGGGATGAATTTCCAAAAATCCTTTCTTAGTGAGCACCTACGCCCCAAAAGGAACCCCCATGCAAAATTTGAGACTCCTGGCACTTTCATTCAATCTCATCTTAAACTCAGGCACTATCTTACTAAATTCCTATTTTGTATGAGTAAGACTGCGTTTGAGATAGAACATATATTTATTTCAATGTGATTGGTGTAGTATTTTTAATACCACATTCAATATATGCAACTTCAGGGCTTATGCAGTCAATCATGCCTGTTGCTTCCCTTAAACTGTACCATTGAAATGATATCTTAGTGTTGACAAGTATCATCTGTTCGCGAAGGGTTGCTGTCTACTTGTCAGCCTCCGGCTACAATAATGACGACGGGTACAGCAAGTTTACATCATAGATCAGTGAAGTATTTAATAGTGTATTTAACAATAGAAACAATAAACATATTGTTAAACAAAAATATAATAAAACAACGTGAATAGTTTTAGTTACCGCAGTAGTTAGCTATCATAGCAATTCTTGATAACTTTGAATCAAAACAAAACAAAAAATAAATTACATAAAAATTTATGTTCTTTTTTAAGTTGAAGTTTGACTCAATCTCACAAAGAAAATAGTAAGTAGAAACGGTTAGGTTTCGCGTGCACTTGATTTTACTTGACCCTTTTAGCGATATTAGAAATTAGTGCCATATTAAGATTTATTTTACTTCGATGCAGTAAAATAAATAGAAAAATATATATATATCTGAACCGTAATGAGGTTGACGAGCAACCTATAGAAATTTTCAATTTAAAGACGCCCCTGCCCCCGTCATAATCCTTTCCTACTCACATATCGTTAAGTAATATACGACACAAGAATTTCCCGGTGCGTATGAAAAGGTAAGCCATTTATTTAAGACGTGCCTATCCCCTAAGGAAATTCTTAATAATTTCTAAGGGTAATATCATTCTGTGAAATCAAAAGTTTCAATTACCATCGATGCGTGTGTATACTACCCTAGGAAATGAAATAACACTTAACATGATTTATAACCGAAAATATATTATAATATGAATGAAACATTGTTTTCTACGCGAAATTAAAGGTTCTAGAAGACGCGTGTATGGATTAAATTAAAATATTTTGATTTATTGCCTTATTTGAATTGAAATAAAATTTCGAAAAATTGTTCTATGATAATGAGAAACTAATTGATCTTTTGCGACGTGTTTTTTTTCCTACCAGTGATATAAAAAGAAAGCTTTTGTTAAATTAAAATCGTAGTCGTAATACGTCTAATTAAATATTAACAGAATACATATAAATATAAATAAATAAAATTTAATATAAATAAATAGGGACAAATCAAAAATGAACTAATTTAGATACTCGATTAATATTATAATGAACTTTGGAGATGAACAGAAGTTATTATTATGACTATTAGAATAGAGGAGAGATTTTAGGTATCTGAAGTCTCGACGCCAGCAAGTACATGGTAAAACGTTGGCGCAGCGGATGTACAACGGGCTCTGAAGCGCCTGAATAACAAATTTTATTCCCAAAACGGCGTCCGCACAAAAACAGAACACGAAACTTGGGCGTAGCCGTCCTCCTGTGAATTTATATCGCTCCAAAACAAGAAAACAAAAGTGGAATCGCGCCAAAGGTACATTATCTTAAACAAAGTAGAGCAATTAGGTACACGTTCTACATCTGACTCTAATAATTTAAATATGATAAAACAAAGTAAGACGGTGAAACGAAGAATAAGGGGCGCCTTAACTTATTTATAAATTCTTCCTGTATTCTCGCTGAGGGGTTCTAACTCCTAACCCTTCCCGCATAATGCAATAAAAGGACCCACTCATATAAGTATCGCGCGTTATGTGATAGGCTCATCCCTTGCTGCGCGATCTTTCTTGGATATTAGCTGCATTCAGTGATGCGGGACAGGTGAAAAAGTGGCTGAAGGCATTGTTGATGACAAAAAAATATAATTTGTTTTTAAATAAAAATTGCGGGGTGTAAATAAAATGAGTAAGAGGACATATTTTTAGTTTTTATGTTAATTATAAGTACAACAACAAAAGTAAGCTAATTATTTTAGTGAATCCTAAAAACCTATCAAAATTTTATAGCGACCTTCGTTTTTGACTATTTAATTGATAAATGTTCAACAATGATTGACAATTAATCGTAAGCACAAACAATGGATCATAATATCGCGAGCATTGAACATATTTTTGACAAATGAAGTTGATGTTCCTCATAATTTTCTTATAATCATTAACAATGAACAAACCGACATCTTAACAAAAACAGAGATCGATAGACCACAATCTTCAGAGAGCTGGGGGCGGCCTCAATGCTATAAAATTACAGATCAGAACTTCATCGACCCTTCAGCCTTTATTCAGACCCACCGGAGCGCACTATCAAAGAAAGTCGTCTTAGAAGTTAGCGTCTTAGGGTTAAGGCAAGTTTCCCGGCAAGGGTTGCGAGATGCGGGCACCGGTTTTTGAATGTAAATAGTGGTTCTCGTATGAATTAAATTTAAGTAATTAATGGATGTTTGGGTGCGGGTAGCGGTGCGTTTTAGATTAGGTAGTCATTGTGTGAAAATATTTTTCGAAAACAATTTAGATAGATAATTTAAGAACATCGCTCATGAATATGTTTCTTTATAAATGAAATCATTAATGCAGAAAGTAGGCCTTAACAGGCACATTCTTTAATCATGTTGTATAACATTTTATAATTTATATTATGTTTAAATAAGCTACTCTATACTACGACCATTTTGGAAACAAAAGCAAAATGACCACTGAGATTAGGAAATATTGGCCACCCCTAACTTAAAATAAAAATATAGTTTAATACAGTACCTATTTGACTGTGATTCTAAGATTCTAAATGCCAATGAGTGGTATAATATGTAGATGGACCGCCATTATTGTACTTTATTGAAGATGCTTTGTATACATATTTTTTGTTATTTTGTAAATATTTGAGTTAGTTGACTACAATACGTCTCAGATCTTACACTTTAAGTTATGTATGTAGAATCTTAATACAATATTTACTCGACACGTGCTCTGCGGTACAAGGGACCTCTACGGTCATTTATTAATTATAATGAACCTTAAGGGTGGGGAGGGGAAGAAGTCAACAGCTGAAGAAAGGGTCGCCATATTTTAAGATGTCGCCGTCATCTGGCCGCGGAATGTGTACCTTACAAAGATTTATTACATACATTATTATAGTAGAAATGCAGTTATTTTAATTACTCATTTCTGAAATTCATTTCAAATTTAAATACATAGTGTAGGGTGGTGTAGATCAAGTATAAGCCCTTGTAAGTATAATTAAAAAAAGGGATGTGATAATGTTTGGAAAAAACACATTTGAGAATATTAAACCTTTTCTTGTTCTTTGATCAAAATAACATAGAGCCAGTTTCAGAAATGTATTTAAATCTTAATTCCACATCAAATCCCGCTTTCTTATTTAGTTTGGCAGTGACGGTGATTTTCATTTACCTAAAACTTAACAAATCAATAAATACATTCAAACATTCTCACAAAATTTCACCTTTGTAATTGTTAACGAAAAGCAACTGACATATACTGGCACTAATATCGAGACTATGTTCACCAAAGTCAAGCGTGCACACGCATAATTATTGTAATAATCTTATATATTCAGTGATTAGTGCTGCATGGATTGATTTATCTTCTCACATCACCTTTGACGGCGCGAAATAGTATATTTTAGTAGGATAAATAAACGTTACTACTTTTATACCTACTTATATTTTGAAAAGGAAAGATTTTTGTTTGTAACAATTAAACTTAAAAATTACTAAACCGATTTCAAAAATTCTTTTACCATTTTGAAAGTAAATTACCCCCGGGAAACATAGGCTGTATTATATATTCAAATAAAATAGAGATCCTTGGTAAAATCCGTGCGAAGCCCGGTCCGCTATGTTATAAAATGTGAATAGAAAAACTATCTCATAATATTAATAGAAAACAAAGATTTCATCAAGAAACATTCGACTTCATAAACGTTGAACGGTAAATTCACAAAGGATCGTATTTATAACGTCTTTAGAAATCTCAAATTTCCAAGTTGTAGCCTTAAGGAAGCTGATACCTCTCCACAGCACCTTATCGTAGGTAACATGATCAAAGCGGGCTCTGTAATCGAGGAAATGCCAAACTCTCTTAAGGTTTGCGCTGGCTATTGAAGCAACGGCTGATAACTACTTATAATTAAGAAGTTCAGTATTGTAATCTACTAGATTGCCGTTTGTGCGTAGTTGAAGTATAAAAGCAAGGTTGTACCATTCGATGTAATCTGTTTTCTTCCATAGGCCATTCACGTAGTCAGAACAGAAAATGAATAGGAATGAAAAATGCGAACTCTTTATATAGATCTAATAAAATTACGCTAATTCGTCGTGCGTTTTGTTATAAAAGAAGAACAAACTCACAATACAATTTCATATTTATTAAGATTCACAGTTATAACTATTTCTACCGTAAGGACTGCATTTAAAGACTGCATTTTTATGCCTAGAAGCTGTATTTAGTTTTTATTTTGTAATTACATACTGTACTCTTCTTTTTGAATGACATGTTTTTTTAAACACAAAAATGTGGTAGGTACTTATACAAATATAATAATATACCATAATAAAACAATATTAGGATATTAATGTTCGTGTGTCATACAATATCAAACACACTACAATTATTTTGTATTAAAATCCAGTCAGTGCATGTGAAACTGTTGATGCATTTTTAATATGCCTACTGCTATGTCTGTTATTCCAAAGCCTGACATTGTGGATAAAAGTTTTCGAGACTGGATTAAAACTACTTTCCCGCATCCATTTCCGTCGTTCATGTGAAACGGCATTTGTTCCGTGTTAAATATTCAAGAACAGGACAGGGTCGTAAGTCTCGTGGGTCGAGGAGACCCCGGTAGAAGTAGGGTTAACCCGCGAGCGCTCATGCGTCTCTAATTTCCGATTTGTCGACTAAAGGGTTGACTGATTAGCATCTCAGTTGTCACAACGCGTCAGTCTACCTTTGTTGATGACTGGTCACAAATCTGATATTTGACTCGTGGAAATTCAATTGGAAAATTGCATTACAAGATTGGAAATTTAATTTCTTTTGATTCCACTAAAATGTTTATTTAAGTTGTTGAGTCAAAATTTGATAGATTATAATCCAGCGTTTCTTTGTGTAAATTAATAAGTAGTGATTCTTACTAGAAATGGTGAAAACAAAATTGTTTTCCGTGATTTCATTGAAAAAATATTAATTTGTCGCACAAAAATTTAAAAATAAGATAAATTCTCTATCCCCTGTTCCTATGGGTAAATAATCATCAATGCTTACTCTAGAAATGGCTAAAATAAAAATATTATCGGTTATTTCATTTAAAAAATATATAAATTTCTCGCACTACAAAAAATAAATTAGATAAATGAAATTCACGAAAAGTCGTTGAAATAGCTATTATATTTTATGCATGAAAAATCACGAATCAAGATAATAAATTACGAAGTTTTCAAAGAAATTAATTCATGAGCTTCGCCGAGCGGACATACGTGCGTTCGTATTCGAATCGTAGAAAACAAAGTATTTTCGCGTCCCAGGTATTTTTATTGGCGACATATGTGAGGATAACTTTCTAAGTTATTGCTTATCTGATAGTGACACAGACAATTGAATATCTCACTAAATTAAATTGGTTTCAGAAATGTTCTCGTATTATATTGGAGTTTTTGGAAAGTTTCAACGGAATTTTCATAATAAAAAGACATAGATAATGTTGTAATCGTATTTTTAGACGGGATTTGAAATTTACGAATGGACAAAATTATTTAATAAATAATTATTATCTTTACACAGTATAAAATGAAGTCGGTTCCCGCTCTCCGTCTGTCCCTATGCATAGATCTTTAAAACTACGCAACGGATTTTAATGCGGTTTTTTTTAAACATAGAGTGATTCAAGAGGAAGGTTTTATGTAATATATTATCCGAAATTCCATGGGAAAGCGGGATACACGAAAAAGAAGTTGTGCGGGTTTTGCTAGTAAATTAATATAGTATTTTGAATTTCCTACAACGCGAAGTGAACAACAGGTTTGGGTGAATATTGTACCTACTTTTTAATAAAAAATAATGTTATTTTTCAGTGTAAAACCTTACGCTTTAAATTTATATTTTTTACTGTGTCCATTTTCAACTACTGGAACTGTTTTTTCTGACTGAATACCAACCATTAACATTTATTATATTAATATAAAATATTATGATGCCTTGTTGCATTTTTTCACTCGCCACTAATCCGGCACGGCACGGCCCCTATTTCCGCCGCATTGCGTCACCAACGACATGTGTAATCCTGCAGGCTGCCGGATGACACCTCATGAATGTCTCATTTATCATTGCAGTATTGCCATTGTCATGATCATAATTCCCTTTTTTCTCCTCAAGTTGTGTGTTTTCTGTTATGAAATGCGACTGTTGGATCAAGCTTTCAGTCTTTTTGCATGTGCCCAACAAAGTTCTTTATGAAAATAAATAATTTTCAAACAAAGAGAAAAAAGCCAAAGAACTTAGTTTTAACTACAGAGAAGGTGGGAATGGGGAGTAAAAAGGTACAAAAAGACTTGGGCTTCTGGATATCTCACTCACCGGACGAAACCCTGCTGTGCTGCGGTGAAACGTGGAAATTCTGTGAAATGATGATACTTCCTCGGTCGGTCTACAATGTTTTTCAGATAGCATGGGTACGGTGACATTTGGGATTTGAAGGTAATTTATAGTGAATTAAAAATAAATGTATCATTAATAATGCTAATTTGAATTCACTACTTTTTTGTAGTCGCTTATTCTTCACTCTTTTTCTATTTCTTTTTGTACTTCGCGGTTTTTTGTTTCGAATAAAATATGCGTGATATGGAATAACTCAAACGTCACCGTACCCATACTATCTGAAAAACACTTTAGGTAGTAAATTCTCTTAAGTTTAATACAATCATGATACTTGTATTATTATTTTAATGTAAATACTGGCCATTAATATCTATGAGAAAAATCCGTGGAAAAACCAAATAAAATACCTCTTTACGGCGTTTTTCCACTTCTCCGGCATCCGATTTTTGTCGGTCCGGTAATTGCCGGTAGTAGAAATTCATACTTTGACATAAAACCGGATGCCGGAGTAGTGGAGAAACGCGTATACTAAAGTATGAATGTCTACATCGGACCGGCAATTACCGCACCGATAAAAATCGGATGCCGGAGTAGTGGAAAAACGCCCTTACAGTGAACTCTTTAAAAAAAAGTGTAGCAAAAAGTTGCTGGCCATCGGACAAATGAAGGTTCGAAATTTAAATTGTCCAGCGGGCTGGTGGCGACGTATCGGCTGTCACATTACCGCTCCCCGGCGCTGCTGGTGTTATTATGAAACTTTTTGAAGGGTCTCCCGGTCGCCGTCGCGACGCCGACCGCCATGGCAGGAGCTAGGATAGAATGGAAAACGAATATATTTATTTTCGCTTTAATTTTACAAATTTCATGAAAAACATTTTAATAATCTAATTAAAGAAAAGTTATAAAGTAGAGCTCTGAAAATGTTTCGAAATTTAAGTTTAATACGATAGATTCTCTAATATTGTTTTAATTCTTGATGCACCTAAGACGGCTCTAAATTAAAATAACCTTTGTACTTCAATGTTCTTCTTTTTAACGCCTCTTTACGTCAATTTTGTAGAACATTATACCAACAGTATTTGAGCGCTCAGCCGGTTCTTTCACACGAGAGACTGTATCATTCATTACCCAGTAATAAAATAATCCGTCTCCACACAAGCATAGCGCCCGGACCAGGAGACGCATATGGTAATTCCTTATTCCAATAGGAAATAGAGGCGGTCAGTTGCAATAATCCATCACGTGCCTTGTATTTGTTTGCGGCGGTCATGTTCCGCGTCGCCTTAAGAATTCCTTACAGGTTTTTGATAAATATTTGTTGCCAGTTTGGACATGTCCACGAATTGAATATCCGGAATGAGGGTAACTCGTTTTGTGATTGGCACGGGTTGGGAATGTGAAATGTGTATGCCTTAGTTTTTCTTGTTTCCCATTTAATATTTATGAGATTTCTGTTTGTTGCTGATGAAAATACATGTAAAATCAGTAAAATGTATTGTGTTAATACTCATCTAGTCCTAAACTTATAGTGTTACTTTCGCACTTCATTTAATTCTCAATTTTTTGCAAAGTTAAATTATCTTGTCATTTATCGCAAAAAATATTTTCAATTAGGTATTTGATACATTTTTACATAACAGACAAATGACAAAAATTTCGCTTTATAGATCTTGAACAGAGAAGACAACATTTCAAAGAGTAAACCTAAACAAGTTAATTTCAAGATAAAGCTAGAGCTTTACCTTTAAAATGTAGAATAGGTAGACCTATTCTACATTTTAGCCACAAAATTACGAGCGCGATGAGAAACACCAAAAACTGTCACTATTCTCAAGGGCCTCCACGTCATTATACAAGCTCGGAGGCCAAGGATCGCATGCATACAAAATCGGGCTTATCAGTTATGCATAATGTGGAACCCCAAAGGTGGGCAAAATATTGCAGCGGTCACACAGGGTGTTTACTATGGTTCATATTATTATATTTTGTAACGTAAACTTTATAGATTTTATGTATTTTTTTACCAGGTCAGACCAAAGTGGATAATCTTATTATCTATTTATTAACCTAGTAAGTAAGTATGTATTTTTTTAACCATGATACTATAATATCTTTGTATATCGACGAAACGTATACGTAATTACGTATGTAGGAAATTTGTGTACAAAATAATCAGCATCAACACGTTCAGTGCCCCTTTAGCAAGTCGACTTGAATAATATGAATGTGTAAATGGTGTAGTATTTTTCTGGTAAATGGTGATCTATCATAGGCTTTTTGCCCATAATTTACAGAAATAAATATACAATATATGTATGTATGTATTAGATAAGTATTAATGTAACAATTTTTGGTGATCATTAGTAAATAAAATAAAATAATACTGTCAGATAAAACTGTCTAAATCATACAATAACTCTCAATTGAACTGATAGATAAGCTAGAATTTATCAGCAAGTCGTGAGGCTGTTAATTTCAAATATAAAAAAACTAAGGTATGTTTCACACAGTATTCACTGCAATATATTTTTTCTACAAAAACACGCTGTATCGTCGCAAATTTACGTCGTCCTTATACATCTAACATCACGCAATGTCAACGTGATGGATTTTGTTATCTGAATGTATTACAGTTTTTTATTTGCGTCTGCCAACCGTACATCCTATGAATATGAATGGAGAATAGTTGTATGAATGTGTACAGTGATATACGAGTACATTTTAATAGAAAGGGTATGTAGTAAAATATGTATTTTTATTAGGCTCACTAGATAATTGTTACTGATGTAATTTGATTATTTTAGTAATTATTATCATCAATTATATCATTATTTTGACCTTACGCACAATATTTAAATATTTTTGGCTTTGTCCACGACATACATTATTTAATATTTTATGATTGCATAGAAGGCAGGCATAAATGATAAATCTCTTGGATTAAAAAAAACATAAAAATAAGAATGTGAAACTCACATCCAGCTCCCATGGTTGATATTTTGGGCTATCGATGCTGTCACACACAGATGGTTTTTTAATTATTTTAACAAAAATATACTATTGAATATTTCACGTGATCAATTTTAGCTATGAATTTTGACATTTTATTTTCATTTCAGTCTGGGTTTTTTTTTTGTAAAAAGGAAATAATTGTAGTAAAAAATAGCTAAACATCTTAAACCTGACAAATTAATGGAATATTTCTTTAAAAAAAAGGGGTTGGATAAGGCGATAATCTCGAGTCTCGGGTGCCGCCACCTGCCTTCTAACAAATGAATGTCATCACTTACGTCAAGACGTGGATATGTCAATGGTTAAGAAGAAAATTCTTTTTACACCATACCTACTGTATAAACTAGTCAACATTGTATTGTGTTCTTTCATAATAAACGTAGATCAGCAAATTTATTTATAACAAGCGACAAAAATAAGTCTACGTTAAATTGCATTATTGATTCGACTTCTTGTTTCATAAAATTAATAAAAATAAACGCATTTACTTTCTAAAGTCTCCTTTAGTTTAAATGCTGTTTGTATTTATTGATTTGCATTTTTAACTGCAATTATTAATTTAGTCAAAATAAAGTTTCACCTCTTTATAATTTTTTTCTAATAAATTCTTTCAAATTATTTGATTATCGAATATAAATTATTATCTTTCAACATCGAATAAATCAAATACATAGAAATAAAGATTGATTTTGACTCGACTTCAATTTAAATACAGGTCGTTATACTTGATTATACAGGATGCTGTCTCAAAGTATGGAACCCGCTAAAATCACGAAACAAACGACACTTTTAACTAAGCCGAGATCGGTTTCCAATTAACGCCTCAGTTCACTCTCATTATATTTTTAATTTGGGGGAGGAATCTCAAATTAAACTGGCTCCGTCAAAGGACACGCCGGCCATTAGAGCTAAATAATTAAAGAATCCGACCGTCTTCACGACTACACGGAATTAAGGAACTTTCCAAATTTGATTTAGGTACTAAACTTTCTTTTAATATATTAAATTCGCGAGGTGTACTTTTAATTAAAAGCATTTTACCGTGACTGTGTCAAATTGTTTGAATTAACTGATTTTTATACTTTTTTTTTTGTTTTTGTAACTGTGTTTGAACAAACAAGTTTGGGAAGTTGTTCAAACACGCACATAAAGAAGAAGATAAGTGACAAATTATCAAATTAATTTCTATATTTAAGTTTTAATTTATTTTGTATGTTTCCTCAGTACAAAGTGTGCGAGTCATTTATTTTATTTTTATGAATATACTTGCATGTCTCACAATACGTCTGTTTTAAGTGATTATTTGTAAATAAGTAATATTATTTATGGTAAATTTTATAAGGTTACTTATGGTCAATTTTGTTACGATTTCATAAGTTCTTTCTTCATACTTTTAATTAAAAACTTATAACAAATTACCTATGTGATGATGTGATCAAGATTCACGACTACTGTGCTATATGAATTTAAATTTCGTCTAGACGTGAAAACGGCGGGTTTGTATGCAAACAAGATTCATTAGTGCTGCTATCAAATTTGAATTACCGGTGTGAGATATTTTGTAAGTTTACGATTTTGTATTTGCTAGACCTTGTAAATAAATACCTAACCATTTTTTATTATATATTTTGAAAAATAGTTTACATAAATGGAATATTTATATTGTCCCACAGCTGTGACACGATCTCCTGTCGACTAGCGTCCTATGGTCAGCCTTCATACATGTAATTCAGAAAAGTTTTATAAAAATAGCATAATCATAATTGTTACTTTTGGATTGGAGTTGTATTTATGAAATCGGGAAAGTACCACCGACTCTCAAAATATTGGCGTGAAGCAGCAAAGCCTTTCGTTCGGTGATCCTTTTTTCTCCTATTCCCTTTCAGCGGGCAACAGTTTGGTAGCGTCTCTGACGTTGTTCTACCACGTGTTAAAATGTGAATTGGAATATATCAAATCTATTTGCACCAACTATATTAAATTCACAGCGCAAGCTAAGTCATCAAAATAATTTTATAGTTTAGCGTCTAACATTTTATGGTGTTAGAGAAAACTTATTTACACCTTCATAGTTTTAATCTAATCAAAGACATTTTCTCTACCATAAAACATTCAGTGTCGCAGAGGTGTCGTTCACGATAGTATTCCAGAGGAATAAATCCCGGATTCCTGGGTCTAGGGCTCCCTGGGGAGTCATCGCAGCTGAGATGACCGCTGGAGTACTCGACACTTGGATGAGACCCTCTTAATAAACGAACGTACACTAGCGGGTGAAACGCGGCGTCTCAAACGCTTTGACAAAATAGTAAAAAACGTGTTTGTGCAAAAGCCAAATATGATAATATTATTTTAAGAATAGATAAAAATTTTCTTATAATAATATAATGATTTTCAAAACCTACTGAAGACGTGATGGTTTAACAAATTATAATAGAATAGAGATATAAAGCCTTTAGCTATTAACAAAAAAGAAAGATTTCAATTTAACGTGTTGTACGATAGTTCTTTACTTATACTCTTTTCCGCATTTACGTAGCTCTTTTAGTATAATAATTTAAACAATGATCGAATGAAAAAATCATGTTATAGTAGATGATTTTATTTGTGACATCACACTTTAAGTATTCTTTTGAACGCGGCGTTTGAAACGTCAGTGTGCGTCGAATTAATGTCACAGACAAAATGACGACTCGGTCCTACCACGACTTGCCTGGAAAGGGTTAGTAATGTTTACATTTTAATGCAAGAATACCGTGACGGAGCCTACGCTCGTTAAGGGGATAATTTCGAGTCCACGCCTAATGACTCTTTTTGCTTTGTGTATTTATGAACTGAGATTTGATTAAAGTATCAACCTACATTATTTACACAAGGGAAAGCTAATGTTTTCTGTTCCTTACAAAAAGAGGTTCTTTATTTAGAGTTTTTTTTGTAAATGATAATACAAAATATGAAGAATTTTTAACTTACCGACAAAAATTTACCTGAGATATTCTTCATCCAGTGGTCGTTATTTTAAATTATATTTTTTTAAAGAATTAAATTTCTTTTTGGATACTAGATTTTTTTTACTTAGTTAATTAAGATTTACCTATTACCTGTAGATACTTATTAACTATTCAGCTCTAATAAAACCTATCAAATTGAGATTAAAGCAAAATTATTCGATGTAATATTGCACAAGACAGTCAATAAAGTGAGTTTAATATCCGTAAGATAAGCAAAATAGCAAATGTCAATCTTCTAACTTCAACTTGTACAGAAGTTTATCTCTCCGATCTATTTATAGCTGTAATCATAATTTATAATGAAAATTTTCAATAAATATAAATTTATCGAATCAGTTTTTAACTCTTTCGTACGGGGGCACTAAAAATATTAAATCGGCGCAATAAAGACGCAATAACAATTTCAGTTAATATTAATCGGTTTTCTTTCCCGGCCCTTCCTCTGGGCCGATTTGCTTTATTTTCCCTTTTATACGCCCCTCGGGCATAACTATGATATATTTATTATTACAAGACTATTCGGAGACACTCCTGAGATGTATTAGGAGGTACTTTCGTTCATTTATTGGGAATTATATTTGTTTTTATTGTCGCAAACGTCTCGAAACGATCGTTATTTTGTTTTAATATTTTGTCTTGTGTGTTCGTTGGTATTTTCATAATATTTCAGTTATTGAAATAAATTATATTCTAAACTTTGTCTATTTCACTATACAATACAATAAAAACTAAGATTTTTATTTTTACATTTTGTGCCATCGAGTCTGCTACGCAAACTTTTTGCACGTCGTGTGCATATTGCATATGACATGCAAAACATCATAAAGAGTATGTCGTCTGCCTTGCCCGTAATACTGAATGTCATTAATTAACAAAACGTTAGTTTACAATATGAAAGGAAATCAACATATTTGCCGTGTTTTTAAAACTCACTACGACACGTCACTTTAGAAGATTGATACTAGGATTCGTTTCAAGGCATTTATTTACCAGAGCAGACAATGTAAAGCGTTATCCAGTTACCTATTCAAAGCTCGCCCTAACGACCATGCCGGGTTCTAATCACGAAACGTCAAAAATGGATATCGAAAATTGAATTCGCAAGCTGAATTTCTTTTTTTTTTAACTCAAAGGGCAGGGGACCGTTCAAATGGCCAGATCAACTCAATAAGGGGTACACGAACGTGTTTACCCGGAACCCGCAAACTGTGTACTTTTTTTTACATTTTTCCGAACGTTATTTACCCGGTGTCGTAAAGGCATTGTGTCGGACGGACAATGGTCGGGGATACATTTTTTTTTGTTTTTTTTTCTCTCTCTCCACGTATGCATTCGTTTCGATTTTTTCAAACTGATATGTCAAGTTGAGTGTTTGATGTTTTGTACTTTCAGTTTCCATTTTTGATAGGATTATCTTTGTTAGTATCTCCTCTGCTTTATTTTTTATACTCTATGACCTATAGGGATTAAGAGCCATCAATATAATTCAAAATTTCTAAATATTACATGACAAGATTTACCTACTCGAATTTTTATTTACAATATTCATAATATACGATGTGGGTAATTACAAAGTTCCATAACGATGCTTACTTTATTAGCATTAAAATCATTGGTCTTAGTTCTCAACCCTGGATCCCCCAAATCATGAGCTCCAATCAAGGTGAATATGCACAATAATCTATGTAATGACTATAGCTTTGCTTTAATTGGAACTAGATGGCGTTGTAAAATACGTCCAGAAATATGAATTTTTTACATTTTAAAATAGTATGATATCTTTTTTTTATTAATTCAACAGCGTGGTAATATTACTCTCACGTATTTTTGTCGTTACCTAGTGTACATTTGCATAAACATGTTACGGTACTGCGATGTCGCAACCACCTTAAAGCGACGTGGTTGCGCCATAGATACCTATTATTATAACATAGTAAGTATATTAATATCGTCAAGAGGCATTTTGGCGCCAACTCAATAGCGTCCACTTGAGTTTGTGATCATAAATTTAATTTCTGTGTTTCAACGTTTGATTCATAGTATTGATAGTGTAATGTGAAGCGAACATTGTTTAAAGTGCTTTTAGTGATTGGAATTTTTGACCAGAAACTATTAAAATATCTATCGTGTTGACTTCAAAATCCACCTTCACCGAAGAAATTTTGATATCATCTTTCTCCGGGGCGTCTAGACTCACAGACAGACACAGACTGTATACTAAGTCGAGACAGCATGAATACGCTGCTCTAAATAATATAAATTATCATATCACATGACACTGGCTAATTATAACGAAAAATAACGAAGAAGCCAAAACTTGAATAAGAAAAAATTGTCAAAACTTGATCTTTACAATAGCAAGTCTATAAAGTAATATATCTATGGCATTAAATTACCCCAACTATTTGTCGCAGAAAGAGTCCATCAGAGCGATCACTCATTATTTCACGGTACATTTCCCAAGAAATTCACACGGTAGAGAGACTTTTTATACGATAGTGACTTGTATAACTCATGATACAATAGTAACGAATAGTTTTGCCTTAATATACTTTTGTTTGTTTGTTCAGCGTGTTTTATCTATTTTATTCTTGAAAATAAAGGTTGTATGGAGCTGTTGTGGCGTAAGGACACATTTTAATCTCAATATTCTTGAACTACTCTGTCTGTGAACTTTTGGCGTTAGGCCAAAAACTGGTTTGAAATTATTCGTTTCAAACCAGTTCCAATCGTTTTCCATACACAAATTGTATTAAAACGTGATGCAATTAACAATAAGTATCGAAAAACAAATGAAAACGATGAAACCCGATCGAGAGTTTCCTGCACGCTACTTATATAAACAGCAACTATTTCTTGTAAGACTTATTACCTGTTAGGTAAACTCTAGATACTCTATATCTAGGTAAATGTTTGTGGGAACTACGAAACTTACGCCTCGCATCAGAACCCGCATTAACGTATGAAATATTGTGTGTTGCTATACTCTAATAAATTACATATCTATGCGTAAGGCTTATCAGTTTTGTGAGGTGTTTTGGTAAAATATCACGAATATACGATCGAGTTACAATGGTTACGAAACTAGTTTGTTCGCAGGTTCGAATCCCTAAGACCAACATTTCTTTTATCGTTGGTATGTATTTATATTATGTAATTGTTTATATAAAAAAATAGCTTTTAGTACACTTAATTTGCTTAGATAATTTATAACAGAGGAGGATCTGACATGATGGCAAGTTTAAAACTGCTGCCCCTGTACATAATACGACTACAAGATTTGAGTCGTTTGGAAGTAGTTTGGAATGAGGTGGCCTTGTGCAATTTGTCTATTAACAATTCATAGCAGTTCGTTCACACGCAGTAGAGCAACGTGGCGGAGTAAGTTTTAAACCGCTTAGATTAAAGGGAGACACATATCTTAGATGATCATAGTATTTTAAAGATTCTATTACAAAACAGCTCAAAAGAATATAAACAATGATAGCATTGAAAATCGCTCGTTCGATAATGGAAGAATAGCCAAACTACGCTATATACCTTATCTTCTTATATTTCGATAAGAATGCAGCATTAAAGAAAGCATATTAACTAGTGCCGACGAAAACACATAAGGTCACCAAAACAAAGCACGCAAACAGAGACGGCTATTTACGTCTTCCACAACGCCCAGTCTATTCAGCTGAGAGTACCAGGGCTTTAATAATAAAGAAGCAATAAAGAGCTCCGTCCTTACCCGTTTTCAATAAACACCTTTATCGATTATTCAACCAGCCGTCCATACTTACGGCTCTGAGCCCCACCATAGACAGAGAGTTGGCAAACTAATTCCCGACACAGGCATAGCTGCGGGTGGTAGGTGGTCGTCAGGCGATAGCCGGTGGTCGCGGGTGGGGCTGGGGGAGGGGGCGTACTCGCGGCTGGGCGGCGTCGACCAATCCTCGCGCACCACCCACTCGACCCCGCCTACCTCACCTGCGCACACCATTAAGCTTTCCTCATACTTTTTTCGCGGACTTCGCATCCGTTTGCTCCGTCTTTATTTTATTTTCTCCTTTGCCTCCATCTCTCGCCTCCTATTTTACGCCCGCCAGCGTAGGTAGAAAAAACCTTTTGTGAATACGAATTCTGAACAGGTATTACGCTCGTTAGTTACGCCCGCTGATATGTAAAGTAAATAAAGGTACTTTTAAGATATAACGGAGATGTTTTATGTGCGTCATAAAAATCTGTTTAATTATAGACGCCTGTGTACGGGGCGAGTTTATGGGCGCTGCCGCTCGTCACGTCAGTCAGCCATAAACTTTTAACTTTGATATCGATCGCAAAAAGTTCCCGACGAAAGTAATCTCAGCCAACCTTGCTCCACATTTTGTTTCAATGGCCCAGCGGCCGTATGCAAGTGTCCCTACCAGGGTGAACGATCCCCACATCGATGAAGTTTAACTGAACTTGGAAAAAACTTGGTCGAAGTTTCGCGCCGCGTGATTAGGAAGACTTAGTTTTGAAGTGAGTTGGGAACTGTTTTTTCAGTTTTGAAAGTGGGTGGCTCAGTTTATGATCCGGGTGAAAGTCGCGGCGGATCGATGAACTCGCCGGGGTCAACTCGCTAATCAAAGTTTGCGGGCTGATAACCGAATTTAATGCCTACGGAGGCCGCTGCACTCCGGCCCCTCCTATGTGACCCTGTCGCGCACAACTAGTTACAAAGTGTTTAAGTATAAGCCTTTGATAGTATTGTACATGAAGATACTAAGGTTTAATAAAATAAAACTACACTTTGAAATACCTACTAAACTTGATTTCTAAAAGGTAAAAATTACACTATTTTAAGCAGGCGTACATGTAGACAAGCAAATGAAAAAGTAGATTGTACATTGAACATTGTTGATTGTACATTATTATAGACGTAGAGTATAATATGCTACGCCGTAGCATTAAAGTCGTAGCACCGTAACTCGTAGCTCAAGCAATTAAATATCGAAACTAGAAGATGTTATAACCACAAATACTAAATTCTTTAATATGTTTTTGTACATTATTGACAAATTAAAAAAATCTTAGTTAAAAATTTAGCTTTGTCATTTAATATTATGTAATTATGAAATTCTACAGAACTCAAAAAGAAATGTTATATTATAGATTTTACCTCGGAACTTCAAATAAGTTTCACTGCTTATTAAACAATCCGTAGTCACCGTTATTAATCCTGGCAATACAGAAAATTCGGCCAATGCAAATTTGGAACATAAAAAAAAACAAAAATCGAAACAAAACAAATAAATTCAAGCATGTCAAAAAGTATTAAACAAAAACGAATCGCCCCTAGTTTTATCTTATAAGTATAGTTCGCTTATCGTATAGGTCGCGTTCGCATATCGCCGCAAGATGTCGTCCAACATTATCGCTAACGAGCGATCGCGCCGCGGTAAACACCGACGTACGTAGAGGCTTGTGGACATAGATGTATGAAGTAGTAGCAATTTGGATGTGACATCGTTTAGATATAAAAACCGATTTACTTTTTTGAGTGACGATGTAATGTCCTAGCTGCTTGTGGGAGTGATTTTAATTTTATAAAATAAGAATAATATTATTAAAGTACCTGTTTAGGAACCTAAGATAATGTCTATATTTCTTCAAAATGTGAGGAATGATGAATTTTGAATGTTTTGATAGAGAAACGTGATTTACTATCATAGGTAGTTTATTTTAATTATCAGAATTTAATAACAAAAGAAATGTCTTTTCGTTTTATAATAATACCTACATTTTATGAAAGATAATATTTTTTTAAATAGCGCAGAATAAAAAAAATTGATGAAATTCAACATGTATACCACATCCAAGGTTTGTTACATCCGCCACACCCTCCCCATGTTGAGGCAAGTGGTGCAGTTCTTATGAAAAGTGTTTGGTAGATAAGAAAAGTTGAGCGTTGCGTCAGCTGACTACCTACTGTGGTTTCATTAGATTCCAGATTACGTAGTAGGCCCGCATGTTCCGTATTTGTCATTATAACATGTTTTCTGAAGCGATCATGTGTATTCATTTAATAGACGGCATATTTATTTGTTATATTAAATTAGCTGCGTCCCCGCAATATGGATATAGTTTTTGCTGTCTTATTCTCAGAAACTTGTAACATTTTATAATATTTAAATCGGTTTCACAGGTTTGTGATAAAGTTCCAGTTATAAATTTATCTATAATGATACAAAATTACATTTTTAGCCAGTGTCTGAAACGTATTTTTAAAGTTAATGACACATTAAGTTATAGCTGTCACTGTCAAACTTAAGTAAAGAAGAAAAACAGAGACTTAATGTGGAGTTAAAAAATAATATGTGTTTCAAAAACTGAGTGTTTATCTCACAGATAGGTTCATGGAACATATTGGAAACTAGTGAAGCTGATTAAGATTTTTTGCGAAGAAAAATTTTGTATTTTAATTTCAATATACAAACAAAAAAATCTCATTTCAACCTTCAGACTTGATAATTGCCGTGGAGTCTTCAGTAATCAAGTAAATGACAGCAATTAACAAAACACAATCATTACTACAAAGTGTTCGCGACCTCTGTCCCTCGTGCTACAAATCCACAGGCCGCCCCATTTGAATAACACAGATTCTGGGCGTTCTAGCAAGGCTCGCTTATAAAAGCTAATCAATTATTTAGAAGCCTTTCATCTACATTGGTAATACAGGGGTGTATTTGGTTGCGTTGGAATATTAAAATCCACTTCGATTGTATTTTTACATCAAAAATTCAGGCTCGGTTGTTATGTAAGTTGTTTCTGTTTTTTTTCCAAAGTGATTTTTGAGTATTTAAATGGGTTGGAGTTTTCTTTAACACAGAGTAATAAAAAAATTAAAAGTGTTGATGTTTTTGTCTCTACTATTATTATGTAAAAAGTAGAGGTCCTATCTCGGGAGGGAGGAAATTGTTGCAAAATAGGTAAACGCAGACAAAGTTGCGCATGACACCATAAATAAAACAATTTTTTGAATAATCCCACTTTTTGAAAGTAGTTTTAATAATATATTGCTTAAATTTTATTCTCGCGTATAGTTTTTATCGATTACCAAGTAAAACTTAAATATTTTAATTAATCTATGCAATTAACCAATTTGTCAGATCAAAACAAAAGACTGTCAAAACCATATGAAATCTGTCAAGAAACTCAATTTATTTGCCAGGTTATCCACAAGTGGTGATAGTGGCCCAAGTGTTACGATACCTCCCTGTACTTGTAAGACAGATGTCCGTTTGCAAATCCACCACACCAGTAGAAATTGTTACTTTGAATATATTTCAATCAATTAGGGTGAGGTGCTCCCGATAGTTTCGACATAATGCCTCGTCCGAACCCTTTGAATATTCACGCAACATCTTTGATGTAGTTACTGTAAATTATACCGTCTTACAACTCTATGGGTGCCTGGTACTCTCACTCGATTCTTGTTATGTGTTAGTTTTATCTGTGGTTTAGAATATTTTTAAATTAGATTTATGGGTACTATAGATTTCGTATAGCGATATAGCTTTATTACATTTTTTATTCAAACAAACAAAAATTTAAATGGCAAATTTTAGTCGTATATTGACTACATAAGCAACTCCTTTGTATATATAAGTTTTAAAACGAAAATCGGTAACCAAGGAGTTGCTGTAACCATTAAATAACTTTGAGTGCTGCTTCTGTAGAATATGCATGTAAAATGCCTCAAATAATTACTTTATATATTTGAGGCATTTTATTATAGTTAAAAAAAATTATAGTTAAAAATAAACAACAAATAAATTTATTAACACTCTACAGAAACTTATATGTGGCTATAATTCACGTAATCTTAACCTAACTGCCTCGTAAATCAGGAATATAGTGTATCGTTTCTTATTAAACTATTGTCTGAATCGAGCGGTAATTATACGATGGTCGATAACTATTAAGGCCCCGTTGAACCTTACCGGCGATATTGTTATAATAAATTGGCCAAGCAAATATTCTGGGGAGTTGGTATTATGGTGGCACTTCACATGACGACGTAGCGTATTGGTTTATTGGGCAAACATTCACCATGTGTAGATAAAATATTTGACAAATGATTTGGCTATAATTTGGCAAAATAACAAATACACAACAATGTTTATCGGTCCTCTTACTGATACAAAAATAAGAAACACGCAAATGTGACGATTTCACGGCGTACCTTTGCTGAAATTTTCATATATTTCCTTAAGGTAGGTACACTATGTTGCATTTTGTGCACTCACTTAACACCTGTCACTAAGGATGAAGATTTACAAAGAGCCTATACGTTTATTACGAAAAAATATTGAAAAAATATCAATATTTTTAAACATAGATGAAAAGAGCAAAATAGTTTACTCGTGAAACTTCAGAACTGCAAGAGATTTGTTTTGTCTCAATGTTTTGATGATATATTTATCTATTGTAAATATAAAAAAATATAAAATAAACCCTTCAATCCCTCTTTAAAAGACGTCTGAAACGCAACCATAAAATCCCTAAGACATTAAACTTACAGACATTCCAGCCGTGGTATGCGGTCCGCTCCGCCCGCCCAAGAATTCCTCTCTGAACGAAGAGGCACGGGTGTCTTAAAGTCGCATGTCTTACGCGACCACATTAGAAGCGCTAATTGCTTTACGCAAATGCCGGTGTCTGGACATTACTGGACGGTGTCCCTTTATTGTTTGAGGGTTGACACTTTATTGAGTTTTGCCATACGTGGTGTTGATAATCTACACGAACGACTAATCATGATGTTACGAGCTATGGGCTTATTACTACAACATAATAAGCAACACTAATATTGGTTCTATAGAATCAGATTTTAGACAGATCAGTCGTTCATGTCATTGTACTTGCTTAAGGGCTTATTCAAACCAGCTACTTTTAGTCGCGGCGATTTTTGTCATTGTTGACAGCTAAATGCAACGAAAAACAAGATAGAATCGCTAAAGAACGTCGCGACTAAAAGTAGCAAGTTTGAATAATCTCTTAGAAAAATACACCTATGCAAGTGTCAGCTTTAATCACGAGATCTCAACTAATAAATGTCCACTTTATTCTAAGTCACGTCTTCATGGATTTATCTTACCCATTTGATCCCATAAACATGAACAAAACACGAATAGTCAATCGTGCAGCCCTACAATGTCCCATATAATAGGGTTCAGATTAAATGCGCCAACTCACTAATGCCCCTCTAAAAGCGAATTGTAGTAGACGGCAATGGTTTATAATATTGTTATCGCGATGTCCAGTTTAGATTAAGAGATACTTTCCTTTTGGGCATCGAGACGTGGGGGGAGCGAGGTATTAATGGAATCAGCGGTCACTGTGAGACGGCTGGATCGCTGCGGTGATTTTAAAGGATTCCACTAGGAATTTGCTCTCGGTTTAAAGTACGTGTGGTGAACCTTAACTTGGAAATGCTTTTGAGGGCAAACTTAATTTTGTTATTTCGTCTGAATTTGTTTTTGAAGAACTTGTACTACACAGTTTGTAATCTTGTGTTAATTTCGAATCTGTGTGTGCGTTTAAGTAAAGAATTTACTTTATTTTATTACATTTAATTAGCTATTTGATCAGAATACAAAATTATAAATATTATTATTAATTATTATAAATATTATTAATTATTTTATTATTATAAATTTTTATTATTTTTACAAAATAAATTAAGATTTTAGATATAATTCTTAGTAACACGTTTAAATCAAATCAATTTCTATTATAAGCAAAAATAATAGATTTGTTTGGGCTATTTTGAGATTGTCAATCGGTAAATTATTAGAATAGATAACATTTGGACGTGGAATTTCCAAATTTGTTACTAAGAATGAAACGCACCGCGGCATTATGATTTAATATTAGATATAATAGCAATTATTCTTGCATACAATCTATCGCACTGTTTGTAGCAAAGTGTAGCACCGTTCAATAAATCCCCGTTTTCAACATTAATATAAGCATGCATAATAATATGCATACAGTTTGCACAGCCGCATAATATGTTGGGTTTCGAATACAAATACTGGGAGAGCCGTGGGCCGCATATGTGACGTCTTCGTTAGAAAACTTGCTACCAAGTGTGGGCGAACTAACTCGTTTCATTCATCGTCTTATAACTGGCACTGGTGGTTTTGATACTTGATATTATCTACATATTTAACTTACTTAATTAGAAAGAGAGAATTACTTGCATGCTGTTTCCTATTTTAACTTACCTGAAATACAATCTAGAAGTGGAAGAGCATTGATGAAATGGGCTAGCTCGTCTGGAAAAGACTCGAAGCTCTACTCGTTTCCCTTCTCCTGTTCCTTATCCTCATTCATTGGTGGCGGTAATCACTTTCCATCAGGTTGCCCGCTTGCTTGTTTACCTGGAGTAAGTATGATATATAAAATTATGATATATATAATAAACTTTCTATTGCCTAATTTAGGCTATACCTAATATGTACATTTTGAAAATATTTTCGAAAGAATAATGTCTCCTCACCGCCCCACGTGTTGATGTGTACATTGTTTGTAGAAGAATAAGTAGATATTATTATTACAGTTAGAAAGAGACAAATGATAAAGAAGTATTTTTAAAGTCACATTTCATTACTTTAAGCAGTTATATTGGATGTTGAAAGAAAGAAAAAATAATAATTTGGTAGACAAACACACAAACAAGTAACAAAACTAAACAACCTTAACTAAATGTCTACCAAAAAGGTTTCCGCCAAGTTTCCGTTCAGTTATTACAAATTGTTGTATCCAGTTTTACCTGTGATATCAGTGGTGTTATTCCAAATTTGAATAACCGTACAAAACACAAGTATCAAACCATGTCAATCTTGGTACGGGTACAATCAGTCGGCGCATTACACGAAGATGTCCAATGCGGTAAGGAGGCGCGGGGGGGTTTCAAATATGACATATCTGGGAGCCGTCAGCACCGCAACACAGAACTTGCTCTGCGGCCAGCGCAGATGTGTACTGTACTGTGTACAGTCGGCCAAAGTTTTCCTCTAAGGGAAAACGCCTCAGGCGATACGCGCCTATGAGAGCTACAATTATTAGCGGCTATTGAGACACGACTATTTACTTATGAGAACGAGTTTGTAGTAGGTAGACTACCCCAATATCGTTTTGTTTTTTTTAAGGTAATACATATTCATTGTAAATACCAATCAGAAATACAAGTTTATGTTTTCATTTATTACTTTTTATTTATTTTAGCATCTTTATATTTTACTACAATTTTATGCTCAATGGAAGTTATTTTGATATAAGCAAAAAATATGATTCTTTGTACTGACTTTAATTGAAATTATCACGCGCCAGAACATAGTATAATGATGTAGCTATAATAAATGTATGAAACCGATGTCCTTCTGCACGTCACACTTTATATAACGTGAAAATAAACTGACCCTTTTTAAACCCGACTTGACATTACATTAATTTTATTTTGTAATGGCATAAGCAGTAAGGCGAGAAAACTATGCAAATAAGCTCTAAAAATATGGTTTGTATTAGTTTCCGATACTCTTGTTTTATGCAAAGAAAAGCAAATCTATTCAATAAGTCGGGTCTGTCTTATTATGCACCGTTTCAGACGCAGTGGATTTCTGTCACGTCAGTCCGCATTTCAATAGCAAACATTTGTCCGGAGTTGAAATCAAATTTAAAATATGGGTATTTTTATGTAGATCCGACCCTCGGACCGTGTGGATGACAAGTGGGCACACGTTGCTGAAGGCAACCTCTATTGTCGAGGTGGTGAAGTTATTCAATCTTTTTTTTTACAAATTTTTAGAGTGGTTCCAGTTTTGAAATTGGGAAAATGATGGGTATCGGGGACGATATTCTGTTTTTCCAACTTTTGTACCTGTTATAATGAAGGTACCCTATGTAAAAAAAATATATATAAATACATGTAGAATCAAGGAAAAAGTAGAATTTTTTTTTAATAATATATTTTACGTCAAATTTGTATGGTGTTGAAATGTTTTTTCTGTAGTAAATTATTTTTATTTTTAATAAATTTTAACCCTATAGTAATCAGTATCTTTGGCATAAGACAATTTGGATCTTCAAAAAATGTGATATTTTATAAGATGTAAACATAATCCAATACACAAAGAAACATTGTACAACTTATACATTGCGAGAGGAAGGCCCAATGATTCGAATTTATGCTTTATGCAGTGGAAAATGATAAATTTATTGCCGGCCAGTTCCCGTCTCAATACATTTCGTCTTCCCGACGATGTCCTGATTTTTTATGGTTACTGCGGCACTTTTGCATAATTTATAATGCCAACCGTAGAAAAAAATATAACAGAAGACGATCACCTTGTTTTTTTTTCTTGAAGTGTCCGTTATTCTTTTAGTTTTCATTAAGTGAATCCATATTTTTTTCTATCAATGAGCTTTGATATTTAGGAATTTATTTTATGAAAAAAATTAAACCAATAATATAATATTTTCATTTTGTACAAGCCGTAATATGTTTATGCTTATTAAATCATCAATTTCCTACTATTCATTCCCAAAAAAACATGAAGTTAACCGTTTATAAGAATAAAAACAGTAGTTACGAATATAAAACTATAATCTAAGAAACAAAATTCACAGAACATCAGAGAAATAGTAAGTATATAAATAGAAATTCAACCTATAGCAGAGATAAACAAATTTCACCTCCGAAGACAGATGGGGCATCGGATCACGTAGGACGCCTCAACCCTTCTTGGGTAATATCTTTAAAAGTTCGATACCCCTACCTACCCCAGGGGCCCGATCTCTTTAAATTATTCTGACAATCAAATATTATTACTAATGCTAAACTAGAAATGGATTCTACGAACTATGACGTTTGGCAAATAGGCAAACAGGATGTGAGAGATTACAAATATAAAGTAGTAAACAATATAATAATAAGAACCTTTTATTTATTTCATATAAAAATTAACAGCATTACAGTTTAAACCATTTCACAGTTTCAAACAATATCATACTTATCTAATTACACAAAACATTACTTAAATACACACAATAATTAAATTAAAATAGAATTTACAAAAGAATTAAATATGATTAACAAAAATAAAAATAAAATAATGCCAAACATAAAAAAAAAATTGAAAAAATAATAATAAAAGGCTTTTATATGTAAAATCCACCCCTTAATGTTTCTGGTGCAAAGCTCCCCAAAACGCTTGCTGCGTTGCCGCGCTGAATGGCGATGGCCATTCTTTGCACCAGAAACGAGGCAGATCGGGGGTCGCCGTTCCTCGCCGCTATTCTGTGCCCTATCTCTCTGATTAGGGTCCTAGCCTCAGCACACCAACAACCCAATGTCTCCACGGCTATGGGTACAAAAATATAATGTGACTCCATAGCCGCATGCTTTCGCCTCTTCCTTTCTGCTGCCTCTTCCGCTGCCGCAGCCGCCGCTCTGACGGTGCGACTGAGGTGGCTGGTGGCAACAGTGCTGACGCAAGTGGCGTCCCACACCATATAATAATTAAATTGAAATCTTATTCAGAAATGATATGACAGGACGCAAAAAAAAAACTGTCCTTGTCTTTTAATAATTTTCGGCTCGGAATTTCGTTGTTTTCTTTCTATGACTCTACTCACAGACTTTTCAGCAGTCATACTGCCCTCATGAAAATTCAAAGAACTTTACTTTTCTTTAAACGTACTATCTATCGTGATCTTAATTAACTTTCAGTGAAATGTCAAAATTAATAGAACAGGCACTTTAATATAATTCCCAAAAAGCCAATTCGTAAGCATCTCAAATCCAAAGAACATTTAATTCAAAACTTAATTTCGCCAGAAAGATTATACCGTGGAAGGGTTGATTGATTTAATTACTCCTCTTAGACATGTCCTGTCTTATAATTACACTTCATTACTTAAACATCGCTTTATACCGGCTAATTACTTAATAGAAATAACGGGTTATTCCATCCCAAAGTTGAACCTTGGAATGTAATCAACATTAAACGGGTCGGGGCGAATTATCGAGAAGAATAAATAAGATTCAAGAGGAATCTTATTTGGCTCTCTCTTGATCTATTTACAAGTGTTTGCTGTCTTTTAAGTTAAATTACATCGAATTTCACCTTTATTTGCAGTGAAAGTAGAGTTCCGTCAAGGTTTATGTCGGAACATCCTAAAAAACCTTCCAATCAAAAAAAAAATATCTGTACTCTCACATTTTTTTTGTATTTAAAAATATATAGGTAAGTATGTAATTTAGAATAAAAACAAATTACTACTATTTATTATGTATAGTTTATTGTTTTAATAATTTAAAAATGTATTTGTTTCAGGTACTATAATAAATTATGAAGATCATCGTTCAGGGTTCGGTTGAGAACGTGCTTATTTAAATCTTCTTCAGACACAATTAATAATTACACTGCATTTTTAATCGTTTACCACAATTACAATGGTTTACTGAGTCCTTTTCCATACTTTTCTCAAAAGATACAAGAAAAAATGATAATAATTACCTAATATTTTCATGTACAGTAACAGTTTGGCTCCGTGGATAGTTGTATTTACTTTAAAATAATCCTACGCTGTCATAAAATGAAAACGTACACTTACAAAAAATATAACGTCAGCTACCATAAAAATTACTTTCTTTGAACAAAATACCATCTTTGTCTTACCTCTAGATCATCTCAAGAAAAATAGGTCAAAGGGGCCCCTTGCCCAAGGGGGCGCGTTGATAAAACTTCTACAGAAACTTTGTTTTGAGTACCTTGCACGCTCCGCCAGCAACGTAACGAAGCATTGGAGATATGACCAATTTTATATACCTATTTCTGTTTATAACTAATATTTTTTATTGTCACATACTATCATTAATATATATATTTAATGCGCTTATATGATAAAAAATGAGCCAAGTTTTACTTATAAAATATTTTTAGGCAACTAATGGATATTATTGTGGTTGTTTTAACATAGCCTACGAAGGACTGTATTCTTTTTTCTTCTGTAAAAGCCAACCAAAATCCAACAAACAGTACTTTGTTGCAGGCAATCAGTTACTTTGTGTCCGTGCCCAGTGGTTCGAGCCGCGCAAATAGGGGACATAAATGTGAATGGATGTTAACGTGTTTTTTACGACGGTCGGACAACATACCGTTTTGTTTGCGTCCGCTCCACCGATATCTTTATTCCCCGGTTCACCCCAAAAAATTTGAAATAGATTTTTATTCCCTCTCTGATATGTCCGTATCTCAATATTTTGTGATTTTTATTGTTATTTATTGACCTCTTCATGGAAAATAATATATTTCGTATTCAATATTGAGATTCATATTAACATATCCAAAAGAAAGTTAATTTGTTTTATACATATGCAGTTAGAGATCAATAACAACCGTTAATAATCGAAACGTCATAAATAAGATCATGGTAGATTGACGAAAAGTAATTTATTTATAGGATTTATTGCTACCGTGAACGGGGGGATCGGGAAATGTCAACATTGGCTTTGTGTCGAAGTGTTTACACAATGTCAAGCTCCTAAATTGGTGGCTTTTTTCATTGATTGGGGCTTGCATTATTTAGAAACAAATAGATACCGTTCAGCGTCAGATGACGTATGTCTTTGACAAATATTATTGGTGAGGATTTTAAATTTTGTGCATGCAGCGAAATCGATACAGGTATTACGATACGATATTATCGAGATTTTAAAGTAACTAAACCATCTATCGAGTCTGTGAAACTATCAGTGACAAATAATACATTTAAATTGAATAATAATATAATAACGACACATTGAAGGTATAAAAGATTATAAACAGACACTAATTCAATTTCACAAATTTAGTGCCTGTTGCTTAAGTATTTTTTTTTCTTAATTGTGACAAATCTAATCCACTAGAGACATGCGATTCTTTAATATTTTTATTGTTATAAACATGATGGAATTGCATTAGTATATTAATTGATACTTTTTTAGAAAAGGTACTTCAACAGTTATTTGGTGTATCTATTGTGGCAAAATCCACAGTCTATGGGTCCGAAATTGAACCTATTACTGTCGTTTCACATTAACGTGAATCGCATCATAACTCCCGATAATCTACGTTTATTGGTTTCTCTCTGCTTTATTACACTCTTCAGTCATGTTATATGTTGTGGAATAGGTTGATACACACAGCAAATGAAAAATATACGCAAAGTCAATACAAAAAATTTAGGACCATACTGTTTTTGACTGGGAATTACGTAGATTGTAGATGGTGATGTCCCGGGTTTGTTCGCCGGCCGGAATTTTCTGTCACCAGAAGATGCTTATTCTAGTTAATCTCGATAAGTCGTAAGACTAACTTTAATATTGTCTTAGAAACTTTTTTGTGTATAATGTAAGTAATCATGATCGGTTGGAAGCGGTGTGCATCCAGCGGCTTCCTGTGGATTTTTGAAAACTCGTACGACGGATACATACAAAGTTAGGTGTTGCTAGCCATTACACAGTCATATAAATTCCAGACCATGGACTTGTCAAACAACTTCCCTTTTACAAGAAATCTGCGGCTAGATATTATATCATAGTGTAACATCTTAGGCTGTAGAAAATAGAATTCTTTTTGGTAACCTCAAAGGTCCTCCAGTTTTAGTGGACTATTTAAGCAGCTATAACTTTTCAGTAGCAATAATGATTTTAGCGATTACTCTCGAATAAAGCGATGGATACAATCACGATCGGTATTATACTAAGTCGATTCATTATTAGAGAGCCGTTACAAAGCCCATAATCGGTCGTTATCGCCCTTTTATAGCGGATTTTATGAGCAAAACTATTCATCCAAGAAATGTACGATCTTATCTTGTTAGGCTTTGTTCTAGCTAATTATAAGGGCCATTGTTGTAATTGTAATGAGAGTTTAATTATTTTGTGAAATATTATGTATGTCTTAAATTAATCGCGCTCTTACAGGCACCCAAGAGATCATGCTGCCATTAAAACAATTATTAAAAAAAACTTTTTGACGTTCTGTTCCTATTTCATGAAACATGATGCCTTTGTCATACAAATTGTTTTTTTATTAAGGAAACCTTATCCGTCAAAGAAAAAAAAAAGGAAGATTTATCCGTCTGGATTGAGGAGTTCAGACATCAGTCAGACTACATTGATTAATCAATATCTTCACCAAATCTTGAGTAGCGGGCGCCCCCGCCTTAACCTCGAAACGGAGTAATGTTTGTGTGAAGAAAAAGTCAACATTTACGTAAAGAAAAGTCTACCTACCACACCAACTGCTGTGTATGTATAATATATTCAATATTACTGTTAAAGTTTCTTCAAAATATACTGTTACGCCCCACAAAACGGTTCTACGAGGCCCATATCATAATATTTTCATATACAAGACAAAATTTTATTAAAGAAAATCACCCAGCCCCCATCCCAACTCTCCTATTAACTCGTAATAGTTGTTTACAACCGGCACTTGCTGTGCGTTTACAATATATTATGAGGTCGTCGGCAATAAAAAGGGGTAAAAAAATGAATAAGCCAAGGAACGTTAAAAGAAAGGCGCCCCGCAATATATACGACTTCCTCGAGGAAATAATAATGCTGTTTGCAATTCATTTGACTGGCTACCTGGTTACCCCCGGTGGAAAACAACGGAATATACCTTACAAACCCTTCCTTGTCTCGATTTTTCTTGGGGAGCCGTTTTTTTATTTCAAACCCTTTTATTCGCCGAAATCAAAGCTTAATGACGAGTGACTGGGAAAAGGTTGTAACTGTCTATTTTTACTTTTTTATTTCGACACATGTTTTTATTGTGGAGCTATTTAAGTTGTCACTATAAATAATTCGTTGATGTGGATACTGTATGGTGAAACGGGATGAACTGGTATCTCACGTATGCAACGTACGACTGAATATTCTGTCCTCTAGAGTTTATATGGCAAGAAACAGTCTTGTCCCTTGTTTTCGAACAGAACTAAATTCAGGGTACTGCAACAATTAAATATTTTTGTTAAAATTGTCTGTCAAATTGTTGTAAGCATACTATTAATAGGTGCGGTAAAATAAATGTTTATAATAATAATAATATAATTCTGAATTCTAACATAGTTTTTAAGTCACATTGTTACTAACAAAATGGATCATGGTCATCTGAATAAAGATTAATTTGTTATTAATAAAATACCAGTAAATCGCTGTTCTTAAAATCAGAACTAAAATAAACAAATGTAGATTTTTTTTAAATACTTTCTTCTTTATGTAGACCGTACAACCAACAAATTGCGTGTCGCACAAGAAAAATCAAAGCGTAAAAAACCGGCTTGCTTACATTTAAAAATTGTAATTGTAACTAACCGTTCCCTCTTATTAATTTAGCTCATTTATTCTCGGATCCCCCGAGTCCCACGTCTGAATACAGAAGGAGTAAAAGTCTCAAGTATTTTTTTTATTTGAGAATAAAATATTCATGACACTTTTTATTCATTTGGTAGAATTTTCGTGCCATATCCAGTAATTTTTAAATTAATTTTATTATTTTCCATATTCAAGTTGTTTCTACGATTTGATGTTTTTTCGCATTTTGCAAGAAAGTATGAAATGTTCATTGTATGACTAGCTGTTGCCCGCGGCTCCGCCCGCGTGGTCAAGGAAAAATGTCAGTAATTTTTCCCATTGGAATCTCTTTATCCCGTGGGAAAAAAGTAGCCTATGTCACTCTCCAGACCTTATACTATCTTCAATAAAAAATCATATCAATCCGTTCATTAGTTTCGACGTGAAGGGTACGAACAAACAAACAAACACACTTTCACATATATAATATTAGTATGGATATGGATTATTTAAAATATAAATTAATTCACGTTTAAAACCCAAAAAAGAATTTCAGGATCGTTACAAGTTGATTCATTATAATTTGAAACACAAACATTATAACTAATGCTGTTTTAAATGTGTTTTAAACGTGAAACCGGCTGTCAATAAAAGAAGTATATTTTTTATAATCAATGTTGTTGTATGTTGTAAATTTATATAACAGATAGACTTATTGGAACTTACAGGAAAACCTTACTATTTTTGGAGAGATTTCATAGAGATTAACCATTTTATAAGATACTAGAGGACCGCCCCGGCTTCGCACGGGTTTTACTAGAGATCCCTATTTTTTTTAAAAACATAATATAGACTATGTTACTCGGGGATAGTGTGCTTTCCAACGGTGTAAGAATTTTTGAAATCGTTCCAGTACTTTTTAAGTTTATTCATTACAAACATACGTACACACAAATCACACACACACACACACACAAAAATATAAATCTTTCCTCTTTATAATATTTGTGTAGATTTTAAAAACTCTTCCTTTGTATTCTTAAAAGATTCTTAATATATAAAAAAAATATTGTAAATCACAGTTGCTATTAACTAGGTATTCCGCACCGAAATTATTTTAGATGTGATGTATACTAAGTATAGATTTAAGCTACTTTGAATATAATACAATTGAAATAAATTCGTCAAAAGAAACAAAACAAAATAATACATTATTGTACGAAACGAAATTGTCTAATACCCAAACAAAGCGTTCACGCCTATAAATTTTTTAACAATAGCACATAATATATAATTGAAGTTGGGGGTAAAGTGGAACATACTGCTTTTTATTAATTTACAAAAAGTTTTTAATCTCGTTAGCGTCCGGACTCCATTCGCGAAACGTTACCTGGCCATTGTAATAGGATCAACTTATTAAACAGTAAGTAGAAAACATCAAAAGCATTCAGAAAGAATAACGTTTCGTTAAGAGGCTTTTTATTTTTACATTATGATTCTTTTATATTAATTTATTTTCGATAATGAAAACGTTTTTGTCAAAACAATTGTATTTGTAAAATACACAAATAATAAAGTTACGAAAATTTAACAGTAGGGGCTCAACACATATCTGAATAAAGATGCTTACTGTTAAATAGAATCGACAAGCAGAAATAACATATTCTGTTGTGAAACTGCTATATGAGTATATTTTTAAAATAAATTCACACAGAGACAGCGCTTAATCACTACTTATTTATTTATAACATGTCAGAGAACCATTCACTGCATTGATTAGGATCAAACAAAAACAAAAGAGACATTAGGTACTGTATTGCGAGAGACATAGCTCATAGACAACTTCCTATAACAAAATTACGTCTACATCTTGTTCAATAATAAACTTACAAATCCACTCGAACGGTTATAACAGAAAAGCAATAAACATGATAACATCGTTTTACTATAACGGTTACGGGGCAAAATATTTGAGATCCATTTACCAAGGATATTAGCCGTTAAAGAGGTGCTTGAAAGGCAATGGGGCCTACCTTCGGACCCTTCGGGATGCCTTAAGGAGCAAGGAAGGTGTTGTGCCCAACCTAAATACGATCTAATTACGAAATAGTTTCACTTCTTGATTTATAGATTAAGTTTAGCTTGGGCGGGTCGCACACGCGGCGCTCTGGTACACCACTGACATATTAAAATCCTTTCTACCATGTCCTTAATCGGTAGTGTTTGTCGCGAAGTCCCTTATGTATAATAGTATGCTATAAATAAAAAATCATGATTAGAAATTTAAGCAGCGATCATAATGTAAATACGAATAATATGTACTGTAATAACGCGTGAGTATAGAGATACCCCCGGTATTGCAAGCGTCTATAACCTACGGTGATGCTTACCATCAGGCGGGCCGTATGCTTGTTTGCCAACTTTGTGATATAACAAAAATTTAAATCCACAAGTACATTGATATTACATAGGTAAACTTAAACATCATCATCTAAAATCAGTGATCGAAAAGAGAGACAGATATCGAAATACAGAATCTAAATATAATTTAAAATGATGACGATGAAGTTCTAACTCTATCATAAAAGAAAAATAAGAGTAAAACCATACGGATTTATGAAAAATATTAATTAAGCAAAAACTATCCGCTAAGAAAATGCAATTTAAATGTGACAAATGACTTTTTTTCTAAGCAATTAAGGCTGTACCAACAAATTTCGCTAAAATTTTGCTGTTTTTCAAGTTGTCTCTACTCCTAGCTACCATAACGAATAACCACCAAAAAAATATATGTTGTGCTATAGTCATTGTACTACATTTATGCTGTTCGAAATTTGAAATTACTGAATATTTATGGAGTAATTAAATATTTAAGGAACCTAGTAATCAAGGAAAGAATGCGATTCAACTTGGGTATTTATGCATCGATTCGTGTAAAATTTACATTAATACATAGGCAATAATATTATCTACTTATTTGTTGTTTGGTTTTTGAATTTGAGTGTATTTCCACCAAGTCACAGGCAATTTTCCGTCAATTACGTAATTTCTGGATAGCTGGTGACTGGACACAAGGTAATCAGTGCGCTCCCACGCTTTCGGATGGATGGACGTGTGCCAAATTTTCGCTGCACCATGCATGCTCTCGATTTTTTATTATTATGATGAAAATATAAAAAATATCAACTAAAAAAATACAATAAATGCATGAAAGTTATTTATCTTTATAAAATAAATATTTTATTTTATTTTTAAAAAGATAAATAACTTTCATGCATTTATTGTATTTTTTTTAGTTGATATTTTTTATATTTGGATATTTTCGTCATACAGATTCATACAGATTGAGCTAGCCCCAAAGTAAGTTCGAAACTTGTGTTATGGGATTAACTCAACGATATTATGTTTTATAACAAATACATATATAGATAAACATCCAAGACCCGAGGCCAATCAGAAAAAGTTCGTTTTTCATCATGACCCGACCGGGGATCGAACCCGGGACCTCTGGGTGGCGGTCTGGCGTGGTAACCATTACGCCACGGAGGTCGTCAAACCAAATACGTTGAATTATATATTATGACGTATATTATTATAACCACGATAATGATTGTGGCTCATTACAGCGCCACATACAATACATAAATTTCGCCACTTCTCCTATTGGTAACATGGATTTGTGGTAGATTCAACAAATCGCTAGTTTTAGTCCCGTGTCTCCTGGTTCGATCCTTAGGTTGGTGCTCATACTTTTTAATTTTTATACTTTTTTTAACAATACAATTTTATGATTTACTTTTTACCTAACAATTACGAACAATATAAAACTATTATAAAAATATGTAATAGAATGCCCTCAAAATTTTAAATAGGAATCTGATATATTTACACATTCATTAGTAAATAATATTTTTCGTTCTCTTTTTTTTTAAACATTATTTAAAAAAAGAAAGAAACATGAAATTAATCATATGAATAAAAAAAAGTATAAAATCAAATAATAAAAGTTTGAAACTGGAGACCGCACATTTTTTATTTACTAATGATTTCTTGAATCTACCATAAAGCCACCGTAAACAATAAGAGATGTGGCGAAATTTAACTATGTATTGTATGTCGCAAATAAAATTATGAAATAGATTACGTCATTTATTTGACAAACAGTGCCTTTCATACCATACTAGTGGGTGCCTGCGGCTTCGCCTGCGTGGAGTTTGGTTTTTCTAGTTTTACGCATTTCTGGGATAAAAAGCACAACTCTAAATGTTGACTCGAGATCTCCGTGTAAAATTTCATCAAAATTCATTCTTTAAATTCAGTGGTTTTTGCGTGATACGGTATAACACGCAGACGTACAGTTTCTTTTGTTGAAAATGACTATTTTGGTACTGTATCGATAGTAAAATCCAGCCGATCAATATTTCAAAAAAATCTGTGAAAACCGGTACAACACGAGTTGTAGCAAAATGACATTTTTCATTGAATGTGAATCAGAGAAAAATACCCAATTTTTCTGTCTAATCCATATTTTGATAGGGCTTATAGTTCCTGAGATAGTATGGTACAACTAGAGCAAAAAAACGGGATTTGTTAAATAATTTTGTGTAACCAACCAAATACGACATAACATACATCGCCTGCAAAATTTCATTTGCAATGTTAAGATTTGTTTTTAATAATATATATTTAGTTCTATCATAATTCATATATCATTTTAAAAGTGTCAACTGACATTGTTTAGTTCTAGAGGTCTATGGAAAGTGTTCAAATATTTTAATAATTGGTTTCTCAACTAGATGTCGTTAATATTACCGCGCCGCGCGTCATTGCCAGCCCTCTAATGGTGAAAAAGGCAAGGTTTTTAACCAAACTTAGTACTACAAAAGGCTCAATAGATGTCAAGTTTTTGGCATTTTACGTAATATTAAAGCGGGGTGAAGGGGTGAAGTAACGTTACTTAGAGGTCAAATCTTCAAGGTCATCGGCTCCTTGGAGCCCCTTAAGCATAACTTTTAAAAGACGTCCAAATAATATAGAATAGATCAACTGAAAGATGACTTAGAGATATGATTACATAACGTGTAACAGAGAGATTACATAACGTGTTACTTTGTAGTTACACCTAACATTTTGCTCATCAATTAATTCTACACCGTTACATTATCAATTTTGTATAAACATAGCTCATAAGGGGCGAGAGGTGTTAAAGGAAAGACGGGACAATCTCCAAGGCATTATCGGATTGCGCCGAACCTCGGCCCACAATGGATGTCCTGGCGAGCCCAGCTTACTCGCGGTCCCAGTGCTTTGTACCAAATCACTTCGCTAGATTTATTGCCAAACGTCCCCATTACCCCACTCTCCCCCCCATATAAATTGTGGAATAAGTGTTGCCATATTTACTGGTGACGTATTGCTAATCGGGCGCCTTCTGGAGTTGCCAGTTGACGCTCGTGAATAGTAATAATTAATCTGGGCATCCGATGACGAATCTGAATAATTTATATCTAAAATTTATTGCGGAGAGGTCCAAGACCGAGGAGACACATGTGGCGGCCTCCCTTGGAATTGAGGTAGATGACGTAACTAATTACTTACCCTTGCATATTTTAAAAGTGTTAGCATGTCTTCAAATTTGATGTCATTAGTGATTAATGTAATTAATTTATACTATAACTTACACAAATTTAATTAGTCTTTGTAATGTTAAAAAAACATTTTGTTATTTAATTAAATGAACATCAGGAAGTGTAGTTGTTTTAAATGCCTAACGTAATAATTATTTTGTAGACACCCCAAAACTTACAAAATGATACAATTATTGCTTTACCAGTTCTACAAACTTTTTTACATGGTATTTTAGTTTCGTTCCATGATATTCTACAATATTGTAGATAGGGTGGATGGAGATCTTCAAAACACCTTTAAAATTAACTATTCAAGCTTCCACACCAACCTCTGATGTTTCTAATCAATCGACCTTTGGAACACTGACCGATGTCGGTCAAACGAACCGCTGAAACCTAATTACTCGAATTCGATGTTTCAGAGTGACCGATGACAGGTGTTTACCGTTGAAATGTAATTAGAAAATGTTTTGGGCTCCTGCTAATGGCCGAATTATAGACACCCGATTGGATTAAAGTGAATTTGTAATGAGAACGGAATCTTATCGTGTCTGGGGTTAATAAATTTACCTATATTCTTAAGATGTTGTATACTACGTTTAAATATCTTACGACTGGTGAACGCCGGTCGGTTTTATCAGCAGTCACATTGTTCTAGCTCTCATAGGAATTAATAAAATAAATTAGCTTACGTTCATTTCATTTCAAAATTAAAATAAATTAGCGTCTCCAATAGTTAAAAACTGTTCTGATATTTCGTAGATGCCAAAATAAACAGACAAAAATTGTAAAAAAAAACGTGTGAAAATTCATGTACGCTAAAATATACTTGTAAGATGTTATTTTCGATTGCAAAAATACAATTTAAAGTTAATGACATAATCAATCTGGCGCTATTATTGTTAAATTAAGTAAAGAAAAGATAATAATTGCACAAAAACTTTTGATTAGCTAATCAAAAGTTTTTGTGCAACTCGATCTTAAAGGTGAGCCGTTTGGCATTGTAAACAGACAAATTAATTTTATATATTTATATAGATAAGTACACCATTTTATATGTATGTGGAATTGGTACGCTTGCTAATCAGCAAGTTGATGTGTACGAATGCTCAGCCCACTCCATATACTTAATTAATTAAAAGAGTACTCGTATCCAGCTACGTTCCTGTTTACCTGATGTCAATGTTTGAGTCGACTAACGAACAAATTCATCTTAATTATTTGTTTAACCATTCACGAGCTCTCATGGACACTTTTAAGGGAAATACGAATGGAAAATCAATTGCTAGGTGTGACATAAAAAAAAACATTATAATAAAAAAATAAAAAAAAATATGTGCGATGCTGGGAATGGCGAGGAAATTGAAGAGAAAACGGGTTAAAAAGTTTGCATAGAAACAAAAATAATACTGCATCATAATCTCAGCCATAAGAAGTCCACTGCTCAACATTGGCAAATAAAATATTACGTACTTACTCACAATAATATTTATAAAATTAAAATTATATTTTTCATAATAGCATCACCAAAATGGCGACATCTGGCCAATCAACGTAATGTTTTCAGATTTTATCAAGCTGAGCGTTTCCTAACGTGAAATTAATCATATTTAACGTAATAAAATCCCGTGGACCCAATTATTATGGGCCGAGCGATGGGATAAGAGAATTGCATTAAGGTCCTTATTAGCCGGTTTAATGTGTGGGTGTTAAGTAAATTTGGGTGTAATCGTGCTAAGCCTTTTTTCCGGGGTGGTGACGGGACCCGGGACTGAGAAAAATGCGCCGGGATTTATTGGCTTGTTACCGGGATTTAAAAAAGGAGCGATTCAGACGGGACGGGTAGGAATGCGACCCCAGTCGGGCGTTTGATGGTTAAAAAAAGGGGCACTTGGTCTGATGTTCATTTTTGTAATCGTTCTGATTTTTTAGATTAATATCTTCTTTTGCATCGCGAATCGCGGTATTTGTAATTTAGATGGGCGGTGGAGTTGCTTGCTCATTTTTAATTTATTGAGTGAATTTGTTCTTTCTAAATTATTCATTTTAAAACGTATCTACTTAGATATTAGAGCAGGGTTCTTTGATTTCATTTTGTATTTTGTGCACACTGTATAGGAAGTATAGGTATCATCATAGAAAAAAATCAAATTACATGTTTTTGCCTATCTCAAATTACTTCATTTAAACTTCACTTAATTTTTTCACTGAATATTTTTTTTAAATAATATCTTCTTTATTTTTATTCACTTATTTAATATGATATTTTAAGTAAAACCATTCTACTAAAACATTTTAAGAATAATGTCATTTAACTAAATCTTTTTTTATTTTTCCTTTATATTTAACGAAAGACTCGCTCAAAGTATCAAAACAAGTCGATCTCTTTGATATCCGCGACGGTATACCGTACCTAACTCGATTGCTCATCAAGCATTTTAAGTGACTACGAACTCTCGAGACCTCTTCAGCTTCTTAAATATTCACTGGGAGTCTGTCGATCGTATCTCTTAGACGATGTAACTTTTAAACTGCCCGATGTTATTATTTAATTTACACTATTGATAATTAACAAATACAGATATAGTTTGTTATAGTAATCTATACTAATTTTAAATATAATTAAAATAAGTTAAAAAATATTTTTTTTCTTTTTTGTGTCACAAAGTTGGCAATCAAGCATACGGCCCACCTGATGGTAAGTATCACCTTAGCCTATAGACGCTTGAAATACCGGGGTTATCGCGATTTGGTTACTCTTCATAGTTTAGTTAGATGACAAAGTCTGCATTAGTTATAGTGTTTGCTTGTAAGTCAGGAATAGTTTTGATAGTAAGTTAAGTTACACACAAACTTAACTTACTATCAAAACTATTCCTGACTCCCACCTAATCCCGTGTTAATGAAACAATAAATTCGTATTCCTTACACGACTGTACTTGTATGGAGTACCTACACTCATCCGCAATATTGCCCTTAGTGACGCGCGTTGTATCTCATTAACTTAATACGTCATGGTTTGTACTTTAGCAATATGTGCCATATGACATAAGAAAGAGTAAAGGGTGTTCTGTTTTTTTCTGTTTTTGTAACTTTCTTATTAATTATATATTTTTCATGTGTGCATTTAGATAAAAATACCTGTAAAAAAAGATAAAATACTTTTAAGTAACTCTTATATACTCAAGATATAAGTAAAAAATGCACTATCATTGTTTATCTTTCTATATTGAGTACTAGGGAGGCACAGGCCGGATGATGATTGATTTGTTAATTTATTCCATATAGTATTAAAGTATTAAAAAGCATAGAAATATAAAAATTATAGTTAATAGTTATTGACAAAATACGGCTTTTATCATAACTTTGTACAATTTATGATAATTTTAAATGTAGAGCGATTAGTATGAAATTATCGATACGATTTAATTTTGTCAGTTCATTTATTTTTTCGAGAGCAGCCTGTATATTGAGTACCACTCATTATAGCACCCCGTACAAATAAGTTGATGTTCATAAGTTACGTCATCGGGCTTGCAGTAATTTTATGAAGATCCTTACATATGGCCAATATTTGTGACCAACATTCGTGACTATCTGTCGACTGCCACGTGTGATGAGGGGCTTAGTCTTATTTAGACTTGCACAAGACTTTCACTTACTTTAATTGCAGCTAAGTTTTTTTTACTATAAGTACTTACATATACTTATAGTAAAAAAACTTAGTAAGTTTTTTTTACTATAAGTACTTACATATACTTATAGTCAAAAAACTTAGTAAGTTTTTTTGACTATAAGTACTTACATATACTTATAGGCAAAAAACTTAGTAAAATCTAGTACTAACCTAGTATGTTGTTAAATGAAAACAGTGAACTAGATTTTAATCTTGTAAATCTGTTAGATATTATAGATAAATTGTTTAATAACATACAAACTTGAATAATAATATTATTACGCGATTGTGTAAAACAAGGTGGTTTAAAACATATTATTGTCAAAAATAAATAAAATTTAAATCAAAAAGCATTAAGTAACATTTGCTTACAAGATGTATGTTGCTGAATATTATTCCAAAATCCTAGGTACCTTATCCTTTTATTTTAAAAATTGTTTTTATAAAAAAAATATAAAAAAAATGTCTAGCAAAGAACTAAACTTGCGCGTAGTTCCATTTCCCATGGGAGTTGTGAGGAAATCAGTTGCTTTCAGCCGGCCGACGCTCGTACTATACGTTATTGTGTCCAGCCTTGGTCATTAAGCTCCATTCGTGGTGAATAACTTCTTCTAGAGCACCCCTAATGCGGCCGCAATGTGTGGATTTGTTAAAGTAAACACATTTACGATCTTACATTTTGTTTTAATGGAATTTTATTTATTATTCTTACAAAATAAATATTTAAATGTAATAAAAGCTATTATATATTTATTAGTTTAATTTTTAATGTTAGTTTGTTTCCGTTGGTTTTTTTAAATAATCATTTTTATTTTATTCTATTGTGATATAAAATATAGTTCTCATATTGTATACATAAAAGCATTGTAGATAATTTCAAATAAAATTAATTTATTTGGTATTCTAGCACACTGCACACGTTTCGTGTTAGTTTTAAACTCTGAATGTGAATGAGAACAGCAGACAATTTCAGAGACAACGTCAAATTCCGTAGTATTTTTTTTAAAATCTAATAATAACTAAGTCAACAAATATTATAATCTCACATGATTAGACCCCCTTGTCTCCTCTCAGAAGTGATGAGCGTAATGAGTAAAATGATTCACGACTCCCTACTATATACTGTCACGGGATTACAAATGTTACTGTTCATTTCGATAAGCTTTATTCAACTAGTTAGTCGGCAAATCCATAAGGGGTCGTGTTATATTTCTATAACATAATATACACAGGCATTTCGATAAGTAAGTACCTTCGCAATAGGTATGATAATATTAAAAAGTATACTTTGGTCAGGAGGAATACTTAGATGTTTGCGTGCTAGATCAGCTTCAAATTAGAGGGAGCGAAAATTAGGTGTTGACCTGTTTTATCGATAAGTCGTTAATTTTTTTGTCATAATTTAAGATGTGACAAGAGATTCTGTCTAATAATAAAAGAAAAATAATAATAAGATTGTCTTAAAAATAAAAAATTCTTAAAACAGGTAATTATGTGTAGTATTATATCTATGTAGTATAATATCTATATAGTTTGTGTTGAGGTATTTTTACCGCGATAGCGGAAACAGAGGACATATTTTCATGTTCGCTGAGTGAATTCACAAGGACGGCTTTACACATAATAAGTTATAAATAGTTTTTCAGTTTTTACTAGTGTCATAATTGTTTCGTTGTTTTGATATTTAGTTGTTTCGCTGTCGCATTAGGTTAAGTAGACCTGTAATGATAGTGTAAACTGTATAATAAATAAATAAATAAAAAATGTTTTATTCCTTTGAATATGTATTATTAATATATTTTTTTAGGATTACAAAAATTCGCCGGGCAGTCCCTATCAAAAGAGAACAAATATAGATCCTTAATCGGCTCTTACGCAATTAGTCCTACCTGCTGACTACATCCTATTAGCTGAACCCTTGCCCACCTAGAATTATGATTACGCCAAATCGGCAAGATAACGCTATGTATTTACTTTGATTCTCGTCGTTAAAAGTTTGGGGGCTGACGAGGGCCGTCGTTAGGGCACTAATGGCCACCATTTGTCTTGTCCGGCGAGTAGTTGTGCCCTGCTAATGAAATTATTGCCGCAACTATACTAAAGGTTATAAATACCCCCAAAAGGCCCGGACGCCACCTTGTTTCGGTCTAATGGACCGGTCAAACTGTAAACTCTGTTATCAATGAAATTACAATTAGTAGGGGATAAAAATGGACAAGGGTCGGACGCATTCCCGGTTTTGTTTATCATAGGATACGATAATTGTGTATAGGCGGTTTCAATTAAATTTTCGTACGTGAAGGGACTTACTCGAGTCAAATTTTAAATGTCTCAATTACGTCCGGTAAATTTCAATTTTATCTTTTAAATGCCTAAATTCCTAAAAGCCCTCGTTGTCTCCCTTTAACTCTATATATATTTTGTAACTCTAAGGTTTCCTTGAAAAAGCTTGCTTAAGGATATCTTACTGATAACACAACAGTTTATAGATCATTATGTGCCAGTATTATTTAATTTCCGTGTATTGCAACTAAAACATAATTATTTATTAATTCCCTAACTTAAAACACGCCACAAACTAAAGAAATATAACAAATCATAGGATTTTCTCCATTAGACTGATTACTTTATCAGGAAGGGTTATAAATATTTTAGAAATTCCCATAAAGTGATATTTCTACTTATAAATAGGTACTAAAACTGAATCTCTAGTAGTTTTTTTAAATTCAACTCAAACTGTACTAAGTAATAGTTGCTAATCTTTAAATATTTTTCTGCCCATCCACGTGACTATAAAAGCGATTGTACATTTTTATCCTTGTGACTCTTAGCCAATATTGTACGATGAAAGAAATTTCAAGCAAAGTAGGTATACATTACACAAGCCAACCCCGACTTGTTTAACTTTACTTCCACCTTTTAACAAATTATTGCTTAATTTGTAACAGCAAAAACCTTGCTTTCAAAGGCTTCTTCAAAACAAAAACAGAATCTTACGCAAACATTATATTGTCAATATACAAGTAAACAATAACCACGTTTTGTCAAAACAATTTTTTATACACAATAAACATAGCGATCGATCGATCTTGCGCTTTTTGATTTCGGTGGTTAGGGCCTCTACCACAGATATCAGAATACAAGAGATATGGTTTGTGTCATGTATGGCATGGCATGTCGCCATTTTCTACACAATTTTCTGCACAAATGTGCAGGAACTTGATTGTTCTAAGTCGCTTGTCGCCCTATTTCGTTAGGTTCCCGTCACTATAATAAACTTCTGACCCCGTGTTCGTAATCGAACTGCAAATTACGGGCTTACGATTTGTGTGAGAGTGACTGTCGAGATTATTCTATGAATGTGTTAAACTGTAATTGTGTGTGTAAGTGGCGACATCGGTTCCGGTACAAAAACCATCTAATTACATTTCTCCTTCTTTCTGTGTTCTGTGGCCTCTACCAACCTGCCAAAATAAAGAAGAGAAAAATTTCATCATATTTAGGAATAACCATCTTCCCTCGGATAGCAAATTCTTTCAACCGACAGGGTAACAGGTCTAATTTCTGAAATAAACGATTTCATTTCATTTCATAACATACTCCGCCACGATACGCCTATTTCTTCACGCCGAGCTGTCATTCATATCATATCAACCCATAACCATCCCACCGCAGGGATCAATCAGAGGCAGGCAACAGCGTGGCAGAGTATCAATGCTGTTCGAATACGAACTGGCGTAGCTGTCATGTAAAAAATACAAGACGCCAACAAAACGCACGACATATCCAAAAGTAATGTCATAACGTGCGGTTGTTTCTTGTCCTCCCAAATGACAGTTTTCGATGAGTTTACAAATATAAACTTGCGATATGAACACAATAAAATGTTGGTCTGTATTCTCCTCAGTGATTCGGGGAATGTGTCCGGCAAGAATGCCAGCTGCCTCGGACAATCAAAACTTTGTGGGATGGAATTTTCTGCTTAGTATCCACTGTATTGCTGTAGACAGGCGGTCCCGTCTTGACCATTACTACGTGTTGTCTGAAATTAGATTCATATTTTATTATTTAATTAATAGCGTTAACGTTCATTTAAAAATCATATTAGTTATGCAAAGTTTCAACGTTTATGTAAACTGCACAACAAATATTATTTTGTATATAGATAATTTGAAGCATATAAAATAACAGATAGACAAACAAAAGTTGCAAGTAAAATAAAAGGCAAAGTCAAAGGTAAAACTTTTTAATTTCAAAAGGCAAAAATTACAAGCTCTTTGAAGACGTCACTTTATTCCTAGCGCCAGTTCGGACGGCAGTTTGTACTAAGCATTTTTTTTAAACTATACAGAAAGTAAAAAAAGTATGTAGCAACTATGTAATCCAAACTCTTGAAATCGAAGTATAGACAAAAAGAGAAAAAAAAAAACCTGTGAAAAAAAGCTTGTTTTACAACTTCAACAACAGAGGCGGCTTGTTGAACTTTGTTTCAACTAAGTCGTCTGCTACAGACTACCGTCACCTACTCTGAAACTCGGGGAATGTTAAAGAACAACAAACAAATCAGTATACTTTCGACACTGGTACGAAGTAGCCACATCAAATGATGAAACCACAAAACACGGGGCAATCGTTTTGCAATAAGATTTTTTGTGAAGGTCCAAAAATACTCTACCAACTTTGAGCAAAAAAATAACAATTAGCATTTTTCTAGATAAGGTTTCCCAGTTTCCTGATATGTCCCAGTTAGCCTGTCTGTCAGATAATTTATTAAAAATTATTATCATATCAACCTACTGCAGGGATACGGGTCTACCTTCAATTGAAGGGGATTAGAGCGTACTCTGCCACGCTGCTTCTGAATCGAACCACTAACCAGAACCAAGAGTTTTCTCATGTAAAACCATGAGCATCAACTAGCATTATCATATTCATAATTCATGTTTTTGTAAGACCGATGTAAATGGAAAATACAAAATGGCCACATCAATAAACAGAGATAAAACCACAAAAGGGATAAGCAATCGTTTCGCGCGATTCGCTTTTATTTCAAGCGAAAAATACTCTTCTCGAATACCCTAATCTTTCCACATCAAACGGAAAACCAAACCTTGATATTACACGCGTCATTTGAACAGTTTCAAAGACATTCCCGGTGGGGAAAAAATTAAAATAACAGAGCTAAGCGAACAATGGATGAACGGGAACGCGACTGATTCGCAAAGGCTGTGCACACATGTACTTAGTTGATGAAATTGAAAATTCTTTTCGAAATTTTACCATGTCTTCGCTTATACGTCGCATTATCAATAATTTTAAGGTTGTAGGGAATTGTTGCAATTAAAATTTAAGACTCTACTCACTATTTATATTATTATGAATGAATTTTATTAGGCAGGTTTTTGTGGCCGAGCATTCGGCTCGCGAGTCGTGCTCGGTCTGTGTGGACACGGCTATTAACAAATATAATATCTGTCGTATTAACTTTAACTTAACTATTACCAAAAAGAACATTACTACATACCTAAATAACATAACAAAAAATTTGGCACCATTTAAAAATATTTGATTAAAAAATTCAAACATCAAAAATATTTAAAAATAACAAAAAGTACTAAATTCAAACGGAGAAACGTTTCGAAATCACTTGGAGTGTGAGCGTAACCCAACGTGACACATGATGGATCAGCCGACAGGCTTTCTTTGTGCCCATTTCCGAACGGTTACCTTCGAATACGTTGCCGTCAGTTCGCAGATTTTAAACACATTCCACCATTTCGTGCGCCATTAGTCGGCGTGAAAGAGACCGTGATTATGATTGATTGTGGTTCTGCACACAATGCGGTCGCTCGACTTGTTGAATGGGTGCCCTCACGTGTGCACTCGGCTTATTTGTCGCAAACTCTAAGTCGTTTATGGCGAAATTCCATCAAGTAATTATTTTAAGTAATTTTTGTAACATTTTAGCTATTTCGAAGCTTGTTGAAAAGATTTTCGTTACCCTAACATTACTTTTGAAAGTATAGAAATAAGACCCTCGTTGCATAATTGTACATATAAATCTAAGGAATGAACTTTAAATAAGGTTGATATTTTTATTTATAAAGTTTGTTACTGCAGATTTTTTTATGATTATAATATTTTTATAGTGGTGGTGTGGTGGCTGTTTTAGTTGCTTGCTTCTGCATACAATTTTTAAATATTTATATGAGTAAGTACTATATTTTAGTACTTTGGCGACATCATAATAACGATATTATCGTAATGTACCATAGAAATTACCTATTGTATAAAATGTTTTTTTATTATACAAATAAAGTTATCGAAACACACAGGCAAATTATTGATTACTTTTTTTATGAAGTCGATTATAATATTTGACAGGGTTCAAGTTAAATTGGTCAATGGTTAAATGACATACCTATTGATATTGTCTCTTTCTCACTTATAGGATATTTTTTTGTGAATGTTAATTTGATTACTTCTATAGGCACTTTGTCATTCGATTTTGCAAAACAACATTATTCCTCCTACAGACAGATAGTTTTGCATCATCACCTTTGAGAACCTTGATCAATGTTTTTCCGGAAAATCTTGAAAGCAACGTACTAACTCCATAAACAAATAATTATACTTACTTTAAAATAATACTAAACTCTAATAATCATACCAACAGACCGATTCCCAAATGAATGGCACTATGAAATAATATTCTGTTCCTCGCTCCAGTGCACCTATTTTGAGTGGATGCAGTCGATAGCTGGCCATTTAGAGGAAATCGGGAATGAACATAGATTAGCCAACTATTGCCAACTTAACCGTAAGACTGTAATATTATGCCGCTCGATGCTTATATCTCTAATACTGTTAGATACCACTGATTTGAGTTACTCAATCTCAACTCAAATTTATAAATCATAAAAATAACAGAAAATAAATAAATTATACAATAAAATAAAAGTATATTTTCAAATCTTACAGTACTATAGAGCAGAATACTCAGTAACAGTTCTTTTTATTAATTCATATAGTGTTTAAATAAACATGAATTTCTTACTGCTCAATAAAAATAAAAATAAATATTCATTAGTACATGCTCTACTATTTTATTTCTCTTAAAATCTGTGTAAGTTTCAACGTCATTTCCCTTGGGACGTCAATGAGGTTCATTGCTCATTGTCAATTTGTGGTGGCCGATTCTTAATCACAGTTGCACAGGAGACCGCAAAGGAATGTGTGGGGGACCCTTAAAAAAACGAGATCATCCAGTCTACAGCGTGTTCTAAAATAATCCCCTCTCTGTATTTCCCTATACATGCTAAAAATTCACAAGAAAGTCTCAATTTCCTGCAAAATCGAAGAAAATGTCACCATTTATATTGTAATTCTGTGCCACGGGAAGCAATTATTTTTTATCGACACGCACGAGCTACCGGGGGTGAGGTATACGGGATTGTGGGGGGGGGTGTACCGTAACAACGGGACATCGACGCATTGTACCCCCGGGAACGAACAAAAAACAGGTTCAAAAGGGGAAATCTGTTTGTTTGTGTGCCACAGTAGTTGTAGATGAAGATTTAGATACGTATTTTTGGCAATATCTATGATATTTTTTAGTTCTTTCAAGCTTTTCTTCTTTTTTTTTTTATATACACTCGAGAGCAATAAATGTGGGTCACCTACAGAAACGCATAAATCTAGGAAACTAAGAATGCTATATCTATCTATCTATAATATCTATAATCTATAATAATATAATACAAGTGTAAAAAAAGTTTGTCTGTACATTGAATATATTTCCAAAAAAATTGTTTAGGGCGATGAAGAATAAGCAATAGAACAAGAATTTCGTAAAATTTTGTCCGTCTGTTTGTATGTTTGTATGTATGTTTGTACACGCTAATCTCAGAAACGGCTGAACCGATTTGGATGCGGTTTTCACTAATATGTGGCGATTTGCTCAACTTAACATTTAGTGTATGTTTCTTTTCAAAATTCTCACGGGAATCCGAGATATACGCAAACGAAGTTGCGAGGGTATATCAACGCACAGCCCAAACCGCTGGGTCTAGAGATTCCAAATTTGGCATGTAGGTTCTTTACGATGATGTCTAGGGATGTACTAAGAAAGGATTTTTCAAAATTCCCACGGGAAAGCGAGATATACGCAAACGAAGTTGCCAGAGGACGCACAGCCCAAACCGTTGGGTCTAGAGATTCCAAATTTGGCATGTAGGGTCATTATAAGGTCCGAACCGACCGGACCGGACCGGACCGGATCGGACCGGACCGGAACGGAACGGACCGGACCAAAACGGACCGGACCAAAACGGACCGGACCGGACCGGAACGGATCAGACCTGATCGGTCCGGAAGGAACCGCACCGTAACGAGTCCGTGCCGGACCGGACCGAACTGGATCGGACCGGACCGGAACGGACCGAACCAGACCGGACCGGAACGGATCAGACCTGATCGGTCCGGAAGGAACCGCACCGTACCGAGTCCGTGCCGGACCGGACTGAACCGGATCGGACCGGTTTTTTTTTCTGAAGAAATATATGTTACATTAAATTTCTAATCGCGAGCCCAAGTGGACGCTATCGTAGTTGGCGCCAAAATCCGAATCTAATCTTTTGTTTTTTCTAAAATGAAAAAAAAATATATGGCAATCTCTTTCTTATATTTACGAATATTACCCCAAAATATTTTCGCAAAAATAAAAAGACAATTTGCTTGCAATTCACAGCAGAACATTATCTGTGTCCCTATGAATACAAACGCCCGAGGGCTGTGGGACGAAGAGCGTCTTTTTTATAATCTGTTTACCCGCTACCATCTTTACCAGATAATCTTTTTATACTGAACACCCGCTGATGTGTTTGCATATCATTTTAAATATTATGTCAAAAATACGAACGAGAGCTTTTGTTTTCATACATTTTTATGTAACCTACGTTAGATTAACGTTTATTAATTTTAATAGATCATCGCATTTAGTTTTTTTATACTTGAACAACAACAAATTGAATATTAAACAAAAAATTTAAAAATGTCTAGAATACATTAATGCTAATAATAAAAGTTACCAACACAGTAAGTAACCTTTACAATTTAAATAAAAATATTTTTTAAACTTTAAATTAAATGAATATATCATGGTGTAAACTGTAAAGCAATGTAAAAAACTTAATAGACTGTTATCTATATATATAAAATGCTTTGTCCTGACTGACTGACTGACTGACTGACTGACTGACTGACTGACTGAGAATCAACGCACAGCCTAAACCGCTCATCGTAAAAATCTGAAACTTGGAGGGTGGATTGTTTGTATGACGTAGGCGTCCGATAAGAAAGGATTTTTCGAAATTCTAACTCTAAGGGGGTAAAAAAGGGGTGCAAAGTTACTATGGGACAACTTGATTCCTTGGTCCAATCTACTTCAAATTTTGCATAAAAATTGCTTAAGAGAATTGATGGAAGACGTGATTCTTATTTTATTGAAATTCTTGAAAAATATGTATTTTGTGGGTAATTTTCTTCGATTTGATATAAATACTCATACTCCTTAGTGCTTTTGATTTCAATTACATTTCATTTTGACACATTCGTGAAGTGAAGATGTCATCTGTCATGTAATATTTTTATAAATTGTGAATATTCAAACAAAATGATTTCATAATGTCGTCGTAGGTCATCGTACTATTTATTCGGTTTGTGATCTCGGAAAAACAGCTAAAATTCTAACTATGTATAAAGCGGACTGAATCATATTCATCGATAATAAACAGTAAGTAATTAAATATAAAATTTTATAATATTTGACAGGGGTCAAGTTAAATTGGTCAATGGTTAAATGGCATATTGATATTGTCTCTTTCTTACTTATAGGAAATATCATTACGTCGACTCGCTCTATTATTTCGTAGTGTTGTTGTAGGGATGGTTGTAGGCTGAGGTTGTAGGTATTGAAACACCCATATACTTATACATTTTTTTTACGGAAGTGGTTGGAAAACCAGCTCAGGAATATGGATCATTTGATATTAGGTGATTATCGTCGACTATGGAGCACATAGATTCTAGGGTCCCTGACCTGTTGCCGACCTATAATAGGAAAAGACAGGATATATAGCGAGAAATAGTATAAGGAAGGAGATAGATATTTTTTTTATACCACAAAGGTGGCAAACAAGATTTTCGGATATTCCACTCTCCGAACGAAACGCATTGCTGCTTCACGTCAATATTCTGTAAAAGGGTGGTACTTCACCGGTCGGGATAGCCTATTTCATAAACGCCCACTCCAAAGATTGTAATGAGAAGTATATAAATAGAAAAATAATCATGTATACATATGAAAATGTTTGTTCTTGACCGTAGAGACCTGAAATTTGGGTGTGTGATGTAGGCAACCGATAAGAAAGGATTTTTTGAAATTCCCACGGGAAAGCGGGATAAACGCAAACGAAGGTGCGCGGGTTTCTCTAGTTGTATATATAAAAAAATATTACCCCTAAATAGAGCCTAATTTCCCATGAAATGGGAAGCGTTTAACAAAGTTTAACTGTACATAAAATTTTATTGACCCATATATGAAATAGTGAGACAATCCCGGCTCAGTTCCGAGTTTCCCGAGTCATTAGACGTATTTTTATTGCTCAATGACAATAAACATGTCGTAAGCGATCGGCTGAAAACATTCATAGAATTAGTTCCCCCGTCTCATCTGATACGATTCGATTATTACGATTATTTTGTTCGATTAAAGGCTTTTTATTTGTTACTGGCTGGTTATGCTTTTTATTATTTCAAATAGTTTTATTTTCTGTGGTAACTGCTTTATTTTGGTATTGCTGCAATGTGTTTTTGTTGATTTAAAAAAAAACTTAATTTCAAAATTCGAAGTCATTTCAATTTGGACCATACCGAAGCTTCATTCCTTAAAAATTAACCGTACGAGCGCAAGGACTTTGGTATATTATTTATTGCGAACAATTTTGCTTACAGTTAAAAATATTGCGGTACATTTTTCGGTGGCAGGGCGCGTTTCTCGTGAAACTCCTAATTTCTAATGGGCCATTTGCCACTTTGTCAATTGCTCCAATAAATCTGAGCGAGTGGCTCAGCGAGACTGAGTTATGACCCCGTCTTTGGTTAAATGTCGCGACATTCTTTTGTTTTGCTCCGAGCCAAGGTGCAGTAATGTTTGACGTTTATTTATTTCGCAGTTTGTTATTGTAGCGCCAAATCATAATTCACTGTGTAAATAAAAAATACTGTAATATTTCGTACAATTTTTTCATTATTGTACACTGCCATCATCGAGCTCTATCATCCTATGGGTGGAATATCGAATTGAAGTGATTTAAAAAAAATACGGGTATTTACAATTAGCACCTAATTTAAGCATAGGTAAGTAAGTAATAATATACCTAATTTAAAGCACCGGAATATTTTTAACCTTTTTATTTAGGGAAAAAAAAGCAATTTCGTCTAGACTAGCCATTTAGGACACATTCCATTTTCAATTTGTTTAAAAACTAACACCGCAGTATTTCCGATTCGATAAATTTTAATTATAACAAAATTGAATCGAAAACATCGATTGGAATAATTTTATTTGGACGTTTCATTCTATCTGAAATAAATGGATTCTCCCCAACTGGCTAAAAGCAAAGTTTGAATATGGTACTCTATTTTTGAATTTCAATTGTAGTAACTTTTAAATGATTCTATTCGGCCTGATATATTTTATGTGAATAGTCGTATGTTTATTTTCGTTTTATAATGTAATATTTTTTAGATATCTGTTCCTGCAATTTTTTTTACTAATAAAGTTGAGAATTATTATGTGAAATATAACAAGTATATCACTTGTCATACTCACATCTAGTATGTATGACCCTGGTATAGAATTGTAAAGAAAAAAAATAAAGATGGTATAGTAAGCTTGTAGGGGCGTTTTACGGTACTGACCTATGACTTCTTTCGTCCAGCCTTCTCTATCCTATACCATATTGATCCTGTTATCTTCAGCCACTTTCCATTATAAATGCATTTTTTTAAGTTTTTTTCTCATTCTTCAACTAACCATTTCAGTTTGTTTGTTTTTCTCTTTCTTGATCTATCTCTTGGTTTTTATCCAGGTAGAATTCATGTTGTAGTATCTATAGATCATTAATGCACACACTAAAATTACATAATCAGTATCAATCGCATACAAATACTCCTCTATTTTTATATGACAAAACTTCTGAACATGGACGTCAGCAAACTCTAATTTTGGAATAAATCCTGGTCTCTTCACATCACATCTGACGCTCTACGAGTATGTAGCTGTCCTTACACTCTGAATTTTGAATGTGACGTTTGAGTTAGCCTGTGGTTCACTGGAATATCCAACTACAGTGTGAATTTGCAAGTTTTCCAAATAGATTTCATCTGGTTTAATTATTTGTACAGTGTTCGTCGATTTATAGATATTAAATATTTCTATAGTTTGTAAAATTCCGGGCGGGGGCACTGGAGTCCTGAAATACAGGCTGTCCTAGTTAAGGCTCCAGTCGTCCCAAATGTTGTATGTTTCGATTTGTTTTTGTTAATATAATAGTGTAAGTTTATAAACCCCAATATTTATAATAAGTAGTTAACATGTAACATTCTGGTGGAATATAAATGATTTTTAATTTTAATTTAATTTAATTATTTCGTTGGATGAAATCAACATTAATAATTTGCCCTATAGCAATCGTGAGTGCGCTTGCATTGAGTTAAATTTTATTGATCAGATAAATAACATGTACCATTATTTCTGTAAGTCCTCTGCATGTAGTTTCTAACCTAACTTGTGATGGGTAAGAATGGAGTTATCGAAACTCATTAAAACGAAAACACCGTAAAGATAATTCGCACAAGCGAAGATGCGAGAAGATCTAGTTTATACATAAATTTATTTAACAACATATTGTTACCACTATAACACAGGGCTAAGTGATTTTTACCTAAAATAGTTTAAACATCATAAAATTTAATTAAGCCCGGTCATCAGTCACTAGTTGGGTCTCGTCTGCTCCTGCCAGATAAAGCAGGGGTCATGCTGCACCCGTGATGGATGTACCTCACAGACCTCAAGTATCCCATCGTTGACACCGCCCGAAATATTTGAATAACCCGTGCAATTACTAAGAACGTAATGACAGCGCCTGTATTCAACGAGGATATAGGCAGGGCAGCGACCAACTACCATGTTAAATTAAAACGTAATATTAAATCCCTTTACTTACAATCTTTTCAAAACCGATTTCAATGTTACATCACATATAAAAATTACAAATAATTGTGGCGAAACTTTATTGACAGCACGTTGCAAAGAAATAAAACACGATTAAAGTTTTCTAAATAGATTTTTTTATTTTAACAATGGATTTATGAATTAAAACTTTAATACCGAATCTTACATTATTAGAATAAAAATATTTGTTCTTAGTCTTTGTTATGGTTATCAGTTTCATGTTGACTCTACACACATACACAGGCTAAAACATCAATTTAACTTATGACGTAACCAAGATCTTGATAGATAGATAGATAAATAAAACGGAAGGTGTGATTTTCTATGTGAATTTTTGATCATCCCACGAAAACATATGACTTAAAACTCAGGCCATGGCTCTAACGAATAGCATATCGATCTGGACAATATTATTCATAAGTTTGTTTCGCCCGAACGGACGGTACGCAAACAAACCAAGATTTTGGTTATTAATCATTCACTCCTCGTTATCTATTAGTGGCGGCGTGATGAAGTAGCGGTTAGGTTAATTACGATTATCTATAACTACATTTAATACTGACCAGCGGTCGTTCATTATACAGTAAATAAATCAATCATTTGCATTTGAAATAGATTCGGAGCACAGTCGAAACATTAAGAAAATTGGAGTGGTTAAAACATTTTTGAAATGGGCTACCTCGACTGGGGAAGTACCCTCTCACAAAATATCGGCTTGAAGGAGCAGTGCGTTTCATTTATTTTTTTAGTTATTAGTTATTTCGCGTGGCATAAAATTTTATCTTACTATTTATATAAATACAGAAAAGGGCACATAAATAGGTTATCGGCCTAAATTCAAACTAATTGAATTTGAAGTGATCCCAAAACTTAAAGGACCTGTCGAAATTACAACGAGAGATGTTAAATCGAAGCGTTCAGAGTAACGAAACATCTTCATTATCGAAATGTATTGTAAAATATACCAAATAGAAGGTGGGTGTAACTTGGAATATTTAAATGTCCATACAAATGGCTCGTGCTCGTTACACGAAACGTTCACCTTCTCACTCCTCATTAAAATTTGTACGACAGCTTCTAAATTCTACTCTTTTCTCCGCACCTCCATTTCAATATACAGGAAAAAGTGGAAGAGCGATGTGTACGGAGTACGAACCGGGCTGCAAAACTTTTGCCTCCCCCTACCCACTGAGGGGGGCAAAAAGTGTTGCCGACGGGTGAGCGCTGCTTATAGCTATGTCAGGGAAAAGTTTTCCGTGTTGCGGGTAGGGGGCGGAGGGGGGAGGGTGGGCGCATGCGCGCTCCCCCAGCCGCAGAGCTGACGTGACAGTCCTACTCAGGACTTTGCCACATACGCTGGGGCTTTGCGTTTTTTATACCAAAAAACGCTGCAGTTACGTAACTCATGCGAAATTGATGATGAATGAGTTTTATCTAAAATCATTAAATTATTCTTTTTTTGGGTAGGTTAATTTTGATACCCATGAAGAGTATGTTTTTCAATTCATCATAAATATATAATTTTAATGTCAACTTTATGTAATATCATTCATAAATTGCATAAAAGTACAGAAAATAACAATTCCCTCCAGGAACTGACTGATGCATGTATAATGTTAATCTCGTAATAAAACTAGTTAGGTCATGTTAAGGGCACAATGGGAGCAATCGATACGATCTGCCCCACACCCCGTGCCGGGCAGCTTTGACACCGCCTACGACCGTAGCCTCGTAGCACGTCGTAGCTCCTCAGCTACGATGACGTAGCAGCAGTGTGGGAAAAGTATATTCGTTGGAGATTAGTTGAAAATGACGTATTTTATTTCATCCTCGTATCCTAGGTACCTAGTATGCTATGGCTAGTTAATACTTGATGTTGCAAAATTTTACCACATCAAAAATGTTTTTTTATCTTTCCAATGTTATGCACATCTAAATCTAAGTATCCTTACCTTATTTATGTATATTTTTAAATCGTTATATTTTTTGACACTTGAAACTCACTTCAATCTAAAGACTGATTTATCTATGTCAACAGGCTAACGTCATTGTATTTAAATTGCACAACTTTTGAGACGAACACTTTTGTTTGGTACAACTCTCGCTCCACAGAACTACTCACAAACTCGCACATCCACTGAACTTGAAAATGACTCTCGCGCAAGTACCGACAGGATTTGTTGCTTGTTGAAAAACTAAATTTGAGTTGCTAAACTAAAGTTGCGGATATTTAAAGAGAACTTTTTCTCGAGTCAACGGCCGCCGTCACCCAGTTTCGGAGTACCTACGGAGTTATGGCAGTTTGGAAACTACTCGGACCTTAACTGCAAGAAGGTCATGGCGCTAATTTGACCTTGCCTATAACTTGCACGGGTTAGTTCGCAGTTTGTAATTGGACCGTATTGTGTATGCACAGCGAGTGAACAAGCATCGGCCGGCATTTGTTTCGAGTGGTGTCTCGCGAGCACGTGTACTTTTCCGAGTGTTTTGTGAGGAGATTACCAAAAAGAAGCATTTTGCTAGATTTAAGGAGACCACTGAAAAGAGAAAAATCTTGTAATTAAGTTTTATTTATCATAGACGTGTAGATATATTTTTTACCTCCCTCGGTTCTGTCTGCCGGTTAATCTCATGTAATAATCTAGGAGGGAAAAGAAGACGGACAAAAACAAACATCTCAATGATAATAAACACGTTAATGATAACCACCATGTTGTCATTAAACAAACATGCTAAAGAGTTTCAGCTATATTTCTTCTTACCCCGTTCATCCCTTTAGTAGTCTTATGACACATCGCCTGGTCTGCGGCGGGCGCCATCTTGAAAATATCGCTTTGATATATTATTGTTTATAAATAATTACTCTGAGACCCTCCCAATTTAATTGTGGCATCCTCCATGGCTTATTAAGCGGCCAGTTAATATTTCCTTATTGGGCTATAATTAATTTGGTTAGTCAGGTGCGACGCCTCGAGCGGTTTGGGCCTTGAACGGCTATTATACCGCATTATTTTGTCTTGGCCAATTTGTTCGGAACCTTTGATGAGCCTGGATAGAGTTAATTAAATCTGGGGAAAGATGGATTCTAATTTTGTGCCGATGAAATCCATTGATAGTCATCAAATGCTTAGCTGGAAATTCTATGTCAGCTAAAACATTATACAATTTGAATTTTGTTTTTAAGTTCCCTAAGAAGAGATAAATGAAAAAATATTTGACTCTATTAATAATGTTATTATTTTACCGCTTAATTAATAAACAAATATCAGCTAAGTTAACTAAAATGTGTTTTATTATTTTTGCTCTTTATTTAATTGTTCTCAATCCTGGGTGTATCTTTTTTTTATTAATAAAGTGGTTAAAGTATATCTGCACATCACTGTGCTAAACCCAAGCTAAACCTTAATCCGCAATACTTTGTCCCTGACCAATTTGTTTTGAGGTCTTTGACGGCTGAAGAGGTGAAGTTAATTAAGTTCGTTCAAATTCGAATAGATGAATTTTAATTTTGTTTATTTGTGGGATCACTTCGTGTCTGATAAAAGGAAGAGTTTGATGTAGTACAAGATAGCCTAATAAAATATCTACAGTAAAATTATATTGTTGTAGATGATGATGACGAGTTATTTTTTTTTTATTACAGCTAAAGGTTTGTTTGGTTTCAAGCGCTAATGAAAAAAAAAATTGTATGGCCCATTTATAGTGGAAGGCTATATGCTATATATGCAGACGACGCTATGCCATGCGAGTCAGTTATACATATATTATATATAACAGGATGATCTAAAAAAAAAACAACTTAAGAGAATCGTGAAATTTGGTCATAAAGTCATAACCTATTCAATTGAAGGGAGATTCAAATCCCAGCAATGATATGATAACGGTTGATAATATAATCTATCTGAAAATATAATAAAAATAAAGTGCATTCTTATGCTGAACAATTTCATGAACATTTTTGAAGTATAGAAAAACGTAAAAATCATGTTATCCGCACATAAAAAGGAGCTGGATTACTGAATATTACAAGAAAATTCCAGTGGCGGGCGCAACGGGCAAAACACCGAGCTATATTTATGGGTGTGTGGCGCAAAAGTTTCGCAGCGTAGGAGCTCAAGCCATCGATTTTCAAAACTTTTTCATGGAAATAAACCTACTTTCGTTGTGTAGCCAGTGAGATTGTTGTGTGAGTGAACGGAACACGCACACTGCTACGTGGAGGTCACACAGATTGATGGATGCAATGGAGTCATTAGTTAAGAATGTTAGATGACTGTCATTATCTGGTCAGTATCCATCATCACGGTGGGACGTTTAGATTCTTCAACTTACAGAGCTAAATCCATATGCAACAGAGCAACATTCTAGTAAGTAGAAGATGAAGAGTATAGTCACTTTTCCAAAAAAATCTGATTCATGTGGAAAAAAAAATGTTGAAAAAGATGTCTGTATATTTCGTGAAAATAAGATTTTCAAAAAAAAAGATTTTTGTCTTTTTGTATCAAAAGACTATACGTTTAATGGAAATATTAACAGAAAATATTAATTTAGTGATACTTTCATGAGTGTTAATAACGAGCATACTTTATTTTGCTCCATTTAAACCCACGCTGTCCTAAGCTCTGACACATCACAAGCTCATCGACCGCGTGTTTCGACCGACACACACACATACAAAGTCACCATACTTGTAATGGGCCCGCAAAGAAAACTTTTTAAAACTTTTCCAGCGAGGCAATATGGCTCGTGTTCTCAGCCGTTATGTTTTATTTAGGCAACGTTCACCCGTCCCTCTCCACTCTACGTACATATTCAATGATTCGAAAGAGACGAATGTAGTAATCACGTTGCGTTTCAGACGTTACGGCTGCCTTGCCCGGGATACGGAGTAATTAATTTCTATTCTGTCATTGCCGTGTATTTTTTATGTGGTGTCGTCATTCTGATAGCAAGTTCTAGTCTAGTTTGAGCCGGATCGTAAATTAAAATAAAAAAATAAGAGATAACAACAGTACGAGACAAATCTGATGAGTGAATGAAAAAGTACGGATTATAATGAGCTTTAGAAAATCTCTTGTAAATTTCTCATTATCTACCCTACAATTATGAAGATTGGAATATCTGTTACACAATCACATAAGAGAGGACTCAAGTGATTTGAATGAATTAGACAAAAAATACCTTATGTACTCACTCATACTTCGAGCTCACTCATAAAAAAAGTTGTGGGTAAAATTTTCATGGTAAGTATAAAGAAATAGTTCCAATAGAAATTTCTATAGGTACAGAATTCAGAGAGGTGGCAAAAGTGCAGTCTCACGGCGCTCGTTTATCAAGATCGCCATCTGATTGGGGGCGGCTCAGCTGCGTTTTATTGTCGAATTACTGGCTCCTATTCAAATTTTAATTTATATTTCTTAAGCCATATATTTATTAAATTGAATTTCAGCTTTTCGTGTTGCATATTGAATTCTCTGGATTCGAAGTTCACTCGAACTGTGAATTTATTTTTATGTTAAAACGAAGAGTGCAGAATTTCTAAGAATTGTATTTAAGTAGATTCGTTGTAATTTTTAAACTGTAAAACTTCATTATCACCATTCTTAGAATAACAGACCATTTCTCAAATACACTGTCAGTTTTTTATACTTTTGATAGCCTTTAATCAGTCTTTATCTGATAAAAAAGCTAACCGGAACTATCCGTAGTGGAAAGGGGTCTTGAAAATCTATGATTATGCTTTGTTCAAAATGAAAGAAAGAATGTTTATTTGGAAAACTTAAAACTAAACAACGACATTTTTAACTTAAAATTACTTAACTAATAGTGTCCCAAAAAATTAAGGTCTCCACTCAGCATAAGTGTCTAGTGTACTTCGATATTTTATTCATAATTTTACACATAATTGCAAAAAAAACATACAAATTTATACATTAAAAACAATTCCGACGTTCAAGTTCTGTGATCCATTAAAAAATATGGTAATGCGACATTACAAAGTCTAAAATATTTTACAGGAAAAATGCATCTTGGAACGACTAGAATAACCTGATATCTTTAAAACGTTGAATAATAAACCGAACGATAAGATTTACCTTTTAATCTTTACGACTCCTATAATCTCAGCTACCAAAAATAATTACGTAACATTCAACTTGCAAATAACTTGTCTGATCGCAATCAATATGTTGTAATCATAATATATGTATTGACATTACAACTTTCGATGTCTAGATTAAAAAGTAATATTTAGTAATATAATATTCAATATGAATTTGGAGTGGTAGTGAATTTGTGAAACGGGTTAGCTGCTAACCCGTTTCACAAATGCACTAATAGCACGATCGGTGAAGTACAGGGTGGTACTTCCCCGAACAAAATATCGACACGAAGCAGCAATGCATTTCATTCCCTGAGTAAAAGATCCGTAAGCCAAATCTGTTGATATGCTTTTTCGATCTATTCTTCCTATTCTCTTTCTTATATGGTTTACTTGCCTGTCGTATGACATAAAAAAAACTATACTAAATCCGTATAGTAAAGTTTTACAATAGTAAACAGCTATTGTAAAACTTATGCAATAAAAGATTTTAATTTTTATTGTTTATTTTACCGTTTACTTTATCTTTAAATTAATCTCGGTCTTTTCGGTATATAATTATATCTAATTATATACCGAAAAGTTATGATCGATATCTCGTAAAAATAAAAAAACAATTTTACCGACACAAAAATTCTATTGCAATAGACACAATAATACTGAAGTCCGAATTTCCTTCGCAGTGTAACTCATAAATTATAAGGGCATTGTTTTATGCGTTCTTATTACACAGATTGTTCTAGAGGGTGCGAATATTAACGTTGTTATGGATTTTCAAAGGTAACCCCCAAAAGAATCGGCTTTTGTAATTAATGCCCTTTATTTTGATTATTTTAAGGATTTATTTGTACACATTTTATTCAAATACATCTTTTGTCAACTTGGCAGAAGTATAATGGCAGATGAACCCAAGCTGATAATTGCATGTTAAAATTAAATGTAAACTTCGATAAATTTATACTGACTGTACGACAATCACCTGGTTGCCATGGTTACCATGCAATGTGACGTGAGATCCGCTCAAGCATTGCGTTTTAGGATGTTTCATTTCGCGCTTATTTGTTTTGGGCTTAAAAATATTTTTCTGAAAAAAAAATCTGAAGCAATAAACTTTATGTTAAAAAAGTAACCTTGTTCGAATTACACACCATATCTTCTCTATTAGCCAAAATCTACTGGCCCCATTGACTCTATCTATAAGAAAATTATATTACCAACAATAAAATCAGAGCATTGATGCGTTAAATAACAAAATTCGCAGTCAAAACACACCAGTCACGTTCGCTACATCCGCCAAGTGACATTCCAGGGTTATCTGGGAATCAATTAATGCGTTTAGGGGGCGGCCGTGCCAGCCCGGGACTGCCACCGCATGAACACTTAAAACTCTAACAGTATCTATTTAAATAATATATTTTAATTGTTTTTTTTTATACCACTAAGGTGGCAAACGAGCATACGACCCGTCTGATTGTAAGCTGTCTCCATAGCCTATGGACGCTTGCAACAGGGGGGTATCACTCGCGCGTTGCCAACCCTGTAAAAAGAGGAGCTCTGGAGACCTTACCTGAAATTACGCTGAAACGGTGTCCACACAGCATTTGTCGGGGCGTCGCAAGGTGCACCTTGCGACGCCACGATACTGATGATGGTTCCGTAGATGTCGTATCAGCTCACGTGCACTCAAGAAATTAATAAATAATAAAAAGACAAATAATCAAAGATTAAAAGATATTAAGCATAGACTAAATACCATTAGGAAATTTTTCAGGTTAAAAGCAACAGTAATTAAAGGTGCATTTTAATTCCTAGACGCTGAATTGCACAAAACCAGTAAAGTTAATGATATATTAATTTTATGGTTGTTACACTGTCAAAATAAAAAAGAGATAGCGTCAGACTTTATGTTGAAATATAATGCGTTTCAGAAACAGGTTGTGAGCCACATCTTTGCAATTAGTATCATCTTCGAAAAATTACAATTTTTTTTAAAGTGAAATAATTTATAAATCTGTAATTTTTGTTCAGTTTAACAACGAAGAAACATAAGTAAACCAAATCCTTTGTCTTATCAATAAGATAAATTTACAACCCGAAAGAATTAATTATTAATTATCAGTCTAGGATAATGAATTGCATATCGATGTGCATATAGTGTTGCCTAAGAATGACCTACAAGCTGATGTATTAAAAAAAACAACGTAGTCACTTGAGTACGTCATGGTAGCACGCGGATGTGGGCGCACGGCCGCATCCGGCGGCCAAACGCACGCCGCTTCCGCAATGCTCCTGGAAATTCTATTTTGTTATTTGACGGATTTCACGAACGCTGAAAGCTTTACGATGTTGGTTTTGCACGCTTTGATTATAAAATTACCGCTGTTGAGCTAACTTCGTAATGGAACTCATATTTTGTTCGCTGTTCACAGTGGTTTGCCTCGTTTGGTTTACATAGAAAATAAACTACGCTTCATGTTAATATTAACTGTTTTCTGTTTCAGGTATACAAAATGGAGGTTCAAAGTGGTATTTTTTGTTAATTATAAATTCAACAAATGGATTGTATTATATTTAGTGTTTATAATGGATGGAATGTATTATATTTAGTGTTTATAATATCTTTTTATTAGGTGGGCCACCTGATGGAAAATGGTCACCGCCGCTTTGAACATCAGAAAAACCAATGCGTGTTTGCACGCTAAAGTTGGAGTCGGGCAAAAAGGAGTTGGGATTTTGGATCTGAATAAAACACATTGCATTCACGCTGATATTCTGTGAGACTTCTTTCCCCGGTCAAGCTAGGTCATTTCACAAATGCTCTCAAATTCAAATATTTTAATTCAAATAAGCATATTACAAGCTCTTTTGAATCGTCATATTTTTTCGTACCACCAGTCCAGACGGCAGATTTGTAAGAAGAACTGGCAAGCAATTTAGCACTTGCTCTACCGCTCCAAATTTATTTCGAATATTCTATAACAAAAATTTACTTTATAAAACAAGATTAACAGCGGCGAGCAAATAGACAATGAGTAATGAAGAACACTGACGTCTCGGGGGAAAACTACAGTAATAGGAGACTGTTACATCCGTCTATACTTAGTCACAAGTCCAATTCCACGCGGGCGAAGCCGCGGGCACAGCTAGTTATAAAATAAAATCCACATGAAATATGTAATTCTATGTTGTAAAATTCAAGAGTGTAAAGTTAATCGCAGTATATCGGCACAAATCCGCGCCACTGCGGAGTTGTCACGCTCGTGTGCTGAACGGGTAACCCTGTCGCATATTCTACAGTTATTACTGTTAAAGTCATTACATTCGATACTATACATCTTGTATGTTATCCTCATCGAGTATGTATCATAAGGGATACGTAAGTTATCCGTTAATGAAAAGATTCATTTTACATCTAAATTTACGTTAAAAAATACTTACCATGTTGCAAGTATTTTTTATAGATGCAAAGCTGGCTGTGATAATAAGTAGTTAGTTATAATTATGTACAGTTAAATAAAATATTTTATTATAATATAGGTTAAAATATTGTCTAAAGTAAGCCTGCATCGCAGTTTCATAAATTATTGTCAAAAAAAAAATACAAAATAGTTTATTCAGGTTAATAAAATTGTGTTACATTTTGTTAAATGTCAATTATTAGTACTGTTTAAATGACAATAAATCCAATGCCTGTAACGTTTTACGGTTGGATTTATTGTCGAAATTAAATATTGTCGTACTATTTGTCAAAATTAATTAAAATAGGTCTATTCTCGTAATAAAAACAGTTAAAATCTAGTCTTAATTTCAAGCTCTATATCGCTTGTTTTATATTTTGTTTTAACAAGATAGCACGAAGTAAAATTTCTTTGAAAATGTACAAATGTCATAGAATATGGCATTGTGTTGTACAGTCAGGAGCACGTTGAGCTTTGCAGTACAATTTTGGCTCTTATGACATAGAACTTAAGAATGGTACAAAGTCTGATATGTAAAGGTCGACCTGTTCTTGACTGTATTCATCTGCACGTAAACAAAGCATAACAAATACGAATACAATATATAACTGACAATATGTAACTACGATGCAGCGTACTTTCGACATTTTAACCTATAATATATTATATATTTAATATATATAAACATTTATTAAGGGACCACGGGTAAAATATTTCCAGTGGTACTTTCCAGGGACTATCACAGGGACTACGGGCAATAAAAGGACATTTAACTGTACAGTCAAGAGGTACATTTTTGGATTTGGATTTATATTATAGACCAATTTATGTGACATTACCGTGAGTGCACGACTCGCGATTTATTTTGGGTCGAGAACGCGACGCAGCACGAAACGCGACCTCGGTGCAGTTACATAAATACAGGCAGTAATTAGCATTCGTGCTGCCCTCGAGTTTTGTTTGAAAATAAATAGTAAAATCGTTAGTCTTTTGAAACTAACATTATTTGCAGTTTTTTTTATGAAAGACTAGCTATTCCCCGCGGCTTCGCTCGCGTTAATTTTATGACATAGATCTCGTTTGACAACAAAACAACCCATAGCGCGACTTGTGGCGCCATCTGTTGGTCGATACAGCGTCCTCTATAGTAGAAAAAATATTTTTCCATTGGAACGACATACTTTCACTGGATAAAAAGTAGCCGGTTGGGCTCTGTACCCCTAACAATATGTATGCAAATTTTCATAATGATCGGCTGCTTAGTCAAGCCGTGAAGTTATAACAAACAAACAAACAAACTCACTTTCTCATTTATAATATTAGTAAGGATGAGGACAAACAAGTTAGTCACCTGATGGTTAGTAAACACCGCTGCCCATGGACTTCCACGTCTATAAGAATCTTGGATGCGTTGTCCACCGATGTTGGGATGAAAAAAAAGGATTTTCAAGATATCTCTTCGTATCAATATTTCCTAAGTCATTTGGAATCTCCAATTTACAGGGTTATATTAATTTAAAAATTTTGGTGTTTTCCTTTGACGTTTTATGAAAAATTACATCTAAAGTTAATTTATTTTTTAATTTTCTTCAACTGTGTGTCTTTTAACAGGACAAACGATGAAAAACGTAGAAAAATACACAAAAGTCAAGTTATTTTTTCATGTAAACCTTTTGTAAGTCATGAAATTGAATTACGCTACTACATATTCTAACACATGCTCTCGATTCGTCACGTTTCGCTATACATGTATCTACGTAGCTCACATACGTAATTACCCTTACAGAAGATCCTAGCCAAATAGCATTGGTCTCGGCCATGATGTGTTCCTAAGGCGAGTAAAGTCTCCAGTGCTCCACTTTTTATAGGGTCGGCAACGCGTGAGTGATACGTGGTATTGCAAGCGTCCATAGGCAACGGTGACTGCTTACTATCACCAAATACTATAGACGAGTAATACCCACAGCTTCAGAAGAATTCGGGCAAGACGCGACACTAGCGCCCCTACGGCATGAGGGCGGCATGAGTTGAACGATTTCAAAACTTTTGTATGCAAAATGTTATAGCGCCCCTAGCGGCATGAGGTGAACTGTGCGTTTTGTATGCAAAATGTTATAGCGCCCCTAGCGGCATGAGGTGAACTGTGCGTTTTGTATGCAAAATGTTATAGCGCCCCTAGCGGCATGAGGTGAACGGAGGTTGCCATTGTATGAGAAACGTCAAGAGCTGTGGGTATTAGTCTTCTATAGTATTTGCTATCACGCGGGCTGTATGCTTGTTTGCCACATTAGTGGTATAAACATACGTAATTAGCAGTTGGATAAAGCTCGATATAAAAAATAAATCAGAACTAATGTACTGCGATGACAACGAAACGGGAACGTCACGAAACCACAGTTGCATAAATAGAAACAGTAATTAGCGTGCCACGCTCCATCGTGTTTTAATTTTTACTTCTCGTGTATACCAAATGCAATGCAGCAAAATTCTCATTTTATTATTTCATTTTATTGCATTTGAATGGAAAGTTTGTATCAAACGAACTTTAATGCCGGCTCGCGAATCGATGTTCAGCGAAAACGAGAGGAAGCTTTTCGTTCTACTTCTTCTTACTTCATGCTAACTTCACTTCAGTCAACTTAATTACGATGCATACAAAAATAAAAGGTAGAGTCTGTTCGGTAATTAGTAATTATAAACGTGACGTGAACGATTGGCAAACAAGCATACGGCCAAACTGATGGTAAGCAGTCACCATAATCTAGGGACGCTTGCAATATCACTCGCGCTTTGTCGACCTTAAATGTAATAATGATACTAATCCACGATTTTTGCGTTACATTAATATATTTTTCTTTGTCATTCGAATATAATAGAGCTATATTTCTCCTCACATGACAAATACGCACAAATTACATGGAAATTACGCAGGAAGTATACCGACGTTTGGTATCACGTGCATTGTATAACTGTCGTTCATTAGGCCCGTGTTGACAGAATGCGTGCGCGCCGGCAGCGCCTGGCACGGCCTATCGCGCCACCATCGATGACTAATAAACCCTAACAAATTTATTCAACACACCAAAAACAACAAATATAAACTCTACACCAAAGAAACTAGAACTCAAATAAAATGTAGAAATAATTTGGTACAAATACAATCGCAAGGATATTACCAAATTATCTTATCATTCGACTTGAACGTTACAGTTATAGGGATAGAGGTTATTTTGGGTTATTTTATGTGAAAAACAACAAAATTACTTTTGGTTATAATCGTGACCACTTCTAGCCAACACTTTAGAAGTTCGCCCCCGAATTGAGCCGTCCGTGTCAGAATTGTACTGAGTTGTATCAACGCACAATTTATATGATCGAAGGAATTATTTCTTCATTTCCATTCCGTGTCTATTTATAATATGAAGCCGACACGAAAACATGAAAGGTACTTATTTCCAATGACAACATAATTTATTAGATAATAAATATGTACGTTTAAAAATATTGCTGTTGAAAATTATCTGTTTGATTAAACTGCTTTTTGTTAATTTTTTTTAGATTGAACAAAACGCGTGTATTTTGTAACTGATAGAAATGTGTGCAACAAAATAATCAAGCCTCTTACTTAGAATATAGTGCCGTTTCAATATAACTAGTGAATTTTCTTCAATTTTAATTAACTATTATCTTATAAACAAATTGAAAAATTCCCATAAAAATCTACATCCGAAAATTGTAACAATTATTTTTCTACTTTATAAGTCTCCAAAGTCTTATCTCAAACAACGGACGGGCACCTCCAGATTACTCATTTCGCAATAGCCTCAGGCAATTAAAAAGGAAGGGGTAGTGCTACCATTAACCGGGAGCGCCGTCTTAACAAGAATATAATGCAATTTTAAAATAATCCCCGCAAAAAAGAAATTAATGCAGGCACCTCGCTGGATTTTCTTTTTATCTCCTTAATTGGTTTTCACATCTTCCAGTATAAAAAATATCGTGTTCTTTGTAATCTCGGGCGATGTTTTAATAAATATAACGAAGTGAGCTACGGGGGGAATAAAAAATATTGCCGCCCTTAAATAAACCTTCACACTTGAAGGATCAACGCGATCGGTGCTCGAGATTTATTGGAAATAATTAAAGACTGGCGCCGACTCCTTTAACGTAAGTAATTAAAGGAAATTAAGAAAATATAGTCTTTACGATCCTCACAAAAAAGTTTAAACGAAAATATTTTAATTATTTTTTTCTTACTTGCGAACGCCCGCAATTTATTATAGGCAATTTCTGGGAAACTATCTTATATTACGTACTCTCATGAGTTTCGTACTATCTCCATAACAAATTTCACGTAAATCGGTTAAGCAGCTTTAGCGTGGAAACGTAGCAAAATGATAGTTACTTTGCAGTAACAATATAATTCATGTTACAAGCAACATACCTCTAAAGAAAATAAATTGGCATAAAAAAATAATTAATTAAATGCTATATATGAACTTGTTTATTTATGACGTCAAATCCATGCAAACATTCAAAGTCACGATCCATTTCGATACTATAAAGTAATGTAATCTACTCGTAAAGCCAGCATTAACCCTTCCATCGCCGTATTGTCGTGTCATCAGAAGCAGTAGAAATTTTAATCACCTACCCCCTCGCGGCCGACCGCTCCTTACACGGTATTCCCATTACTTGGTCCGGTGTAATAAAATTTAATATAATGCTACTACTGCCACGAGGCAGGATGCGACCGCGGCGGCGACACCCGCTTTGTATAATGCGAGATTTCGAGTGTTGCTATTGAGATGAGTTAAATTTCGTTATATGTTTCAGGTTTTATTATCTAATAATGAGACATTATGTAAATCAAATCAAAAACACTTTAATCTGTAGTCCCTCGCGGGCACTTAGACATGACGTATTTGGATCAATAAATTGTCTTATTTTGTTTTCATTATAAGTTGAATTTCTATTTGACAATTAAGTTAAATAATTAAAACTATACCTCAAACAAAACAAAAAATTGGTTTTATACAGAAAGGTGAAAATTCTTGAGCCATAACTTACCCGAGTAACATTCGGAAACGACGAAATCTCTATTAAATAAAAATAAACTAAATAATTTTTTTTTACATAATTTATTACAACATCCGAGTCGAATAAAAAACAGCGTAAATTCACGTCGATTTTATAGCACATTCATGGCATATCGGACCCGCTTGTAGCCGCGGGCTGTCGAAGGGTTAACAGTGAGTATATCTTTTGTGCGTCCATCTTAGAAGGGGTACTGGATACCGGAGCAAATTGAGAAATGGACCGGTTAACATTGTTACACTCCCCGGATTAATCCAGTGGGTTGAATGAAAAATGTTTTGTTTTTGCACACCAACTATCACTGGAATTTATTGCTGTTGTGTTAAGAGGAAGTTTTTTGTTGTTGAATAATATCGGGGACTGAGGTTTTATGGAAAAAAAGAGGTGTAACACGGCTTCGCAATACTAGCTACACTCAGCTACACGTTACGTTGAAATAAGTTTTTTTTTATTTAACCAAATCAGGTTGACCATCTGGTGTTCAGCAGTAGAGAAGTTCAGAAAAGAGACTTATCAGCACCGCGGACAGGAAGCGCAGTCACCGATCAGTCTCACCTTGTCGACCTGAAAAACTTTTTCACGTTTGAAAAATCCGGTTCATAAGAAAAAAAAAACGAAATTCTCATTGACTCAGGATATCATTTTTTTTCTTTTTCGTAACTTACAATAAGCAGGTTTTTTAAAAATACCACTAAGGTGGCAAACAAGCATGCCTGATGGTAAGCATCGTAACCGTAGGTATCACTCGCGCGTTGCCAACCCTCCCAACCCCCCAAATAGAGCTCTGGAGACCATACTCACTGTAGGAACACAACATGGCCGAGACCAATGCTATTTGGCTACGATCTGCTGTATGGTGGAGATCCTTCCCCAGACGGGCTGCTCCGATTTGAGAAGATTATCCGCTGTGCCCTACCTCTCTTAAAACTCACTTTTTACAAATATAGGAAGAAACTTGACTACCTGCTAATATACATGCCTGAGCTATTATACTTATATTAGCTATAGTTGCAATAGTAACTATAAATAGAATTCTAATTTCAGCGACCTTTTGTTTCTCCGTTTCCACGACTACACAGTCTACTGTTTCACGTTAGTTAAGGCAGATTTCTGAAGATTATTAGTGTGTGGTTTACATAACTTACTGTTATAACAACGTAAAACAAATTAAAACAATCAATTAATCTAAAATATTCTTCTCTTTTCCTTCATTTAATGATATACTTTAAACTTTGACTTTGAGTCTGAAATGTTGCCAGTAAATATCCCAAAACTTGCAATTTTAATTGCAAAGATTCACAGGAACTGGAACTTCTAGTACCTTTTAAAAACTCACTTTCTGAGGATGGAGTAAACTCATTACCCTGAGAGCACTAGCTTATTAGGAGGCGAGTTGCACCTGACGATACACACAATATAGGCGTTCTTCCAGCTTGTATGTTAGGATAAAAATAATATATAAATAATATTTTGTATATAAATTAGCCAGGAGTAGTGTAAAATGGAAAAAGTGAAAAAAGACGACGAAAATAGAACCTGCAATACAAATATTTTTTAGCTTTTTACGACAAGTTACAGAGATCGAAATGATTAAGTCATGACAGTTAGGTATTATAATATCTGTGGTCATGAACTCCTTCCTTTCAAGAGGTTATTATTAACATTAGATTTACTTAGTTTTAAACTTGTAACGATATTAAGGTATTCAGTTCAACTGATGGAGATCAGCCACCGCTGCCTATGAACATCAGCAATGCCAAGTTAACGATATTCTGTTAGAGACCTCCCTGGTCCAGCCAGCTCAGCTCATGAAATGCTCTACCGCATTTAAATCTATAAAAATACTTCTGATCTTATTAAGCTGTGTGTCTCGCAAACTGCTGTAAGAATCCGTTTCTCACACGTCGCCCTGAGCTAGTCTCACTGACATGTTAACCCTAACTTTAGCTCAGAAATTAGTAAATACATTACATATAAAGTATATGGGGCTAACGAGCTATCTCAGAACTTTACAAAGTTGGAAGTATGAATAGGAAAATGTTATCTGTTATAAATAGGAAGATGTGTGAATGTTTTATTTAAATTATAGAATTTGATCGATGAGAACTAATAATGATGATGATTCTAAAACTGATCCTGTCAGCAAAGTCAAAACCACTAGATCTAGATGGAAGTAATTTTATACAAAGATTTATTTAGTGAAATAAATGAGTGCTGAAAGAAACTTGAACCAAATTTCTATTAGAGCAGCAATAATCTTAATACATAGGGACGTACTTAAATTTTTTTTATTAATTCGATTGTAGGGATCAAAATCAAGGCACAACTATGAAAAATATAGGACAAATAGTACGACTTCATTGTCACGTTTAAACAAATAGTAATCTTTCCGTAGTCACTATGTCGTTATTTTTTTTGTATCCTAAGAAACCTTCCAGACAACGCAATAAGTATAATTAATGCAAAAAATATAATATACATAAGTTTCTACTCAGATTCACTGAAACTCATGTCTGCCATCTGTCGAAATGGTTCGCGCAAAATTTAATTTCGCATATCATTAAAGTAACAGCGTTTCGTTGCTATTCTTCGTCTTCAGACGTCGTAAATCACAGTACATTCGCACATAGCGTAATTAACTGTATGATGCGGGGCTTACCTGGGGTGGATGCATATCTAAGTCTAGGGTTTTGGGTAATAACTTGCATCTTTATTTAAATATTAAACATGATTCTCAATATTCTCATAAAACTGAAATAAAAACTGTGAAACGTATTGAACTGGATAGTACAGTGTAAATATTAAGTGACACTTGAAAAAGATGAGTACTTTATCACAAATCTATTAACTTAACCTTAAATTTAACCTCTTCATCTCCGCGATTTTCTTCCATACAAGGAAAGAAATGTTATAAAATTTAATTTAAATAATTATCACATTAAAATGTCCGATTTTCAGTATTTTAATTAACGTATCGATAATATTATACTCGATGCAATCTTCTTGAGTCAATTTTGGATGTTGTCAGGAACAATGTAGATTTGAACTCCTATTAAACCTACTTAAAGGTCTACCAGTGAAATATATGCCCACAGGATTATATTCCCAATAGACAGCATTGGCGTGGTCGAGCGAAACTGCGGACGTCCGCAAATTTTCATAATAAGTTTCTCAATTTTCATACACGTTCATTTACACACTCAGACGTTACTACAATGTCTCTTGAAATTATTTGCCGTCTACATCTTTGGCTAATAAACTGCGGAACACGGTACATGAATAAAATTGTAATGAATCTCAACGGTTGCATTATCGTCGCGAAATCAAATGTGCTTCTCGTATGCATTAGGTATTGCTTCGTATAATATGTATGCAGTTGCGATCATATCACGTATTCACGTTATCCAAATAAATAGACATTATGAACCACGTTATTACAAACGTGTTACAGACTGAAATACTAAACGAATTGGCAGTGTAAAAAATAATACACAACATGTAGAAAAATGTTTTTTTTTTGTAATTATCGTGCATCGTACCTTAGTGAATTTTATTAAAAATAAAGTTTATTTGAAATCTTTTTTTTTAACAATTTGATCCATTTGTGGCACACACGGCACACAGATTATAATCACAAAATAAACAATAAATTACAAGCTAAATTATTCTAATTGTATACAAAAATAAAATCAATGCCTTAAAAGGAAAAAAATAAAATACCTAATAAAAATTGAAATAAAAAAATAAAATGTCAAATAATAATAATAAAACTAACTAATAATGTTTTATCTCTTAATCTTTTTTTTATTGGCCAGTACGCACGAATTTTTTTTTCGTCGATCCACGGCAATTTTTCTCATAATTTCCTAACCAGAATAGCATAACTGCATATCAGACATTAATTTAGTGCATAATTTACTAACTAAACTTATTCTTACAACCAAAACCACGTTTTCAGCTTTATCAGTTTCTCAATTTCGTTGCTAATGTCAAATATTTTTTTATAATGGCAACCAAAATTTCAAAATCCAATCAAAGCTTACCTCGTCCAAATCCCTAAGAATGTCAGCGGCGCGGCGCGAGCGTCGCATCACTAATGTCTACTGAAGAAACACAAACACCTCACAGGGCCGAGCTAATCGCTTAATCAAAATTTATTCCGCACTTTGATTTTAAATTTGGAACGCAACATTTATTACTGGGACCCTCGAAGCAACCCTTCGGGAGCTTCATTATCGCGGATTAACGCTGCGGAATATTTTATCGATCGCTGTATTCATTTTCAATTAAGCGCCAAGTATTTTATTAAGTTTGAGCGCGGAATTGATGAGTTTCTAACTAATATTTACAATGGCGTACGTGGAGCACCTTGCGGTTAACTCGTGATTATCTTACACGATCAAACGTAACATTTAATGAGCTTCTGGTGATACGCCATCTCCATTTCTTGTTTCACTGTTTATAATTAAAATGGAAGTATATTCTAGAAAATTTATCATAAATACGAGCGCTAATGTTTATGCTATTATTTTACTAATCTTGTGATATTATATAGGCTTTATAACGGCCTGGCCACGAACTCGCCAATGTGAGTGGGGCGACGCGCGATAAGAACAAATGTACGATACGCCGCTCTCGGCGGTAACGCGAGCGTTTTTCGAACCGACCCAAAAACGTAACGAATCCAATAGGTACATACTCGATGCACATAGCTCGACGTAAACAAAACAATGTTTATGACAAGCACTTCAAAACAATAGAAATATCAATGGAAGTAAATTGAAACAAGAATATCAGTAAAATCAATACTCAATTTAAACTGTATGAGAAGCGAACAGATAAATTAAGCCTTCTTTCACAAAGCATTGTTTGTAAACAGTGAGTTGACTTCAATTTCCTGGTTGCGACAGGGTTTCCGAGACCGCGGAGTCGAACGCTGAACTTTTGAAGGCGCTGTGTGCTGCGCACCTAGCCCATACACCTATGCAGTAGTATGCTTACAAGCCCGTAAGCAAATAGGCTGCTTTAATGTTGAGTAGACGGGCGATTTTTTACCGAATGCTACGGTTATTATTACCCACATAATTCGACTGTTTTCGATGATTTCATGGAAATTTAAAAAAATATGTTGCCCCTATATGATAATTAATATATTTTAGACAATAAGAAAAAAAATCGGACATTGAAATAGACTGATTGACTTTCCAGTGTGATTCATTAAATATAACATTATTTATCATATTTCTATAATCTCCTATTTGGTAAATAGATTTCACATAGAAAAAAAAACTACATCGATCAAATTCACCGAATGTGGTGTGCCAAAAGAGACTTAAATAGAGTTGTCTTAAAAGACTATTCACTAAATATGATGTGCCGAAAGAGACATAATTAATTAGACCGTCTTAAAAAAAACAACCGTAACTAAACACAAAAACCTAACTGATATGAATAAAATCGGCTGATAAAAAGCGCTCGTGCACACAGCCTAAACGTTGTGTGTGAATAACTGTGAGAGCTTTAAGAGCAGCAAAGGGGCACGGTGGGTGCATCTAATGCAATTTCCGGCTTCAGGTGTACACGATAATGCTCTCGCGTCATTGCATTTTGTTTATGCACCATTTAACGGGTTAATATTAATTTTTGTCACACTTTATTGACAAGGTATTAAAAATAGACGGCGTTTTTGATGCTCTGCATACACCAGCCTGTCATGATCTCAATCTATATCTTTTCTCTTCTTTAGTTGACAGCTATAATTTAACTTTAAAAATCAGTTTCAGAAACTGGCTGTTAGAGTCACACTCGTTATAAATAATTTGGTAACCTCACTACTAGGGGCTTCAATTTCCTTTTATTAAAGGATTCAGGGAAATTTATATGTACCGTTTTTTAACACAAAATCTTCATAATTGATATATGAGAATTATAGTAATAAAAGCATAATTGATATATATATGGTATTGATAAATGAATATTAAATTTAAGTTGTATAAGTATTTTTTTATTGGGATAGAATGGTTAACTTGACAGGCCCGGTGATCGAGTGGCTAGCAATGGCCACTTGGTCCCAAGAGCCGCGGGTTCGAATCCTGCGCAAGGCAAACAGTTGTGTGCATGAACATGTCTGTTTGTCTTGGTCTGGTTGTTTTCTATGTATAATAAGTATTTATTTACAAAAAAAGTATTTATGTATATTTATCAACAATCTAGTATCCGTAGTACAAGCTTTGCTTAGTTTGGAACTAGATGGCGTTGTGTGATTTGTCCACGAATTATTTTATTTATTTATTTAACATTAACACAGGACAGTTTTCTTTCTTTCGTATATCGAGTATAGCTATATGGACTGGCTTAGTGAGCTCATTGTCGGCGTAATACCGCGTTCGCTTTCGCGGAACGAAAACTTTTCGAATGCTCGTCGGCCTGCCTTTATTAAAACCCACCGAGCATATTGCACTGACGGCAATAAGTAAGACTGGATTCAATATTCAGTTGGGAAGTTTTATTATTGCGGTAAACATAATGAGTGCAGGTAAGGCTGTTTCGTCTACCGGGATTTACGGTGCCTCCGAACAAGACAGAAATTAACTTTAGCGCTAAAGTTGCTAGTTTTAATGGTACGCCTTTTATTGTTTGTGTTATGTTATGTTGTGTTACTTCTGGTAATTTTGAAGTTTTATTTAGCAATTTTATTTTTATTTTTATATACGGATGGATGTGAATGAAACTGGCTTTGTTTCTTAAATTGTAAAAAATACATATTTTTTTATTTACCATTATTAATTTAGTTTTTTAAATTAAAATAAGGATACTCTAAAGTTACATTATTGCCTAATATTTAAACAATTGAAGTTGTATAATATGCTTTCTATGTAAGTTGGCACAGCTTTTTAAACTCAAATAAGTAGTATATTCCATTAAATTCTTCCATAATCTTTTCATAATTTTGTCTTCTTTCAGATTTCGAACTATAATTTCACCTACACTCCACAAACATCTCTTAGCTAATGTAAACATAGACACACCAAACCACTGCATAATCGCGGATCCATTGTCCCCTCTTAAGACGCACCGAACAATATTTAAAGGAGATCGCTGTCTCATAAATCAATGGTTGCCCGTGTTGCGCATATTTCATACTTAATTCTTCTACATCTTCTTTAGTTTATGGGTTTACTGCGAAATGCATCTGTTACACGTAATATTTAAGGTAATGCTCTTTTAAGTACGTAATTTTTGTCACAACATTTTATAAACATCTTAAAATAATGTTGTTTGCTTCGTTGTTTGTTTATTTAACTTGTAACAACACCGTTTGTTAGACAATATTATTTTTAATGTTAATGTAATACTAAGTATTTCGGAATCCTATTGAGATCGGAAATATCCAGGACGTTCGTATTTAAATTTCCTTGTGTTTTCTTCAATATTCTACATTCGATTGATAAATATATCATCTAAATTATTATAAGAACTATCCTACTGTTCGATTTACAAATAATATACTACATTAGGTCTGGTCACTAATAAAAATAAATGTTTTGTAAGTATTAAAAAAAAACTTAAAAAAAAACACGCGAAGACTTTTTATATTATATTTCATGTTCCAAATACAAATTTCCTTTTGAATTGATTAATATTCTTGAAGGCGGGCTATAAATCTGGTGTTTGGTGAATCTCAGCTGTTCTCCCCTGGTAGCCATATATTGCAATATCGCAAGCCGAGCGCTCCACGTTTGATTCCCAACATGCCAAGAAACAGGATCTTGTTTGCGATGTTATAATATCTTGGTACTTTGAGAATTAGTTTACATATAACATTTTATAACTAATAATTTCATAATTGATGCAAATATGAACATACAATAATTTTCAATTTCTGTCCAGTCTATTGTTACATTGCTATTAGAACCTAAAGCTATAAATACTTATCAATCAAGTGCTCTCCTAATTTCAATCAAAATACATAATCGTATAACCTTTCTAAAACTGTGTAGAAGTAGCGTCCCATGTAAATGACGGGGCCTAACAATAGACGCGAAACAAGTTCTGCTTGGCTCTTTGATTTCCAAATTCGCACCCCGTTTTACGCTCACTAATTTTCTTGTTCGGACACAATTTCGGCGGCTGTGGGTCCCTCACAATAATAATTTCACTGGGAAACTATTATGCTCGATCCTCTCTAGCCAGTAATTAATTTCTCCATAAACTGGCTCAATTGAAGCGTGAAGATTTCGAGTAGGCTGACTTGCTAATAATATTTTGGTAGGCCAATAAATATTCGTATTTTTTTGTCTATAAATATTTTGTAAGATCGTTTACATTTTGCGCCACGTTTCAATGTTGCCGATCAAAAGTTATTCTACATTTTATTTAAAAAAAAAGACTGATGCATGTTTGTTTTCAACGAAAAAAGTGTCAAAATCAAAAATATGTAGTAAGTACAATACAAGGACAAAGTTTACTTTAATTTACAAACTACCGTACCAACATCTAATTCTGGCTAAGGAAAATATAACGTAATAATATTACTAAAAGGTAACAATCAGAAATTTCTTCTATGGAATGACTTGACATGATTGTGAAAATTATAAATCTTTTCAGGATATATAATATGAGGATAGCAGTATGCTGAAGTCATAGAACTGCATTGCAAAGACGATGTTACCTTACGCGGCCGCATGTGCAATAAGATACATCAGAATACCGGTGAAGTTTCGAGAACAAAGCCGCAACTCGCGTCCTCTTGTATAAGTACACCTATTCCTGTATTGTCGAATTCACTTATACATCAACTTAACACTGTTTCTAAGTTTGATGAGCAAACTGATTTTTTATACTTTACATATTGCTGGCCATTTCCAATAGCTGTGACTACACTATTATTCTTACATGCGACTCAACATGATTCATGGGGACTCGACACCAGCTAACAGTACTTGACAGTACACAAATACCTAAGTGTATTTAAAAAAATATTTAAGGCAATGAGTGAATCGTGCCCGCGGCCTCGACTTACGTACATGGCCTCTCCTGCTTGGCGCTACTGATTTATACAAAGAACTAATGCACAACGATGTCATTCATGTGCATGTCCTTTTTAAAGTACAAAATTCTTTAAAAAAAATCGGAAAAAAATGGCGTTGGTAGTAGGATAGCACATTTTTCCGAACAAATTACAAAATTCCATATAGGTACTTTTAAACTATAAGCAAAGCTTCGACTATGGGTAAACAGCTGATGAGGTTACATAAATACTTTATTTGTAGATAATTACATATTTTACATAGAAAATCCCAAATTAAAAACCAACACAAATATCCATTTTAAATGCTAACATTAACACTTTAAATTACTACCGAACATTATGACAAAATATAATATTTTTAATATCAAATTTTAAATTTTTGGGTCAAATAAAAATATTGAGATTTGTCTGATGTACGGCGTTTTCTACAACGGTATGTCACGTACGTTAGCATGCAGCATTATTGGCTCGCGGGCAGCCTGTGACTCGTCTAGCCAGTTGGCGTCTAGCACATTCTCACCTGGGGCCCGTACTTGGTAAGACTTCGCAACTTTGACGTCGCTTCAATGCGGCTTGAATTACTGGAGACCACAATCGATACGTGGGCTCAATACGCTACATGTCAATAAAGTTATTTTGAATTGAAGTTTGTTAATCTTATTGGCTGTATAGTTCTGGCACTAATATTTGAAATTAAAATCTATATCTTTAATATTAAATGTTATATTTCGTAATCGTTCGGGAATTAGTAATGGATAAGATTCCGATTCATAATAAATTTTGGGTACATTATACCAAAGTAATAATTTTAACTTCTAAAAATGTTAGGTCAACGTACCAAATAAGTGAGGCTTTTTTGCAACAAGGAAATAAATATTATTTTGCATTTATGGAAATAAAACCACTCAAAAATATAATCCCGGAAACATATTGCAACTTAAAAACCCAACGTAAACCATTTAACTCCGTTGGAGAGCCGACGGTAGAGTTTTTACTTTCCTAATTAACTACCGAGCCATGCCAGCACGTAACAGCCACGTTCAACCATAAATACAGCAAGAAATCGGGACCATCCCCATAAATTCCTCTCGTAAAAGGCTCTGCGATTATGTTAGAGGGTGGTATTAGTAAAGTTTGTCCAATAGAGGGGGCTTACCCCCTCCATAATACATTTTTCGTTGATGTAACACGATTTCTCGACGGCAACGCTCAGTTACGTGATGGATTAAGTAGCGGCTTGGTCTCACCACCACCGGATTATGAGCTCCGATATTTAGGGCATCGACTGCTAATACAACGTTTGCCGATAGACTTAGGAGAATAAAGTTCGGGATTCTATGAGGTATTCTTATGCTTGGCTCGGTTGTCTGTGTTCATTTTATCAAAAAATATTATATGTACCATTGAGATGAGTAAGATATATATATTGTTAATTTCATTGATCCCTCTGATTAATTTCGAAATACGTATTACGTATTTCATATTTTAAAAAAATATATGTTTTTTTACTTACGTATGCGTTTTTGTTCAGAACCTTAAACATGGTTGGATATGAGAGAAGGGAAATTAGGTCTACTTTTATTTTCAAAAATCCATGAAAACGAATTAAGCAACAGCTAATATACTATATAAATAAGTATATACAATAATAACATGATCGTATACATGAGTCATAACTAAGGAAAAAGGAGTCGTGTTCCAATTTTTTCCTTATATCCTGACAATAATCATAAATACATTACGCCCGATTGGACGTATTATCCGGTTCGTAAACAACGCACCTCCTCTACTCCTACGCTCTAACTCTTTATTGCCTATCTAACTTGGTTGGATTTTAATATTATTTCGCCTTGGCTGCGCTCAAGATTCTATTATCTTTAAGATGCAATGCTTCTAAGAATCTTTTCTTTACTTTTTGGTTAAAAAACCTGTTGTGGTTTTGTACTTAGCGTTCCGTTTATGTATGGACGTGACTACTTGATTCCCTGCCTGGTTATTATTTTTTTTTAATGCCACAAAGGCAAACAAGCATACGGCCCGCCTGATGGTAAGCATCACCGTAATAGACGCTTGCAATACTGGGGGTATCACTCACGCGTTCCCAACCCCCTCAAGTGGAGCTCTGGAGACCTTACTCACCGGTGGAACACAACATGGTCGAGACCAATGCTATTTGGCTACGTTCTTCTGTAAGGTGGAGGTCTTCCCCAGAGCTGCTCCGATTTGAGCGGATTATCCGCTGTGCCCTATCTGCTGACTTTCGAAATCCGTATATATTTTTAATTATTTAAATATATCTCCTTTATGTATTATTAGGCGTTGCTAATTTAAGCAAATTTTCCAAAATATCCTTACACCGACTAGAGTGGCGGGCCCCAAAACGTATAAATACTGAATAAGCAGTAAACTGTATTACTTCGGCGAACCCTTTTCAATTCGCGAATTAGTAAAAAGCTAAGAGGGTGAAAATTTTAACTTAAATGTTGCTAAGCTTACCTGCGAGTGTGTTTGACAGATCCGAGTGATTGCATCCCTTGTTTAAATATACTGATTTAATTTGTTCCTTCATGATGTCATGTGCCAGAAGTACCGCTATCATACACATTTTATTTTTATGAATTTTTTTGTAATATTGTGTAGGTATCATAAATATTAAAAAAATAAACAATATATTAAAAAAACGTTTTTTTTTAATGTATTCGTTTATATTAATCATTTCGGGTTCTGTGAGGCTTAAGGTTTAAAGACTTTTATTCTCATTAAGACATAAAATACATCACTTACATGAGAACATACAACATACGGCTTTGCGTTACAATTTAAAAGTTTATAAAATATTTTTAAAAGTTTTTATTTAACAAAGAAAGACTACTAAAAAATTGTGTCGAATGTAACATAAAGTTTTCAGTTTTCACATTATTTACACTATTGAAAAATTTGTCTGGGAAAGGCTAGTGTAAAATTACCATGTCATGTCATTCCCTGAAATTTGCCTCTCGCACCCTTCCGAAACACTTAACCTTACACCGCAATTTTGCAAAGTACGTTACACTTTTTATTTTCTCATAACACATATCATTCTCAATAAAACACTTAGCAAACGCGAATTAGACAACGGCGATGCTAATTTTGCATTTTGTGTGTAAACGTCTACAGCACAGCACACTGCACGTAAACCGAAATTATCGCGCGTAATTAAAAATGCCAACACACTCGCAGACGGGCCGAGCCTGTCTAATTAGCAAAAAGTTAATAAACAGACATGCGGCTTGACAGTGACAAGCTCCGTGAAAATGCCAAGATGAAACACGTTTAATTTGCATACTCGTAACGCTGTCGAGTTATGTGGGCATGTGGGGTAGCTATGTTCATGCGCGAATAGGTACGTAATTTGTTGGAATATTTGCCCTTATTGTTAATATCTTTTGTTAAACCTTATTATCTGCTAGTGACGTTAGACATCAAGCGTTATTCAGAAAGGGAAAGGAGTTGGATTTTCGGATCTCTCATTCACCATTCACTATATCAAATTTGAATTTCTTTAAATCCCGTACTTCCGTGTTTAGTGCGTTCAAACAAAGTTCTCAGCCCTTGTACTACTTTGGTACAGACAATTTAATCAAGTTTTTTTTTGAGCAGATACAATAAGCATAGTGACTTTTATAGAATCTATGGTTACAAAAACAAATATACATGGCACGATAATTCATAAATTTATATAACAGTGCCAATAATTTCCGAATACTGTCCAAACTCAATGACCATTGAAACAAATCATTAAGGTCACCCCACACGACACGAGTCAAGACGCGCAGGCATCGATCCGTCAAATTAGTCACTCGCTACGATGGAGCGGAGTGCTCTCAGGTGCCGAAGACGGGCATCACTAACAAAGCCAATCAGAGGCATACGTCGTCACTGCCCTAACGGATAATCTATCATAATGACATCGATTTCCCATCTGCCTTAGCCGGGGTTACGTGACTGACGTGGCAAGAGCACCGTCTTATGTCCTTGCGATCTCTGATGCCCTTTTGATAAGTTCAATTTGATGTTGGATGATAATTTCGTGGTGCTTAATATTTATGGAACCTATTATAATGCTGCTCATTTTAAACTTTTTGTTTTGCTATAAAAATACCTAATTATTACATAGATTAAAAGATGTAAAATATAACTGCTCAGGCATGACACTCTTTGGTATTGATCCTTTTCCTTTTAAAATGTTTTTTATGTACAGTCACATGCAATGATATTTCGACCTTTCTACACCGACTAAACCGACTTCAATCATGTATGAATTGTACTTGATATTAATACTAATTAAACAAACAAATTATTTTAATAACATTAACGATTTGTGAGATAATTATTTAAATTAAAGTAAATTAAAGTTTGTAGTAAATCAAGCAACCACAATTTCTAACATTTGCTCATCGCATTTGAAAGACGCCAGCGAGCACGCCTCGCTACGTGTCTAATAAGACGCTTCTTGCCATCAGCACCGACAATTACCGTGTCATGTGGTCGTGTCTCGTGTAGAACATCCTTCACGTGGTCTTATTATCGCACTATTTATGTTTTTAATGCAATAAGTTCTTATAATATATTTTTTCAGTTTTGACTTATAACAATCTCTTCGAATCATTTAACTACCACAAGTTCAGTTGGCAGATATTTAAATAGACCATGTGTTCGTTTAATGAAGGCACGATTTTTTTTTGTGTATAACACAGATATTATACAGCCCATATCAGCTAACTACCTATATGGAGTTTGAGTGAGCCTCTCACATCAGATGAAAGCTGTAAATGGCTGCCCTGTAAAAATTTCTAAACTGTTTTTTTTTAATTCTATGCTGTAATATCATCGAAAATCCTCATGTCTACTCAATCTATAACATAATTTAGGTAATCTTTATTGAATCGAATTGAAGTAATCTCTTAGATAACACATACATTTTACTAAAGTATATGTGTTATGAAACTATGTGTGATTCCAAAAAAGTAAATTTTAAAATTAAATCCATTTTTTAAATTCCTACGGAAACGGGAAAAATATTCGCTAGTATCTAATAAATGTACATAGGCATTGAGGTCGAGTTAGCGCAATGCGGGCTCTTGTTCACCGTGAGTGACGCAATCTTCCAACTTACCTACTTCACATCGATTTTTAAACAAAGTACAGTCAAGAGAAGACCTTTACATATTGGACCATTCTCAAGTTCTATGTCATAAGAGCCAAAATTGCACTGCAAGTATAAAGCTCGACGTGCTGACTGTACCTTAATATTATAACAGATGTTTTTCTCTACTATAAAGTAATTTTGAATAAATGAATATATTTAATAAAGAGAAATTACTAAGAGTATGAATGAACTAAAATAACCACTCACGAATAGCTTCTTCGTCAAATATCTAATATTGGTGTTGCGGACTAGCCGTCAGGCTGGAGGTGTAAATACTTTTTTAATTACTTTTTTATTTATTTATTTTTTGCCTTTGACAGTTGTCATTGCGCGCCTTGGTCGGTCTTGGTTTTTAGTTTGCCTTGGCGTTGTAATGTTTTATTTTATTATATTTTCTTTTATTTCATTATTATTTCATTTTGAGCTCTTGTTGCCATTTCTCTCCCCTATCCTTTACAATTTGTTTGACGTTTCATAAATGGCAAATAGCCAGAACTTTATTAGCAAGTGGTGAAACTGGTACTTTTTAGTAAAAAATATTTAAATTTTAATATCCATATCAATACGATGATGATACAAAGTGAAGTAGCATCACGCAGAAGTAAAAACTTGTAAAATGTCAATGAAAATGTCAAATAGTTCATTTCTACGTATACAAGTCTTATTTTTTGCCTTGACGATCTCCGTGGCGTGCACGCCAGACCGCCACCCATGAGGTCCCGGGTTCGAATCCCGGTCGGGTCATGATAAAAAAACGAACTTTTTCTGATTGGCCTCGGGTCTTGGATGTTTATCAATATTTGTATATGTTATAAAATATAGTATTCGTTGAGTTAGTCCCATAACACAAGTTTCGAACTTAGTTTGGGGCTAGCTCGATCTGTGTAATTTGTCCCTAAATAATATATTTTATTTTATATGTTTTTTTATTGTAAATTAATAATTTTTTATTGTGTTCAGTTGTGTGATTTCTAAAGTTTTGATTGTATTAGACAAAGACTGCACATATCCCGCAAATTTCGCCTTGTAAATCTACACTTGTCCCTGGCGGAAGGCGCGGGGCGGGTACTCCACTCTTTCGCGGCTCTAATGAAGCGGCCGCGACGTCGAGACCCATAATGGTTTCCTCTCAAGCCTTTGTAGACACAACTTTGCAACTCTTCGCGAGAATAACTAGAAGTGACGCGGAAGACGTCGCTTTTAATAGAAGATTGCTTAAATTCTGCACTGAAATATTATTTTTAGATAGAAACGTATTTATATTTAATAGTATAACTATTTTATTATAAACTATCTGTTACCCGCGGCTCCGCCCGCGTGGTCAAGGGAAAATGTTAATAAGTTTTCCCATGGGAATCTCTTTATCCCATAGGAAAATAGTAGCCTTATGATACTCTCCAGACCTTAAATCATCTCTGTTAAAAAAATCATTTTCGTACTTAGGTTCCTTTTGACGTGAAAGAAGAACAAAAAATTATATACTTTTTTTTCCCGTAGGAATATGAATATGGACTAGCAAAACTCACGCAACTTTGCGTGTATCCCGGTTTCCCGTGGGAATTTGGAATACATTAAAAACCTTCCTCTTGAATCACTCTCTATTAAAAAAGTCTCTAGTCTAGTCTAGTCTCTAGTCACAATTTGAGGTCTAAAACTTCAACTAACCTTCCACCCCCTACATATTACGCTGTTTCACGACACTACATAGGTACTATCTTGCTCCACATAACGTAAAAAAATAAAAAATAATGATACAAATAAACAGAGTAAAATTAATACACCCTGCATACAGAATAAGCAAAGTCAGTTCCATTCAAAGCAAACTCTTTACACCCTACATTTATTTGTCTCGAATGTATATAAGTAACTATAGTTTCTTGAAGACTTCTTCATTTAGGCTCATGCAAAGACGCGTATCCCGTCAAACAGGGTTTATTTACATTCCCCGTAATTAAAGATGCGACGGCATTTCAAAAGAAACTCTATTAATTTGCCAGCCAATATTTACTTTTAATAACTGACGTTAGACTTAAGGCTTTGCGATTGCCAGGCGCGATGAATTATGGGAGTAAATATGTTTTGCTACTTACTGTGTTTGTAATAGTTCAAAGAAAATTTGGGGTTGTGGTTTCATTAGTATCATGTGATAAAGATTTGAATCGTATGAAAGTTTATGCTGTTCAATAATTAAAATTCTAATGTTCTAATACATTTTTAGAAAGAGTATTCTTAAATCTAGAATTTCCCAAGAATCTGGCGTAGATACAAAATTCAAAGAAGAAATTATTGACAAATATTTAAACGTTTTTGTAAAATTTTTGTAATGTTATAGACTTGTAAAATAAACTAGGAAAAATATAGCATTCAAGTCGTACAAAGTTGGGAAAGCTCAGCGAATTAAGAGTTTAAGACTTTGCATTTTTTAAACAACATAAAGAAAATGAATATTTAGCTCTTTCTATTCTACATTTCATGTGATACAAAGGGCCGTATTTTAGAAGAAATTACGAGTCTTCTATGTTCACTTTTGTTACTCCGACAAGTATAAACAGCTCTATGGAAATAAAAAAGTTTAGCTTATTTTGTTATATGTTAAGTAGCCAAAGAAACTGACTACACAATTTCCATAAACTTTCGGAAAGTTCTCGAATGTAATTACAGGGGCGTCACCTGTGAAGGCGTCTGTATGCAAATGTAGCTCAGATCGGAAATTTTCTGCACTATAAAATAAGAAAGTGGGGGCCGATTCTCAGATACCGGTACACCATTTCATCTGATAATATAGCTCGCAATTTCCCGCGCGCATACATTCGTTCGAATAACATTTAGGGGTGAAAATATCGGGCATTACTAATTTATTTGCTCTTAGTCGGCAGCGGGAATGAAGGTGTGTGCACAATATATTTTAATAACACACTCTCAGGAGGCTCTGGAACGTATAACGAAGTCGGAAATATGTATTTTTACTTTGCACGGCCGGTTGCCTCTGTAATGTAAGAGGGAAAATTCGCCTGTTATAAATTTTTGTTAGGGCGTCATCGTACTTCATTAGGATGTGTAATTTTTTGGTATCATTTATATTAAAGTTTCACGCGAATTACATTTTGTAGTCAATTAGCTTGTACTCGCAACTTCGTTTTTGTGGAATAATTTAAGTTTCTGTAGCCTATATACTGTTCCATGGTCCATCTTGAATAAGCTCACAAAAATAACATAGTTCAAGTACATTATTTCTGTGACAAATTTTTATTATAAATGTTTATACTAAAATACATAAAAAATTATTTGTGATTCCCGAATGACTATTTGAATTAATAAAAATAAAAAAATTATCAGATAGTAATTTTCTTTCCAAAGGTTTGTAACTACTGAACCATTTTTTATGTATTTTAGTATAGATTTTATTTATAACTAGCTGCTGCCCGCGGTGTTACCCGCGTTTAATTTTATGCACAGTAGCACCTACTTTATAAAGCGCCATTGAATCAGACTTTTGACCAAATCCTACGAGAATCGCGTACTTTTCGGGATAAAAAGTACCCTATGTGTTAATCCAAGGTGTTCAATATTAGTATTATATATTACATACCAATTATTAAAAATTTGACCAGCCATTTGAGCCTGAAGATGTAACAAACATACACACACACTTTCGCCTTTATAATATTAGTATTATTTGGTACAAAATTGTGTAAACTTAACTTAAAACCATTTGCATTTTCAAATTACCTCATAGGCGAAATAATCAAATCAGTAATATTGTTACTAAGTTCAAAAACAGTATTAATATTGTAACCAATAATTTTGTAAATACTCTCATTTAGATTCCCTGGAGTTATATCTACATTTAACGAACGTCATTAAGCAAAAAGTACGAGTACTTATTTATTTTTAAGTTACTTTTCCTCACAGGAGCAGTAACGAGTAAAAATGCAGAAACTTTCTCAAACTCATAATGATGGGGACATACTTTCTTTTGTTTTGGCGTGAGCACCAATTGAATAAAACATTTATGTCAATGGAGTCCATTAGGATTCGAAGAAGTTGCAAGAGTTTTTAATGTATCTGCCTTCTATATTATAATTAAACGATAACTTGGAGAAAAGGCTTATATATGATGATACTATTTACTGTTAGATTATCTATATAAAAATGTAGAGATTAAATCGTTTTTTAGTTTCATACTATGATTTTCAGAACATTTTACATATTATAAAGTTTTGTTACTTTGACTTTGTGAATGATTAATTGCAACAACTAATTAGTTAACTAAATTATATTAAAATTACAAAATGTTTAGATAGGTATTATTATAACTTGTTATTTTTATACTAAGTAGGTAGGTACGTACTGCATGACAGTCGCCAGGGACCTCCGATCCTAATAGAAGGTCAAGGGAAAAAATTCAAGTTTCAATGGTCTCAAAATTTTTGGAATTATTAAAATTTATAAACTACACAAGGGTTTGAGAATAATGTTGATCATTTCATAAACTATTGTCTATCCTCGCAAGTAGTCGCAAGTGCAACATCAAATACGAACGATATAACTCTATTTTGTGAACATAATTAACACTTTTATGGCGACGGTTACTCGGGATCATCCCGTAATAACCTTGTTAACCCTAGCGCACCGAGTGAGTTGGCTAGCCTTTTAACAACCATGTACATGGGCATTAATCCGAAAGCTATCGGCAACCATCCTTGTCTCACTATAAGGTTTTAATATCTTTTGTTTCGCACGTCTCTGCGGGTCCAGTCTGGGGACCGTGCCTTTTAGTGTGAGGTTTTCGCTCGCCTTAACGAAGGGAAGCAGAGCAAAGGTCGTCATTAGGGCAAGCGCGGTGTAAACAAGGACCGAAGCGCCCGCTAATGGCCAATTCGTGCGTCCTCGAGGTGACCCCAGGTCCGTCTCAGGCCACGCCGTAAATGGGCTTTTAATTGCAATTTTGATAGAACGCGCTTGGATTAGTTTTGCTATGTTCGCATTTGTAAGTTATGTGCAGTTGGTTTATGTTGTACGTTTAATCCAGAGGTTTGATTTCGAATCCCGGTCCAATCCAGTAACTTGACAAATGATTTTAATAGACTGCTCGTTGCTTGCACTCGCAATTAACATAGCAAGACCTGCTTGTGTAAACCTCACATTAAAAATGTTTAATGACTGCTTTTCCTGTGTGTGATCGAAACTGCATCTCGCTACTTGAGATAGAGGTACAAGTAACCTGATCTGACTCTAGTTAATCCTACAAACGTTATAAATGTTCGAATTTTCGTTTCGTGGTATGTTCTAAAGTTTTTCGTAAAAGAATTCATATCAAAACATTGGAATGAAAGTACCTACATGGTTGTTTACCATCATTTTCTTTCAATATACGAATATGTTTATTTTTTGGATTGTTTACCATTGAATCACCAAAATTCCACCCAAAAACCCTATATTTAATAAATATTAGATAAAAATTGTTGTGAGCCACATTTCGCGTCCTAGCAACGTCGCGCGACACCGCGACACGTGTTTGTAGGCGAGCTCGTTCTTCGGATGTGAAATTTAATTTCCGTAGCGGGGTTCTGTCAGCGACGACGCCGAAGAAATATGCCCCGCTCTAAACTTTGTCAATTTGTTTGTAGAGCGAAATTAACTCGATCCAATCTGTGGGACCTGCGTGTTGATACCGCATCATATTATTTCCGTTGAATCAGTAAGAAAGGTGGGATATTGAACGTTACCTGATATTATTATAATTTATACCTATATAATTTTTGGTCTATCTTAAAAATGGTCGTGGTTTCACTCCTCTGTGGACGTCTGGTGGCGGTTAGTCCATATAAATCAACATTTTCTCCAAATTATACGTAAAGTATAATTAAATATGTTAGAAATATTCTTAGATACGATGATTGAAACACCACATTTTTTGTCACACATTTTCTCATACCATATTAAATACATTTTTTTCTTTCTTATTTTATTCAACATTGTATTAAAATTTGGCTATTGTACGGAGAAACAGGTATTTATGTAGTCGATTTGCGTATTTTCACTTAGACATGATGCTTTTGATACACGGGCAAAGTTTAATACCTCCCATAAACAGGAGCCAGTCGGGCCAGTACATGCCTTCCAAACTAAGTTGATTACTCAGTGTGCACCACGTGTGCAAATTCACTATAAATCCCGGCATTAGGTGAAAGCCTTCATTACTTAAGTCCCGTAAAACCCTTATCCCATAACGTTAATAACACAATTACTATAAATCTATCATCGCTGCGCAAACACGGTCCGAATCTCAGCCTAAGCTAATACATTTTGTCCACACCCGTATTCATACTTAACGACAAGGGAGTAGTATTTGCTGAGCATACATGCGACGCCCGCACGCTCGCAATAACCTGGAAGACGGGATCGAGCCCCGGGGTCCTTCCCCAGCCCGAGAGGACAGTAATTACGGTAGGCAAATTAAGCAGTGAGGGTCGAACCGACCCGCGCCCGTGTCCATCTTTGTGCGTTGCCACTACACTAGGCGGTTTATTTTAGGTTATTCCACGTCTTATTACAATGTAGCTCGCCTCCCCTGCGGCGCACTCACCTCCGAAACTGATTTGGTCCCGGCATCAGAGTTTCATTACGGTCTGTCGAAAACAATCCATTCTAAATATCTATTCTTGGGCTGCAATACGAAATTACATTAGTCTGAGGTGGCGAAGGCTCGACTCAATTTGTTTGGGCGTAATAACGCTGCTGCTATCAGGTTATAACAAATGAGCTATTGTGAGAGCAAATCGGAGGAAAACGGTTTCGCATCGTATGCTCGGTTTTATAGTTGGGAGGATAGCTCTGAGTAGAATCGTGTTTGTGATATGAATTACGACTCTATTTATTCATCAGTAACATGAATAGGTACAATGTTCTATAACAACTTACACGCATACAATCAGTTTTAAATATTCATCAATATCAATAAATAAAAAATAAAAACTTTTAACATTTTACGTTACCTAAATACACAATACTATCACATCACAGAGACTGTCAAAAATTTTTGTATTTCTGTGCGACTTCTGACGAACCGCTGCGCTGAACAAATTTTGACACTTGTCGGCTTATGTTACAAGAATTTTTTTTAGCTTGCGCAAAAATATGAAACAAATTCACCGAAAATATAATTTTATTGAATCATGTAGTATCTAGTAAAAGACGAAAAGTAATCATATTTATTCAAATAATTTTAAAATAAGCTGTAATATTAATGATTTCTGGTAGATCGATCACTTTAATGTTATGAATCGCATGACACTATTTAATCTACTAACCTACTAACGTCCAACTAAACTACGACCCTCACAGAACTTTAAAAGAGCGTCAACCTCCACAAAAGGAGACGCAGCTCCCGCGGGAATCTCAAATATAATTTGTCCATTAAAAAAATCAACAAGCAGTGACCACACTCGACGATGGTCACAAAGCATCTCGTTAGGCCGTACGTGCCGGCTGTCACACACTTCACCATCGCATCGGCCCTTCGTAAATAATGAGAGGGCAGCCCTTGCGCACGTTACATAGAGTTACTCACTGTACTGTTTAGTGGAGAAGGCATTTTAATGTTAAAAAATACAATAAATTTAATATATAACGAAATGCTACCAAAAAATTATTAAAATAACAGTACACCACTTTATTTGTATCCGTCCGTATACATGGATTAGGTACACGTCCAATTTATTTGTATTTACTGTAGGATTACTTCACGCAATGTTATTTATTAGTCACCTCTACTATTATTATTGAAATATTATAACTAAGTACCGTATAACTATGTACAAAGATTTCCTAAAAAAAAGGCTAAAGTAAACAAAAAGAACGGCATCTGTAAAAAAAATTACGCGATTAAATAAAACAAAAGACATAAGATGTTAAGTTTATGACATTTAAAGGTCAATGGCCTCTTACTCAGTTGGATAAAACTCGGATGATAAGGTGTAAGAATGTATCGAATACCACATCCAAACACTTTATAGTTCTGCATCCCCTTGGGGAACAAAACCTACGTGGGGCACCGGCGACTTGTCGGCTAAGCCTGAATGCCTCTTAGATTGCCCCCGTCTCCTAAATATAGCCAGGCCTAAACAAGGAGTTGTGTTAGACGCGCCAAATGGGATTTCCTAAGACGGTGCCTTGCGGTCTGCAGGCTGTGCATTTATGCATATGTGTGGCAAGGGTTCGTCTGATGCAAATTTGAATTGTCGGGATGAATATAACTAATTCTTGATCAATTCGCAAGCGTATTCATGTCTCTATATTATAATTAATACGGAACTCGAGCCATTCTGTTATTTTCAAAAATAAAAAACTACGAAATAGGGCTAACACAACTGCAAATTCGCATCGCATCGCAAATATCTGCGACCTCGCGCATCGCTTTTCGATATTAAAAGCGATATAGCGCAGATATTTGCGACGCGATGCGAATTCGCAGTATGTGTGCGCCTACATTGGCGTTTTAGATGTGTTAGCATATAGACAAAGACTGTACTTATACGTAAGTTTAGATAGAAAATAATTCGACTCTCACGTCAACTCGAAAATACACAAGAACGGTTGCTGCCTTATGGGCCTGGTCTGCTCCTATCTTTAACACCGATTTCGCATTTTATATTTTAGATTTATTAATGGCACTACTTATTGACATTCCGAGTGCGTAATGTTGAATGTACCTAGTTTAAAATTTTATGTTAAAAAAAAACGTACGATTAATTTTAAATGACAAAAAAGGCCGTAACTGGTTTACTTTCGCCATTTCTTTTTTACCAGTGGTCATTATGCTTTTGTTTCCGAAATGGTAGTAGTAGTACCCATATAGAGTAGATTAATTTATACAAAGTATTTATTACAACTGTATACTTTGTATACAAGAGAACGTGTTTGTGAAAACCTATTCTCTGAATAAAAGTTTTGAATTTTGAATTTTTTTAAATTAAGAATATTGAATACATTGAATAACAGAACCCTAATCACAATGCTTACCACCAGGTGACCGACATACTACGAAATTATTATATAATTTTTCAACCTGCAGAAGCAGTGCGTTCCCAACTCAACTTTCTTAAATTTACCACTGCCACTAGTCACACCTCCAGAGAGGTGAAGTAAAGAAGCTATTTACATGAATTAGCCGACATTTATGCCTCGACGAGACAAACCGCACAGCGCCACCTGGCGGAGAATTATACGCTCGTTACACGCTCCACCGCCTACGGGCCTGCGATATCTTGCAAACTTGTATTTATTGGATGTTTCATGATTTTACAGCGGTGGTGTCGCGAATGTACTCTCGAGCTATAAAATGTAGTAATAGTACCGAAATTGTGTTTAATTTTATTAATTGATGGAGTAAAAGATGAAGGAAAGTAGTACAAAATAAAGTAAATATAAATCATGACCTATTTTGATGCAATTCTACATCCATTACAATGGATTTTAATATAAAAAAATACTTATTACAGAATATTACTAATGTGATTTAATATTTTGTAATATGTAATATCCAAAATTTATATTAATATCAAAAAACTTTGTAATATTTTTTAAGTAATCTTCATTGTGTCACTGCTGCTAAAACACTGTTTTCCACATACCTGTACAATGGATCTATACTAATATTATAAAGAGGAAAGATTTGATTGTTGTTTGTTTGTTTGAATTGAGTAGGCTCAGAATAGGCTCAGTAGAAAGCTACATTATCAGGGAGTGACATAGGCTATAGCTTTTCCCGAAATTCAATGTGGTTCCCACGGGAACGGGTCCGGAACTTCACGCGGACGAAGTCGCGGGCAAAAAATCTAGTGTCTTATAAAATGCCTTGAAATGATAACTTTTAGTCAAGCTCCTCTTCTTTCTTATGGCTGCATGTATACTGTTTTTTTTTTCTATTAATGTATGTAAAGCATATCTATCAACAACACAATATTGTACGTCAATAGAAAATTGACGTACTTTATTGATATTTAAAGTATCACACATGATACTAAATATCACATTCTGAATATATTATAGGGCTGATGTTTGGAATTACGCGCTCGTTACTCGCTCCCGGGCGGGGGCAGCTTATCCAACGAGAGCCATCTTTTAAATAGCTCTTTGTCGGAAATCTATTGGCGGTGTCGGGAGGTCGTGGAGTGAAATACGCAAATGACGTTCGGCTGAAGTTAATATTTTTTTTTTAATAATATTTTTAATTAGCTTCACTCTTCGATATAAATAATTGGTTACAATATGGTTATTACTTATTCTCAAGAATATAATGAAAATTTAATAAAAACAATTTTTATATTAAAAAAAACAAACCGACTTCAAAAATGAATTTAAATAATATATAATTTCATGTGCTAGGTACCTACTGTTCTAATTGAAGTCGGTGCTACGCGGACGTGATCACCCGTACTCGTCGTACACAGCCTTCCATTCATGCATGTGGCCTAGGTAATATTTGGTTTGGTTGGCACCGACTTCAATTAGAACAGTAGGTACCTAGCACATGAAATTATATATTATTTAAATTCATTTTTGAAGTCGGTTTGTTTTTTTTAATATAAAAATTGTTTATTTAATACTTTTTAGTGCATTTTATACAGCGGGTTTTTAGAAGTCTGATAGAAACAGTAAACCCTGGTATGTCTGTATAAGTACTGTCTGTTTGTTTGTCTGTTTGTTTGTACACATCACTTTTGAGCTCACTTTTTAGCAGTCCTTTTCGAATACTATGTCGAGACTCGCTCGCTTCGCTCGCTCGATTGTTGATAAATAATCACAAGTCTAACCTAACTTAACCAAAAGTTCCCATATGAAAATTTGACAGATTCGATATACCGACAGATCTCGATCGGCCGGATTGACCGATCTGCATACGAGACGACATATATAATTATAAGCTATTCGTATTAACATTGATACGAATTGTGACTATGTGTAACATTATAACTTGAGAAGGCCTACTCTCTGAATAAGCGATTTCACTTTCGTAATACACTATACTGCAATTCATGGTGTGAAGCAACCTCTTCCTCTTCGGTGCTAACAGCTGGTGCTTGAGTGTCAACTTTATGGTATAGTGAGCCTCCCAATATCGTCACTCAAGAGTTACTTGTTTACAGGTGTTCCCATCATGATAATCAACGGTCTAATATATACCTACAATATTTAAAGAATTATCCTCTAACTCCTATCCGTTTAGGAGTTGTACCTTCCATTATCATCTCACCAACATGGGATGATGACTCCAGACTTATATACATGAATAGGTAACGAAAACATAAGTAACGCGTTGTACGTGCCTATAAAATTTAAGGAGTGCCCTCGATTTACCTGGGATCCCATCATCAGATCCTGATTTGGTGACAAGTTATGATGGAAAAAAAAAACAAATGGTCTAATCTAATACATACCTACAATACCTACTTAAAGAATCATCCTCTAACTCCTATCCGTTTAGGAGTTGTACCTTCCATCATCACCTCACCAACATGGGATGATGACTTCCAGACGTAAAAACATGAATAGCTTACGAAAACATAAGTAACGCGTTGTACGTGCCTATAAAATCTGAGGGTTGCCCTCGATTTGCCTGGGATCCCATCATCAGATCCTGACTTGGTGACAATGGGACCAACTTGGGAGTATGCACTTTCGAATAAAAAAAGAATTTTGAAAATCGGTCAAGAATTGACGGAGTAATCGGCGGACATACAAAAAAAAAAAAAAAAAAATATACAATGAAACATAGAACCTCCTCCTTTTTTGAAGTCGGTTAATAAAAATTAAGGAATTTTGTTTTTCATATAAAATCGAATAGGTAGAACCTACATTACAGTTGAGATCATGAAAAATAAATATTGGTAAAAAAATCTCTATAATTAAAGAAACAAAAAAAATAAACAGTAATTTTAAAATTTGAAATTACAAAAGGTGGTCGGTATCTTGCAAATAACATAAAAGAGAATATAGATAAAAAAATAAAATATCGAGTATCATTTTTTCTATGATTTTACAAAAGAACTATTTAAATGGTATTTCAATATTACTGACGCCAAGGAAAAATGTTATACTCACAGTTATACAAAACAATAAATAGATTATAAATATTTTTTAAACTAACCACCACTTATGTCACCATGTGGCATCATTGAGCAATATTTCCACAGTACACGTTGAAGTCTCCATTTATTCCTTGTTCCCGTCCGGCGCCGTTTGTCTCCGGCGCACCTTCGCGCGTCCGATTTATGGCACAGTTTTGTGAACTCCTAACCGTTACGTGATCTGCTTCCGAATCCAATTTATGCCCTCCATGGGAAAAGTTCTCCCGCGCCGCCTATTCTTTACGACTCGTCTATGTCTTATGCCAGCCTTCAGATTGAGGTGAAATTGTTTCAGTCGATAGATATGATACAGATTAATTTGGTTAGATTCTCCTTTTCGACTAACTTATTTAGAAAGGTAAAGGATATTAAATGGATACAAAACGAAACGAATTAATTTATGCCAATAAAAACATGAGTATTTTTCTCTTTGAACGTGATAGGGTTTATTTTAATAACTCATCATCTTCATCATCTCAGCCACAATTCCACATAGACAATAACTTAAAACTTAATCAGAATAATAATTTATAAATGAAAATTTTTATAAAAGTAGCTAGCTAGACAGTAACGTATTGAAAGATAAAAACATTTTTTATTTTATTTCAGTTAAGGATTTCTTCTGTGTAATATCAGTAGTAACAAATAAACCAATTAGAAAAAATCTTATAGTTTAAACAAAATTTCTAATGCAGACAATTGGAAACTCCCCAAAACATTCCAAAACGGGCGATATTAAAAGCGAAAATGTCAGGGCGAATTGAGTGGAAGCCAGTTGGTCCAAACATGCAAACGCAAGGGTCCGTCTGGGTCCTAACAAAATAGATCCTAAATAATTAGCAACCGAAGTTCAATCCCGTTTTGGATTTAACGATTTGTTCAATAACAATTATTAAGATTTTGTTGACTTTCTATTTTTCATTAAATTATTATTAGATTGATTTTGATTTTACAATATTATAATATTACGATACGAGTAGAACTTATTCAGACTAATGACTCAACTTTTACTTTCTCTTCACATGAAACAACACATAACTAGATAAAATATTTAAAAAAACTGTTCGAAAGCAAGTAGTGCAATCCTCATATTTCCTACAAAGCCTTATGTTGTAGCGAAAACATTAATTTTTTATGGAAGCGACTGCCACCACACCTTCTCAACCGCACTAATACTAACAGCAATAACTTCAGGTTGCTCAAGATATAATCAAATGTTTGCAGAAGATTACAAAGTTAAAATAGCACTAACCATCAAATTGTAAAGAGCTAAAAAACATAATACCGAGTAGGAATAAGTGAAAAGGGAGCTTTCCGAATAGCAACCCTCGGTCACCCGATGGGCATTTAGTATTATTATTTATTGACTGTGCCGTTGACTGTACCGGATTCACTTTTCACCCCACCCCACCCTCGCAAACAAATCGGAAGAAGTAATTATTAAGAATACTGCAAATACGGGTCTTGAGCAATTTCGACCAATCGAGAGGGTTCATTCTAGAAGAGATTTATGCACACAATATTCTTAATAGTAAATTTTAAATAAAGAAAATAATATTCTTTATACATTTGACAAACTAAACAAAAATAATGACAAAAGTTTTACTTAAACTTCTCTTTCTAGGCGAACACTTCTCTATGAATCCAAATGTAACATGGGCTGATGATTACCACAGATTGGAGAATTATCGTGATTAAGTGTATATAAAAAATCTAAATTTAGGAACTCCAGCAACAACAAAATTGACATCCGCTAGAAACAAATCTTTTATTTCTAATACACAATTTTCGGGACTTTCCCTCCTGCCACTTGAAATCGCTCGAGTAATTCTAACAATGTATGTTTATTTCGCATATAAAATCCCATAGTCAAATCTACTACATTGGGATATGTGAAAGGATTGCTAGTTTTGTTATTTGACGCGAAAGATCCTTTGTTGCTAGGATTCGCGTTAAATGACTGGGAAGTTAGTGTGGGGAGGTGCGCTCAATCGGCCGAATACAGCAATCTCTGTTTCCTAAGATGTAAGACAACCAGCCTCGCATGACCCCTGAAAGACTATAAACATTCTCCTCAAACACCTTAGTTTCTATGGAACAGAAAACCAGGGTAGGTCTGTGTAAACTGGACAAGAATCGAAAGGTCTCGTCCACCCTACAGAATCGCCCGCGAATAAATCACAATCTAATACGGTGCGACAAGATTGCTAGAATTTTTCCGTCTTATTGATCCTTTCCGATGTGTAGAGTAATGGCGAAAGTTTTATTTTTATTTCAATGTCAAATAAATATAATATATTCGCACCTTATATAAAATAAAAATATTTGCAGATCGCACAAATATTTTATAGATAAGTAAATTAAACTAGCGACTAACTACTTCACAGCACCTATGCCAATACACAAGTAGTCTAATAAAAATAATAAAAAAATGTTTTGTTTTTACAATATTTTCAGAAAAATTATTGTACACTTCCATGTTAATTAAGGTTTCACTGCACATGCCGCTATTCAAATACCTCCTCCTTAACTTGTTTCCTCATTGATAAGAATCTTGGCTGCGGAAACTGCAGCATGCTCCTTCTCTTACTTCTATCCTCGGCATCGTGAAGAGCGGAATTCAAATATAATAAAACTTAAAATACAATCGAATACAAATATTAGAATCGAATAATATAATCGATAGATTAACAATAGTCTGACTGCAAACACTGTAAGATAACTACACGATATCGGTTGTCTGCGGCGGAGGCGAAATTAATTCCATTCTGTGCCACAAGCGTGTAATGAGACGAGGCCTTCGACCTTTGGGTACCTACTAACATGTATGAATTAATTTGGTTATATTTGAGAATGGGTAATAACTTACGGCAATTTCTCTAATAAGTTTTATTATTATGATTAGGACATATAACGTGATTATTACTTGACGAATGTAACGGGAATTTTGAAATAAAAAGGAAATGTATGCTATTATGTTGTTCTATTTTCTTTTTGTAGAGTAGCATACCCGTTTTGGACATATTATAGAACACATATTACCTTACAGTACAGACAAATTAATTTTAAGTCTCTATCTACCTACTTAGAGTCCTAGTTAACCTTTCGGACCGTTAGGGCTACTTCCCCGCATGACCACTTCCTAATATAGCCATTTCCCGATATGAACACTCCAATTATGACCATTTCCCAATATGACCACTTCCCATAAGAATCTATTATCTTTTTACTTTTCACGGATGAGGGCGACCCGCTGGTAAATATGTTATGGTCATAAACATTTTATAAATATATACAGACTGTAAATAATGTTCTTCATGAAAGGAACATGTCCGCAGTGTAATTTGTGAAACAAAATTCAGGAGAGCAGCACTAATGCATCTCTGTGCGCCGGATATGAGATAGTTTGACGGTACAGCCTTCATAATATGTGCGCTACGTTCACTGAAGCAAACTACATAGGATTACTTAATGTCCGCGGCTTTGCTCGTGCTTTGTTTTTATTCCCACTTCCATAGGAATTTAGAAAAAATATTGCATAAGATCTTTCTTGTTTCATATTTAAGCATTCTGTCAATGTGCCGTCAAATCGGTCAAACCGTACCGAAGATTTAACAGGAGATTTTTTTTTTATTTCATGAAAGTGGTTGACAAAGTACGACGTGTTAGTCACCTGATGATATTTATCAGCAAGAAAGGTGGAGATCTTGGACTTCCGAATCTCTTACTGTACGAAGCCATTGCTGCTTCACGCCAATATTCTGTGAGATACTTCCTGAGTCGAGTTACTCCATTACATAAACCATCAATCTAATCAAAAATAATGATTAATCCTGCGTTTTTATGTATTACATCCGCCAAAGGCGTCTAATATGGCACGCATGAGTGCCTTGCATGGACCATACAGACAGGACGCCTTATTTCATGCTCGATGGCACTTCTTATTGCCTCAGGTCGTCACAGTTCTAATTATAATTACTAATGCTCGTATGCTCAAAGTTGTTTTTGCGGTTTCAACCTTGTTTTACACGTTTGTTTTTCACTGAGGTTCATAATAAGTATGATAATTAGATTTACCTTAGTACGAAGTTATTTCGTTGTTTACACTGTGATACAAATTATCCTTTTTGTGAAAGAATGTTTCATTAGAAGAACCATCGATGAGAAGAACTAATAATTTATTAGCAACGCTATTAAAATAATCAAATGCTCTCGTTCTCATGGGAATTTTCAAAAAACATTATTTATACTTATAAACTAATCAGTTAAACAAAACAGGTCATGAAAATGTGATTTGGTCTTCTTCTTCTTCTTCTTCTTTCTTAATTAATGGCGTTTCTGTCGTGTCTTAACGACACATAGACAATTTCGCCAATGTCGAGTATTTTAAATGAACACTTTTTAACAAAAAAGTACACTTTAAAAGGGCAACGTGGTACGGTGAGGATCCGAGGTCGCCATCTTGACGACCTTCGTTGACAAGGCGGCGATCTCGAATCATGTGATTTGGTGGCTGTTGAGTTTACGACATTCTGACAGAATATCGAGAAAACATTTTTCTATACAACGTATAAATCAACCAAAATGTAGTATATAACAAATTTTTTTTTTATAAACACCATTATCGAATAAATTAAAGGTAATTACTTAAGCGCATCGCGTAAGGAGTTACAGAATGATACGCCTCTTAAGCGGTGTTGCCGCTGCTTTTAAATTAATTGCCGAGTAGCAAAATAATGGAATTAACTTAATCGAATAGTTGTTTACATTGTGTCACTGGGAGCAATTAAAATTGTTTCGGAAGACCATAAATCATTGGCGGGAAAGTGAAACATCACGACGGCGTGCACACCTTGCAATAAATTTCCCAATTACTGGGAGAATTCCGCGATAGCAACACTGGGGTGGCGCGCGGGAATAAAATAAAATTAATTACTTGTAACATCGAGCACTACAGATAATGAGCTGCAAAATGTACCTACTATACGCTCGTATATATTTAATTCATTAGGTTCCTTACGAAATTCTATTACGTTATTGCAAGGACGGGTTGAATCTCGGAGAGTGAATATTGAAAGGAAAAGAGAAAATTGTATAATTAAGAGAAGTAGTCTATGGATTAATCCTCTATACTCTATTCTCTCTTGTATGTAACGCGTGTGAAAAAATAAAAGTTTTTTAAATCCTTTCTGCATTTTCTAAAAAGCTATCAATCGCGGATTTGGAATTTATGACAAAACACCTAATAAGAGGTAGATAAATTATTTATTTATTTGATTAGTCACAGATATTAATAAATAATACTTAAAGTAGCCTTTTTTTTTTTTTTTTTACGTCAGAAAAATGCTTTGTGGCAGCCCCACCGCCCGGGGAGCACGCGGTGGGGACTGTGGAACTTACCACTAAAAAACTGACGGGATGCCTCTTGCCCTGTGTGGCGGGGCCACGGGAAACTGGGATACAACCGCGACCCCGCCAGGGCCGTCCGGCCAAGGTACCAGCCGGACCCGCTCGCCCCCGATACGCTCCGTCAGCAGTACACCGCATCCAGGTGCACTGCCGACACCGAGGACCATCGCTCCCTCAAGACGACGGGCCTTCCCCGGCCCGCCGCCGTCTCGGCTGGGCTATGGTCCCCGTCCACTCGGCGATCGCACCCACTGTGCCGACCGCCAGCCAACGGCCACACCACACTTATTCAGCGTGGCGCGGCCGTCAGCTCCGCTCGTGATTTTTATAGAGGTTGTCTTCCTCGCGGCCCGGGCGGTTAAGCCAAGGCCCCCGGCCCGTGGGTGGAGGACCCACGGGTTACGGTATGCGCCGCACGCCGGCTTGTTAGGCCGGCGCCCACTAGGGCGTCCGCGTCAACCCGCGAGCCGAGCGCAGGGAGTGGACACACCCGTCCGCCTGCAACCCGCACCCGGCGAAACGCAGGGACCGGACCCCGCTCGTCCCCCTCAACCCGCGGCTCGCCGCAACTCGAGCGCAGGGAGGGGACCCACGTGTCGGGACTTCAGCCGCCGGCAAGGACGCGCCGGCGTTGCCCGGGGTGGACCACGTGGAGGTATCCCGACAACCACCCCATACTTAAAGTAGCCTGGTGTAGCGCCATTCTCTAATACTAGCCAAGTTTCAACCCCTACTCATTGACCAAATTGCTGTGTGAATACGTACTTATATAATTTACTATTTTATATGCACTAAATAATATTTTATAAAGTACATTAAAACAAATACGTGTATAATTTTAAACGAATAATGTTAATTTTAACATTAGTATAATCACATCATCATGACTTAAATAAGACGTACGACATCTAAATACTAATCTTGAAATTGGTAGAACGCAATGAGGTCCAGCAAATTTCATTACCGCTTCGTCCGAACTTGATTTCTTGCGGTACTGTTGAGATAAATATTATATTTGAGATAATTTCTACCGGATAGATACAATATAACAATCAGAGTCTAATTATCAAATAAAACTATGAAACATCGTTAGACAAAAAGGCTGGGTAGAGAATGCAATTAGCATTAAATCCGCCTATTGTCATAATTACCACAGATTACTTAATAGTTACTTTCATTACTTTGTATTGTGATCAAATCGACTTGACACGTCGATTTCACTTGAAAATATGAATTTACATTTTTTTAAACAAAATGTAGTCACTTTAAGTTGTCACTGTTGATGTGATAATAAAAAAATAAGTCCGAAGACAAAAATAATTTCTAGAGCAACATTGACTGCCTAACGACACAATGTGCGTCTTCATGAAAACCGTAGAAAATAGTCGTTTTGACGTCCAGAAAAAGAATTGGTAATCCTCATTGCTTCTATATTGCATTAATGTTTACGAAAAAAAAATGTATTCCGTACGTACATTTATAAGATTTTGACATGCTGTTAGATAGTTTCCGTGCAGTCGTCTGAAAGCGGAAAATTAAGTCTCAATTACCTGTATTTTAGCTGCGGTTTCCGTCTACTCGCCGTCTTCCTCGTTATACATCATTGTGCTTCAGGATTTATATCTCAGTAGCTTCATATTATCGATATTTTGTAGCAGTATTCATGTTCAAAATATCATACAATAATTTTTTTTAAATTTATTAATTAAGTACTAATTAATTAAAATTAACAAATTCGTTAACAACGACAAAACAATTTATTGTACAGCACTGTGTTCCCAGTTGGGTGGCAGTTGTAGATAGACTAACTTTTTATGACATAATGTATTTTGTGACTATATCGATCACTTCAACCAAAGATATACGTGGTAAGATGATAAGTTACTACTAAAAGTCGGCTCCAGGACAAAACTACAAATTAAACGCCACAGAAAAGGTATATAAAAGGAGTCATCCAAGCATGGGGTTACAGAAATTAATAGCAACATTGTCTACACGCGACATCGCGTACACATTTCCGCACTTAGATTCCGTCATCCGTCATCGCGGGAGGCTGACGTCTTTATGACGCTAATTGTATGAGTAACATCATCCAACGGTGACTGATTATGAGAACATGATTAGCTATTTTTGTTTGGGAGCTAAACTGTGGTACTTTTGACTAATCATCTCATAACCAGAGATTAATATCTGAGAGGAAAACTACCAATATTAAGATCAAGAGTCGGATAAAGGGAATGAGACCTCCTCATTTTGTTTTTTATTGATAAAGATAAACTAACTTACAAGGTATGTGACTACATGACGAAGAGTATTAAATATGTGTCTCGTATTGCATCTACCAGACAGCATTCCCAGAGTTACTCAATCTCTGTTTCCTTATCTTTTCTTTCTCCTTCATATTGAATCTCTGCTGTCGTCTAACATCACTACGAAACCTATAGGTATTGAAAAAATGCATATTCGGTATGTTATTTTCTTGGGCATTGACTTACTCTCAAAATGTAACATAACAACAGCCTAACTCCACACAGCAAAAGGACGGATTTAAACCTGCTTATTATTTAATTACCTCGCGGCATTTGGGCGATAAGTCGGCGCAACTAAGGCCGAGCTGTCTGAAGCCCGTCAGGCCGCCTTGTACCCGCCGCCGCGATTAATTAGGCATAGCTCTGGCCTCTGTGAAGGCTCTTACATACATTAGAATAGGTTAATTGACGTGTCGACTCCGTCTAACTTACTTTTGTTGCTGATTTGTGCCCATAATTTTTAACGAACCTATGTTTTAGGGCTTCATTTTATTCTGAAGGGGAAATAAAATAAACCAAAAACGTCCTACACACTAATTAATCAAACTTTGCAATGGACCAGAATTCCATAGGTACACATTGCTATACAAACGGACACAAAAACAGGATGGCGAAATAATTTGAATACGTAACGAATTGGAGGGTTACGTGCGGACGAGCCATTCTTTAACTTGCTCTCCTACGGATAAAGAGCTAAACTTGTTTTTAAGGGATGACCGATCGCAGAAATTTATGTATCGCGAACACTGCCGCCGGCCGCCCCGCAAAAAGAGGTATTTGCTGGGGTGGATACAGGAAGATGCCAGATGGAAGGAAGAATTATGCTCCCCGCAGGCTGATGAGGAAAATGTGATTGTGAACTTTCGACGCTATGCAAATCGGACAAGCGAGACGATATACGCCGGACCCGCCGGATTCTGTCGCACGATACGTCTCTTTTATTTGCAGATTTGAATTGGCATATCCACGCAGCATCAGGGGTGTTATTGTAACCGAAACAGTTCATGTTTTTTGTTTGCGATGGCTAGGTATTCAGCCGAACTTTATGTAAACTTCGAATGTTCCCATCAATGTATTCAAATTGATTCATCGAGAATCAATTGATGAATGGCCGCGGCCTACGAAAATACTACAGCTGAAAACATTGTAATAATATACTATATACTTTTCGATTAAATATTACAATCATGGTAGTGTTTAGATAGGGCTAGTGCTGTTTTATTGAAATACAAATGAGTGTTGGAGGAGCTCAGCGACCCGTGCGCGTGTGCTTCGAATAAAAGGGCCGCATTAGAATAATTTGCGTACCGAACGAGCACAATTCTTCACATGGAGAGACCTTAAATTTCACTATTTTACATACTCGGGATTATCATATCGGCGCGGGTGTCGGCCCCGGGGCTGGACGGCCCTCTTTTTGTTATCCGCACCCGACCTCTATCGGGCCGTCTCCGAAATATTTAGTTGTAACTTTTTGTTGCGCCGTACGTGAGCCAAATTCCTAATCATCGTGAAATTCTTTTTTTTGTGTCTTCTTCAACAGCACTTTCAATACAAGAACACTTTTCCTCGCTCTTGCTTTGAATGAAAATTTTACTAGAATGCTTTACATTTCCATAATTCTCAATAGACAGAAAAGAGGCAAAAGATCTAATCATTATAATACCTAGTTGTTTGAAAATAATTTCACATTTCCAAGTAATCGAATAACTGGGAAGTTAATATGGTAAGAAACAAAACACCATCGGTTTACCTCTTTAACCCGGCGCACGGCCGCAGTTATTGTGCGCGCCAACCGAGCCCGCAGACGAAGCCCCTCCGAGGGTCGGCTCTGATCGAAGGTGGGCGAATTAGCCCAACTCTAAAACCTCAATTAAGTCTCGTCTAGCGCGCATTCAGAACGGCCACATCCAATTATCGCGTAGAAGCTTTGTTTCGATTCGGAAACCGAGTCGGTATCGTGAATGGAACTGCGAACGCGGCGGCGATACTTGCTATATTGTGTTCGACGCTGTTACCTATTCGATATCTAATTAAAATTTAACGGAATAAGACTCCATTCATTGATTATTTCATTCATTTGTTTACTTAAATATTAGAATTTGAATGTATTTTAGGGTGTTTTGTTCTGAGATGTTTATAGAATTTGTTTTCATACTAGAAACAAAAGATGACGTCTATGATCGTAGAATGTCTCAGCCAGATGTGTTAACGTCTACATACGGGGCCGGAACCTTCAGTCTTACGTCGGCTCTCCAACAAACATAATAGGATACAATGCTCTTCACATTGCACACAATGGAATGAATACCTCATTTTCTGAAATTCGTCTCTGAATTCAAGGAATGCTGAAGAGATTTTATAGAAATAATATATTTTATTCATTGAACATTAAAAAAGTTTAAGTACTATTGTGAAATGAAAGAATGTTGACGGCACTGCATTATCTTCGGTCAAAATAGGGATATATTTGAGCCATTTGGCAAGAGAGTCATACCAACTGAATCAGCGGACTGATAAAATCGGCACTCTCTAGTAGTGTATGAAACACAAAGAAAATAGAAGCGGATAAGGCGCGAGATGGGTAGTCGAGTTTGCTGTATAACGTTCATAAACCAAACGAAACTAACTTTATTTAGCTCTATTCATCTTTTGTTCATAGAAAACAACGATTATACATACGCAATATTTCTGAACGTATACACGCAATTATAAAAGAAACATAAGCCGCGCTTGCCCTACGGTCCATGCGCACATCCTAATGTGTGGTTCACTAAAGTGCCTATCAATCACATATTCACCTTTTGTAATCACTGAACAGATATTTTGGATCAAATCTGACCTCTCATTGAATAACTGCATGAATCACGGCGGCATGCTCGAATGGCTCCCCCATACGGCGACATAACGTCGTCCTCCTGCAATGGACCATCGCTTTTTATCCGCTATCCCATGTCATATACCTTTATTATGATTATCATAATGATAAGCCGTCATCCCAGTTCCATTTTGGTACCAATTGTGTGTGGAAGATCATTTACTTGTAATGATAAATGTAATGTTAAATAAATAAATCATAATATTCGTATTTTCACTGATGGCTGCATCTAAATATCGTCTTCGGACGAAAGAAATAAAAAACAAATTTCATCTACAAAAGCCATTTATTACTGCTGCTTACAAATGTTCTGGAATAGTCTAAGTTTTTAATAATAATGAACGATGAAGAATTCCATGTCTTTTTTTAAAGTAATGCCTTAAATCCCAACACCAATCCTGTTTGACCTGCGGCGAATCGAAGAAGTGTCCCAAGAAGACATGATTGCTACGTAAAATTCGGTTTGGTCGACCGTCTATAACATGTTATTGTTAAATGTCGTTTACTTCACGGTTCACTTGCGTATTTGCCAAGTTTCAACTTGCAGTAGCGGAAAGGTTTCAAATAAATATAATAATAAAAGATACGCAAAAGTCGATAGTAATGTAAATGAAATTTTTATGACTAATAGTTGGGGATATACATATACATCGAGTAAGTTTCTCTTTTATTAAGATAAATGCTATTTTTTTTAATAGAAATTACCGGTTACACAGAGAGGTTCTAAGAGAGGTAAAGCACAGAGGATAATCCGCTCAAATCGGAGCAGCCCGTCTGGTGATCTTCTTACAGAAGATCGTAGCCAAATAGCATTGGTCTCGGCCATGTTGTGTTCCTATGGTGGGTCCTTACCCACCATAGGAACACAACATGGCATCTCCAGAGCTCTACTTGGGAGGTTGGGAGGGTTGGCAACGCATGAGTGATACCCCCGGTATTGCAAGCGTCTATAGGCTACGGTGACGGCTTACCATGAGGCCGACCGTATGCTTGTTTAAAAAAAAATTGCCAACCCTTATAACTTTTTTTGGAATACCAGATTGCTGTCCAGCGTGGATATATTCTATGCATTATCGCTTATATGGCATTCGTGATACTTAAATATTATGTAGATCTACACCTTTTTAGGGTCCCGTAGTAAGCTACAAGGAACCCTTAAAGTTTCGCCATGTCCGTCTGTCCGACCGCGGTCTAGCGCCTAGACGCTTGATGCTAGAAAGCTGTAAGCTGCTGTTTTTATTTTTTTGGGGGGTGCTTCCCCTACAGTTAAAGTGGGAACGAAAATTTTTTTTCGCACCGACTCCATGTTGTACCTAGGGTATCGTTAGATAGGTCTTTTAAAAACATCGAGGACATGGGAAGATAATTTTCCAATACAATGATCCGTCGTTTGAGAATTATTTACATTTAACGTGTCAATTTTCGTTTTGCACGGTGGTCCCCCCCCCCCCCCCCCATCTAAAGTCTTAAGTTTAGAATTATGCACGACATGCACTTGGCCAGTTTTTTTTTTCATATTCAACAGGTTAACAGCATTGCCCGATAAAGTCTCTAGCAAGTCCTTACTAATAAGTGGACTAGCATAATGCGAAATCAACTCACGATTCGCACATTGTGGAGTTGCGGACTTATCACGGCATTCAGCCTGTCGCACACTGAGAAACTTATCCGCCACATGAATGGCTCCACATCAGCGTTGAATTTGTAAAGAGCCGACGTGTGCGGCATGCATATGCCCAGCTTTATCTTGCAGCTGAAGTTTTCGTGGTTGAATAGCTGGAGTGGATGAGGCGGACACTGGAGATAGCTAGTTGCGGACTGATGAATAGTCACGGATCTAGATCGCTTTGATAATGGAGTGTATAGTGATAATGGAGAAAATCCTTTTTTTAATTTTCCATAAAGAAAAACATTATACAAAATACATACAAAGGTTATGGTTCCACCATGCGTGTGCGTGCGGGAACGGCTTCATCTGGAAACTTATAGTACTGTAATTTGACATGGATTTCCTTTTCGTTTATTAGAGTGTTAGTTATCATAAAAATACTCTACCCTTCCTTGAATTCTGAAACGATTATTTACTTTGTTTTGTTTATTATGCCTTAAATAATTTGAAAATGCAGAAATGTTCTTGTGGATTTTCCCTGCTAGTATTTCGTTGTGCGTGTTGCGCGGAGCACACGTGCGATCGACGCGGGTTCGACCCCCGATACCGGCGAGACGCACAAATCATGCGACATGCCGAACCGAACCTTTAACATGTTATACCTACCGAAGAAAAGGCGCGAGTAGCTAGAATACCTACATACGTGATGCTTAGAACACTTAGAAATGTACTTCGCATCTACGATACAGTCTTCGTTTCTATTGGACTGAATTAATTACATAGTATTTTTTATTTTTATTAGAAAATAAATTTGACACGTCTGCCAAAATATTATGTAGTCGTTAAAATTGCATGTCAATAGATTCATTATTATCTCTAAAGGAAAGCAGATCCACTCAGACGGTGCGCTGAAATTTGTCCCAAGCCCACTGCAACCGATTTTACAGCGCAATAAAATATTGAAATAAAAATTCGCCCGCGAACAGGCAATAAAATAAAATGCTAACCGTTTTTACGGCGCCGACAATATAATGAAATAATCGTAACGGCCGTCGACGTCACTCCGAATGGCCCGATAAATCTTCCTCGGGTCATATTGTCCGCAGTCCTCTTGGCAACACTTTAATATCGAGAAATATCATCTCGATAATCGAACGCACTAGCCGCCCCGCATAAATCACGGCCCCGCACTCGCTTGTCGTTTATTTTTTAGACTTTCCATTTCCAAATAAACTCCCTGAGCAGCGGGCCAGCGCTTCCTCCTTCCGGGCGTCCGGGGCGGACGTATGATTTGTCGGCTGTCGGCCATTTCCCTTAATATTGTCAATATTTCAAATATTAATTGTTATAAATCAGAAAACTTTATCGTTCCGCTTTTTATAACCGCTCACGGAATTGGATTTTTATAACGTAAAAATTAGCCATATCCGTCATTAGGAGCCGGCCAATAAATACAGAGTAAACGTCGGAAGCGAACAGTCATACGCCCGAAGGAAAACGTGTTAAATTATGTAGGTACACTTAGCGCGTCAATCTATACACTACTTTGAAAAAGTTCCGCCCATAAAACATTAACAAGCACTCAAGGAAATACCGGGGCGATGGTCCGTTCGTTAAGTAGTGTCAGCCGGTAGTTTTTCCCACCTCGAGCGGCTACTGGAGCAGGAAGGGTCGCTGTCAACGCGATTGGCGAGCCGATATCTCCCAAGAGTGTCGCCCTCGGGGCCGCGCGGACTTCGGCACGAAGATCATCGCAAAGCCCTCAATTAATGGCAAACAATGGCGTGCCCCTCACGCGCCCAATTTTCAGTTGTCGCTCTTGTTTTGCGCGGTGACAGTTGGCACGGGTCGGCGGCGGACGCTCACGCAACGTTGCTCATTCTATTCCCAGAGCTATGAACCTGTTAAGTTTCCTAACGAAGGTAATGCGAAGACGTCGAGATGTGTCCTCGAATGACCTTATCGACATTCGGTTATTTGAAACGAAACTGACGGCGCTTAATGGAAAACCTTTACTGAAATGGTGTTCACATACTGAACAATAAGTTTGCGGTGCGGCTACAAAGCGTTTCTGAAATAAAACGCAAAATGCTCCATCCGAAGCGAATACAAAACTAACAATAACAAAACACTCGTGTTCAAAATTAGCCGTGTTAATGCTAACATTAAAGGCATTACAGATTTACTCACGCTCAAATCACGTATGCACTCACTAAAATCGTTACAAAGGGAAATTCGCCCGCAAAACACGTCATGGTAAATACTGAGGCGTAGTGTTGTCCGGTGTTTCATGAGATGCGAGTGGAGCCCGCTCGCGCGGCGCCCGCTATCGATCCGGGGGCGTGGGGGCGCGGGGGGCAGAAATTTGGGAAAACTTTGAAAGTTTCGCGTCTAATTCAGGCTCACGCACACAAGCGCTAAACCAACTCGGGCCCGACGGCACACAGCGAGGGCCGCATCGTAATTTGTGTTTTGTTTTGCGCCCGCTGTTCCCGAAATGTCACGTGTCTTCGACCTACGTGACTGGATAAATCTGGTTAACACTTTAAACTGTAACGGATACGTGTCAGATATCACAACTTTGGGTTGATGCTCTCATAAATGCTTCAGTCCTATGTTTCACATGTTTTTCTTAGGATACAACAATTTTCATTACATTACCTTGGCTTTGAAAAAATCCGTACTAATAATACGTAATAAAAAAGGACGGGTTGCACTCCGGGAGTGCCGGCAGAAGTGAAAACTAAAACATCAACATTGTGCATTTTTGAATATTTTTGAATGGTTAGGGAATCTTACGCTTTTCCGATCAGGCTATGGATCTGACGCGAGTTTAACATTTTTTACCCATCTTAAAAAGTGCCGAGCGCCGCTAAAGAAGTTTTCACTTCAAAATTGATATATTTACAGTCAGTTGAACGAAAACGACTATAAAAATTATAAAGATAAATTCCATTTCTAATGTAACAAGCAAATTCTTATTTAATTACTTTTTTTATATTCTAAATTAAATTTATATGGTTACTGTTATAGGTCTTTAATCTGAGCTAAGTCGCATTTAAACTAATATTCCAATAACTTACCTTTTCAATCCTGTGCAGTTGTGAATCGCGATTAAAATATGGTTTCAATAAATCTCAGTCATTTAATCTGTTCAAGAGCTCTGAGTCCTTATTAACCTAACTTCGCTAGTTATAATTTAAGTCAAATCCATTTTAAAGTTAAATTATTACAAATTACGTTAGAAATGTTATTTATTCACATGGATCAAGCCTGAGACATTGACGAATATTAATAGTTGCCTAAACTGTGCGTAGTGTTGAACTGCGAATAGATTAAAACATAGATTTTATACAAAACAAATAAAACTTAATTCTGTTATTAATAAACATCAGCCAAGGTAAATCCTGTGTTGTCACTGTCATTCTAGTGGAGAATTGAATGAAATGTGAAAGAGGCAAAATAAATAGTTAAACTTTTTTTGGTATTTGTTTTTCACAGAGCTCTAATGTAGTACATTACAAATGTTTACACTGTAGTAACAAATCACTTTTTTGGAATAAGACTCCTATGCTGTGGTTACTTATTTCATGAAATATGTATTCGGCCAGTCGCGACAAATGTACTCTTCACAGGAGTTGATTGCTGATGTTGGATGGATTTGAATGCTGATTTCACTTTATTTAAATTGGTTCGTAAATAAAAAAAGTAAGGCCACGCGGGCAAAGTCGCGGAGAGGAGCTAGTCTTCTTTACATTGTATTGTGTCTGTCTGTCTGTCTCTATGTCCTTTAAAACTCCGCCACGGATTTTGATGCGGGTTTATTTAATTAGGTGAAGAAGGTTTAAATCTATATATATATAAATATATAAAAGGAGAAGCTGACTGACTGACTGACATATCAACGCAGAGCCTAAACTATAAGGGTTAGAAAATTGAAATTTTGCATAGGGGTTCCTTTTATAACGTAGGGGATCACTAAGAACGAATTTTTCAAAATTCCCACGGGTAAGCGAGATATACGCAAACGTAGTTGCGAGGGATTTACTAGTGTATAATGTATTCCAAAATTCCTTCGGGAAAATGGGATACACGCAAACGAAGCTTCGCGGGTTTCGTTAGTTGATAATAAAATATAGAAGTGGGTTTTCACACCAAACAGAACATGAAATGATAATAAAATAATAGCGCTAGCACTAACCAACATAGTTTCACCGAAGGAGGGTGTGTCTGGGGTGTAATTACCCCGCTAAAGATAAAACCGACGAGTAAATTGAAATATGCTGATAACTATCACGAGCTGTCTCAAGTACTAGTTCTAGTACTTGAAAAATACTAAAATAAGCCTCTATTTAAGCGTTATTAACGAACTAGAGTGGTAGATCATGACGTAATGTTCTTTGTTGGATTTATTTGTAAGGAACTATTACATGCAGGTAACTTTTGTAACAAAAAAGTTGTATACCAATTACAAAAACGTTAAAGGCTTAAAACTAATAAATTCCTGTAGGAACGGGAATACTAGGATTGCGTAAACGAGACCGTAAGCGAAACCGTACATTTAAACTTTTTTTTAAACAATTTCTAATCTCTTATCCTTAGCAGTTCCACATCAACTTTTAAAAGAAACAACAAGAACATTATTTACAGAGAAATATAGCTGTATACTTCTGTAAGATAAACAATAAATCTGATGTAGCGTTAATCATAATGCGAAGTGCGACTTACTTTAATTACACTAATGGCACGAATGTTAATTACTAGAGATTGCCGAGGGCGATGACTACCAAATTAACGTGATGTATTATCATGGCGGCAATTTTCATGTTAGTTTATACTTTTGATTGTTTTAATTTCTTTATTGATGTTAAATGATTTGCTGGACTTTATTTCTATTTGATTCAATGGTAAGAAATAACTACCTTGTGTGTTGACTGCTACAAGGAGACATGGGTCTCTCAGTCACCGAACGAAATAGAGTGCTGCTTTAGATACGCCAATATTCTGTAGAAGGGTGGTACTTTTCTGCTTGCCTATTTCATAAATTGTTCTACCACCCCGCAAAATTTTACGAGTCGATATAAATAAACAGTTAAAATTTTAAATAATTTCCATGTTATTATTATACTATTTAATATTCAGGAAAATTTAATATTATGAAATCATTAAAAAATTAATCAATTTTCGTTTCATTCATTTTCAAAAAACAACATAAAAATTACATTTTAAAAAATGTAATTTTTATGTTGTTTTTTTTTTGTATTAAATAAGATAATACAAAATTATTATGATACTTTCTATTGTATGATACAAAGGTTTCATAATATTTACGACGCTAATAGTTAAAAAGCTTAAACAGTATAAATCTTTATCCAAGCGAAAGCGGTACCTATTATAATCTATTACAAAACCCACAATAAATTATCGCTTAACAAAACCGGAGGCAAGTTAAAAAAAAATATCACATCAATTAAGGCATAATTAAATGCCCATTAAATCATACTAATTGCTCCACGCTGCTTTGTTTTTATTTTGCGGCACAATTTTGCCCCGTTTTTTTTTATTCCGATTTTGTTCCGAGAGCAACGCGGTGGATGGAATTCCTTTATTTGAGCACAAACAATCTGTTTACTAACAACCCGTCGACGACAAAGGATATTTAAAAATTATGCTCGTGATAAATTTCAGAGGAAATGGGGAATTATATTTGGAGAATTAGGATGAGTTGCAGTTAAAGGGATGGACACGACAAAAACCGCCGCCAAATTATTTATTATCTAGATTATCCCCTTGGCAGTTCGAGAAAATTAGTTACAGGATTTTTAAATCAGTATATACCGAGAGAAAAAATAAAAGAACTGGCAAGAAACATTACAGTTGCTCTTTTAAAATGGTACTAATACACAATAGTGGAAAAAAAAAAAAAATAAAAAAAAAACAATTACAAAATCATCCTCCTCCGTAAATATAAAGGCAGCTCGAAGGCAGTTCTACGTTAAACATTTTAAGCAGCTTTTACCTATGCGTCGAAAAGATAAATCTAAACAACTATTCTAATAAAATAACATGTAATTTAATCAGAAAATAGCCTTAAAATAGTCAGTTCTTTGATCAGAGCGCAGGATGCGGCTGTCTCCGGGCCATTGTCGTTCGTCACACGCCGTGGTCACCCTCACAGTACATCTTCTAATTGTTTTCTCTCAAAGCACTCACGCTACAATGGATAATGACACTTTCTTTGATCTCCATCATGTTGTAGCTTCGAATTAGCTGAATGAAGAGATTTTTTGTATTTCATACAAAAATAAAATCCTATGCCATATGTTTACAAATCTAACTCAGTTTTTGTAGTACAAGTTTTCCTTTTTTTAGTCCAAATTGTTGTACTAAGAAGAACTAGCAAGAATCTTAATACTTCCTCACATGACTCTACAACATCTATCCATGAATTTATTGGCTAAAAGAGAGAAGAGGGAGAGAGAAATATTTATTATTAAGTGTACTCAGAATTGGGAATCTTTTTCATCCATAACAAAATTCGGAAAAACGAACTAAATTCTATTTTATTTTATGATTTCATCACGTCTATTGAAAATGTACATTATTTTTCTAATATCCTCATCTTAACAGCAACAAAATGTCTCCGAAACCATACAAGGTTAAGACGTGTACAAACTTGCGGGTAGTTTAAAGGAGTGGCAACAAATAAAGCCGTTAGCCGACTATCAGCAGTCCAGTCACGCCACGCGGGATCAAGTGCACTTGCGGACGCACACGAGGTGAAAAGTGTGGAAATAATTTTCATGCTTTAGATATTTTGTTAGGTGCGTCATAATATCCTCGATTGGATTGGTCTTGATTACACTTATGTGTAATAAAAGAACGGTCAATCCGAAATTTACCAAGAATGTTATTTTGTATGTTATGTCATGTACTCCATAGAAAAAGAAATGAAAGTATAGTATAGTGAAGGGTCACTACAATGTACCACTTATCCAAAACCCATGTTAAGGGAACAGCAAGCAAAAGCCTGTACAAAACACACGCAAGAAATCCCAGATAAGAAGCTGAACAAAGAAATGCACTCAAGAATTTATCGCTAAATCTTCAGATAAGTCTCACGCAACATCACCTAGTGTGAACTTTCCCAGTCCACCTCACAAGAAAACCGGAGCGAAGTAATAAGAAAAGGTAGAAGTGCCCCATTGAATGATAACTCCGGCCCTTTGTCTCCAGTCCGTCCTGACGAATCGAATTAAAAGGCTTATTGTGTCTACGTGACAGCTCCTCAAGACCAACCCCTCGCGACGCGTTTTTGTTTCAAGCAAACTAAAATATTACAGGCTATTCAGTAGATCCTGCCGCCTCCCCGGTAGATTTGCTACTCGAATTTGTACTTTTTAAAGGTCCCCTTAATTAAGAGGCAGCTCTTTATTGCCAAAATTCCTAATGCGTTAATTGTCGAAATGCAATCTACGGAGGGCTTTTTAATCATTCAAATGCGTCATATTTTAATTTTGATCAAATTTTTCGAGAGTGATTAATGAATTTTAATCAAAATTGATTTAGGATACTTTATTAAAAACTTTGTCAATTTTATTTTTATTTATTTATGTTATCTTTTCAGAACCATTCAAATTGAATCTAAATTATTACAATGTATTCAATAAAGTTTATCCAATATTTTTGTTACAGACCGCCGCCAGACAACGAATGCCATCAACGACAGAACAAGGTATTTATTTTATTTAACTAATTTATCCATTAAATAATATAAAAAATACACTTCTAAAAATACTAATGACATTAAAGAGACATTATAAATTAAGGTATTATAAAAAATATTTGAATTATAAAGAAAATTTTCTTTTAAAAACCTTAAAGAAAAATCCCTTGCAGCCTTAATTATTCAGCACATCTCACGACGCAATTCCTTACAGCCGCCGACCAAAAGGTGTACCGTAAAAACATGTAGTAAAACGAACACGCACATTAATGAGAGCTATGCAATATTTATACACAGGCAACCCTAATTGCTGGGGTGGAGAGTGGAAAAAATGGGCAATTTCACGTAATGTAATATGTATATTTAAGGTGAAATTTCCGAAACCAACGACGGAATTCTGTCGCGGCCATACTTATTACACGAAACCACTTCAAACGTCTTTCTGTGCTGTGGTCGCAACTTGAAAGTGGCTCTACTTTGTGCTACAGTTACAATGATTTATGTTAGAGAGCTTTATATATTTTTTTTATATTACTTAATAAAACTATTTTATATATTAACATTGTTTTCTATGAATTTCATATTATCTGACGATAATAATAATTATGAAGAATTTAGATTTTATTGTAGAGTTCTAAAAAAGTGTATAACATAAAATCAATTCTTTTTCCAAAAAATGTAAAAGATTGGTATAATAAACGCAATAATAAATTAGTGTGTAAGAAAAAAATATAATATAAAAGACACTACGTTGAAGATGTGATACATTTAATAAAAAAATCACTATCTTCTCTACTAGAGCAACCGTCAAGAGCGTGTACATTAAGTAGCCAGGATTTTTATTTTTTCAATATGTTTAGGTGCTCAACGCTCCCCTCGCCGCCACAATTTCCTCTTGACGGAAACCCTCAATCTAATGATACGGCTGTGTTAAAAAACACAAGGAAATTTAATAACGCCAAGAGCCCACTGCCTCTGAGAAAAACAAAGAAAATTTAATTTCGACGATTCCCACATGCTCAATATCGCTGAGAAGTTGCGCCCTTGTACGCTGACGGCGAAAATTAAAAAAAAAAACCCTCACGCGCATAAAAATTTACATTGCACTGGTTTGCAACTTTATTATTTCATTTTTCAATAATATCGTATTTTCTTCTCCCTATGCATTTGGTCCGCAAAAGGAGTGTGAAATATCTTAGAAGTTTATAAGTGTCCACTGATTAGACTCAGTTTAGTCTTAGATAAGTAATCAGTAACAAATCATTTTGTTGTATAAACTTATATTCTATGTTAGTAATTCTAGCTAAATCATTTGGTTTTAATACTTTTAATTTTAATTTTAACACCATGATCGGTGGCACAGCAGTAATTCATGTATTTGCATTAATACACTGGGCGTCAAAAATAAGTAGTACAGTTTTAAAATTGCAATATCTCCTAAACTGCAGAAGCTAGACCTTTGAAATAAAAAAAAGTTAAAAGACAATTTAGTTTCATTTAATAAAAACTTCATGCATAATATCATTTTTTAAAGATTGACTGAAAAAAAACTTAATAAATAAAAACACTATTTTTTTAAACTGTTGGCTTGTACTTTTGTTTTTTATTGTTTTCTTTATTGCTGATAAATCAATTGCAATTCAAAAGCAAATGTGTCTTCAGCGAGTAAACTTTACTAATCATGCCTCTTTCACCAGAAGAATGTGCAAGAATCATAACTTTTCTCGAAGTAGGCATCAGTATGCGTCGTACTGCAAGAACGGTGGGTGTAACTCTAAGAACGATCCAGCAAGTAAAGCGAAGGTACTAAGAGACTGGAAACCATCTAAGGAGACCAAGTAATGGCAGACCCAGGTGCACTAGTACCGGAGAGACCGCTTAATTGTCTCTACTGTGTTAAGAAATCGTCACCTTAATGCAGTTGAGGTCCAGCAACAGCTTCTTTAGACCCGAAGAGACTACGTTAGTGAGAGTACAGTGAGGAGAAGACTTGCTGAAGCCAACCTGAAGTCGTACAGGCCAGCAAATGGCCCCAAACTTGAGACAGGGCATCGAGTAGTAAGACTACGCTACGCGCGTCAACACGTACAATGGGGCGAAGAAGAATGGACAAGAGTTTTGTTCACAGATGAGTCTCGGTTTTCTTTATTCACTTCCGATGGAAGGCGGAGAGTATACAGGCGACCTGGTGAGCGATACATTCAAGGTTGCATCTCGGAAAGAGTTCAATACGGCGGGGGCTCTGTACACGTATGGGCTGGCATCTCTTCAGAGGGTCGCACAGAGCTAGTGGTCATAGAAAATGGCACTCTGACTGGTGAAAGATATGCATTAGAGATCCTTAACGAGTATGCAGGGCCATATTTAGCAAATATGGGTGATGGAGATATACTAATGCATGATAACGCCCGGCCACACACCGCTCATCTCGTACAAGAGTACATTCAGGAGGTTGGCATCAGCTTGATGGCTTGGCCATCAAGAAGCCCAGATCTTAACCCGATTGAACACGCCTGGGATGAGCTTGGGAGGCTAGTCAGAAGACGCAGACCACCCCCCGCCACTCTCAGGGCTCTAAAACAGGCCCTGATAGAAGAATGGGTGAATATTCCCCAACACCGCCTCCGAAACTTAGTGTTCAGCATGCCAAACCGGCTCCAAGCTGTCATCAGAGCCCGAGGCGGCAACACAAGTTACTAAAGTGGGAACAAGGCCGAAAACGTAAAAATTAAGTTCTTGATAGTTCCTTCAAAATGGTTAGCTTTTTAGTTTTTTCCTAATTTTCAGTGTAAAACTTTACTAATACTAAATAAAGTATTATTTTTAGAAAACTTTGTTAAATTTGCTATAAAATGACATTTATTTCAAAACTCTAACTTCTATAGTTCAAGAGTAATTGCAATTTTAAAACTGTACTACTTATTTTTGACGCCCAGTGTAGTTGCGTCTCTCACTCAACATCCATCACATTTCATAATGGCTTATGCTTACCATCAGAGCTGATCAAGTATCTTTAATTTTGATTAAAACAAAGGTGTTGAACCTCGTTCTATGTGTAGGAAAACCAAAAAGCTAAAAACGTCCGCATAGTACGCTAGCAGAAAATCTGCATATCACGTTACGGGGACGGTTACCCCAGCAATTATCCGGGACAATGCTTAACACATTTCAAAGGTAAGCAAATTAGTTCCGAACTTAATGATCCGACAACGGGCGTAAATCTTTTTAAAATGCGCACCCGATGTGTTTCCTTTTCCGTAGGGTAAACGTGAAAAAATATTTGCATACCCGACCCCCATATGCAAATCAGTGCGGTAAAGGTGATGAAAATTGTATCAAATTGTTACGATATGGCTTTTAGACAATTTGTCAAGCGAGCAATAATTATTTTGTGCCCCCCCGTTGAGATGAATAGCTAATATGTGGGAGCGAATGACAGGTGCTCGGCGGCTGCTCTTTGACAAAGTGGAAGCTGTTGTTTTGACTTTATATTTATACATTACCTTACGTCACATTTATCACAACTCCTTAACAACACATTCCATCATCAAAACGTTTAAAGATCATTTACTCGCGCCATATTAACTCCAGGGCAAATAAAATGTGTCGTTGGTGCAAAAGGATAAATAGAAATTGATTCTTCAATGTCTATTGCATAGTTTAATAGTATTTTTGTGCTAGCATCGCAGCTTTGTCAAGACTAAATATGCTCGTTAAAATTAACAATCACAGCCAGTATTTTGATGGGTTTAAAAAATCTTTAGCTCTCGGAGGGCACGTAAATCTATCGACATCAATTCTGACAGGTTTACGTGCCTACTTCTGAACGTTCAGTACTTTCGTCTGAAAGTCATTAGGACAAGTCAGTGACACGCCACCTCAAAACATCATCTCAGCTGAGATTAATTGCGTGAAATCCAAAAAGCAAAAATAAAATAAAAAAAGAGCGAGTGTTAACGTTCGACATCACGTTTTACTGATACAAAATAAAGCCAAGTTCCCACGGTTTTCAATAAAAACAAACTGTGAATTGAGCAGAGGTCCTCGAATTAAACCGTAGCCGGGCCGGCCCGCCTGAAAAATGTAATACGCCACCTGTGGCGCCTGTAATCGTATGCGTTTATCTGCGCCCAATGTATGCACTGGGCCCTATCCACCCCGTTCATACACGGATATAGAGCTATCACAAAGTTCCATTTTATGAGTATTGGTAGCAATTTTTCGTGCCTATATACAGTATTTTGAATTTAATTTTAAATAAAAACAGGTTAGGCTTAATCGTTTTCCAATGTTCACAAAATTGCATAGGGGCAAGCCCACCACACTTTCCTACCGCTGCGCTGTGTCTCCTAACAAAATTGCATAACATACTGTTTATTATTACATTGTAATCTAAAAATGTGAATATGTGACATCACACAGTTAACTAAATATATAGAATTAAATCTAACTGATAGATTACATGACGTCCTTTATTCATAAACTTATATACTTCAACGAACAATTCGCTTTATTTGCATTTCACCAAAATTGATATGTGATTTTCCATTTTTTCAATGAAAAAATTACCAACAAGTATTATCTTAATAGAACTTACTAGTTTACCAGGTACAAGTAGTACCTGGTAGTTTACAAGGTGTCAACTTTTTTCCGTTAATAAGGATGATTGCAAACATGCAATCATATCATAAATAACTGTATGCTTGTTTGCCACCTGTGTGGTATAATAAAAATAATAAAAATAAAAAATCTATGATCGCATCTAGAACATCCTATATGAGTAGCATCACGTACGGGCATGCATCCATTTATTCCAATAGAGAGAATTTACTCGCCGGACACTCGGCAGGACAGGCCGAGCAATTATCATTCACGCAATGACTGTCCACTCCCGGCAGGCGTCGATACACCGCACCCAACCAATTAGAACGCCCATTGCATCCCAGTCAATTGAACGGTCGTTTAATTTTATCGATGGCCCATGGACGAATATTCTTTTATGGGTTTTCCCACGATGTTTTTATTTATATTTTCATGACTCTGACAGATTTGTTGATGAATAATACGTTTTTTAAGTACGGTACGGAGAGCGGTTAAATTATTATTTTCTGCTAGTAATATTTTTTGAAATATAGACTTCTAATGTCTTAATAAACCTCAATATTTCCGACATAGTAGTTTATAATATAAGCAACTAATTCATAACAGCAAAATTAAGTACAAAACAAGAAGGAAAATAAAAATGAAACAAAAATTTAGAGAGATGTTAGCATTTTCTCTTTCCAACAAAATATCCATGTAATCTCTCCAAAAAAGGCCACAAAAGACATTTTTTCCCACGGTTATGAGGTCTTAATAGTGAACCGTGGTCCTTTATGAAGTCGGGCGGACACAATAACGATAAAGGTGAGCACAAAATCCGGACAATAAAGCCGGACAAAAAAGCTGAACGGGGCTAGTGCGGGGCAAATAGTTCGTGAAATTTCGGAGGGGCCGGGGCTGGCCCCACTACACGGGGCACTTTACGACGGTCCTCCCAGTAAACCTAGCCATTACGTCGGGTTAAAGGATCTTCGTACGCGAGTATAAAGATGCCGAACGCTAAGATTTGTTGCCGGGCTATAGAAGGGTTGTTGCAGCCATATTATGATCATGTCGAGTGGAGAGGTCGCCGTTTCCAGAAGTCAACATTGCGAGAGTGATTGAGGGTTTTTGTGAGGGCAGCACGGAAATATGAATCTGCTTTAGAATTGTGTTTTATTTGTGGAGTTGTTATGAGTACATTTCGTTATGTATCTTTGAAAATATTGCTTTCAGGAGTAGACTGATGAGAACTCTGTTTGTATTTTACCCATGTATCTAACATATTATACTTATACAATTATTATAACCCATTCTACGATTTTTGATTTGAGTTTTATGATTTTTTTAAATTACATACTCAATATCTACTAATCAGAAAAAATGCAAAATACGTTTTCTTGTGAAACATACCTTTCAAATTCTCTTCTATCTTTCAAAAAATATTTTTAATTTCACGAGACCTTTTATAGTTATTTTGCAAATTACACCGAATGCTTAACGATGCTCCAAGGGACATCTGTTTATATCAAATCCTGTTTTAAAAATATAACATCTCCTTATTTCAAATGCAACAAAGTCTAGAATAACGTAGCAATATATTTCTCAATACAACATTAACTTGGCATTCAGGCAGAGCATCTAAGGCTAATTGTACACGGCATTCGTGACCGTCCACTGCAAACAGAGGTGAAGGCGTTTACAGGTGTTTGCTGTGGCCCTCACGTAAACAGCTAGTTTACAGTTCCTTTTGCTTGGTCCTGTACTGTAGTATATTGTACGTCTGGGCATACAGTACTTGGAAATTAATTGTAGTTTCACTTTTGTCTATACTAATATTATAAAAAGGAAAGATTTGTAACTTAAAAACTACTAGACCGATTTCAAAAATTCTTTCACCTTTGGGAAGCTACGTTATCCCCGCGTAACATAGGCTATGTTTTATTTTCAAACTAATTATGGATCCCTCCTAAAACCCGAGCGAAGCCGGGGCGGGGCGCTAGTTATTATACATTATTACATTGACAAGATATTATGAAGTGATAGAGCATTTATGAAGTCAACACGATAATTACACTTTTAATAGTTCGTAATCATAAAGTTCAACTACTATGTACTTTAACCGTTAGCTTAGAAAACTTTAAACTTTATTCAATACTATGAAACAAATCTCGAAACATACATAAATTAAAATTTTAATAAAGTTAACGCTATTATGCCAAAACCCCTACAAAGGTTCACAAACTGTAATAAACAAGTGATGCCAACAGAACGAAATAAATAAGACAATTTCATATCTCACCTCAAAGGTTCACCTTTCACCAAAAACATCGAACGTGGTCGTTTGCCCTCCAATTGCGGCTTGGGGCATCCCTTACCCGGTCAATCCTTTTGACGCCCAACCTGTGTGAACTAGCCCTTTGAGATCGCACCTAGCACCGCAAACGTTTGTACACAGCTTTATGGGAGATGAATTTCGGACTGAATAGAAACACGAGGTTTTGAATTGGAATGTGTGATATTTCATTTCTGCTACCTTTAAGTTATGGTGCTATTTCCACTTGCTTTATTTTGTATTATATCAATATAAAGGAGTGTTTGAGGCAGGGGAGATCGGCAAAACTTCGGTCCGAATATTGCTATTATGTAAGTACTTACAGTAAAGACTTTATTTATATCAATCACAGTGTCCAAACAAATGGACAATATAGTAGAAATGCATTGAGAAAAATACTTACTAATTTAACTATACAGGGAGGAAAAAAACGACGAACACAGCCGAAAGTTTGATGATATGACGATGATGAGTGTCGGTCGCTCTCAGGGCACCCTGTATATCAGCGCACAGCCAAAACCGCTGAGTCTAGAGATATCAAATTTGGAATATAGGTTCCTTACGACGTCTAGGGATGTACTAAGAAAAGATTTTTAGAAAGGGCATACGAAGTTGCGAGTATTATACTAGTTATTGCATAAAATTAAACTAGAATTGTGACAAAAGCCACAAAATAAGTAATGAATACCAAGTTAACATGAGGGAAAGGAAATTTAGTTGGGCTTCGATAATCACGAAATATGTAAAGTGCTGAAACCAGCTCTGCATATTATGAGGTTAACTTTTACCGATTTCTTCAACATTTTGAAGTCGGTGAAAGTAATCTCATCGTTAATCAAGTCGGAAATAATCAGAACATGTGTGGAAATGTATGCTACTCGAAAAAAAAATGGCGGATCCTTTTGAATCAATTTCACAATAGAATCATTACAGGCACTTCAACCTTAACATAACAATACAATATTATTTTATACGTTTAATGAAAGTTATGTTTGTTTATAATTAGGTACGAATAATATGAGTGGCCTTTATTTTGTTTTGATAAGTATATTATGCATAAACCTTCCTCTTATGTAAAGGTAAAAATAAAGACACGGACGATAGTATTTTCGTTGTAAGTACAATCCATCGTATCCTCAATATCACAGCCATTTCAATGACGAGATTGCACTCGAGACTTAATTTCATTCCCTAATACGCTCTTATTTGCCCGACATCCATCCGTGTTTGCTTGCCACCGCATTCATTTTACGCTACAGACGTTACCATATTTTCCTTTTGTCTAGACGAAATCTTAACGAATATTTAAGTAGTAACACGTACGCTTTATAACCCTTGATGAGTTCCACGCTTAGTTTCTTTGTCGTGTAAGTGCGGTTTTCTCTAATGAATAAAAAATTTTACACTCTGTCAGTGCTTCAGTAAATTATTCAGAGTATTTTATTCTGTGATATTTTTTACACAACACTCTGTAGTCAAAGAAAGAAAGGTTTTTATGAGATAATAATGAATATCAACTAATTTACCTAATCACATTTTTTATATTAACTATCCAGAACCCATTGCTGGACAAAAGCCCTTCCTCCTTTCCTACATCAGTCCCTTTCCAAAATTGTAACTTTCCAACCCTTCTAATGACTACACACTCTCGCAAAGTTGTGCGAAAAGAAGAGTGTGGATCACTTCGTCCTACTTCCTCTTCACCGTGTCTATAGCCTATAGAGAAAGAGAGAAAAGAGAGAAAGAAAAAAAAATAAAACAACATTTTAAAAATTACATCTAACGAAATCAGCAAACCCCAGGCAAAACCAATTCTCATTTGCGATAACCGCGTAACAGATATTCCTTAATATCATCAACAAATGTAAGTTGCTCGGTATCTCCAAATTGCTCATGTAAGACGAAATTAACCCTAACCCGCGTTAGCGTAGATAAGTCGCGAGCTCATTTGGTGGCCTTCCGGCTGCCGGTCGTTACATCTTGATATTCTTTACCCCTTCACCGATATCCGCGCCACACGAGCATAAATGGTGCGGAAGAAACAGGGTTGACTATTCTATATCAATATAAATTAAAGAAATTGAAGTGTTTTAAAATAGTACGTAATTTTGAAATTGATTTTTGAAAGAAAAATCTCCCCTCCCCCAGGTGGGATTCGAACCCACAACCCCTCGATATCCGACCGAGTTCTCTAACCACTGAGCTACCGGGAAGGTTATATACCTAATGTGTGGTGAAATTTTTCATTCCTTTTTTAAACTGCGTGAGTCGCAGAACTTTAAAATTTTCTTTCTTCTCTTGATCGGGGTCTTGCACTAGATAGCTTAGGTCAAACGTATATAAGTAATTGTTATACACCTTCTTTAATGTTATTTTACCAATATAATACTTAAAATATAAAACTCACATTTCCCCTTAACATATCATCTCAACGGCAAAATAATTTTTGAATGTAAATTATGAATTTAATTAGTGAAATCGTACATGCACGCTCTGTGCAATCGGTTAATTGTATTCGAATGGCAGCCCTGCGAGTCGCAATCGAGTATCTTCCATCCGAATTAATTTCAAAACGCTCCACGAAACGAACTAAGTTCGCGGACTTGTTATTTCTACGCGCAACCGAGCGAACGCGCGACTTCTAATCGCGTAGACTCGCGAGATAAAATGGCGACCCATAATTACCATAACGCGCCTTTCGAAGATATGTGGAGAATCTTAATGGTACGGTGGCTCCGTAAATAATGGGCTCTTATGGGAAAGTTGGTAAAGAGCACTGTTTCGTGTGTAATTTTAAGGGTTTCGCAACTCACGTGCTTTTTGAATAATGTGCTAAATGCTGAACGGGTGCGTTAATGGCGCTTGTTTTGATACGAACTTTACGATTGCTCTTATGGATTCTAATTAATTATTTACAGTCGAGTTATTTGAAAATTTAAGGATATGTAAATAACTTTAACACAAGACGATTTTTACCACGGAATACCCAGTCATAACCGAAGAAATTAACGCCTAATTATGAGAAAAATATTACACGAAACGGTTTTAATTTTCATTCACGATGCTACCTTGATTCCGCAACCATCTTAACCCTTAAAATCCTCGAGTTTACACCAATCGCAAATGCAGATAAAGGTGACTCCAGACGGCAGTTAATTATTTACCGCGGCCGCACAATGCGATCGTCGCTATCAGCCGCAGGATGCAGCGTTCAGATTACGCATGAGTTATGAGCTATTTCTGAATTGTGGTCGCCCGCGGCGCGTCGCTTCTTGTTCTTTAATACCGCAATTAACAGTGGACTGGATATAGAGTTGTTAAGGTGTTTTCTTTCACTTGCATTATGCAATTTATGTTTTATAAATTTATAAATATGTTGCATGTGACAGCATTTGGTGCCTTATTTTGTAATGCCTGCATAAATAAGCACATGGCATCATGCAAATGGCATTATGTTTGGACTGATATGACAGAGGTATCTTCTTCTCAAAAAATATCTCTTTTTGGAGTGGTAGAGCAAAGTAATGGTAGCGAAGTGACCTTTCTGTTACTGATGTTCATAGGCGGTAGTAAGCATTTTTCATCATGTGGACCCCTGCTAACTTGCCTGTCATATGTCATGAAAAAAAAGCAAGTTGCGAAAATATTATTTAGCATTATTGGTTTTATACCACCGAAATTATTTATTATAAAGTACCAACTCCGTAGTACCTCCTTAGTATAAAGACGTGTTTCCTCAAATTACAGGCATTATAAATTAGGCACCAAAAACTGTCTCATTTAGCAGTCGCGCGCTGCGGTTAATATTGTCTCGTACTGAAATATTCAGCCTTACCTGCGGAACCGCCGGGATATAGTGTAATTGTTGAATATACTGCATCGTTTAATCCGGGCTACACCTTCTGGAATGTTCGAGAACGCAGCCAAGATTTGCAAGTAGTCTGCGGCACCGCGACTTGGCCTCGGGCCTAGCACTGGCTTAATAGCCGACTTAACTTTACCCAACACTCCTCGACTATACCTAAGCTTTGAATACCAAAATAACTGACTAAAACATTAAAAACTCGTTTACAAACCCTTTTAAAAAAGAGTTAAAGTTGGAACACCCCGAAACCTCCTTGGGCCCGCCCGTTACCTCACAGTAAACAGCAGTCGAGCTCCGTCGATGAAATTGCAAAAATGTAAAAGAGCTAATGTTTGCTCACCTTAAACCCCTTCCCGACCCCACGTCCTGGCGTGACGAGCCGGATAAAAGGCTTTAATACACCCTCATCCCTTATTACGAAACTTGAAAAAGACAACAATATAGATCCAATGTGTCGCGGCGCGGGCAATCATACGCGCATCAAAGGTGACGCGCCAGCGACCTAGCCAAGTGTGGAGGCGACTTTATATTCGTCGTTTTGTATGGAAATGCCGAGTCAAAGGGCCAGAGCGTTATGAGATCCGAAACAATACAGATTGTGACAATCCCGTTTCCTTCGTGTGAGGAAATGGTATTTGAATGTTTAATGAGAAAACCCGTTTGTGTATTAGTGATATGATATTGTACAATATATTGCACGTCATGTTATTGATGTAAAAGGAGCTATTGTTAAAAATGGAACTGACAGAAACATTTCCTTTTGAAATTTGAATTTGAGCAATACTCTCTATAAATTAACAAAATGAAACCGTTTAGTTTGTTAATATTATAACATATTCAATGCATATTTTCATGCATGATATATTTTTTAACGTTTGCGTTACTTCTACCAAAACCCAATAGAAAAACCGGCCAATTCCGTGTTGATTGTGCGTAGTACAAGACGAATAAATCTATTAAAGTCAACAATTCACATGCTACGCACAAGTCATCAGCAGTTTTTTTTTTATAAAAAAAAGTCCTACAATTACGTCATCCATATAAAACCAGCATCGAACACATCAAGCCGTCATTACCGCCCTCAGAAAAATCTCGGGCCTGCTTTGCAAGTCAAAACTCTTTCACGCCTGCTCCGCCACGACCCGCCCTACGGCATGTGTGACGTTCCGTTCACCTAAATGGATACAGGTGCCTTGTTTCAAAACTTTTTAGAATTAAAGTAGACATAAAATGTTTTAATGTTAGTTGATGTTAAAATAATATGAAGTTGTGGAACATTAAAGGTAATTAATTACTCGGGAAAGTGGTCTATCGTTTCATAAAAAAAAACATTAGAAGGTTGAATGAACCTTTTACTAAATTTAATTTTTAAACGAAAAAGTAAATTAATTAATTACAGTAAAAGGGCTTTTTAGTCTGTGATTGTTTTATAGTTGTTGCAATTAAGCTGATTATTCTTATTTTGAAAATATTTTTGTTATCAAATGAAAAATTTCGCCACCTACCTTTCTTTTTTTTTATACAACACAGGTGGCAAACAAGCATACGTTCGACCTGATGGTAAGCCGTCACCGTAGCCTATAGACGTTTGCAATACCGGGGGTATCACTCACGCGTTGCCAACCCTCCCAATCCCCCAAGTGGAGCTCTGGAGACCTTACTCACCGTAGGAACACAACATGGCCGAGACCAATGCTATTTGGCTACGAACTTCTGTAAGGTGGAGGTCCTTCCCCAGACGGGCTGCTCCGATTTGAGCGGATAATCCGCTGTGCCCTACCTCTCTTGACAAACCCGGTGACCTTCCCGGTAGCTCAGTAGGAAGAGCATTCGACCGGAATCGAATCCCACCTGTGGCAGGGAGGTAAAATATTTTCAAAATAATTGAGGTATAGGAGTCATCTTAAAGAATTAATAAACAGAACTGGGTAAAAAAAGTTTGACTTTGAATTAAAATATATCTGGTACTTAAATTCTTTTACCAGCTTATCCTTTTAAATGGTGTTTTTTTTACAACATAACTCATACCTTACGCATTAACGACGTCTGCTTGTGACGTACACGAACGTGCTAATTTATATTTGCACAGTCGGGACATCCCGCTAAGGTACAAACGAGGTTACTGGTAAAGTACCTTTGCATTCGTTTGCTTATTTTTCATTGAATAGTTACTATAAAAACATATTTTTATGATTTTCATAAGAAAATTTTATGAAAGTAACTAGGTAATTTAGTGATAATATGCCAGTAACAACCACATACAACTTTCTGACAGACTAATTTGAAAAACCATAAAAAACACTTTTGCTCGTTTGACTTTTTAATCATTGAATAGTCAACACAAAATAAGTACTGGCTCTATGTAAGTAATATTATTATGACAGTAGGTAAATATGTACTTACATAAATCTTTCTAAAATAGATGAGCAAAAAATCGAATTTATTTTTACAATATGTCCCTAGCGTATGTCCCTAGTAAATACAATTTATGAAAAAAAATAACAAATTGATTCAATCCTCAGTGGAATACAAAACGATCGGAAATTTCGCCATTCAGGCGCAGTCTCTCCACACGTCGTTAAGACGCGAACATTACACGAATTATTCTGGCGACACGCCCGCAACCTCAAATTGACATTCAATCAGTGTACCCACATTGTTTCCCTATCAATCCTTATTGGGAGTTGGCACACGCTCCGATATACCATCAAATTGCAATTTGTTTATGAAAATTTATTGTATTCGCCATTACCGCGGATTCTTTTCCTACGGGAGCGACCCCGCGGAACGAAATCACCTTATTCAATTCCCTTTTTGCATACATCACACACGATGTCTTCGGGGGAAACAACGTTCAGCGTTTTTGTCTGAACACGCGAATTGCGTTTGGGACCCGTGTTCGCTTCTTATTAGTCTGGATTGAGCAAAGGTGGTGGATCGCCTTCTGTTTACAATGCTTATGTATGGTAAAATTCACGGAAAATACTACTAAAAATACTATTTTACTAAAATTAAATAAAATTAATTAAAACTAAACTAACAATAAAAATTCAAAACTAAAATACATTCCTATTATCAACTCGATGAATAAGTTTTTATCAAGACGCCATTTAACTTCATATTATTATTTAATGATTGATCATATTTTTCCTTAGTTTTCTCTCAATTCAACATCTACATTACCTAACCTTCCAAAAAAACTGCCGTGACAAAGCTAAAGTTATCAGCTGTCATCACATATATGATTTAAGAAATGCAAAGTGCCTCCAATCTACACATAATTTATCAAGTCAGAATTAGCGCGTCGCGATAGCAAGTGGAGCGAGCGATATGACACCGCTTCCCTTCTGTTTCGGGGATTTGGGAAAAGAATTGTCCTATATATCACACTTAATAGGGTGAAGAGAGAGCACTACTTATGCCTAATGTGACATGGAAACATGCCACGCGCCCGTACGCCCGAATACATTTCCACAACTGGATTTTCAACGGCAATAAATATGTGAACGAGCCAAGTACATTTCAAGGAAAATATGATGCAAAAATCCTAAAGTAATCCATAATTCATTTTCATGAAATCATTGATTTTGAAATAGGATTAGGATTTTTCTCTTACATACTCATAAACCTTGTCTCTGTTTTTCTTGTAACTAGGTAGGGATACTTACTAAAAGAAATTACAAATATTATTTTTTACCAAGCTTTAAATTGCTGTCGTATGACAGAAACTTCTTCTTAATTTTAATAAAAAAAATAACCCTAAATTTCTCGATTTATACATGAGATCACCTGCAGCGATACAAAAATGCAACATTAACCCTTCTTGCATAACAGTAAACTGGTGACAGGGTCGTAAACAGGCGGAATGACGCTACGTAAAAAGCAACGATGTCGGTAAATATGGACAGGCGATGTCTTCGTAGACGACTAAATTACGGTAAAAACGGTAAAGACGCTTTTACCACTGGGGAGACGTGGAAAGCTAATTTTTTATTGATATACGTCGTGAAGGGTTAAATTCTCGTAAACATAGATCGATTTAGGTGTGAATGTACTCGACATGTACTGTTGTTTTAACAACCTTTCAGTTGTTCACTGCGTTAAAGGTGTTTTAACACTGCACTGGGACTTATCATATTACACTTTTTTTTTTCACTTAAAAGTATGTAAATTTTGTATTTTGCGTCCAAGAAATCAATAGTTTTCACACTATGCATATATCGATGGATTCAAACGGATTATACGAATAGTAGGTGTGATTTAAAGTCAAATGCAACCACTAAAAATTGTAGATAAAATAATTCTTTACAAAAATGCAGTACCATTAGACGGTAGGTAGCATGAAAAACAAATTTGGAAAATCAGTCAAACTGTTGTTGTCTCTCTCTGTCTCTCTCTCTCTCTCTTTCTGTTTATTTTTTATTTCCGTTTAGCTTCATGTTAGTTAATTTCCATTTTCAAATAAATAAAAAATATTTTTACAATTTAAATTACAAATCTCAGCTTATTCTGACAATGTTTTTCCTGGAAATCTGTTTTCCATGCAAACATGATGATGCAGAGTACATGATTACGCTGCATGTTATGCAAATCCTTTTTTGTAAAGTAGGCGAATGGAGGATTGAACCCAAATTGTGATAATGTATTCAAATCTTCACGTATGCTGTGGAAAAATATAATTAAGTATTGAAATCCAGAAATAAGATTTTATGTCTTTATTCTTTTTACAGAGTAGATTTATGACAAATTAAGAAAAAAAAGATTTATCGATTTTTTTTATTTGATAGGAGCATCTAAACATAAAACAATTGACTAAAACTCTACCAACAACCTATCCGCTCAGTGATGAAGTAGTTGGGATTAAAAATTATCATTTCATCTTCTCAGAGTCTAATGCAACTCCATACCAAATTTCATATAAATCGATTAACTATTTAATAGTGTAACAATATTGTAACAAGCAAAACTTACTTTTGCTTATAAAATATTTTTATGAATGCTAAGGATGTATTATTGTCAGCTGAAAATTTTATCAGGCACCCCTTAAAAGCTGTTATTTTCAACACATGATTATGTAAAAGAATTCAAGATTTCGTGAGGCACCCGTGTGTCGTTAAGATGTGGAAACCGACGATTTGCATCTACACTCACTGTGGGGTGTTCACAAAATGAAGCGTTATTGTGTTTTGTCTAACGTTACATTACATTGTCTCTGAAAACTTTGTACTTTTGTTTTAAAAAATAAATTATTTTCCTGTAAAGTATCAATTAATTTATCTGTCAGAAAAACTGTCAAACATTGATTTACAAAAACTCTCTCACAGATAAACTAATTGAAAATGATCGTGAGTTGAAAAATGTTTTTTTGTTCTATTTTCCTGATAATATCAATTAGTTTATCTGTCAGATAAACTTGCAAAGGTTGATATGAAAACTACGAATCTCTCTCATAAATAAGCTAGCTGAAACTGATCGAGAACTTATGAAATCGGAATAATCGAAATATTATGTACAGTCAACAAAGGAATTGACTGACCCCCCCCTGTATATATTTATGATTAAAGATTTCTAAATATTGCGTGAAGGGATTTACTGGAAAATTTGTAATTACATAGTACAATATGAATACTATTGATAAATAAATTTTCAAGTAAATCCCTTCACGCAATATTTAGAAATCTTTAATCATATATACAGAGGGGGGTCAGTCAACTCCTTTGTTGACTGTACCTTTTGGTATTTAAGTATATCTGTGCGATTATATTTGTTTATTAAACAAACTAGCTTTTTTGCCCGCGACTTCGTCCGCGTGAAGTTCCTTACCCGTTCCCGTCGGAACCTCATTGAATTTCGGGAAAAGCTATAGCCTATGTCACTCCCAGATAAAGTAGCTTTCTACTGGTGAAAGAGTTTTTGAAATCGGACCAGTAGTTTCGGAGCCTATTCAATGCAAACAAACAAACAATCAAATCTTTCCTCTTTATAATATTAGTATAGATTACAAACGTACCTATTGGTATTTAAATATATCTGTGCAATTAATTAAGTGATATATTTATTAAACAAATTCAAATTACAAACAGTAAAATATTATGAAAAGAAAAGCTATTTTATAATGTCACTCAAATTAAGTCTATTAGTTCGCTGTCTGATTCAAAATCAACAAAACACGACAGCTGGTTCGTGACATGCTCTGTTCTATAAACTTCAGATGAAAATTAATGCTAATTTACCTACTGTATATATTTACTAATAATATTAAAACTATGTAAAGAAAAACAACAGCTGTAAATAAACCTAGTATAATTTAAAACGTAGCACCATCTATTTTTAATACTAAACTAAATCAGTAGTCAACAGTCAGTCAACTAAAAAAACTTTCTCAAATTAGTTTAAATATAAATAAAGACATACAACACATTTTTAAAAGAGAAAACCAGCCAGGTAAGGTAACCCTTCTACCTGGCCGGTTCTCTCTTTTATATAAATACGTCTATTAAACTCAGGTTTATCAAGTACGTATTAACATTTGTCATCGGCCTACGACCCAGCCTACTACTAAAAACGTAACATGTAGAGAAACGTATGTTTTTTTAAAATTGTATGAAGATAAATTCTGTGATTGCCAAATCTATCGCAATCGTGACCGGCTGACAAAAGTCACAATCTGTGCTATCGTGAATATAATAAAACGAATTAAATTTCCAACCCGCCAAACGACTGTCTCGTCAAGTTAATAACACAAAACAAATTACCAACGAAATCTGCGAGCAACGAAACAATTTATCAAAACAACCGAAAAAAAATTAGGCAATCCTTCTAAATTATTATTATTTAAATCTTCAAAATGAGTCGACAAAACTGAGGAATACAGATATAACCCATTTGGTAGGATAAGAAAAAGGGATGGGGAATCATTAGCATATAATGACAGTAATTAAAATACACAAATAGAGCTATAAAGACGAGCCGGCGATGAAGGGTTACTTCATCGCGCCGGGAATTTATACATGGCAAATATTTTCGGTACGGCTCAGGATCCAGAATTAAGAAGAGCATTGTTTAATTTATTAATTAATGGACCCACTGTTGCGGAGACGTTGATGACGCGGTGCGGCACAGATTAGATACGTCTATGCATGTAAATAGAGCCGGAACAATGACTTGGGGTTAAGCGGAGGACCGCGGGTTAACTTATTAATTAAATTAAGAATTATAATAATTTAACGTACTAGTTTATAGAAATCTTAACATTTGAATAGAGAGACAATTTACTCATGTGGCAAAATTAAAATTAATAGTAAAATATCAGATAATTTTGATACGCAATCACATATCACATTTCATTAAGAAAACAAGTTAGTTTACCTATAAAATTCTTGAGTTAACGAGGTAAATGACATAAACATACTTTAAAGCAGTTGCAATATGTACACATATTAAAATTTGATTAAAATACTATAATCAACTGTAAAATTTATTAAAAATGTAGGCACATCTGTTCATGGACAAGCCGTTTCCTGGAGTTATTTCAATTCAACCGTAGGATTCCGCTCCGCCGCCTCGCAGACAATGGGTCGGCTAATTACGAGATGTAAGGCTTTATTAACGCAATCGGGAGGTTATTAACATAAAAAAATAATATTTACGGGGCCCACCGACGGCGGAGCTCTTAATTTACGAACATTGCCGCATTAGCTTTACTGCGCCACTCTCAACCCTTCGTCTTACAAATAATTGCAGTGGTGTTACGCCAAGAGAAATGGGATAAGCGTCAAGATTAAAGCTCATCAGAACTGTTATGCCGAAGAAATTTAGCATTGTAATAGCCGGCATTAGGCTCTCCGGGATGTTCAGCAGACGAATTAGTATTTCTATTGCGATGTCTACGGGCGCACGTAAAGAAAGAACGTCTTAAATTGGCACCTTGCAACCCACCCATTGATATTTTAATCAAGGGCCATCCCTTCGCTGATTCCCGACGTCACTATTAGCATATAAATGGCGAGTAAAATATGACATCAGCATTTTAATTTTTCGATATTACGAAGCGATTTACAAATTAGCGGGTAAGAAAAACTCTATGGAACCTTAAGAGGGCCGACCTGCCCGCAGATGTTCTATTTAAATGTAAATTTGCCCCGACACGCCGACGACACGGATAAAAAAAATAATCTAAAATCAAAATATTTGACGGGCACGTCAAAATAATGTAGAATATTAATGTCCAACTTCGTAATATTGAAAGGTAAACTAGGTTATATTTTCAATTCAAATTTTATTTCATAATGTAATGTAAAATTAGAATTTTTATAATAAAGAAAACATGAAAAGGAGAAATAATAGAATAAAAGCGACAAACCTTACATTGAGGAAGGAAAAATTAGCAAATTTTGACAACAGTATTTAATCAACAAACACTGGCTGGAGGTGACAATTGCACGCACCGGATGAGAAAAAAAAAGAAAAGGAGGACTTCTTTTGAGAAAAAAGGCAACAAAGAAAGAATTGTGGAGGACGGAAGTGAAAATGACAGATCGCCGACAATGGTGAGAAGTCACACCTCTTATTTACGGAGCGCTGGGAAAAGGCGACAGAAGAATTAGCTATCATTTACTTAAGCACTTTATATAATTAAGTGGAATGGCCATTAGTGTCGCAAGGGTCGACATGTCTTTTCATAGTTCCAATTGCAACTTTTAGACGCTGTTTGTTTCTTGTTCTTAATTCTTTTAGGGAAGAGACATTTACCTGAAACTATTTTTTTATATTTAAAAAATTTACAGTTTAGTGGGTTTGTGAGCAAAATTGGTGTGTATCACCTTATAAATTTTACAAAATTGATCTTTTCTTAAAACTTATCACAAAAGAAATTCATTTATAAATTCCTATAAGTATCAAGAATGTTTATTACATTCTTAATCATAATAAAGTACAGATCCCCTTTGCTTCGAATTAACGAATCGATCATAATTGATTAAGTACCATTCTGAGGAGCCACAAAGAAGCGTATTCCGTCCACCTTCGACTAAAAACAAAAACAAACCTCCCTTTTTTGACCGAGCCGTCGAAAGCGAAATCTGGCTTTGTTCATTTGCTCGGTAAACCGATAATTTCATTAAACAACAAAGTGGGACTCGTCGGGGCTCTCCGCAAACAAGCCAAGAAGGCAATGTCCCCCAAGATGGGAAATTCATTTCGAGAAAAAATTTCAGTCTTAGCGTTGCAAATTAAGATTCTACAGCCCCTGCTCATTCATTTGTTTGTTCAAACGTGTTTTGATTGTGATTATACGAGTACTAAGAAACGCTATTTACTTTAGAAAAATGCGTCAATCTTTTTGTAAACATGTTTTACAGTAATATAGGTATGCAATGTACAAAGGTGATCGGAAGGGTGTATAATAGAAGTTGTACTGTTCAAGCTGGTAAGCAAAAATATGTGCCAAAAGTCATCTAAAAAAAATCGATTAACAACAACTTTACTGTGTAGAAGAGGTATTTTCCAAATAAAAGTGATATTTTTATCGTTACCTACAAGTGACGTATCTACTAATTTATGGCATTATTATCCACTAAAACGGGAATTCCGCGAAAAACAACCAACAAATTTAATTCGGTGTGCTGAGCAGCAGGCTTCTTAACCCGTAAGTGCCCAACAATCCGGTTAATATTGTTCGCGTAACCCAAAACGGTTGCATTCCGCGCGTTAAAAATATACCGGAGTAATTTGGAGCATCCGAGCCGGTCCGTATTAAAGTTCCAAGCGGCAAATTAAGCCGAACCCCGATATATTGCGTTTGTTCTTTTGAAGCCGACGGTGAAGGGTTAAGCCAAGAATGCTTTGCTTTTTATAGTAAGTCCAATATAGAGGGGGATTATAGGGTACTGCACGGTTATGTGAAACGAGCGATTTTGGGGAGTAAATTAAAGTGGAATCGATAAATTAATTGCTCGCTGATCTGTACAGTTTTTGGAAACATTTACGCATGGAAAAGTTATGTTTTTGAACTTAATAGCGTACATATTATCAAATGGACTAACTATGATGTTAAGAAATTTTCCTACAGCATGAAAATCTGCTGCTAAGCACACACAAAAAATGACACAAAATCCACTCTTCATAAAGCCCAGCAAAATCTCGTATATTTTACCTTCCATTCTAAATAATATAATTCCAATCAATATTAAACGAATTCACACACTCACTTTCAAAATTTCCTTCCAATATTCACACACGGTCGCCCACAAATACTGGTAACACAAAGCCAATGAATTATACCTCAGGTAGGTAATTAGACCGAAAATACCATTAAATTAATAAATAAAAAACAGGAGCGAGACCCCATCGACTCGCATGGGCCCCACTGTCGAATAAATTTATGTAAAAATTTTCATTAATATTTTTGAGGCCGACCGGTCGGTAGCCCTTGGGAGTGGAAATCGAGTTCGCGGTCGCGATGGAAAAATGCAAACCGAAAATTATGGGGTCCCCCGACTTGTATTTGCTTATGAATACACCCCGTACCTGTGCCCGCCATATTCTCCCTATAAATATATGATATTGCGCGAAAATAAAATTAAAGTCATGTTGCGGACCTATTTTTTATTAAATTTTATTATGAAGTATGCGTTGTTTTGTTATGATGTATTTTGCATGCGTCATTTAGATATTGAATAATTATTAAACAACTAAATATTTCGTACTCAAAAATACCACTGGGTTTTTTATTTGCATCTTTTATTAATTTCGAAACTAAGATTAATCTATTTTCTATGTTATCGTTAGTTTTTCCTATAAACTATAAAGCACAACACTCCTCCCACATAAGCTGCATTTAAGTAGGTTTTAAAATGTAAAAAAAAAACTTATAAACTCTATTCTTACAATAACATTGAGGACAGAACTGTCTTCAAATAATCACATAAAATTATCCAATAAGAAAAATATTCCAACTCATTTTAATCACATTTAAAGAAAATTTTCAAGTAGCAAAAAATATATTGCAGTTCTAAACTTTCTCAAAAGATATCATAACTAAACTCGGGGCAAGAAATCTGTTTGTATCTGGCATTCCGGTCCAGCGAACGATTTAAATCTCTTAAGCTCGGTGCGAGTGGCCGAGCGCCGGCTCTCGAACTCACAAATCTTTATAATCTTGTGAGATCCTGTGAGGGGAGTTTTTCATAGTATCAGGTCGGAGACGACAAGAAAAACTATTCCACAAAATGCAATTCTTAACATTTTCATATTTTCAAGTAGTATCTATCAAGTATCTTTCTTCTAGATCGGTATTATGTTTGTTTGATTTGAAAATGTATGTTCTATATTATCTAGTGAATATCTTAGACGAGACTGAGATTTCTAAAATTAATTTAAAATCTTTTCAACAATATACTAACATCAATTTTTTTAAATAAGTTATGTAATTGCCAAAAAATACTCAGTACCATAATTCTTTCACAGAGCACTGAGTCACCTACGATTAAGCGCGGTCCTTACAATGCAGCCAAAATCTGTAGACGGTATCTCTCCACGAAACCTGTAAATCTTTCAGCCATTTTTATATTCGCTGGGTTTTCTCCCTAGCTTAAAAAGCTAGGGTTTAAATGACAGCGGATTGATGTTCTCATCATCAACAAAGCAACATTCAAAAGAAAATTATTTTTATACTAAATACAAAATAAAAATACAGATAAAACTTAAATTTATTTCTTGTCTTACAATACATATTATTTTATGAACATTTAGTGTGAAGTACCGGCCGAATCTAGGCAGATTATTAGTTCTTTGACAACGTTAATATTCAAAAGGATTTTTAAATTTATCCGGTATAATTTGCAAGCAAACATGCACATATTTAGTACTTATAGCATTAAATTCACTTACCTATTTCAAATTACACTTTTAACTAATCTTATTTCTACATCTATATCCGTTACCGCGTCGTTCCCCGCTACCTCTAAGACTCCAGCCTAAGGGCTAAGCAAGTCGCACCACCATCCCAAGATTATATCTTGACACTTGATGGATGAATGGTTATTGGATCTCAACATTTTTATCATTTTGATACAGTCGTTGGGGCAAGGTGAGCCCTAGCCCTCTAGCACGCCAGGGGACCAAACTAAACCATCGTTTATTGATATTTTAAAGTTTTTTTTACATATTTTTATCAACAAATTATTTTAAACTGTGTATATTATCGTATATTCAAAATAAACTGAACTGAATTATTTGCGAATATTAATAGTTCTTCATATACCTACATAAAAATTTAGAATTATAATGTCTGGTTTCTAGTTATTAAAGAAATAAAAGTACAAGAAACTTAGTGAAAAAACATGAAATATTCTGGAAAAATTGAAAAAAAAAAAAAATAAGAATTTCATTATCATTACAAATTTTTATTTTCCGTTTTGGCAATCTCAGACGAAGATTCTATTGTGCCTTCTTCAAGTAATGCTTGTGTACGTAATTCAAAGCTACGTGTTCATGCGATCTTGACTCAGTATACAGTCTCTGAATGCCCTGAAGAAAGATGATAGCAAAATTTCTTCAGAAAATGCGGATTTTGAAGTCAACACGATAAGGCCAAATACTATAGACGAGTAATACGCACAGCTCTTGACGTTTCTCATACAATGACTTGGCAACCTCCGTTCACCTCATGCCGCTAGGGGCGCTATAACATTTTGCATACAAAACGCACAGTTCACCTCATGCCGCTAGGGGCGCTATAACGTTTTGCATACAAAAGTTTTGAAATCGTTCACCTCATGCCGCCCTCATGCCGTAGGGGCGCTAGTGTCGCGTCTTGCCCGAATTCTTCCGAAGCTGTGCGTATTACTCGTCTATAGTATTTGATAAGGCACTTTTAATAGTTCCTGATCACAAACATCAAACACTATGCACTTTAACCAACGTTTGCTTCACATTTTTGGAGTTGTAGAGCAATTATTATGAAATGGGCTAGCTCGACCGGGGAAGTACCACCCTCTCACAGAATATCGACGTGAAGCAGCAATGCGTTTGCGGTGAGTGAGAGATCCGGAAGCCCAACTCCTTCCCTATTCCCTTATTCCCCCTCCTTCTTTCCCTGCTCTTCCTCCTTCCTTTCCTAAAACCTCCTTGGTGGACAACGCATTGGTAGCGCCTCCGGTGTTACTAATGTCTATAGGCGGCGGTAACTTCTTCAGGTGGCCCGCTTGCTTGTTTGTCTACAGTATGACATAAAAAATATAAAAAATACACTATCAATACTATGAATCAAACGCAGAAACACACAGAAATTAAATTTCTAATCACGAGCCCAAGTGGACGCTATCGTAGTTGGCGCCAAAATCCCAATACAAACTTTAAAAATAATTTCTACTACATTTTGTCTGACTGGCCAGCATTTTAAAAAGTTATAGCTGCAACCACAGAGGTTCTATAGATAAAACTGTGGCTGCAACCATACTATACTTTGTGTTCCATATCGCTACACAAATTCTCGGCAGTTTTCCGCTCACTTTGTTTCATACTGTTTGAAAAATGCCGCGACCTCACGTTAGCGGATCATATCAATTCAATTTGAACGCACGCGGAACGTGAAATAGGGCTGTCACGCGCTAAATCATGACGGCATACCGTGATAAACATATCGGAAGGGTTTATGTTTTATTAGCTGTGATAGAAGTTATCGCCCTACGTCTTAGAAATATGATATTTGATGTTGGAGGAAACTTGTTTAGACAAACTATCGGAATACTTTAAAAGAAAATCTCAAAAAAGAACTCTATTTATTGTCGACTTCTAAAAAAAATTGTATTATTAAAATGTATTATTGTAGTGTTAATGTTTGATTTCCTTAAATGATTATTTGGGACACCACAACGTGTCAAATGTTAAATCCGTACAAATATAATTAAAGTAGTCGAGGTTGCAGAAATGAGGTTGTCTAGATTTTAGTAAGATTTGAAAAAATATTTTATATTTGTAAGCTCATTTCTTAATATATGTGTATGTTATTTGCAAAGTAAATAATAAATATGTCGCTTCACATAGGTATTCCCAAAATTAATAAGCTTATCTCTGCATAATACACATCTCATTTGACCGACGATTCTTTAGAGGCGTCAACTAAGCTTGTTTCTCAATTAACCCTCCTTTAATAAGATACAAAGAGGGTTCAGTAAAAATTCAGCACGTCATCCCCACTGAGTGGATATAAAAATTAAAAATGCACACACCAACTGCTATGCCTCAAGGAAAATATGATACTTTTGAAAATTTAAACGTTATGTTTTTCTTATTCATGCCCTTACAATGAAGGTCGAAGTGAAGTAAAGTTTACTCTCACGAAGTTAGAAGACAAAGGGAGAAGGAAAAAAGATAAAGTAGGACGAAGAAATACGTAGATCCACACTCTTGTTTTCGCCGAACTTCACGACAATTGCACCTACATCTATTGGTAATATACTCAGGCGAGTCCTTTCACCAGAACTTGCAGATGTGAACGCGGCATAATGTCTAAGACAAGAATTTCATATCGCGATATTATAAAAGGCTCCCCCTTGCACCCTATCTCACCTAATCTTAAGGCGTTCGGTAGGTGAAGTTTTACATGCAAATGAATTAATTCTTCGCGTCGGAGTGTTCACTAGCGGTGCATCAGTGAGCCGATGCATCGTTGCATTTATAATGTGAGTTCATTACCTCCTAGGGCTTGCGTCTACGCTCCAGTAATGGGTTTGGAAGAACGCTCGCTTCAATTATGAGTGGCATATTAAATTGGTAGCTATCTATTGACGTGTACCAATTGAATTGAAATTTTCGTATTAGGTATATGTTTGATGAATTTTTCCATTAAAATTCCATCGTTCCTGAGATTAGTGCTTCAACCAAACTATTCAGCTTTAGAATAAAACGCCTTCACACGAGCTTTACTATTATTTTGGAAAAAATTATATATCCTATGTTTCACGGGGAAATTGTAGAAGAATTTTTGAAATTAGTCCAGTGTTTTGAGTTCATTCGATTTAAACAAAAAACAAAGCTTTCCTCTTTATAATACTAGTATAGATTAATCATAATAATATTATAAATGAGAAAGTGAGTTTGTTTGTTATTTCTTAACGGTTTGACTAAGCAGCCGATGATTATGAAAATTTGTATACATATTGTCAGGGGTACAGAGCCCAACATAGGCAAATTTTTACGCGGGCGAAGCCGCGGGTAACAGCTAGTAAGTTATAAATTAAATTCTTCACAATTGATACAGCTCTATACCTGATCCCAAAGTACCCTAAGTAAAGTAACCTTCTTGTGTTACGGGTATTAGGCAGCAGGTACTTCTAATAATGCTATTTAAATTGTATAATTTAGACATAAATAATTAAATAACGTATAGGACTTACCTCTATTTTTTAAGTAAGAGAAAGTTATAACCAAGACTGTATATCAAAAGTTCGTTGGCTGACTAGTACCTCGAGACACCTGCATCGCCGCTAATAGGATGGAGGAATCCCCTCATTTCAGACTCTTTACGTACTCAACTCGAGCACTTTTTACAGTCACTTGCCGCCTCTTGAGGACAATCCCATTCAAAATGGTCGCTTCAATTTGTCAGGTGAAGGAGTACGGTTGATTGAACGAATTAATAATGAATTGAGTTTTTGAGAATTTCTTGCTTTTTTTGATTAAAGAAAAATTAGGGAATTTTATTATTTTGTACGAGGATTTTAAGTTATACTTTCTTATTCTGTCAACAAGATACACGAATTTTTATACTATTACGTTCTACTAAAAGCTAGTCTTAGTCAAACCAAGATACCCTGGGTTCCAATTCAACGTACCCATCCAATTAAATTTGTCACTTTAAATAATTGCAAGTTTTAATGGATGTACCAAATATGTTAACGTTTTTATTGTATAATGAACATTTCCTTAGTTCAAAATCGCTATACATGTGAAATAGTCTCATTGTCCTCGACCGTACACACTAAAAACCTTTACTTGTTCAATGACTCGGTGTTGATGAACGATACAGCCTTAATACTATTTAACAAAGAAATTCCAGACAAAAGATTAACATCAATTGCACTCCGTAAACAACTTACAAAAAAAATATTAAGGAGGGGTACACAATAGAGGTAACGCAAATAAGTATCGTCTGCATTGAGTGGCACCAAGTAAAAATGCGTCAGATCTCTCCCTAGGGGGCAGCACCACACTTATCATTGGCATTAACTTTTTTTGTTGTCCATAACATTTGCATAACTCCAAAACTCTGTATCGACACTCGCCTCGAAGCCTCGCGGCGACTTCGGGGAGCAATGGCGGCCTATACTTTGTAAGATCATTTCCAGGCGAAACTCCTATTGTCTAGGGAATTGTAAAAGAGCAGTAATTTGTAAATTACCTTTGATAGCGTCAGTCTAGGAAATAAAAAATATTTTACTATTATTATTCTTTTGCCAAGACATTTTTGATTATTGAATAAGATTGGTGTTAAGTAACGGGACTGTAACAAAATATTTTTATAGACTGTAAATATATTTTTTTCTAGTTTGGGTATGGAAATATTAGTATCACTGTTGTTTTTGTCATCATAGCATATTTAAGTAAAATAACTTTGATTAAATGGTCAACACCGGAGTGCAACCCGTTCTTTTTTATAACCGACTTCATTTCTGACATACTTCAACTAGTATGTCAGAAATGAAACGGTTAAAAAAAAGAACGGGTTGCACTCCGGGAGTGACGACAGAACTGAAAACTTAAACATCAAAGTTGTGCATTTTTGAATATTTTGGAATGGTTAGGGAATCTTACGCTTTTTCGATCAGGCTACGGATCTGACGCGAGTTTAACATTTTTTACCCATCTAAAAAAGTACCAAGCGCCGCTAAAGAAGTTTTTACTTCAAAAATATACAGATTCATCACAGCATTCTGTTTGAAAAACGATATTTAAATTGAAACAAATTTCATTTTATACGTGCGGGAATATTTTGACGGCTGTCACATACACTTGGCCCTTCGGGTCAATTAGAAAATTAAACTTGCAAACTAAATAAGGAAGACAATTCTGACAGAATTCCTATAAAGTTTTAATCGTGTTTAAATTAAAATAAAGTCTTTTTCTTGACATTTTATCAACATGTTAATAAAGTTCAGAATTTGTTGAATTAATTTCTCTTTCATTTATTTTAAAAACTTAATTTAAAGAAATTGAGTTTACCGTTAAATAAATAAGAGAAATTAATAACATAGTAGTTAGAAGATAGTAGGTAGTTCATCATCTTCATCTTAGCCACAAGAAGCCCACTGTAGGGCAAAGGACTCTACCAAATGCCTCCAGTACTATCGGTTGGTAGACTTGACAGCTATCTACATCCAGCGGCTTCCTATTAGTTTTGGTCAGAAATAAGATAAACTATATTGTATTATCATCAGCTTGTGTCTGCGATTCTCCGCTTTCTGCATCTATCTGTCTCTAGCCGCTTTTTCAGATCGTCGATACATCTGGCAATAATTTTAATGTTCCAAATAGCTTCTTAATTATAATATACATTGGTACTTTATTCAAAAAATATTGCTTGTTATACTCTCCCAAATTAGAATTTAAAAACACGATCCAGTATAATGGTGTAGGACAGCTATCTCTTCATAAGTCGGTCGATTTTTTAATAAGAAGGTATCAGAAAGAGCAGCTGTTATGATAGGAGCCAGTGTCGCCGCACTCACCCTTAAAGATTTTTCTTATAGCGTCTTAGTATGGAAGAAGCTTTTTTAGTGATTAGCTCGCAGCTAACAGTTTCCTAACTAAATAGCCAACTGCTGGATGCATAAGGTAACATTTAGGTTTTTGAACCGCCTTCGTTCTCTTGGCTTCAGTTGTATAACAAAACAGAAAAAAATTGTGCTGACAGATGTACTACAAATAATCATGTTTATTATGTTAAAATATATGAGCCTATGAATATGTATGATTTTTGTACATTAGGTACACTTCAGAAAAATAAGCCGTTGTATTCATTTCTTATAACATTATACTTTATGCATTTCAATTTACATTTGGCAGCAAATAATATTACATCATGTTTTTTTATTCCAACAATATAGTAGGTACTATAATAATTTTGTAGTAACTGGCAACAGATCATTCCATAATTGGACTCCATGCTTTTCCAACCCAATGACGCTAAGGCGATCGTCTTTTTTTCTCGCCCCTTCGGAAAAAATAGGGGAGATTCCTATCTTGTCGCTTCTAATTTACTTATTCCTCTTTTAAAGACTTATTTACCTTCAAAATCCCATTGTGTCCCAAGCGGGGCCAAGCGATTTCCGCAGTAATAACGAGACAGGCTCGCGACGTGTCAAACGAGGCTTTTCTTAAAAAAGCAATAACAATTTACATAAACACCGAGTCCTAGTTAACAGTTAATAAAGGAAACGACGTCCCAATTGACGGGGCCTCCTTTTTTAAATGCCTTTTAGATGGAAATGTTGACAGCACATTGTTTTACAAGCACTTCAGCTAACTCCATTGTGAGTGGACAAATCAAATTGGATCATTTTGTTTTTGTCTTTTTTTTACCGATATTTTTACGGTATTTATTTTTCTGCCAAATAATCTAAGCAGAAAGCCATGTACACCTGATACAATTTTCATTAAATATTAATTTGAAAACTTAAATAAAGTCCATTACAGTTACCGTGACCACGGTTCCTCTCGGCTGTTTATCTTGCATAGATTACACTATCTAAATATCGCAGTCGTGCTGTGTATACACGGGAGTTAAACACGAGTGGTGTACACAATGACCTAAATTCGACGAAGTTGCCTGCCGGAATTGTTTCATTTAAGCGGACCCAAAAGTTTGGTGCGCTCTTACCCATCCAGCGATCGATGCTGGTTCATCGCACTCACCCGCAGATGAAATGTGTACCAGACTTAACCAGAACGAGGGCTTGCATCCCCAATCAAAAGCGGCATGGCCCCGTCATATCACCCCCGCTAATGACACGCAGTCCGCGCATCAACCCTTCCCATTAAAAACTTCAAGCTCCAACTTCACTAATAGTAATCAGAAACAAAGTTCCCGGTTCAAGGTCGCAATTTAAAGTTTTTCGAAAACTTCTTTTCCCGCTCACTTTTTTATAAGTATATAAATCTTTTTGCCGGCGAAGTTCCACAAAGTTTTTGGCCCAGATTGTCATCGATTTTTGTTTGAAGAGTTTGTTTTTTCATTGTTCTTCTTTACTTGTTTGACGGTTAATTCATAAAAACTTTCCCGACTGCAATCGATAACGATTCACTGTCTCGGTTTGTAAACAATACCACGTTTCTTCTCCAACTGACACTAGAAGCAGTCGTTAAATGTATCCCAAAACGCTATTACACGATACAAATACATCACTTTAGTAATAAAATATCTGGTTGTGAATTCTGGCAGTAAGTCACAATTTATTATAACCGTATGTAAAACAATAAACGGCATCATCTCGTGCAGCCGCGGCGGCGCCCTTGCATGAATAGCTACGCTATTTTCACTTACTTCATAAATATTACGTTTTTTCACGCCGCCTGTAAATATTTTCCCCATAAAGGCCATGCATGGAAGTCGCCCGGAGGGCTCTCATCACCTCGGCCCTGAATATTTTCGTATGTATTGTAGAGGCCCCTCTGTCTCAACTTATGTAAATGATGCCCTTACACTTTCTCCGTTTTTCTCGCATTTGGAGCACAATACAGAGCAATTTGATGTTGGATGCTGACATTATCCGCACAAGGGCTCACCTCTCGTCTCGCATGGATTCCCAAATGGAAAGTGTGATTTACACTTTATTTCGGGGATCAAGACGAAATGTGTCGAATATTTTTGTTTGAGTGCTCCGCCTTCATGTTAATTTGAATTACACGATCGAAGAAAAATCAAAGGAAGCTCACAAACGCAACAAAGAATATTTTTTACATTAATTGCTACTTTAGTAGACAAAGAAAGCATAATGAATAGCCGTCCCCACTGTCCGTCGCGGCTGATTTATTTCATGACTTTTCGGATATGCAAATAACATTAACATTCAAAGATGTAGGTATCTTCGTCCCCCAAAAGAAATCGCGGCGACCACAGAATGATGCCAATCCAGGGTGAATCTTAATATTTTATGTTGTGTTATTTCCCTTTTCTTTTCCTTCCTGATATTATTTATTTCCTCGCCGACAATGAGATTCCCACTTTGGCGCGTAATAAAAAAGAATTATTGTTCATCTTTTTATAGCGTGGCGTTTTGTTGGTTTTATATTACTGTGATGGAACGAGTGTCTATTTAAAGCGTTTACCGAATAAACGTGTTATTTATATGTATTTAAAATTAAAATTATCTGGGGAATTTACGTTGTCAGCATTCCTCTTAAAATTGTTGATGCAAAATAATATTTCCTTTATGAGTTATCACCATGAAAAAGTTACCAATTATTTTAATCTAATGTACAATTACATGAACACCACAATATAGTATAATGTAATTAACATTGAGCAAATTTAAATTTAAAAAAAAAAATTTAACACGCATCTTTCATGTGAGTGATTAACAAGTCCCCAGCGAGTGCATTGGAAAGTGGGAAAAAAATAATCGTGGCCCGTGGCCTGGGGAGTGATCGGCCCATGATTGATAGCGATACTAATTGGTTGATTGATGGTGCGACCCACGTCGTTGATACAAAATGTTACCTATGAGTAAAGCATAAAAATAAAATATCAGAGAACATGGGACATATCTTCTATATATATAAAATTCAAAGTCCTGACTGACTGACTTAACTATATATCAACGCACAGCCCAAACCGGTGGGTCTAGAGACTCCAAATTTGGACTGTAGGTTCCTTACGACGTCTAGGGGTGTACTAAGAAAGGATTTTTCAAAATTCCTACGGGAAACCGAGATATACGCAAACGAAGTTGCGAGGGTGTATTAACGCACAGCCAAAACCGCTGCGTCTAGAGATTCCAAATTTGGCACGTAGGTTCCTTACGACGTCTAGGGATGTACTAAGAAAGGATTTTTCAAAATTCCCACGGGAAAGCGAGATATACGCATACGAAATTGCGAGGGGACGCACAGCCCAAACCGCTGGGTCTAGAGATGCCAAATTTGACATGTAGGGTCCTTATAAGGTCCAGACCGACCGGACCGGACCGGACCGGAACGGACCGGACCGGACCGGAACGTATCAGACCTGATCGGTCTGGAAGAAACCGCACCGTACCGGGCCGTGCCGGACCGGATCGAACCGGACCGGACCGTTTTTTTTTCCATCTATATTATATATATAAAATTCAAAGTCCTGACTGACTGACTTAACTATATATCAACGCACAGCCCAAACTGGTGGGTCTAGAGGCTCCAAATTTGGACTGTAGGTTCCTTACGACGTCTAGGGGTGTACTAAGAAAGGATTTTTCAAAATTCCTACGGGAAACCGAGATATACGCAAACGAAGTTGCGAGGGTGTATCAACGCACAGCCAAAACCGCTGCGTCTAGAGATTCCAAATTTGGCATGTAGGTTCCTTACGACGTCTAGGGATGTACTAAGAAAGGATTTTTCAAAATTCCTACGGGAAAGCGAGATATACGCATACGAAATTGCGAGGGGACGCACAACCCAAACCGCTGGGTCTAGAGATGCCAAATTTGACATGTAGGGTCCTTATAAGGTCCAGACCGACCGGACCGGACCGGACCGGAACGGACCGGACCGGACCGGAACGTATCATACCTGATCGGTCTGGAAGAAACCGCACCGTACCGGGACGTGCCGGACCGGATCGAACCGGACCGGACCGTTTTTTTTTTCATCTATATATATATAAAATTCAAAGTCCTGACTGACTGACTTAACTATATATCAACACACAGCCCAAACCGGTGGGTCTAGAGACTCCAAATTTGGACTGTAGGTTCCTTACAACGTCTAGGGGTGTACTAAGTAAGGATTTTTCAAAATTCCTACGGGAAACCGAGATATACGCAAACGAAGTTGCGAGGGTGTATCAACGCACAGCCAAAACCGCTGCGTCTAGAGATTCCAAATTTGGCATGTAGGTTCCTTACGACGTCTAGGGATGTACTAAGAAAGGATTTTTCAAAATTCCCACGGGAAAGCGAGATATACGCAAACGAAGTTGAGAGGGGACGCACAGCCTAAACCGCTGGGTCTAGAGATGCCAAATTTGTCATGTAGGGTCCTTATAAGGTCCAGACCGACCGGACCGGAACGGACCGGACCGAACCGGAACGGATCAGACCTGATCGGTCTGGAAGGAACCGCACCGTACCGGGCCGTGCCGGACCGGATCGAACCGGACCGGACCGGATCGAACCGGACCGGACCGGTTTTTTTTTCATCTTCTATATATGTAAAATTCAAAGTCCTGACTGACTGACTGACTTAACTATATATCAACGCACAGCCCAAACCGGTGGGTCCAGAGACTCCAAATTTGGACTGTAGGTTCCTTACGACGTCTAGGGGTGTACTAAGAAAGGATTTTTCAAAATTCCTACGGGAAACCGAGATATACGCAAATGAAGTTGCGAGGGTATATCAACGCACAGCCCAAATCGTTGGGTCTAGAGATTCCAAATTTGGCATGTAGGTTCCTTACGACGTCTAGGGATGTACAGTCAACAAAGGAGTTGACTGACCCCCCTCTGTATATATGATTAAAGATTTCTAAATATTGCGTGAAGGGATTTACTTGAAATTTTATTTATCAATAGTATTCATGTTGTACTATGTAATTACAAATTTTCAAGTAAATCCCTTTACGCAATATTTAGAAATCTTTAATCATATATACAGAGGGGGGTCAGTCAACTCCTTTGTTGACTGTACTAAGAAAGGATTTTTCAAAATTCCCACGGGAAAGCGAGATATACGCATACGAAGTTGCGAGGGGACGCACAGCCCAAACCGCTGGTTCTAGAGATGCCAAATTTGACACGTAGGGTCCTTATAAGGTCCGGACCGGACCGGACCGGACCGGAACGGACCGGAACGGATCAGACCTGATCGGTCTAGAAGGAACCGCACCGTACCGGGCCGTGCCGGACCGGATAGAACCGGACCGGACTGAATTTTTTTTCTATAGATAAAATTCAAAGTCCTGACTGACTGACTGACTGACTTAACTATATATCAACGCACAGCCCAAACCAATGGGTCTAGAGATTCCAAATTTGGACTGTAGGTTCCTTACGACGTCTAGGGGTGTACTAAGAAAGGATTTTTCAAAATTCCCACGGGAAACCGAGATATAAGCAAACGAAGTTGCGAGGGTATATCAAATTTGGCATGTAGGTTTCTTACGACGTCTAGGGATGTACTAAGAAAGGATTTTTCAAAATTCCCACGGGAAAGCGAGATATACGCAAACGAAGTTGCGAGGGGACGCACAGCCCAAACCGCTGGGTCTAGAGATTCCAAATTTGGCATGCAGGGTCCTTATAAGGTCCGGACCGACCGGACCGGACCGGAACGGATCAAATCTGTTTGGTCCGGAAGGAACCGCAACGTACCGGACCGTGCCGGATTTTTTTTCTGATGAAGTATAATTATGCTAATTGGTATGTAGGTTCCTTATCAGGACCGGACCGATCGGACCGGACCGGACCGACTGGACCTGATCGGACCGGACTATATATAAAATTCCTGACTGACTTAACTATATATCAACGCACAGCCCAAACCGGTGGGTCTAGAGATTCCAAATTTGGACTGTAGGTTCCTTACGACGGCGACGTCTAGGGGTGTACTAAGAAAGGATATTTCAAAATTCCCACGGGAAACCGAGATATACGCAAACGAAGTTGCGAGGGTATATCAAATTTGGCATGTAGGTTCCTTACGACGTCTAGGGATGTACTAAGAAACGATTTTTCAAAATTCCCACGGGAAAGCGAGATATACGCAAACGAAGTTGAGAGGGGACGCACAGCCTAAACCGCTGGGTCTAGAGATGCCAAATTTGTCATGTATGGTCCTTATAAGGACCGGACCGACCGAACCGGACCGGACCGGACCGGATCGACCGGACCTGATCGGACCGGATGGAACCGTACCGTACCGGGCCGTGCCGGACCGGAATTTGTTTCTGAAGAAAGATATGCTAATTGTTACTAGGCCACGCGGGCGAAGCCGCGGGCGGAAGCTAGTTATTTTATACAATTCTAATAGATAGTAGAGATGAAAGATAAAATCATTTTATTCATTGACTAGGCCCTCACATGCACTTTTCATTCGTTTATTTAGGCGTTAAATGCAACATAAACAAATTAGAATTTCACACTAATTGTCGCGACTTTAAAGCTGTCTGCCCAAACCTATCTGTTTTCTGATTCTATTTTATATTTTAAATTATTTATTATAAGAATTATACCTACCTGAAAATATGATATAGCAACTTCATTCATCTGTTTTATTTACACAAAATCTATTGCACGTTTTTTGAGCGAGAAAAAATCCGTTGGGTACTCGCAATTCGCCGGTGATGAGACTTTTAGAAATTCATCCATATTTCACGTTTAAAAGGGCAAATCAAGAAAATTATACGCCATCAGTAGGAAATAATATTTGGAAATAGTAATTAAACTCCACGTTATTGTACAAAGCAGAAGATACGAGGCGGAACCTAATTTTCATAGCTGATTAGACTTACCCCACATGGGATCATGTGATTACGTCACATCCTTATTCTGACTGACAGGCTTGATAAACGCAATTTTTTAAATCGTCATTAAACAATTTTAAAATAAATATTATTTGTTTGTTGAAACTTAGTCTTTTTTTATTTAAATTATAGAAATTATAATATCTCATGACGAGAATAAAAACAGTATATCCCTAGGTCTCTTTCTACTATAAGAAGAAAATTTGTTTTATTCGATCTCTTCTAGTCAATGGTAAATAAATAAATAAAAGCAATTTTGTTGTCTAATATAGGTACCACCACCAAAATAAATGGATAATAATTTTATTCATCGACCAAAATATACAAATAAGAAATATTACCATTATGTATTTAAAGCTAATCTAATCAAAAGTATACACTTTGGTAAACTCTTTTTTAGTGAATATTTTAATCATTTGATAGTAAATATATTTTTACAGAAAATCAGAATACGGACATGGCTTCCTTGATCCACCCCTATCAAATGTCGGGAGCACGCACGTCACCGCTGATGTCATTTCTGACATTTTACCGATGGAAAACAAACAGACAAAAAAATTAATTCAAAATTAAAATTTACACAAATTCTAAAAATAATCTCCTCAAATGAAATATTTTAAATAGTACACATGATAAGAAATTTTGGAATACCTACCTATTCTATGTATTTTCTTCATTCTTCTTTAATCATTAAATTTTATATTTTATCTATACTAATATTATAAATGGGAAAGTGTGTGTGTCTGTTTGTTTGTCCGTCTTTCACGGCAAAACGCAGCGACGAATTGACGTGATTTTTTAAGTCGAGATAGTTGAAGGGATGGAGAGTGACATAGGCTACTTTTTGTCTCATTCAAACCCCACACTTCTCTAAAATGGGGGGTGGAAGTTTGTATGGAGTATTTCGCAATTTTCAAGGTAGAAAATTGGTATGCGGACTATTTGTGACTAACAAAAAAATCGTGCAGCATTTTTTTTTTAATCTGTCCCCAACCCCTTAAAAGAGGGGGTGGAATTATACCTGATTTAACGCGAGCGAAGCCGCGGGCAAAATCTAGTTCGAAATATTAGCTAAATACACTATTCATATTAAACTCAATATTTTAAACGATTTATACAACAACGCCAACTAGTTTCAAATAAAGAATAGCTTGTACTTGAGTTATAAAATTACTGATGATGAATATACAAACATTTTTGTAAATGATTAAGTACTTCTACACATAGTAAACATACAGACCAAGACAAACATGTTTATGCAAATTAATTAAAATTATCTTTAATAAATCAACAGCAGAATTTAGTGAATAGAAATAAAATAATCCAACGTTTACTCGTATAAAAAAACTGTTATTTATAATCATCATTTCCACAAAAGATACAGTACGCACCGCATCGCTATACTTACCAAAGAGTCGGTGCATATAAAAGCAGTCTAGAAAGTTTTCTGTCGCTCGTCGGATCGATACCGTACGAGGTTCGCCCGGGAATTACACCCGGGTAATGAACGTAACAACAGCTAGTTTCACTGTTCATTTGGGTTATTATGTCATTTAACCTCTTTACTGATTTACACTACTAAAAGTAATTGCAGTTTCGTGTTTTAAAATGCTTTCTTCAAGTGAGCAGATCGACCAAATCGACCAATAATGTTTTAACTCTTCTGGTTCTTATATTGTGGTTTGATTTTCTTAATTTGTTTTCCATGAACCATAAATGTCACATTCAAATCATATCAGTCCGTATTTATTTTGATCTTTATTTAGCAGTTAAATAGTATAAAAACGTCGAAATTTCAGAAAACAGTGGGCGATTGGTGTTTGCCTGAGTCGTCATATTTGATGTAGAATATTTACAAACCGCTATTACTATACCTAACTTTAAAATCTACCAAAATGTGAGTATATAAACATTTTTGCCTTCACTCGTGTCACCGCAGAGATGTGGTTACTCCCGACGCCCTACCGCGGTCCAAATTCTGCGTATTTGTCCTACCACACTATTTCTACCATATATTATGTCGTTTTAGTTTCATATCTCGAATATTAAAACTGAAAATAATACACAGCTATTAAGAAGAACTTATGTCGTAAAAATATTATGTCAACTAGGTACTTATTTATTTCAGTTTAATATAAGTTGATGGAATAATAATAACTTGCTCGATTTAATGCCTAATCTTTATAATAAACTACCACACGATTTCCAAACAATTTAAAAATAAACTTAATGTGATGAACATTGACTTTTAACCTTACTTTGCCAGTCAACACTAGAGTGTACAAATATTATCCCAAGACACATTTCTCACACATACCATTTTATGGAAGCAGGTATAACAGCAAAGGAATCGCCACCTCGCAAACAGCATAATCAAATGACACAGAATGTCAACACAATCGCTCATTACCACAACAAACACATTGTATTACGAGTATTGTTGTGCACCTTCCCTACTTTCTTTGCCCACGTATCGGTTAATTTCATTAATTTTCCCCCGAACACGCACTGAGAGACCCCTATACAGGATTCCAATAGGGATTTGGTCCCAATTATGTATTAAGCAAAACTTAGCTATCGACTCGCTTGCGAGACTTGTATTATTGACTTCCTGTTGAAAGAATGAGCAAGTTTAGTAGACTTAACACTAAAACATTAGTAATATTGACAAATTAATTCATTCATGTGTGATCTAGGACATAGAACCCACGTTAATGTATATACCCTAAAATTATATTGTTTGACTCTTTAATTTTAAAAAGAAGTTAAATTAGTTTGACGAATAAACCATATGAGATTCTTGAAACCGATTCATGTATGAAAAACGCGAAGCTATACACAACACCTTAACTCTAGCATTACTCAAAGTTTTTTTTTTCTCTTTCAAGCAAAAAATCATGACTTAATTTAACTGTCAAATACTTTTGCATGTATTCACCACTTGCGGGGGCATTATCGTCACGCTACACACGTACGGTGGGTGCCCGCGCTAATTTATCGTCTACCGTGCGTCCGCACCTTTAGTCCGCTGTCATTGACATACCCAATTTATGAACCCGTTGCTTCGTACGTATCTACTGCGAAAAGTTGTCTAGCGGTCAAAATATATTTACCTTAATAATGTTTTCCATTATATGTATTAAATAATTTATTTTCGAATAGTGATAACGAGGCAACTTTATCGTATTTTCGCTTTGAAGAAACTCAAATGTTTTTCATAAATAAACTTCAAACACAAACTCCGCTTTGATTATGCTCGTTCACCTCAATAGCCAGAGTTCTTTTCACTAGAACTAAACTGTGTTCAGTGCGCTTCTGTTTTCGTTCCGCAATTAAACTGCTGTTAAACTTCTTGCAGTGGTGTTTGCAGAGCACCTGAACGGGCCGCGAAGTTGTGCGGGCACCCTGTACCTTGTTTGCCTGCTAATTATCTCGCTGCAGAGTCGACTCAGCTCCCAAAATGCTGACCCGCTCTGAATGGTCAAACGGGGCTAAAAGCCTTTCACGGCTCCATTCAAATAAAGCTTCCGTCTCACCCGCCCCGTAACCATAGTGACCGCCTCCTCTATTATTTCATTGTATCAACATTCATATCGACAGCACGTGTAACGACGGCTCGGCTAAACGAGGGGCGCCCGAAGCCAGATTTGACAAGTCTTTCAAATTAAAAGCCACCACGGTCCGCTCGCACTTCACGCGACGTTTAAAATCAAAAGCCCGAAGAGTTAATGCTGGATTATGCACGGACCTTTTTCGAACCGCCCGTTTTTGTGTGCATGTCTCGTCTTTTGTCACGTATTCTTAATTAAGAGCCGCGACCCCTCTTGTCACATTTTCATATCGATCGCGAGTGGGTTAGAGTGTAGAGATAATTTTTTTGTCAACACTCAAAATGAACATCGAAAACGGATCAGTTAACGGCCCCTTTATTTGCAAATCGGAAGTGAAGCCTAATAAACCGACGCTTAACCTCTCGCGACAAAGCCGATACAAAGTGAGTGACAGCCGCTTCTAAAGAGATCTCGCGAAAAAATCCGGCGGAGACGTGTCAAAGATACCGCGGTGTCGTCGGAGGGGCTCTTTGTTGCCTATCGAAATATTTTTTTAAAGCTTAACTCCTTGGTGAATTGAGAGATTAAGTCTTTTTTGAAGAGGCGAGCGCTCCCCGGGGTCGGGCGATCATTCCTGCGGATCTCATTTCCGCGAATGCTCTATTTGATTGTTATTTCTGTTACTTTGGTGTCCGGTCGCCCGGGATTTGAAGTGACAGTCGACGATTTGCACTCGAGCGCGATAAGTGTTTTCCGACGTTTTTTATAAGCAGCTTTGTTAGTACTGACTTGTTTCTCCGACATTTTTATTCGATGGCCGAGCAAGATGGACACCAATTATTTGTTTGGGAAAATGCCGCTAACAATAAACAACTAAAGTGACACTGAATCAATTTAAACTATTTCAAGTGATCACGTAACATCGCAAATAGACGTGACTAATTGACGCATGAAACATAATCATCTATGAAAATAAAATTTTCTCTGTTATATCGAATGGAATTTAAAAGTTTATTGTTTTAATACCTAGGTGTAATTTATTGTTTGCCCCTTCACACTGGCGTAATAACTGTGCACCTCCAACAATTAAGAATTTTGAGACGGATCGCCACTTTGTTTTGTACACGATTTTACATGACGCCGGAGAGATGCCACGTCAACGTCCATTCAACGCCAAGAAAAATAGTTTGTGACAATAATGAATGGTGACATAATTTCAAGCCTTAAATTTGCAAAGTTTGCGAAGATAGCATGAATCAAGAACCGATGGTCTTTTGTTGTTTCAAAATAAGCATTCTATCCACGTAATTTCATGGTTAGACTAAACATGCTGAGTATAAGAGAACCCGCTCATCTTTGTGGGGCCTGTCAGTTTCGACAGGCTAATACGATTTCGCAACTCGGAAATTAACCCCTTGCGTACGCCCATGCAAGCTTGCAGTCATTTTTCAAACCGCCTTCCACCGGGAAGCGCTCTAAGTACATACTATGCTCAGAAATGCTGAAGGCGTTATTAAAATTCCCCTTTTCGCATAAAAGAAGTCCAATGATGTGTCTGTGTGATTACAGCGGACATATTTGGGTTACACCTCGATGGACGGCGTAAAGCCACAAGAAAATATGCAAATCACTATAAGGCAGTAGGTAAGCGGTCGTAAGCCGTGTAATTATTCACATCGGATTTGCAAATCGCGCCCGGAGCGTTCCGTTTCCGCACGCGTATTAAACTGACCCTTAGCGCATTTAAATCAAAACACATGTGCTGAGAGGCTTCGGCTGATTTTCGGATGAGGGCTTCCCCTTTTTGCGGGTCCCTGCGTCGATTCCTTGGCGATGATCGATACCCCTCCCCGCCGGCGGCCGCGTCCCTCCCTCACTCTTAATTAGGAGTCGGATTCTGCGTTGGACACACACGCGCGCGGGTATAATGTTAATCAACTTTCATTATGCACTAAGGAATTATATGGGTACGCCTGAGGAGTGATTATCCGAGTTAAGGCCGCGTCCCCGACCAAGAAATCATACTTTATTATGATCATTCCGCATTCGACTTTACAGCCAGTGCCACCTCGCGGGGCCGTCGCCCGCATTAGAATTTACTGCGCATATATCACTGGGAGCAGTGTTACATTGTCTGCAATGTAAGCATGGGGTAATTAGCTTTTGTACTAGTTTCAAACTTCGCATTGGACTTCCGAGGAGCGACTTCCTTTTTGTGGAACATGTGTTTTAATGCAGTTGGGAACGTTTTCTTGGATGCTCTATCCAAACATAGAATTGTGGCGCTTACCCGCTCCTTAGAGGGCATAATAGAGTTGCTTTATTTATGTATTCATGGAAGTTCTTGTTACTCCCTCTAATATTGTTCTAATGAAATTCGTTGTGTGTTCCAGTTATACTTTTTGTACCAGCGCGTCTGTCGTCACCGTTGTTCATCGTGACTATACAAGAGACTATTTCCGTAATAATTATTATTGACATGCCCTTCAAAAACAATTTCGACCACCACCACAAAAGCCATACTCATGTTTACCACCTTAAAAATCACAAACAGACGTTGAAAATTTTATGATCGTACAAGCATAATATTACAAGTGGCAGACATATAACTATGTAAATATGTAAGGTCCGAGATCCTTGCTCATAACGCGTGAGATTACTCCGTGTTTAGTGGACCCATAACATTCGCCGTATAAGCGTTTATTTCGGGATTAATTTCAATAGTAATAAAGTACTTACAGAGGGTCGGGAATGAGTGGCTATTTCTAAGGTGCCCATCTAAACTTTAAAGTGAGTTCACATGCAATGGCGGTTGGTATCTGAAAACTGGAAATACAATTATAAAATATGTGTCGTAACACTATTAAAGTAGAAAGACTCGTTGAAATTAAGAAAGAAATCATCGTCGCCAACAATCCACTGCTGAACATATGCCTCTAACATGCCACGCCATTATTTCTTTTTGTTTTTTTTTCACTTTTTCTTAATTAATTATCTTTCAGTAATACATTTTTAGAATTCTCAACTATTCGTATGCAAATAAACTGTTGAAGTCGTTACAGATAAATATTTTTTCTGTTTTATCAACAAATTATTTAAAAAAAAACACAGGGGTTCTCATATTGATAAAAAACAGTGTCTTTTGCCCGGTTTTAAATAAATTAATCATTAAAACTAAAAATTTATCATATAAACATTAAAATTTATCATTAAAACGAGTGATGTGATTTGAGTGATATGTCTATCAACGACACACATCGATCAACTATTGTTAAAAATACATATCATTTATTTTTTTTAAGTTTTATAGCATACCTAGTATAGTATAATTTTATTTGCGTAACTGAGGCACGAAAATACAAACAAACGTTTTCTCGTGTAAATGATTGACATTGTAATCTTTATGAGAAATACATATCTTAAACCTTATTTTAACTTTATCAGTTTAGTGTCTATATCACGCGACAAAACCCTTTACTTCAAGGGAATCTCGCATCCTTGTACCCGTCGATGTTATCCAAGGAGTATTGAGTAATGCCCTCTAAGCTCGGTTATGAGGATAAACCTCAATAAATCTTTCACTTAGCCCGCCCTTTAATTAAACCTGGCAATAAAATTTAATTGATCAAAGCGAATAGTTCGTATGCAAGTGCTCTATAAAGTACTTGTATTCATGTTGTGTTACAAAATATTAATCGTAGGTTGTTTGGTATGTATGTACAATCATTCCATTTTTAGGGTTCCGTAGTAAACTACAAGGAACCCTTATAGTTTCGCCATGTCCGACTGTCCGTCTATCCGTCCGCGGTCTAGCGCCTGATGCTAGAAAGCTGTAATTTGGAATGTATACTCATATTAACAATGCTAACAAAGTGGTAAAATAAAATTTTAAAAATATTTTTTTTGGGGTCCTCCCCTACATGTAAAGTGGGAATGAATTTTTTTTTCGCATCGACCCCATCTTGTGGGATATCGTTAGATAGGTCTCTTAACATCGAGGGTGTGGGAAGATCATTTTCCAATACAATGATCCGTTTGCGAATTATTTACATTTAACGTGTCAATTTTAGTTTTGCACGGTGGTGCCCCTCTATCTCCGAAAGTCTTGTGTTTAGAATTTTCAGGTCTCTACGTTGATTTTCAGTCAGCCAGGAGAATTTTATATAGATTTGACCATAGTCCCGACCGGGACGCGCTGTGTAAGAATGGTGCGCGCCTGGTTGTAATTATACAAGTTTGTACAAATGTCTATGTTCATTCTACTTTTTCACTGTTAGTGTATAGCAAATAAGGCATATTCTATCAATTTTTTTCCTGGTCATTTATGTCCCACTGCTGGTCAAAGGTCTCCTCTCCTTCACCAGTGGTCTTTTCGCTGTCTTTCCGCTCCCTCCAGTCTGTATTTTGTCATGTCATCTACTGTTTGTCTTTTAGAAAATACGAATTTTAATACTACAACATTGGTGTTACAATAATTCTTGTTACAGCATTCTCTTCCAAACTTCTACATTACATCTTAATTTCTATACATATAACGCGCTAATTAACCTTATTTAACCTCATTTTCTTCCAAATCAATCAAACAAAACGTCCAAACTCACACAACACAAGATTTTGATAAATTAATTTTCTTACGGCATTTTCTTCACGGGCAATTTATTTATTGTGTTAAGTCTATATGATATACAACCATTATATTTAGAGCCACAGCTCGCGGTACATGTTCTCCGCTGTTAGTGATATTTCTTAGTGTTTGAGAGGGGGCGGAAGGTCAGACAATATTGTTTTTATGTTCCACACGTGTGTATTCACGGCCCTTCGACTAATTTAATAGATGAGGTGTTCACATTAATTACAAAGAACGTCGGGACCAGCTCGCCGCGGGTAACACGCGAACAAATTAATAAGATTATTAACTCCTTCCTACGAGTAATTCTTTTTCACACATGAAAGCTCGGTACTCTAACGGGAAATTACTTTGAGATTGGTTATGTATTTAATAGCTATTTTGTGATTAGATTATTAATGTTTTTGTTGTCAATATGTACTAGAAGGAGGTTAGAAAAAAGCGTCCCCAGTGTATAACAAGTACTTTATATGCTACGAAATGCTACGTGCTACGGATCGTAGCATTCATTCATTGTAGTGCTACGTCGGTAAATTTGATGTTAAGAACTTTATGATTTGATGACCATCATTTTAAACAGTAAGAGAGACTGAAAAGACAAAAATACTTAAAAATATATTTATTTTAACCTTATTAAAAACTTAACTAACTAAAATTACTTCAAATAAGGCCGCTTTGTTGCACTAGTCTGTAAGCTAACCTATATTATATTGTAATTTTGTCTGTGTACTGCAAATTAAACATATTCTATATATCTAAATTAATAAATATTAGGACGAATAAGACACCTCCCTAAACATTAGCAATGCATCGCCTTGGGCAGAAAACAATAAAGTTACGATTTATAAACAAAAACCTAAATCTAAATAGTTTATATAAACATCAAAAAAAAATTCGTCCCGCTACGCCTGTCCCAGCCACCACGTGTGATTGATTGTTAATGAAGTGCTAGGGATAGTTATTAATGACCCCGGCCCGCCCGTGTTTTTATTCACCCACTAACACCTATTAGCCGACCACGTCCGGAACACCACACAACGCAATACATCATCTCCCACTGAACATATCAATCAATTTGCCGAATTATAACGTAATAAACCCATCGTTTTATTTAGGATTTTTATGTTTATATTAATTTTGGATATTGATTTTGTTCATAGAATATAATTAAAATGTATATTGTATCTATTAATATTGAAAACTGTTGATGAAAATTAAATAAATTTGAATTTAAATAATCACAGATTGATTTCGTTTTAACCCTCGAATCGTAAAAGGGTTTTGTTTTATTTCAATTAAGTCGCAATCACAATGAGTTCCAGACCACAGCAGTCACTCTATCGTCGACGATTTAAGCAGATGTCGTGTTAAGGAGGTCCTCTCGAAATATTCGTTTGAAATTTAAATTGTAAATTCGTGCGGCGGCAGGTGCAGCCTCACGATTGAACATTCACCTCTCTCTCTAATCTTATACCAAGAATACATCCTTCTCACTCCCCCACCGAACTGAAATCAACGTATAATGAACGTCAACAAATAAAACTCGAGCGTTACTAATTACTCGGCCCGCTCAAACGAAGAGAGGTAATTTTTGCACTCTATTCCAAAGAGGGAATCTTGAAGCTAATGGCGTTAATTTAAAAGAGGCCGATGACTGTGATTTTTCTTTGGCGTTTCAACTTTTCAGTGATTTATTGACGGTGCAAATACAAAAGCCACTCTCATCCCCAACGGTCCATCTTCGGTCCGCTCGTTTGACGTTTTAACAAGGCGCCATAGAAAATGTCAGTCACACACTAGAGGTCTCCCGAAACTAAACAGAGGGAGCGATTCATTATGAATGGGCAAAGTAGTCGCAGGTACTGGCCTAAATTAAAGTTTGGCTCATCGCCGCGGTATGTAGCGACTGCTCTGCAGGCCGATCACGGAGCGGACCAGCTTAATGAATGAAGAAATTCCGTAAAGTGGAGAACCCCACACACGTGTGCGATCCGTTCTCTCATTGGCTCTAAACTTACAAAGGATTCACTGTATCTGTATCTAATGAGTATTGATCTATTGCAGGATTTAGAAACATAAAACAGATTTAAAATTTAGTCCAAGAATTTGGGCCGCAAATCGAATTGGTTCCTTAATCTTTGCGGTGTCCCCACCGAGGGATTTATCCCGCGTAACCGAGTAATTAGCTTTCCAATTTTAAAGAGCGCCTCCACGCTCTGTGCCTCCCATCAATCCGGTCCCCTTGCTGGCAACGAATCGATAATAATTAATTATTTTTGACATAATCACAGCCAAAATCCATTCTCTTTTTGCTAATTCACGTCCCTATAATAAAACGGGGCGACGCTTTTAAGGTTCGCTCGGGTGAAATTGATAAAAAATAAATAAGACTCGGCACAACTTTCCCCAAGTCAAACAAAATCGGGCGTTAGCTCGCGCCCGTGATTAATAACCTTTCGAGACTTATTCCAGCTTATTCGGCCTGTAATATGACCAGAGAGTCTGAGTCTACAGGCGAACATCGCATTATTGTTTAATAGACATTATTATGACGATATCAAAGAGACATACAGAAACCCAAATCGTGTGACGAGGGATCTTTGTCAACGGAGAACAAACGGCGGGATACTGTGTCAATATTGGACACGTCACATAATAGGCACCAAGATTCGGATGTGGGCGAACGTCGGATACGACACAGCTAATAGATGTCTGAGGACCTTCGACTCGATACTGCAACTTTGACATGTGTAAGGTGAATGGATCGCCCCGAACAAACAATTAGGTTTGTTTACAAACGTTCTGTATTGATGATCACGTACCAAATTTGAATAAAAAAACCTATAAAATTTCCAATTAGCGTTGTACAAATGAAGTATTTTGTTCAACGAGGGTAAGGTAATAAGGAGAGAGAGAGTCACGGGTTTTGAATACCAGTAAGTTACCGGCACTTAAAAAATACATAGTGAAAACATTAGGTGCGCCCGGGGCGGGGCAGCCGTGATTAAACCCGGCGAGGCATGCATAACGAGCCCGGTATGTTTGAACGCTTACGAATACTTTCCAAGTTGGTCCGGACAGCGGTTGAGGCGGGTACACCTGCGCATGTTTATTGCTGCCTAAGACTGGCCCACTTGATCTACTGTTTGTTTAGGCAAAGGAACCTCTGACCTACTTGCAATGCATTAATAACATTCGATAATACGATCAATAATCACGTTCATGTAAATTTGTAATATTACATTCAACTATAAACTATAACATTGATGTAAGTTACTATCGTACAATTTTGAGAATATTCTACCATATCTTATCCCTATGACTATTTGTAGCGAGTGAAAATAAAATTAGTTTTTTTTTGTTGCCTTTAAAAACCAAAGTGTGCTCACAGTTTTTTTCAATTGATAGTATACAGAAGAACTTACTTATTATTAAAAATCCAAAAATCCAAACCGTTCCCATAATGTGTTTCGCAAGTGATAAAATCACCTTGAAATCCGAGTAAGAGTTCGAAATTAAATAATATTTTGAAGGGATTAGTATCATGATTGGACGGACACATGCTAATGCAAGAAGTTTTTAATTAAAACCGGCCGCCGTTAAGAGGCTGCGTAATGGCTGATCCTCAGGAGGGACTCGATATTGGGTACGTGTACAGTAAAGCCAAAATACAAACATATTTAGGTCCGGTACAGTAGTGTGCGCACGCTAATCACGGGCCGGGGAAGGAGGCTTGTATATTCAACGCTTTATACCCCTTTCTTGTTATTATTAATATTTAACCAGTGAAAAATAAATATTTGTGGGTTGGTCTCCGAAGATAATAATTAATATGTGCGTGATTAAAATCGAGACTGACCGATATAGCTCAATTTGGTATACAACCTAGCTTCTGTTTATACTAAAGTTGGAACCTTAATAAGTCCTTTTTTATAAGAAATTGTAATGTTTATTGCAATAAAGATAAGAAAGAATCAACAAACAACAGCAGTGGTTACCTTGTGATAAGCAATCAACATGGCCTATGTACAAACACGATCCCAGAGGAGTCGAGGATACTTCCCGCGTTACACTTACATATACAAATACACTTACATATAAAGACAGGAATAAGAAAAAAGGAGTTTTAGGGATCATTCCGATGTATTCTGTCGCCAATATCACTCGAGCTAGTCTTAAAGAAACTTTTTTACTAAAAATATCTTTTAGGAAATTATTCTGGTTTAAAGATAAAATTTTCATAGCAAAATCCTTTGTTACAGATACACGTGACAGCGAGGAAGACTCAAACAAGGTAAATAAGAACATTACCGTTCAGAAAACCGGTTAAAAGTAAAAAAACATTCTCAAAACCACTCCGGCGTCCCCACAACGCAATCCAAACTTCGACGACGACTTTATGGCCTCTGTGACCGCCAAAAGTCGCCGAGCAAAAGTGCAAGCTTGTTTACTCATATATCAGTGCGGACATTTCTTTCCGATAAGCCTCCCCCACTGCCAATAAAGTGATTAACTCACAAATCGTGCCGGCATGGCGCCTTTTGCTCTGATGTACTGCCATGCTTCAAACATTTCGAAATTTTATTTTATCGGTTTTTGTTTCTATTGCATTCTTCTGTTTATTTTTTTAGGGTGTAGAATACAATTACAGCTTTTACAATTTAAAAAAATGAAGATTTTTATTATATTCTTCATTTTAAACTATTTAAATTGTCTAAAAAATAATTAAATCACATTAACCTAAACTCATGGTTTCGTGAGATATTGTACCACGTAGATTAATTTAAAGTAAGCATTTAGTCAATACTTCCATTCAAATAATATAATATTATTAACTATGTAATTGCAATTATTGATGAAATCTTATTAGAGTATTTTAGCTATTGCTACAAGCGTAAAAGCGACGAATTTCAAAATCAAAACAACACTATTACCCCGATTCTCTACGCTTTTACGATTTTCTACAGTCCCTATCGAGCCCCACCGATAGTCTCTATTACAAATAAATTGCCTCATAGCTCCCGTGTTATAAATTTCATACGTGCTGAGAAATGACATACGGTATTATTTATTACCGCTGTTTTTTCGGGTTTTTTTTCCGGGGAACACACAAAGAAGACATTGTGATGTAATTGAGCTTCGTTTTATTGGGGCACGACAGGACGTACCAGCGGCAATTTGGCATGGCATTTTGTTTTTAGACGTATTATTAAAAGCGAAAGTGTATTTCTGGATCACAAAAATTGTATTAAAATATGTATACAATTTTTATTTATGAAAATTGATATAAGGTTATTTATTATGGATGAATTTTCTCGTTTAGAAATCTTTAGCTACTTAAATTTTTCAAATTTTAAAATAGAGAGATTCATAAAATAGTAATTGATTTTCTGCAGATCTATACTACTAAGTTGATCTTTCTAAATTTAAGAGACGCGCTCTTTCTGGTGTTGCAGCCTACACGTTCGTGTCTGCCTTGTGCCAAGTCTAAGACAAGACGCGTGCCTTTTCTATCACCAAATTGATACACATCATATAACCGATGATTTTACATTTCAATCAATATTTCAAACATTAAAACAACTTATTATGTATAATCTAAACAATGACATAAATCAATGTAAACATGTAACCCCAAATGGAGCCTTCCACCAAGTAATTGTTTCCTATTCCCACCGCTATCGTTTCGATCTGTCAGCAAGTCGATAACTCACCTGCCCTTCGTTTACACGGCATTTCACCACGACATTACCCATAGGCGCCATTAGCCCTACAAATGACACTAAAATGAAATCTATTCATTTCCTTGGAGCGGAGTCAATCGACGCCAGATATTGTACGATTTCACGCGATCCACACATTAAGTTGTTGTCTGTGCTGATGCAAGTTCACATTTGTAAGGTTACTGTAAATAAAACTTAGTTTTTTTGGTTATATTTTGTTGGTTTTGTGACAAAAGCGCATTCTAAAATGCTCTCTCCGAAAATAGCACATTTAACTGTTACATTTTTGAACCTTGTTACCCTACTTAAAAAATCATGTCATGCAGAAACGGACTTCAAAATTTTAAAATATTATTTGGAAATTATTCAGAGCTCTACTATGGGGGGGTTGGCAACGCGTGAGTGATACCCCCGGTATTGCAAGCGTCTATAGGCTAGGGTGATGCTTACCATCAGTCGGGCCGTATGCTTGTTTGCAAACTTTGTGATATAAAAAAAAACTGATACTATTAGGTCTATATATTGTACCAGATTTTTGAAATAGCACTGTTTATTGTACTAACTGTTTGTGTTATAAATAAATGAAGAAAAATAATTGCAAATAATAAAATTATACTTTGATATTTACAAAGTCAAATTGTTTATAATACTATAGTTTATAATACTAGGCCTTCACAAGCACTTTCTCTAGTCATAAATATCTTTAACATTAAATAATTGACTCTAATTACTAAATACAAATAGCAAATCAATAATAACATAAAACTTTCATACAACTTAAAACAAGCAATTACCATTATCATTAAATTCTTAATAGCTAACATTTTAATATCAAGAAATATCATTTTGCGATACATTTATGAACGTAAACAATACAATCGTCAAACTAAAACAGACAATTATTATTAAAGATGATTCCTAATTTATGTTAACTTATTTCAAAAATATATAGTCAGTTCCAAAACTATCATGTTACGACATTTTCCACGCATGGGATCAGTTTAATCAATGTCGTTATGGTGCGTAGATGTCGCGATAGTAGCGAGTGCGACCCGAGTATCGCGTGGGTTAATTTGTTACTCCGATGTTATCGGTCGAATCGACCCCGTACATTTGTCCAACATGATTGCTTGATACGCGAAACGGGTTTAATTTTGTCAATGTCTATCAAAACTCATTTGGATTAAAAGGAAAAACATTTGAACATATATAATAATAAATTAGTAATAATTTGGTTTTTAATATTATATTGATAAGATTTTGATATATCTGCTTATATATATAAAATTCAAAGTCCTGACTGACTTAACTATATATCAACGCACAGCCCAAACCGGTAGGTCTAGAGATTCCAAATTTGGACTGTAGGTTCCTTACAACGTCTAGGGGTGTACTAAGAAAGGATTTTTCAAAATTCCTACGTTGAGAGGGGACGCACAGCCTAAACCGCTGGGTCTAGAGATGCCAAATTTGTCATGTAGGGTCCTTATAAGGACCGGACCGACCGAACCGCACCGGACCGGATCGACCGGACCTGATCGGACCGGATGGAACCGTACCGTACCGGGCCGTGCCGGACCGGAATTTGTTTCTGAAGAAAGATATGCTAATTGTTACTAGGCCACGCGGGCGAAGCCGCGGGCGGAAGCTAGTTTATAAATAATATAACACTGGTTAACAGAGTCCTCTATGATCCCTCATAGAGGACTCTGTTAAATTCTGAATAGTGGTAAATTTTATCGGTTATATTTTGTATGCATTAAATTACGTATTGAATTTTGAGTCTTATTTCGTTCGATTATGGTTGAATTCTGTTTAATAATTTTATCGGTGTTATGTTGGGTTTTTTTGTTGCGGAATTTCTTGATTCGGTCGCCTCGCTCAAAGCCCGGATAAAAGATATGCAATAGCTTAAAAGATTTTAGAGAGAAATCTAGTACAATGCGGATTTATAACGGGTTTCAACGATAATAGTTTGCCCCACTTTGGTAAGAAGTCTGCGAGGTAGATTTAACTACGAGTGAACTCTATGACAGATTCCTTGATAGTCCTGCACGATTGCCTGCTACACGTAATGATCGACATTTCTCAAAATCCCTATTCTGCCAAGTACATAAGTAATCTAACTCGTAAACTTTGATATGTCTACGCAACGCTAGGGCACTGCTACGTTTGTTCTACACAAATGCACGCTACGATTTCGTAGGCAGCTACGAGAAGCAACTAAAAAAATATACATTGGTTACTATACAAAATATTTCATGACATAATTTTATGTTTTTTTAATATCCATATTTTTAATCGAGGTCGGTAGTTGCCTTCGAAATCACCAACTTAATTTTTCGTAGAAGAAGCGTAGCAGTAGCGTAGCGATGCGTACATGCCTTATTCCGAGCATTATGATTTATGTCTACGAAAGGCGCTGTCCCACTGCTGCACGTGTATCAATGACGTCACTTGATGGTTAACGTGACCGTGGGTTGCAGTGGACACAATCACGTACATTCTCTTGCAAAGCAAAGCTTAACACACGTGCGTAGCCACTTCGTGCGCAGCAGTGGGACAGAGCCTTAATTACAAAATTACTCTAGTCTAAATTACTATGATATTTCAAATTCTTTGAAATATTTCGAAACATCGTCGCCCCACCTTGAATAATGGCTAATATGAAAGACATTATAGAGACATCTTTCTCCCCCTATTATGAGCTGACCTTGGCTCACGAAGATTGATAATGCTTGCTCGTCGCTCGTTAGCATTGTAAGCATCCATCGATTATCAATTACAATGGCTGCGGTGTCTTCGGAGACAAATTGTGGGTAACACCCGAAATGGACGATGACGTGATGTAATTATTCATTTTAAAACTAATCTCGTCATGTTCATAATTATATAACAAAATATCAATAACAAATAAAAACTAAGTTGTTACAAAACATTTAATATAAAAAAATATAAGCAAATTCAACGGCATAAATTTTTTAAAATATTTCAATATATATTTCTATTAATAGCGTTTCAATTATTAACAATCTAGTCATTAACCACAGCCCAATTTTTATAAAAATCAAAACCTAACAAAAATTAATTATATCGGTACATAAAAATTGAATAAAATAAAAAAACGAGTACTTAAAAAACCTCGTACATTTGATATGTAAATAAATCACTTAACAGGAAAACGAGATAAATTGGAATCAAATGACTTACAAATTACGAAATAACACGTCTTTCTATGTAATTTTCTGACAAACCGCTCAAAATCCATATCAAAGTGTATTATCAAAAAAAAATTGGCTTTATTACCGAACTATTTGCCGTAACTGCGGTTGAATAAAAAATTAACTTGCCTGGGGTGGGTACACGTTAAGGCGGCTTCCCACGGTGTGTAAAACTGCGGGCAGGCGCGGACTAGGCCTCACCGACGCACCAAGAGTTTTTTTTTATGTAAGCCAGTAAGCAAGTGCACTAGAAGGACACGGTTTTTGAGATCGGGATCCGATTTTCTTGGTACCAGTACATGCCAGGCCGCTTCGCTTCCATTCGAACTTCCTCTCCCAGTGTCCTAAGCCGAAGTGTGATCTCCCTTCTAGGGCGCCTCTAGGCAGACATTGTAAATTCTAAGCGGTGATCGCCTTCCACTCGTGCTGCGTGCTCGTGCCCGGTGTAGTAGCATCAAGCGCAATTTATTGGGGAAAAAAGTACTCCGGATTCGGTGCGCGGTTATTCGTGGTCGCTGGTCGCATTACGCACAATTCGCAGAATACGCACCATGGGAAGCCAGCCTTACATGGACAAATTGGCTCAATCGGTCAGCACCAGTAAAATCATACGGTGCATCCCTATTTCAGTCATTAATTCCGTACTGACGTGTTTTTATCTACTTGATAAATATACACGTTCCGTTGAATTGATGATGCACGGTTAATTTTAGAAGCTATGTTTATTAGTTACCGAATATGTTTCATTTTTGGTTTAATAGACAATACAATTTAGCTAAAGCACATGAAATTAACAATTATTAATTCCTAGTATATAGTAAAGAAGCAAACTTAATGACCTTATATATATTGCGGTGAGAGCCCTACGCTCCCGCAACAGTCCGGTGTCTCAGAAAAGGGTGTTAGTACTGACCCGAACTGAACTTTTAAATTATTAAAAAAAAAAAAAAAAAAAAAAAAAAAAAAAAATGACCTTATAAGTTAAACGACGAGAACTCTACCAGTATTTCGATAGGTTTAAAAATCTCCGAACATATCATCAACTTTCCAACCAAAAGTCGCTGTTAATCTCAATATTCATACAAAATCATTATCATCCCGTAACAACTTATACTTACTTATATTTGTTATTAGAATTTTTCCAATGGAAAATAACATAGTCAATAATAGGGATTCAATTAACTTTGTTTCAACAAAATTATTCATCGCTGAGATTTTATAAAACTCGACGTAACGCTCGAGCAGTCAAAAACAATACTTATTCAAATGAAACAAAAAGCAATTAACGGCGGAGATATCCCCGTCCTCTGAGGATACGGAGAGGAGAGATTATTGAAAAAATAATTAATAAATATTTATGGCGAGCCACCTGAGGAACGACAAAGCGGGATTTTTATCCAGTGTCAGAGTACGCATCTGCAACGTTACAGGCAAATGCGGTTTATTACAAATGCAAAATTTTCCATTCATATTCAAAATTTTATATCCCAATGTGGCCGGGAGAGAGCTAATTTATTCGGAGGGAGCGGCCAAGGAGACAGCACCTCGTCTTGGGGTGGATTAGGGAAGGGTTGCTCTGCGAAATTGACAGGTGCCCGTCAAAAATTACAATTAATAATTGAGACAATTGCCGCTGCGGCTGCGGCATGCTATCGGTAAACCTCAAGTCGCGGCCGCAACGAGTTTACAAAATATTTAAATATTTTATAACAAATAAAAAAATATTATATTTTTTTTACTCAAATAGATGCAATTGACGCATTATGCAAAATCGGTTATCATGTAATTATAATTAAAATTTAATAATAAACACGAATAAACGTTAATAATATAATCCCCGCCTCACATACATACTTTTAATATCGTCGTAAAAGAACATCAAGAAACATCACTAGTCTTTCCTTCGTAATAAACGTGGGGATAACATCGATCACTGGTTGCAGAACTGACGGACGGTAATGACGGTAATCCTACTAATGCCGGATTACGACTGATTTAACTCACTTGCTTCAAGTATATTTTACAATGGTTTAGTGGTGCATCTCTATTAGTGTACATTACATACTGTGCTACAAAACGGTAATGACAAAGACCACTCGGATCACGTACGGATGGTAATGACGGTAATTCAGTACTAGTGCCAAATTACTGATTTAACTCACATGTTTCAAATGATATTTTACACTGTTTCTTCTTTGCTATATTAACGAACTCCGTGGTGTAATGGTTACCACGCCAGACCGCCACCCAGGAGGTCCCGGGTTCGATCCCCGGTCGGGTTATGATGAAAAACGAACTTTTTCTGATTGGCCTCGGGTCTTGGATGTTTATATATGTATGTATTTGATAAAAAAATATAATATCGTTGAGTTAGTATCCCCTAACACAAGTTTCTAACTTACTTTGGGGCTAGCTCGATCTGTATGAATTGTCCTTATATATATTTATTGGTCGGTACTGTCGAATACAATCTCTATGTTCTTCGCACATTTTATACTGCGAGTAATTGTTTTAAATGCGAAAGGCATATTAAAAATTGAACTTGGTTGAGGTGTCTCTAAATTTATAGAGCCTCAAGGCGATTTATCATTAACATATTTCATACAAGCAAATCCCTGCAGTTGACTATTAAAACTGTATTAAAAATTTAGAATATATAGTTTTTATTCAATCCTCGTTTCCTAATTTCGGATCAGGCTTGCCAATCATCATTCAAAAATCAAAATTGTAATGTTAGCAAGAGACCGTAAATCAAAAGAAAAATTAAATGCCCAATTAAAAACATAAAGGAACTATATATATATATATATATTAAACACTATTATATAAACACACTATTTTCTTTTACTTACGAACTTACAACACCTCCAGGCTAGGAAAAAAAACTAACTTGGATTAAAAACTGTTTTATGTTTAGATACAAATTATTATCATTATCTTTGACGAGGGAAAATACCAGTAAAGACCTCTCTGAATCAACGACTTAATTACGGTATTTGTACAACACTAACGTGTCCGAGACAACGAATGGGGTACGCATCGATCACTCGTTTTACTGACGCTCGGTAATGGCGGTAATTCGCCACTAACAGCGTTTTACTGCAATGTTACGACTGTCTAAACTCACTAACGCGTAGATTTTACATTTTAAATACTGCAATGTTAGAACTTTATTACTGGTATTCAAATTATGGACTGATATCAAAATTATTATGAAATAAAGCGTAATAACATTATTTATGACATGAAAAGAATTTCTTTTTTATTAAGGCGATGCTTCTACTGTCAACATATTGTTATTGGTTTTTGTCATATTTTATTTATTTAATATTTAAATTATTATGAAATAAAGTCTAATAAAATATTTATGATATAGAAATATTTGGCTTGCTTTTACTGTCAGTATTTTGTGTTTCGTTTTTGTCATATATTTTTTATAATTATTATTTTTTCCAACCATTTAATGTTTTATCTATTTTTAATTTATATTTATTTTTAATACTCCAAAAGCACCTAACTCAAACTATCAGAAAAGCAACAGTTGATGAATACGTTTTCCAACACGAGGGCTTTTCAAAACGATAGCCGAGAGTCAATTTCGATCATGAATCATGTATTGGTTCACTATGGGCCTACGAGTGCATTTGAGTGCGCTCAGTTTAACGAATGACTCCACTCAGTCAAAAGGTCAATGTAACAGCAATAAATGTCCAATACCATGAATAGTGATGTGTGTGCTTGGTGGATGAGTCGATAATTTTTAAATTGCTAGCGTAAGAATTTATGGCTGTAAAAAATATAGTGTAGGTTTAACAATCATTGTTAATTTATTATTGTATATTAATTAGTGTCAGGTAAAAATTGTTTGCGGCTGGAATCAAACTGACATTTGTCTGCATGAAAAAAATGAAAAAAAACACGGGTACAGTATAAAAAAAATTCAAAAAGAAAAATCTACGTAAAAAATACATAGTTTCAATTTATTTATTACTGATTTATTAATGTTCTGAAATTTGATCTACTTTTAAAAATGCTGGCGGATGATTGAACGTGACATCTTTCTAACTCAAAGCTTAAAAAATACCTGATTCTTAATAAAATCGATACTATACAAAACCATATCGTTTAGTTCTAAAATATGAATACCACGAACAATAAATCACATATCGATAGCGTGACGTTCCTACCGATATCACTTTATTGATGTCCGGTATTTTTCACGGACTGCCGCAGGCGCCACTCTATGGAGATAGAGTATTCCGCTGAGCTATTGTTTCGAATACGTTCCGATCCGATTCGGTATCGAGTTCCGATCAATCAGATACAGTGTTGGCCGGCCGCAGCAGATTTAATAAATCGATTGGTATTTGTCGTATATTCCTTGTTTATTTTTCCTATTGTTCTATGACTATGTATGTATGTATTTATGTATGATATATGAAATAGTATTTATTTTTTATTTATAAAATGGGCTAGCTCAATCGAAGATGCACTACCTTCTTATAAAATATCAATAAATCGTATATTTCTACATGTTTATTTATCCTATTGTTTTTATGCGTAAATGAGATAGTCTTAATGTCTTCCATAAAAAAATAAGGTACATAATAAGTCTTAGTCATGCCTTAAATACTAGATTTAAATGGGATTAGTACGATGTAGTTACTAGAAAAGATGTGCGATTAATTGAAATGCCTTTTCGCAAAAATAATTTCTTTTTTATACTTTCAAACTTCATGCTGAAATCAATCACACAGTAAATATTTAGATTTACTACTTTCTTCACTTAGTTCAGTTTAAACTATGCACAATCTTGAGATAAATACAAAATGTACTATTTAAGTTGAACATCAACAAAGGTATAGAATTGAGTCGCAAATAGGTCGCGGACGCCGGAGCAACGCGCTTCATTTTCATAATCTTAACGATCTCAAATTTCACTTGTGCAATTTCATGGTGGAATTTCCATCGCGTCTGCATCATAAATATTTTGTCCGATAAACCGTTCGTTCGACAGCCGCGAGGCGTAAGAAAATGTTAATTAACGAATCCATTGTTTCCCTCCCGGCGGCTCCAAGATGGTGCCGCTTCCGTTTCCGGGCCTTCTTTATGTGCGTTTCCCGTTCATTTTTCCGTCAGCCGGGTAAAATGGAGGCATTGTGGTGGATGCGGTACGCGGCGGAGTATAATGATTTTAATTTCCTCTAATCAAGCCTTCGGCGCGGCTTAAGAATTCTAATCATGCACGCCACAGCCGCCGAGCATCGGGTGACAGAAACATCAGCACTTATTCTGATTGCGTCGAGTGTGGCTCTGAATAATTAATACCACTTTATTTTGCGTTATTATTTAAGCAAAACAATGGAACCATGAGCATTAATTTGTGGATTGTATGTTTTTTAATACGGTCTGTTGTAAGCATTTTCAAATGCAACAATTTTGTATGTTCTGTGTTTAAAATGAGTAGTGTTTTAAAAGTCCAGGATTATTTTTTCATGGTAGAACAATGTCAATATAATAATGGAGTCATTTTGTGACTGTGCAGGATTAGTTAAGTCCATTGTATAAAACTAATAATTTCATAAATAAAGCATTAATGAAATGTGCTAGTTAGACCCACCTTCTCGTGACGCTTACCATCAGGTGGTACGCAATACTTGTTTTCATGCGGTATGACATAAAAAAAGTTTTTACATAACGCAAGTTATTGCCTACTTTTTTAAATTTGATAAGTCCAAAATCAACTTAAAATAGTGCTGCTAGGACTTTCAAAGAAAAGAGTTTCATTGACACTACTAACATGCCAAAAGTAATAATTTTATTAAAAAACATGACAACATGACGTCATGTTCTCTTGTCATTATCACAATTTGACTGTGTAACTGAATGATGCGTAACAAACACAAAATAACACTTGTAAATAAATGAAGAGTAAGTTTAATTATAGGGCTCCACAGCGGTGGATACCCCTTTCGTTCAATTCCCTCTAACGACTACATTTTGAAGTTTTAAATCACGACGACGCGCCATTTTCTATTATTTTTATTATTAATGCAATTAAATGAATGGACCATTGCCAATTTGTACCCCTTGTGTTAATATAAAAATTAAATGAGTTTATTTTTTTATAATAAAAGTTACGATGCTATGACATACTTTACTTTATAAATATTGTTTTAGAAAACTAACAGTAACTTTAAAAGGTAGATAGGTAGTCACATAAGAATAAGAAATGTAAGTGTGATATTATAAAGAGGAAAGATTTTATTATTTGTTTAAAATAAATAGGCTCCGAAACTACTGGACCGATTTCAAAAATTCCTCCACCAGTAGAAACCTACATTAGCAGGGAGTGACATAGGCTATAGCTTCTCCCGAAATTCAATGTGGTTCCCACGGGAACGGGTCCGGAACTTCACGCGGACGAAGTTGCGGGCAAAAAAGCTAGTTAGGAATAAAAGTCCATGTAGACTTTATTTACAAATAGTAGTAATAGTTGCTATTACACCCTTTATTAATAAAAAATGAAAACCAAGAATTATCTATAACCTTTAGTTATTGTTTATCCCTGAGGAGAATTAACAAAATTCGAAAGTGACAAAACATGTTTTAGTAAAACCTTGGCTAGTCAGCCAAGTTTATTAATAATGGAGCTAGATAGTAAATCTACTATCTAGTTTGTAAACACGTTTTTATTGTAAATTCACTCGGTTACTTAGTAACCACCGTACATCTTACAATTCGAAGACGTTTGCCGCCTGCGGTCCAAGAGGAACACCACACAATTAAGGGAATCCTTTCATGGCTCTTACTTAGCATTCTAATCACTCGGCGAGCAGACGCCCCGCCACAATACAACCCCTTAACTCCGCGAAATTAAGTGAGAAAATAACAGAATCCCGCCACGGGGCCGCTGAATTATGTCGCAAACAACATCTTCATTCTAATTATATCACTCGAAACGCGACTAATTCCTTGCAAAACAAAATATATGTTGCGAAACACTCATAACCCTCGTTTGTTCACAAAACCGGCAATAAAATTGCGAAAAACGATTACGGATCAATGAAGCATGCCTTCCCTCCGAGCGCAAATAAAACCAAGTGCACACTTCAAATATGCTTTTCTTAATCGTTCTCATAAAACAAAGATCAGTCGCGGTCTCCCCCGTGCGTAAAAAATGCTCGTTGCTCATATTGGGCGTCTATCAGTTGGATTTTTGCCGCAAATTGTTTCACGGAACCCTCTCGAATCGATATTGTTTGGATTAGAATTACAGTCCGGAAGTTATTATTAGTATCGCATTGAAAAATAACCGGAATACGAGCCATTCTGCGCACTCTCGCCGCATTTGCGTAAACGAATTCTGATTTTTACTTTCGCAATAGTAACTTGTGCGGCGAGTTATTTTGAATTTCTGTTTGGGAAATCGCTGTGAATTTCATAATTCATTTTTTTAGATTTCCTTTTGTCATTTGTGAAACACTTTTAAAGTATGTAACTGCTGAAATTACACAGTTACAAGAATACTTTACAGATTTGAATTCAATACATATAATTATCATAATAAACTTAAAATAACATAAAAACATACCCTAAAATCTCACATTTAAATATAATCCTGTAATTTACCTTTAAAATATTTTTTTCGAGCTTTCCATATCGGCAATCCTGAAAGTTGAATTGGCTTAAGACCTCCCCAAGGATGTGTCATTATAATTTGCTGGGGAGAGATGACGGATCCGCCCCGGGCCTCGAGACTTATACTCTAAGCTATTTTAATCTTAACTTAGTTAAAAATCTTGCATCCGACATTAACATTAATCACTTTTGACAGTGTCGGTAATGGATATAGTGTAATTGAAGTAAAAAAATATTGTAATTACGTAACTAGCTTGCAGAATACACATGTGAATGTTTTACTGATTTCTGCAATGGAACATGAAAATATATTTTTTTAAGAAAACCAAGATGTTTTGTAGAAAGCAATACTTGTGTTGTTTATATTATTTTTATACAATAAAGTAATAAACTAATAAAGGCAATCTGAACATGAATTCACAAAAAAGAAATAATTTTCGAATGTTACATTTCTATTAGGTAAAGCTCAATGGAAGTCTAAGAATAAATTGAATTATTGTTAAGTAAGAAACAAAGAAAATACCTTCATCAAGCACGAAATCTAAAGCTTAATTGAACGTCGACATTGAGAGATTTCAATTCAATTACTAAACCATATTTAACGAAATCCAATCCCCTTTCCCTCGAGGAATAATATTATTTATTCACAAAAAATAATACAAAACGCGGTTACGCCGAACGCTCTGTTGGTTCAGCGGAGATCATTCGATGTAAAAGTTGGAAACGGAGAACGGAGGCAGGAAGAAAACTTGGATAAGCGAAGCCCTCTAAAAATGATTGATGCCGTATTGCTGGCGGGGGCGATCGCTCACCGCGGCGCGCCCAGCCTCGACGCTTTAAAACGAATAAACGTCGATTCTAAATTCGATTCGAAAATGAACATCATTAGCGCTATCGATACCGAGCTCCCGTCCATTCATTATGAACGATGAAATTTCGCATTTTTCAACCCCCATTTTTATTAGCCACCCGTCAATCACGATTAGATTTCAACATTCAAACAACCGACGTTCACAACAAAAGCGTTCGATTCGCATCGAGTATAGCCAATTTCCTAGCGTAATGGAAACGTTGAACAATTGTTTGAAGACATGTTATTACATGAGCGTTTAGCCTGGAAGCTAACAAGCGGCGACGTTTGTTTCTGCGGCTCTTTGTTGGAATATAACAATTAGGCAGACAAAGCGGCCGGCGGTGCCCGCCGCGCTATCTTTTGATTCGCGCCGGCACACAATGCGGCGCGCGACAATGCACGCTCAATATCTTGCTCCTTGCCGCTGAAGGCCGATGCACTCACCGTTGAATCAGCCTTCTTGGTACATTTAAGGTAAGTACCTCACTCTCCACAGAGTAAGGTAGAGATATAGAGAATAATAGGGTGTGTAATTAAACTTAAATTTTGCATAAGTTGCGGACATATACCAGATTCTGCGATCCAGATAAAACGATGTTCAAATTGTTTTACAGGAAAATGAGCATTTCAGTTTTGCTGTTATAATCAAACTGCTAGTCAAGTTTATGAAGGAGCCATATGCGCGCTGGACGGACCAAATACGCGAGGGTACTAACACCAACTTTCCCTATGCAATGCGTTCTGCAGTGGACCGAAAGGGATGGAATGCGTTCGTCTAAAAAAGATTCGTGGAGGTCGCAACCCACAGTAATGAGGATTACGACACAAGAAGAAGTCAAGTTTAAACATACGTGTCGTACATTAAAAAAACTCAAGAGTTAACTAGTTTATGTATCTATTGCACATTACTTTCATCATAGCATATCGAAATTTTAAGTTATCGCTTCTATATTCAAAATACTCTATGAGCAGTTTGCCTAGACAACTCCAAGCAGACCGTCAGGGCTGGCTCTTTGTACATCGTTTCCTTCTTCCTTTAGGGCTGTCTCTTACGACACTCGCCGTCCTACGGCTGCTGAATGCACATTTGATGTTCACACACCAAGATAACGTTGGGTGAAATGAACACGACACTGTCTCTGTCTATTGTTTACGATTTTACGTTTTGCTTGAAATTTGCTTGTTACTAAATCAAAGCAAACACTTAGGGATTGTAAAAATAAGGAAATCATGTCAAAATTACATCATGTAAAATAGGTTAATAATATACGCGTCACTATTTATTATTAAATTTCTGATTAAACAAAATAGTTTTATTAATATGTTTATAATAAAAAGATAAAATATGATATTTTAAAAATACAAAATAATTAACAACTACCAATGAAACATACCCTTAATTCACAAATCACAGATAGTAACTAGTGATGTGACACGCAATGAGCTCTCGTGTCGTCGTGTCGACACCTGCCGAGTTTAATCACATAAAGAGCTAATTGTCTGTACGGATTCCGCAGGTAAACACTACGCCCGCACCATTTACACACTGCCACACATTGTGTTGAGTTACGAATGTGATTGCGGTTACCGAGTAATTAATTAGGAGAGGATTTAACCGGTTAGTGCTCGAATTTCGGGTATATTTGTTTGTGTATATTTTAGTTATATTAAAGATATTACTATATCGAATTGACTCAATCAATATTTGGGACATTTTTAATTTCATGTCAATGCTTTCATTATTGGCATTGAAATTTTTTGTTCTTAGTTTTCTAATCTGGGTTGTAGGTACTTATTTCGCATGTTATCATTTTCTATGGAAATATCTGAAAAGTTACATTAAATAAAATAATAATAAATATATAGGGACAAATCACACAGATTGAGCTAGCACAATAGTAAGTTCGAAACTTGTGTTATGGGATACTAATCCAACAATACTATATTTTATAAAAAATACATTAATAAATAAAATAAACATCCAAGACTCGAGGCCAATCAGAAAAAGTTCGTTTTTCATCATGACCCGACCGGGATTCGAAACTGGGACCTCCTAGGTGGAGGTCTGGCGTGGTAACCATTACGCCACGGAGGTAGTCGAAAAAAATATTCTCAAGGTAATTATTTTAATAGCCTTAGGTTTTTCTAAAAATAAATGGATCATAGTATTGTAATATAGAAAGTACTAAGTTACTTTTATTAGTACGATAACAAAATATTTTTTCTCCGCGAGAAAATTCGTAACTTACACGGTGTGATTATTTCATATTAATCGTAATTAAATCAATCGAGGACTAAATAGATTGTTTTAACAGCTCTATATAAATACGCGTCACTATTACAAGTTATTAGGGTAAACGTCGATCGTGTAATCGGGAATTACACGTACCGAGTGATTTAATTCCTTCTGATATTTATTATGCGGGACCTCGCATTAATGGAACCACGTTTGATGACAATTTCACTTAATACGCCGTGCTTCATGACGTATGATTAAGTTAATTTACATTTCTAATCTTGCTCCTGCTGAAATATGAAGGGATGATTGCAACTCTATGGCTTAATTGGTCTTATACATTAGACGTTACTCAAGTTATGTGAGGGTCTCATCAGAATCTATACACATAAATACAATCATAGTGGTTTGTTTGTATCATAATAACTCAATGTTTTTTTTTTGTACCACGATGGTGGCAAACAAGTTTACAGCCCACCTGATGGTAACAGGTCATCGTAGCGTAGCCTATAGAAATTTGGAACACCAGAGGTATCACTTGGTAAGGCATCTCCCTCAGACCATATGGAAAAACCATCAAGTTAGCTTTTTTAGGGCAGAACTGGATGCTATCAAAGTCATCCATTGGGTATCCATATTGCTCTGTAAGATTAAAATTTTAGTGGAACGTAATTATATATTGTTTGCCACCTTAATAGTATAAAAATACCTTGTTGCTTTATAAACGAATTCGCTAATTTCGAGGAACAACTTCATCGAATCCTAACATTTAATAACTGAATATTTCACTATTAAAATTTAATCAACGCAACTAGTTAATCCCAAGGCACTTAATAATTAAAGACTGGAATATACAAAACACAAATCCCACAAAGCCAGCTCTCAGCTCGTTTTCTCAAGTCACCGTCTCTTGCACAATACGCTAAGCAGCGCTTATGAGTGTTCATTAAAGATACGATAAAGACAGTGCAGACGCTAAATTGGCTTTCCACCGCCTCGTCTACCGTCGCACTATCTAATGTGGCCGCGAAACAGACGAATCCATATTCAAACGTTATGAATGCATTTTACATTCATAGTTTCTGAAACGCATTATAATTATAATTACACGTTAAGTCTCTAGTTATCTCTTTTTTTCTTCTTTAGTTTGACAATGGTGCTAATTCTGTTGTACATTTAACTAGACTAAACTAATTTTGACAGGACTAAAAAAGTTGCTATTCTTGTCACTGATTGTAAACCAAGGAAGGACAACAACACCTTTGGTCCTGTCAAAATTAGTTTAGTCTAGTTAAATGTACAACAGAATTAGCGCCAGTGACAGCTATAACTTAGTGTGTCATTCACTTTAAAAATGCGTTTCAGAAACTGGTTGCGAGACTGTCAATGAGTTAACGGACGCTTTTTTATATCCAATCTCACTGCGTGCGTCCCGATCGGGACGCCTGGTAATATCGTTATAGAAAAACTTTTGTCTGTCTATCTCAACGCATATCACCGTTAAACATAGAGACCTGTAACTTGGATGGTGGGTTCTTGGTATGATGTGGGCATCCGATAAGAAAGGATTATCCGAAATTGTTATCCGGAAAGCGGGATACACGCGAACGAAGTTGCGCGGGTTTTCCTAGTTTTTCATATTATTGAAAACGCACTTTGTCAGGGGTTAAATCTCAATTCGTTTTTAAAGTGGCGATGATTATTTGCATTCGCCTCATAGTATGGAAAGTCGTTAGATAGGTCTCTTAAAAACAAAGGTATGGGAAGATTCCATACAATGACCCGTTTGCGAATTATTGACACATGATTTACTAGATAGAGTGCATTGTACAGTTCAGACTCTTTCTATATTTATCTACACTACAATCATATAACAGGTTCTTTTAACTCAAAAACCATTCGTCAATGACTAAAATATTTTCTATGTTCAATAGAAAACTTTTGTTAAACTGATTTATAAATATTAATACCGGTAATAAAAATGCCATCGGTACCCTAGTTTGTGAAACAATGTAGGCTTCGGAAATGATAATATGGGGCCGTTCGGTGCAAATTGATACTCGATCGTCGCTCATATAAAACACTCTGCGAGCAAGATCGCCCCATGAATAATAAAGAACGAGTTCGCCGGCGACACGACGCATTCGCCTGAGATGCTGGCTTGCTACGCTGATTTTATAAAGGGCTCTTGTTAACATTTTATTTTTGTTTGCATTGTGTATAATAAACCAATCTTAGAGAGGTAATATTGGTGCTAATTCTGTTGTACATTTAACTAGACTAAACTAATTTTGACAGGACCAAAGGTGTTGTTGTCCTTCCTTGGTTTACAATTAGTGACAAACATATCAACACTTCTAGTCCTGTCAAAATTAGTTTAGTCTAGTTAAATGTACAACAGAATCAGCACCTCTTTTTTTTTTTTCTTTTTTTAAATGGCGGTTGATAATTTTTTTTTTTTTTTTGCGATAGACAGGGCGAACTACCAAGTCATCAGGGGCCCGATTCTACTAACACAAATGCACCAATGGACTCTCAATGGTGTCTCAATCGTGTCTCAAAAGAATGCCGATACTGTATCAGTGGAATAGTTTTTGACATTTGTTATGGACTTAAACAATAACATAATGTTTAACTTATTGTTTAAGTCCATAACAAATTCAAAAACTATTCCACTGATACACTATCGGCATTCTTTTGAGACACCATTGAGAGTCCATTGATGCATTTGTGTTAGTAGAATCGGGTCCCTGATGGTAAGCAATAACCATATTACATCGATATTCTTTAAGAAGGTGCTACTGCCGGTGTTTAGTCAGTCCATTTACAAGCCACTACCAGTTCATATAAAACCAAAATCATTTTTTTTTTCTGTTGTGTATTTTTTCCTGGAATTTGATGTTGTAACGTTTATCACTGGACCATACCATAATCGAATAATGTAATAAAAAAACATGAACGATAATTGTCATGCTATAGCAATGTAAATTACTACATTTAAACGAAATCATCACGCGAAACCGCCCAAAGTCAACAAAACACGTAACAAATATAAAAAAATGGTGTTATATAAAATTTTCACAATAAAAAAGTGTAGCAAAGCGGCACGTAAGTCATAAGCGCTTGATTCAACGCACGTCCACTATAAAACATAACTCCGATTTTCATACAGCCCTTACTCGTTGCCTGTTTTCATTCATCCCCCTTTTGTGCATAAAAATACCCCAAACGGTTGTAAAAAGTCGCCGGGAGTACTGTTTAACTTACGACATTATTTGTAACGTCTTTACTCTACAAAAATGTTGATGTCTCGATTATTATACAAGTACGTAATCTGTCAGATTTCATTTTATTTACTAACTAAATTGCAAGTGTACAAAAATAAGATATTTACCATTTGTATATAATGAAAGAGTTATTTTTGTACAAAACATTTTTCTTTCTTTTCATAAATTATTTCTTTCAATTTAATTTTTCTAATATGTCAGAAATTTCCTTAAAAAAATAAGAAGAAATCATTAGTTATTCAAATGTAAAACAATCAAAACAAAATTAAATGTAATAATGGTATTGATTTTCCGGTTAAATATTTTTCAGTAATGTAAAAATGTTGCTTTTCACATAAAATTTTAAACCCATGATTTGCTTTACTTTACCTTCTACGAGAAACTACGTAACAAAGAAAACAATAATATCAAAATATACACATATTCCATTCCAAAATTCTATAATAAGATTGTATGAACCTGTATGAACACACTCCAAGTGAAAACGCGACAGTATTTGCTTGCCAAGTGAACATTCTATAACAAGGGGTTGTTAATTTAAATTTAGTATCTCGTTAGTAATGAACGCAGATGATTGCTATAATAGTATTGTAGATGCATACAACTAACGTCCCCATTACTAGCAACGCGGCGCTCCATTAATGAGGCACATATGAACTTCTGATCGTAGACTTACGAATATGTAACGTCTACGAAAACCTTAAGATTTTAAATTAAATAAATAGTCTTACAGCGAGTTTCTGATTTAACGTGTCATTAACTTTAAAAACGTTTCAGAAAGTGGCTGTTACTGTTTATAATAATAAGAGAAAATATTAAATATCTTCTTGGCAATTCATAATAATTTATAACCTGGTTTGTATTTCTAGGATACTTTTCACTTCAGAAAATCAGGAGTTTCTAATCTATTTACATCCACGCAAAAGAAGCGACATTAGTTAGACTAACTATATACAGAGAAACGTAACTGGCTGATCCATACATTAATGCTCTATTGATACCGGAGTAGGTGGAATGTTGATTTATACTATGCTCTTTGAACTAAATTACTGCTTTTGATGACCTGATTTACTATTTAGTATTTATTTTGGACTTCTGCAACGTACCACACAAATCAGCACTTGAATCAAAAGTAGCCTTTACTGTTTAAAAGTTAGTCGAAAATAATTTTTCAGTTTTTACAATCTAAATTACATAAAAAAGGTATGAGTTTAACTGTAATACATGTACATACTTAGATGACTTTAATATGTATTGACACCACCAATTCCTTGATTTTACATCCCATTAAAACAGAATTCCGCGAGTAACAATCTATAAAATATCATTTGTTCGTCTCTGATGCAAATTTATGCGAGTGACGCAATTTTTAATTACTACCGTCTGTCTGGAAGCTGAACGAGTAACGTAGTCTTAGCAGGTGACTTGGGTAACTGGAGAGGACATAACACTAAATAGATTTCTCACAAATACCTATGGGTAAGAACAACATTTTTACTATTTACTATGACTGGTATATTCTAGAGAAAAATGCTAAAATGCATTTTAAGAAGGCAGCCAAGAGGCTTTATCTCATAGAAATAATGTGTATTGGTACTAGAAACATAATTATGGTGAATGGTGTTTTTTTTCGTCTGCCTCATAATTAAAATTTGGTGTTCCTTTCAAAGGAAAAATAGTAACACCCACTTTTTAACTTTTTACGTAAATGTCGACACAGTTCAGTCAAATGTGGACAGGCGAAAATGTTTCAACAAATGTAAAGTTTTATATCCATTTAACTGTTACATTATTATGGGACAATCAGTGCGATGAGGCATAATTATATTAGGAACATGTTTTTACATAAATAAATCTAACAAACGAAGTATGCATATCACCCTTTTTGACACACGAAGTACACATATTCGCACCATCTTTTTAGATTTATGTCTGCGGTCTGGAGGCTGTGCCACAGTAACGTAGACTTCTCAGGTGACTTGGGGAGCCGGGGAGCGGTTAAGTGTGGCATTTTACGGCTTTTATGCATATTTGATGGCGCCGCCATAATCTCTGCGGTGGGGCGCACTCGCACTCACTTCACCTGTATTGGATATGAATTGCTGTTGACTTATGTCGACGCGAATCTTAAGATTTGTGCAATAAGTGTGATTAAAGATTGTTAATGTACCGGAAAAACCACTTAACGAAAGATCGGTCAGAGAATCGCGTTAGTTTTAAAGAATTAATAACAAATATTTTTACTTTTGAAAGAAAAACTTTCACAGATTTTTAAAAATTAATAACAAATATTTTTATTACCTATCAGATACATTCTGAAAATGAAAATACTCGTATTATTTTTTTTTACTAGAGTGTAAGTTATTTATTAATTAATGGGATTTAATCTCATATAAACTTACTTGTTTTTACATAAAGTGGTTTATCGAGTAATTATATCAATTAGAAATTTTTTAAGTAACAGGTCTTGGCACCACTTTGCATGATTTTCTAGGTTGTGACTTGTAGCATACTCAATATAATGCTTTGCTTACGTTTAAATAAATTTTCAATGTATCTTTGTATGCGTTTATATAGTTTTCTTTGCACAAGAAATAATATGCAAATCGATAACCAATAAAAAGTTAGTAATTGCACTAAACTGTCTCCAATTTAGATACTATTACGATTTCCAAGAACAATATAAATTGTAACTGAAAATTAATTCCAACATCTAAATGGGAGATTTAAATAATCCACCATTTAAGGGCAAAGCCTTCGAATTGGAAAATAATGACGGACATTAGACTCGTGCTAAGAGGGACGTATCAATTACTGGCATGAGCAAACAGGGTATTACGTGCTCAATATTAAAATCGAATTTACGAACCGCCCGCGTCCGACTTTAACCCGTAATGACGCCTGCGTTCCAGGATAGTGTGGATTGGTTACATTATTGATACAGACTGCACAAGAAGTATGTGCATTTTTCAATAAGAATCATATTGTTGTGCTGTGGGGTTAGTTATCAGAATTGTATTTTAGCTGTCTTCCTTATTACAAGTATTCCTCTTGTTTATTTTTACAATTTATAATAATACAGAAACATACTTACGCAGTTTTGCTGAAAGGCGCTCACGACATCTTTTGTATTTACACATACAAAATGTAAAATGAACTTTGGCGATAGGGCTTGAGTTTGAAGCCGCATATCTAAATAGCTGCCAACATAAATAAGTTATAAGTTATAATTTAATTATTAAGTCAAAACAGTGTCTTTTTTGCGATTTATGAAAGTGTTTAAATAATAACACGAAGTCTAGCTAACTTGTCAATGTTGTCGCTACAAGTTAAAGTGTAGTGACCGATGTAACATCAATTAAAATCGCATTTGGACATAACACGACATGCCCCCATCATGCCACCAATCTGATACCAAATGCTTGTGCGTAATTACGCCTTTCATACCGCTGTTGACAATATTCAATAGCGCTATTGAAACAGGCTTTAAACTATAATTTGTGTTTGTAAACCCTTTTACTGTTCAATTATTGTTTTCGGTTTTACTAATATTATGATGCTTTATTTAGAAAACATTTTAGTTATTTTTTTTTTAGACTTGCTCTCTTTTTGTAAACGAAATAAGGCTTTGGTTTTCAGTAAATTTATATTCTGTGTGTTTTACATATTGTAGTAATATAGTATGTACATAATAATAACAATAATAATAAATTTATAGGGACAATTCATACAGATTGAGCTAGCCCCAAAGTAAGTTCGAAACTTGTGTTATGGGATACTAACTCAACGATATTATATTTTATAACAAATACATATATAGATAAACATCCAAGACCCGAGGCCAATCAGAAAAAGTTCGTTTTTCATCATGACCCGACCGGGGATCGAACCCGGGACCTCCTGGGTGGCGGTCTGGCGTGGTAACCATTACGCCACGGAGGTCGTCAAATGAAACATGATGAGGATGGACATGTTTTGGAATCAGTGTGTTAAAGCGTCATTTTATTAGGAACATTTTTGATTTATGTCTAAATATTATTCAAATTAGTTCAGTTTTATTACTAACTAGCTGCCCGGCCCGGCATCGCCCGGGCACTGTTTCGTTTTTTTTCAATCTTTCTGAGAGATTTTCTTAATATTTTTTTCCGTAAGAACCTTGTACGGAGTATTAGAAAACTACAAAAAAAAAATCAGCCAAATCGGTCAAGCCGTTTTCATGTTATGTCGTGACAACGGAAAACGGGTTTCATTTTTATATATATAGACTAGCTGCCCGGCCCGGCTTCGCCCGGGTACTGTTTCGTTTTTTTTTCAATCTTTCTGAGAGATTTTCTTAATATTTTTTTCCGTAAGAACCTTGTACAGAGTATTAGAAAATTACAAAAAAAAAATCAGCCAAATCGGTCAAGCCGTTTTCATGTTATGTCGTGACAACGGAAAACGGGTTTCATTTTTATAAATATAGATTTACGTTGCAGTTGTATTACGTTGCAAATTTTGTTTGTCAGATTCTTGTTTTGCTTACCCTGAATGTTTCTTTTTTTAATTCGTTACCCTATGGTTGCCTTGAAAAAAATACTTTTAGCAATAAGGCTGCCTTGTTGCTAATACTTCTAGTATGTAAGATTTCATGTGTAATGAAAATAAAGTATATATTCTATCCATCTAAAATCTAAATGTATAGTTTTATTTAAATACTAACGAAACCTATTTTATATTGCTTTGAGAATTCCATCTAATTCCTTGTCTATATTATAAGGGAAACCTCTGTGTAACATTTCAGCATTCTAGGTCAAAGATTTGATTTGAACCTTGAATATTGATGTATTAAAGGTTGATAATAATATATGTAATAGCTTTTCTTTATAATATAAGTTTGTATGAATTTTTAGTTTATGTCTATTTATAAGAGATGGCGCCATAGGAAAAATAGATCGCGCTATAGTTTCGTTTTTATAAATTTTATTAATAGTCCTTTACATGATGTTTATTTTTAATTATTCAGAATAGATTTTCTCTTTGTTACAGAAACATGAAGAAATACAGATAACACATAAGTTGTTCCGACCTTCGACTTCACATCTGTAAGTGTATATAATATATATATATATATATAGCATTAAAATATAAAAAATAATACATATTTGGAATATATTTTGTACTTGCCACAATCACGTTAGGTTTACTCAAGAGCTTTTAGACATTCTTAATACAGAAATTCCATTACAATAACAAAATAATCAATATTAAAATGCTGTAAATAATATTTCGAAGATATTAGTATTACGTGCCTAAACTGTCCCACTTCTGATGAGTTCCCTGTTTCGAATACAAGCGCGTTATTTAGTGTGGTAAAGTTAAAACACCGCCTAGTGACCAATAGGCGGTACTTCACCTTTCCCATACAAAATTCTAACGCGCTCTTATTCGAACGTGACGTGAAAAAACTCGTACTTAAGAGAGGTAGGGCACAGCAATCCGTTTAAATCGGAGCAGCCCGTCCGAAAAAGGACCTTCACCTTACAGAAGATCGTAGCCAAATAGCATTGGTCTCGACTCTCGGCCATGTTGTGTTCATACGGTGAGTGAGATCTCTCCACTTTGGCAACTCGTGAGTGATACCCCCGGTATTGCAAGCGTCTATAAGCTACGGTTACTGCTTACCATCAGGCGGGCCGTATGCATGTTTGCGACCTTTGTGGCATAAAAAAAATCTTTGCACGCTAGTAGTCGCGTTAGCGGATAGGAAGTAAGTCGCGTTTATACTCAATACAATTGTCAAAATGTAAACATTGCATTCAGTGTAAACACGTAAAATCTCAAATATTGCCACAGCTTCATATAGCCCTGCGGCGCCCATTAAAGAGCTCCATAAAGCCTGCAATTGTCGTATTTGTTCGTATATATTTATGCTCCATAAATACGTGCGGGGCACGCGTGATTCCGCCGTAATTACCGCGTGACTTATTGCCGAGCAAAGATAACACGTACATCGCGGCTACGTTGTAGAGACCTCCTCAAATCTGAGGCGTACATAGACCAACTACTAAGTATTTAGAATTATTACTAGTCAACCACTGTGATAGGATTTTTGTGACCGTCTTTTTTTTTTTTTTTTGCTATCTACGTCAAAATATTTAATTTATATAAGAACATGTTACCTGTCTAATGTATTTTGTATTCTATATTTTATGTTACTCAAATACCTACTTATATAAGAATTTATTTATTTTATTTTCTGGTAAATCAGTATTAATTCTTAAGTGCCACATTAAATTTTTATGCATTCACTGATATTCATAGAAATTAAATGTGACACTTAAAAAGTTTACATTTCACACTTGTCACATTATTAATCGTAAAAATCAAAACGTGTTTACGAAATGTGCAGTCCATTAGATAGTTGGACAATGTAGCGTTATAATCTAACATTTATAATGTAGAGAATGGCGCGGGTCTGGTTATTGTGGTAGGGAGGACCATCGCTTGAGGGCCGCGGCTTTATCTAGCGCTCTTAGCCGAGATCGTACCTCGAGGAAACAGATTTCTGTAATTACACTGATTATTCGCGCTTAAGTTTTTGAGGCCAGAGGGGCTTGATTTGATTACAAATGAAGATTGCATATAAAATATTGAACCTATAATTACATTTGATTTAAATGTATTTATTTAGTCTCATTTTCATTAGACAGATAAATGCATTACATGTCACGCCGCTTGGGAAAAGCTAGAATCACATGAGTAAATAAAATCACGGAATTTTATTTACTCATGTGCTAGAATGCCCTCCAATCACAATCTTATAATAAAAATTAAATAAGACGTCTGTGCTACGCAGCGACTACGCGCTACGCGTTATCTACGACATCTGTAGCAAAACCTCGTAGCTCGTAGCTGAAATCGTAGAACTTCGCAATAAAAATAATATAGCATGACGTAATTTCGAGACTTTACTTTACTTTTACTTTTTTTACTTTTCCGAAAATTTTTGAAGTAATTTGTAAGTAGATATAGAAGTCATAAACAGATCAAATCATTAATAAATCAATTCAAATATTAATTCCAAAAAGAAAACAAGAAATTAAGAATTAAAAAATATATAAATTTGAATATACCAGTACAGGAAGATTACTTCGTCGATTTCATACTATGGACAAAACTTTCAGTAGGTGCCGCAAAGTAAATGAAGCTACTTAACCTTGTTGCGAAGTTTGATCCTATAAAACAAAGTTTCCAACAAACGAATGCATTAAAGTCACCCGCAAACTGATCCAATCGTAATATCGCACTCCCAGACATCGAAAGTTAGTATGCATTGACTTTGAAAAGTCGTCCAAAACTAAGTTGGGTTATGTTTATGAAACTATTCGGATGCGGGTGTGTGCCGCCGATACACATGCAAGAACTCGCGCCCAACTCGAGGCATAGTTCGCTAAGTGGAACAGCTGTAAAACAAAGTAGCGAAGGGTCTAGGAACTTAGTGTGTACGTTGGCAACTATTCGCTGGAACATGTGTCGTCCGAGGCGCGGCGGGCGCGACGCCGCTCCGCCACTTTGACAGTTTAATTCGGGCGCGCCGCGGCCGACGACACCCGATTTATAAATAAGTTAAACTAGGTTTTAACTAAAGTATTGCGGCGGCGATAACGAAGCAGCCTACGCGCCGCGGCCCCCCGCCTCGCGCCACACCGCCTGCAGATAAACTTTTAAAATGACTTTGGAAGCTTTTGAGCTTTTAATCGGTAAAGTTGTACAGACAGACAGTTCGGGCACAATCCTTGAACCGCTTGCGCCGGCGACGGCGGCCGCAAAACTTTGTTTTACAGGACTACTTTTCTTCTTGTTTCAAGGTTGGACTCTTAAAACAAACTCCGGTTCGACGGAGTTCGCGAACTCGGGCGCCAACAATTTACAAATTTCTCTCTTTCATAACAACTAACTGCCGCTCGGCGCGCCGGCGAAAGTTGTCCTGCGTAGATCTTAATCGCATTGTCTGTTGCGCTCGCGGCGCGAACAGCTGATTGTGACGACACACTTTATCGAACTTCTGCTTAATTCGCGTACAATGCACCGTTTTATAGCCTGACATGTGACTGTTGAGGGAACGAATGGGTGAAAATGTTTTCTTTCATATCATATTAAAGGTTTATATCGGCAGTCAGATGACGTGAGGGTCCACAGACAGACAGCAGACACCCTCCGACGCGTTTATTCAATTCGCTTAAGTGACATAGATAGCATCGACCGTGGCGAAAAAAACTCGTCTGCCAAATTTGACGGTGCCCCCGGCGTCCGGCGGCGACTTCTTTTTTCAGTTCACGCCTCACCTGCCCCCGGCTAGAAGAGGCCTCGCGTCAAAACACTGATTGGCGTTTAATAAACACTCCTCTTTTATTTTGACCGGTGACGAACTTTTAAAAGCTTTTCATTTGACTTACCCTTGAACGTATTTTTTATTTATTTACAGTATGCTTTTCAATGTTCACTGTAGATATACAATGAATCTTTCTAAGAACAGCGATGCGGTATGGCAATATCTGGTGATTAACAACAACAGCGCTGTTTATATATTATATACAGTGAGACGATGGTAACATAAGCTAAATGCAGTATCGGGTATTGCGCGTAAATTTTACGTAACTAGAAATAAATAGGTTGCGGGTGTGTGGGGCGGGGCGGCGTGGGCGGCGGCGTGCGCGCGCACGGCCCCCGCGTCGCGCGTCCCGCGACCCGCAGAGCCTGCCCGCGACCCGCGGCTCCGCGTAGTCCGCGAATCGCGCCCCGCGAGCCACCCGCACCGCGGCATCACTCCGCACTCGCCGCGCCCGCATCGCCCGCCCGAACAAACTTTTCCGGTGTAAAGCCGCCCGCGACCGGCCGTGTTGCGTACGTTATGAGAACGCACTGACCAAAAGTGCTTCTTTTTGTGCTGTGATCCTTCTAAAATAAAGTGAGCTCGTGTTCTAAAAATTAAAACTTTTGTGCGCGATGAGGAGTCACCACGCTTTTTAACAATGTCGGCCCTAGTCCGACCCGTTTGGTAAGTCCCATTCCAGCGTTTTATTCCTACCCCGTCGACTATTTTCTTTAACGCGGCGATTAGTTTGTTGCCGTTTAATGCGGAAGTTCATTTCAGCGGTGTCCTACGTCGGTGAAAAGCTCAAGAAGTGTCAAGATAAAAAATTATAAAAATCGTTACGCACAAATCCCACGCTCGTAAAACCATTTCACGAAATGCTTTCAAATTGTATCTTGTTGATAGGCGTAATCAAGTATTATAATAGATTATTGGGTATTTACATTACACGTTAGAGGTGAATATGAATGGTGCGGTGTTTGTTGTTAGTTTGTGTGTGCAATCAGGGTGAATCAAATCACGGCAATTAAGCCGCGAGTCGTCAAATAACCGCGACATTAGGCCCGACACGGAATACGTAATGTCGCTACGACGTCTACGAATTAACCTTTAACTAACATACCGTACGTATATGTATGTTAAATAAACGCTCGTGTATAGGTGTATTAATTATAATTAATAAACAACATAAAATTTACAAAACATTGTGAATGTAAATAAATATCTATAATAAAATCGGACGTTGAACATACATATATACAGACAAATTAGTTTGTTGTTTCTGTAAAACAAACCTAACTAAATCATCATTTACTTAAACTTTTATAGGGAACAATTTATACAATAAGCTTATGCTTTCACTAAACGTTTACCGACATATAGTAATTGACAGTTAATAAATTCAAGTAAGTATTTATTTTAAAAAAAACAGATGATATGTATGACAAGTTTTAAGCGACGGATTTTAGAAAAATACTTGATGCATTATAAAGTTATTAGAAGTATTAAAATTCAAGATAATAATAATGTAATTTAGGGTTTTATTGTATTTTTTATAGAAAATATTAACACTTTATGGGAACATAACATAAATAACGAACTGAAATTTTTACTGTTTTAAGATCGTCTTTATATGTTTTTAAAGGAGATATCTACTCTCATTGTACCTCAATAAACTATAAAAAGTGCCTACAATATTTATGTTTATTACTATTTTTATACTAGTACACTTACTACCTGTTACATAAACATATTATAAACAATTTTAATTGTATAGGACTTTAAATTTTACTTTTCATCTCTTCTTGTGTTTCGCACAGTTGATCGTAAACTTCTTATAAGCACTGATTTGACTTATTATTTTTTTAATTACTTAATTAATAATCAAGATAAATAAAACAAATATTAAATAATGTTCATTAAGAAAAACTTACTGTAATAACAAACATTTACGTAATTTGTTTACGGTAAGGCATAATGAACTATAAGGATGGGACATCTAGATAAGATACTAAATTGTTTCCATCCTAACGCTCGCATGCAGGTATCTGATGCTAATTTTCAACTCGACTATAGTTCTACACTAATATTGCACAGAATTTGTAATGGAGATTGTTGATAAGTTAACTTTTTGGGACAACACATGGTTGAGACATTCGTTTTATTTTTAAAGAATTTCTTAGAAATTAAAACTTATATTAGATGAATGAAAAATAAATGAAAAAATTATAATGCATGCTACGGTAATTTAAAAAATGCTATATTTACTTACTAATCTTTTAATACCAAGTGGCAAAATCAGACCAAATGTTTTTTACCTAATACATCATTTCAGTTTTATAATTTCATAAAAACTTAATGACCAACATTAACAGGAAGTAATTCGAAAAAAAACTGCCTCTCGTACTTCAACTAATCTCCGAATATTGACCATAAGCACACCATAAAGTCTATAAGCATTGAAGCTCATACCAAACTACGACGACCATAGAACTTCTAAGTATACTACGTACCGTACGTGCTAATAAAGTTCCGAATAGGCTATTTCCCAATTAAGAAACGTGAAATGCATACAAAATCATGCTGTCAAAAACTGACAGTTTATTTGACGAATAAGCTATTTGGGACTGGTGAAACCGGTGTTAAGTGTACAATACCGATATATTTCCACCGCGTCCCATTACTGCACGACAAACAAACGTGTTTCAGACTTAGGATCTTTTAATGCATACTTAAACAAAGTCATACAAAATAATAATTTTTTTATACTAGGTAAGGTAGAATTTTTATACCTACAAACAGGAATACAGTCCACCTGTACCGTAGACCCTTATCGCGTGGACCGTATTCTTACGTACGGTCACCATACCGTAGCCTATGGACGCTTGTAAACCGGGGGGTATCACTCGCGCTTTGCCGACTCTGTTCACACATTACGTCATCATTTTAAAATTTTCATTTTTTTTTTTTATCTGATCAATATACTTAAAATAGTATGTTTACCATTTACTTGCCCTGCTCCTGTATTTTTTGAGATAGTCAGTTCTTCTTATGTATGTGTGTGAAACACTCTTTCTGTTACATTTCTGTAACAACGTACGATCGACCTAATACCTATTAGAAAATATTCTTAAACTAGCTGCCCGGCCCGGCTTCGCCCGGGTACTGTTTCGTTTTTTTTTTTCAATCTTTCTGAGAGATTTTCTTAATATTTTTTTCCGTAAGAACCTTGTACAGAGTATTAGAAAACTACAAAAAAAATCAGCCAAATCGGTCAAGCCGTTTTCATGTTATGTCGTGACAACGGAAAACGGGTTTCATTTTTATATATATAGATAGATGTTAGAAAATTAGTTTCGTTGGAAAATCGTGAAAATAGTGAGATATACATTTGTGTAGACATAGCCATAGAATTTATACTTATATTAATATTGCATCTATTAAGATTTTTATTTATAAATAACAATTAAATAAATTCAAATGCACAAAGATGTTTTGTTTCTCACTTTCACGACAAATAAAAGAAAAGGTTATGCTAAAGAAAATACAGTCTGGCTAGTAATGAGTTAAACATACAGTGTAATGTACCCACACGCTAGCCCTTCCGATACACCACGCGATAAGGGTCTGCAATAGGGTTGTCAATATATAGGATAACAATTTTTCTTTATTTATATGCGGAGCGGAATCTTTACTATTCTTTACACTGAAAAAATATCCGTAGATTTTTATTGTTTAACTAGCTGCCCGGCCCGGCTTCGCCCGGGTACTGTTTCGTTTTTTTTTCAATCTTTCTGAGAGATTTTCTTAATATTTTTTTCCGTAAGAACCTTGTACAGAGTATTAGAAAACTACAAAAAAAAATCAGCCAAATCGGTCAAGCCGTTTTCATGTTATGTCGGTTGTCACGAAAACGGGTTTCATTTTTATATATATAGATTATTATAAGTTTTAAGTAATTATTTATCTTTTAGTACTTTAGACTTATACGATATTTATAGTTTTTTATAGACATGAAAAAGTAAACGTATCTGTAGATACGTTAAAACAACCTTTATAAAGCAGGTAGCGAATTCGTGTGTTGGGTGAGAAGATAGATATTGGAATGAAATGATACGGATGAAATAATAAAATTTACGAACAAATAACGGGTAATATACAAATTGGTACTTGTTGACTTCGTCGTTTCGTGGGCTGCAGTTTGTGTCAACTAACTAAACCAAAAGGAATAAAATTCCATAACCATGAAATAAAATTATTGTTTTTATTTTTTAATATTTCGGAAATATATTTCACCACCTGACTTATGTGGTATAAGAACGAACCCACGAGTTCTCGATTTACAACTAATATTAGAGTAATTAATGTAGTTTTATTTATTTATTATCTATTTATGTCCATAAATAAATCTATTTAGTCTACAATTTGTCTATTTATTACTGTTTTGTATTCTTCTTGTTGGAGGGTTCTTGTTTAATGCTTAAGATTTATTTCTTTATTTCTCATTGAACATGTAAACTAGTGACTAATTGATTGTTTATACAGATTTGTAACACACATTACTCAAAAACGGTTGTTTCAATTGCATTTATGCTTCTCATAAAAAAGAAAATCTTTTTTCTCTATGACAAAAATATTGAGTTCTGGCATGTTATAATTAGTGCCTTCGCCAAATTTCAGTTTATAGTAGGGACTGAAAAAATTGAAATCCCCAGAGAAAACCTATACCTCTATAATATTGAAAAAGTTAAATCAAGTAGCAACTAAAATATATTTTGTCACTGTCATTCTTGGGGAGAATTAGCTGAAGTGCGAAAGTGACAAAACAAATTTTAGTAAAATCTTAGCTGAAGGAGGTAAGTGCAAGATGTGTTGTCATAAAGTAAAGCCAGTAAAGTGTTAAAGCCTCTACGATTGTTAACATAATAAAATTATGTTATCGAAATATCAGTCCACAAAATAGTGCTAAATATAAAGTTGCATCTATTAATCGTCTAGAATTTCTATTGTTGCTATAATTAGTAATTTTTATTAATAAAAACTTAAGAAGCAAAGGATTTTATAAAATAATTTACTGTAAAATGTACAAACTGCAGATAATAACATTACAATGAAGAAACAAAATCATCCTCTAGATTACTTATTTACATCGATAAGGTTATACTGAAATAGAAAAGGACAAAAACGTATTTTTATAAAGCCATTTTTAAACATCGTAAAAATTAAAAGTAGCTACTACGAATCGCGTCACGAAAAAAGCACTTTTCAAATACATCGGGATCCGACCCTCGCTCGGGTCGGGTGCACCGCGTGCGAACCCTCCTCTATACCTCGCTGTAGGGTTGTACATCGTTTCTGCGTAAAGTAATAAAAAACATGCTTTATGATTTAACATAAAACATCCAACTTTTCAATAGAAAACATAAAATCAAGCTTACTTAATACAGTTACATAGAATAATACATTTTGTGTCTTTTTTAAATTTTAGAATTAGCTTTAAAATGCTACTAGCTTAACTAGCATTTAAATATTACTTGCTCAATCTGTACAATAATTATCGTGAGAATTTAAAACATCAGATTTCATATCATTTTCTTTAAAAAAGATAAAGTATTTTTTCTGCTTACTTTCCCTGGTATGTTTCCAGGTGCGTTATTTCATTAATTAAGATATATTTAAAAGCTAAATGTGATTTGACTAGATGTTATTTGAATTCAGGTCCTTCTCTTGAATTCAGGTTTGAAATAGGCCCAACAAATATTTGCTAGCAGACTGAGTTTTGCTGCGTTCGCTCGCCATGAAAAATTGAGGCAAGTGACGAAAATGCCGACAGCGCGTCTAGTGTATTTTAGTTACTTTCATAGTATCATGTCATATGGCATGTTGCTGTGAGGCAAAGCTGCCGATATTTGCCAATTACTAGGTATTTAACATATTGCGCGTACTAATAAATTTTTAACTTTGTTAATTCTTTAAATTGTTATCACTTGTTATTTATTTTTTATTATTCTTATTTTGTAAGTTTTAACACTTCTTTTTTATAATTTTTTAATGATTTCAAAATGTAGTAACCTATGTTCATAATGTTTTTTTTTCCTGTTTTCTATTGTAATTGTAACCCGTTTTAACAGTAACAAACAAACAAACAAGTGCTATGTTTCTTGCCAGTTCTTGTTAGTAAAGATCTACCGCTTGAACTAGTGGTAGTAACTATTCAAAAGTGCTTGTAATACACCTATTTATATTTTTTTAAATACATTGACTTAATTTTCAACACAACACGACACGACTAACTTGTGTAAATAAATGCAAATAACTATCAAAATACCTTAAAATTTAAAATTCTATGATAAAAAAAACTAATAGTACTTACATGTTATTTTTATACGTATTTAAAGTATTGAATATTTTCCATAATAACAGGTCGTCAACCCTAACCATTGCATTGCATGGGGCGCACCGAGCACTGTCGAAGTGCTACCGACTCACATTGTATGCGGAGCGCTACCATTACCCCACTTGTTTAAACTGAATTAAACTATTTCTATATCGATTTTTTGCACTCACATGTTAACCCTCTATACATCATTAAAATCGATACGAAATGAATGTTATGTTCACTCTAGGTTGAAGAATTTGTACTGGACGTTGTTCGGTCAGTCAGGATTTGTCCTAGGGCACACTTAAAAAATACGGCTTATAAATTGCATACAATTTGTAACAGAATAAAATAGGGATTTCATGTTTTATGGTATGTGCTATAAGTACATGTTTTATGACTTAACGAAATCTCGAGGAATATATGATTCTATGAAATCTCGATAAAAAATTGAAAAGTCATAACTATTTTTTTCCTTTTCTCAATGTCGTGGTTTATCCTTTAAAGAATTAGGTAATGAAAAAAAAACTACTTTATTGTTATAAATAATATAAATAAATAAATATATAGGGACAATTCATACAGATATAATAGAGTTGAACTTCTCTTAGTCATTATAATACCCGGGTCAGACTGAATGGAGTATCGTTTAAAAGACAGAGATGGCTCGCTGCAGAAGCTGCCCGACATCCGCGCCAACAAGGCATGACGCTCATGCAATGTTGCAATGGTATGTGCTATGTTATGAAAATATGCTAAAAATAATTTTACATTTAATAATGAATACCATTAAAAAAAAATTGTTTTGGCACATACGACTGACAATTCCAAGCTATAAATATTCTAGTTTATGGTTATTAATATTAACATCATTCTCATTAATGTAAGTAGAGGTAGCCAGATACTGTCTTTTTTGTTATTGTCTACAGCTCATGATAAATACACAACATAATCTGCATTTTTTTAATTATAATGGTAAATCTGTAATTGTATTTTAATTATACCATTATAATTATTGTTCAAGACTTGTCGTACGTACAGTTATTACGAAATTACTAATTATCTGCACCTGCTATTATGTTTTAATTGAAATAATAACATATTATTTTTTATTTTAATCGAGATTGTTAGTATATTAGTTTACTACGTCGATGTCCAATTGAGCTTGGACGAATGTATTTTTTCCCACATAAATCGAAATACACGTTATTTTTCCTATTAGTATAATTGACCAATTGGTTATTGGTCAAACTTCAATTGATCTATGCAGTAAATGCTATCTACTTACTGTCCTACATTCTTTTACTTATTAAGAGCTAGTCACGTTATCTAAAACGTTCATTTGTCGTCAATTTCCAATCAAAGCACTACTAAAGTAGTGATTTTGTCTACTCTTTCTTTCGAGATCGTCTTATTTTTAACCGACTTCAAAAAAGGAGGAGGTTCTATGTTTATGATTAAGTAATTAAGTTATAGAATATACGAGGGTTACACTATAAGTTTTGGTTTTTTCATATGAAGTCAAAATTCAGTTCAAGTTATGATTTCAAGTTATTTAATTAGAGTCGTAATACTATTATTTTTTACATTTGAAATACATTTTTATACGTTCTAACTATTTTTGAGACCATGACGACCATTTTTGTACGTGGGTCATGTTTTTCATAGTATTTTTTGTCACATGTGCAATTTTCATGGACTCGCAAAAGTTCAATTTTTAATCAAATCTTACTTTTTTGAAAAATTAAGAAACAGTATCATGACAGGTGACTCTGTACTGGATATCTCGCTATTTCCAATTTTTCATACGAAAAAATTACTTCTTCTTCTCCGCGGTGTTTAAAGATGAACTGAGTTGAAAGCGATTCCGGGCATAAAAAGTATCGTAACTTTAAAAAGAACATGTATTATTAGTTAAATTTTATGTCATAGCAATCCCCAAAAATTATTCGAATCTGATGACGAGTTTTCTTCAGTTAACTGCCTGATAATAGCCACATCTTGTTCAGTGGTCGCCATCTTGAATCTCATCATATAGAAAAGTACGATCACGATGAATTTCATCAAACCTACGTATTATTATCATAATGGTCAGAAGAGGTGCTTCCTTTCCAAAAGCATTTTTAAGGTGAACTGTGAATGTTTATTAAACTCGAAAAATAATCTCCTAAAATTGTTTCGCGTCGGTTCGATTTTCACTCCGAGCGTCGTAGTCCAATCATTTGATGAGATACAAAACTTCATGTATCAAGTAAGCAGATTTCAGTATCACGTTAACGTGCAAACAACAAATACAACAACGATTAAGTTTTAATCCTTCCTTCCTAAGTTTTTCTCTTTGTCGTCACCGAGTTTTGCTTGCTCAATACATGCTGACCGGCAATGTTCAGTTCAACAGTGTTTTCCAAAAATACCCGACTTGGTTTATGATATTTTCTCTTTATTTCCTCTGGTATCCTTATCTCTCTGATGCTCCATGGACGGCGGAGATGATAATCAGAATTTATGAAAATGCTTGGCAATCGAGCAATCAGATTACCTGGCCTGCTGATGCACTTGGTCGATTTGTATCAATAGTGTTGTAATAAATATGTAGTGTAGATGTGAGATAAAGCCGAGCTTTCATCTACATACTTATATACTGTCTTAGTGTCCGGCTGTGCCGATTAATTCCGTATAAATAGCATAGCAAACAATTCTAGTGTCAATTTGTTATCGCCATTGCGAAGAAAATGTGTTGGAGGGCTCTCGGATTAAATAACTACTAGGTTAGAACGATTAAATAGTGGTAGACGTTTTCGTTCACCGATAAATAGTAAAAACGAGATCCATGCCCATCAGAGATAAGGCAGTAGAGTAACAGAAAATTCTGTAAACAAAACATAGATACATTTTACTTCAAATTATTATTATACTCACTAACATTCGCCCACAATTTTTCCACATGCACTTTATTATATGCACCTAAATATTTTATTTTATTAAATAAAATTAACGTATTTTTAACTAACAAGAAAATCGTAATATTTCGTTTGTCAGTGGTCATTTTGCTGTTGTTTCTGAAATGGTACCTAGCTTGTAGAGTAGAATAATGTATAGAAATTACTATTATTATGTTATGTACACTTTTACTAGAGAAAGTGACTGTGAATATGATCCAGAATAAACGATTTGTATTTGAATTAAAATTACCTCCCCACAATTGTTTCGCTAAATGGCTGCGAAATGCGGCCATCAGAAAAAGACATCAAATTCACATACAAACATACTAAAAATGCAGAACTACATCATGCTATGCGAATTTAATGTTTTTATCCAACACCCATTTTGACCTTTCTTGATTCTTTTCGTTTTTTTTTTAGATTGTTAGTGAACTATTAGTGACACTGATTTCGTTTTTAAAGTTCTAATGAAAGCTAAATAAATATATACAACAAATATATTCAGCAATTTTTCTTCGAAGGATCACAGGCGATTTCTCTGGTCAAAGTACATACAAAGTGCTATAAAAATATTTCAATACATTAGTCTACTCTACAAGCTAGGTACCAAAATTTTAGAAACAAAAACAAAATAACCACTGACAAACGAAATGTTACCATTTTTTTTATATAGAAATACGTCAATTTTTTTAAATGGAGTAATTCAAATTGGCAACTTTGAATAATCTGTGGAAACTAAAAAAACGGAATGTTGAATGTGAAAAAATAATATAAGCATTTATTTCATTTCTTTGACTTGTAGCATAATTTAGCTTTCAGTTCTTTTTCTAATAAAAGATATTATAGGATAAATATTAAATACAGAAAATTTTAAGACTGTTTAATTTTACTCAAGCGGAATTTATGATAGCGTGCTCCGTCCGAAAACTTTTCCATCTCACAAAGCGCTGTCCAGTTATCAGTTACTGTCAGTTGTTATTCGCTACAAACTCCAACTAACTTAAAGCCATTTCAAGGAACTCGCTTTGGGCCAAATTGGGAGAGTATTTATCTTCTCAGAGGAGTCGATTTAAAAGCAAAATCACGCGAGCACACGACGCCATTATCGCTCCCGAGCGATCCGCAGGCCGCGGCAACTCTATGAATCTAATCCGAAGGATTTAGCCGCTGATTTACAGCTGAGTTACGGGAGAGGGCGCGACTGCTTGAAAGAAAAGTGATAATGTCTTAATCCTACCACACTCGAGTTTCCTACCCTGAATTTTATGGCGTCTACGCAGACGGCATTCTTGATTTATGATTTCAATAATTAAGAATTCTAAGGTGCTATTTGAATTTGGGTGCCGCCCGGGGCCCCGAGTGTTTGTTATGGCCTCGGTGAAAGGGTCGCCACTCTTATGACTGGTTTCAGGCTTCTAAGGTATTATGCACAATCTTACAGAATTACCATTAATTTTGATTTATTTTAACTCTTCCTGAAATAGGTGACTTTATTTTACGACACATAAGTGTCGTAGAGTTGGGGTGGTTAAACATTAATAAACATAACGATTTATACGTTCATTCATCTTTCTTATTGGATAGTGTTATAAGACTTGATTCTTATTGTATAATATTCTTATTAAGATAGATTATGGCCTATGACCTATAACCTGACCCGTTTTACTGAAACGAAGTAAGTTTAAATTTGTTAAGTTGTCTATATATATAAAATTCCAGACTGACTTGTTTTTTTTTTTCAAAAGCCACGGGCACTAAATTGTGTATTGTAATGTCCTTTGACTAGTTGGCTTTGCGGTGTATTATTTGCAGAATTTTATCATATCTTTACGTTCTGTAAAATTTAATTTCTGTACGCCTCCGTGGGTAAATAGGGTTGTTTCCAGGGTCAAAATAATAACATTATATTTAGTCCGTATTTTAGATTATAAAAAAATATTGGACACGTATTTTTTCTTTTTTCGATTAAACAAAAAATAACAAAGATACAATGCATAAAAATTTTGGAGTGGGGGCCTTTGACGTCATCCCTTGCGAAAAAATGCCACACGGCGTGACGTCACACGTAACTTTAATGGGCTATATCTTTGTCATTTTTGGTCTAATTTACAAATGAAAAAATGAGTTGCCCTTATTTTTGAATAATGAAAAAGACGGACTAATTACATTTTTTACGGCAACTAGCCTATTTTCCATATGATTTTTTAGTAGTGAGTGACTCAATATCCGGTACCGTAACGTATGATTTCAATCCACGTACTTATAAAACAAATTTTATGAACATTGGTGTCTTGAACATTTTTATTCATCATATTATTATGTATTTAGATATGAATTCACAAAAAGTATAAACACTTTTCTAAGTATCTTATGAGTAGATACTTAGAAAAGTGTTTACACAAACAGTTATAAGCTTTACTTAACTTGGGGTCACATGACATTGTGTAAATTGTATACCATTTAGGGCAATATTACCACACTAATGAGTGGAAAAAAGAAAAAGTACAAAATGACAAAAAAGGTCGTAACCGGTTTTCTTTCGCCATTTCTTTTTACCGGTTGTCATTTTGCTCGTGTCCGAAATGGTGGTAGTATATAACGTAGTTAATTTTCTTTATTTAAACAAGTTGTAAATGACAAGAAAAAGTGCCTGTGAAGGTCTAATTTCTGAAATAAACGATTTCATTTCATTACTACTACGCCTTCGCCTACCTACTCTAAGGGTTTATATTATGCGAATATAAATAAATATAAATAATAAACAATTTTAGTGATAAGCACCACAAATCTATATATAAACCAGTCACGTCTCATTCTGAGCGTCTTCCATAATCCCGTGCTTATACCGCGTCCTTATATCGCGCCCTAATCTCCAAGCATTACAATTAACGCATCCCCAGATAACCCGGCACTCGCCACCCGCTGATAAAGGTCCACACGAGCACTAGTTTAAACCGGTTAAGCATCCACCGCCCTCAGGGTTTATCTAATTACCCTACCAAGTAACGTTTTACCAAACGCGGAGACTCGCGTTGCTAACAGTTTTCGACATCAGAAAACGGTTCACGTTACGTAATCTCAACGAAATTCTGTAGCGACTAGAGGGTCATGTCACGTACGTAAATGTTTGCTATACTATCGGCATTTCGGTCTTCCGGTGGCTCCCCTGTAGATACCCCGACAAGGACCATCGATTACAATCTAGAGCAAAGTTGAACGCATATTGCAGAAATCTCATGGACCATCGTCGATCAATAAATCAAGCTGAAGTTTCTAGTCTGTAGTAGGGTTGGTCTCTTGAATATTATTTCTTACAGATAGTGGTACGTACTTTTGATAAAATATAAAACTTAAGATCGATTTTGTTGTCAAGGTCTTTCCAAAAAACCTAAAAGGTAGATAAAACTGTACTGCATGTATTAGTTATTTATATATTAGGTATCTACTAAACAAAGGTCGGACAAGGTTTGACTAAAAATATATTTTGTCACTTTCGCACCTCAATTCACCTCGAGAATGACAGTGACAAACCTTGTTAATTCTTGGTTTACCTTATTTATTAATAAAGGGGTCAAGCGGTTAACGACGATTACATTTAAACTAAATAAGGTTTACGAAAACTGATTAGGTACTTGTAATGAAAGGGTTTTATAACTGAATAAATTACATTTAAGATAAACTAATAATATCAAGGTAAAAGAAGAAAAATATCGAGGTATGATCGCGTTTATTTACTTTATAATAAAGCATTGTACGTTTCAAATCTACACTAATATAATAAAGAGGTAAGGTTGTGAGTTTGTGAGGTTGTAGGATTTTAAAAATTTTAAAAATTCTTTAACCAATAGAAATCCATGTTATTTGTCGTGACGAAGCCGTGAGCAAGAGTTAGTTGTTTACAAATGGCAATTGAGATTTACCAAAAACTTAGATACATTCTGCTGCATTTATGAGTGGTTTGATGTTTTGTCTTCTTCCTAGCTTTATCCAGTTCCTAATTTATTAGGATTGGGGGGTCCAAAGGTTAGAAAATTGAAACTGATTTTCACTTGGAGCAACTGCCATCAGAACTCCACAGCACAGAGGAGAAACAAAACCTATCTTAGATTAAATCACACACTTTTCCAGTTAGATTTTTTTTGGATTTGTTCGTTTCCTCGCGATGTTTTACCGCCGAGCAAATGTTAATAAGAAATATATTTTTATATATCCGAATCTAGTGTAGTATTTGGTCCACCAGGTTTTCAACTAGTGACCAGACACTTAGAAAGCTTATTACTTATGCACTGGACTATCATCGCTCAAGAGTTGATGTTTTCCATAGTTTTTTAAATAGGTATAATAAAGTAACCGTACTAAGATGAACGAATTATTTAAAACTTTTTTGTCACTTTAAACTTAATCCTCAAGAATGACAGTGAAAAAACTGGTCTTAGATAATTCTTAGAATATCTTTTTTTAATAATAATTAGCGCCCACTGTCCAGCATCTATTAGGGATCTCTTTTTTTTATTATAAAATATAGCCTATGTCACCCGGGGATAGCGTACCTTCCCAATGGTGAAAGAATTTTTGAAATCGGTCGAATAGTTTTTGAATTAATTCGTTACAAACAAAAATACATATCTTTGCTCTTTATAATATCCTACTATCCTACTAATGTTATAAAGGCGAAAAATATGTATATTATGTTTGTTACTTCTTCACGCTCAAATGGCTGGGCCAATATTTATGATATTTGGTATGTTGCTGGCTGATACCTTGGATTAACACATAGGGTACTTTTTATCACGAAAATTACGCGATTCCCGTAGGATTTGATCAAAAATCTGATATAGATGGCGCTGCTGTGCATAAATAAATACACGCAAACGAAGTTGCGCGGGTTACACTAGTTAAGTATAAATGGAACTTATGACCACATACTATACAGTGCCGACAGGTGACGAGTTATTAATTAACGATACAAATATAAAGTATATCGACAAAATGACAATAAATGCTTGCAAAGGTTTGGTTGTGTGGATTTACCGTGTGTGTACTAGTTTTAAATTGAGTGGAGTGGCTTCAATATTGCCTTGATATTGCCTTTGTGTTTTGAGTGATAAACTAAATATGATTTATATAAATCTAGTCGCCTGTGTCTATAAACCAATTAGTGTCAAGAAACAAATCACCGCTGTTCAAATTCATCTAGGACTTCTTGGTAGGAGTCCTAGACTAGACTGGTGTCTACCCAGACTGGTGTCTAGGGTTCGTTATTTTAAAAGGAAATAGGATAAATAATTCTGTTCCGGATGTTTCACCAGTACCCGCAACCCCGCCAATGATAACACTGAAAAGGTGGCCGAAAGGTTTTTAGCGGTATGCTCATTGGTTGAGTGGAGAGCCCGACAGACCCTCGTCGCTTCCCCGGGCAACGGGACATGTAGTAATACATAATGCATTTTTCTGACTATAGAATTCCTGAATATATAAAAAGTAGGTATGAATAATCTTTCGCAAGAAGTCCACACCATTTTAATAACAGCTAAAATCTTTTGTCGTGAAAGATTTTTGGGTTGATTTAGACAGAACTTTGCCTCGTCTCTGTGGAAAATAAAAAAAGGTTCGAAAAAAGTATTGTTATGTAATTCTGCCTTTGGTCGACACAGACAGAGACTCGATTTGTACTACGTTTTTTAAAATACTTTTATTTTATTTTATTTTTTATTATTTACTAAAAAAATGCCCATTATCTACACAAAAAACTAACATAGTGAAAGTGACAAAAAAGTGAATAAGCAATTTATATTCTGCGATATACCCGCTACGTTTGTTAATAGAATTCTTATTATTATGTATACATGGTGTCTCGTGCATTTCCGTTCATACAAAAATTTTGAAAAGTTGTGTTAATATTTTTGATAAATGGTAAATTACTTACTACGATAGCGCAGTGACCCAAAGCATGTCTTGGCCTCCGAGACACGACCTCATCATTTCGTGCGGTTCCGAACTATGTAGATATCGCCAATCACCAACTCCAAGGCACTGCAATAATTCATCGCATAAAAATATATTCCTCGGTTTAAGAGTTATTGTATTATAAAGACACAGAGACAGTCACAAAGACAGCATTTTTTTGTAGTAAATAAATAAGAAATCACGTAAAAAATTGTGTAGTTGAAGCAAGAAGATTAAAACCTTTTACAAACTTTTTTATTACTTAAAAACGTCATTGTAAACTGGGAAAAATAATGAAAAGTCACTTTGACATAATTCCAAACTTGGCTAAAAAGTTTATTGTAAACTTTTCTTTTTTTGACAAACTTCGGCGCATTCAAAAATATTTTAACAACATTATAAATGGTATATCTAAAAATAGAAAATAAGAAAGCACTTTTGGAAATGCGTGGTGCGGTTGCTTTTGGTTCTTGCGGTAATAATCTTATTGAAATTTAGAAATAATATTTATATATTTTTGTTCACCAATATGGTACGTCTTAGCCTTCATTTCGTCTAAAAGCATCCGTCGTCGAGTCCGAGGAGCGGTCGATTCACTCTGCTGCGCGTGATTTGAAACCGTCCCCCTTTGCTTATTATATTTAACAAAAATGTAATATAAAATTTAATTAATTACGTTTTTTAACCTCTTACCATAAATTTATACCATTTATTTTACATGCCTACAATAATTTTTAAAATATTTGGTCTGAAAGCTCTTGAGTGAAATGGTTTTTACGTGGGAACGATTTTTGTGCAATTAAACATTATGAATCAAGTGCTTTAATGTGTAGACGTCGATTGGGAACGCCGAGAATCATTTCCGCGTAAAAATATTCTGATTGTGGATGGAAAATCGCAAGTACAATAATTTATTATTCATGAATTTCAACATTTATTTTGATGTTCGTGGTCGAAGACGGTGGTACATTCTGATGACGCCATTTGTTACAGGACAGCGCCGCTGAACACGCAGTCATCGCTGTCGCATATCAACAAACGGAGGTTGGAATTTGGCGTCGATGTCGAGACGTTCAGACTGAACGACAGACGGTACGAGCGACTTGACAGCATAGAGTCGATGGAAGAGGAGGAAGTCCTCGGGAAACGGAGACGGAGGTTGTTAGATGATGAAAGACGGGAAGATCTAGACCCGCGACGTCGCAGTTTATCTATTCATAGGCCACAAGTACGACAATCTGTTGAAGATGATGAAACACTAATTCGTGAAACTCAGGCCGCACTAAAAACACTCTCAGGTACATGGCCTCGGGACCAAACGTCAACCAACAGCGGCGACGAAAACGATGATGCTAATGGTTTCGACAACTTCTTTAGTGATAAACGATCCGATAAAATGCTACCGTCTTCCCCTTCCCCGTCGTCAGAAAGCGCCGATGCTTCACAGAGAAGCTTCAACATACGACTCCAGAACGATGATCATAATACCAACGGCACTAGTGACGATGATAGAACAAAACAATCTCAAAGGTCAGACAGAGAAAGAAGTCATGAGGAGTACGATAAAAATAGTAAATATTCTAATAATTATGATGCTCACAACTTCGATGAACTCGTCGATTCGTCTTCCAATGAACTAGAAATAGATATGTCAGACCGAAATGAAGATAAGTATGATGATGACAAAGATAGCAAACAGAAACGCAAAAGTGAAATGGTGACTGTCAATAAGCAATCTTTGTATAATGCATACAAAGCAGCCACCGCTGCGTTGCCATATTCGACACAGTCTGCGTTTAAGCCACCGGCAGAAGTGAAGCACAGAATACACGGAGTAACGCTACCGAGTGAGCCCTTTGGCGGTTATTCGAATTCAAATGACCATGACAAGAACGCTATTAAAAATTCCAAGCAATATACAGTTCTTCAACCAGCCGGAGTGGGATCCCGTGCAGCCACAGCTCTGCAAGAAGCCAGAACGGTGCCCTCGGCGCAGCCGTCGCGGGAATCCCGGCCGATATCCGCACTCTCGCCGCCGGTCGCCAGAGGTATCGGTCTAACTCACCTCAGACAACGATAGTCAAACTTTCTTAACGACACGGCCATAACATAGAACTCCGCTTCGCGCTCTGAACTAAGTAGAAGTTTGTTTCAAGGTCGTCTCGCGATATCTCATAATGTAACAGTCGGGTTAATTCGGAACCTACAATTGTTTTTGAGTTGTTTTTGACTTTAATAAAATATAGACTGCATCAATAATACAATATATCCAATTACATAATATAAGAATATCTGGAACAGTTAAATCTAATGATAAAACTCAAAATAATCCCATTTCGCAAGTCTCCCCAGCTCGTAACAAAAGCTGGTAACAAATCATGACTCATTTGTAAGATGTCTCTCATAATTTAGTCAGTGACGGTCAGAGTCAGGTTAGACTCCACCTACGTCGATACCGTATATAAGGTACTTAAACGTTTTCCTCGTATACGGCTAGGTTTATGTCAGGGCGACGTGCAATAAAAACAGGTCAGGACAGGGTGGGCGGGGCGTCACCGCACCGCCCCGCTACTCCTGAAAGAAAAATTGAGAGTCCGCGCGCAGCCGCCTCGCGTTCTTTATTTTTTCTTTGAAGTTGTTAGTAGGGTGGGGCCCGACCGGCAGGGCGGGGCTGCGCAGGTACGCCCGCTCGTCGACACGCCCGCCCGTATCGATCGCGTTCGCACGCCCCCACCCGATGATTAGGAAAATACTAATTTGTGCACCGGTCGATTTGTCCACAGAAGGCAACAAGTGTCCGACTCCCGGCTGCAATGGGCAGGGCCACGTCACCGGCCTCTACACGCATCACAGGAGGTGAGTGCTGTCGACGATGACTCTCATGAATTTCAGCGACAACGGGCAGGCGCAGCACGCTCGCGTGTTGCCGACAAACTTGTTTGACTTTCAAAACTCGAGACAACAGCTGTGCTAATCGATATTAAGTTATCCACTCTTGAAACACAATATTCTTGTTTTCTATTAATCTTAAATGTTTTCTAAGATGATATTTCAATTGAATTATTATGAGAAAGGGGTGGCTGCCAAGTCTCTACTAATTTGATATTTCAATAGGTTTTAAATTCTTAATTTATAAGGAAATCAGCAAAATGACAACAATACAATTTGTTCCCTCAGTCTGTCAGGATGCCCAAGAAAGGATAAAGTCACACCAGAGAGTGAGTAAACAGATATAAATATGAGTATATTTTGCTTCAATGTTTATTTTTTACGCATTGGTTGTTTTACTCATTACGCCCTCATGCCTAGTTTATGTAGAATTATTTCCTTTTTGTTTAATTTCCCGTTATGTAGGTGTATTATTGTTTCATTTTGCACACTAGACATGTTTGTATTAATTTCATTAAAAAATTAATCTTATAGTTTCGTAAATGGATGTTTTGTTAAAATAAATTCATCAAGCCTTTATAAATTAATCTGAAATAAGTACTCATTATGGATCGTATCTCTGAAATGAATTGATTAAAGTCTAAAGATTCGCAAAGTACTGACAAAATATTTATATTTCGAGTCAGATCCGAGTCAGGTCCGATTCCAGATTGTCAATAAGCTCATTGCTTATTTTCAATCTGTTATTTGTAACAGAACAGGCACAAAAGCACTTTTCTTTTAATCCCCAATGAATACATCATTAAGAATTAACAAATTAATCTTGAATGCAGTATTGGCGTTGCACGAGACGATCTTGAAGTGCCCTACGCCGGGGTGCAACGGTCGCGGGCACGTCAGCTCCAACCGGAGTACGCACCGGTCGCTGTCCGGCTGCCCCACAGCCGCTGCACGCAAGGCGGCCGCCAGGTCGAACAGAACCAGACCAGCAGGTAGGCACACTAGGCACTAAATCGGGACAAGCCCACCACATATTTTCACGAACAGAAACAGACCAGCAGGTAGGCACTATATCGGAACAAGCCCATCACACACACCGCTGTGTCTCCTGTACAACCATGATCAACAATGCCGATTTCAGATTAATGCAACAACAATAAGCAATGAGTTTATTGATGACGGGGAGAAACTACAGCTGTCTTGGAACTCACAACGAATTTAATCAGAAAGAAAATGGACTGAGTAAGCACTAAGGTCGAAGACTGTAAAATCCATGAACCATATCCATGAAAATTATAAAATACTATTCCATATTGAGTGTAATAATCTTGGACGCAATAAATTATTAAAGCTCCTAAATACATATGTATTGTTAACTTTACTCTACACTTTCGCAAAGTTGAGCGAAAAAACTGTTAAATATTTAGACTAATATAACTTACTTTATTCCGTAGGTCCGGTCCAAACCCCTATAACAGTAACAGCGGAGACAGTTACCGTAGCGCCGGTTAGAGAACGCGAGCAGGCGGCGTCGCCGCAGAGTCCCCCGGTGAAGCGAGAGGCTCCCGAGCTGCTGGTACCCAAGAGAGAGGCCGCCGAGCCCGAGCGCGACTCTCCCGGGATGGAGACGCGCCACGCCGGCTACGGCGCGCCGCCAGACCAGCGGTCGCCATACGAGCGACCTCCTGATGATCATGTGCGATCGTACAGGTACCTACAACAGATTAATAGCTATTAATTAACTTCCTTTCAATTCTAAACTTCAGTTTTCTATCAAACAAGGCAACAAGGAACCTATAACTGTCATGAAAATAAGAACGAATTTAGTCAAAACTAAACACTTGATGAAGATATGTATTTAGCATTTAAATTATGATAACTTAAACTTATCGGAAGTTCATTTATAAGATCCGTTAAATAAGCAATTTTACAACTTTATTTTCACCTACCCATAGTCAAATGAACGAGGCACGATACGGTTACGAATCCCGGTGCTACGAAGGTGCCCCAGCGTTCGAGAGGTACGACCCTGCGCAATGTCCGCAGCGGCCGTACGGATGGGAAGAAGAGAGGTACCACGACCCCCACCTGCCTACACCCATGAAAACCGACCAGTCCGAACAGGAGACCAGCTCTGGACCTATTTACCCTAGGTAGGTTCCAAACATTTACAATTTTAAGAGACTGAAATGCCTTATCTAATGTGGTAAACGAGACTTTGTCGATTATTTTTATTCGTTTTTATGTAAACTTGTCTTAATCTTTGTGTTGATATATCCATTATTTATTTCATCTTAGAAGAATAAAGTTACGTGGTTTTTATTTCCAATTGTAAGTATGAACTTGAATAGTCCCTCCTCTTCGTTTAGACCAATGTACCACTACGAAACGAGTAGCGGTATAGGGGGAGTTGGAGGAGTCAGCGCGATGGGCCCTGGCGTCCCACCGGGCTTCTCAGCCATCAACCTGTCTGTGAAGATAGCGGCGGCACAAGCACAGCAACCACGGAGCCCAACGCCTAGGGATCCCAGAGACCCACGTCCAGCTATAGATCTTTCTACTTCTAGCGGTAGTCCACAGGTGAGAAGAATTACGTTTATTAAAAATTGATATCGCAGTGAAACGTAATGAGGAGATAACTCATTTATTTGTAAATTCATGGCAAGTTGTGTTCATTTGGACTTACAGTTACCAATAGAAGATAATAAATGGTAAACCAACAAAACAATGTATCATATTTTACGATGACCAGGACATATTACATAAAATTCCAATCGTCAAAATGTAATGACTGAAAATTTAATGGTAACTGATATTAGATAGAGTTTGACTCATAGAGTTTGCCATATCATTTCTAAAACACTTGAAGAGTTGTCTCCTGATTCGTGTTCCGTGACTCCGGTAAAATTGTGCTAAAAAGTAAAATTGTTTACAACAGGGTCCATATGCATCGCCGGTGTACACCAGCGCGGGTGGCGGCGGCGGGGGCGGGGCACGGGGCAGTCCCCAGCCTGGCGCTTCGCCCCAGCTCACCGCCAGCCCTCAGGTGCCCAGTCCGCAGGGCCAGACCCTCGACCTTAGTGTGTCCCGTTTACCACATAGGTGAGGCATTCTGTCACATAGGTTTTGAAATATTCGATTTAACTTTCAGATTGTTTTGTGATTCATCAATGAAAAGTATTTCAAGGGCTCCTATGACTAGTTACATTATAAATTTAAAATATCATTTTAAGATGTAAACATCCTTTTAGTTTCGTCTTTAGCTTTCGTCACACCCACCCAGGAGTGACGACTTTGGCAAAATACAATTTAGCTCTCAGACGACTCAGACAATACAATGCCTTATAAACTCAGATCTGCAACGGATATTCAGAAGCCAATAAACATAATATACTTAGGTATAATTACATATTTAAAATTATAATTAATACAAGTCATATAACATTATGTTTTCCTTGAAATTATTTTCTATTGATTATCACGTTTATTGCGTACATGTTCAATAGTTATACTTTTTGGTAGTCGCAGTTTCCCCGGTGGAGTATCGTACAGTCGAGAATCAACGCCAGACAGTGGGGGCAGCCATCCATATCTTGAGGCCTATCATCGAGACACAGCCGGTAAATATACCATTTACTTTCTACACCATCTCATGCCGGCTCTATACTCTCACGAAGCTGGCCGAAGTGAAGTAAAGTAAAAGACAGAAGACAAAAGAAATGTAAAGACGAAATCAGATGAAGAACTACGAAAACGGGGCATCCACACTCATGTTTTCGTAACACTTTAGAGAATCTCAAACATCCATTTGTAAAAGTCAAACAAGTAGAAAACGCCGTTGGATTTATATGCAAAAACATTACAAAATGATTGTATGAGTTAATTAATTATAATTAGACTGAAACTTCTTTCCCTTGTTCTCCCAAAAACATAATTCTGTACGAAATATCACAATGCTCTATATTCCGGTAGGGTTAAAGCCCTTACACATGGAGCGGCGGCGGTGTCGTAAAACACGTCATACAAATTAAAACCCGACCACGTAATCACTCCCTGCAGCGCCGCGCTCGTCAGTCGCAAGCAACACGACAATACAGGGCTGCCTACAAAATGTTATCGTGTTGAAAAACATTCTTTTAATTTATACTGAAACATATTAGTCGGATTTTTCTGAGCACAGCCAAAACTCTACATCAGTACGTTAAATAGCAAAATTAAACTATAGGCTTATATTATTGAAAATTTTAAATATTATTACAATACACTAAAATAATGTGAAGTCAAAATCGTCATGTTTATTTGTTATCGTTCAATATAAAGATTAAGTAACGATAAAGTTGTTTTCCGTTAGGTTAAATATAACAAAATATTAATTTAAAAATAATCCACTCATCCACTGCCGGGTGTAGGCCTTCCTTTTCTTTGAAAAATAATAAAAGTCCTAAATATAATAAGTAACGATTATTATTTTTCTGTTAGCTTAACGGTGACACCCCTTTAAAATAATGTTGCTAATCCACGCCTACACCACCGTCTCCGTGGTTACAACTAGACGCGGCGGTTTTTGTGTATCAGTGTACTTTTACCTTAATTAAATTTTTCTGGAGGACTCGGGAGATCTATTTTTTTTTATTAAATTATAAACTCTTTTAGTATTTAACCTTTAATTTTATTTGTTAATAAAATTATTATCTACAATAAAAATATTGGTAGGAAAGTAATACTTGTAAAATATATTTTTTCACGACTACAAAATAATTATGACGACTATAGGTAAAATTATAATATATATGTTACTGTAAAAGCTCGAACCACGGTAAATCTTAAGATTTAAAAGTAAGTCTTAGGATTTACCGACATGAGTTGGTAAATGTAAGTATTTCTGAAAATGGGACGATTTTTTCGGGCTTTTACCATTCGAGTTCAGTATATGCTAGGTTTTACCGCTGTCAGCTGGTAGATGTTGGTTTTAGGAATAAAACAATAAGTAATTCTTAATCATTTATTTGAATTAACTATGAGTCAAAACCTTAGGTAAGTACTTATATTATATAGGTATCAAACGATAGTAATTAAATAACTAATCCTAATCTATTTAAATTATTTTCATTTCGGATATTAATTTATTAATAAATTTAGGAACAGTTGGTACGAGGGCGACACTGAAAGTTTTTAGAACTGGCCACTTGTAAACAATATAATTAAAAAATAAGTTTAAATTTTGAAAATGGAACTCTTTGTCAATGTTAACGAGTATGTTTTTTTTATTTTTCTTTTGTTTTACGTTTTGGCGGCAAATTGAAAATTTCCCGAATCACGTCAGCATGAATTTAACGCGAGTAAATTTTCGTGCCATGATTTTTTATGACTTTCGATGTCATATAAGTCAACAAGAATGTTATAATAGACTTCGAATGGCCTTTCATGATGAAGCCCCATCCCGATCCAACCAACCCAAACCAACATCTACCAGCTGACAGTGGTAAAACCTAGCATAAACTGAATTCGAATGGTAAAAGCCCGAAAAAGTCGTCCCATTTCAGAAATACTTACATTTACCAACTCATGTCGGTAAATCCTAAGACTTACTTTTAAATCTTAAGATTTACCGTGGTTCCAGCTTTTACAGTAACATATATACCACGACCACGATCACCAATTCGCGCCATTTTGGCAAGAAGATTCTCATTTCGATTTGAAAACGTCACGTCCACGTCACATTTGACTTTGACATATTTATTATCTTGACGGATCAGTGCTGCACAGCTGCCACCTAGCGACATTGTCAAATCTTCAAAAAAAAATCCTTCCATTACTATAGCATACTTACTTAGTTTTTATTTTAGTATAAATTATCTTTGACATAATAAAATATACTACTTTTAAAATAGCTACCACGCTGATTAGTATACCTGTTCGCCAATAACAAATATCAATTTATAGAATGCTGTTCAGAAAACTGCAACACGCATTTTTTATTATCTTTCCTTGTCCAACACATCCATTTAAATAGTCTATCTCCCTCTTTTGAAGGTCAGACTTGGGATTCAAAAACAACAAAGGAATCGGGGTCCTTTCACAACAACCGTTATTCCCTCATGCAGTCCATTCATTCCGTTTCTATTGAAATCCGTCAAACTCCGACCCTTTAACGAAATGAAAAAGATTTTTAGGGGAGCCACTTAGTTTCAAAATATTATCCAAAGATTATGATAGAAAATTGTCATTTTGTATTTATTGAGTTTACTTTCTATTTCTTGAAGTAGGACACAGTGTTTTTGCCCGGACCTAAGAGAGTAGGGTAGGTAGCGGATAATCCGCTCAAATCAGAGCAGCCCGTCTGTGGAACGACCTCCACCTTACAGAAGATCGTAGCTTACCTTAGTCACCGTAGGAACACATTCCTACGGTGAATAAGGTCTCCAGAGTCTCCAGAGCTTGGGAGGGTTTGGCAACGCGTGAGTGATGCCCCCGGTATTGCAAGCGTCTATAGGCTACGGTATTGCTTACCATCAGGCGAGCCTTATGCATGTTTGCCACCATTGCAGCATTAAAAAAAACTAAAAATCAATTCTTAAGTCACCTATAAAGCTTGTATTATGAGGACAAAAGCGTATCAATTATTTTATATTTAATATCATCAGAGACATTACCAAAATGTCACAGGGCCAGGAAAAGAAAGGCCTTCGCACAGCACGGGGCAGAATATGCCGTGATAAAATATGGCGAAACACATTATTACAGTGTCTTAGGTGTCAACATAAAGCACGCCACATGACACGACAGAAAAGCAACGCCACAAAAGTATGTCTCTATCCTACGTGCAGTCAACAGTTATTCTCTTTCGTATGCACATAATCTTCAATGTTTACTAAAGAATTTGAAAGCCAAATCGGCACAATCACCAACTATATTACTATGATTTTAGACCTTTTAAATACTCAGCTAAGATTAAATATTCTATCACCAGGTTACGGTGGTGTAAGTCCGCACCCTGTAGCTGGCTATGGACTCGGCCAGCCAGACTACGCAGCAGCAGCGGCGGCCGCGGGTTATGGCGGTTATCAGTACCAGTGTGGCGCGTACCCCCCGCCTCCAGCGTACCCCCCACATGCCCCACCGTACTCCCCACCATGCTACATGCCACCACCACATGCGCCGCACGACAAACCAAAAGACAGCAGGTGAATATGCTTTCGTAAACTATAATTTTATATTTTCAGATTGATGCAGAAGTATCGGGAGAAAATAGTAAGAAAATGTAGAGATTTTCTTTCCAGGGGGTCTACTGAATATCTTCTCAGAATATGGTCAACATTTTTTTCTTAACAGCTCTATACGTTAGCTCAGTTACATAATAGTACAAGTACAAAGTATATCGACGAGGTCCGTTCAAGGCAAGGATATTTTTTGTGGTCTTCCGATTTTGGATCTTTAGGCCCACGTCATTCACTCAGGCAGCTGTGAATCAGACAGAAGAATAACTCACTGCATAGTAAATAGTTAAAAAGTACGAAAGGTCTCGCACCCGTTCGCCCGTTGATTCTCCTATTTCTTTCTTGATATAGAGGAGTGGCATAAATAGAGTATTTCCAAAAATGTAAAAACGTCCATAACAATGAAAAGAATTGTTGTTGACTTGCATCAGTTGAAATAATGTCACTTTGTACATTTTTTACAGCAGGTTTTTATTCAACTTGTAAATGTTCAGTAACTTTTGTTCGACAAATTATTTCGGTCAAAAATTTGTGAAGTGTTAACACAACATTGCCTGATATATTATGAAGAGCAATATTTTGTAAAAAATAACATTCATATCTTATATTACTTGATTATTGTACTACCAATATTTGGAGAAGTGATACGGTAGACCCATAGACAATCGGCGCAAGATATGAAGAGATCTTCGATTTCAGCAATGACAAAGTAACAATGCCACGCTTACAGCCAGATGGATTGCATAAATCAAATTAGCAGAACTCATTATTATTCTTTGGTTCCTTTGATTAATCTGTGAATTTAAATGAAACGCTACCTATTTTTATATTTAATGCCGGTTTTATGCACTAATAAGTTCAAGATAGCCAAACTGACAGATAAATTTACAGCATTTTAATGATTTTATTTTTAAATTTTTATAACAAGCTATCGGCAACTTATTAGGACGTAGTGGAACCGACACCTAAATGTATTTAAATATTTATTGAAATACTCATTTGAGTGCAAACTAAAACTTACGAGTGAGTAAGATACCTAATTTTATAATTAATTTACCGTTATGATTCACTACTCGCATAACACATTATTTGTCCAATTAACGTTCCGCCCGTGGAATTTCTCTCATTGTAATATAAGTCCTCTACTTTTACTAAGTATTTTTACTGTCTACGGCTAATATCTAGGCAAAAAAATCTAAAAACCATCTATCAAAAAAATTCACCAACTTACAATGTTTTTGTAGGTAGGTACTTACGTACAAATGTTTTACTAAGTTCAAATTAAAATTAATTAGGAACTGTCTTTTACAGCATCCTGTTTCTCCATTGCAAACTTTAATTTAGTCGATTTACCTGCTTAGTTACTTACCTAATTAAATATTTATAATGTTTTATGTTCCGCGGAGCCATATTTAACACAAGGTTTAATATGTTTCTACATAAAAAAAACTTATCTAAATAAAAATTACGTAGATAATTTACATAACAGTCAGTTGCAGAAAAGTATTTTAATCTTATTTCCACATTTACTGTCAAGATTGATTGTCACGCTATTTTTCTTCTTTTGACAGTTTGAGTTTTTGTGCAACTCATCATAAGTATTTTTAAATAAGTCCAATGTTTACACAACATCATTAATTGCTCACAAAAGTATTTTATCGCATCGTACATGTGTTAAAGTGCAAATTTACTTACGTTTGTTAATTTCATACAACAAAAACATGACTCTCATGGTCTTGTTATAATTATAACAAGTTTTCCTCGCCATTGTATTCTGTTCTGTGACGTCAGCGGTCAATCAATATCAACGCTCATATCTCTGGCTGTGTGTAGAACGGTGTAGTGTAACCGTCTAGCGAACATGCGTTCATTCATACGAATGCGTTCAAAAAGAGAGTTGTCGATTCAACAACTCACTCAAGTCGCAACACTATGAAATAATCTTGTATATAATATAATCCCTGTTTAGTATTTAGGTAATTTAAAGATTTAATCTGTTATTTGTTTAAACGCTGTAATCTTTGAATATACTTTTCGATTTAATTCCCCAATCCTTGAGAAAGGTACGTTTATATTTTAATAATTAAAGTAAAAATTTAAAATCATGGAGTGTTACATATAATAAGATATAATGAATTTACGTACCTACACAAGATGTATAAACTCTATTCAATTTATTTGAGTAGCTATACATAGATACACACTATAAAAGTATAAAAAATGTTTACGTCGAAAACCGCGTACTAACAACCGTAACATTCCATTTAAATCAGTGATTTAATTTAAACAATACTTTTATTCACATAAATAAGTACCTAGTTATCATTTAAATTCTTATCAAAATCGATTGACTAAGTAAACCCATAAAAATCGATTATGACTAACCGCTTCGCGTCCCTTTCGCATCACTAGTATTGTCAAACTTTAGAACTACTCGCGCGGCATCTGACGAAGTTCATGGAACAAATAAAGTGATTCAATTACTTTTAAAACTTGTTGTTTTACGTGTTTACGGGCTACAAATCGATTGTGACTGTTTTAAAATTCATAATTGTGTATATTCATTGTGATTTCTACATTAAATCAACACGTGCATTACTTTAACAGAAGTTTCAAAAGTTGGTCAAACTATTTTAGGTTAGGTAGGACGCTAAGATTTATTATTACTGCACGGTTTCGAACGCGACCCCAGCTAGTCACAGTCGGCGGATCAGTCTAAAATTACCTGCGCCCGCGCAGGCGCGCTCGCACCAGACATGTCAGATAAACTATTTGTACGATAAGATTATAAGTAATATAGGCGCGTTAAATATTAAAAAAGTGGTAGTTTTGTGGTTTAAAGTTTTCAAACAAGAGAAATATGCAGCCTTTCAGGTGAGATATAAAAGTTTTTATAACTTTTTTTGTGTTTTCTATTTGATCGTTCGAGAGAAATAAACATTCAGTACATGATAATAGCTATAACTTTGTAAACATTTTCAACTCGCCTCGCGTAGATAACGATCTTTCCCGAAGCATATTTTTATTTACGCTTTGTTGTTTTATTGTATAATATGTCAGTTGTAAACATTTAAAAATCGAATTAAACCAAGAAGTTCATGTGTCAGAATTGTTTATTTTTAGTTATGAAACTTTTTTTTTGTTTGTCTTTTGTTTTTTTATATTTTGTGTTGAGTTGTTTTGAACGCGAATGTTTATTCACGCTAGCTTCCATCCCGACGACTTTTTCGGTAAACTGGGTTACCGATCCACGAGGGAGCTGCTCCAATGCCCGGTGGAGAACTGCGACGGATCCGGCCACATATCGGGCAACTTCGCCACGCATCGCAGGCAAGCGCCATGATACTAGACGAGCGGCGCGCATTGCATTATCGCCCTAGCAAAATTCACTTCTGGTAATAGGGTTGTCAAATTTGACTTCCCTACTAGATTTCAAAATCTTAATATTTATTTGTGTAAAATTTAACGCCATTTCTTTAGCTTATTTTATTTATTATGTAGGGTAAAACTTAATCTATAAATTACCTAAGATAATCGATATCATTAACCTAAAAGCATTTTATACATTGTAAACAACAATGCAACATATAAATAGCAAATTAAGGTCATAAAAACACGTACTGATTAAAATCGAATTATCGTTTAATTAAACATGCATTAATTTACGTAATAATATACATTCACAATGTGACAGCCTTAAATAAAGAAGTTATGTACACAGTATAATACATATTACTGAGTACGACAAATGCGCCACTGAACGACAATTTGCTCATACATATCCGATCCAAACAATTGTCTCACGAGTCGAATTTCCGGTGCAGAATAAACGCATATGTGCAATATGTCGTATTATACGAATGTCGTATAAGTAATATATGCGTCTACGCCACGTTACGTAGTACTATTATTTATTCTGTGGCCACGTACAATCGTGCCAATTATAGCACTTTTAAAAGTCACCTACCTTATGAGTGTAGGCGCACCTTTTCAAGGGAATTTTATTTTTGACATTTTATTTTTTTACTGCGATTATTAAATTGCTATCATAACGCAGCGAACGGTTTCACATCGGTAACACACGGATGTATCTCACCGGTACATACGGTCAGCAAGAAAAGTAGATTAACACTTCAGTCGGTGTTCATTTATTGTTGCTCACGGTACCATATCTTTGCCAAAAATATTGTCATGACTAAATAAATCGTAATTACGAAAAGATATTACAATTAGTTAAATAGCTAGTTAAAGTGCCTACTTATTTATATACCACGCAGACAGGAATTTAATTGATAAACTAAACATTCTTTTGTAAAAAGTTTTTTTTATTTTCTATTCTTAAAAATGTCATTGTTCTACTTATCATAATGAAAGTGTTATTCACGAAATCATAAAAAAACCACGAGCTGTCTAAAGAAAACCTGAGAAAACCTGTCATTCTCATATTATCAATAGATATTTACTCTAATTGATTTTTCAAGGCTAATCTAGTCAAAGTACATACTTTGAAAATTATTGATTCGCACGCCCACGAATAATGAATCAGCTAATCATTAACATTACATAGAATATATACAATGTGACATCACACGTATGTAGTACTTACGTAGTGAGTTGTTAATTCAATACATTGAAACTAAACGATAAAAATATATACAATTAAGTAGAAAATTGTGAAAGTAGTCACCGGTGATAGCACCGTTTCTACATTCACAAAAGATATTCGATAGCTGCAGACGTTTATGTTAACTTTTGTACTTGATTTAAAAAGTAATGGAATTGATTTAAAAAGTCTCCCACACCAGGAGTAGGTACAGTGGCGACACAGTGCCCTCGGCCGAGTGGTCGGTACATATATGAACATTTTGACGAGTGTCTCGGCTGAGCAGAGTGGCGAGATAGTCACTAGAACTACGATTTGTTTACTAGGCCGAGTACCCACTGTCTCGGCCTAGTATCGTTTTACTGTCTCGCCACTGTACTCGTTAGGTGTAGACATGGACGATTAGGTTATATTGTCTGTGGGTATAGAAGACCCGTAAGGTTTCAGTCTATCAAAGGTATTTTGGAAATAAATTCAAAAACTCAAACTTCTCTTGAATATATTTTAATCGTTCTCCGACTGTCTTTTAAACAAAGAAACTGCATTCAAAATACGATCATCGATCATTAGCTGAACTGTGATGCCACAAACGGGATCATGTAGTAGATCATGTACCCAAAAGTGAAAGAATTTTTCAAATCCAGTCGCTTCGGAGTCTATTTGACGACCTCCGTGGCGTAATGGTTAAATCTGTGTGATTTGTCCCTATACTACACTGGGCGTCAAAAATAAGTAGTACAGTTTTAAAATTGCAATTACTCTTAAACTATAGAAGTTAGAGTTTTGAAATAAAAGTCATTTTATAGCAAATTTAACAAAGTTTTCTAAAAATAATACTTTATTTAGCATTAGTAAAGTTTTACACTGAAAATTAGGAAAAAACTAAAAAGCTAACCATTTTGAAGGAACTATCAAGAACTTAATTTTTACGATTTAGGCCTTGTTCCCACTTTAGTAACTTGTGTTGCCGCCTCGGGCTCTGATGACAGCTTGGAGCCGGTTTGGCATGCTGAACACTAAGTTTCGGAGGCGGTGTTGGGGAATATTCACCCATTCTTCTATCAGGGTCTGTTTTAGAGCCCTGAGGGTGGCGGGGGGTGGTCTGAGTCTTCTGACTAGCCTCCCAAGCTCATCCCAGGCGTGTTCAATCGGGTTAAGATCTGGGCTTCTTGATGGCCAAGCCATCAAGCTGATGCCAACCTCCTGAATGTACTCTTGTACGAGATGAGCGGTGTGTGGCCGGGCGTTATCATGCATTAGTATAGCTCCATCACCCATATTTGCTAAATATGGCCCTGCATACTCGTTAAGGATCTCTAATGTATATCTTTCATCAGTCAGAGTGCCATTTTCTATGACCACTAGCTCTGTGCGACCCTCTGAAGAGATGCCAGCCCATACGTGTACAGAGCCCCCGCCGTATTGAACTCTTTCCGAGATGCAACCTTGAATGTATCGCTCACCAGGTCGCCTGTATACTCTCCGCCTTCCATCGGAAGTGAATAAAGAAAACCGAGACTCATCTGTGAACAAAACTCTTGTCCATTCTTCTTCGCCCCATTGTACGTGTTGACGCGCGTAGCGTAGTCTTACTACTCGATGCCCTGTCTCAAGTTTGGGGCCATTTGCTGGCCTGTACGACTTCAGGTTGGCTTCAGCAAGTCTTCTCCTCACTGTACTCTCACTAACGTAGTCTCTTCGGGTCTGAAGAAGCTGTTGCTGGACCTCAACTGCATTAAGGTGACGATTTCTTAACACAGTAGAGACAATTAAGCGGTCTTCTCGGGTACTAGTGCACCTGGGTCTGCCATTACTTGGTCTCCTTAGATGGTTTCCAGTCTCTTCGTATCTTCGCTTTACTTGCTGGATCGTTCTTAGAGTTACACCCACCGTTCTTGCAGTACGACGCATACTGATGCCTACTTCGATAAAAGTTATGATTCTTGCACATTCTTCTGGTGAAAGAGGCATGATTAGTAAAGTTTACTCGCTGAAGACACATTTGCTTTTGAATTGCAATTGATTTATCAGCAATAAAGAAAACAATAAAAAACAAAAGTACAAGCCAACAGTTTAAAAAAATAGTGTTTTTATTTATTAAGTTTTTTTTCAGTCAATCTTTAAAAAATGATATTATGCATGAAGTTTTTATTAAATGAAATTAAATTGTCTTTTAACTTTTTTTTATTTCAAAGGTCTAGCTTCTGCAGTTTAGGAGATATTGCAATTTTAAAACTGTACTACTTATTTTTGACGCCCAGTGTATTAATGCAAACAAAAAAAACAAATCTTTCTCCTTATAAGTAATATTAACAGTATGTAAATGCGGCCATAGACTCGATTATCACTTTGAATGCTAATAGTGTTCTATTTGATAAGATAACAACTTAGTTATTTCTAGAAAAGTACCTAAATATTAATAAAGTTCTGATGTGTTATTACAATTTATTATTCTACCGATGCCTACTTATACTCATAACTTCTTGATAAAATATCTTCAGTATTATTGTTTGAAAGAATACTTTTAGAAATATTTATACTGGTGTTATGTTTGTGATTATTTTGAAAACACACAAAAACTTCAATACCAAATACTGATTTCGAAAACAAAGCGTGTTAAATTATAAACTTTATCTAACACTATTATTACTACCGCGAATCTGCAGATGTATTGTCTATTTTTAAACCACGTGTGGTAGTTTCTGTAAACAAAACGGAGTTACTGTTTTTCTATTAGGTAAAATTGTTTATTTATTATTTAAATTCCTGACTTATGACTCATTACTAAAGAAATTGTAAAAGTTACACCATGTAGCTGATCATTTTGAAAGGCTTCAGAATCTATATTTTAATTATTTTCTATATTTATTAATATTCTAAATTACGTGGCGGAGCGTGTTATTGCACTGTGCTATTGCTGATTGATATATAAATTTCTCGCGATATATTGTTATTAATGTAAGGTGCAACACGTTACCCCGCCACGCCATTGTAAGCAGTTTGTATATGTGCAGCCTGTCTGGTTGTCCGCGCGCCGACCGCTCCCAACTCCAACCCCACTCACAAGAGCTCAAGTGCCCGACACCAGGCTGCGATGGCTCTGGGCATGTCACAGGGAATTATTCATCACATCGGTCGCTGTCGGGCTGCCCGAGGGCTAACAAGCCGAAGAGCAAGCCCAGAGATGGACAGGACTCCGAACCACTCAGGTGAGCCCAAGACTTCTCAATTACTTTGAATCTTTAAGCTAACCGTATGCTCCACAGGAATTGTTTCACATGTTGTTCAGAAATTCTAGTTGACCTATTTTAAAAAAATATACAATTTAATATGTATCTAAGAAATAGGTTACTTGAAACTTATTAGCAAGTATTAGCAAGTTGTGAAAGAGGACTTTATTCTCTTACGAAAATGACTAGGTACCAGTGGAATAGGTTACATAACCGCTAATACAAGTTAGCGGTAGGACAATAGGGTATGACAGTCAGTTTATAGCAGATTTTTGTATTGTGTGTGTTCTGATAATTATGATGCCTGAAAGCCGTATTTGGTTATAGCGACTGCTATCAGGGACTGCAAATTTATGTTAAAGAGTACTGCTCTCTGATGAGCTCTGAAATGGCTAATAAAGCCTATTTCGTCAGTAAAAGTGTGCATTATGCGAACACCAACTCATCATCTTGTTAGTTACAACTGCATCTATTCGTTTGTTACAATTCTATCTATTTATCAGCAACTGTCGAGACCATCTTTTAATTTATTGGCTGAATCTCTGTTACGTAGTAGTAGTAGTAGGTAGTAGTTCTCTACACAAATGAGTTGAAGTCAAATAAATAAATGGATTACCTCTAACATTCGATCTTTTTGTTAAAAGTCGTATTTTTGTTAGTTGTCATGCTATTGCTATTATATCTACCTTTTGTTCTTCTATTGTTTATTGTTTTATGAAAACTTTGAATATTAACTCATGCTAATAATATTTTATTATGTACATATTTCTAATTATCACTTGCACGTGAAGGAAAACATCGTAAGGAAACCTACACGTTCAAGAATAATTAATTTCGAGAAACGTGTAAACTGACTTCAAATAAATAAATAAAATCTGCTTTCCCCTATAGGTTGGGCATGTCTGATGGCAATCCCTTCACGTAAAAATTTGAATCTTCCTTCACCAATCCTAGGCTTAGAATGCTGAGATATTATCAGATCCCGCCAATCTTAATGGATTAGTAATATAACAATAAACCGTGGTGTTCGGCAATCGAGCTTCACTTGATTTGCCATCTCTCTATGGCCCGTGGTTCCGAACCTGGGGGTAAATCTGCTTTTGTGGGGGTAACGAAGAACCTAATAATTTAGACATAATATCTAAATTTTAGATACCATTGTAAGGTCGGGGTAAAATCGGTTTTCCTAATAGGTCATAGAGGGTAACAATATTGAAAAGGTTAGGAACCACTCTATATAGGCTGTGATGCCTTATGTTACAAATTGCTGTCTCTCACGTAGGTGCTAAGGAAGTCCTTTCAATAAGCTTGTGACTTCTTCGTTACTAGGTTCATTTTCTTATGTAAACGTAAACTTATTGCATAAACCAAACGCCACCGTGAGGAAATAAAACGAAATGTGGAAATTTTTACATAACTAGCAAAAATTCTGTAAGGAAACCATTGTTTTATTTAAAATTCCAACAGTTTGACAAGGTATTACGAAAATGTTATTGAATGAAATTAGTCTGTGAACGGATAGAGAGAGCTATTCTTGAAATCCTATTGTATCATGGTCGTAACGAAATAATAATAAAATGTAATCCTTCAAATATATAAACTCTTTTGTAAAAAGTAGCAAAATTTGGCAATTTTATGTCGAAACTCTCAATTTTTATAATTTTTAAATACAAAATTAAATAGCACTCTGAACAATAACCGACGATTAATTGGTAGTTCAACTAACAAGGTTCATTAATTGGAACTGTTTTCCTTCCTTAATCATTAACCGATTTCGAGCATTGAGGCGCATTTAAAGCTACCATCCTATACCATACCATACCATTCGGTCTCCACTAGACGCTGACGATGACGTCGGAAACGTTGCGTACAACAATTATACCAAATCAGTCATAAAGACAAAAGTAAACTTACGCAGCGTCTAAACGCGTTTTTATTCAACGCACCATTTAAATAATCGCTTATGCTTGTAAAACGTTAATGTGACGTGGTTCTAATACTGTTCTGTAAACATTTTAATCGTACAAGTGTACCAGGTCATCAGCCAACCCGAACAATTCAATGCATTTGGTAAAATTTAATTGCGTTATCAAAGTACACAAATTATAATGTTCTTTAGTAAGTTTATTCGTAGCACTGAATTAATTCGTATTATTGATTACCATAGCAAAAACAAATTCTATAAATAAATGAATACCCATTGATTTATCTACTTATTGCCTAATAAATAGGTTTAAATAATGTTTGTCGCTGATTGCTAATGTAATGCATAACTAGCATATTTCCACTGCAAAATTATGCATATTGCATACACAAACTGTTTACTCTCATTGAGAAATGCCTATGTCCAAATTTCAATGAGTATGTTAATTTACACGCTGCATAGATGCCCTATACCGGGCTGTGACGGATCAGGCCACGCAACAGGGAAATTCTTATCGCATCGAAGGTGAGGAATTATTTGTGCAAACACCATGTATTTGTGTTAGATGTTAGATAATAAATTTAACGAATAGTTCATTTTAATGTGTCGTCAATCTATATCCTATGCACACATGACTTTCATCAAAGTACAAAGTTCTAGGAAAAATAAGAGGTAGATGTTTCGTGTTAAGGCCTAGAAATCCGAGGCCAAGGCCTAGAAGTCTTAACTAAGAATCATTTTTCTAAGGCCACACCATAAATTTGCAAGCTTCGTATCTATCTAGCCCAAAGGTTCACATAGAACCAGCGCGCAATGAGCGAGTGGCATAATTTTAAAAATGTCAACGAACTAGGTTTTATACGACAGAACGAAGCACATTTTGTTTCTCGCTTAGTTTCGTATTGTCGCCTGCGTATTGTTGTATCGCAGTTTTGAGCAGTTTTTGTTTAAAATAACATCTGCCTTTTTTTTCTGCTCACGCGCCCGTGCGCGCATCCGTATGCGATCACTCATGCTAAATATATCGATCTAATAGATAAACATCATACTGTTTGCACATAATAAATAAGAAATAAGTAGTTTAAGAAACTGTAAATTTTGACCCATTTTCCTGCAAATATTCAAAGTCTTTTTTATAATTCAACAGTGCCTCCGGATGCCCGATAGCGAATCGCAATAAAATGCGAGTGCTAGAAAGTGGAGGGACAGTGGAACAGCATAAAGCAGCAGTTGCGGCAGCAGCATCAGCCATCAAGTTCGATGGTGTGAACTGCCCAACACCTGGATGCGATGGTTCTGGCCACATCAATGGTTCATTTCTAACGCATCGCTCGCTTTCGGGTTGTCCTGTGGCGGGTGCGGCCACGCCGACTCCTCAACCAAAGAAACCTAAGTACCCTGATGACATCACACCTTTGTACCCGAAACCTTATTCAGGTTAGATTTTATTTTTTATTTTGGATACTTAAACAAAATTCCTTGACAGTTGGCAGCAATGAAGCAGTAGTGATGTTCAAAAGTAGATTAGATTCATCGACGAACAAATACGAACAATCGATTAACGACAACGATCATTTTATCTTTTGACAAAATGCGTAGTACTTATATAAGCAAGTTTACCACGCTTCTGAAAAACAATTTTACAACCATAATCATTTGCATGCCATATCACGTCGCTAAAGGTTTAACTTGCGTCATTTGTAATTAATGGAATTCCAAAACATGCCTCAGTCTGTTTTACACTATTATGAAAACACCATCAATCAAAAAATGTCTCGCGTTATCTCTTAACATCTTTTATCAAAATTAATGTATTACTTAATTATTTACAGGAATGGAAATGAATATGCAAACGGGAAACGGAGAAGACCTTATGACTCTTGAACAAGAAATAACAGAGTTGCAGCGTGAAAACGCAAGAGTTGAATCTCAGATGATGAGACTGAAATCGGATATCAACGCAATGGAGACGCACCTTAACCACGGGGAGAGGGTAAGGACGTTAACACCTTTTAGAACTATGTAACTTATCAAGCAATCTGTCCTGATTATGAGCATTTGCTTCGCGCAACAGCTTCTTGAGTTTGCTCGCTCATTCACTACCATTGCTATTTGAGAAAATTCCTTAAATTAAATTAACTTTCACTTGAATTTACAATCCGCGTTAAAAAAATTGTAACCCATATTTTTGTCTGATAACGTAGATGGTACTGTCATGGCTCCAAACGTCCAACTTTGAGTGCTACTAACATCACAATTTGTGAGTACCATTTTAATTAATCTATGGTACCACCAAATGATTGAAGTAGCATCTCACGAGCTGCAGACTGTTTATTGTAAAACTAAATATTAACTCTCTTCTTTCCAGGAGAACCAGTCGATATCTCACCGCAACAACAACCTGACGGAGTACTACGAGAGCCTGCGCAACAACGTGATCACGCTGCTGGAGCACGTACGCATCCCGGGCGGGGGCCCAGCGCCCGTGAGCGCGGCGGGGGGCACGCCGGGTGCGCCGCCCCCCTCCGCGCCCGGCGAGAAGCCCGCGCACGACAACTTCGACTCGTACCTCACCAAACTACAGACCCTCTGCTCCCCCGACGGCTACTGTCCCGACGAAAACCGCCCTATATACGAAACCGTCAAAAACGCACTCCAAGACTTCACAGTGCTCCCCACCCCCATTTAAGGTTCGCAGAGCGCCGCCGACCCGGAGCGACAGTGAACTGACTGATGCGGTCGCCACGCGATCGGCGGAGCTTACTCGACATAGATTAAGGATTAGTGCAAATACTGTGACTCGTGATTGTGCGTTAAGCTATTTACCAAAGAAAACTATTTGTGAATGAAAGTGTGGATTCCACAAGTGGACCGTGCCGTGTACGCCGCGACGCGCGTCGGACTGTATATGTGTTCTAATGTTAGGAAGCTGATGTCTGTTTTGTAAACCGTTGTATACGATGTGTGACTTCTTTACGACATCAGGTCGATTATCTCGACTTTTTATCGATAAGACGGACTTAATATAGACCTAAATAAATTTTAAACACTGTTACTCATATGCTTAATTAATATAATTGTTAGGGAAGAAGTTTATACTACGTACGTAAGCGATTTTAGCCCCACAGTCGCGTAAAAAAATCGATTATGTAAATATTGTACTTACCTTTCGATATAAATAAAATCGGTATTATCGGTATGACTGTCTTCGAAACGGTTTACGGTTTTAGTGAATTTAAGCATGCCCAGATTTTTATTAAACCAAAAACGATCCAAATAGCTTTAAGGACTTATTCTGTTACTGGTCCCTTTCTGGGATTGTGCCAAACGCTTGAGCCACGCATGCAGCTCCGCGTGCAGTAAGACTAATGTTAACATAGGCTTATTGACATGTAAACAAGATTAATTAAGCTCCTGATAGGACTTTCTAGTCAGTTTTGTAAATAACTGTGAATAAATAGTTGTCACGTCATAGGGACGTTTTTATTTGTATTAGAAAATAATGATGAGATCTCATTAGATCGAGTAAGTTAATTCACTCATTAATTGATAACCAATTATAGGGAATAAATGAACTTTCTTTGTTAGCCAATGTTCACTCGCTGTGATTATGTTACGTGTTACTTATTTATTGTTACCTTTACGATTGTGATAGGTTATGGACTCGAGTTGACTGTTCATTTGCAATATTTTAAGTTAAGTCGCTTGACACACGTGCAATTTATTGTTTTTATTATTCACGCTGGACATGCGTAAATTTATACATCAATGATTTTCGATCTACTTGGATATGCAGAAATGAATAATAATATTCGCATTTAAATACTAAAACCTATTACTATGTTACTACTCTGATTGTCATATACGTTTCTGTAAAATATTGAGTATGTGTTGTTAAAGAGAATAAAAATAATAAATACTGAAATTATCGCATATTTTTGCTATTTTCCTCTTACCTCCCCCTTGGACAAAACGAACTGAAAATATTTATAATAGGTAATCATTTTTTTTCTATCGTTAAACCTAGTTACTTATTAGTTATTTGCAATGAAGAAATAGTACATACCCATCTTTATGTTGCAGAGATATGATTCAAAAACTGAAAGTAAAGTTGGTGGGTATTAAGTTTTACTTTGCTTAGGTTCTTTAAACAGATTACAGAAGGGAGCTTATAGAATTTATATATATATAGGTAGTAGTACCTATGATCGAAGAATGGTAGTGATCATATTCTAAAAGTAAGCAAACACAATTAAATTACAAACATGCGGGTCAAGAACACCCATTGCAGCAAGCATTGTAGTCGCCTACACTCATCAATCACGAAGTGGATTGTTATTTTTAAAGTCCGTATCCCAAATGGATTAGAGGAACTGAGGAACCCTAAACCATTTGTTGTCCGTCTGTCTGTCAAGACCCTTTTTTCTCAAGAACGCGTTAGCCCCTTCGTACACAAGGCTACTCAAATCTTCGATACTCGATGATTTTAGTGTCCAAGCGACTACCGCCATACAAATCTATTGGAATTGTAATGGAATGAGTATCGAAGATTTGAGTAGCCTTGTGTATGTACGAAGGGGCTAAGTCACTTGTCACAGATTTTGTTATCTACGTGACTACTCATCAGTCATCATTATAGGGGAAAAATATTGATTCCTCTATATGGCTGTATAGTTTGTATACTCTTTGCCTAAGTGGCAAACCAGAATAAAAAAGTATGTCTGTCACTCATCTGTCACTTGCAGTCAATGTCAATGTCAACTGATAGCATGTAAATAAATCCACATGTTTGAAATTTACCTATCATTTGTTAATAATTTCTATATAAAAACACGTACATACGTAATTATACAAAATGAAGGCGCAAAAGCAGGTTTGTTTGTTTCCTATTTTACCATATTAATGATCAATAAAACAAATATATTTTCATAACCTTACATTTTTAGAAGCGGTATTTTGATACAAACGTCGATGATTCGAAGTCTGTAAATGCAAAAAGCGAGTATGTCGCATCTAAAAGGAATAAAGAAGAAACTGAATCGAAGGGAGAACAAATTGAAGTTTACAATATTAAAATAAAACCGGGAGATATCCATCGTCAGAGATTTCGTGTAAGTAGTAATGGCATACTAACCTTATTGATTCGCCAAGTTTTCCTACGAGCGACATCAGTATAATGGTTCCGAGATAGCTGAAGAGTCAGTGTCACTTGAGGGTCAGTTCAGTTCTAATAATTAAGCTTTGAGTGTTATGAACAGCAAAATTGCCGTTTGTTAAAATCACCTTATGAAGAGAGCACGATTTAGGAAGTTGGACCACAGTTGCATTAGGTGCAGAGACCGAATTAGAAATATTCATAGTGTCAATTATTATTTATATAGGTATTAAATTTTCTAAATGTTGTTGGGAACTCATAATAAATTTAATTTATTTGTGTATAATAAATTAATTATTATTTTACATTAAATTGTCCAAATTGTTTCATTTACAGAATAATAAAAATAACTTTAATAAAGGAAATGTTAGAAAAAAAGATTTAAAGTTTCCTGGAAAAGCACCTATTGAGAAAAGAATATTAGAAAAACACTCAAGGGGCGAAGGACTAGGGAGGGGTGTTAGACATCCATTGTATGCTGCTAAACTAGAAAGAAAGGAAAAAAAATACCAATATGCACAAGAGGAAGCTGCTAGAGCTGAGATATTATTGACAGAAGAAAGAGGGTAAGTACGATCAGACACATTTACAGTCTGAATCTGACACACATCTTAATTTAAATTCTACATTAAGTCTCAAGCTATCTATTTATTTACAAAAAAAAAATATTGAAGTATGTATATTTATCAGCAATCTAGTACCCCGTTGTACTAGCTTATTTGCTTATGTATATTTATCAGCAATCTAGTACCCCGTTGTACTAGCTTATTTGCTTAGCTTGGGGCTAGATGAAGTTTTGTGATTTGTCCGAGAATATTTATTGATTTATCTCTTTTTTACTTCTTTAGTTTGACACTGATAATATAATCTGTCATTACCTTTAAAAATATCCAATAGATAGACAGTAACCTCTTATTACAACAGGAAATCAATGACAAACTCATATAAAACTTAATTTCATTTTCATAAATATTTCAGGTTCTTAGATGTTGGAGAAGACAGAAAAACAACAGCTATAACACAAAAGATTATAGCAGACAGTGTTGACATTTCGGCAGCGTCTAAAATATTTGACCTAAAATTAGAATTTGGTCCATACAGAGCAAAGTATTCTAGAAATGGCCGGCACTTACTTCTAGGTGGTAAGAAGGGCCATTTGGCTGCATTCGATTGGGTTACAAAGAAGTTGCATTGTGAAATGAATGTAATGGAATCTATACATGATATAAGGTAATTTTTTTACATGTGCTGTTTGTTAATAACCATTTTTCTCACTCACCAACATTATTACAATGAAATGAATGGCCTTAGTAGAAAATATTAATAAACGAAAAACTTTGCCTGCCTCAATTGGGATTAGAATCAACGACCTCTCGACCGATCCACACCCATAAACTGCAGTTTGCAGCTGCCGCCACATTTTATAAATTGCTCATCATGTAAGAATTGTAAGAAGTTCAATGAGAACATTTTTATCTTTCAGTTGGCTACATGTAGAAACAATGTTAGCAGTTGCACAGAAGGAATGGCTTCATATTTATGATAACACAGGAACTGAACTTCATTGCTTGAAAAAAATGGACAAGATTTTGAGAATGGAGTTTCTGCCTTATCATTTTCTATTGGCTGCAGTGGTATGTACTATTTTGTAGCTCAACTCCATCCAAAGTTCTTTCTTATTTAGCTATTCAAAGATTTGATAATGTTCATTTAGGTGTTTTTAATTGATGTACACAGCACCGTAATATATTTTTTTTTTTATAATTTCAGAATGAATATGGATTTATGACATGGTTGGATATATCAATAGGAGAAATAGTTGGACACTACAACAACAAGTCAGGCAGAACTCCAGTTATGACTCAGAACCCATATAATGCTACTATATGTTTGGGGAATTCCAAAGGAGTAGTGTCTTTATGGTCACCAACGGTAAAGGAACCGCTAGCAAAGATATTATGCCACAAAACGCCTTTGACAGCAATTGCTGTTGATAACAGAGGAATGTAAGTATTCTAAAGATATATGAAGAATGAATAAATATAAAAATAATGTTTATATGAGAGATTATAACTTTATTACTAGTCAACTCAAAGAGGAGCTCGATGACGTCGCTGTGTGTCGACTCTCTCTCTCTACGAAGACTAAACCGAAGACGCAAGTTAAGCAAGGCCTACCCTAGCCAGTGTTTGGATGGGTTTTGTTATCACGAGCTTCTTTGTGTCATTTTCTGTTCGTTCTTAACAGTTCTCTCGTTTTTTTCAGGTACATGGCTACTTCAGGAGTTGATAGGAGTATGAAAATATGGGACATAAGAAATCTGGATGGTCCCATACAGGATTACAGGTTACGTTCAGCGCCAGTAGAATTAAATTTCTCACAAAAGGACATGTTGGCCGTGGGTCTTGGAGACGCTGTAGAAGTTTACCGGTAAATATATTTAATTTTTATTAAAAACTTTGTCCTGAACGATTTATGGATCAACACAACCTAAGCCGTTGATTGTAGAGAACTGAAATTTGGGAGAGTGAGTTCTTTCTATGACATAGTAGAAGAAATGATTTTCCGAAATTCTCATGGGTAAGAGGGATACAAGCAAAAGAAATTTCGCGGGTTTTGCTAGTTTAATTAAATTATATTTATTATATAAGAAGAAATTTGTTAAAAACATAGACAGATACTCTGCCAATTGAGTAATCTGGTGGAATATACTCTGTACCCTTTAGAATGAAAGACCCATATTCCAGAACTTCTTTAAAAAAATGGTTTGATGATAATGATGAAACTATATATTGTTCTTTTCATAGTGATTGCTGTGCTCAAACTGCAGAGAGACCGTACTTGAGGCACAGAATGTCGAAATCGATATGTAATTTCAATTTCTGCCCATATGAAGATGTATTAGGTATAGGGAGTAGTGGTGGATTCTCAAGTATTATTGTGCCAGGTAAGCGGAGTTGTACCCATGTTAATACTTATCTTATTATGGGGCAGTCCACGGACAGAACACTTCGACCCTTGTGGATCTTTTGATGCATGTTAATATTAGTGTGGATAAATATAATGATTGAAATAATTTCCTATTTATTTATACTTTATTGCAAATACAATACTATCCGACTTAATGCTTGGGCTAAAGACATTCTCTGCCAGTCAACCATAGTAGTAATGCAGAAATAAAGTTAACGGGGTTAAGTTGAACCTACTAACTGTTGAACTGCATTACCTAATAATAGATTATTATCACACATTTTATCATTCCAGTGGTTACCGCCTTGTTTCATACTTGATAACAGGTATGAAGCAGAAATTGCAGAAAATGATATATTTTTATATATGTAGCAGTATTCAGCTATACTGCTGAATACAGTAGACATACTACACTACTAAGTTACGATTGTAAAAAATATTACGACCCATTATTTTCATGTATAACTAGTATTGTAATAAACAAGTCTACATTTAGCAGTATATAATTATTAACTCAAATTATAGTAAACAATGAATTTTTCATTTGCTTCTATATCAGGAAGTGGAGAACCTAACTTTGATGCTTTGGAGAGTAATCCCTTCCAAACGAAAAAACAGAGGAGAGAAGCTGAAGTCAAGGCGCTCCTGGAGAAGATTCCATCTGAACTTATCACTCTCAATCCATTTGAGGTTGCTGAAGTGGATGTTCCCACTATGAAAGAAAACATGGAAGCTAAGAAGAATCTTTTGGTATGTGAAAAATTATATTATTATAGGTTATTGGAGTTGATATAGCAATCCAGATACCCTGACAAGCAAAATTTTTTTATCCATAATGAATATCAATTCTTTTTATCGAAATTCCGACATCTTGCTTCCGATCCCTATATCAGAACGAATTATGATCTGTTAGAAAAATTGCATTGTAATATATATAACAAATTTAATTCTTATGTAATAGTGACTACAATTTTTTGAATTTCTTAATAAAATCTGTGGTTTATTATTCATAGATAATATATAATATAATAATCTTCATTAATAAGAATGAAGAAACAGAAGACACTACACCTATTATTAATCCAAAACCATTGTAATATCTTGTGGTTAATAAAATATAATTATTATCAATATAACAAATTAACTTTTTGTTACAGTACATAAAACCTAAAAAGATTGATGCCACACCAAGAAGAAAGAATAAAGGAAAGACAAACATAGCAAGAAAAAAGATTATAAAAGAAGCTGCAAGAAAGGTAAAACAATTTATACTACATTTATAGTTTTTTTTAAACACCATTACTGTGGCGGTGGGACCACAGTTAGAAGGGGGCTTAGCGGTGGGACCACGGTTAAAAGGGGCAATTTTACACTACATAAGTAGAAAAAACCAGAAAGTATTGAAAATGCCTGCCTCCGCAAATAAACGACTAAAAATATCGTTTACGATCAATGCATTGCAAACCATCTTACGGCAAACAAAAAACAGCAGAGAAAAGTCTATCACCTGCGCAGGGCCTTATTTACAAGAAATGTGTGCCATGTACTAACCACTTTTATTGTTTTCAGGAATTTGTCGAACAAGCAAAAGAAGCTAAAGGGCTTTTACAACTACCAGAAAAGGAAACCGCGGCCAAACAATCCTTTGGAGTCCTAGATCGATTTGTATCAAATCCTAAACCTAAAAAATAAAACTTCTGTTTCCATTTATAATCTATTTTATTATAGTCCATAATACGGTTTTTTCTTATATTTACACGATTTATTTACATTTATATAAACTACGAACATGATCAAAAATATAGTTCTAATAAAAATGTCTTTCAAAAACTGATTAAAAAATAGTAAATATGAATGTCTGATTAACATGGTATATCAAATAAATCACATAACCCCTCTGTGCCACGTAAGGAAAATGAAAAGTCATACTTCGAAGCCGGCGGACTCAATCTGAGGAGATTGTCTGAAAAAAGAATTATGTTATCATGTATAAATAGGAAAAGTAAAGTTTTTGAGTAAAGTGTGAATGCTGGATACTGACATGACCGCCAATAGCTTTTCAATAAAACTAAAAAGATCATAATAGAATAAAAATTACCACATTAAAATAACATAATTAGAATAAGTCATTTTACTAAATTGTCCTTCTGATACGGAGGGATAATATCAAGATAGGCCATAAGAGAGATCTCAAATTTGGTGGATAACGAGCATCGACCAAACATCGCGCCGCTAACACTGTGGGTGTGGCTGGGTGCGGCCAGTCCATATAATTTTATACTAAGCAGTGACACACAGTGAGTTGCTAGGATCGGAAAGCTTTAACTTAGATTTTACTGTAACCAACCTCCATTTTGTAGTTCTTCACACACATCCATATGATCTTGAACCTCAAGGTCGGTTTCATTCTCATCCATTAGCTGAAATAAATACAGGTCAAATTAGTCATTACGACATTTTGTATCTCATTTAAACTAAGTGCAAAACATACCTTGTCTTTTTCTCTGTCACATAATAAAATTACTTCTATAGGATCCGGTGATTTCACATGTAAAAGATACTTTGCATCTTCACCAAAGTCCTGAAAATAAAAATACAGGTTGATGGTTAATAATGAATACTTCCCACTAATATTATAAAGGTGAAAGTATATGAGTATGTTTGTTTCTTAATCACACTCAAATAGCTGTGCCAATTTTTATAATATTATTTGGTATGTAGGTAGCTGATACCTTGGAGTAACACAAAGTACTTTTTATCTCAAAAAGGACGCGATTTCCGTAGGTCAAAAGTAGATGGCGCTGCAGTACACACTCAAACGAAATTGCACTGGTTTCACTAGCAGGTCAAGATTCTGTCAGACAGCGGAAAGGACGGGACGCCAACGTGACTCCGACGCTGAATTTGTATAAAAGATATAAAATCAGCACAATCCACATCAATACTTATTAGGAAAATTACAACTGTTTACTGTCCGCTGTATAAACAACCCATTAGGATAGTCCATCCTCTATCCTATGGAGTGCCTACTGTAATTAGCTGGTGTCAGTTTTCAAGGTACTAACATTAGGTCATTTATCAACAACAATCTAATAGCAAAGGGCTGTCAAAGCCCGGCTACTTATTCCGTTCAAAAAAAGGGAGGCCCTCCAAAATGGACTGGCTGCAACACTTATTTTTGTAATCATATTTGGTATTAAAAAAATACCTTGGGTACCCGAACACTGGCAGATATTGTGGTCCCAAGTTGAGTTCCCAAAGCCAATACTTGACTATCTGATGGCAAGCACTTTTGTACATCGTCCTGCATGACATATGTCAGTCCTTGATTATCCATGTCTTCTGTAACATTCTTTATGCTTTGCTCAATCCAGTGTATTTGACTGAAAAATTATATTTTAATATTATCAATAAATCAAAGAGCTCATATCAGAGGGCATATTCTCATAACAAAAACAGTTTCAATCTCCTTTCAGATCATTTATACTACCCAATTCCTATTGTGTCCGAGTGATATGGCGTTAACTATTTTTATTATAACAAAACCCACTGGTTGCATCTCTGAACAACAGAGTTGAAAGTAAAATGTTATCATCCCCTATCTATAAAGAAAAGTCACACTAAGCTCTCCTGATGCTGAGTAGGTGCGTTTTCGATGTTAATATTTATGAAACCATTTCCAGTCAACATAACACTCACTTGTCAAGTAGTTTCTCATGTTCCTCCAAGCGTCCAATTTGACGACGAAGCAACATTACTTTCCGTCCAATCTCATTTGTGTTACTGTCTGGACCAGCACCTCTGTAACACCAAATTTTGTATATTACTAGCCGAGTCTCAAAACTTTTTCTGCAGTTCCTGTTTTTGCAATGTTTGATAATGATACTCAATTCTTATTGGTCATCATGTGATGGCATATTGAGGCAACTCTCTGACCAGATAGTTTTGTGTACAAATGTTTTTATATAATTTAATCTGTGCTTGAAGTTATCATATCACAAATGTGGTGTTTTTAAAAAAGTTTTATAATGTGAGGTAAAAGTGTTATTATACTTACTTCCACTGAACACTATTCTTGCTTCTTTTTTCTATCAAACCAATACCTTCCAAAACGTTCGTGATATCATAAATTCGTCGTTTCTGACGCACAGCCAATAAATTAGTTGCCTAAAATATGAAATATTACTCGTAAACTCATATAAAAACAATGCAATTTCCAAATATTTATTTTTCGAGCCGAAAATTAACTTTTGACAGCTTACTACTTGTTCATCGCATAGGTACTCACGATTTTTAAATCCAGAACGCCGTCCTTAGCTTTTTGAAGCAAGGACACAAATCTAGTTGTTAGAAGACCTAAAGATTTTTCGTATCTTTTATAAATGATGTCGGTCATTATTGAATTCGATATCAAACCAATTTATGCACGAAAATTGAACACGATTTTGTACAATTTTGCGTCGCGGCGGGATATGATTATGTTGGTACCCTTGTTGCTGTACCAGAGATAAATACTTTTTGTTTTAATTAATTTCGTAGGTAGAGCGTAAAAGCAAAGAAAAAATAATCGAGAGAAGGAAATAGTCAATAATTAAAATATTAATAATCTAATCACAAAAAATAGGTCTGAGGTTCAAATTATTTGTGTAGTAGGTATATTTTTTTATCTTTATATGAATCATAGACGTTTATAAAAGATTATAAATACACAAAACCTTAAGGTGATCCGTTTCGGTCCGCGCGGGAAATTCAATTTTTTTGGTGTTTTTTACAAATTGCATCTCAATCATTGATAGAATTTTCATGAAAATTTATTTGACGACAACAAATACAATATATCTACTGAATAATTATCATATAAATTATAAATATTGGCTCTTCTCATTATGAATGTGCATAATGCATGTTTATTGGGAAAAAGATGCATCGTGGACATTCATAATAAGAACAGCTAATATTTATAATTTATTTGATAATTATTCAGTAGATATATTGTATTTGCTGTCGTCAAATCAATTTTCACGAAAATTCTATCAATGATTGAGATACAATTTGTGAAAAACACCAAAAAATTTGAATTTCCCGCGCGGACCGAAACGGATCACCTTAATGCGACGTGAATGCGACGAATAATGGCGGAAACACACTACCGTGTCGGGGCGTGTCGTGTCGCGCCAGAAGCATATCGCGTTCATACATTTTATATGGTTAGGAGCACATTTGTAGGGCGTGTCGTGTCGTGACTCGCTCTGTCGTGGCGCGGACTGCTGGCCGCCGATTGCACCACGGCGGTGGTGGGGGTTATGACGCGACACGACACGCCCTGCAAATGTGTTTCTATACCCGCGCGCGGCTCGTGGCGCGAACAAGTGGACGCTTTTTTTAAATTTGTTTTTGCAGCGTGATAATGAGTTACTAGGTAGTAGATTCCTGATAAATATACTTAAATAATTTTTTTTGTAAATAAATACCATTAATACATTATAGAAAACACCCAGACATACGCAAACACTGCGAGCTTCTGTTCAGAAATGAAAGAAATAAACGTCTGGCGTTTATTTCGTTCATTTCTGAACAGAATCGCGCCCCGACACGACACGTAAGTGTGCACACCCACCGTCACGACAGAGCGCGACACGACAGGCCCCGACACGGTAGTGTGTTTCCGCCATAAACTGTGTCTCGATCTCGACTATTCTACCCATAAAGTAAATAAGACAAGTAAAATTCTACCTCCTTCCTGTCTCTACTATAACTGTCTATAACCACTGAACCGAATTATATGAAATTTGGTATGAAAATAGTTTCAGGCATAGTTTTTATTCCACAAAGTGGGTTGAAAGTTTTTAGGGGATATTTTATTTTTAAGCTGTATGTAGATGGGATGGAATAGGGGCAGGATGTATTTATTTAATTTACCAACTCAAATTACAAAGCAAAGTAGGTAGGTACAGGTGAGATTGGACTTCCGCTCCAATGGAATTTAATTAATGGAAATTAATATAAAATCATACTAATATTATAAACTAGCTTTTGCCCGCGGCTTCGCTCGCGTTAAATTCTGTGTACCGATTTTTAGCTTCCTACCTTGAAAACTGCGAAAAGTCCCATCTAACATTTCACCCTCTTTTATGGGGTTGGAGGCAGATTTTTAAAAAAATGATGCACGATTTTTTTTGTTAGTCACATTACGGAATGCTATATACAAACTTCCACCCCCCATGTTAGAGAAGTGGGGGGTTAGAAAGAGACAAAAAGTAGCCATGTCACTCTTTATCCCTTCGACTTAAAACAATAATTTTAACTCCACTTAAAAATCACGTCAATTCGTCGCTCCGTTTTGCCGTGAAAGACGGACAACAAACAGACACACACACTTTTCCATTTATAATATTAGTATGGATGAGAAAGTGAGTTTGTTTGTTATTCCTTCACGGCTTGATTAATCAGCCGATCATTATGAAAATTTTTGTATAGGTATAATGTATATTGTGAGGGGTACCTACAGAGCCCAACTTGCTACTTTTTATCCCGTGAAAGTATGTCATTTCAGTGGGAAAATATTTTTTCTACTATAGAGGGCGCTGTATGGAATACTATCGGCCAACAGATGGCGCCACGAGTCGCGCTATGGGTTGTTTTGTAGTCAAACGAGATCTATGTCATAAAATTAACGCGAACGAAGCCGCGGGGAAAAGCTAGTATAATATAAAATAAGAAAAATCGATTGAGGAAGACATGGATAATAATAAAATAAATCGTTTATTGGTTTTTTAAGTATTTACACTTGTTATGCTCAACAGAATCCTAGCTATGTCCAAATCTTAAACAGGGTGGCCAGAGAAGTGACGTGCAAAAAATTTTTTTAGGTGCCTCGTGGTGAGTCGTAAGACGTGTCTGAATTACCCCTATGTATGTTATACGATTATTCGTAGTTTTCGATTTACGATTTTTTTTATGAATTTTTGCAAAATTGCGACCGGATCAGTTTCAAAAATTTATATAAAAAAAGTTGAAGGTTTCTTCGTTTTTTTTTGTGCTTCTAAATCTCTATGAACTGTTCATTTATGCATAAAATAATCAGCCTCTTATCTTCAATGAAAGTTACAAAATTGGCCTAAAGTTGAAAATTTATGGTATGTGAGTTATCGTTAAAATTTTCAACTCAAAATTAAAAATCTAAACTGGCAATTCCTTAGTTTCTAAGTAGCTTCAGAAAATGCGCTAGACTAGTCTAGTCTAGCGCATTAGTAAAATAGCCCATATAGCTATAAAGTAATACTTCTAAGCTTCCAAAATAATAATAGAAAAGTGTTACTTTAAAGCTATATAGGCTATTTTTCGTTGAAATCAGCCATCAAAGACAAAGCGAGGTGGAAAATTTATAAATTTGATTATTATTCATAAGGTCAAAAATAGCATGAGGTTTGATACATTGGATGAATTGATCCAATAAAACAAAGTTTATTTTTTTTTATATCCTGCATCGCAGCGATATTTACATTTTTATTTTTACATGATTGTAGTTAAATTGAATTCAACAATCGATTTTCAAAATGCCCCCTCTCTCAGAAATGCACACTACACCTGCGGAAGAAATTATCTTTTAAATGTCTGAAGGCTTCACGATTCGCTCTAAGCTGTTCTTCGCTCGAGCATTCTCGGGCGTATGCGATTTCTTTGTAATAGCCCCAGATGAAATAATCGATGGGATTGAGGTCAGGAGAGCGTGGTGGCCATCTGATTGAGTGGAGATTATGAATATTGAAGATTCCAACTCGCTCAAACCGTGACTCATCAGTCCACAGGATTTTATTAAAAAATCCAGGATCCTCTTGCTCTCTCCTTAACATTGTTTGACAAAAATTAACCCGCAATTGGTGATCTGCTGGCAGTAAAGCTTGGACTCGTTGAATGTAAAACGCGTGGTATCCTTCTTCATGAAGTATGTCTTGAATGTACGTTCTTGGAATATCCAGAGTACGAGCCATACTTCTTGTACTTGTGGATGGATTTCGTTGAATTTCTTCAAGCACCATTTCTCTGCGATCCGGATCAACTCTAGGGACTCCTTCACGTGGCGCAGCCATTAACGTGTTGTGATATCGCTCCGGTTGTGGTCCACCTCGGCGTCGAAGTTGATCACGATACAGTCGCGCTGCAGCGTGGCCGTTGCCTTGTGCTACTCCATAAAAATAATGCATTTCTGTATATTCACTTAACGTGTAACTCATCTCTAACACTTCCAAGTAAGCACAGTCCAAATCACAATGCAAAGTAGAGTCCAATAAACGAGCAGCGGTCAAATGATTGTAAGCAGCGGAGTCCGTGGGCAAAGCGAGTGTAGTGATGGGAGACAAAATGGTGACACGAGTAGCAATAAACACAAGGTGAGTACGACCAAATACTATAGAAGACTAATACGCACAGCTTCGGAAGAATTCGGGCAAGACGCGACACTAGCGTCCCTACGGCATGAGGGCGGCATGAGGTGAACGATTTCAAAACTTTTGTGCGTTTTGTATGCAAAATGTTATAGCGCCCCTAGCGGCATGAAGTGAACGGAGGTTTTTTGTATGCAAAATGTTATAGCGCCCCTAGCGGCATGAGGTGAACGGAGGTTGCCAAGTCATTGTATGAGAAACGTCAAGAGCTGTGCGTATTAGTCTTCTATAGTATTTGGTACGACTGACGTGATTTTTGATTTTGTTTGCGACTCAGGGCTAGAGGGCTGCGCGGGGCGCGTGCGCAGCGCTGATTGGCTTACCAGTCGTACTCCGTCCCCCGCCCTCATATGACGCTCCGCGGAGTTCCGAGTGTGCTATTGCGTGATAAAGTGTTGCAATATTGCAGTTCATTGTTATTGTATCCTCGGGGCCGGCTGGGGTGCCCTTATGCCGCTGTATTTATACACCGGTATCGGGGGAGCACAGACCGCCAGGCACTTCTTCTCATGCAACCGAGCGGGTGGGCAGGTTGCGGATAGCCCAACTCTGGCTGTGGGGCCGACCAACTTTAGGTCGACCCCACAGCGAGAGTGTCCGGTAAGGGATCCCGGACAAGAGAAGTGCCCGAAGGCCAAATCCACGCCCTAGGGTAACCCATACCTTTATCCCTTTGTTCCAACGAGGAGGGGTGACCTCGTCCATCAAAAACAGCCCACCAACCCCCAATGAAAATGAAGCATAGTGAGAAATCAAATCCCCAGGTGGGTCCCGGCCAAGCCGGGGAATCCCATGCCGACTCGTCGGTCAGTTCCCAACGTAATCTGGGGGGGAACATCAATATGCTCTCTAGCGCTGCACCTTCTGTGCAGCAGGCTGCTTTAGCGCCCACGACTCTGGCTGCGACTCACGCGCCACTCGACACAGCAACGGCTGCGACCCACGCGCCATCCAACACAATAACGGCTGCGACGAACGCGCCAAGCAAAACATGTGACAAACCATCCACGAGCGCCTGGCAACAGAGCATCGTCAGGAATAGCGTCACAAACAACCCGGATAACGACAAGAGCAACGCCCGACAAACAGGCATCGGTGACGAACTACGTGCGCTGGCGCTACAGCGCGCGAAGATCGACGCGAGGCTGAGGGACGCAGACACCGACCAGGAACGTACGGTGAAGGATGGCGGCCCTGGTTCCAGCTATATCTCGGCTGAGGAAGTACGCTTGCTCAATCAGAAGCGCGGAAAAATCTTAGCTCGAGAGAGAGAACTCAGCAGCCGCTTACGTAAAACCCGCGAAGGCGAAAGCCAGCGCGAAGCGCAAGCGACAGCTGACAAGGGAGTACGCGACCAGCAGCGAGTACGCGAAGGGAGTACCCAGCGCGAAAAGCAGCCGGACGCGGAAACACGTGGGCCAAGACCAGTACGCGAAGGGGACACCCAGCGCGAAACGTCAAGGCCCACGACTGGACCAACCACGGCCGACACCCTAAACCGCGCCGTCACACACAACCGACCGAGGCAGAGGAAGAGGGGCAAGCGGGCTGGAGCCTCGCACAAGGCGGTCCTGGCCACCAACACCATGCCAAGCACCTCGGAACCGCAACCAGGGTCTAGTGGCCAGGGAGCGGTGAAGAGAGTGCGCCCAGATGATACGATCTCGCCGAGCACACCTCAGGGAGACCCCAAGCGTGCGAAGCTACAATCTGCTCAAGGGGAGCGGAAAACCTACGCGCGAGCCACGGCGGACATCTCGGCGCGGCTTGCCGTAGCAATCTGCTTCTCCCCCCCAGCCAGAGACATGACCACTGACGAAGCCGAGAACATCAAGATGAAACTTGAAGACCTCGTCATGGACACCGACCCCACTACACCACTCCCGGCCTTCCGCGGTTACCCACGGATAGCGGACGGCACCGTTCAGATATGGTGTGAGGACGAGAATGCCCTGACCTGGCTGACACAGAACGTGCCCAGAATTACGCTACCAAGTACCGACATGACGCTGACGGTCATGAAGCAGTCCGAGGTACCGACCCGTGTCCGAGCTGCGCTCTTCGTACCCAGGTACAATGGGGACATAGCGCGGCTCCAGAGTGTTCTGAAACGTCAGAATACTTGGTACGACATAGGGAGATGGTCCCTGTACAGAGCGACATCTGTTGGTGGAGATAACCCTGGGACTTACCTGACCCTGGGCATCCCACCCGACGAAGTGGAGAAGGTTTTGGCGCGGGAGCGACGAGTATCGTACCTACTTGGGTCGATATACGTACGACTCCTCGCCAGAACCCCACCAGCAGAAACCCAAACGGAAGGCCCCGACACAGGTACCACACAGGCGGCACAGACAGCATCGGACGAGATAACACACCTCGAGGAGGAAATGGCCAAAGCGGCGGTGGCTGACGCGGAATCCCTTCCGCCCGCATCACCCGGGTGGACGGATCAATTGCTCGCCTCGTCGCCGAACGACGATCGGCACGAGATGGAGATGGCAGGAAGACTATCCGATGGATCGGTCTCCTCCTAACCCTACCCTCCCATCGTCGTCACCCACGCCAAACCTCGAGGTCATACAGACAAACCTCCAGCACAGCCAGTGCGCCACGGCTAGCTTGCGCAAAGCCCTGGAGACGAGACCCCGAACTATTGCACTGATCCAAGAGCCGTGGATCAGAAACAACAAGATATGCGGCCTCGGTAACATAGGAGGTAAGCTAATTCTCAACACCCATAGCACAGACAAACCACGCACCTGCGTGTATATACCCCACGACATACCGACCACAACACTCACCCAATTCTGTTCCAGAGACCTGACTGCAGTCAGGCTCCAGACCAGCGGGGACATCGTAGACATCGTACTAGCCTCGGTATATATGCCAGGCGACGATGAAAGCTGCCCACCGAAGGAGATGACGGACCTGGTGCTCCACTGCGAGAGCACAAATCTGGACCTCATCATCTGCACCGACGCGAACGCTCACCACCCGCTCTGGGGCAACGACAAGCCAAATCTCAGAGGAGAGGTATTATGCACATATTTATTTTCTACTAACCTTAACATTATAAACCGAGGTTCGGAACCCACTTGGGTTACGAGCCGGGGACAAACAGTAATTGACCTAACGCTAGCCACGGGAAAAGCGACAGACCTTATCACAAACTGGCGCGTAACCGATGAAGCTTCTTGCTCAGATCATAGAAGAATCCGTTTCACACTACTAGCAAACACAAAAAACCCTATACCAAGACGAAACCCGCGTCGCACACACATACCCGGGTACAAAAGCCTCCTAGCCCAACTATTAGGCAACCATCTAACACCCACAACTCTAACAGACCTCACACAACTCGAGAACACTGTAACCAAACTCTCGGAATACATAACTGAAGCATATCATGCGTGCTGTAAACTGAAGGTTCCACATACAAAAGGGAAAGGCTCCCCCTGGTGGAACTCTGAACTCAGCAAACTCAGACATGCATTACGCAAACAATTTAACAGAGCAAAGAACTCAAGACTCACAGAAGATTGGGAACTATATAAGGAGACACAATACACTTTCAAAAAACAGATTAGAATCGCCAGGAGAGCTGCTTGGCGACAGTTCTGTGAAAATATCGAATCCCACAATGAAGCAGCCCGAGTAAGGAAGATCTTATCAACTGATAAGGATCGTACCCTTGGTACGCTGAGAAAACCCGACAACACATACACGCAAACAGACCAAGAAATCAACAAGGTCCTTCTGGAAACGCACTTCCCAGACTGTTACTTATCTGAGGACAAATCCTGGACTGAAGAAACCAAATGGACACCTACTAACAAAGACTGGTCGAGAGCCAGCACCATAGTTACGGAAGACCGCATAAAATGGGCAATTAAAACCTTCCAACCATATAAATCTGCAGGCCTAGACGGTATCATCCCAGCATTGCTACAATGGGGAGTAGACCCCATAACGCCATGGCTGGTTGAGATATACAGATCATGCATAGCACACAGATACGTACCACGGGCGTGGCGTGAGGTAAAAGTTATTTTCATTCCTAAACCTGGTAAATCTGACTACACACAACCTAAATCATACAGACCTATAAGCCTGACATCATTTCTACTGAAGACACTAGAGAGACTATCCGACAAAACCCTCTACACAAACAACAACACGCCTACTCCACAGGTAAATCAACAGAATCTGCGCTTCACAGCGTAGTGTCTAAGATAGAATGTGCAGTAGACCACAAGTCCTCCTCATTGGCTGCTTTCATCGACATTGAAGGCGCCTTTGACAAAACCCTATTTCACAGTATCAACACAGCCCTCGAGAAACACGGAGTAAACTCGACCCTACGCAGTTGGATCACCAACATGCTCAAGCAGAGAGCCGTACAGGTCACAGTAAATGACACTACAAGAGCCATTGTGGCGAAGGGCTGCCCCCAAGGAGGCGTCCTCTCGCCACTCTTATGGAACCTAGTGGTAGATAGCCTCATAAGACGTCTAAATGACAAGGGCTATTTCACCGTAGGGTACGCGGACGACATAACAATAATAATAAATGGCAACCACGAAAACACACTATGCAACCTCATGCGCCAAGCTTTAAAAATAGTAGAGGACTGGTGTAAAGAATACAAACTAGCAGTAAATCCCACCAAAACCGAACTGATTTTCTTCACAAAAAAAAGAAGGATGGCACCGCTGCAGCTACCACACTTCTTTGACACAACCCTAAGCCTTTCAACGGAAACCAAGTACCTGGGTATTTTCTTGGATAAACAGCTGAATTGGGCAAAACACACAGACTACATCACCACAAAAGCCAGTATATCCATGTGGCAATGTAGACAACTACTAGGCAAAAACTGGGGTATCAGTCCAAAGATTACCCACTGGCTATACACCGCAATCATTAGACCAATTATCACTTATGGCTCTCTAGTATGGTGGCCCAGGACCAACTTGAGCACAGCCCAAAAAGACCTAGAAAAACTGCAACGCTTGGCCTGCGTAGCAATCACGAGCAGCATGAGAACAGCACCTACCGCTGCTCTACAGGCGATGCTGGGAATGCCACCCTTGCACTTAATCGTGCGAGAGGAAGCAACATTAGCAGCCTTCAGACTCAGCATAGCGGGCACCCTAGGCAAAGATTATCGAATTAAACATACCTATACGAATAAAAGAGGATGCCATCAAACAGCAACCCATGTTGCTATCACCCACTGATAAAATTCCAAAAACACACCGATTCTCTAAACACTACAAAATACAACTAACCGAAGAACTGAACGACTATTCAGTCCCAAAAGAGCTCAGAATCTACACTGACGGATCAAAAACTGACTCTGGGACTGGAGTCGGAGTCCACTCAGATGAACTGAATATAAAAATATCAAAATCTCTTGGAATGTTCAACACCGTCTATCAAGCGGAATGTGTGGGCATTATCCAAGCAGCATATGCCCTTGAAGCCAGGAAGGTCACGGAAACTCATATCCGCATACTTTCCGATAGCGCTTCAGTACTCCAATCTCTGAACAAAAACCATTTTGATTCAGGATTAATACTAGAATGTCACAACGCACTGGAACGCGTCGCGGTGACGAATCGCAATGCGCTAACACTTCAGTGGATAAAAGGACATAGTGGCTCACTAGGTAACGATGCAGCTGATGAACTGGCCAGAAGGGGATCTGACACGACTTAGTGATGGGCGATTTCCGGAAATGTTCTCTTAGTGGAAACATTGAGGAAACGTTCTCGGAAAGGAGAGAATTTACGGAAATTTAAGAGAATCTAAACCAAGTATGTAGACTTTTTAATTTTAACATAAAAATAGATGACTATGCATGTAATTTCAGTAGCTATGAATGCCATAGTGAAGATACATGTCAGGTAGGTAGTTATAATGACGTTACATTTGATTTTCTATATATATAAAATTTAAAGTCCTGTCTGACTGACTGACTTAACTATATATCAACGCACAGCCCAAACCGCTGGGTCTAGAGATTCAAAATTTGGAATGTACGTTCCTTACAACATCTAGGGGTGTACCAAGAAAGGATTTTTCAAAATTCCCACGGGAAAGCGAGATATACGCAAACGAAGTTGCGAGGGTATTTCAACGCACAGCCCAAACCGCTGGGTCCAGAGATTCCAAATTTGGAATGTTCCTTACGACGTCTAGGGATGTACCAAAAAAGGATTTTTCAAAATTCCCACGGGAAAGCGAGATATACGCAAACGAAGTTGAGAGGGTATATCAACGCACAGCGCAAACCGCTGGGTCCAGAGATTCCAAATTTGGAACGTAGGTTCCTTACGACATCTAGGAGTGTACCAAGAAAGATTTTTTAAAATTCCTAAGGGAAAGCGAGAACGCAAATGAAGTTGCAACGGTTTTACTGATCCGCTGGGTCTATTGATTCCAAATTTGGAATGTAGGTTCCTTACGACATCTAGGGGTGTACTGAGAAATGATTTTTCAAAATTCCCACGGGAAAGCGAGATATACGCAAACGAAGTTGCGAGGATATGTTAACGCACAGCCCATACAGCTGGGTCTAGAGTACTCTAGAGATTCCAAATTTGGAATATAGGTTCCTTACAACATCAAGAGGTGTACCAAAAAAGGATTTTTCAAAATTCCTACGGGAAAGCGAGATATACGCAAACGAAGTTGCGAGGGTATATCACCGCACAGCCCAAACCGCTGGGTCTAGAGATCCAAATTTGGAATGTAGGTTTCTTACGACATCTGGGGGTGCACCAAGAAAGGATTTTTCAAAATTCCTACGGGAAAGCGGGATATACGCAAATGAACTTGCTTGAACTTGTATTTCTCGTGGACCCAGTGGATCAGTAGTCCAGCGCTCAGACCAAATAAGAAGTCAAGACGGAGCGCTGCGAACAATGATGTGAAGCAGGCAAAACTACACCTCGCCCTGTACATATACGCCCCTAACGCACACATTTATAACCAAACTACACCTCGCCGATTAGTTTGAGCTAGTTCGTCATTGACGTATGACATCCAAACAATTTAATTCATTAATAATCAAAAATGCCGAATTGTGTGGTGAAAGGCTGCAAAAACCATTCCTCAAAGAATAAAAAGCAAGATCACATCACATTTCATACGTAAGTAAACATAAAAATACATATTTTTAACAAATCAATTTCATTAATTTTTATGACAGCTTGGAATACAAAATCTCCACAAGTGTTGCCGCTAGTAAGCGTCACAACAGTCCCAGTTTATTGGGGTGTATCTCGCTTTCCCGTGGAAATTTTGAAATATCATTTCATAATACTCCCCTATATGTTGTAAGGAACCTACATTCCAAATTTGGAATCAACAGACCTAGCGGATCAGTAAAACCGTTGCAACTTCATTTGCGTTCTCGCTTTCCCATAGGATTTAAAAAAAATCTTTCTTGGTACACTCCTAGATGTCGTAAGGAACCTACGTTCCAAATTTGGAATCTCTGGACCCAGCGGTTTGCGCTGTGCGTTGATATACCCTCTCAACTTCGTTTGCGTATATCTCGCTTTCCCGTGGGAATTTTGAAAAATCCTTTTTTGGTACACCCCTAGATGTTGTAAGGAACCAACATTCCAAATTTGGAATCAATAGACCCAGCGGATCAGTAAAACCCTTGCAATTTCGTTTGCGTATATCTCGCTTTCCCGTGGGAATTTTGAAAAATTATTTCTTAGTACACCCCTAGACGTTGTAAGGAACGTACATTCCAAATTTTGAATCTCTAAACCCAGCGGTTTGGGCTGTGGGTTGATATATAGTTAAGTCAGTCAGTCAGACAGGACTTTGAATTTTATATATATAGAAAATCAAATGTAAAGTCATTATAACTACCTACCTGACAAGTATCTTCACTATGGCATTCATAGCTACTGAAATTACATGCTTAGTCATCTATTTTTATATCAAAATTAAAAAGTTTACATACTTGGTTTAGATTCTCTTAAATTTCCATAAATTCTCTTAAATTCTCCGTTCAAGAGAATGTTTCAGAATGTTCTCGTTCCAAGAAAGTTCTCGGAACGGAAATGTTCTCCTGCCCATCACTAGACACGACAGTTCTTGGACCGGAGCCCATCGTGCCAATCCCATTCAATCAGCTACGCAGATGGTAAATAAATAAATAAATAAATAAGGTGCAGGCAGGAACTGCAGGCCATCCAAGGAGGCGATACCATCCCTGGATAACAAGCTGTCCAAGCGCCTTTTGCGCCTGGACAGGAGAAGCCTGCGCCTGGTATCAGGAACCATCACAGGACACTGCTCATTGAACAAACACTTTTACACAATAGGTATCACGGACAGCCCTCTATGCAGAGCATGCATGGAGTCTGAAGAAACTGTGGCGCACGTGCTCCTTGAGTGCACAGGCGTCACTCAAATCCGGAAAGAGACACTTGGGTCACCAATGTCTCTTGCGGACACACTGAGCAGTTTGGGAGGACTAATTCGCTTCTGGAGGGAGGTGGGCTGGATGGAATGACAGCCCCATGGCTCACGTACAATGGTCCAGTACAGGACTAAGTGCGGATACCACACCCACTAGAGGGTTATGATGATGATGATGATGATGATGATGATGTTATTGTATCTTAAATAAAAAGTTACAAATTCCAAAGTTTTCCACCTCGCTTTGTCTTTGATGGCTGATTTCAACGAAAAATAGCCAATAAAGTAATACTTTTCTATTATTATTATAGTCTAGCGCATTTTCTGAAGCTACTTAGAAACTAAGAAATTGCCAGTTTAGATTTTTAATTTTGAGTTGAAAATTTTAACGATAACTCACATACCATAAATTTTCAACTTTAGGTAAAAAAATTTGTAACTTTCATTGAAGATATGAGGCTGTTTATTTTATGCATAAATGAACAGTTCATAGAGATTTAGCAGCAAAAAAAAATTTCAAAGAAACCTTCAACTTTTTTTATGTCAATTTTTGGAACTGATTCGGTCACAATTTTGCAAAAATTCATAAAAAAAATCGTAACTCGAAAACCACGAATAATTGTATAACATACATAGGGGTGATTCAGATACCTCTCGCCACGAGGCACCTAGAAAAAATTTTTGGACGTCACTTCTCTGGCCAGCCTGTATAAACCATAGCAATACTTAATATGGATGAATTGGGTAATACGCTATTTTAAACAAACAGTTGTTTGAGCAATTCACATTTTTCTGTTTCAATATTTATAATTTCATCTAAATTCCTTTCCGACAACTCAATATTTCTATATTCAAGAGTTTCTTTGAGTTCTAACTCTTTCTTTTTTATTTCTAATTCTTCTTCACGTAACTTCAATGTCCGTTCAAAAATATCATCTTTGTTGCATCTATTTTGTTCTTGACGCGTCAAATAATCTAACCACTGCCTTTCTATGTGTAACTTGGCCTGTGTTTTATCTGTTTCCATTCTGCTTGCTAATCTCAATTTACGAAGTTCTATCATTGCTTTACTCTCATTCACAATTTTTTTATGCACAGCCCAATCATTTGATTGCTTATTTGTACGCCTTTTTATTAAATCTGAATCACAATCAACATTAAACCTTGAATAAATATGGTCCATTTCATTGAAATATTTAAACTTTTTGTAATTTCCACAATTAATACATTGTTTATATTTCTTTGCTAGTGCATTAATTTTCCATCTTACTTGATCTGGAGACATCTGTAATATATTTAGTCATATTAGTATTATAAAATTGTAAAATTTGAGGCACAATTGTTATTGATTTCGAAAAACTGCACTATTAATTAATTTTTACTTTATCAGTTAATCAAATACAAGTATGCAATAAGTGTTGGTAGCTTGAGTTGGTAGCCAATATTCCTACTATTTCTTTCTGAGCTTACGTCACAATGTATACTAATCAATCATTTATTAGTAATATACATATTATTATAAACCTCAATGTCATATTCTTTCAAGCTGTCGGACACAGCTATCCAAATTCTAGTCTTCTTTTTTGGAGTCTCCAGCATTTCCAGTTTACTTTCATAGATTTTTAGCAATACTTCAATAGAGTTTGATGTCCAAACAGCAGCTAAAACAAGAAATAGTTTTGAATATTGTCATTATTGTTTGTTAAAGTAAAGGTTTGGGTACTCAATGAAGTTCGGTAAAGGGTAGTATGATTTTACACCAGCAAATTAAAGTTTGAGTACTACTCTGGCGCTCTCTACTTTCAGAGGCCAAGATCAACTTCTGATCACTGAGCTAATTGACATTAGAACGGCACAAATATTCTTTTTGTCAAAAAAGATAAAAGTACATAGGTTTTTATCAATACTTACTGTGTTTTTCAGTACTATCACCTGATTTCAATTCTATATTCTGCTGTTCACTAGATTGATCTAAAACTTCGGAGTCATTTGTTGGATTTTTGTTCCAAGACTCACTATGGTCTGAAACAATAACTAACATAAAATTATATAGGTATATGATAGGTATTAAATAATAACTGTTTATATAGCATTCGGATCATGGAATAACTTACTATCGTCCATACTCAATACGATATTTGTAAGAATCTATTACCTAGTTAAATAAAATTTTAACAACAACAGAATTCCTTTCCGATCAAAATAAACAATCGAAATTATGTCGAAAACGGAATCAAATTCAGATGTGTCAATGTCAAGATAAAAGATTGAAGATTGTCAGTTTTGTTGTCAGTCAAAAAGCTTTTTTTATTTCGTTTGGCAATCGGACTTCAGACCAAGATTCCATTGTGCCATTTTCAAGTTTTACTAACTTGTGTACATACGTAAATTCAAAGCAGCGTATTCATGCTATTTTGACTCAGTATACAGTCTCTGAGTCAAGACGCTCCGAAGAAAGATGATAGCAGAACTTCAGTAAAGGCGGATTTTGAAGTCAACACGATAAGATATTGCACTTCTATAAGTTCCTGGATCATAAACTGCAATCACTATGCACTATAACCAATGTTTGCTTCCCATTACACCTATCAACACTGTGAATCAAACGTTGAAACATACGGAAATTCAAATCATTTTTATTCAAATATTACAAGCACTTTCGAATCATTTTATAATCACGAGTCCAAGTGGACCCTATCGTAGTTGGTGTAAAAGCGCTTATTACACTACACGATTTCTCGGGCCCTGTCTCTCGGGTGTCCTGCCTACCAGTTAGGGTGCCGCTTATTACACTACGCTGGAAACCGCGCCCTGTGTGATTTTCTCTCAGTTTGAACGTGAACGTGAATAACTGTGCACGTCTGTCGCTATGGTGCCGACTTTATCGAAACATCAAAAAGTTGCTTTAGCGGTGACTTTGGCACTTACGACATCCATGAAAGCACTTAAATATGCGGATACTCAATGTTCTGGAACCAGCGGATTTCAAAAACTATTTAAGAACTAGCTTTTGCCCGCGGCTTCGCTCGCGTTAATTTTATGACAAAGGTCTCGTTTGACAACAAAACAACCCATAGCGCGACTTGTAGCGCCATCTGTTAGCCGATACAGCGCCCTCTATTGTAGAAAAAATATTTTCCCATTAGAACGACATACTTTCACGGGATAAGAATGTTGGGCTCTGTACCCCTAACAATATGTTTGCAAATTTTCATAATGATCGGCTGCTTAGTCAAGCCGTAAAGGAATAACAAACAAACAAATTCACTTTCTCATTTATAATATTAGTAAGGATGGGAGAAGAGTAGTAGCTCCGTGTATAACGCACAAAAAACAACAGAACGTGTGAACTCTGCGCTCGCGCCGCAGCGACTGAGCTCCCTGCCTCCCTGTTTCTTATTACACTACCCAATCCACAGAACATAAAAAACAAGTTGTTTGTTGTTTTTTATGTTCTGTGATCTAATCGGCAGGGCGGCAGGGAGCTAGGAATATCGGAAGTATCGGAACCACTCGATCGCCCTGTTTAGGGACCCTGACTCCCTGTTTCTTATTACATTACCCTGTCTCTGCGGACAGGGCCCGAGAAATCGTGTAGTGTAATAAGCGCTTTATTCATACACATCATGAGAGTAATATGCACAGACATAAGTAATATGTACTAGAAGTTAAGTCCTAAGTAGAATAGTTAGTACATCCACGTCTAGAATCGAGAGTGAGCAGTGAGTGAATGATTTTTCGGCATGTGTCAAGTCAATGTCTAATTGACAATAGACATTGTTACATTTTTGATTCGTGTGTTTTGTTTTGTTTTTGATTTGATTCCTGTCGGCTGCCTGTTTGATTGTTCGGCTCCAACTTAAATTAAAATGCTTAATAAATATTATAATAACATACGATACTGATTTCACTAAATATTTATTTTAAAACTTTAAGTAACGGTACATAGTGCGTAGCAGAGCTTCTTAGCTTACCTTTCGGATTAGAATGGATGATACGAAACTTATATTTTGGTTGACGGAAAGAATTCCCAGCAGCAGTGAAGACAGTGATTCAAGCAACTGGGATACAATTCATAGTGATAAAAGAGAGTCGTCAGATGAAGAAGACGAATATGAGACAGATAGGTTGTTTTTTCCTCTCATGCAGTATTTACTTAGACTTAGACGAAAACGCGTGGATGATTATTTACATATTGTAGATTCATGGTCAGAAAGCGAATTTAAAAATCGTTTCAGATTATCAAGAAAAACAGCGCACCGGCTTGTCGGTAAGGTATTTTTGAAGTCACTTTAACAGTCTTCATCATCATGAAATTGTTTTCAATAAGGAGAAAATATTTACTTTGTTTCAGATGAACTAGAGAAATCTGGATTTATAGCAAGTCATAAGTTTGGAGTAAAACCATTAGAAGCTAAACTTTGTTTTTATATATTCTTATCGTTTATATCTACTACAGAACCATTGACTCCGATTGCATCACGATTTGATATATCTGTATCTTCAACTTTTCGAGTAATAAGAAGAGTTATTGCTTGGATTTTAACAAAACTAAATGATGCTATTAAATGGCCACAAAATTATGATGAAATCAGGACTATTTCTGACGCGTTTCAAGTCAAAACTGGAATTTCAAATATATTAGGGGTGATTGATTGTACACAGATAAGAATAGAGAAACCGAAAAACTCAAGACTTTATTGCAATCCTCGAGGACAGTTCTCAATCGTATTACAAACAATTGTTGATTCCAACATGCGTTTTACAAATGTATTTTGTGGTGAACCAGGCTCTTCAAACTGCACCCGAGTATTGAAGAAATCTCCACTGTATATTACAGCGTCACGAAATAGAAATGCTCTATTTTCTTATGATACATTTCTAGTCGGCCATTCCGCATATCCTTCATTACCCTGGTTAGTTCCACCATTTCGTGAAAACAAACGACTAACTCCTCAGCAAAGGCAGTTTAATTCTTTACATTTGACGACTAGGAAACTGAGTGATAAAGCATTTCAACTGTTAAAAGGAAGATTTCGTCGCATCAAAATTTTTAATGTATACAGAAATATAACTTTTATAACCGATACAGTTGTAGCAGCATGCATTTTGCACAATTATTGTCTCGATGAAAATGATCATCTAGATGAATAATATTTCTATCGTATATTAAATTTTTATCTTAAAAATAATCTTCCACTTTTAAAATCTTTTTTCATCAAGCAACCTTGATTGAACCAAATCAAGGAAATACTTTGAGAGATAACTTTTCTAACAATTTTACAATCTGTCAGCAACTAACTTACGCAAGAGCGCACATTTTTCTCTTTCTATTTTCAGAATTTCTTCTTGTTTTTTTTCTTTAAGTTGCAATTTTTTTAAAGCTATGGTTTGTTTGATTTCGAGTTCTCTCTTTTTCAGCTTGAGTTCTTCTTCTCTTAGAATTAGACTTCTTTCGTACCTTTCATCTCGCTCCAATTTTTGTGCTTCTTGCCTCTTTAAATACTCTAACCACTGCTTATCTAATTCCAATTTCGATCTTCGTTCTGCCTTAAATTTTCTAAAAGGTATAGTTTTCGCGTTTAAGTTTTTTTTCTCTCTTTCTTTCTCAGCATCTTCACCAAGTACACCTGAAGCTAGTCGGTATGCATCATTGTCATTATTATATCGCCCTAATATTTGATGCATTTCATTGAAATATTTAAATACTGAAGCTCCTTGTCTGTTATCAATACAATCTTTATATTTTTTTGTTAATGCATTAACTTTCCACCGGACTTGATCAGGGGTAACCTGATGAATAAAATAAAATTTGATTAATTAAATTACATCAAACAGTTACAAGAAGGTATAAATAATTTAAAATTGTATACATACATCAACACTCAGAGCTTTCAACTCTTCTGCAATTGAATTCCACATTTTTGACTTTTTTTTTGGATTGTCCAACATATGAATTTTTGTTTCATATAAACTTAGGAGCATAACAGTTGCATTTTTTGTCCATATGATAGCTGTAAAATACAATATAATAATTTTTAATACTTTAATGTGCCATAATCACTTTTCGTTTATACCTACAAATATATAACTGTATAACTTACATTGTTTACTATTTTCCGCAGTGTCTTGTTCGTCTTGACTTAGTTGATGATTTTGGCTATAATTTGATATATCCATATTCGATTTGTAAACTGTTACAACATTTGTACCTTAAATAAGATAAACATCAAGCAATTGCAATTAATTTGTTGTTGGACATACCTACCTACCTACCTAATATTATTAGCTAGTAACCTAATAAGCATCCACGTAAAAGTAAAGACAAGCTGTTCAATACTGAGATTTTGCGGCATTGCGATGGTGCACATGCACACCACTACCTATCATACAGTCAGTTGCGAGTGACAGAAGCAGTGGTGTCCAATTGACAAAAAACGATCTGTTAAAATAAAGACAAAAAACGATCTTAATCTTAATATTTGTTAAATAAAAAATGACAATTGGACAACACTGCTTCTGTCGCTCGCTCGCAACTGACTGAAGGGTTGTGGTGTGCATGTGTACTGGACAGCTTGTCTTTACTTTTATGTCGATGCTAGTAAGTTATTATTACTTGATACATTCTAGCTGATGCCCATTGTTTTACCGCAAAATCCCGTTTTCCCCGTTTCCGGAATGATATACGGAACACAAGTGCTATGTGTTAATCCAAGTTATAAACTACCTGTGTACCAAATTTAAAGCAAATCTGTCCAGTCGTTTTTGCGTAAGTGTAACAAACATTCGTTCAGATATCTAGGTACTTACAAACTTTTGCAATAATATTAGTAAGGATTATGCCCGTGATTTTATTCGATATCCCGTTATTCTCGCACTGCACCGGAAAGATATTAGGTCTGTACGGGGTAAAAACTATACTATATGTTAATCCGTACCTAGGTATTATAAACTACTTACCTACTTGTGTTCTAAATTTCCCGCAAATCTACCAAGACCTTTTTGCGTTTTGCTGACAAACTCCCTTATGTACCTACATACAAACTTTCGCGTATTTTAATTTATGTAAGGATATTCAAATAAGTGCTAACATTTTCATTTTCTTTTTGGATTCTCGTGAGGCAGGAATAGCTACCTAATAGCAAGAACATTGTAATTTATCTACCAGATGTTTATGAGAAAGAACTTACATTGATTATCAAGCATCGCCAAGACTGAAACATTATTATCAATGTTTTCCTCCATCCTGTGGACTTTAACAGTATTGTTCAATTGAAATAATTCGTACCACAGTCACTTTTATAAATTGACAGTTTATTATTTATCCATGGACGTAACAAGTACTTCAATTAATTCCATGTATTTACCACTGTCTGATCTTCCAGTAGGTATGCACCTAGAAGGTAAAAGAGTGACTACTTACTTACACACTAGTTTTCACAAAATCTATTTTTAATATAATAATAACTAATAAATAAATAATAACATGTATGTTATAACTGCACAAATAAGTATTTTGTGTTTGCTAATTGCTATAGAAATTAGACAAGAGTAAATGTCAAATTAAGAAAGAGATAGGTACACATTTAAAAATTGTACATTGAGAAGGAAACAGAAATAAGCTCGAAAACAAGTATTATAACCCTTCTTTGCAGTCGGGTAAAAATAAAATACTCCAATCCAAAAATATACAATACAAGGACACAACACAAGTGTCAAAAACGACACTTGACATATGTCAGCTATTAATTATCGATTGGCACAATCTATGATTTAAAAGTGGGAACTCACATTGCACCGTTTTCAATCTATTGATTAGAGATGGATCAAAAGATTTGGGGCGCTTTTCATTCACTGGAGATTGGATGCGACAAGTGAATGAATCGCGAATCGTAATGGCGTATCCACACGCTCGGCGAACAGCGAACACAAACAGCAAACACGAACGTGTGGACAGCTGTTTGTCTGTTTTTGTTTGTGTTTGCCAGTGTTCGGCGTCGGTGTCGGTTTTGTTCGACGAACATGTTTGGGATGTATCCACACGCTTGTGAAGCAGTCACTGCAGTCAGTAGTAATTGCCAACGAAACGAAAGCTTTGTTTCCTTCTTTTTCTGATTATTATTTTGTAGTTGTCAAATTATTTAAATTTCAATAAATAACTATACTATTTTTTATTTATTTAATTTTATATGAGGATCTAATCCTAGTTTTTTTTTTTTATTAAATTAGGAATAATTTTATTTATTGTTTCAGAATTTTTTATCTTTTTTTTTTAGCTTTTTTCCACGGAAGTTTTTAGGCAACTAGCCGTTCATATTTTGAAAGAAAAATTTCACCCCCCCGGTGGGATTCGAACCCACGAACCCTCGATATCTGGCCGAGTGCTCTCCTTCTTTTTCGTTTAATTTAACTTTTTTTTTAAAGTATAAATAAGTCATGCCAAAAGTGATTGCTCCCCTCCCACCACAAGTTCGTCGTCCGCCATGTTTGCTTTCTCTAAGACACGCACGTTGGGCACGTTCGCCAAGTGTAGCGTGTGGATACCGCGTTTGTGTTCGGTGATTGTGATTGGTGTTTGGCACATGGTGTTCGGTATTTGGTGTTTGTGGCGAACAGCGAGCGTGTGCAGCTGTGGTATGGAGGCCCCATCACGGTTATTGACGTGCCAGTTTTTATTCTAGTCTTTGGATTGGTTTGGTCGTTCTCGTCTCGTTCGTTCGTTCGTTTCGTTTCGTTGATGTGACATCGGTCGGTCCATAGATTAATGTTGTATAAACTGAAATAGATGAGAAACTCAGCTCATGAGAGCTGATCGAACTAATAGCGCCATCTAGTCAGCAGGTTAGACAACATTCGTAACTACTATACGTACCGTACCTACCTACCTACGTATCTATATCAACATCCTATTACACCTATAATATAATATATATATATATCGGATAGCCTAGCGGTAATTCGATGTGCAATTCAACATCACAAGGGCGTAACGAGGGTAGTCGTGATATGAGAGAAACAACAGTTTTAGTTCTACTTAAAGAATGTTTATTAAATTTACTAGCACTTCGGAATGACCACTGATGGAAAAGAAATGCCGCAAGAAAAACCTCAGTCTAGGTCTCTTTTTCAAATCTTTGTTACAACACAATTTAATTAGGTACAGTATCTTAATTCAACTAAATACAAATAGACACTAGGTAAAACGCGACAGTTCCGTGACTACGAGTACAACTCTCGGTGGCGCCCGATAACGAAGTGTTCAGTCGAGCCCGCCTTCCGTATCACGACTCTGCCGGAGCGCGCCAAAAGCAACGTTTTCTCAACACGCCGCTAGATGGCGCACCCTCGTTTTTCTTAGTGTTCATGTCCATACTCATGACCGTATGCGACACGGCCATCCTGCGAGACACGAGTCCTCGCGTGTAACTGAAACAATCAATACTCACACAGTATCACAACGTTCGGTCACTCCTGACCACACATAGGACTTGCTCTCTAACTCAAATCCAAAGTTTCAATATCAAATCCAAGTTTCAATATCAAGTCTAATTTACTTCTATTCTAAGAACTTTCTCTCCAACTCAAATCCAAAGTTTCAATATAAAGTCCAATTTATTCTAAGTCACACTTAGCTTAACAAATCAAGCACCTAACCATTAAGTAACAATATAACAGAGTTCGTCAAAAGCAAGGTGCCATAACCATCCCCGTGGTTACAGCTGATCAGCCCTGTGACCCCACTCTTGGTCAGCCCTGTGACCACTCTCTGGTCATCCCTGTGACCGCACTCTAGTCATCCCTGTGACCGCACGCTGGTCATCCCTGTGACCGCACTCTTGGTCATCTCTGTGACCGCACTCTTAGTCATCCCTGTGACCTCACTCTTGTCATCCTTGTGACCTCACTCTGGTCATCCTCGTGACCTCACTCTGGTCATCCTTGTGACCAACCACCATGCCATCTCTGTGACCTTTATCACGACACGTATCATCCCTGTGACACTGTCTAATCAAACAAAAGTGACCATCCCTGTGGACACCCACATGATCATCCCTGTGACCATGTTCGGCAATCATCCCTGTGACTACCACAAAATCACACACGTGGTCCCTTGCTGTTGAGTATACTCTGTTACACATCAAACGTTTAATCGATCAACACTAAACATTTTGAACAATTACAAAATTCGTTATTACTCAAGTCAATAAAATTTGTACATAGTCTTCACGATTGTATTTTGCCAATACTGTCCACACAGGTCTCTTGGCCTTATCACCAAAGAGTTCGCATAGAGTTATGAGAAAACTTTACTCAAAGAAACTTAATTTAACATAGGTACTACATACAATGCATTGTACTGCACCACTCTTCATACCAACACACAAACTCAAGCCTATCCATAGGCATCGAGTCACTATGGTAATGGGAATTATAAACAGACACTAATTTTAATTAGATCAAACTAAATATGACAAAAGCGGACACATAAAATTTACTATACTATAGCCAGAGCCACGCACGAGAGTCCATCGTATCTAATCTCAAAACAAGTCAGTAGACAGCTTACTACTAGCAAGGTACCATAAACGAGTAAAACATCTATCGCCATGGCTTACCAGCCGAACAGCAATCGCATTGCTCTCTCAAACACATCCACCATGTGGATTTCTGTATGCTTATCCTCGAATGGATCGCCTGTGTGTCACCCACTGACCACAGCACAGGATATAGTCTCTGCAAACAGCGACCTCCGCCAGAGTCAAACGCGCATCGCCCACCCACGGACTACTTGAATTACCCCAATAGACACAGATTTCTACCGGACTACGGCTACTACGTAATAACTACTGGTACGGTCGAACTCACTGCGGCCGATAGAATCCTCTTACTCGATTTTCCATCACAAATTAAACTGGCACTTTCTCATTATCATTACTATTTACTTTATCATCATCGTTACCGACTCTTACGCGACTCTGTGGCATCTTTCTTAATCTATCGTGTGGGTATTTGTAAGTACGCTTTGAATTTAAAGGTTTCAATACGTAACGATCGCTCAATACCTCTACTACTTTAAATAGTCCTTTAAACTTAGGATCTAATTTTGTCTGAATACGCTCTTACACAACCAACAGAAATGTGTTAAATTTTCGTCTTCGTTTATTAAAACTCTCATAAGTAAAAATAACTCTATTTTGAATAACTCTACCTCGTACAGCTCTACCTTGTATAGCTCTACTTCGTACAGCTCTACCTCGAATGGCTCTATGGCTCTATCCTGAATGGCTCTACTTTGAATGGCTCTACTCAAATGGCTCTATCTCAAATAGCTCTATCTCAAATGGCTCTATCTCAAATAGCTCTATCTCAAATAGCTCTGTCTGAAATTGCTGTATATCCACGGCAATACCAGCCGACCGACAAAATCACCATTGCCAACTCAACATTGACCAACAACTCCGTGTGGTATCTCACAGACCCACTGGTCTCTCGCTACATAGATTACTTACTCTACTCAACATTATAAATCGGTACGTTAACTTAAACTGGTACATTACCTTCTGAGCACAATTTGAACTATACTTTAAATTATACTCCACCATCGAAACCATTGAGCAATTATTTCTCAACATTTAATTTAAAGTGTCTCTCACTTTACATGAAAACAGAACTTTTTTTTAAAATTCATAACTTTAAATTCAACATTATTGCTCAGTAGTCTCCACTTCAATATCATCAAACAATACTCTCCTCAAGACATCCCGAACACCTCGACTGCGCCGGTGGTCCTGCGAAGAGCAGTAACCTCGACAGCCAGCGCGATCGCTGCGGTCCGCACTTTGCCGCGCAGGGGGTCACATCTGCCTCGCCAGCTCGCCATCAGCTGGTCCACTTCAGAGACCGCTCACCCGCTGATTCTCGTCTCGTTCCATTGTCCGGAAATCGAAAATAAAACAACTGTTAGAGTTCATTGAAGTTACTAAGTAAAAATAATTTAAATAAAACGTTTATCTCGAAAACGGTGCGTCCTAGCGATAAAAGGATGAAAATTTTGAACCCCTTTTAAGAACCCCACTCTCCACGTGATAGATTTGATTTTGACCTCCAAAGTCAAAAATCTCAAAGTCAAAGCTAAAGTCAAAAATACTTTATTCTATGTGTGCATTAACATTTAAATGACCTTGTCCTCTAAACCATTGTGTGCATTAACCTTTTAATGACCTTGAACTCGCATTGACCTTTAATGACCTTGACCTCTAAATAATTCATTTTAATGAATAGTGCTAAATGACCAATGAGCTTAACTTCATACACAGTTTCAGCTCAAACTAACACAGTTTCAACTTTAGCTTACACAGTTTCAGCTTAAACTTACACAGTTTCAGCTTAACTTAGCACTTTAAGCTTAAACTTAGCATCATACGTAATCAACACTGACCTTTTTTTTTTATAATATCGGAGGGTACACTTTACCAGTCCACCACGGGCACACACCCATGCCACTCGGGGCGCGTCGCTGCCTTGGTTGCACTGCGACTCGGGGAACGCCGCCACCACGCCGCCGCCACCGCTTGGTGCGCGTCGCGGCTCAGCCTCCGCTGCCCGTCACACATCGTCGAGTACCGCACGGTCATACACCTGAAATGACACTATTTTAGAATTTTGATACGTTTGGAGGTTAAGTACCCACCATACGATACTCTTTGCGCTACTAAATGCCGGTACTCGGTAGTCCGCAAAACTCCGCTACTCGTAGTCAACAACAGCAGACTGTCCGTCGTGCATCGAACACGTACTTTCTTGATTTGTCACGTCTTACCCGTCACAACTAGACTGAGTGAGACCAGACTGATCTGTTAAACTCTCAATACCACGACCTTCATCCCAATTCTGATATCGGATAGCCTAGCGGTAATTCGATGTGCAATTCAACATCACAAGGGCGTAACGAGGGTAGTCGTGATATGAGAGAAACAACAGTTTTAGTTCTACTTAAAGAATGTTTATTAAATTTACTAGCACTTCGGAATGACCACTGATGGAAAAGAAATGCCGCAAGAAAAACCTCAGTCTAGGTCTCTTTTTCAAATCTTTGTTACAACACAATTTAATTAGGTACAGTATCTTAATTCAACTAAATACAAATAGACACTAGGTAAAACGCGACAGTTCCGTGACTACGAGTACAACTCTCGGTGGCGCCCGATAACGAAGTGTTCAGTCGAGCCCGCCTTCCGTATCACGACTCTGCCGGAGCGCGCCAAAAGCAACGTTTTCTCAACACGCCGCTAGATGGCGCACCCTCGTTTTTCTTAGTGTTCATGTCCATACTCATGACCGTATGCGACATATACATATATCTACCTATCTACTAATATGATGTATTAGATTGATGAAATAAAAATTCAATTTTATTATTTTCAATTTATTTAACGCATAAATTTTAGATTTTGCAATTCATTATCACGTCTTATTCTGCAGTTTATTATCACATCGTCGTCACAAAACAAAGTCACTAGGCTCAATGTAAGTACACAAATTAAATCAAAATAAGAGCTGCTAGGCTCACACACAATATCATAAATTTCTACAGGATGTCTACATACAAAGGTGGATTAAAAATATAGGTAATATATTCGACTCGACGCACTATGATCACAAAGAAACTTGTGGCACCTTGAAGATTTGAAAATGAAGTCCGAAAAGAAGTGAATTGTGAAATAAGCGATATCAAAATCTCATGTCAGATGCGTAGTATTATTTATTATTGTATTTTATGTGTTACCACTATACATGATACAATTAATTCCAACGACAATAAATTATTTTTAAAATCACAATTTTCAGTGATTAAAAAAATATAATACTACAACTTAATATATATTTTTTCAGTTCTCAGTTTGAAATAATTTACATTTAGATATATCAATAATATTAAAAATACTCACACCACAACACATTGTTAAGTAATGAAATCTACTTACTTAAAATGTAACTAGTATTTAACCTTATTTAATATTACGTTGTTTAGCGCTCATTTTTCATATGCATGGGTGGAGACTTCTAATTGGCATTGTTTTTGTTATTTTTATGTGTATTGTATAATTAAGCTGTAAGACTCCCAAACAAAACAAAATAAAAATAAAATAAATAAATATTAAATTTTATTCTTGTTCGAAATATACTAAAAAGTGCTAAAAATAACCACTGTTCTGATAATGGTAACACTCAAAGAGTTCTTCTTGACAATCCACGTTAGTGCCTTTTTAAATAGAGTAAATTGGCTTATTCTCCATAAAATTCATCAGTTTTAATGCTTACATGCGTTTAAACCGTTTAAAAGTATTTATCAAATTTATTGGCATTTAATTATAATAAGTATTCGAAATTAAGAGTAACTTTGTTGTTGTAGGTGAGTTCTTAACCCCCTAACTAGATGGCGTTAAATTAGATAAAGGATTTGTTTTTTTCCATAATCTGAGTTTCATAGCATAGGCATGTATATATTTTGACGGCTGTTATTGACGTGCCAGTTTTTATTCTAGTCTTTGGATTGGTCCAAGATTGGTCGTTCTCGTATCGTTCGTTCGTTTCGTTTGTGACATCGGTCGGTCGGTCAGTTCAGTCTGCTGGCGATTTCTTTCGTGTGCTTTTTCCAAACTTTATGTGGACTATATTAGCAGTAAACGTAATCTTGGTTTAAACCAAGTTTATTAATTTGTATAAAATGGCTCATTGCGGTGATTTTATCAAAAGTGAATTTCCTTTGATAGACGAAGATCTCAAAAAATATGTCGAAGGTATGTTTAGTAGGTTATGCATAAAGTAGAACGAAATGTGTCTTCGTGATTAGAAACGATTTGCTTTGGGTTTTTTCTAATCGATTATTGAAATCACAGCATTTTTCATTTAAGTTTCTTGTACAATTTAACTTGAAAACTGAAGGCAGTCACAGATATTTTAATTCATAGATGAAAAAACTAACAGGACTAATTTACAGTCATCTAAAGGTATAGTGTGTTTATGTGGTGCAATAATGTTGCAAACAATACAAGTACTGGACCATTTGTTCAGGATTTGTTTACATTTTTAATTTAACACATTCAGCTGAATAAATAATTATAGTTTTGGTAACTTCCTACCTTATAAGCTGCAGGTTACAATGATTTTTGTTAACATTTTGTAACTTCAATACAAATGTAACATCAATACAAAAATGTGGTGTAACTTTTCTTATCACCATGTTTTATGAACAATATATAATGGTTGTTACATGTGCACATGTTGTGTTTTAGTATGAAATTGTGACCATTTAAAGATTTGCTACCTATAGTAAGTACCTACTGAGAAATAGAATCTAAACATCTGTTTATAGATGTTTGATCATAATCATCATTTTAACCATCAGAAGTCCACTGCTGGGCATAATTTGTAATAATAAAACTGAAAATGTATTATGCACTATTCATTATATTAGTAAAATTATATCTATAAAATAAATTCAAGCCTTGTTAAATTTCAATCAAATAGTACCTTTAAATTGTATGCATATTATACTATGTAAACCCTGTTTTTCTTAACTTGACCAATGTAGTAGACAATCTTAGCACATCTTTTTAACGAAAATAGGCAATTAAAATTATCATTCACACCCAAATAATAATAATATACTTAGTTAGAAATGGCATTTAACACAACAATTATTATTCTAGCGATTTATCGATTTTACACATGGATAATTGAATAAAAAGACTCGCTAAGATTGTTTACTACATTGGTCAAGTTTAGAAAAACAGTGTTTAATTACAAAGTTTCTTATCAATGCTTATAATATTAGCATCAAAATCTTTGTTCATAACTACCCTGCATTGCATACCTATTTCATTTGTTGATTGTACATTTTATTATATAAAGACAAGATGAGATTTTTGGACATACTAAAAATAACGAACTGAATGATGGATAGTGTATAAATACATTGTTCTTAACTTTAATGTAGTAAGAAGCACATAATATATTATAAATAGCTTTGCAAACATGTGGTTGTTAGGTTATACTAAATTATGCTGTTAATATAACTATTTCTAGATATACTGGACAACAGTGCTGGTGAGTTTGAAGACACTGAAGAGGTCTATGAAGCTGTAGGTGAAGTGCTAGCTGGTATATCACAGAAGTCAGAAGAGGATATAAGGTATTTTATTTACATTGCACTTATTTTTGAACCTTCACAATTTTATCTTTATTAGAGTGTGTATTAAAAAAATTTAGTACCTGTTTTAATTTGTAAATCTTTATTTGGAAATAATAATAAATAATCATCATATATGAGGAGCTTGATGGCGTCACTGTGTGTCGCACGCTAATATGAACACGCAAGTTAAGCGCCGTCGACCTTAGCCAGCGTTTGGATGGGTTTCGTTATCTCGAGCTTCTCCGTGCCTAGGGCACGTTAAGCCGTCTCTCCTGGTTGTTGTCTTAAATCAGTTATCAAATCAAATCATCATTTATTTTCAGACATCATTACATTCATCATCAGTTATGTTTCATTTCTTTCTGCTTGTACTGTTTTAGTATTCTTTTTATAGCCCTTTGTGTAAAACAGTTACGAAACAATGAAACTGTTTTGTTATAAGTTAAGTTGCTACCAGATGATCGAACTTACTTTGGTATGAGACCATCAAACCGTCCGGTAGCAGAGCAGGTGGTTGATAGTCATATAACTGAAAAGTTCAATCTGGCAGCACCTTTAAAGTTAAAATGAATACCTGTGTTTATTCTTCTTAATATTAGTCTAGTGGTTTTATTAAGTAATTTTCTATTTTCAGAGAAATATGTGAACAGCTGTTACACATGCTGCAACCTGATAAAACCGCTAATAGCAATGGACCTCGCAAAGTACTGGATGCTCCAATTCACTTAGCGTCTATGACAGCAACTCTCACTGATACTGATGATCTTAAAAGTATATGGTTGCAGACCAAAGATGACAATTTGGTAAGAGTTTTAAAAAAATCATATGTTGTTAATTTCACTAATAGCTCGTTATTTAATTGATTACCATTAAAAAAAATAATTATATGTTACTTCTACCTGTCTCAATGGTACTATTTTTGCCTGTTCAGTACAGGCAAAAGAGAGATGTTATTTTGATGTTAAAAACAGACACTTCAATTATAATCGACGACCTCCGTGGCGTAATGGTTACCACGCCAGACCGCCACGCAGGAGGTCCCGGGTTCGAATCCCGGTCGGGTCATGATGAAAAACGTACTTTTTCTGATTGGCATCGGGTCTTGGATGTTTATGTATATATGTATTTGTTATAAAATATAATATCGTTGAGTTAGTATCCCATAACACAAGTTTCGAACTTACTTTGGGGCAAGCTCAATCTGTGTAAAATTGTGTAAAAATAATAGCTCATTGATTCAGAATAACATAGTTGCACGTAATTTTATGAAAAAAAGGTAGTATTCATATTTTAAATAAATTGTGTTTTATTTTATTTGCCATACACAGATAAAAATACAATGTAACTTACAGATTAGTGTATTTATAACAAGGCAGTCTTATTTCTGACAATAATATTTCAATTATATTTCATCATTTTTATTTATATTCACAGAAAGTAGACCAAAAGAAATTAGAGAAGGCTGAGGCTAAATTGCAACAGAAACAGCAAAAACAGAAGGAAGTGAAGGTGGCAGTAGCTGCTCCAGTGTTGCAGACTGCCACAGCATCCCAGGTGCAGTCGAAGAAGGACAACAAACTCGAGGCTAAAGGCACAAACAGGACTCAGGATATTAGGATAGAGAATTTCGATATAGCTTATGGTGATAGGTAAATAGTTTAAATTGATATTTGACACTAGATTTGCCTTTAATTTTTTCAAAATTAAGTTTGTAATATAGATCAGATTCAGTTCTTGAAACAGAGAGCCCGCTTTAGGAGTCCTGAAATTATGAAATTATTATAACTTTTAGATACATTTTCTGTGATATTTATAATAATTCAGAGACTTGATGGTTTGATTGTTAAGATGCATCAGTTCCATGTTGACGAAGTTTTTCTCATTTTAATCACGGATAATGTTTTAGTCTCTAGTGCCTACTTCAGAATATAAGTTCTTAAATTAAGTCCCTAATAGTAGGAGAGCTGAATGTTAAATTTGTAGTTACTCGAACGCTCTGGAAACCTCTAATATTATTTAAAAGAATAGGTGAAGAGTAAAAAATGTTATAATGTTTTCCCGTTCATCGGTGGGGGGAGTGTCGACAGGCTTTCAAACATTCAAAAAACTCTGTGACAAAAAGCTACTCACTTCTTCTCGTCGAAATTTGCAGATTACCCGTATTATCCTTGAACTATTTACGTGAAAAAAATAATAATTACCGTGCTTGAGAATGCCAAGGTGTTTGTTTTTACAAATTTAAAGCTCCCCCACTCCCTTACGTCGCATTAAAATAGGAAAATTTTTACACATTCACATTTGTCAGCTTGAGTATTTCAAGATATAAAATTTTTTGAACTACGGAACCCACCCACCCATTTGAAGAGTTGAAAATATGGTGTTGATACTTAACAGGGTATCAGATATCCCCGATATCTTAATCGTCTGACGCGGTAACTGCAAAAATCACCCCTTTTCGGCTCCCCTACTATAAAAAAACATTTTTCCACATTCATATCAACAAACCATTAGTTTGGTCGTGTCTCAAAACTCAGGAGTCAAGCAGATCTAACAACTAATATTAAATCATTTTATTCTTCCAGGGTTTTATTAGCTGGTGCAGATTTAGTACTTGCATTTGGTAGGCGATATGGTCTGGTTGGCCGTAACGGACTTGGCAAGACCACACTCTTGAGGATGATTGCAGCAAAACAGTTAAAGATACCGTCCCATATAACAATACTTCATGTAGAACAAGAGGTGGTTGGTGATGATACAATTGCGTTGCAGAGTGTGTTAGAATGTGACACAGTGAGAGAAAATTTGCTTTGTCGGGAAAGAGCTATCACTGCCGCTATTAATAATGGGTAAATCTTACTTCCTTATACATAATGTCATTAAATAATTCATACAGCGCCCCCTAGTTCCAAACTAAGCTAGGCTTGACCTCCTAGTGTTATGGGTAAATTGTTTTAATTATATACTTATAATACATAGAAAACATCCAGACTTGAATAAACACAAATGCCATATCACATAAATGTTTGCCCCAAGCAGAAATCAAACTCGTACCCTCTTGTGCTGAACGTAAGATTACTACGTGTGTGAACCGTTAAAAATAAGATTGGTTACGCTAGCCACATGCAAGCATATGGTACTACGAGGTGAAGCAGCTGCCATAGCGGAAAACGGCTGGTTCATCATAATCTTTTAATAAACTAGCTGTGCTACGCAACATCGTTCGTGTCGATGTAACTTAGTTGTGAACCGATTGGTAAAACACTGATGCCTGAAACAATAGGACAGCAGCCGATCAAGAATGGGCCCTATATGAACTAGTTCACCCTAAAGCGCCATGTGTGTCGAGCATTGATAAACTCCACTTCTTTCATCATCCATTCTTTTCATTCATTGAAAAACACAAACTGTTCATTACGAACTATATTTCATTTTATGATATGTAATACAAATCCTTCTTATTTCTCTTCAATCTTGACAATACAGAGTAAATATTACAGAGTATATGTATAATTTTTTTTCAGATCAACAGATACCAATTTATCATCAGAACTGAGTGAAATATATGTACAGTTAGAAAACATCGAAGCTGATAAGGCGCCGGCGCGCGCGTCCATTATACTAAGTGGTCTTGGTTTCACACCGGAGATGCAGGCGAAAGCCACCAGGACATTCTCAGGAGGATGGCGTATGAGGCTTGCGCTTGCTAGGGCCTTGTTTTCTAAGTGAGTTATATTTACCCTTACACATCTTGATAGAAAAGAAAGATTTGATAGATGGATTTCTTAATCAATAATATGGTAGGCAAACAAGTAAGCGGTGGTCTACCTGGTAGAAAGTGGTCAGAACGCCGCCTATGAAAATCAATAAAACTACGGGTGCTTTCAATGCGTTAGGTGGAATTAGGGAGAAAAGAACCTGGGCTTCCGATCTCACCAAACGTAACGCATTGTTATTGTTCAAGCCCATATTCTGTGAGAAGGTGGACTTCTCTGGTCTAGCCAATCATTTAATTAATGCTCTATCACTCAAAAGAATAAGTAGTTTGTTTATTTCTGCACACGTCACAAAATCCGTCCGAAAAAAATGACCGAAAAGTAATATAAGGTAAAAATCTAAAATTAACATCATACGTGATTTTGAACGGCAAAGGGTCCTTTGTTGCTTTACAAGGTTGCTTTACAATTTTATAGGCATTGAGTATGTTTGTGGTGGGGCTGCTATGATACTTTCGCAAAAAAAACTAATTACGCCTAACCTGATTCCTAGTTAATAATATTGTTGTTTATTTCAGACCAGACCTGCTGTTACTCGACGAGCCCACAAACATGTTGGACATTAAAGCAATTATATGGTTAGAGAACTACTTACAAAACTGGCCCACGACGCTGTTAGTTGTTTCCCACGACCGCAATTTCTTGGATACAGTACCCACGGATATTTTGCACTTGCACACCCAGAGGATAGATACGTATAGGTATGTCTTTTAGTTCATATTTTTAATATATCTTTCTTCATTAATTTGACAATGCACAATAAAATGAATAGTCAATAACGCCATTTAAATGCGCACACCACCATATACTCCATTTTTTTTTTCTGATTAAATTCGTTGTGAGTTCCAAGACAGCTGTAGTTTTCTCCCCCGGGACGTCAATAAGCTTCATTGCTTATTGTCAATCGGAGGTCGCCGTTGTTGATCCTGGCTACACAGGAGACACAACGGCGGGAATGTGTGGTGGGCTTGTCCCAATATCGCACAAAGAATCCTTGACTTCGTAGACTTGTCTTGACTTTATTGGACCTTTTTAAGATCTCTCTGCTAAAACTAAGTCGGCAACGTGCGAGTGTAAATCCACTCCCGGTGTTGCAAGCGTCTATAAAGCTAAGGTGACCGCTTACCATCAGGCGACCCGAACACTAATATGCCACCTTAGGGGTACAAAAAATAATAATCTTGTTTTACAATATTCACAGAGGTAATTACGAACAGTTCCATAAGACAAAAACGGAGAAGTTGAAAAATCAACAACGCGAGTATGAAGCTCAACAACAGAACCGGGCTCACACTCAGGAGTTCATTGATAAATTCCGGTATAATGCGAAGAGAGCCTCGTCTGTGCAGAGCAAACTGAAGATGCTGGATAAACTGTAAGTATTCTATTACATTTGTATTATGAAGGAACATTTAGTTCACAATCACAGTCCTTGTTTTCCCTTGCAAAGACTTCGTCTTTTGCATTCCATCCACGTCGATCTAAAGTGCGCCGCATGCAGATGTTTTTGAAATACAACCCATATTTCCACCTTTTTTGCCGTACATTAAATGTGGGACTATATGACAACTACATGTTGCTAATCGTAGGTAAATTCGGAAGAATTATAAACTTATGATTATGAGTAAGCAATATTAGTATGTGAAATTGAAATTTGGAAAGAATTACTTATCTGAATAATCAGATTTATTCTAATACTTAATAAAGGGAAATTCTATAAGTTCGTTTGCTTGCGCTAAAACGTTTCTGCGGGTGCATGCTTTGTATACTCAAAAATAATCACATTTTATTGTTTCAGTCCAGAATTGAAGCCAGTTGAAAAAGAGATCGAGGTAGTCCTTAGATTCCCAGAAACAGAGCCCCTCTCGCCGCCTATATTGCAATTAAACGAAGTTGGTTTTTATTATTCCAAGGATAAAATAATCTTCTCAAACGTGAATCTTGGAGCGACGCTTGAATCAAGGATATGTATTGTAAGCAACCCTCTGCATTATTTCTCTAGATCTCAATATCATACCACGAATAGCTGATGTGTTATTCCAGTGTCAACATAAAAGTAAAATAAACTCTAGCTTCATTTTATCCCAATGATATACTCCCACTATAAGCATGAAAGTTTGGATGGATGTGTGGATGTTTCACGCAAAAATGGCAATTTTTTTGCAATTTGGTACTAAAGGACTTTATATGATTGATGAACACAAAGAATAGTATCACTGTTATTAGTGACATCAGTCTGCGGACGGATACAACGGGATACCGCGGACATCATGTATTGTATTGTATTAGCATAAGTATTTTTTAACTATAGATAAACCATATAAATTAATTTTACATTTAAATATTATTTTTTTAGGTTGGTGATAACGGTGCTGGCAAAACAACACTATTAAAAATTATAATGGGTATCCTGTCACCTACAAGCGGCATCCGCAGCGTCCACAGAGGTCTCAAGTTCGGCTACTTCTCACAGCATCACGTCGATCAGCTCGAGATGAACGTTAACTCCGTAGAATTATTACAGAAGAGTTATCCAGGTAAGGACCACTAGGGTGGAAAATTTGATAGTAAAGGATGGATCGACTTTTTAGTAGTTTTTAGGGTCATAACGTGATGGATATCTTATAAATCTTGTTCAAGAATTAGGGTATCAAATACAAAAAGTATTTTTCAAATCGGAGTGGCAAAAACAAACTAACTCTTCGTTATTAACCAACTTTTACTTGTATTTAACCAAAAGAGGAGGTTCTGTGTTCCACTATCGGGACAAGCTCACCCCACACTCGCACTGCAATGTCTCCTGTATAGCCAGGATCAACAACGGCGACCTCAGATTGACAATAAGCAATGAAGCTATTGACGTCCCTATGGGGGAGAACGGGGAAGGACCTACTCGTCTTGGAATTCACAACGAATTTAATCAGACGGAGTTGGAAGCATTGACAGAACTACATGTACCAAATTTTTGAAAGAAAAATTACTTTTAAACAGTTAAATTATAAAAGGCTAGTTGCCTACAACTATAAAAAACAATCATAATGTTCCACTATGTATGTTTATGTATGGTTTGTATTTATTTAAAATTATATTGTCGCTGAACTGAAAGTCATTAGAATTAACCAAAAATTACAGGTAAACCTATAGAAGAATACAGAAGACAACTGGGTAGTTTCGGAGTCAGCGGCGATTTAGCACTGCAGACGGTGGCGAGTCTTTCCGGAGGCCAGAAATCGAGGGTAGCATTCGCTAGGATGTGCATGGGAAACCCTAACTTCCTTGTACTCGACGAGCCTACTAACCATTTGGACATCGAGACTATTGAGGCGTTAGGGAAGGGCATATCCAAATATACGGTATGTGATACACTAAATATAAATACATTATATTATGCCCTCATGCCATTATTTGCCGAACGTGGAAGGGAGACAAGATAAACCTACCCCTTGTTATAATGGTATTTATAATCAGTATTTCATAATGTTGCCGAGCTAATCAGTATTACAATGTCATTTAGAAACTAATTTCTGACTCAAAATGACTTTGAATATTTATACTATTCATAATTTTTTTCCCAATACAATGGATTATCTATAGGTACTTAATATTATAAAGAGGAAAGACTTGTATTTTTGTTTGTAATGAATAAACTCAAAAACTACTCGACCGATCGGAAAAATTCTTTCACAGTTGGGAAGCTACTCTGTCCGAGGGTGACATAGGCCATATTATATATATTTTTTAAATAGGTATCCTTACATAAACCCTTGTGAAGCTGATGGGATGCTAATAACTTATAACATTGAACTATGACATCATCAGACCCTGTACGTCAAATATTGAGTTTTAATTATTTCTTTTAACTTTCAGGGCGGTGTAATCCTTGTATCTCACGACGAGAGGCTAATACGAATGATTTGCAAAGAACTCTGGATATGTGGCAATGAATCTGTGACCAGTATAGAGGGTGGATTTGATGAGTACCGCAGGATCGTAGAGAAGGAACTAGAAGCCCAGAATAAGTAGAATTAATATTCTTAAAATAACGATTGGTTTATAGTAAAACTTATAGCGATTACGGAGTCTAATTTTGCATAGTAAAAGTTTTATCAAAGCCTGTTTACTAAACGAGACAATCCGTCATACCTGTCCCATTATAGGTGACCGTATTGCAACTCATGCAATAAAAATGTTACTCAACATGAGATTGATGTATTTGTTCTATGGGAGTATCATTTTTGTATGTTGCGACACTGATTTAGAGTTATTTGTCAGATCAGCCCCCTATTCTTGTAACACAAAGTTACAATCTCAAGCTCGCTCACTCATACAAAATAGGAATTGAGCGAGAGAGTGTATAAGTTTAAGATGAGATTGAAACAGTATATGTTACGAAAGTGTGACCCGCAGAACTGACAATATTCTCGGGTATCATATTTATTAGGGAGCCGGATTTGGTAGTGGAATTTTAATAATTTATTATATTATGTATTTTTTTTAATTATATTAAGTTTATTCATTCGTACTTGTGCAAGTCAGTGACCATTAGGTATGAAAACACAGACATTATAGCTAATCCGCAATTAACACAAATCGCTTGAACATTGTCAAGTAAAATTAATGGATTTTATATATTTATGTATGTTTGTATGTGGGCTATGATGAAGTGAATACTTCAGCCAGAAAAGCAAGAGACAAAGTTATCCGTATTTATTATCATAATTTTAACCTTTTATTACCCGGTTAAATGTGAAAGTTTTTAATTCTATTTTAATTTACTAACGTTCATCTTTATTTGAAAGTATTATAATGCGTTTGTTTACTTTTTGTGTCTTGTTATTCTGAATGAAGTATAGGGATTTTTATTATGTAACGATCGGGCTATACTATATACTGGCTTTATTAAATGTGATCTATAGTAACGATGTATTTATCAAGTTATACTATTATGTTCCTTTTATTTATCGCCAAGTATAAGACCAATATCGAAACAGAAAAATTTGGAGTGAGCAAATAGTTCGAATCTGATTAATTTATTTCCTAATTGATTAGATGTATTTTTGTATAACGGCTGCATTTATAATTGTGAAGTTAAATTAACTGTGTAGTGAAATTTTAGGTATGTCAATGCACTAGAATTTATAGGTACCTTCTGTTTGGTAGTTGCATTATATTTTATTATATTTTATTAGCCAACATTCATGACATTCTGGATGAAAAATTCAAGTAAAAAGACATTAAAAACTCGTCAAAAAACACATAGTGAAAATCACATCAAAATCAAAAGTGGTTTTGGTAGAAAACTAGACGTGTAATGTTATGCACATACATAGGTAGTCTTTTGTTTATTTTTATACAATTATATTAATATCTGATGTCATCTGAATTTTAATTAACTTGAATGCTTCTTAAATGTCGTAGAAAAGTGACCTTGGTGTTAGGTATAATGTGATAATAGTTAACTAAAGCATGTCGAAATATACTGAATGAACATGAGAACTGTTGTTTATCTGACGGTTATTACGAATAGATCTCGATAAATTAAGTGTATTAGAATTTTATCATTTTTTAAACCATTAGGTTCAATTGTTTGGGGGAAGGCCTACGTCCAGCTGTGGACTCTTTGTGGCTGAGATGATGATGAATTAGGTTCAATTTGATGAAACTACTGATTTGCTTATAAGATGGTATCTTTAAAAAAAAATTGCGATGAATAACGAATACATAATGTTTTGTATATTTTTTTATAGTCCCTAAACTGAGCTGTTTACCAGTTTGCATTATTGTATCCTTCTGTATACTTTCCCGTAGATGATCTAGGCCGCTATAGATTTGCTATAAACTTGTCGATTACCATCTAGTAAGTAATACAATTATCTGTGTAAAAAGTAATCCTAAATTATAATAATTGTAATATAACCTGTAGCGTTGCATTATTTATTACTACGTACAATTTATACACGTAATTTTATTATGAAACGATGATAAGGCAGAAATGAAATACTTATTATATTAATGCAATTTTTTATTTATACCTTCAACCTTTCTCTGTCTTGCATTAAATAATTAGCATACAATTCCATACAAAACCTTGAGTACTCGCATTATCCATGGCAATAAAAAATACAATTAACTTAAAAATCATATTTACAAATTAAAATTCAAATACATAATATACAGTTAAAATAGTGACTAAACAGAAACAGAAATGAGTTAACAGAAAAACTCATTCGGTTGAAATACCTAATTGAAATCAAATGCAGTCCAGTACTCAAAGAAGCCATCTCGAGACATAACTTTGTTTATAAATGCATAATTTTGTTTTGTCGAATATTGATTTTCACACTAATATCGGAGGGAAGTGAACAATAATAAATTAAAGGTGATTTCGAAAACTGTCTGACAATTTGTGAACATACATATTTTTATGTATTATCCGGTATAATTACTATACCATTTATGGCAATTTACGAATGTGAATATAGTTAGTTACAAATTAAAAAGTAACGCTAGCAGATCACAAATACGAACTAAACTAAATTACTTATGTCCAGTTGGCAAAGACAAATGGCGGTTGGATCACTCAGCTCTTACTGATAAGCAAGAGGGGGTCGAATAATTAAAAACAAACTTTACTGATGCTTCTTACGCCTTGTTTTAGTTTTGTCGGCGTTTCTCAAAACTTCCGCGTAGGAAAGTTCTAGTTTTCTCAGTTTGTGGATTTCTTGTGATGCAGTGCTCTGTTTGATGTCCCACGAATCTGTTTCAGGGTTCCAGCCTTGATAGATCTTACCGGTTCGGCCGCTCGCGCTCGGCGTTGGGGAGTTTATATTTCTGTTGTAAAATTGTAAAGTGGAGCCGTTCCACTCGCTCTCCGCTGTCTTTACGAGAGGACTCACTTCAATAGGTCTATAATCCCTTCGTTTCTTGTTCGATGATTTCTGGTAGGTTATTTTCGGCGGAGAGGGGAATACTGGCGAGTCTGCTCCTTGACGATCTTGACTGTGCTTGCGGTTGCGATGTCTGGACTTCTTTCTAGTGGCTGCGATGTATTCCAAAGGTTGACGCACCAACGGCGTCAGTACCCGTTCTTTATCCTTCTCTTTTTCCTTTTCCTTTTCACTTTCTTTTTCTGCCTCCGGTTCTTTCGGTTTCTCGGGGTTGCTCGTTTCTGTGGTGTTGCTTTCTTTGCTCTTTACTACAACTTCTTGTTTTTTAACTGGCTCGGGAGCAGGAAGTTTCTCGGGTTTTTCTTTCAACGTTGGCGAATCTGGTAATGTAACATCGGACACTGGAATCGACTGTTCAGACATGACAGACGACAGGACGCTCTGGGTATCATCTGTGAAGTTCCCGGGAGCTTCTTCGTTTGCCGGTGTAACTGGTGGTACTTTACCGGCGGTGGTGTCATCAAGGAGCGGTAATTGTTCTCCCTCGTCTTTGTTTTCTGCGGCTTTCTTGAGAATAGTAAAGATTTCTTTAAAGAGCTCACGATACTCTGGTCTATTGCGGAAACGGCTATCCATAGGACTAACATCGTCATAGATGCTGAATCGGTAATCTTCTCCGTCAGCGATGGTGCAGAGGAAGGAGCCGGGTCGCTCGCGTTCCGTCTGTGTGGCTTTGTTGCTCGTCTCGTCTGAGAAACCGGAACTGGAAGTTTCTGCTTCCGAAAAGTCCGGTGTCTGTATAATCTTCTTCCGAGACGTGGCTTCAACCTTCTTCTGGTTGTCTTTCTGGGTTTCGTCGCCGTGACCACTTTCTTCATCTGTGTCTTTGACGGTGAAGTAGTTGTAATCACCTGAGGTCTGCAGCTCGTCTTGGAGGGACATAGGCCCAGACTGAGTCTGCGCGCCGGCCAACAAACTCTTATTTTTCCTTATGTTCTTGCCTTGTGATAGCTGAACTTCCAAAAGAGCTTCGTACTTTTGTACCAGCTCTCGGTACGGGTTATCGTGACCGTCTTCCTTGTTTGCCCAAATACCTTGGAGTAGTTTCTCCTTGGCGTTCTGGAAAACATTAAGCGTAAATTATTAATATAAAATATGAGTTTGTAACATTTTATTAATTATGTGAACATGTGACAAGTGTTATGATTAAGTGACTTGATATTGTATGAGAACTCAATATTAATAATAGAGTATGTATTAAGAAGAATCATTATGGAATAGTTATCTACTGAAAGGGAGAATGATAGTTATTTTTTTATAGAAATTCAATCTACGATGGTTGGTTGGTTGGTAGATTCACACTATAGTTGAATATTAGTCAAAATACCTCCACATTTGAGCATCAAATTGTATTTTTGTATACAGATTCGATAGCTTATTTTCCCTGATATTCGCATGTTAAATAAAATTAAATATAATAGGAGACGGTTTCACTATGTTTTGATATACCAGATAGCCTGCCTGCCAAATAAGTAATTGAAAATCTTGACAAAACTGTCAAATTATCTGACACACAGGACTCTGGACCTAATCAGGACATTGCGATGCCGGCCGTAATTTTATTAAAATAATGTATAATAGCTGAAATAAATATTCAATAATTTTAAAGATTAGTATTATGAAAATCGATATTAAGAATTTGTTTAGTGTTACATGCAGTTTTTCGTTTTTTCAGTTATAGCAGCGTTATCACAATAAATACTAAAATTTCAAGTCATCCACCACCTGTTAGCGTGCGTTGCGCGTATAATAACTTGTCGGCGATGGACGTACCTTCGGCTACATACGATATATCCAAAGAAAACTACTGCAAATGCGCTTCATAATGCATATGCAAAGCGTGATCAACAACATCAGGGGCAGTTGTAAAAGCTTTGCCGCCTAGAAACGAGCGAAATATTCACATGAGATTATGAGTCTAATCTCTAATGCCATGGGTCTTGGTCGGTAGTAGGGAAGAACCTACTATAAGCTAACTTTATAAAAGGAAGACGAATGCCAAATCGATTAAAAAATTAGTCCAGCAAAAGTTAGTAATGTTAATAATGTTGCATAATTGCGTAAATCGTGAGTTAATCTAGACGCAGTTGGCCCAATTCTCATTAATATATATTTTTGGGAATGCCCAAATTTTTTTCATAATTATGTCAGTTTATTTAGTATATTTTCATGAACCTGATGCTGAGTTAATTAATATAGTCCGATATATGTAATGTAATTTAAAAACAAATGAATACTGAAGCATCTATTTGTTTTCGTAATGAAATATGTGTATTTATGAATACTCATGTATGAAGTACATGTACGTTTGTTTTTACTGTATAGGAAGATAACGACCGCGACCTCAACACCAGCATTATGTTTTGTGCACATATTTTGCACATACTATTATATAATTGCGAAAATGATACATTATTGCTGAAAGGGTTAAAATTTTATAATCAGGATTTTAGATCTCTTCAAATTGGACAAAATGAAAATTGGTTCAACCCCCGACAAACGTGTGTTAATGCATTACAATTTAGGTTTTTACAGAGTGAGAAGTTTCGAAGGGTTTGTTAAAAATATAGCTATTCACAATAGGTGTAAGCTAGGGTGGATATTATTTCCACATAAAGCCTGTCTGCTTGTCATGCTTGCAAGTTAGGATATTACTTACGTCGAATTTGACAAGTTTGTTGGTGACGATGTCGTCTCTAGGGCTGTCCTGGCCTGATGGCGGAAGGATCAGTGAGCTGATGGCACTCCTGTCGTCGTCATCTCCGTCGAGCATTGATGACATATCGTCTCCTCGTTCGACTCCTCTAAGACATCTTATGCAAAGTTGTCCTTGTCTAAAAATATCAAAATTATGCATAAAAAAATATTTGCAAACCTTGAAATTGTGTGTATAAAACGAGAACACTATAACAGAGAACAAATAATAATATCTACCTATTTTCAGGTGCTTTAACATGATTTGAACTAAAATTTAAGGCCTGAATTACAGGCCGATAACTGTCGCTTCAAAACGTTTTCATATAAAATGTATGAAAGCGACGCGCGACGTAAATTATACTGAAGCGACGCGGCGCGCGCAGGTACTTACGACACAGGCATGCGTATGTCGCTTGGTCGCCTGTCCAGTGCCTTCGCCGCGCCTTCACCGTAAGCCGTTTGTGTATGTTTTAAGCCTATGTTGCTTACCTGACTTCTTCAAGGATAGAAAATTCCTCATGCATCGATTTGGGCTCATCGTCTCTCTGGTGCCAATTTCTCAGTTGTTCCTGCAGCCTGTTGTTCTCCTGAACCATAGACGCTAACTGTTCTTCTAGTTCCGTCACTCTCCTCTGTTCTTGGGCGAACGATACCTTACTTTCTCTGAGTTCATCGCTTAACCTTAGCAAGTCCTCATCGTCTTTAGTCAGTTCTGGAAGAGGTGTTAGTACCTTCACCGGTGTGCTGCTAACATCAGGCTTCTTACAGTTAGGTGTCGTTGGTTCTGGTTTGTGTTCGGTATCTTTGGGTTTTTCATAGCTTTCCGGTTTCCTTTCGGCCCTTCGCCTGGCGATTTCTAACTGGGCCTTTAAGTCGTCCGCAGTCTTTTGTAAATCTTCGCATTTGCTCTCCAACGATTCGATGTTGGCGCATAATCTGAAATGTAAATTTTTGATACTGTTATATTGGTTTATGTAGTAAGCATTATATTTAGCAAGTATGAAATTTATTTCTCAATTACAATTATAATTACAAATTTCTATTATGTTGCAAAAGGCATAATTAGTCGAACAGTACCTAATTCGTGTGTGGTTAGCACTTTGTGATTCTAAGATAATCTTATTAATCATATTATGAATGTATTATAAGATTAATAAGATGTTTGTAAATATGGCGAATCGTATGCATGTTCTTTATTATGTCTGTCTTGTTTTCATAAAATTTATTATCGATAGTCACATTTATCTGAGATCTATTTTAAGATTAATATTTCATGTGTGTTACTTTACTTTAGACGTCCAATACAACTTATACATAATTTAAACCACAACGAACATTATTCTTGACCACAATGTAATACTTAGCAGATACAGAAGAATAAATGCCGGAAAATAAAAAAAAGCGGATGATATAAAAACTGTTGATGGTGTGGTAATAGTGAATAATACTCACGACTTAATGTGTTTCTTGTCAGCCGTGTGGTCGACAGCCAGCCGGTGGTTCGCACGCTCCAAATCCTGGATGCTCACTTCCAACTGCTCGTAGATTCTCAGTCTTGAGTCGTTCACCTCTCGCAGGGCGACAGTTTGTTTTGTTAAATACTGAAAGATAAAATTTTTCATATTAATTTAATTACAGCCTTTGACCTTGCTATCGAATAACTTCCATACTTGTTTACAGTTGGTAATTAACTAACCGCTACCTATATCGATGTATGGAGATGGGATGGGAGCAATATTTTTTTAACGACAAACTTTGTCCCTTAATCTAATTTAGTTTTTTGTTAGTGCAATATTTGGCGTTTTATAGATTATGGACTTCTGTCTACAAATACCGCGAATTCGACTCGTACTTGCATTAGTGTCGAATTGTTTGCTAGATGGTCTTGATAATTTGTAGTTATTATCGAAAATAAGTTTCGAACTATATCTACGTAGGTACTATGTATCTTCAGCGTCATATAGGTACAAAGATCAGTTTATCTACCAGTGTAGTTATTTAAATTATTATGATAGTTTAAAAATTTGGTACAAAATTACCTCGATTTCTTGTGTTTGATCCTCAATAACATTTTGGTGTTGACGGAGTGCTGTTTCAAGTTCCTTGTTCCTCTCTAAAAGGGTCTTGCCGAGTTCAGCTGCTAGCTGCAAATCTGTAACAACAGAAAAAAGACGAATTAAAATCTAAAAATAAGATGTTAAAGATCATTTTTGCACAACTCTCAGGCGCATTCCATTGGTCTGAGTGTCGGGCCCGGCCGGTTGCGACAGTCTAGATGAAGCACGGGTAGTTGACCACCTATTGCAACGTCAAGTGAATTAACTTCGGCACTTTGTAATAACTCAACACATTGCGGGGCCATTACCAGTCTGTCAGCCAGCGAATGGAACAGGAGGAGCGACCAACCAGCTGTATTGCGATAGCACCGTGAAAGGCGAAATGCGCCCGGTAAGTAACCTTGTGGAGTGGAGAACAAAACGCCTAAATTATTTGATTTACAATTGAGGTCATCGTATGGGCACCCAGTTTTTGTCATACAAAAGTAATTACTCTGTTTTTAGTATGAGTATACTAGCTTTTTTCCGTTGATTTGTCGTATTTTTCTTAAATTTTAATTAAGTTGAAGAAATCGATCGTTGTGTGGTACTTGGTTTATCTTTATAGTAAAGCATGAGTAAAACAAACATGAGATAGGACTATGAAAAGTACATTAATATTATTTTTAATCTGAAATTGAGATTATTAATAAATTAGTTACAGATCCCTTTTTAACACGCTTTTTCTCATAGTTAGGTATTTAAGTTACTGCGGTTCGGTTACCTATACATTTTGTATAAAAAATTGGCACGGAATGAATAAAAATAGCAAATAAATGTTATGCAGTTACAAACCGTGTCCATTGTACGGAAAAATTGCAGATGCATAAAAGTATTCACTAAATTATTACAAAAAGTCTGATGTTCTTATAATGAGATAACTAATTTTACAAGTTAATGTCGGGGAAATGATTCTCGCTCCAAATATCATCCGCAATGTATGATACATTGTAAACTCGACATGTATAAAATATTTAAAATACCACTGACCAGAGTGTGAAGACTGTGGATTACCGCGCTGTTGCATTTCGTAATTTTTTTAATTAAAAAAATAACAATGTTCACCGCGCAAGCATCACGTACAACTAATTCCTTACTAACGGAAAGGCTAGTAAGTAAGGCTACCCTACCCTATAACGAAATTTTGCAACAACAAAGTAATTTGTAATTTTATTACTATGCTTGCTTACTAGTTATTTTTTTATTTCATATTATTATTGCAAGGTATTCGGTAAGATTTTGTTTAAAATGTTTTCTAAAAAGTAAATATTATTTAGAAGGTCTAAAATGCTTCCGCTGTCTGTTACCTTAGATCTTTTAAACTATTCAACGCATTTCAATACGGTTTTCAGCAATATACCATCAATATAGAGTGATTCAAGAGGATGGAATACATACAAGGATTTCCGAAATTCCCACGGAAAGCGGAATACGGAAACGAAATTGCGCGGGTTTCCACTAAAAATTAAGAGAGTTAGGGCACAGCGGATAATCCGCTCAAATCGGAGCTGCCCGTCTGGGGAAGGACCCTTACAGAAGATCGTAGCCAAATAGCATTAGTCTCGGCCATGTTGTGTTCCTATTGGTCAGTATAAGGTCTCCAGAGCTCTTTTTGGCAACGCGTGAGTGATACCCCTGCTGGTATTGCAAGCGTCTATAGGCTACGGTGGTGCTTACCATCAGACGGGCCGGCTTGTTTGCCAACTTTGTGGCATAAAAAAAACATGAATGCTTTATAAAGATTGTCTTCCATATACCTACATAACATTAGATAGGTAACGTGTAGTGGCTGATAAACGACCGGAAAATATTTTTGTTATGTGATACAATTGTTGCATTATGTAAATTCAGTTATTTAATTATTTCCTCTATGCGTCCAATTCTAGTTTAATGGGATAAGTAAAACAATTCATCATCATTAACCTATGAAAGAACAACTTTGGTTCTCAAATTGTAAAGAAGGGCAATGTGAACTGAACATTATACATTTAATTACTAACCACATGTTACTAATTTGTATGTTAAGTCTTTCATGGTTCATGAAATAATTATAATTTAGCAACGGTCTCTGAAAAATTATGTAATTTACTGCCAATGAAGGACAAAAAAAAAGTTGTCTTTTTTATTTGATTTTTAAATAGCTACTTAGAGGTTGAAAAGGACCCATATTTTTAGTTGTTTTTGTTTCTTTAAAAATGTTTTAAAATATTTCATATTTAAAAAAAAATGTTGTCATTTTTATTTGCTTTTTAAATAGGTAGGTTGAAATTAAATAAAAGCTTTTAAAAGAGAATAATCACCCTTAATTTTTAGTTGTTTTTGTTTCTATAAAAATGTTTTAAAATATTTGATATTTTTTCTCGGTATACATATATGTCAGTATAGGTATACCGATTTAAAAATTCTGAAACTATCTTTCTCGAACTTTTTAAGGGCTCATCTAGAATTTTTTTTACGCAAAAAAAAAATACTTACTTAATTAAAAACAAATGATAATAAGTAAGTTATACATGAGTATAACTTATGATGAGTATACATACATGAATATGAATTCAATATCATGGCAATAAAAAATGAACTGAAATATTTTAAAAGAAAACAAGTAGGTAACTATTAAACGATAAAGTTAAAAAAGTTTTAAAAAAGACTTCACGCCACCAATCAGCCAATTATTTCAAATTTTATTTTATGAAGACCTACTGCTGCTAATCCAGTGCTAATCTCATAAAATAAATTAATTGACATTTCGACAGATATCGTCCATTTTCACTCCGTGAAAGCGTGATAACTTTTATTATGTCATTATTAAAAGCATTCACTTTTAATACAAAGAAGTACCTACAAAATCTGTTTGGTGTAGTAATCGAAAAAGGTTTTGATTAAGTTAAATCTAAAGAATGTGTCGATCCATATCGGGGTTCACATCACACACAACTCATAGGAAGGATTAAACGTCGTCGTCGCGAAAGACTAAAAAGTCGGCGGGATGAGCTTGACACTTAGGTATTCCTTTTTTCGAAAGACTGGCTCAATCAAGTAGGTAAGAGAAAATTAGAGGTTGGGGAAAGACCTTTGCCTTGCAATGTGACATTAATGGCTGCTAAAAAATGTTTCATTTGATTAGTGAAAGCAGTGAAATTTATAATGATAACGAATTAAGCCTTGGCCATAGATAACTTATAATTATGAAGTTCCCAAAATACACAATGAATGCGAATTTCTATAGCAGTTTCTACAATGCAAGATAAAGTAGGCGACTTTCGCGCGATGATATTTAAATCTGCTCGATCTAATGATTGAGATCGTAATGGAGAAAAGTATATTGATCGTATCTCTATATATCACGAAGTTATTATTACCATACACTGTTTTCTACAATTTTATGGAGTTTATAAAAAAAATTATCAAAAAAGAGAAATAGTTTAATGTAAATCGTGAGATGATTTAAATATTAGCTAATTATACTGAAAGTATTGTGTCTAATAGACTGTGGATAAAACCACAGCGACACGATAAAAATGTGAAAGTATCAGACCTCAAAGTATATTCAGGTAGTGCAATAAAGTACCCAGTAAAGTCGATATAATGATTGAAATATTCGCTATTATAACTATTACACACTGTAGGGCCTGAATTTGGTGTTATATTGATTGATAGTTTGTCAGTTACATTTAATTAGGTAGGTAGTTATACCACTGGCACTGGCTAAATTACCTATATATAATATAATTAATCTAATTACGAATAATAATTACCTAATTAATAATTATACCTACCTATTATGCAACAGCGTTTCGCGACGATGGTCTTTTGATCTCACGCAATGTTATTGAATAAAGTTATTTATTTCTATTGAAATTGTCGATTTCAAGTCATATTGTTTCGCCATTTTTTTTTTGTTAAAAAAGAGTGGTACTTCTTTCATTAGTCATACGTTAGTAACATTTAACAATGCAATATCATAACCTGACATGAACTATGCGTCTGTCTTTCATGTCATACATTTAGTGTAAGTAAGGATAATTGAATTGATATTTTAAAACAATGATCCATTATTAAACAAAAATCAGCCAAGGTTTAACAAAAACTTGTTTTGTCATTTACGTATACTTGCCTACTTCATTTAATTCTCCTCAAGAAAGACAGTTATTCTGTAAGTATAATTATATCTATCTGTGACAGTGATAAAGATTTCCATAACCGTAGTTCCAGTTAGGGTGCACACATAACTGTGATGCGATATGAATTCGTGATCTTAAGCCTACTTAAGATCACGAATTACAGTATTTCTTTGATAAACAAATAGACTCCCTATAGTCTATTTATCAAAGAAATACTGTAAAAATCCAAGAAACACCTCGCAGTCGCAGTTCACTAATTTATTTAATTATAATTTTATATGCCTCGTCATACATAGATATAGAATACTTACAGTCTTCAGGTACGATCTTCAGTTTTCTAATTTGTGATCGAAGGGTACAATTTAAAATATTTAATGATGGAATAATTACGAAATGAACGACTTAATTAATGGTAAACTACCTAATGGTAAATTTGTAGTCCAAACAAGCCAGAAAACCGTGTTGTGTATGTCATACAAGTAAGTACTTAGATACAAAGTTGAAATTAATTAAATGATAATTTGGCTTAATGTTTAAATATTACGATAATGAGATGTTTTTTTCGGGACAATGCAGTAAGTACGTGATCTGTATTATCGTTAATAAAACAAACATTGTACTTTGTTTAGGAGTAATTAAGTAGTAAACATAGCAATATAAAAATAATCATTACCCAAGAATAGCACTGCGAACGAATAAACAACAAAATAATTATACCTCAAATAAGCTATTTTGACAAAATTACTCGCACGACACGTTTTTAAATTTTCAAGTCGCTGTAAGTTATTACTTATATGATTTGCATAAATTATATGTTTAGTCACAATCACAATGTATAGCTTGTTTACACCAACAACGACACTGGAGGGCTACTACGAAACGTAAATCCGATACTTCGGCCGAAGTATCGGTAGAATTTTAACCATGAAATACATTCCATGGTTATAATTCAACGAACTACTTAAATAACCATAAAGTACAAGGTATTTCATGGACAAAATTCAACAAATTACTAAAATAACCATGAAATACCTTTTATTTCATGTTTAAAATTCTTCCGATACTTCGGCCGAAGTATCGGATACGTTTCGTAGTAAACCTCCTGTTGTCGTGTTGTTGTTATCGGCCGGGCCGGGCGTGAGTGGAAAAAAAATAATGTGCATTTTCCAGCATTTTCATATCTTTTTAAATCCCAAGCCGTGCTGTGAAGTTTATTTTTACATCTCCGGTTGTCAAGTTTTTGTCGTTTCTTTATAAATGATGAGTTAATATTTTTTTTCTTAAATAAATAATGATGTTTTCTTATGAAAATGTCATCATAATCCAACTCAGTAAACAATTAACCTCGAACGAGACGAGTCTATACAGACGTTTTTACTATTTTGTAATTGTTAAGAAAATACCATGCTTGTTCTTTGTTCTGTCTGTGTGTTAAATCTTGAAACTACATTAGGTAGACATGGGTAACGTAATTCATGCGTTAACTCAGACAGCTGTAACTCAATGCGCCTGGAGGTAACTCAAAATTGCACCATGGAGAAATAAGGTTTGACGCTAGGCTAGACCAAGTGTTATTAGTAAAGGCACAGCTGTAGATTCGTAGGAAACTAAACAAAATGCAATATGATGAATATTTTGAACAGTAGCACAATGTTACATAATTTTAAGTCTATAGAGTTACACAGCGGTTTGACATTTCAAATATTGTTCAATCATACCATACCATTTTAAATCATTATAATATTTTTCAGTCCATTGTTACTTGTTAGGTACTTTGTCTTTGACGACCTCCGTGGCGTAATGGTTACCACGCCAGACCGCCACCCAGGAGGTCCCGGGTTCGATCCCCGGTCGGGTCATGATGAAAAACGAACTTTTTCTGATTGGCCTCGGGTCTTGGATGTTTATCTATATATGTATTTGTTATAAAATATAATATCGTTGAGTTAGTATCCCATAACACAAGTTTCGAACTTACTTTGGGGCTAGCTCAATCTGTATGAATTGTCCCTATATATTTATTTATTTATTTATTTATTTGTTTATTAAAATTTATTAGACTTTGGAATTCATACATTGTATTTATTTAATGCTATGTATACATTACATATACCTACATACTGATCAGTAGTACAGTTGTCACAGAATAGATAATTGTATTGTTTTGTTATTTTAACAATGATAGTAATGTTCACTTATTCGAATAACCCAAGCATACGATACGAGTACTTAGTTGTAAATGAGTACTAAAATTCAACATAATAATATGTAGGTACCTACCTATTTTCAAACGGGTAAGCCAGAATTACTTTTAATATCCTGTTAAATACAATGTTAAGCCAAAAATACGATGTAATTACATATTAGCGAACCGGATAATGCTGTTTTTATCTATAATCTATGTAATACAATGTGTCAAGTTCAGAGTCCAATAACAAACAAATCATAGTTTTTAGTTAGAAACAGTCTTTAGTCTATAAAGCAGTTCCAGTATGTAGCGGTCTATCTCGAGAAGGTCAAGTTATTTGATCCAAGTTTGACCGCAATCCCCATAGAGTAGGAGGAGAGCAGAGTCCGATTTCTTTTTTTTTATCAACCGACTTCTAAAAGGAGGAGGTTCTCAATTCGACCCGTATGTTTTTTTTTTTTTTCTATGTTTGTTACGCGATAACTCCGCCAATTATGAACGGATTTGAACAAATCTTTTTTCGGCTTATAGGTAATACCTCAAGGGTGGTCCCATTTAAATTTAATAATAAAAAAAACATTTGAAGTCGGTTTTTTTTTTGAAAGTTAATTATGGACATAGTACCCAGACATGCTGCGGTCTTTTGCTACGACACCTAGAAATTGCGGGATTGCAAGGCTGCTCTCACCGCAAAAATTTACAGTGTCTGCCCAAGGGCGCCCCAGACTTGAATAATAATCGAGGCAAGCCCACCACACTTTCCCACCACTGTGTCTCTTGTATAACCAGGATCAACAAAAGCGGCTCGAATCTCGGCTTAGTGCGATACTGAGGGAAGGCGATCGTATTGGAGAGCCAGACAACGACAACAGTAAAGACGAAGGAAAGGTAAAGACGAAATAAGATAATAATTAACTTTAAAAAAAAAAAGCCGACTTCAAATATTATTAAATTTAAATGGGACCACCCTTGAGGTATTACCTATAAGCCGAAAAAAGATTTGTTCAAATCGGTTCATAATTGGCGGAGTTATCGCGTAACAAACATAGAAAAAAAAAAAAACATACGGGTCGAATTGAGAACCTCCTCCTTTTTTTGAAGTCGGTTGAAAAGCTCTACACTCTCGTTTTTGCTTTAACATTACCATACATAGGTTCGGCTAAAATATGACGTAAATGCGGCAAATCTTGCAGATTATTCCAATAGCATTGCAGGCGCAACTGAACCGACCTTCTGCCGCATATCTTTGACACAGTTTCAGACATCCGGATGGTTTATACTAAACTAGCGAAACCCGAGCAACATAGTTTTCATGTATCCCTCTTTTCCGTCGGGATTTCGGGAAATTCTTGTGTGTATTATAAATTTAAGCATCGTGAATGACTCTATCTAGTTTAAAAGATATTTAAGCGAACAGACAGCGGAAGCGACTTCATTTTTTTATTAAAGAAAGAAAGAAAAAATGTTTATTTGTAACATTTAAAACTAAACAACAACATTATCAACTTAAAATTACTTAATTGTGTCCCAAATGAGTCTCCACTCAGCAAAAGTGTCGTGGCACAAGTACCACGACGCTGGTTTTCTGTGGACACAATAGTTACAGGGGTGCCCGACATCGAGCAAACAATGACTCCTATGATATATTAGTAAATAAAGATTACGCGTCGTACAAATTTCCAATATACGGAAAGTGGAGATGTAAGCAAACATAAGTTATCGTCATGTTCTGTCTAGTAGTTAGTTATCTATGTGAACTTTATAACCACACGTTTAGTAAGTATATTTCTCATTAAAGTACACCAGTAATGCTCGTGGTATTATCAGCTCAATGTCCATTATTCCTGTTCCCGTGGAAATTTCCAAAAATGCCTTTATAGTGCTCACAAAACAAACTTTTGTCTAAACTTCAGGTCAATCCTTCTAGGTTCAGTCGTTTTCGGTTATGCACTGATAAGTTGGTCATTCAGCCTCTCATTTTAAATTTAAGAGATACTTTGTAATTTTATAACGAGGTTTTATAATAAGCACTAATTCCTAATTAAGGAAACGGAAATTTTCTAATAAATCATAATAAAGTAGAGTTTATACTCAACATTTTTACGGTACAAGGTATAACCACTGAAGCATTTACAAAAACCATTTACAACAATATTTACAGTTAAGTTAAATAACCACAGCGAACGGTTTTTTCTTAATTAATAGAGGTACAGACGAGTAGGTATTTAGCCTGATGCTCATTAATCAATTACTACGTATGTGCTCACTGAATGACTTGATATTGAAGCACATTGTGCTTCAATATCAAGTCATTCAGTGATGAGGAGTCAGCCTTTGAACATGTTGAAGGATCCAAAGTAATTTATAGTAATAATGTCGTGTCGAAAGTGTCAGCCCATATTCTATCATCTCATTATGTCGCCAAAATCATACTCTGGCTTTACAAGCGACGATTTTTGTAGCTTTTCGCATTATACCTACTATAAATAAATATATTGGGACAAATCACACAGATTGAGCTAGCGTCAAAGTAAGTTCGAAATGTGTGTTTATGAGATACTAACTCAACGATACTATATTTGAATTCATTTATTCATTTAATGTTTATGGCTAACTGCTATCGTGCGAGACTACTTTTCGGAATAAAAAGTGTTCTGAACTATGTAATCTGCATACCGAAATAGAATCGTTTTTTTTTGCATACAGACATTGCATCTAAACTTTCACATTTAAAATGTTAATTAGAAATATTATTAGATGTTTAGCCATAACGTCTGCAGAAGATGTTATAATTGATTTTATGTTAAAGTAAATTCAATGTATCATTACACTAATTACACTTACAGTCAATGTCCGTGCAAAGTGTATGAGTATCTGTCATTTAATACGTGCCTCTATCACAGATTTCACAATAAGTTATAATACTGAGCTCAAATCACTATACTACACACTTTCATTTTATTCCATACAATTACAATATAACTTAACCAAATAATTTCCCAAGAAAACATTAACGTTATTGCCATTATAGTTGACATTATCTTCGGTATTTGAGACTTTACTTTCTATTGCTAGGTTCACCTTTCATTTTAATGCATTCCTGGTACATAACGGTTACAAAATTATGATATGTTAATATAAAATTATCAATGTTAGTCCACCACTAATTCGTCTTGGTAAGGCTGTGATAAGAACGAAAAACGACAATAAAGACCTTGATCTGATTAATGTTTACTTTTGTTTAAAAGATTAACGGTGCATTGATAAAACATTATACAGATAGAAACAATATAAATAAAATAAACAAACAAACTTAGAAAAATATGATTTGGGGTTTATTTCAAATGTAATGAAGATTCGCATTGTTCATGAAATGAAATATCTATATATTTTATTTATTATTTAAATAATAGATATTTTAGTTGAAGTCGTGATGTAATTGTTAGATAAAATACCCAAAGAAAACAAAGATCAAAAGTCAACGCAAAAAACGCCATCAGCGCTTCTGACGCTGTGACCATTGTACCTTAAACAATTCCATGGTCGGAAACTCCGTATAATTTTCTTTTGTACATTGCGATTGCTTACCATCTCTCACACAGCCGTGCAAAACTAACCTTCTGGTCCTTGCAGGCACTCCAGCTCCACGGTGTAGTCCCAGAGGTCCAAAGAGTTCAGACCGTTCAGTTCCCAAGAGTTGAACGAGTCGCACTGTTCCTGTTCCTCGTTCATTTTGCACAAGAGCAAATAAAGACAAAATTTCAAAGGTCACTAACGACTCTGACGCCGTTTTACTACGTGTACGAGGTCATAATTTTATTTAACTGCTGTTGTTCGAAGGTGCATGTCTATTTAATGTGAGCGAGACGCGCTCTCTGCGGCGGCGAAAACCGTACTGGCGGCAGCGGAACGCAAACCAGCTTTGCTGCAATTACGGCGCACCATCACCCGCCTGTCCAAATCTAATTTCAATCTTATTTCTTCCGATTATTCAGCGATAGTAGACGAAATTAACAAAATGTTATCGTACCACAAATGTAATGAGAGAACGAAACAAAAAATCAAAATTTAACAGGTTACGGAGAAAGTGTTTCCAGCGATATGCCACTGGCAATCAATCAAGATGCTTCGGCATAGCACATTTGCGTGGCCAAAATTGTTCGCGAAGAAAGCGGGCAAAATTATTTCACCGCGATGTATTCTCACGCTTGTATCTTAATGATATCGATGATCATTGATCGATCACAGTATGAAAATCTTTGATGTATGTGTACTTATTTGCCCGCATGCCAACGGAACAATATGCATACATTAACTGTCTAATGTCAGGTAATAAATGTGTGGTTTCTTTCTGAACGTCTTCTTCAAGCAAACATTACAACGTCAATGTCTATATTGACAGTCTGCAATCTTTCTTCTTTCATGTCTTGCTAAAATCTAGATCTTTTATCTAGACTTTCGACGCTGGAATTTATTTTTGATTAATGACTATGGAGATTAGCATTTTTCGTATTAGTTTTCCACCAGTCACGGTGTATTAAGACTAAAATACCGAAGTCAATTGCATTCTTTATGAGACAAGTCGTATTCTTTGATTTCAACAGGTTAACCTGTTTATTATGAAAACTTTGTACGCTATTAGCATGATCATATAATAAATTATGTACTTATTAAGTTTACATGATTAATGCATTCAGTACCTATCAAAATAGTTATACAATTCGTAAAAACCGACACATTGATAGACTTTGTTTTATTGTACAGTGCAGCAATTATTTTTCTACAATCGCGACTAGCTCGTCAAGAAATTCTTGTGGCCACAACATGTTATTTGGACTTCAGCTTCTCTACGTACGTATTTATTAGTAGCAATTTACAACAGTGTCGTTATACATAGAAACTGGAAACTATATAAAGTGATATTCAGACGTAGCATAAAATCTATGAGAAGATTCTGCGTTTCAAGAGTTTTTATAAAACCTCTTATTTTTTAAGCAGTTGGTACAGTGCATTTTCATGAATTTGTAGATAGCTGTGTTGTGTCGCATTGCAGAGCAAAGATCTTTTCAAACTTCAACTTTTTCACATTCTGGTCTATGCTCTCCAGTCCCTCAAATAAGCATCGGGTTTTCTACCTCTTCTTAGTCTTCCGCGACAACGTTTTATACCTTATTTTTATCAATATTAATAATCTTCATTATATTGTTAATAGCAGTAACATTTTGTTTATAAAATAATGCAGATATTTTGACTTGAAAATTACGACAGTCGATTGTCATTTTGTTATTCATTCGGCAGTCAGATATAGGGCATTGTTCTATTTGACTCACAAATCAATAGCTGATTCAAGCCTCCTGAGTGAAGTTTTTCTAAATTTAATAACTTTTAAACTTGCACTGTTACTAATTTTGAGTTAATGTTCATCCATTCTGGCTAGAATTTTTTTAAGTAAGTCTAATGCAAGCAAGATTTCGAATAGACACGCAAGATATAAAAAATTATGAAAACCATTACCTATAATATTAGCATGTTTGAAATTCGTGTTACCAAAGGATCTATTCTAACTAAAGGATCAATTTATGTTGAAAGAGAGGAAGGAATGACAGTGGATGTAACTATGTATTCTAATGTTGGGTATTAAAAAGGACACCCAATCGATGCTATACCAAAGTTTACGTTCATTATGTATTTATTTAATGTGATTGCATGTCTATAGCCCGTCTAACCGAGGGAATGATAGTGGATGCGTCAGCTGCGCTACGGTTCGTGTCGGTTGATTGCGTTTAGCTGATTCAGTGCAGCCGTTCGACCAAAACAACTGGGTAACTATGTAGTAGGCTCCTCATGCAATCTATGTTCATGCTAATACAACTCGTATTACGTCTAGAAAAAGAACAAAAATGGCAGATACGGTAAAGATGAGCATCGCTGAATCCGGTTACATAATAATACTTGTCATTATTTTTTTGTTTTGTGTAAAACATGGTGGTATACGGATTTAGTTTCTTAGATTATTTTGGATCGTGTGGGTATTGATGATTTGAAATGAAATGAATCTAGTCACACCACAAGTCACTCTCTTTAGTCAATACATACATCATCTCTTCTTATATTATACTTGAGAAATCTGTCATACTATGATAGGTGATTTTACTCATAATAATGAAGAAAATTGGACCTAATAAAAAATTTAAGTTTAAAGTGCCATTCATAATCTAATCCTACTATCACTACGCTCTGGAGTTTGGATCAACGACCCGCCACATTATTTCCGTTCTCAAACAACTGGTTGTTTAGTCGCGATTGTGCAATATTTGTAACATCTAATTTGTGTTAGAATTTGACAGATATTGTAATCCTACTATATCACTACGCTCTGGAGTTTGGATCAACGACCCGCCACATTATTTCCGTTCTCAAACAACTGGTTGTTTAGTCGCGATTGTGCAATATTTGTAACATCTAATTTGTGTTAGAATTTGACAGATATTGTAATCCTACTATATCACTACGCTCTGGAGTTTGGATCAACGACCCGCCACATTATTTCCGTTCTCAAACAACTGGTTGTTTAGTCGCGATTGTGCAATATTTGTAACATCTAATTTGTGTTAGAATTTGACAGATATTGTAATCCTACTGTATCACTACGCTCTGGAGTTTGGATCAACGACCCGCCACATTATTTCCGTTCTCAAACAACTGGTTGTTTAGTCGCGATTGTGCAATATTTGTAACATCTAATTTGTGTTAGAATTTGACAGATATTGTACAATCGCAACTGAACAATATCAGTCTTAAAGTGCCCTGCAGACTACGAATAGTAGGTATTATTATTCGTAGGCTGCAGTATTTTCTCGGCAATTGATGACTACGAAGTCAATATCCATCTGCAAAAATCGTATGAAAATTTTATATTTATTGTCTAATAAAATTACTGAATTTTTTATGTTCTTTCACAATTTTTACTGTTGTTTAGTCAAAACAATTAAAGTAATGAGCAAGATGACCAATTAGTCATTGTTTAGTTTTTTATAATGGATTGTCATGTTAATGGACAGCTTAAGCTAAGTATTTAAGTTTCTCGTTAAGTATTTAAATGATATGTTTTTTTCTTTTTGACATTCCTGAGTATTATTATTTTTATTTATTATTTTTCTTATACGTAACGTTACTACTCCGCTGTTTCAGCGGAGGCTTTATTTTCCGAGACAAAGAAGTCAGTTCTTAGTAATTATGAAATTTCGAATTTATTAATTGAGTACGCAACAAATTCGAATTTATATTTATAAGGGAGTAGGATCAAGGTTTCCCTTTTTTTGTGTTCCGTAGATGATTTTCCGTTATATGTAGTTTCGCAAAGTCCGTCTGTCCGTCATTTAAGGAAATAAAGTACTATCCGTTCGAAATAAGAAGAAGAGAGAAAAGAACAAATACTTATCATGGCATTGATTTTGCGGAGTGAATCTTCTGTACGTAGTACTATTATCTATTCTGTGATCATGGTAAAGTTACAATTTTTTTCTTATAAGTATAGTTTGACATTTTCTTTCCTCATAATATGTTAATAGTCTATAATATCGAGTGTTATAATAAGAAGTCCAATTGTTAGTAATACTTCGTCGATCCCATCAGGTTACAATATTACATGACACACTAATATTTTGCTCAACATTCGTGAATTTCCTTTTTTGCGACAATTTCTCGAAAGTTACGGAATATCCTGTGAATTGGATGTTTCAGTGTTTGTAACATAATTACGAGAATATGTTGTCAATCAATCAGTCTTACTTGGACAACTTCTGTCTTATAAATTAACTCACTTGTCGATTAGTGATTTACTTGGATTGCCAGTTGAAATATTTCTTAAAACTTTCTATAGGAAGTCCACTATCAATAGAAAGTGAAACTAATTTAATATTCTAAATGATTAATAACAACTTAATTAAGAGTATGTAATGTTCTCCGTTTTTCTACATTATGTACTAAACTCCATATCATAGTAATAATTAATGTAAAATAAATTATTTTTTTTATTTATTGTTCATTAAGATCTGTCCTCAAGTCGAGTTTTTTTATTTTTTTTATTCGAGGTAAGTCACCGTAAGGACACCACACGACACACGAGCGAGCGCGATAAATTTTGATGGCTAAATAATATGCTTTAAGTCAGGGATATAGATTACTGCATGTCCCACGCACCGCTTGGAGAAGCTTGTCGACATTGAAGGGAAAATGTAAAATTATAAAACAAAATACAGTAACTTTTGCTTATGATCTAGAAAGTGAAATTCCTGATTTGTCTGGAAGCAGGAAGTCATAAAAGCAAGCAAATTTCAGCTCATCGCGTAATGTTGCGCACGCGCAAGGAGTACTGTCGAGCAATTTGTCGAAAGTAGAATCAATTTATATTAGAAAGTACCTAGGTACTTGTTCTGTGCCTTTGGCAAATTTATTTTGCCAAAACAATTTGATTTGGTGTTTTGTACTTGTTTGATTTTAATATAAAATTATACCACAACCATTAATTAATAATATATAACCGGCAAAAGAGGTTTACTCTTGTTTAGTTGTGTTTAGGCTCTACCACTCAAAAGATTTTCATAAATTGTAAACTATCCTTCAATATATCGTAAGAAATCAATGTAAATAAATCTCGTGTAATGTTTACACGTACCAAAATAACATGTACTTTTGTACTGAGGATTAAAAACATGATGACCTACTAACAACTTAAACAAAAACGCCCTTAGTAGTGTTTGTTGATTTAGAGCCACACGCGAGGTCATGAGTTTAAGAACGTTACGAAGATACTTTCAGCAATAAAGTCGCCTTGTTATGAATAAGTAAGTACTAAATGTATTTTGTCGTTTTCGCTTATTATTGAATGCTTCTCAAGAAAGACCGTGACAAAAAAGGTTTTAATTCATCCTTGGTTTGTCTTTTTTATAATATAAGGGAATAACTGCAACAGTCTAAATTAAATTCAGAACCATTTTAGAAGTAGTAATAAACGGAATTGCCCTTCTTTGGTCTCTTCGCCGGCGCAACCGTAGGGAAATCAAATCTTTTTACCGTATAGATTTTTATTCTTACTAGCGTTGCTTCATTTCTTAATCCATTACTATTGACGTGGTTCACTGCCACAGGCGAAGATATTGATTTTGACTTTGTTACACGTCTTTCGAAATACAATTTTTGATGCTTAACAGTAATAAAAGATTTTTTACGATCAATCAAACGTTTCTGTGAGTGATACAAAAGTGTTAATTTCTTATTGCGTGCGATGTTATAGACAGTTGTTTGATGTTGTCTAATCTTCGAAGTGTGAAATTGTTCACGCATACAATTCATAATTAACATCTTAAGTTGCATGCGTGTGACATGAATATTTTTTTAATACTTCTTTATTAACTTACAATGTATGTTCGTCTGACAAATCTTGCAATTCAATTTACAGTGCTAAATGCAATAATAATTGCACAAGTTGTCTGTTAATCCACTTTTAATACTCGCAGGAGTCAACTTCTGCAAGGTATATACTTCTAACTTGCAGAAAGGTTTGTTATGATAGTGCAGGAAGGTGGTCTTGGGAACTCTGTAATAAAACGACATGACTCTAGACCCACCCATGGCTCATTTAGATTGTTTTGGGAAGTATTCTCTTAGCTGCACTCGAATGATGAGAAAAAGCTTGTAACAAAACTCATGAACTTTTACTTCTAATTCATTCTAATTTCGGTAAAATCAAAGAGGTTAAATTACTTACCTACATACTTCATTGAACAAATAAATTTTAAACAGGGCAGTTCCTTATTACTCCAATTAATGTCTATTTAACTGCCCGACAGTGCTGAAGGGAAATAAATTGGTGTGGTACTTCATGACTCCATTTTCAATTGTTCAGTCATCACTCACATTTATTTACGACTTGGAAGTTTATTGGAAGTAAGTATATTATTTTAAATAGGATTGAGTTCATTTTTAAATGATCCTTGAATTCTCGAATAAGATAAGGTGACTTTTGAAGTGAAAACTTCTTTAGCGGCACTTGGCACTTGTTTTAGATGGGTAAAAAATGTTAAACTCGCGTCCAATCCGTAGCCTGATCGAAAAAGCGTAAAGCCATTCCAAAATATTCAAAAATGCACAACGTTGATATTTAAGTTTTCACTTCTGCCGGCACTCCCGGAGTGCAACCCGTCCTTTTTTTGGCGTTGCAACGATTTACATATACACGGGTATTTAGCAAGTTAGACTTATATATAACTTGCTAAATACCCGTGTATACATATCGCTAATGAAACTTTTTGCCAATGAAACCTCGTGGTAATAATAATATGGTTTAAAAAAGTAGCATGTGTTGCACAAGATCTTAATTATAGGTACTACTAAACATTATTTAGAATTATAATGTATATGTACGTGTAATAGTCGTCGGTCAATACTTTAGTTAGTCGATTTCGATTGCTGATAACAAGATTTCGTAAATAATTCCAACAAAGTTGAACGCTCTGAGTCAGACTCATATCATACATTCATTAAATGGGCATGTAATTAACTGTCAATGTCAAACAAATACTGGGATTGAAGATATCACGAAATTACAGTAATAATATCGCTGATAGTGACCGCGTGAGCAATTTTGAGGTCTTCTGGCGATACGAGATTAATAATTGGACATTTCATTATGTTTTCCCACGGTAATAAACGTGTATATTATTTTAAATTTGCGGTGTCCTGTCGCCATATTAAATACGATGGTGTCTTCGAGGGATATGTGCCCAGATAATAGGTACCTACATAGATATTTTAGTTAAAACTCACACTAGTGATGGAAACTGTGTACATCACAGCTGAAACGGATTCATATAGCAGCCGGTATTCTCGTAATAAACACAGTAAAAATCTAGTGTTAATCTCAAGTCTCATCTCTCTAACTTGCTCATACAAAATACATACAAGTATCGCTTGAAATATTGATACTTACTACATTTTAACCGCTTTTGTTACGAGTCTGCGGGTCTATTACCCACGCGCAAAAAAACTTTTGAATGTTTCAGCTATTCAGCTATTTTAAATTGGGCGACCAACTATTGCTATACCATTACTACTCACCACCCTTTTGTATTTCCAAGTGGCAAATTTGGTATTCTGCTAAAAGTTAACTAGTATCTCAATGTATTGACTATAGAGTGTCACTGGAATATGAACGGAATGGTCGACAGTTAAAATCTACCATGAACTATTATTTCAGTTAAATCGTGTGTATCTTTTATGTGAAAGATACTACTGAAAAGATCAATAGTAATCGATAGTGTGTCAAAATGGCCTCGGACATAAACAAATATTAGAAAACCAAATGTCAAAAACTATTCAAGTGACACACTATCGACACTCTATGGTGCATTTGTATTTAGCAGGCTTTGGCCCCACCCAGGGAATAGATAGATAGATAGAATAAGCTTTATTTGCATTACACAATCAGGAAAAATACATAAAACACAATCTTATAGACTAGTGTATTTGCAACAAGGCGGCTTTATTGCTGAAAGCAATCTTTTCAAGGAATATTTATTGATACGTTTATTGGATAAATTAAACATATCTTTAATTAAGTAGTACGTATATTTCTATATGCTTATTAACCCTTTTAACTCTAGAACCTGTCAGTGGAGTAGGTTGTCTAACTAGTTGTTCAATTTTCTAATGCCATATCAACCTTTCAAGCTGCGTGTTGCATACATCTTAACTATCAAGTCACGGCAATCCACCGCGGTATTTCTTGGTCCAGAAGTTGCGACAGGTGTATTAAGTTAAAGTGTTTATTAGGTTTTAGCTGTTGGCGGTAGATGACACTTACCGACGTAGTTATTTGAATTTTCATACATCCAGTATCCGAAACGTAATGTAAAGAAAAAAATTGAGACCATTTTAAGGGGGTTCCGGTAGGGGACTGTGGAGGGGTGGAATTGTCGTTAGAAATACCTGGAAAATAATCCCTCCAAATATCGGTATGTCAGGTCCGGACACATGAAATGAAATCGTTTATTTCATAAATTAGACTTTCACAGGCACTTTATCTTGTCATTTACAACATGTTTAAATAAAGAAAATAAACTACCATTATTTCGGACACAAGCAAAATGGCAACCAGTAAAAAGAAATGGCGAAAGATACATAGGTATATAAAAAAGTATTCTAGTCTTATGTATCTTTCGCCATTTCTTTTAGGACAAAAGATACCTATGTATCTTTTGTCCTGAATGACAGGCTCAACGCACAGCCTGCACCGCTGATCGTGGAGACCTGAAACTTGGAGGGTGTGTTCTTTGTATGACGTAGGCATCGGATAAGAAAAGATTTATCGAAATCCCCACGCGAAAGCGGGATACACGCAAACGTAGTTCCTCGCTAGTATATTAATAAATTGATGAGTAGTGTAGAGTGGAGAAGTAGAGAGAGTAAAGTACGTAGTGTAGAAAATGTCTCCCAATCCAGATCGTTGAGCAAGTTGTTATTTGTAATTATTAACTATATTTTTAACTATCTACCTTTTCGTTACACTGGAATAAGTAACAAGACAACAGTTCACAGATTTACCTAAATCTGTCCTAGGTCCTAGGAAAATCCATGAGTCTCATGCTCCGCAGTTGTACTCCCACGGGACATAGATAATCTTCGCTACGTAATATCGATGTCTGGACACCGTTGCTACTCCTGGCTTTACATGAACCACAGCGGTGGGACGGGGACTATTCCTAATAACTCCTTCTTCTTATAATTTATGTAAGTAATAGTTTCTAACACATCTGAAGATAATTTAAAAATGTTACAAACTTCTATAGAAGCGTTTTTTATGAAAGCACTGGACAAACGAGCATACTGGTAATAATGATGATGTACCTATATGATCACAGTACAAAACTTAAACAGCCTAACATGTTGATAAACTTGTAATACTAGAACAATTATGTATTACAAGACAGACAGTGAAATTTGTATTGATACGTAAGGTATTCAAACTACTGACACCTTCACTCTTGTTATGCATTGTGTATACTTGATTAGCAACGCGTTGCACATGCAACGCAGACCACGAAACATGACACTCAGACAATACAATGTCTGTAACCACTGTCTATATCTAATGATTGCAAGATTATGATATTCATTATTACACACAGAACATTGAATCGAAACTGTTGGAAGTACAAAGTAGGCGTGATCTTTCTGGTCAAAGTAAAGGCTCATTTAGACCATGGAAGTTTATTGCCTGTATTGTAAAGTTTAGACGATCCATGTCAAAAATTGTAAGCAACTGTCGTTTAGACTCTAAACGATAGCTGATTACAATCTTTGAAGGACAAAATTAACTTATTGCTCCCACTAGATTGCACGTAATTGATGCAATTAATCCTCTTGTGAATGTTTCTGTCTGTTTGTATGTGTAAAATGCTGTTGTTGTCTTGTGTCTCATGTGCTGTTACAAAATAAATGTATTTTCTTTCTTTCTTTCTTGAATGTACAAATAACTGGCGTCGTCTAAATGGGCCCTAGGCGTGATTTATGCTTATGTGCCAAATAAAACGTCAGATTTGATCTATTTTACAATGTGGAAATGATAACAAGAGAAGGAATTTTAATCACATTTTTCAATCAGAGGAGATAGAGATTTTTATAAATTAATAATATACCGGGAATTAACGCGAACATACCGATTTTGCCTGACGTTTTGACTAGGTTGCACCGGCCGTGGTCACAGGCCAACTGACCACGGCCGGTGCAACCTGGTTGAAACGTCAGGCAAAATCGGTATGTTCGCGTTAATTCCCGGTATATTATTAATTTATAAAAATGCAACGCGAAAGTTAAAAGTTATTATAGAGATTTTTGTCCAGAGTTCTAGGGAGTTCTTGATTTAAGAAGTCCCTGCTGTTACTTTAAGCATTTTTTGATGGCTATATTTGTCTAGATAGAGTCTAGGGGTTCCTTCAGGTAACCAGACCGGATTATTTAATAAATACTGTCACACTAATAACCCGCGAGATGGTAGACAGAGCTAAGCAGTGAGTGATCAAAACATATGCATATGCATAATAGATGACGTCACTATACCATAAGTCACCCTAACTAATATTTAATTTTGCCCCAATAAATGCACGCGTATCAAAAGTGAAACTGGCCATTTAACCCTAAACCGGTTGAGGGCTAATATCGATTTTAAAACCCTACAATAAATCGACCCGAGGGGAACCAGGGTTAACGTTCGCAGAGGCACGTCTTATGGACGACAATGTTCGCCAAAACGGGATGCCATCTGCTTTTTCGATTTGTCAACCAGTTACTTGATTCCTCTGAGCTGAGTTTATTATTTGAACTTTAAAAGTCATAATTATTAAAAAAATATGGAAATTATATTGTTTTGGATAATTCGATATTACAATCGCAAAGCGTGATGTAGTTCTGCATTTTTGGTTATGGGGTCTAATAAAAGCTAGTTAAATCTACTACAAAGTATTTCCGGTAAGTTTTCTTCATAGGTTACGTGGTTTTTCCAATATTTCGCGAAATAAGTTCGTAAAACTTGAAAATTTCAATGTTTGGGATAGGTCACCTTCGAAGAGCCATAGCTTGGCTCCTATGGTGTCAATAGAGCTGCGAATGGGCTTAAAATTGTAGGTAATTTAATACAGTTTATAAGTATAAAGAACATTGTTTGCAAAAATGCATAGTTTTAGTCCTGGATAGCAAACATTTCAAAAATTTCGCAGTTTTTCAGAAACTGTTACCTGCTTATACTTTTATGGCTTTTTTCTGCAATGGAGTAACTTAGTGCAATTTTTTTTCCTTTTTTGGATAGCAAACTGTTGTAGATCTTACTTAGTGTAGAAAACGTCGTTCCCAAAAAATGAATAGTTTAGGCCCAGTGCCTTCTTGAGTTTTTCACGAGTTTTTCTTTTACGAGTTTTTCTCGATTTTCTCAATTTCCAAAAGTTTTTCGAAGTTGCAAATTTGAATTCGCACTACCCACAGATCCATACAACATATATTTACATACCTACATCATTTTTTTGTTTAATTCTACGTGGCTAACAGTGTTTCTCCAACTACGTCGACAAGAGGGCATTTCCAAAATAAATGGCGGACAAAATCTTCCGTTTTACGTTTTGTGGTATTTATCACTTAAATTCATTTTAAATAATTATTTTAAATTCATAATGAGAAATAAACAAAACATTTTCAATAATTGTTACATTAAAACACTTATAGATAAATATTGTAATTTTAATACGGATTAGTTATCGGATAGGAATTAAGGATAAAAAAATAATCATTATGTTCAGAGTTTGTTGACGAAAATAATTTAAACATTCCATAAAATGCAAACCTAGCAATCCATGATGATAAAAACCTGAATAGAGTTTTTTTTAAAGAGACAAAGAATGTCTGACACAGGTAGCTATCCAATAACATATACGAATTTACAACCTCATCGTATGAGTCTGTGAAATAATACTAAAATAGTAAATATTGATAGTTCTGTTGTACATATAGCTAGAGTAAACTAATTTTGATAGGACTAAAAGTGTTGCTATCCTTGTCACTAATTGTAAACCAAGGAAGGACAACAACATCTTTAGTTCTCTCAAAATTAGTTAAGGCTAGTTAAATGTACAACAGAATTAGCCCCATAGACTAAACTAATTTCTATTTATTCACCCACAACTTCATTATAAACTACTCTAAATATAAATGAATACAATATGAGTATCGGCCCGGATACGAGAAGAGGAAGAGCCTGAGGGAAAGCCTGGTGCCGCCACCAACGCTTGAGAAGTAATTAAAGGTTTCTTTTGTCTAATAAGGTATCTGATTGATCAGATTTAATAATAATACAAACATTCGATTATTAATTCCGGAGTTTAGATTGTGAACCTTGTGTTTACAGTAAATTAATTGATCGAGAGTTTATCAGCTTGATTTATCAGATACATGAATCTTTTTATTATGGCATCCGTGTAGACGCTCCATACGTAAACAGTGGTAATAATCATCTGCGCAAAATCAATAAAGTTCCTTCGTTTCAACCTTCAGCGTTCGCGAATACGTCATTGCAGAAACACTGATTTGTTTTTTAAAGTTTACAAAGTAAAACTACCTTCACAAACTTTTATTATTATTTTTGATTTTATAATTATAATTCAATGAGACTAAGCAATAAATGTTTATAGTTATAGGAATACGAACCATCCAACATGCAACGTCGCGACGCCAGGTCATCTTCATCGATTGCTTGGAATCCAAGTTTCTTTTCCTTGGCCACATCCATGATTACACACTAAAACCTTACAAAACTGCACTAATCAAGGCATTTCAGAGCACAGACATCAGTGCCATCACACATCACAGGGTCATCACAACTCGAGGATACATAGATCAGCTGTTTTATAAAGATAATCGCGGAAACGCGTTGCCGCAGTAGCTGTGCGCTAATAACTGACGATAACTAGCCGGTTCGCCGTCGCTCACGATTCGTTCAATGTCAGTATCGAAAGGACAATCAATTATGCGACACAGTCGTAAAGAGGAGTCGTGTGTCGCAACTTCGCGAGAATCGTGCACTGTATACCAGTGTACTGTATACACCGCACATGCGTCTCACCCGACTGGAACACTTTTATTTTTTAGCACGCATGCGCACTAGCCGGTCTATGGACTTGTCGATATTGACGCCCTACTGTGGCGACAACTTGACGCCGTGCCCGGGAGACAAGCGAGAATAATAAACTTAATGAACTGTTGTAAAAATTGAAGCCTTGATCCGTGATTTTAATTTTAAAATATTTAAATTTGTATGTAAGGATTTCGTATGTAGGGAAATATAAATATAAGCTCATTGTAAATGATTGTTACTGAATCTGATCTTATTTATGCAACATTAAATGGCACAGACACCCGGATATGCTTGTACATACATATAATTTACATATTTTTTTAAAACTTGACTGTAATATTAGTGAGATATAATAATTTTAAATATAAAACTATTGTTTTTACGCAGCTTTACATTGTATCAAAGGTAGCAAATAAGACGCCATGTCAATTGTTGCTATACTTTTATTGGCAGGCGTTTGTATGCCAGTAAAGCCAAGCAATATTTTTTGTATGAAAATTATAACAATAATGAAAATAAACAATTCTCTCAATGTTTTTTGTCGCTTATCTGTTTTATTTTAATACAAATATCTTTTAATGTTTATCTTATAATAAGGTAAGTTCCGGTTAAGTGTCGTTGACCGTAAAAAATCTAACTTAGAATGATGGCAACCAGACTTGCCGCGAGTAATGGGTGACATCATGCTTACTTAACCTGTTAGGCTGTGTCCTGCTTAGATCAACATTGACACTGCTTTGGTGGTTAGGTATTAGCTGTTAGCTGACACTGAGCGGCGGCATAGCCAGCAAAGGCAGAGATTTATTAATATGCAAGCATCGAGATATAAGTACTAGCGTATTTATTAATAGTTACTTGCAAAGGTAGCAAGGCGTATATGGAAACCCTTCCAGTATTTAGGTAGTTCTGTGGTATGGGAGGGTACTAGCACAGAAAACTGCCTGAAACTCTACAAAATCAAATAATTTTTATTAAAATGATAAGAGTAATAAAAAACATTGAAACATTATTTAAAAAAAAAAACTGCAATTTTAAAAATATGTAATAGCAAAATTTATAATAAAAAAGGCGTATCAATATACTGGTATACATATATGTATACATTTTAAAAAAATAATAAATAAATATTCAAGTAAATCCCTTCATGAAATATTTAGAAAACTTATATCATATTTACGGCTTACGACTCTGGATACCTCATCTCTTTAATTTGTAGACTGTACTAGTTGGTGAAAAAAACTTAAGTACCTAGTTTATAAATTATAGCTCTTACTTCTTCACCACGGATAGGGATTTATCCTATCCGGATGGAAGAAGGAAGGGGAGGCTTTTGCCCAGCTGTGGGACATGTAAGGCTGATAAAAAAAGTTTGTAAATGGTCAATGATGTAATACGAGTATTTTTAGAATTTACGACAATCATTCAAATTATTCAAAATCAGGAACTAAATTAGCATAAACAATATTAAAAATGCAAGCGACGACATTGCGACAGCGGAAAAAACTAAACAGACTGAAGTGTTTGAGTATGACTCATGAATCAGGTTAGCTTAATCCGAGAACTGGGAAGAAAACCCACAGAATACTGCGATGCGGTGCGGTGATCGTGAACTGTTTAGTTCTAAAGAGTTGATCTTCTAAATAAAAGAAATTGAAGGCTATTTTTCTAACGCTTCCCTAATCCCTTTAACTAGCATACGAATATAAAAACATGTAATTAACTCACCTTCAATTGTTTTCATTGCGAGCATGGCTTTTAGGAACCAGTGGACACAGTCTTACGTTTTTTTTAGATAATGACAAACACAAGAAAATGTTGGGTCAGCTTTAGTCAAATCCATAGCAATAAAAGCCATGTAAAATTGATCAAGCAAAAAAACACACTGCAAAACACTTCGTGACACTAATAACACGTAATTTAATAACGCTATAGATAATAGTTTAACTCTATACATCTTAACACAGACTGAACGGTCATGATACAAATTGTAGTTATTAATATTAAGAGAATAGGAAGTGATTTTTATCATTGGCCGTTATGTAAATAGTTTAAACGAATGCTACAAACAGTTACAGCTTGTTTCATCCCACGTTTCGGCAAAAATGCGATTAATTAATTTTCCGGTTCAAATCTGATAAGATAAATCTATATTTTTTAATATTAAATAATAGTTTTGGACCGGATAATTACACAATCGATCGGATGAATTAATGGTCCGAAAGTTTGGCAAAGTCGGTCTATTTGTTACGTCCCACAAAGGCCCATTCAGTGAACAATAGTTACATTATTTTACAGCTCGGCGAAAGCACTTGCGCAATTGCATGTAAACGACGATTAAAATAATTGATGGTTACACCTAATGACTTGCATCAGACACACACCGCCCAGAGCAGCGGTGTGGTTCGGTGACAATGCGCCGTTTGTTAAAACCAGTCTCATTAATAAAATTGGCAATTAACCCGACTTGTTGTGCTTTGTTCCTGAATTTTTCTCACTATTAGAGATCCGCAGATTTATAGCTTATAACTTGTTTGTAGTAAAGTGAGAAAATACTCGGTTGCTTATAAGAGTAGCAAAATATAACTCCTACGCAGCCGCCACGCCGTCAATTTTGTACATTCATTTATCGATAGAGTTATCGAACTATATCTCAATCAGATTATACTATACCTACTATAGGTACTAAAATATCTGCGGAACTCTGCTCATGATTGCAACAATAAACTTTACATGTCTATCATATAATTAAATACGTTCATGTAGACTATAATTAAGTTTTAAGATGTTGTGAAACCATAAAAAAGCTTTTAATTATTCCAAATAGTTCTCTTAATTAATTATGCCTTAGAATTGTTTATTTTGAAAGCTCATAACTTAAAAAATGGAAGAAATATGTCAGACATTTCTTCCCACTGAAGCTTCGTTAACAATGATGTTGAATTAACTGTAATATTTTTTTAACCTGTGGTTTTATGACTAGACGTCGCGTCGCATGCTCGAGTAGAATTTATAAGAAAGACGAAAGAAAGATGTTAATTTAAGTTAAGCCATAATATGGCGTTGGCACTTGATACATATTTGTTGATATGAAATAGTTGTTACCTTCTACTTTATGCCAACAAATACCTTATTTTTATCTGTTAGTTGGACAACTGCGTTATTTTTATCTGTTAGTTGGGTAGTTACTAGGTGACATTGTAAAAGAGTTCGAATCTGAAACCTACTGTACGTTTTGCGAAATATGCAGTTCGAAAAAGGTGCATTTTGAAATTGGAATGAAATCTTTGTCCTTAATTCTCATCTGGTCAACTCTTCTTTGGGCCTGGCTATACGTTATCGGGTGCATTTTGCGAAAGGTACATTCTGTGACTGAAGCACGCTGAAGCACAGATTACTTAATAGTTACTTCGTAAGCTGAAGTGTCTACAATTTCTGCTAAAAACTTTAGTATTATCTTTTAAGCTAAAGTTTTATAAGCGTCCGTTTATCAGCACTATAAAACCATTACCAAAGTATACTAAAGAGAGAGTGAGAAAATAGTAAGTAAATGTAAATAAAACGATAAAATCTTATGAGTGTGCAATTAATTGTCGACATATCGAATAAAACTGTCTGTTTAAGGGAGCATCATTAAAAAAGTACGAGATTAATGATTCTCTCACTTCTACATGGAATCATTAAAATCGAATAATGATAGGTAGTTATCTTAAGTAACGATCGGAGGTTGCAAATGTTACGATACTTGGAAGAATTCGCATAGTATAATTGCAAAATACTGTTTATTTTCTCATACGAACTGTATAATTAAAGAGTTTAGATTATTACTTAAATATTACTCAATTCATCGCATGTAATATTCTCATTAAATATAAATAGTTAATATTATGTATAGCAGCATATCACCGCTGTTTCTCATCTATATTCTCTGAGAGGGTTGAGCCAGCCAATTTACGACTCGTTACTAGTTCATAGTAGGTAGTAACCACAGATATTCTTTCTGTGTTCTGAGGTAGTAACAGAGATTCTATAGATTCAGTAACTGATGATTTGAACTAATTAATTCGTATTTATGTATATTTGTTTCACCACTTCATTAATAAGTAGATTGTAAAATATTCAGTATAGTAGGTGAGTGTGTAAAGTATTCTACTTTGTATTTTTTTAGTGTAATCAATGCTATGATTCTAAATGAAGCGTAATTGTGACTATAACCCTAATTCACTAAATGGAAGCCATTACATGCCCAGTTTTTTTTTTACAATCAAATTTTTCTGGTTTTACGTGAACTGAAGCATTCAATATGATTATTTATTTTGAAATTAAGTATCTATCAATTCCAATTACTCAGTATATTATTAATAGTTGTCATATCATACAATAAACCTACCCACTTATTTTATTAACGATCATGTAACTTTGGAAATATTGGCTTATGTTTATCTATCGTTTACACACGACATACGAGTCAATTAAATACAGACCGAAATCGAAATATGTATTGTTAACTGTCTCATTACGCTGTTTTTCGTCATTGAAAAACCCGATGCTTCGAAATTAAATGAACACGTAAGAAATAGTCGCAGCCATTACTTAGACCGTCGTCGGTCTGTTAGTAGTCGATAGATAACGGTAGTATTTTGTTGTTACATGCTTCATTACTTACCCGTAGTTAGGCCAAGTCAGAGACTATCATGTAGCCTGAGAGAGAACACTGACTTACTAAACAGGAAAACGAAAAGAAGAATACACTGCTGGGACACTCGTTTTAACACTTACAGCATGCTTCGATGCACTCAAGAAATGAAAAATGCCTCAAATTAACGATTGTCATTTATCGATTTGCCATCTCTCTAGAGTATAATGCCTTTTGCTTCAAATTGCTGTTTCTCACGTAGTTGTTAAGGAGGGAAGTCCTTTCAATACTTCCTACTTCGACTATCTTTTTTCTGATTAAATTCGTTGTGAGTTCCAAGACAGCTGTAGTTTTCTTCACCGGGACGTCAATAAGCTTCATTGCTTATTGTCTATCTGAGGTCGCCGTTGTTTATCCTGGCTACACAGGAGACACAGTGGCATAAGATCTTTAATACTATTCAAGTGGGCCGTTGCTTAATTTCTTTGTTGTTTTTCGTTTTGACATACACAATGACATCAACGGGTTCCGCCTTTATAGGATAGCATATTTTTTTATGACATGTAACATAGCATCAACTGCCAACCTCACATCTTGCTTCATCCTAGATATCACGTAATAACCTTTCATTCACAGTAATATTTAAAGGAACTTTATTTCTCATAATATAGGAATTTACATTCACCTCACTATAAGACTCTACATTATGAACATTTCAATTCTTATCGAGGAAAGTTTACAAAGAATTTTTCGAAATTCCCATGGTAAAGGGAAGAACGGATTCATAAACAAAAACCATGACATGTTAGAAAAGTATGTATGTACCTACTCTAACCATTGAACTAATATTCTCGATCTATACATTTGGTTAAAAGTGTTTGTAAAAAAGCCAGGATTATTAAAGGATTCTTATGTAAGTTTTTATAAATGGAGTTTAGTTTATCTTAATCTCGGTTCACATACGAGTACCAAATGAAGAGTAAAAGCATGTACCTTCTCATGCCGATAGCAATCATTAGATATGATCAAGGCGCGTATTTTTTGCGAGCCTTCCGTCGCGTGTCGATTCTAGAAAATGTTGATTGTTCCACTTTTAACGAATTCACATGCGATGCATGAGGGATAAATTGGAAGAAAGAATTAGTTAAATATTTTTTATGCTTTCTTATTTCAAATATTAACAGGAAAATACATTACTTACTATATTATACTAATATTATACTACCCCATTCCATTCTGTTACTTGGGATGGGATTGGGATCCGACGGGGGCCTGCCGTTCTCTCCGCTTCTAAGAGCCCTGGAATCTAATCTAGCCTAGCTTTCTATATATCTGTGTTGTGAATTTTTTAGATAATCGAAATGTTGCAAGGCTCTTGTTTGTAACACACGTCTATTATAACTTCTTATGCATACAATGATTTAATGTTTACATAACAAACGCCGTCATAGCTCACACGCTCGGTGCAATTTGTCATTATAATGATGGTTATCTGTGTACCAGTTTCGTTAGCTCAAGTTGATATTTCTAGATTAAAACATGCATTTATTATAATGTTATACAATGTTTATTAGAATAATAATAGTGTAGAATTTTATATCAATCCATAATCATCCCAATAGGATACGGGTTTCCCTTTAATCAAAGGAGATTAGAGCTTGGCTTGTATTAAAATATAGGCTTTGTTTCATTTAAATCGGATATCATGTAAAAAGGTATCTCCTGTTAAAGATTATTCACAAGCAACAGCTAAATTATTAAAATATGGTGTGAATATAGTAATCCTCCTTGGATGGGTAGGAAACCTAAAGAAACGGAGGTTGAGTTGACGGCCTAAAAGCCCTATGTCTAAATTATGATGCATTGCTGCACTATGCACGTGTCGATGTTACGTGAACAAGATTATGTCATTGCAAGCCGAGTTTGAACAATGGAATCCACTCATTACCGTATCACAGTGATCTGATTTCATTCATTACACCTAATGTCTCTTTCAAACAATCTATCTTATGATAAAATGATAAGAACTTACTATTGTTGGAACAAATTTAACAGTTGGTCGAGTGGCTAGCAATGGCTAATCACATGAGCCGCGGGTTCGAATTCTGGGTAGCGTAAGGCATTTGTGTTCATGATCATGTATTGGTCTGGATGTGTTCTATAGATAGATATATATAGATAGATAGAATATGCTTTATTTGCAACACACAGACTATAAACAATACAATACAAAAAAAATATAATACGAGAACACGAAATAGCTTACAGTCTGTATTAGCAACAAGGCGGCCTTATTGCTTAAAACAATCTTTTCAAGGCAACCTTAGGGTAACTGATTTATAATGGAGTAAGCAGGTATATATATATATATATTTATTTATTTATATTATATTATTTATACATATACAGGTATTTATTTTTCATAAGTAAGTATATCTATTTTTATTTTTATCATCATTATGAAATAAGTTTTATGGATGATATTTAAACAGATAAAACATGATAGAAGATCTTTGCTACATGAAATCATTAATTTTAAATAATATGAGATAAGATTTGCAAAATTTTATTTGTGGAAGTAAATGCAAATAAAATATTACATAAAGTAAAGTCTGGTCTGCTAATACTATGTTTACTAGTAAGCTTCACTATTAAATCATTAATTATCCTACAGTTATATAACAACATAAGTGTTATACATCACAGTTCTTCTCATATGATTAATGACATAGGTTCAATTAAAGAAGAATTGTTAATTGCTCGAGGAGAAAGCACCTAATTTACCAATGAGTTATTTAACTTATAATAGAGGTCAGATTTCTGCTAAATGATCTTACACAATCTAGAATCTATAAACCCTGTTTCAGCTGTTTCTTTTAACTTGACCAATGTAGTAAACAATCTTAGAATGTCTTTTTAACAAAAATATGCAATTAAAATTATCATTCACACCCAAATAATAATAATATAGTTAAAATTGGCATTTAAAACAACACTTTTAAAATTTTGGCGATTTATCGATTTTACACATGGATATTTGAATAAAAAGACACGCTAAGATTGTTTACTATATTGGTCAAGTCAAAAGAAACAAGGTTTACTCCGTTTAACTATTATATATCTGGCATAAAAGCTCTAAACAATCGTTAAATATAAATCGATATTAAATAAACATTAAACGAGTACAAATCACTTTCTTGGGATAGTGCAGACAACATTATGTTACCGTAATAAGATATGACGAACTAGTTCAAACACATCATTGAATTTCACTGGTAACCTTGTGCTAAAAGTATATTGGAATGGAGTATAGCTGCTAGAAACATATGAAGGTGTTGTGAATTATTAAAAATACGACACAGACATGTTATTAATTCCAAAGTCATTTTATTTGACAAGACAAGATAAAAGGAATATATTATTTTAATATAAAAGACACCGGTAAGAATATAAATTAAGTAAGGCAATTTTATTACCGTACAAAGTTGTCCCATTCCCATAGGATTTAAGAACCACTTTGTGTAATGTACTCTGAAGAAAAACGTATGTAATTTTTCATGTCAGTAGAAATTAGATAATTTATGTTATTAAACGTCAAAGTAAGGGAAAGAGTTAAATCACAGATATTATTAGAGTTCGTATCTGTACTTTAAACGTTGGCGTTGTTGATTCGATAAATTACATTTGCCATTTAATTATGTCTATGGTATGGTATCTGTTAGCGGACGCGACAAGAGATTTTGTTTTATTTATACAGATAGCTATCGACAGAAAAAAATATTGTATTTTCTGACAAAATAAAGTTTCGTTTACATAAATGACTGTATTTGGTAAAAAAAAATATAGATTTTAATAAATTTTAAAAAACACGTGATTTTAATCCTTCCTTAATAATATTATAAATGAGAAAGTGAGTTTGTTTGTTTGTTTGTTTGTTATTCCTTCACGGCTTGACTAAGCAGTCAATCATTATGAAAATTTGCATACATGTTGTTAGAATTACACAGCCCAGCACAGGCTACTTTTTATCCCGAGAAAGTATGTCGTTTCAATGGGAAAATAATTTATCTACTATAGAGGGCGCTGTATTGGCCAATAGATGGAGCCACAAGCCGCGCTATGGGTTGTTTTGTTGTCAAGCGAGATCTATGTCATAAAATTAACGTGAGCGAAGCCGCAGGCAAAAGCTAGTTAAGTATATTTATTTTATATTTATGGATTTTCATATATCACCCACGCAATTCACGTTCAAATAACCTACATTAAAATGTATATCATTCAAATTGTAAGTTAACAGGTCACGTTGTGACGGAAGATATTTCACTGGACGCGGCATGTATTTGTGGGCGAAGTGTACTGAATACCAAAGCCATAGTCGACGGATATAAATCATTACTCAAAAACAAAAGTAGTCAAGTGATAAAGTTACATTTTTAAGGCTCGGCACAAACGGGCCACCGACCACAGCCACTTTTAGATTAATAAATAGTTGCCATAGCCACAAGTGGCGAGTTACGGACACTGCTGTAGCGAGTGACTGCTACCGGCCACAATGAAAAATCGAAGTGGCAAGTCGAGTAGGTACACTGTTGTAGCGAGTGGCTACCACTAACACGTGTGCGTCGGGTTTGAACTAAATGTATGAAAAATCGCATGATAGTCGCTGGCCACTGGTCACCGGTGGCCCGTTTGCGCCGACACAAACTGCAAGTATTTTAGTGGCCAGTAATATCGGTACTAATCGATTCTTTCATAACCAAATCGATTGTCGTGACTTAGATCATATTAGATAATGTGTACCGGTGTGATCTGTCATGTCAGGCTGCGTCACGTTATTTTGTTTGTTGTTTTTACAATGTCATTTAGGAAGAGCCGGATGTTTAACAATACGTTGCACATGGTTGGTCTATGTCGTTCGAATATTGGAATTATTCTATAGATTTTATACGAGTTTAGGTTTATTCCTTAATATTTTGTCTTAAGTCGAATAATTTAATTAAAGTAAAAGCAAATTTAAATATCTTTTGTCTCATGGGCTTTATGGAAAGCAGATATGGTTCCGTATGTTAGAGCAAATTATGAATTTGGTTACCTCAACCGCCCATGTATCGTCCCTCCCTCTCAGAGAATATACGTGACACACACAGCAAAAGGTTTACGATCAGTTGCAGAACAAGTCTTTCATCTTTAGTTTGATGGACAGCCATAATTTAATATGATAGTAACTTTAAATTATTTTTGAATTTCATTTACTTGGCGCTCTCTATTGCGGAATTAATTATCGAATAGTATGTTTTTATCCTTTCAGTGATAATATGTTAATATCCTTCTATCAATGACACCAGTTGTCCAGTAATCTTCTAGGAAGCCTAGTAGTCTGCCTGATCTTGACTAGTTTGTAGCGTGTATTTCTCTATTACGCTCTAGATAACTTGCACGCTCTGTATGCCCCGAGTGCGTCGTTCGTCATCGGTTAAGATAATTTCTCTTAATCTTTATTAATTAATTATAATTTATTGATCATAAAAATCTAGAATGAGTGTATAAACTAAGTGAACACGCAAGCTATGTCGAACTCAGGTTTTAAGGTTTGATTAATCTCAACTTCTGAGGAACGTTAAACCGGCAGCGACTGATAAAATATGACAGTCGTTGAATCGAATCAATGACGTAAAGATGGCTTCAAAAGTTGACCTGTGCTAATGGCTGCTAATACTTACATTTCAGCAGTATGGAAATGTATGCTCCTATTAAAAGAGAGACGTATTGCAGCAGTGGAATAAATAGTTGTTGATAATATTCATATTTTATCCAATGAAATCTAATCATTATTTATGTTGAAGGATGATTGGGCATTTTTCAATGATGAAACGGGTATTAATAAGTCAGTCTTTAGTTTTTTTTTATATACCATGCATAATCTTCATGCCACTCTCACGTCATTATGGAAATTAATTGCGAAGAACCTTGTCCATCGTGTTTAGAATCGACCGGTTTAACGGAAAAACTTTAATCGCCTGACTGTATTTTGTTATTTAAACATAAACAACAAAAGTCGGTTGTGGCGATGAGATTTTTTATATTAAACTAACGAAATCCACACTGCTTTGTCTAGCGGCTAGATTGGATTAGAATTGGACTCTAGCCTTATCAGGATACATTGACTTTCGACAACCTACAGTAGATATGTGAAAGATTTAAAAGCATTATAAATTAAATAAATTTTATTCATTTATTCTCACCACAAACAAGTACAATATATAAATTAAAAAATGATTAGAGAAACATGCATAATTAGATGCAACAATACTTGCTTGTGGAGCAGGTCTCCACCCCTGGGGTGGGGAGTTGGGGGGGTGGGGAGTTGGGATACCTCCACGCGGTCCACCCTGGTAACGTCGGCGAGTAATTCCTTAGTTTCTGGACCCAACTCTGGAATTACTTGCCGACGGCCAAATTCCCGACGCGGTGGGTCTGCTCCCCGTGCTCCTACCTTGGATGGAGTACGTGGGATGCGGACAAATCCGCTCCCCCTTGCATCCGTACTGGTGCTGGGGGTGGAGCGACTGAGGAGACAACCTCGTTAAAAAACAAAAGGTGGAGCCGGCCGCGCTTGGCTCGGCCGGCTGTATGATGAGCGGTGGTGGACTCGTTCGCTCGCTGATCCTCCCCAAAAGCGTCTTCGCCCCGACTGGTGTCCGGGCCTACTCCACCCGTTGATACCGGGGGCGACCTCCGTATGGTGGAACGCGGAGGCCCTGCAGACACTGGGTCTCGCCAACCCAGACACTGCGGGGGGCGTTAAGGGTTGGGTCACATGGGCGAATGAGACCACCCTGGAAGAGGGAGTGCGCGGTGGCGCAAAGTGTCACAGAGTCCACTAAGTACGTAGTGGACGCTGTGGCACTTGGAGTGGCGCAGGAGGCGCGGTGGAGGAAGAAAACCTCGTTAAAAAATTGAAGAAGAGGGGCCGGCGGCTCGCTGAGCCCGGCCAGCGGTCGCACGTTGTTGCGACCGCAGAGATGGAGGGGACCCTTGCCCAGCCGAGACGGCGAGCCGGGGAAGGCCCGTCGTCTTGAGGGGGCAATGGTCCTCGGTGTCGGCAGTGCACCTGGATGCGGTGTGCTGCTGACGGGGCGTTCCGGGGAGAGCGGGTCCGGCCAGTTTAACTTTGGCCGGACGGCCCTGGCGGGGTCGCGGATGTATCACAGTACCCGTGGCCCCGTCACTTAGGGGGCGAGTGGCATCCCGTCAGTTTTTTAGTGGTAAGTCCCACAGTCCCCACCGCATATTCCCCGGGCGGTGGGGCTGCTGCAAAGCATTTTTCTGACGATAATATAAAAAAAAAAAAAAAAAAAAAAAAAGGTCTCCACCCCTGGACAATGTAGTGTACATTTTTATTATTTTTTCATCATTTATATATAATAATAATATATAATATTTCCTCTTCTATCTAAAATTAACATTCCTACATAACATTGGCAAATTAATTAATTAACATAGTAAATTATTAAAATTAAATGTAATATAATATACATTGTGTGATATTTACTTAACAGGGTCCTTTCAACTGATCTGTTGAAATAATTATCTTGATGAGCTGCACTAATTTTAAACTACGGCTGTCTCTGTCAAAATAAAGAAGAAAAAAACAAGATTGAGACTTAATGTGGAACATAAAAATGTATTTTTTGAACTGGCTGTCTATCCTATCTTTCATGTTAACAGTTAAAGATCAGTCAGCATTTGACTAAAGCTTTTTGTCACTAACGCATTTCATATAATTCTCCTAATGAATGACAGTGACAAAACAGATTTTAGTTAAACCGCGGCTAGATAATAATATGATCTAACTGAATCTAACAGATCAATAAAAATTATAATATTTATTTTATATCCGTTATATGTATGTACAAGTAAAATAAAATAAAAATAAAATACAATAATTACGTTAAGTGATTGATTAATATCGATAAGATAAATTTTGATGTTTATACTTGCAATGCATAATATGCAACCTACATTCATTTGTCATTCTCATATAAACATTATATTATATTATATTAATGAACGTTCATATTACATTATGTTCATAGTAATGTAACAGCAACGGAAATTAATATAGGTTCCGTTATTGGCTGTCAAATTCTAACCAAATGCCAACGGAAATCCGATACGTCGAAGTCTTAGTGAATTGGATCCAGAAAAAAATATTTCGTCATAATATTTTTTTGTTAGAAAGGGACTTAAGATTTGGCGGGTCAAGTGATTGCTTATACAAAACAGATCGATGGTTTCCGATAAGTTTCAGGTTATCTGTTAGATAACTTGCAATTTTTTGTTTGGGTTAATTAATTTAATTGACTGATTAGCTAAGTAAAGATGATCACCAGTCTGTGAAACTTACCCATAACAAATAAGTTTTTTTAAAATATCACAACGTCTGATGGCGGTGGCCAGGGTAGCGTGGACTCTTGCAATATGACCAGGGGCCCGATCCTACTAACATAGTTATGGACTTAAACAATAACATAATGTTTAAGGTCTTATCAAATGTCAAAAACTATTCCACTGATACACTATCGGCATTCTTTTGAGACACGATTGAGACACCATTGAGAGTCCATTGGTGCATTTGTGTTAGTAGAATGGGAGGGGTAAAATATATTAATAACTAAGACTACTTATATTTTTATTATCATCGTCATCTTTTTAGGGTTCCGTAGCAAACTACAAGGAAGGAACTCTTATAGTTTCGCCATGTCCGTCTGTCTGTCTGTCCGTCTGTCGCAGTCTAGCACCTACACGCTTAATGCTAGAAAGCTGTAATTTGGTATGTATCAATGCTAACAAAGTGCTGGAACAAAACTTATAAAAATATTTTTTTTGGGGTGCCTCCCCCTACATGTAGAGTGAAAATGTGTTTTTTTTCGCCTACCCCATGTTGTGCGGTATTGTGGGGGTTAGATAGGTCTCTTCAAAACATCGAGGGTGTGGAAAAATCATTTTTCGATACAATGATCCGTTTCAGAATTATTTACATTTATCGTGTCAATTTTCATTTTGCACGGTGCACGGTGCCCCGGTTTTGTTATAAATAGGTATTATACCTACTTATGTACTTAAAATATCCAACAATAAAAATCTTTGAGTACAAACAATTTAATAACGTAACGTATCGATAAGTAAACCTTAAAAAAATGTTTGATGGACGTCATTAAAGTACAATTAATCTGATGGGTTAATCAAGTTATGAAATATAATTCGATTATTAGATTACCGACTGTCATCAGTCATATCCGTCAAATGAAATGTAGGCAGGTAAGCTTGACACCAAGTGACAAGTGTACATTCTTAGGGCGAGGCCACACTTTCGTCCGACGGACGCCGCACCTACAAAAACGGACGTTGCGGAATCACCGCAATGTGAAACATTTTGAATCTCGTCTGAATTTCGTCACAGTCCATAGATTATTCGATATTATAACAATAATTAAATACATAATTAGCGTGTTGTCTTTATATTTGTGAAAAAAAACAAATAAACATCCGCTTAAAAATATGAGAAGAAATATTAACGTGACTTGAGTTTCCATCTGTCACGGGACTTCGAGATACATCATCTTTTATATTTTTGGATCCAAACAATAATGTCCATCCACCAAAGCGGAGATGAGATGTCAGCTTATCAACCCTAAACAGCCGATATAAACACCGCTCAGAATGGCACAATGGGCACACGCGTTTCGGAAGCTCTTAAGTTCCCAATTTCCCATAACCCCACCGTTAAGAGGATGCCATATAACTTCATTAAAATAGCGAATGAATATTGGGAACATAAAGACAGCAAAATGTGCTTATTATGTCAAAATAACAATATTCTATTAGTTCTTTAGTAAACATCTCCGCACCGTTCCGCTCGTCTCCGCTTCTGTGGACGATGTGCCTATGGCGCCATATAGTTGTGTGGTGTTGTCACATGTAGCCTGATACTTAATATTAAATAACGTTATTGCATGTAAAACGCACATCAGATATACACGCTACTGCATAAACGTAGGATTGATAGTAATGTAATGAATGACTAATGTCATAATAACTACTTTAAAACATGATGTAATTTTACTTTTTTGTTTATATTTTATTAATGAACTTCCTTCTATGGAATTCTGAACCTACATAACCTACATTTCTAATGCAATAAAATACTTTTCGACATGTTGCATTGCACTATTTGTTTTCTTTCTTTTAGTTATTATTTAATTTAGGGGACCTCCATTTTGCGATTAAAGTCCCGAATTGCATATTTGTCAAAGAAGAAACGTCAAATTCTTATAAGAACTGTCAATAAAGTCTGTTTATATTAAGAGTAAGAGCGGTGAAATTATAATATTAATTGCAGAATGGTTGGATAATATTGTTTAACGACGTATATGTGTAAGTAAAAAGTGTATTAAAACAATATGTTTAAATGTAAATATCAATTTAAAGTTTGTCAGTCATCGCTCTCGGTAATTACAGACAATTATTATTAGGTATCCTATTATCATATTTATAATCTTTATGTGTCAAGATTAGACTATATTAACATAGATAAGGAAGTAGAGTGACACGTAATCTGTGGTTAGGAAGAAAAGTGTCAGTTTTTGTACAAGATATTTAGTTTAACGGTTTAACCACACATACCACAAGTATATACTATGGCCTGGTTTTTATTGTTTGAAAATAACTATAGATACAATACTCAAAATTACTATTTTAAATCAACTGAGGCTGCATCAAACTTATCCCGCAAGATGTTGATTAATGCCGTATCGTGGTCGGGTCGTTAAAACTATCATTACCATGCATGGGTATTTACTGCCCTACGAACTACAATATAAAAGACAATAAAAATATAAATGTATTATTACTCTAATGACAGTTCATTGAGTAATAACATTTTTATGTTGTAATACGACTAATACGTACATGAATGAAATTTAGAGGATATAGAACCGGTTACTTGAACCAATTACTTTGTAGAATTAATTGATTAATGATTACTAAACAATTCCGACATAATAATATGTTGAGTAAATTGATTTGGGAGATTGAATGCAACGATGTAAATGGTGACAATTTAAATGGGCCACTATGACATTTGTATCAACCATGAAGAAGATATTCTTTATGATATCAACTTAGTGGATGCTCTTTAAACATTTTTCTTTTATATGGTATACGGCATTATGTAGGACGTTTTATGGTTCGTCATTGTACACAGTACCTAAGTAAGTATAGAAAACCCGAAATCAGAATTGAACGCGATAAATTATTTTATTCAAAGTCATCCGAGATTTGACGATATAATATTAATTACATTTTCTCTGACATTCAATGTTATGCATAAAATTACCATGTTAAAACATATATCATTTTCATTCCACTTATGCCATCATTATTGTACTCATACCGCTTGCTAATCCGTTCTATCATTCAATGTTAATTTGATCCGAATATTTAATCGAATGCATTTATTAATACGTCAACTCGATAGTGTAATCAATTACCGGCGAAATGATTACATAACCTGTTGTATTCGCATTCGCATACAGGTGACATAACGGACGCAACCCATGTTTGTAACCTCTGAATGAAAAAGTTTTTAATTTTAATACTGTACTGGCCGTAATTAAAATTACACAAGTTTTCTTTTTTTTTTCCATTGTAATTTCACCTGTTTTTTGTTTGAAAAGGTTTTCCTTTTTACACATGGTATTGTAACTGGACATCAATAAAATTGCATACGTATGTTTCTTTAATTTTTTAGTCTTTCTTTCGATTGATTAGATCACTGTTTAAAACAAAAAACAATAATATTATAGGTATTTTAGAAGACGACTAATTAAAGCAGTCTTGACCTACAGATGTTCACTTATTCTTTGAACATACAATGATATACAGGTCAAAATGAGTAAAATAAATAGTTATTTTCTTATGTGACAATGGCGAACCTGTCTATCATTAATTTGTAACGTTTGGAGATCACTTAAATGCCAATGTTTATTAAAATTTTACTTGTTTGACTATTCTGCAAAGAATTGATTTATTTACCAGCAGATACATGCGCAATCCCGTTCCAAAAGTGATTAGGAATAGGTATATACGATACACTTTATCAACTTGAGCATGAAATGGTAATAGACAGGCAGATTTACTTTTCCATCTATACTATTATTATGTTATGAATAAAGTTTTGTAACGAATGAATTCAACACTACTGGACAGATTTCGTTAATTCTTTCACCATTAGAATGCATTATCACCGTTTGCACAAAAACATAGAAAAGTTATAAGCATTAAGTCTCAATCTATCTTTATTTTGTTCCTTAATTTGAAAGTGTCTGATTTAATGTGTCATTACTTAAAAATGTCATTGTGCAACTCATCGATATTTTTTTTATACCACACAGGTGGCAAACAAGCATACGGTCAGCCTGATGGTAAGCCGTCACCGTAGCCTATAGACGTAAGCAATACCGGGGGTATCACTCACGCGTTGCCAACCCTCCCAACCCCCCCAAGAATATTATTCACGAAATTTGTCCACGGGCGAATCAAGAGCAAGCGGATAGTTTATATTATTATTAAAATGAATTTTGTTATGGAGATTGCGAACAAAATTTTAAATTATTCGCGAATCAGATTATCATAAAAATTGTCTCTCATTAATACATAACTCGTTTCTTTACTAATTGAAGCGTGCAACTATAATGATGTGAGCGACAGATTATTTGTAATTCGTTTAACTGCTTATGTGTCGTTAACAGTACACAAGTTGGTCTAATCGGATTACCGTTAGTCTGTTACATCGGCTGAACTAGTGTCCAGTGTAAGCTGGACACTAGTTAGTTTTTGGAATGAATGGCTTCTTTCTTACATAGATATACTTGAGGATTACTTGCTGTAAAGTCATTTCTGGTATGAATATTAATGGGGAGAACAAATATTTGTGAAAACTATTTGGTCTTCAAGTGTGGCGGCACCAAAACTCGCTTTCTTGTGAATCTGAGAGTCTCATAATAATATGGTAAGCGCATTGTATAGATAAAAAAATTAAATAAAAGATGTGGAAATTTCTAGACTGGGGATTCGAGCAAACAAGAGGGGTCCATGATTTTCATAGGAGAATACATAGAGTCGAGTAGTTAATAGTTATATTGAGTTGCTTTAATAAAAAAATTCAGGATAGATGAATATCTAGTCGTCTAGTTCTAGTATTATCACATTATTTTGTATTTACAATTTAATAGGTACCTATCCGTCAAGCCTTATAGTTTATAAGTTCGATTCCTTATGTACTTACTATTAGTTACTATGTCATATTATAGCAAAAAATAAGCTACATACAAGTTAATTATTTAGCTAGGTGCACTGTGTTCTGCATATTTTTTATGAGCAGGAAGAATATCTATGTACATATAACTTGTTACATTTTAACATTACATACATGGTTTATCCCGTATTTCTAGTAGAACAAGACAGTTATATAAGATAGGTGGAAATATTAGAAGGCTGAGGAAAAGTTTTAATCTTTGAAGAGACATGAGGCACTTAGATTTACTCGCTAATCATGCAAGTGTAAAAGCATTAAATCATAATTACACAAAGAATTAATTTTCTTAATTATGTTTATGTCGTTGATAAGTTCAAATTAGTTTGTCAGATTAAAAGTTTTTTTTTGTCTGCAAACATTTAAACTGGCCTTTGATATTTTTTGGCGTTCTCTTGTGTCGGAGCCAGTCGGAGGCCAAGACTCACTTTGGGGCGCTGAGCCATCGGAGTAGGTAAGTAAGTTATATATTTTTTATCAGCGTAAATAAATAAAATTATTATAATGTCAAATTCCAATGTTTAAAATAAAATTACACCACATTCATGTTTATTGTTTACACAAATACTTAAACAAAAAAAGATATTGTGTTTGTTCCGGGCTTCCGGCTAATTTACCAAACTATTTCCCAGTAAAATCCCGACTAAATCGGAACAAACACACAAAATCTTTAAAATTGTTTGGTAAAAAATATTGTTTTGGCGTTATGTACACAAATTAATTTAACTGAGAGAAAATTTTACGAAAAGCAGTACAAGAACTTGGTAGTAAATTTAGTGTCCGCCTGTCACATAAATTGACAAGAAATATTATAAAACTGTCAATTTACTTGGCATACAGCCTAACTGGATCTTGCTCCTCTCTAGTAATATTATGCTCAGCATACTAGAGAGTAGAGTAGAGTTGTAAAGAACTCGAGTCTTTGAGTCTTAATTCGATAGACTCGGCTCAATTTTTAAGACTAGCTAAACTCGGAGTCTAGAGTCGAACCGAACTTCAGTCCTTTCATGAAGACTCGAGCTAAAATAGAACTCGAGTCTTAAAAAGACCTTGAGTCTTAAAAAGAGCTCGAGTCTTAAAAGAGCTCGAGTCTTCTTCAAACTCGGACTCGGAGCCTTGACTAGTTGAAGCTCGTTTTAGAAAGTACTGAAGTGATCGCAAATATACTTATGTATTTTATTATATTTTTAAAAATAACCTTTTTGGTTTTAAAATATATCCCACAAAAGTAACATTTTATTTGAACTGCTTACTTAATTTATTTGAACTGCTTGATTAAGTAATCTGTACTTGTGTATATATCTAAATCAATGCATTTATCTATCTAATTGTTTGGAAATCTGAATGGCATTCAGGTTGATGGCAGGTTGCGCCCCAAACCGGCCACTCATTCCTTATTAAGCTTGGCAGACAAGTCAAGTATTCAATTCAGCCAAAGACAGTTACGATCATGTTTATTACGCAACCGATTTTCCGTTTGCAGTACAGTACATCTCTAGAAATACGTGGGAAAGTTTGAATTTTCAACAACTTTTCGCAACAAAAGCTAAGGAATGGAATCATGAGCAACGGCATAAAATATAGTGCACCTAGCTGAACGAATAATAAGGATCTGGAATATCCACCAGATATCGCCTTAGCGATTACAGAACAATCTCGGTAACGGCGTGTCTATCTATACCCTACCCATTAGTGGATTAAATACAGACTGGTAGCATTTGTTTTAAAATAAACTAGGTTTCTAATACACGTTTCACCACTTTTTAATAAAGCCCCGAATACTTTTGCCAAAATTAAGAAACGTCAATCTCTGACTAGAACTTTCAGAAAACTGTCAGTTTATCTGTCAAATAAGTTATTCGAAAGTGGTAAAAGCGGCCCTTAATGTATTAATTAAGATTATAATACGTTTCTCCAATAGAATGTTAGACTCTAGAAGAAAGACTTATAAATTGATCTATTTTAACAAATTATGTAACACAAACAAAGCCAAGAAATTTCTAATTTATTTACTGCTTCTTATATCTACCATCATAATTAATGTAGCAAACCGAAGCAGTCACTCTTTAATGGTAGCACGCCAACCGGAAGATCAGTCCTTGGGTAGATAACACGATCACCCGTCGGGAAGCAAAGTCTGAAAGGTTATTTATGGCAACTTGGCAGTCATTAAAATAATGGTCTATTATTGTTACCATAGTTCATTGCAACTTGTTATTTTATAATCATTACCATTATCAATACAGGTACTATCTGTTTCAACTCTAAGAGGGAATGAGAAAAGCAGACAACTGCAGAGACGTGTAAAATGTCATTACATTTCATCGCCTTTTGTCTGTCATGTTTCGCCTCTACATGAGGCATTCTCAATAAACCTGAAGAGAGATGTTGATCATCCTCCAGGAATATCTAATAAAACCATGAGGTCAACAGTTGATGTGACTGTAGCTAAATTGAGTTGCAGCGGCAAAGCAATGGAGCACACAAATTACGAAAGTACATCTAGCAATTTAGTTCAAAGAAAATAACTTAAAATTCCACCTCAGACAAAATGATATATGTGTAGATGTTTTACTAACCACATAAGAACAATGACCGTGCGGTTTGTGGCATAAATATTTAGCATACTTACTTATAAGTAACTTGCTTCGTAAGGATGTTCATATTATACAAAAGATTGCTTGTGAAGTTGAAATCCACGGAAAGTTAATTACCTGCAACAATAAATTTAATAAACACGTCAATAACTCATCTAAATTCTTCTGAGAGTATAGAGTTACTAGAAGACTTCTATATTAAAAAGCTTTGCAGACTGCTGACATTATTTCAGCTGTTTTGTCTCACTAGCTTAGGTCTACCCCAGATCCTGAGCTGCATTCAGTGCCGGATTTACCCATAGGCTCAATCGGCCCAGAATCGACCCGACTAGTTCCCCTGGACCCAGTGTCTTAACTTATATACATACCTACCTACTCACAAAACTCACTTCCCCGAAGGTGAATGACTCAGTCAGTCACTCAAAAATATTTCGCGGCCTAATATACGCAATTGATCAATCTATGTGACGAGTCACTAGTTTGCGTAGGCTATTAAGTGTAGCAATACACATACGAAAAGCTATGTTCGTCAATTTGGACACTTGACACAGTCGCCCATGTTTGACATACCTACCACACGACATATTTGCGACAGATGTAATAAGTTACATAAAATGTGCGCCAACAATTTGTAACCTTCTCCAGGTGTGCTAGCTAGACTCAAAGTTCCTTCAGAATCTTGGTGCAATAACTGGCGTGTTGTGTAGCCTTAGAATAATTTTCTAATAATAACAGTGTATTATAACAGTAAATAAACAAGAAATTCTGGTTTAATCCCAGCCCAGTTAACGTGGCCATAACAATCTTAGTAAACGTTAATGACTTTTTAATTTATCGTATACTACTCGTATAAAGATAATCTAATAATAAAGGGGTAACTTATACCATATTATAGTTAAATACTCGTAATTTTATTAATTAAAACCTATTACCTAATTGAAAGTTGTCAGTCAAAGATACTTGGACATGAAATGCACAACGAATGTAATGAAAAAATAAAATAAAATAAACTTTAATACGGGAAAAACAATAGTCCGCTAAAACAGGAAAACAATATAAACAGTTGAGCAACAAAACGTAAACAATAAGTGAATGTGGGAAATGGCGAGATTCAAGGGCCAGATCTGCTTTCCACAGACTCCGCGGATATCTGTGGACATAACAAGATTAATCGTCTTGTATTTGAAAGGTAAGCAATTTGTAGTTGTGTCTCTGCTATGTGAAAGCGAAATCATTTGCTTGATCATTTTACTTTTGCGACTAATGTTTTGTGTGGGTGTATTAATGCCACGAGTGGGACAATTGTTTGATAAAAGAAACATATAAGATGCGCGTTCGTAGACATGGAGGAGGAGACATCTTAAAACAAATGTATTGCAGAATTCAATAGTCCTTTTTTTATTGACTTAGAAAGTAAGGAAAGGACATCATGGTTCATTTGAACACTTTGAAGACGATGCGTTATCATTGTGGAAAAATATGTTTGAATTTTTAACAGTCATATGCCACATGTGTCGTAGCAATCAAACTTTACATATCTGTAGGTAGTGACTTTGTTCATCCATCCTTATTTAAGTGAAAAGGCTAATTAGAAAGAAAGATATTTCTGCAGATCACGATCAATATTGTATTTACATCGCCTTTTAGTTTGGTTTACCTTAGTTAGTTAATCAAGATAATGTTCTGCCTTCAAAACACTTCACATTTTGAATTATAGTTTTCTAACTATACTTCGTTTATGACGTCTGTTGGTTGGCTAATTGCGAGTTAAAAGGAAACAATTTGTGTACGAATAAATAGAGCTTTAGTTGAAATATTAATCAATCAGAATTGAATAGTAAGCGGTGCTCTAAAAACTATGACATTCATTTGTTACACGACTAGACGACAGAATTACGCATGCATTATGCTAACGTGTTAAATGCCAATAGTATTATGTAAAACATTGCTTTGTTGATATTTGTTACAAACGATTAATAAATCACAATATTTAGTCAGTGAGATCACTTTTGTAGATTAGGAGGACAAAAGTCATTTACTGAATATTAATAGATACAAAGTGTCACGTGACATATTCAAATGAAACCGTTATTGGAGGTAATCTGTGCGGTTTTCTGAATTCTTTGCTTCTTAATTCGACAATAAAACACTTTTTATCTGTTTACCTATCTGAGCAGAAACTCGCGAGTAGAATCAGATATATTCTAAGATTCTTCGGTTGAAGAATCTCAGCGATATGGCTGGTTTAGAACTAAAATAAAGATCATTAATAAACTAAGCAATCGCGTCTTTAGTTGATCGCGTCTAGATTAGACCATAGTCATACCCTACTGTAATAGAACATTTGATATACGATAAACGACTCGAAAATTCCAAATTCTGGACAATCTTGAGGTTACGATCCCACATAACAAGCAAATGCAAATGACAAAACCAGACTGCTAAATCCATGTCTATCTTTCGAACGTGATCTCTTCATGTTCCCACAACTTTCCCTTACCGAGGCTGTGATAATTCGAGTGCACCGCTCAGGAGATGATCACGAATATAGCCCATCAAATACACCCGACGGGAACCAATCGTAATCGATTCGATACACCAGGGTGAAATTAACTTCGATGGACATTCCGTGATTTGAAGGAATAAAACGATTAAAGAAGGTTGCCAACAATAAAAAAATCAAATTTGACGCACGTGATGAAGAGTTTTTTTTGTCTTTGCCTAGTTTTGATTTTTATCATGGAAAATACCGTGGTGAAAATTGATCTTCTCAACTTTGATTACACGAAAACTAAGTAAGCTGCCATTATTAAGTAGTAAAAGGATTGATTTATAATGCAGTAAAAAAGCAGTGTAGGCGTGGATATTTTTTTAAAAGCCGATGTCCAACGATTACACATTACTTCATCCACTGACAGGTACAGTTTTGAAGACTTTGCAACACTGTATGAATGAATAGTGCAAAGTTTTGTTCAAACTTTAAACAAACTGCTGTGCCTCATACAGCACTCAAACAAGTATTTAAATGTGTGAAGCTCTATCTGGCACCGGCTTTTACTTATACCATTTGACAAAGTGAAGCCAATATAATTAGCCAATATAAATTCTTGACAATAAATAAAAATCTTGACAATTAATCTACAACAGTTAATTAGGTTTCACTGATTTAGGTTCCTAAATCTAGAACGAGGTTAGTTTGATCACGGTCCGATAAATGCGACATATCTTGCCTTTCGGATGTGGGAAACTTTCGCGTTCCAATCGAAAGTCGACAAATAAACTACACTAATAACGCACAAATAGACAAGATTAATAATCAAGATATGTACTTTATCGGATAAGCTATAATAATGATACTATTATGGCGAGTAGCTTCTGATATTTAGTTGCGAGATTGTCGTACAAGAATTTGATCATTTTATGTACCAACTTAAGTATGTCACAATTTTCGAGACAAAATCGCTCGTTTATTCATTCGTATGCTTGCCGTAATTGGTGTCAATTGCAGATTAGCTAGTGTGTTTAGGTCATCTGACTATTACTGACTTGGCTTATCTATTGACATAGTCGGCCGGCTTAGATGCTGTACTATCAGAAACACCTAGAGAGAAAAATCTTTAGTTTTTTAAAACACATCCAAATACTTGCTGAAGTCGTTTGTCGCTCGTTGCCTTATGCAAGTCTTGTATATTCGTTGCAAATGCAATACTGATAGAAGGTACTATTGTGGTATTAGTTTAGTATATTTGTATTAAGCAGCATCTGCAGCGTCCTTTCAATACTTCCTACTTCGTCAAATTTCTTACTGATTACTTAAATTAATTGTGAGTTCCAAGACATATGTAGTTTCTCTCTCGGGAAGTCAATACGCTTCTTTGCTTATTGGCAATCTGAGGTCACCGCTGTTGATCCTGGCTATACAGGAGACACAGCAGTGGGAATGTGCGGTGGACTAGCAGCGTCTCAAGTCATTTCTGATCTTTTGCACTATTGAGCGCTGTTTCTTTTAGAATCTTCTAGAATTGTAAAGAATTGAGCGATTTAGTATCGAGGACAAATGGTATTACCAACGTAGTAATAATTATATCACACTTCCTTGATAGCGTTAAAGTTCCTAGGTCAAGTGTTTACTTTCCTATAATGATTTCCAGATAAGTATATAAAGTATCTGGCACTTTCTCTAACGTGTTTCAACAGAATCTTAAGTACAAAGTATAGGTGTGGAATGTTAAGCTGATCATGTTTACAAAGTAGGTAAAGAAGAAAATCTTCAATTTGGCTTTTTAGACGCAGTCTTTCGAATAGTTATGTTTCACAAAATAACTATTGGAAAAAAGTTTATTTTTGTATGATTTTTGCCACATTATCGACGATAGGTATAAGCAACCAGGGAAACAGAAGCTGATTGTAATTTTGGATAAAACCATATTATATACGCCTAGACTTTTTCAACATCAATTATTACGATGTGGAATTGAGAGGCCAAAACCTGTCTGTTGATCGTTATCGACCCATTAATATAATATGGTTAGGAAATATAATGTAATAGGAACTCAGAACTAACGACAGATGTTCCGGGCCACCCGCCTCTACCAGTACGGCTTCAAAATTCATCAACCGAAAAATTAACACGTGCTAAAAGGCTCTATGCCACATATCCAATCATGTGAAGTGTAATATGATGCTTCGTTTAGAACTAAGTTTTACCCGTGGGTTCGCTCACATCATCCATTGGATACAATATTAGAAACTAAGGTTCCTAGGTCAAGTGTTTACTTTCCTATACAAGATTTCTAATAAAATTAAGAGAGGTACGGCACAGCGGATAATCCGCTCAAATCGGGGCAGCCCGTCTGGGGAAGGACCTCCACCTTACAGAAGATCGTAGCCAAATAGCATTGGTCTCGGCCATGTTGTGTTCCTACGGTGAGTAAGGTCTCCAGAGCTCCACTTGGTTGGGAGGGTTGGCAACGCGTGAGTGATACCCCCGGTATTGCAAACGCCTATAGGTTACGGTGACGGCTTACCATCAGGCCGACCGTATGCTTGTTTGCCACCTGTGTTGTATAGACAAAAAAAAACTTTGTTTTGGTCAGTTCCGCACATTTTGAAGTTAATGACACAATTATGGCCGTCACTGTCAAAAGAAAAGAGACAGCTTGAGATTTTAATGTAGAATTAAGTTTAAAATGCGTTTGTTACCATTTCACGGTTAAATACACACAGATTTAGGAAAACAAAGTATGAAGAGATATAGTTACAGACATGGAAAAAACACAGAATAGTTTGATCAGGGAATAATATTGGGAACAAACGGGATAGCACTGGAAAAACCGCGGTGCGCCAAACAAAATAAAATGTTGGTTAGGTTCCGGCTCTATGCTGTGTCCAAGGCCAGCCATTAATTACTTATTTACCTTATCACTGTTTTTTTATCAAAAGAAACGTAATTATTGTATTTAAATAAAAAAAATATAAATAAACTTAAAGGTTTTATTTTTAAGATTTCTTCAATGATGATGATCAAGTTTTTTGTTTTTGTTAAAATTAATGATTAGGTAAGCATAATAATAAGAAAACATGATTTTCGACAAAAAATGTGGATAGTTTACCGTCACACAGACTGAGTTAAAAATGAAGAATTATAAACAAAACATGGCTTTTTGTCAATTGAAATACGAAGGACTATTCTCGGGAAGTAAGTCGGTCCTCTTTTTAAGTGAATTGTAAATTCTTTTATGGGAATAAATTTAATGAATAAACTATTTTGTAAAATAAATACGAAATCCTGTAATATCAATGGCTATTGGACGACCTCCGTGGCGTAATGTTTACCACGCCAGACCGCCACCCAGGAGGTCCCGGGTTCGATCCCCGGTCGGGTCATGATGAAAAACGTACTTTTTCTGATTGGCCTCGGGTCTTGGATGTTTATCTATGTATGTATTTGTTATAAAATATAATATCGTTGAGTTAGTATCCCATAACACAAGTTTCGAACTTACTTCGGGACTAGCTCAATCTGTATGAATTGTCCCTATATATTTTGAATATAGCCGCAAAATATTTTAACCTGGGGGACGGCAATAACGATATTGTGTATTTACGCCCATCCGTCCGTCACATCCAATTTTATAAGACGATTATCTTTCTTTCTTCCTTTCAGGTTATTCAGATAGAATCATTATTCATTCAGGTCAATGGAAATACATTCAGATAGATCATTACTCGTTGACGTCACAATTTATCCAGTGTTGACGTCTAAATCTAGAAATAGATCCGTTTAGCATATCTAAGTCAAGATTCACTAATTGTATCTCAATCGTGAGGCCTCATTACAGACAATTAGACGGAATTAAACGCTAGCGCAATATCTATTGTTGAAGATTCTCGATTGAAATGTGGACAGGTTGGTTGAAGACCTGTCACGACTTAACTGAACATTGTTCGACTTCTAGATCACCTTCGATACTCAGTCCAGTTTGATAGCCTGATGTCGAAAGTGTATAAATATAAAAACATTCAAAAACATTTAGGAACCTTGACTTGCGAATTTATATTTTACACAATTTTATATCGTGTGTTCTGCATTTAGGAATGAAAAGACGAAATTCACTAATTTTAGGTATTGGAAATCCAGCATTATACGAGTACTTTCCCAAATTGTTTCAACCACTTGTCCCTAACTTCAATAATCTATGTTATTTATTACTTTTGAGGTAAAGGCACAGAATTAATATAGTACTAACGTAGTAAAGGTCTTAAAAACAATGGGCGAGTGAAGTCACGAAAGTGTCAATATTTTATGCATAACTTCCTATATTTGAATGAATGAATACTTATGCTTTATTTGCAAAAAAAAAACAGAGAAAAAATATTTTTCAATAACAATGTTTAGTTGCAACAATAGATTTAATTTAAAAAAATCTATTAATACCAGCCATAATTACTGCTGACAGAGAAAGTGGCCATTCTATAAGTATTTTTTTGGGTCCATTATATTATGTATCAGTACTGTTCAATTATTTCCACTGTCAGTTTGTTACGATGTGGAGAATTTGATCTTGGTTGTTTTGGCCTCTGACACACATCTGTTCGTCCGCCATAAAGTGTTAACGTATGTGATTTATTTGGACAACTTGGCTTACTTATTACTTTTTTATTCTTTTTTTTTATAATGTGATTTATTTTGTTTTTAGTTGGCAACAATATTCTATTAAATTACTTCGGTTCATGTGTCTTTTAACTTTTTGTTTATTATGTGCTAGTGCAATTTTGTTGTAAGTACTAACAATTGCAATCGGTTCCTCTTTTTCCCGTTTTCCAGGATAAAAACTATTATTTGTCCTGGATCCCCATGCCAAATTTCTTCTAAATCGGTGCTAATCAAAATTATTCAGTTACTTTTACATCTATAATACGTTACAAAATTAATTTAAAAACAATTAAATATTTTGGACAAACAAGAAAAATCTTTATAAATTCTCTCAAAATTACGTATGCAATGAAATAAAGTGAATAAATCAATAATGACCTGTAACACTGAACAGAAAGCAAAAACAGTATTTATAAACTAGTTTTCAATCCACTAACCGTGTCATCTTTATGTAAATGTAAAGTAATCGTGTAAGATGGTTATTATGTAATTAATTTGGTCTATGCAACAATAGGCGATAGCTCATTTAGAACAATAGCGTAGCTGTAGGAACGAGTTATGAGGAGCCTAACTGATGGTCAAAGAGATTTGAAAAGGAAACAAAACGGAGCTAATTGAGGTAAATTCAATGTTTTGATGCATTTAAAAGTGTTAATTTGTAAGTTATTAATTGTTTGTCCAAATCATCATCGTTAACTGAAGTTTTTGAAGTGAAAACTCTTTAGCGGCGTTTGGCACTTTTTTAGATGGGCGAAAAAAGTTTAACCCGCGTCAGATCCGTAGCTTGATCGAAAAAGCGTAAAATTCCCTAACCATTCCAAAATATTCAATAATGCACAACGTTGATGTTTAAGTTTTCACTTCTGCCGGCACTCCCGGAGTGCAACCCGTCCTCTTTTTTAACGGGTCATACCTATTTCGCTGTGCTGCTCTAGGTTTCACTTGGAATTCTTACCATTAAGAAGTCGTGGTTTAAATTGATTAATTATTTACCTGAAACAAGAAGAAAATAATAAGTATCATGACAAATATAAATTGTTTTATGGTAAGCATGTTAATGTGAAATCTATATTTTTGCCATTTCACCAGTATTCTTCCCCTTCAATCATCAAGGTTGACATACTCCCCGATTAATTGCGGGTTAGCGGAGATCAATCTTTATCAATACATATTTTTGTTACATAATAGGTACGATATCAAAATAATATTTCGATTCGGATTAGCAAATAGACGTTCAAGATACAGAAATAAGCGGTTACGCCGTATAACCGCCTTCATACAATCAATCGCTCAATAAATAATGCTATAGAATTTCAAGAACTACCTATTTGAGCTTTACTCGTACTATTATCGCCTTACACTGGGCGTATCTGAGATATGAAACGATCCAGTCCAACTTTCTTCACCATTTTAGGTAGAGGCCAAAGACTTATCTCAACAATCAAGTATAAATCGCTCTATTTAGTTTTATATTCTATACATTCAAGTAATAGGGGAAAGGGACCCTGACATCGAAAGTGGAGATTGTACTCGTATGGACTACGGTAAGTTAAGGAGCATGAAACACGAAAGCCTTATAAGGGCCTTTCATCTATTGCTGTTAAGTTCCTTATAGATTTACAAGTCAGATAAGTTATGAGTTGTTAAATAATTTTGACGTTTTTCAAATTGTTTTCGGATCAGAAATATTTACAAAATATACATATTTTTTAATGAAAAAATTCAACTCACTACCCTAGGATATGAATCCATGATCTCTCGATTGCCGGCCAAGTGTTCTTCCACCCACATACCTATATCGTTTTCTAAAAAAGGCACAAGGTTTTGTTTACTATATTATAGCTACATTCTGATCGGTAAACTTGTTTGATATTTTACGAGCATAAAAAGAATAAAAATGACTAAGTACTTTTTTAATTATTTCCTAATTGACGCTAAGAAAGTTTTCGTCGTCGATTGCGTTTTGACAGTACGGTGTTACATTTCGATCATTACGTGAATACGTTTCACAAACAAATGCTTTGCTCTTGTTAAAGACGAAACCAAATACTATATTTTGAAATGTTCAACATCACTTTACATGTGATCGAGCGCGTTTTTTGAGTCGGTAAACAAATGGTGACACGATCGTCACGAAACCAAAATGCCAACATCTACTTGCTGTATGATGCTTTACATTGGAATTTATAGGAAAATAGTGAATAAAAGGACAAACAGAATTTCTTTAACAATGGTATAGAATTTGTATAAACATTCCAGATGAATTTCTATGGTAGTGACAATCATATTAAAATTCGTTGCGTGGTTTTAAAGAAAGCGAAAAAATACACTTACTCAAAACACTGCCTGCATCAACAAAAAAATTTTTTTATTAATGTCCATCATATTTTGAGCAGTGTAAGTAAATATATTTTTCTATAACTTTCTACTAATGAAGATCCCGTGTGAAGATCTCGGAGTCAAAGTGTTAATAGTATACCGTTGATATAATAGGATGATAGGCAGTGAGGTCATGATTGTACGATTTGCTTTGTAATTGTAGACGACACTCGACAGCCATCAACACGTAACTTTTGGATCAGATTGAACGACTTGACATTATAAGATGTTTGAATCAATCTGATTAAGTATTTATTATTGTTATGATTAAAAATAAATACGTTACTTCATGTTGTTAATAATAATATTATGCAATCCCTTTGTCATCGAGCGCACGAGTTTTTTTTTGGTAAAAATATGTAAGTGACATATAACTGCATTAAATTCTTTGCATGACTTAAAAGAAGTTAACGGATAACCAGAAAGACAGAAGCAGATAAGCTCTACCTATTACTACCAATAGATTTCAACGAGCGTACTATAACTTATTAATAAATATTTACTAACGAACTAAGTAATTTTAAATGGCATGACATATTTCGAACTCTAGAAGATGAGAGTTTTTTCACAGGTGATTAAATATCTTTAATTTATGAGGTACTTATTACGAAAAAATTTAGTTTTGTTGTTATAAAAAACAGTGTTTCTCTAACGCTATACAATATATTCTCATAGAGAAAATCAATAGAAAATTATATACTACTCTGTTGAACATATTATTAAACATCAACTCTCAAAAGTAGGCTTGACATGAATAAGATGTATGGCATTAGATTTCCTCAACAGTGCACGATCATTTTGCATTACCGCGAGAAACGACCATCAATATGTTTGAAGTTTCATTACCTTCACAAAACTAGGAGAAATTTCGCATCTCATTTGCAAGCGTCAATGCTCAGCTTTCCCGGCTTAAGGATACACTGGACTAGAGAATTTCCATTTTTCAAGTGTCAAGTGTCGCGTCTGTTGTATGGATTAAATCTCTAATATTAAAAGCAACAAAGGTTTTTACTTGTATATTTCCAGACCGACTCCAGAGAGAGCTAGAGTAATGCCCTGAAGGTAGTATTAACATGAACAGATTATTTAGTTATTTTTTATATGCTAATCTATACAATGACTGTGGATTTGAAGAATTTATTTTTCTTTTGATATCGAAATAATCGAGGAAGGCTATTCCTGTAACTTAACTCGGCTGCCCAAAATGAAAATAGCAAAGAAAAATTTCGTCTTGACAAGTTGCAAGTCTCTTTGCTGGAAACGTCTTGTGAAAAAATAAGTGAGTATATGTATTGAACTGTAAAACAATATTAATAGCTTAATTTAATAAAAAATAGCTTAATTAAAGAACAGAAGAATTAAGGACGGAAACAGCCGTGGGCATTTAAAAAATAAATGGAACCATAAGCACAGATTACTTTCCACAAAGGTGTGCGATCGAAAGCCATCGCTGTTCTTAAATTCGTAATGACCGCGTTATGTGGCGTTTACGTTTTAGTTATAGCATAATAACTCTGTAATAACTGTGTTAATAGTGCACAGAAGAAAGTGAAATTGAGAATTCAAATGGGTGAAATTTTATCTAAAAGTGCGATGTTGTTTGACTTTCGCTGGTGCAAAGAGTACGTAATGGATGTAATTTCAACGATTCCCGATGGACTTTTTGCTCGTTTTCTGATGATACGTTAATTATTTTACAACAAAAATTTAATCATAGTATGGTTCAGAAATTCTGGTAAGTTAATAAAATAATTCGCCGAGATGATGATGATGAAAAAACAGCGGGGTAACTCTGCCAGCCTTCTGGGAACACTCCCGTTTTCGAGGGATCTGGGTCAAGTTTTTTATTTGTAAAGAGTACTTGTTGAGTTTTATTTCTTTTAATTATGTACGTTCCGATGAAAAAATAATTAATAATAGATTCAGAAAGCGGAGGATTGCTTTTGGTGGAAAGTCCTACAACCCTATACCCAGCAAACATAAGCTGACACTGATGATTTATCTCATTTATCAGTATGCGACATTTGCAGATGATGAAATAATTGTACCTACATGAAAAATTCAACCAATTTTATTATAACACATTTCCAAGTGTTTTCCAGAAGATTTACAGATTTCGTTCAAAGATTTGCATTGTTTGCTGAAAAAAATATGTTAATACTTAATTAAAAAATTTAAGGTTCTTCTGATCATAATCAAGAGACTCGATATAAAACAGGCACATTGATACTGTTTTCTGTATCACGACCTATTGCGCTATTGAGCTATAAAATATTATCAGTAGTTACATTATTTTTCACTTCATGTTAATATACTGTGTACTGTAAACAGAATAAATCAAGTTGTGTGGTCAGAGGCCTGATTCACGTCATTGAATGCGCCTACGCATCACGTACCTTGTCGGACGTGGGTGGAAACATGTCGGGCAGGTAGTCAGTACAACGGAGGCACCCAAATTTATCAGAATACGACAGTTGCATCGTAATCTAATGTCATGAATGAATGTAACTGTACAAATTCAAACAACCTACATTACTGACAGTCATACGCTAGCGGATGAACTCACATCAAAATTTGATAGCGTGGTTTTGTTTTTATCATAACAAGCCATCGACATATTATATCTCGATGTAACAAGTGTTTAATTTACTTGCAATATTGTGGAATATATTGAAAGCGTTTTGGGGAGGCCTATGTCCGGCAGTGGACTTCTTGTGATCGATGCTTAGGATTGATGTGATGAAAATTGTGTAACAGAACTAAGTGCATATGGTCAATTCTGCTGATCCGGTCTACTATAGCCTAGCTTCCTTTACACAGTTTATCTAAAATAATTGATTGATTTAAAACACCAATGACTAGACAACAACAACTGCAATAACTATTGATGTACCAATATAGAGACGCAAAACAGATACAAACGTACAAAATATACAGAAGTAGAAATATGTAGTCCTAAACTATGTAGTTCTTGGCATTCGACACATAATTTTTTTAGTTGTACATAACAATACAATATGCAATTAAATTTTTATTAATTAAAATGATTAACTGCATATATTCCATTTAATTTACTGGCTTTTTACGTAAACAAACACTTAAATAGTGAATAGGTGTTTGGCATTGATTTCTAGAAATAGTATGACATAACTCTGCCCAGTCTATTGACAATTATTCTATTGTGGACGTCCAACAGGCCTGGTGGTCGAGTGGCTGGCAATGGTCACTTTATCTCGAGGGCCGCGGGTTCGAATCCTGCGCAAGGCAAACATTTGTGTGCATGAACATGTCTTTTTGCCTTGGTCTGGATGTTTTCTATGTATAATAAGTATTTATTAAAAAAAAAAGTATTTAAGTAAATTTATCAATCTAGTACCCATAGTACAAGCTTAGTAGCTTAGTTTGGGACTAGAAGGCGTTGTGTGATTCGTCCAAGAATATTTATTTATTGTTTATTTTTGGACCGAAAAATAAATTGAACGAATCTCGTGTAATGACTATTATTATGAATGGTTATTCGTGAGATTGTACGCACGAGCGAGCAATCGTAACAGTAGTAATACCTATGAGAATAAGTAATTCATATTGAATATTCATTTGTTAGTTTGTAAAACATGCAATATGCAAAACCAAAACGTTTCCGCATGGCTTCCGATCGCAAATAATTACGAATTTATTGTTTTTAATTTTCTTATTATGGGTGGGTTTATGTCGAAAAAAACACACCGTTTTTGTTGTAAGTAATATTTTAATTTAAAGATTTCGCGATAAAGTACGTTTTAAAGGAAATATTCTCGATAGTAATCTTGGTAGGAAGAAGTTAATTTTTTTTGTGCCCAATGAGGCACAGCGGCAGGCAGTATGTTGAAGTCTTTTAATCGTGTATCTTTTCTTAATCTTTTGATTGAGTGGAGTTAAGTAGATGGCGTAGAGCTTGAAGATTTGAAGAGAATCAATCTGTCATCTTTTTCGTAAGCTTCACGCAATTGGAGATTACTTTGAAAACCAGATATACCTATAGGCTTTTTCAAATTCATGATTATTGTATATATAGACACCTAAGATTGAAGATTAGATGAACAGATCTTTACATGGATCGACAGCCATCTGACCCCGACAAACCAAGCCAAAGGGGAAGCTAGACCTTTCTTACGTTAGGTTACAATCCTTTCGAAACACAATTTCTTGGACATGTTTTAGACCTAAGTCTAAGATCAGATTTTTTACATGGAGCGACGTTTGTCTGACCTCTATAACCCAATCGAGAAGATATTTCCTGCATTAGGGTGCTACATATAGATCAATGCATTAGGTCACAAGTCTTTCTAAAAAGATTTCATGAGACGAGCGGGCTTCCCAAAGATTTCCCAAGAAGTTTCGTTAGCTACCGATCAAGTGATAAATTAGAAAGACCTTTGTACATAAATGTGAAAACACGAATTGCAGTAGATCTGATCTAAATTTATAAGCCTGAACCAGGAACCAGGCTGGTTCATTACCCACTGAATTGTCACGACTCAATTATTATGGTGATTGTCAGTCGAATTCAGTGGGATATTTCCCTGATGCTTGAATGATATAAACCCAGACAGACAGTGTGGGTTGCTTCCTACTTTACCATAATCGAAAGTGATAACTGTTTAATAGTGGAAATTAATGTGACATCCACTAGTTAGCTCTTGTGAACTTCATAGTTACTTCTGGGTATTGCATAATATTATTTTATAATTTCACTATATTTATATTTCCATTGTAGACACAAAATAAGTATCCATATATAAACGCTTGCAATAGCGGGGGTATCACTCACGCGTTGCCAACGCTCCCAACGCCTCCAAGTGGAGCTCTGGAGACCTTACTCACCGTAGGAACACAACATGGCCGAGACCAATGCTATTTGGCTACGATCTTCTGTAAGGTGGAGGTCCTTCCCCAGACGGGTTGTTTTGAAAAACTACTTATAACTTATTTATATAAATACATATGTTTGTAACATAAACATCAAATATCGAACTATTTTAACATCATCATTTCGCCACAGAAAGTCATAACTAATTGTTGTTATAAATGTTTTTATGTTGTAAATAAAATTAGTTCCAAAGTGGTTCCAAACGCATTTCTGAATAAGCGTAATATACAAAATACTCGTGAAGTGTTCTCTACCATTTCTCTACTATATTAGTCACTCAATCAGGAGTTTCAGCTTTAAAATACCTCTTTCCCCATTTCAAATCAACGAACGGTTTCACATAACACCCACGTATATCATGCCCTTTAATGGGTGAGGAAATACGTAGGTTGTTGAAGGCGACATGGTTGCATTTGATATCCATTAGTACACAGAGTACTTCTATTAACAATTTTTATTGTAAACTGCCGCAATGTATCGAGATATTTATAACATTGTAATGTCTCATAAAGTACAAACAATTATGTAATTAGAAAACAGAAGCATTTTGCGATAACGATCTGTGTTTTACGATGTAAGTGAAGTGTGGATTATGTATATAATTTTCCATCAAAGATGATTATCAACACTATTTAAAACATTTAGCATTATGAATACAACACCTATCTATATATATAAAAGAGAAAATCACTGACTGATTCATCACAAAATCTCCGAAACTACAAGTACCAGGAGTCTCAAATTTTGCGTGGGGGTTCCTTTTGGGGCGTAGGTGCTCACTAAGAAAGGATTTTTGGAAATTCATCCCCTAAGGGGGTAAAACGGGGGTGCAAAGTTAGTATGAAACTTTGCCGTTTTTGAAGTTACTCTAATGAAATTCAGCATGAAGGTTCTTTACTGAAAAGCATGAAACATGAGTAAAATATTTTTTTCAAAATTCATCCCGTAGGGGGTTAAACGGGGGTGCAAAGATAGTATGAAACTTTGCCGTTTTTGAAGTTATTCAAATGAAATACAACATTAAGGTTCTTTATTGAAAGGCATGAAACACGAGTAAAATATTTTTCTCAAAAATCATCCCTTAGGGGGTTAAACGGGGGTGCAAAGTTAGTATGAAACATTGCCGTTTTTGAAGTTATTCGAATGAAATTCAGCATGAAGGTTCTTTATTGAAAGGCATGAAACACGAGTAAAATATTTTTCTCAAAAATCATCCCTTAGGGGGTTAAACGGGGGTGCAAAGTTAGTATGAAACTTTGCCGTTTTTGAAGTTATTCGAATGAAATTCAGCGTGAAGGTTCTTTATGGAAAGGCATGAAACACGAGTAAAATATTTTTCTCAAAAATCATCCCTTACGGGGTTAAACGGGGGTGCAAAGTTAGTATGAAACTTTGCCGTTTTTTAAGTTATTCGAATGAAATTCAGCGTGAAGGTTCTTTATGGAAAGGCATGAAACACGAGTAAAATATTTTTCTCAAAAATCATCCCTTAGGGGGTTAAACGGGGGTGCAAAGTTAGCATGAAACATTGCCGTTTTTGAAGTTATTCGAATGAAATTCAGCATTAAGGTTCTTTATTGAAAGGCATGAAACACGAGTAAAATATTTTTCTCAAAAATTATCCCTTAGGGGGTTAAACGGGGTGCAAAGTTAGTATGAAACTTTGCCGTTTTGAAGTTATTCGAATGAAATTCAGCATGAAGGTTCTTTAGGCGATACGAAGTTCGCCGGGTCAGCTAGTATTTATTATAATGCTTAACAAGATAGAGGCGGCGCTTTTCGTTGGATATCGTGAGAAAAAAAGATATTTAAATATTTTCTTTCTACCAGAAAACGAGTGACAGTAACAAATATTAGAGGACAAAAAACTGAATTATCTGACGGAAGGGAATCATCATTGTTTATGTGTTACCGTAGCAGCAGCAACCCCAGTGGAGCCGAGGCCGAAGTATTTATCAAATATTCAGTCAAATGTTTTTTAGCCTACATACAAATACGACTTGCTAATTTTATTATAGGTGCAGTCTTATTTAGCTTTGCACTTAGCAGTACAAATCCAATTGTTAAAAGTAATAAAACGAAATTTAGCTAATCTTTGCTCCTAATAGGACCTGTACATGAAAATATAATAAACAGACAATTACTCTTAATCCTAATAGATACAAGTACCCTTTTGAAACTTGGACCACTCGCGGATCCGATTTTGCAATTTCGCTTTCGGCTTCACAACAACAACTTTTTAATTTATTGCGTAATAAAAAGGACAGTACAAGAGTTACAGAGTTGATATCAATATCACCTGTTCCTTGAACAATGCGTTCACTTTCGTTGACTTTATTATCGCGTATCGAAAACTTAAATCGTGACCGACTCCGGACGCGATCTCGCGGCTCCCTTTCCATCGTCACGAACCACTATTAATGACAACCTTTAATGTAAGAATGTTAGTAAAAACACATCAAATACAGTACAATCCATTTATAGTAATCCTATCAATATAATAGATGTGAAAGTTTTTGAGGATGTCATGAGGAGGATGTTTGTTATTTCCCACAAAATAAGTCCGACGGATTCTTCTTTTACTGTCGCGTTGGAAATTATTCATGATGGATATCATCATCTCAGCCACAAGAAGTTCAATGTTGGACTGACAAACGCTTCCATCCAATGACTTCCTGCGACTTTCCTTACGTCGTCTAACCACTTTGACGGGTATATTGCACGATAAATTAAGATTAGAATGAAGATATTCACTGAATTATTTATTTATTTTATCTGTGTAGGTTTATCAAATATAGATTATCGGATAATGTGCTTTTTATTATGTTTTTTTTTAATTTCTTAAGTACCAAACGCCCATAAAAACCAAGAATCGTGCTCATGTTTCGCAACAAATCGCTCTACAAGCAATGTTCGCACCGAACCTAGAATGGCCTTTAAAAGACGGGCAAAGTTGTATAATGCGCCTTTTAATTTTGACCTGAACAACATTCCACTTTACAACTAAAGGGTCGAATGATATAACACTGTTGCAATCATAATTCAGGTGTAGTTCCTTCCTGCATTTCAGGTGATCGAAATTGTTCAGTACCTTTCAATCTGATGTAATATTTATGTAATTATTTGAGACTATATTTCAAAATATGCAATAATTTACCGACTACATAAATTGTATATAGCTCCAAGAAAGAAAACTTTTTTACCGTTCCAAGCATCCGATTATGCGTTAAGAAATGAGGTGATTCTTATATCAAAGATGAACCTAATATATTCAGATATAACAAAACACCATGACGAAACCCTACCTAACCTAAGGTAAGTCTTCTTTGCCATCTAGATTGTGGTGGTTTGATCCCGAAGAAATCAGTGTTTTCGGCAATTCCTTAGGCTTCATCTTAGCGGATCCCTCTAATTCAAAAAAATTGGTTGTCCGTAACAGAAAGCAGTGGCTAGTAGTAGATTCGTTCGATAAGGTTTAAACGCAGAGATCGTATCGGGTTAAAATGAAATGTACCAGTGCTAACTTTTTTATTTAGTCATTGAAATTGATTACACTAATCATTTATAATGAACTTCATGTTCACGTTAATGAAATTCAAGCTTATAATTAAAATTATTACGGGACGATGGCTGGCTGATTGGAGCGATATCAGTCATTTTCATTCGACGTTAGGGATAAGTACCATCTAAGTATATTAAGTTGAAATGCTACCTAAGAAAAATTCAATATTTAAATGTTAGTTATACATTTGTAAGTTGTAGTTATTATGTTGTAAGTTATATTAAAAATGATATCCTTTCCTTTACATTATAAGAAAAAAGACAAAAAGTTACCTAGTGGAAAGTAACCACCTTAAAACTTTTTCCAAATTTTCCGAAAAATCGAGCTTTATAATAATTATTAAAAATTGTCAGTCTTTCTATCTATAGTCATACAGTATTCAAATATTATTAAAATATTTTAATTATTATGTAGGGTAGGACGTACAGGTACTACAACATTATTCCGATCAGCCTCTGTGACCGACTTCATGTGAATAATAACAATGTATTTTTTACACTTAGGTGCAGTGCTGTTCATATTATTTTTAATCAAAATTTTACATGCAGAAGAAGATTCAAAAGATATAAGTTCCTTATGTGAGAACATCGATCGATCGTACAAATATTACATTTTATGTGAATCAATGCTTCCTGACGAACTAATACCGCGGGAGGAATTTAGACGAGGACCGAAGTTAGATGAGAATATAAAATTGAAACAAATTCCCAATGGTGGAAAACTGTACATTGGCAAAGAAGAAAAACCAGACGGTAGTTTTGGTGTACACTTTATAATACCTCTTGATCATGATTCAAAATCTCTATTGCCAAGTTATGAAGATGAAGATGAAAGTTTCAACAAAGGCGAGAAAATTTCATACTCAGAGTTTAATAATGATTTGTCTCTTGATATCGTGGATTTAAATAGAAATCATAACTAATAACTATAAAGAATGACTTAACCCTGATGAAGATTGCTGCCATTGGATTGAAATACAAATTTACAACCAGATAATTCGCGTCTTTTTCCTTACAATTTTATCAACTTATCACATGTTTCACAATATCTTCTTTATCATTTATATGAATAGTTTTTTTTCTGATGAATCGTCGAAAAATCATACAAATAGATAGGCTTTATGGACGTTATCGTGCATTAAACTTAAAATTTGCTGGTGTTAGAGCTTCTACAGTACCGCACAAACGAGAAGGTATGATTAAGATCAAAAAATGTATCTGGGCCATTCTATGTCATCATTATTAACATAAGCCGAAGGTCTAAACACCGTTCCACTCTCGTCACCTCTGATCAAGATATCAGTTGTGTATGAATTTGAATACAATAGGACAGATGACATGCGATATAAGGGTACGACATGTCGTGGTCACTTATCAGTATCACTATTTTACCAAACTAATGTTCCAGAAACAATCACGAATGTATTTAATACTAATAGGCACCTGCAAAAAATATTAGGTTTGGAAGGAAAGGATTCTATTGCGAAACCTTCGTTTTATAGGGTGAGAACGTAAAAATTGTTTATATATTATTATCTAATCTAACCCTTATGTAGCTTGAAACATAAAAACCCACCAACTTTTCAACCAAAATTTATCTTTAATTGATGACAGGATGCGTGCAATGTAATGATAATAGTTAAAGATGATGCCTAATTAGCGTCAAAAACTGCAAAAAACAACGTTGCTAAGCAAAATAATAAAGAAACATACAATTAAAATATATTAAGAACATTGAATTTAACCGTACGTCGGAATAATACAAACAATTGAATGTTGAGAAAACGCTTATAAAGTGCCGCTAAAGAATTGAGTAATTTTTATAATTATGTCATTGGCATGGCGATGACACCGTGCACATCGTTCCCACTGGAAATAATTGCTTCATTCGTTGATAAACGCCAACCTAACACAACAATGTGTAAATATTAAACGTTCATTTCGTTCTGCTGGTTCAATTAAAACTTAATTATGAAGAAAAATAAACAAGGTAATAGTTTCAAATTGTACTTTATCGGATTAGAAACAGACGTTAGTAAGGTTCTAACTGGCAGTCCAGGTACTCTCCTATCCTATGGGCATTTTAGAAATGAAAATTATCCTTATAACATATTAGCCAGTGATAGTTTCGTTGAAATTGGTCTTTTGGAGGTGTTCATTTAAGTGAATTTCTAAGCCTACGTTGGCTAAAAGATGTTGTTTTGTTACAAACAGATATGACAATTTATGAGATGAATGTGGAAGATGTCAATGGGCAAGTAAATGTTAAACCTAAATACTACTCAATAGTACAAAGAAATCCAAAATGACCAAATTTCTAAACAATGACAAACTTTCTTATATTATTTTGATGGCTATCGTAAAACCACAACGGTATGCTGAATCAACATTACATTTGCCTTGTTAACCCACCAGTATTAACCTCAAAAACAAACTTTGTCTAACGACCTCCCTAATGACTCCGTCAAAACGATTCATTGAATTCTTAATAATTCTAACGGTGGTTTTATATACGACTATTTGGTTATAGGCGTAGAGCGTGCTACAAATGGGTAAATGGGCTTACAATGAATGGAATGGAACGCAGGTACTTTTATGCACTTGTGCACAAACAAAGACGGTATAAAAGCATACTTGTGAATAAATTAACATGTATTTCAAGTTCGTGTAGTGAATGTATAAGTAAGTATACTTTGAGAAGTATGACAATTTTTTTTTTGTGAATATTTTTGTCGTAACAAAATTATGTTTCTTTTCCGTACTTCCATTACGATGATAATTTCAGAAAGTGCACTAAATTATTCTATAAAACTAATTTATGTCAAGATTCCGAAGGAAAGTTGCAATATGTGTATCACTGGGTCGATTACTCGGCTACAGTTTAACCTCGTTTCAGGCTATTGTACCTGATAAGGATAATAAAATGTTCATGTAAAAATGTAATAAATGCTACAACAAAATAAAAAGCTTCCTTACACATCTTACCTTGAAACTGCGTGTGACCACACATCTTAACTTATATGGGCATAATGGTCCAACAACCACACATTTATTGTGACATTCCTAAACTGTTTTTCTCTAGTAAAAATTATTTAGAATAAATATTATATTTATTATACACTAGTCTGTAAGCTATTTTGTGTTCTCGTACTATGTTTGTTTGTATTGTATTGTTTATAGTCTGTGTGTTGCAAATGAAGCATATTCTATCTATCTATCTATTTTTTAAATAGCAGTCAACCACCGGAGCTGATATCAGTAAGGGATGTAATGTTATTTTCCTAATTGATAGATTTGCTCTTATGCTTTTTTTTGCAGAATTCAACAGTAGGTCTTCGTTATAAAAACAGTCCAAATCTCCAGTCTCAATCTCTAGAGCTATCTTGCTCAGAATATATCCAGAATATACTCTATGTCTGCTCTACGATGTTACCGAACAAGAAACATATGGAAATATAAAATCCAAGTTCACTGAAGTGAAAACCAAATTTACTATAGGCAGTGGCGGATTATCCTTAAGGCAAACTAGGCACGTGCCTAGGGGCGCGAGGTAACAAAGGGGCGCGCGGGCGCTTAAAAAAATTACATAAAATTTGATGGATTTTCACCTGTTGGGAAACTCGATTGAGGCCTTCGAGCATGGTGCTAAGTCCTCCAGCGACTATCCGTCATGATCACGATGTCGTCGGCAAATCGAAGGTGAGTGCTATACTTGACGTTGATGCCGAATCCTTTCCAGTCCAAAAGCTTAAAGGCATCTTCCAGAGCGGTCGTGAACAGTTTCAGAGATATGACATCTCCCTGTCTCACGCCTCTGTGTAATGAGATTGCCATCGTGTTCTGTTCCTGTACTCGAACTGACATGGTGGGATTTTAGTATAAGCACGTCAACGCTTCGATATAACTTGCGAGCGAGACGATTCGTGTTGACCCTTGAGAACAGCTTGTAGACGTGGCTCAGAAGCGAGATAGGTCTATAGTTCTTCAAGAGGGTTTTATCGCCCTTTTTAAAGAACAGAACCACCACTCTTCTGTTCCACGCCTCAGGCGTTTTGCCCTCGAATAAGAGCTTCTGCAGGACTTTAAGTACCGGTGTACCACCCGCTGTCAGAAGCTCTGCAGTGATTCCGTCCTCGCCCGGCGCCTTGTTGTTCTAAAGCTGTTTAAGAGCCATCCTAATCTCGTACAAGCTGATGTCTGGGATGTCTTCGGTGTAATGTTGGGTTAGCGTGGCCCTTGGGTCCCTCGCAGTTCTGCTGCTGACGGGTTTGGTGAATGAGGCATCATAAAGCTGCCCGTCGAACCTCGACTTCCTTGAACACCTCTGCCGTCGTTGACGCCATGCTACCATCATTCGTCTTAAGCTTAGTCAGCCGGCTCTGCCCAATAATGTCTCTTGCGAACACTTTAGAACCTTTATTTCGCTCAATCGACTCCTTGATGCATTTAGCATTGAAGGAGCGAATATCGTGTCGCAAGGACTTTGATATGGGGTCTAAAAATGAACATGGACAAGACGAAGATCATGTCGAATGTCCATGTCACACCCGCCCCGGTCTCAGTTGGAAGCTCGATCCTCGAAGTTGTTGACGAGTACCTTGGACAAACTATCCAATTAGGTAGGTCTAACTTCGAGAAAGAGGTCAATCTTCTCGTCCAAAATTCCTCAATGCTTGAAACGAAGAACCTTCGAGCAATGTGTGTTGTCAGTGATGACGTATGGATTCGAGACGTGGTCGCTCACTATAGGCCTCATAAGAAGGCTAACGGTCACTCAGCGAACCATGGAATGAGCTATGCTTGTGGTTACGCTACGAGATCGAATCAAAAATGAGGAGATCCGTAGCAGAACCAAAGTAACCGACATAGCCAAACGCATCAGCAAGCTGAAGTGGCAGTGGGCAGGGCATATAGCGCGCAGAACCGATGTCCGATGGGGCAAAAGGGTTCTGGAATGGCGACCACGTACCGGAAAGCGCAGCGTAGGACACCCACCTACGGTGGTCAGACGACCTAAGGCAAGTCGCAGGAAGCAGGCCCGCAGGTCGCACTGGAAACGTTTGGGGGAGGCCTATGTCTAGCAGTGGACAAATTGTGGCTGGGATGATGATGATGAGATGGATTTCCATGTTCGTTACTATTATCTTGGAGTGATAAGAACAGCCTCGTCTTTAATATAAAGTGACAAGTTTGACAGACCCGGTGGTCGAGTGGCTAACAATGGTCACTTTATCTCTAGGGCCGCGGGTTCGAATCCTGCGCAAGGCAAAGATTTATGTGCATGAACGAACATGTCTGTTTGTCTTGGTCTGGGTGATTCCAAGTATAATAAGTATTATTTTATAAAGAAAAGTATTTATAATGTATTTATCAGCAATCTAGTACCCATAACAGCTTAGTTGCTTTGTTTGGGACTTGATGGCGTTTTGTGATTCGTTCAAAAAAAATTATTTTATTTATGTAGTGTAGGTATATAAAACTTCCAGCTATGCAATGAGACAGATAAAATACAGTCATTTACTATTACCCGTAGTATTTAGTAAAAAATTTGTAATATGGCCGCTAGGGGCGCCCATGCGGTGCTTGCCTAGGGCGCTCTCGACATTTAATCCGCCTCTGACTATAGGACTTCATTATAGTAATAAATAATGTATGCTTGACATCGGACTGCTAAAAGGAAAAGAAATCACGCCTAGTTAATTAATCAGTGACAATACTGACAACAGTAATGGTTTATGAGAAATGTAACGATGAACAATAATTGAAGGTCTACTCAACAACGGTTGATAAAGAGGTAACTAATGTTAAAGGAGCGTACAATATCTATAGCCTTCAAGTCTATTCAATGGTTAGTTCTCACGCCGACTGCAATAATTAAATGTATAGATCAATTAATAAGAAAAATGGCATTAGACATTGAAGGTACGGTACATGTCCATTAAGTTTTTTTCTTGACGTAGTGATTCTTTATTTCTAGGTTAAGTAAGATTTTGACAACCTATATGTCAGATAAATACTGTCAACTCATAAAATGACTACGATAAGTTAACTGGAACTTATCAGAAAGTGGTGACACGCAAGCTTTTAGAACTAGCATGATGTATTGATAGGCTTAAGTTACGGTTTTGTGAATCATTTTGAGATGTCCATGCACCACTATGACTACTAGTTCTGTGCTTGTGTATAATGTGATCTGCGTTAGTAGTTATGAGTGCCATCAATCAATGTGATGTAAAATCGTGTGAATAGTTTACATCATTGTAACATGACATGTAATTGTAATAGTTGATAGTATGCATGTAACTTGTAAAAACGCGTGAAGAGGTTATTGTCATTAGGCAATATACATAATTGGAAAACGCTGAAGTACCCTGTTTTAGTACCGACTATTTTGTTCTGCATGAAGCAATGATACGTTATGTCGTTCGTTCGTCATCCTATCAGAACATCAATAATTTTTGGCGATTTCATCCAAGCTGAACCTACTAGCAATGCATCTCTTCGGGCTTCGGGCCTTGCTTTATTTCCAGCAATTTCCTACATATCTTTAGTAAGATCAATTGATTACAGTCTTCATCCAGCGTTTTTCTACGATCCTTTTATGTCACTAATTGACTTGTCTATAATTTGACTGTAATCTGTTGTATATTTGTTTTTTTTTAAATAATTCCTAAACACAATAAATGCAAGATTCTGCTTCTAATCTAAACAAAGCAAATTGAATATTTTTCCAATGAACCGTAACATTCCCTATAGATTAAAACAACTGATCCAATGAACTCTGAACTAGCTTAGAATGTTGTTGGCATTTCAGTTTAAATGCCTTCCAGTTAAATCGTCGAGGTCGATCTTCTAAACTCCCGGTCAAATCTATAATTGCCCAATGAAGAGTTTCTATTAATGAAACATTTAATTTTAATCCTGCGTGGGCAATTTGTTTTAATGGTAATCGTTATCTACAGCTCTTATATTAATTAAAGGCACTTTCTATTTCAGCTCCTTATCAATAAATATAGATTTATAACCCAGGTCTACTCCTAGTTATTAATTATTATTTATCTACAATACTTTCCGGAAATTCCGGGGACGACTGCCTACGGAGACCGTGCCCTACACGTCGCCGACATTAGTATAGTATAGTTTTAAGAAATAAATATTATTAATATGTATGTTAGTCCATAAGGTATTTATAATATGAGCCAGTATTTCTTGTAAATCAGTTGCTTGAAATAAATATATTTTATTATTATTATTATTTCAATAAATTATCTTGACAATTTCCTCCTCTTCCAAGCCGGCAAGGGGCATTTTCTATACAACGACTTCTTTAGACTCATGTACATTATGTCGCTCGGTTGTTCAGCTCTTTGGTGTGCTCTGTCTCTGTGTGTCTGACTTGACTAATACGCCATTATTAGGCATAATCTCTATTATTTTCATACTTTATTTAGATGTGTATATCTAGTCATGTAAATTGTAACAACCTTTTAAATGTCTTGATTCACCGTTACTTAACTTTTAAGACAGTCATGACACTAAATTGCCAACATCATGATAGCCTCTTCCTTCCCACAAGCATCTAGTTTACGAGATGCATATCTACCACGATTGTAATAATTCACCTAATAAAATAGCCCCTGGCTTGCGAATGTTGCTCCGATTTCAGCTCAGATACCGACACAAATTACTGTTTGCAATGTGACTTAGACCAATGCAAAATCAAAATATAGGATATAAAAGTTTGCTTAAAAATGCAGCTACTGGTACAGAAAATGCAGAAAAATAACTTATCACGGTGCATCCCAGTAGGGCAGTAGTAGCCCATACTTGTAGTTCTATAGAACTGTTGAGACCTCATATTAGTGTTTAGTACCCAGTTCTATATGTACTAATAGGTGAATAGCATGGTGAATATCCCAACAGTTCTATAGGACTACAGATATGGGGTACTACTGGGATTCATCCCGTTTTCAAACGCCATGTAAAACATAAGACACCTTTCAGAGGAAACTAGATAGAAATCTTTATTTGCAAAACACAGCTTTAAGTAATAATTAGACAGAAAACTTACAGAGTAGGGAATATATATGCAACAAGGCAGCCTTATTCCTAAAAGCAATCTTTTCAAACTCTCTGAATAACAGTAACCTGTTACGTGATTTGGATATTAGTTGAGATATAAGATAGAAAACAATCATTGTTTTGATACTATCTGGAGATAGTCAATTCTTCGTTTAAATTATGTTATTGATTGAAACTTGAATTGATGTAGATGGCCTTTGCTTGCGATTACTTAGCTGAAAGGTGTAGTGAATCACACTATTGTTTGCTAAATAATATTTACACAGCTTATAAATTAAACTGTTCTTTAGAATATTCTTTCAATGATTATTTATTCAATAGTCATAAATAAACGAAAAACATAACAATGAAGGACGGAGATTAATAAATATAATAATAAATTAAAATTACATTAAAGAATCATCAACCTTTTTGGTTAACCAGGGTGCTGCCAATGCATATTCCGCAAATGTAGTGGGAATATGGAAATTGACAGGAGAGGAGTTAGACTTCCGGATGTCTCACTCACCGAATGGTCGATATTCTGAGCGAGGAGAGAATGATCGAGCTAATCGTAAATGCTCTACCAATCATAGTAGGTCTGTTATTTATTCAAAATCCCAGGAAAATGGAACAATGGGATAGGGAGCGTAATATCGCAAGCACTGGCTATGCTATTATAAACTGGAATAGACTTAACATTATATCCGAATCAGACAGGATTCATAGACACCATAGCCGCGGGCATCGGATAGTTTATTCCAATTTGCAAGAACAAAGTCGAAGATCGAGAGATCACATTCGCTTGCAAGAGTGAAATGATCTAACACTACACTTTAGATTGCATAATAATAAACAGACAATAAAGTAATTTACGCAATGGTGTTAAAAGTGAAAATCGTATGAAAGTGAAATTATCGTAAACGCAAAATTCTCCCATAATTTGCATAGTCTTGCTTGAGGGCAACAAGTGTATGGACCAAATATTATACTCTTCCACTGTCGGTGTTTTACTTGTTTTTATACGTAATAGAATAAAATTACAAATTGAACTCCGACATAGCCAGAGGCAGCTACAAAACTAAATTGATATCTTTCTCCAATTTAATGGAAGTATAATATGATCGGTCGATTAGCTCAATACGATATTGTCTGTTTACCCGCAAACAAGAAAATTGCTGACTGAGTGACTGATCAACGGTGTGAGGTAATTCTTTATGACGTTTCGAAAAGGGATAAGATGGCACATTTTGACATTTCCACTGGATTCAATCAGCAGCCAGTCAGCCAGCCAGTGAATCAGCCAGAGCGGGTAGGATAGAGGCTAGGGGGATAGCGAGTTTTAGGCAAGCCAAATTGCAACAGTTTCGCTAGTGTACAAATATACAGGAAGGAAGGAACAACAAGGAAATATATCCTATAAACGTTACAACGATTAGCTGTTGTTTATACCAATTATACTTATTTAATCTATTGTTATTAAAATATTAGCAAGATATTAGTTTTATATTTAGATTCATTAGATTACCCACGTCATGTTAACGTGCTAATGGAACTATCAAAGGATGTTCATCCGTATTATGTTAACGGCAGTGAAGCTTTAATTTAAATTGTAAACTCAAGCTATTTAAATTATTATTCTAATAAATTCTTCTTGTATTTTGGAACATCTGATGTTTTAAAGGACGGGAGATCTACGAAAGGTCAAAAGTATAAAAAACTGCACAAGAATAAGGTAAGATAAGATGTTCACTGATAATAAAGATAAATGGAAGAAGATAATTAATTATATCTATCATGAAATAGAAATAAGGGCAAAAACAAGCCACAGAAATGAATACAAACAGTTCTAACGATAGTAGGAAATCGCAACGTCGGAGGAATGCGGTTCTCGATTAGTGAGGTGTCACTTACGTGCCACGGGCAGGAGTGCCGTAACCTGTTTCATACGCACGCTCATCCTGTCTCCAGGCACACTTACCATGAATTCTCAATAAAAAAAATACAATATATTGATATAGAAATGATAAAGAATGAGACCGAACACTGATTTGAAATAAAACCACATAATGACACCACAAACTGGACGAAAGCAATGTATTGCAAGATTCAACAGGTACATCGAGAGAGAAATGTAAGTAGGTTCTGTTTTGTAGTTTAGCATAGTTATAAATTAATTAAGACGCCAAAGCAGCAAACATAGTTAACACTCTTGATTATTAAATAAACAATCGAATTAATAGCGTGTTAGGTAGAAACAAAAACAGAACAGTAGTAGGGGCCAATTCACGTCCCGCAATGGCCATTGACATTAGCGCTCTTTCACACTACACAATACAATCTGACGACAGTGGTGTGTGTGACGATCCGGTCCACAGCCCACGACTTGGAGTAAATATAGTGAGCGATGCCTGGAAATCTCACGGGTCTTACCGGCTCGTGTTACGCAAAATCCCTTCATGGGAGAGGACCTTTGAAAGCTATGAAACAATGGTAAAACGTACAATAGAATGGCCAAGGAGCGCTTTTTGCAAACCCGATACTATTTCACTTTTTTTTTTCATTACTATTGACGTGAATAGACAATAGTATAATTTATACCATTAAACTCTTGCTAGACTATTGTTTTGATTGATTTTCATCGCTTTACAGTTTTTTTGCTTGCAATGATGGTAGAGTGAACTGTCAATATGGTCTAACTGCAAAATTGATTTTACCATAAAACGTATCATTTCGATCTTCGGAAATCGTGTGTTAATAATATAATTTTCTAGAATACCTCAGTTATAATATTATATAGCTTGTACAAGAACAGCAAATCAAAATGAGAAATTAGGATTTCCAAAAATTCCAAGCACACAACGAAATTAAAACCACTGTATGGGTGTGGCCATACTAAAGTTTCTTCATTGACTGAGTAAAATACTCGATAAATCATACTGAATGATTGACTTAAAATACTCGATAATGATTCAACTTCCTATTTAATCAATGATATTGTTCAGCCAACGATATAATCACATTATCTTTTTGACGTTATGAAACTTCATCTATTGTAAGAACTATTACATACAATGATTGAAGACATCTCATATCATACATCTTGATTTGGCGTGTTATTATGGTATGCCTATTCAGGTATGTTGTCGCAATAGATTATATCCAAAAAGGTAAACAAAGTATATTGGAGTTTCACCATGGAATGTGAACAAAATTAGGCAACATAACTCATAGATCTCTGTTGATGACCTTAAAATATGGTCATGATAGTAACACCAGAATAACCTTTCCAATAATAAAGTACTGTGTTTAAGATAAACTGAATGAAATATTCGTTCAATTCATCATAATTCGTTCGAAAGAGACCGGTGGTAAGTTGAGGAGGCGCCAGAAGGCGCGGTTTTCAATCCTGCACAGCACAAAAAATGCGACGCGATAAACATTAATTTGTGTTGTCTTTAGTTTTGGATGTTTCCTAAATACCATTAGTATTTAGTACCTACCTTATTTGCAAAGTATGTTTCGTTGTCCGTAATACACACAGGTACCTAGCTTACTTTGGGGGCAGGTAGAGTAGAGAAGGACCAGCTGTGTGAATTGTAGGTATAAAGACCTCACTGAGTAATAAACTGTCAGTTTTGTAACACCTTCTTGACATTTTTATCTGACAAATAGTCTAACCGGAACATATCCGCAGTAAGTGATGAAACCATGGATGTAGTAGTACATTCATGATTCGCAATGATGAAACAGATTCTCAATAAAGTTTTCTTTGACAGTTTTAATCATTCTATTCTTATTTACTTATAGAAATGTAACGTCACAATTCCAATAAATTATTCAGTTATCAATTTTTATTCATCGATTAGCTTCGTTCTTAACCGATTAATCGCTCACATAACTTATGTATTATTCGATAATAGAAATAAAATCAATGATGTGCATTGTGTGGATCCATAACAAATAATGTATTTACTTGTGTACTTGTTTACCTATTATAATTTTGTGTTGACGCAATTTCTATTTACCATAACAATTGAAAGACGCTAAGTGAACCGGTCAAAATGTTTTGACACAGTTGAATTAGCATAATTATTTGAAGGGACATTCTTATTTGTTAGGTCATTGTGATGAATTTTCTGCATTACCCGATGTCAATTGTACTTTTCAATCAAACAATAAATAAATGAAATCACTAGGCAATCTTTACGTTGCATTTTCTTCATTCTGTTGGTTGCCACTAATTCCTAAACTAAATTGAAATTTTGATGCGTTACCTCACATTTACATGCCCAGTTATTTAAGGAAATGTATTATATTTTGCTTTTTAGCAATAAGGCCGCCTTGTTGCATTTACACTAGTTTTTAAGATTGTTTTTTGTACTTTTTCCTGTGTGTAATGCAAATAAAGAGTATTCTATCTATATTTCAATAACTACGTTTCAGTTTCAAATTTAACCGTGTTTAAGCTTTATATCACATTATTTAAATTTTTGAAAAGACAAAACCACTTGTTTCTACATTAGACCGGCATGCAGAGTAAATAACTAAAACTGTTCAAATATTCAATTGTCCTAGTTTATACAATGAAAATTGGATCTTTTCTGCTTACAGTGTTCTAATAATTACAATATTGCACCTGTTGTTAACATAGTATCTTAAATTGTAATTTATTTCCACAGAAACGATACTAGGGCAGACTATGTCCGACTATGTCCCGATGACTGACCCAACAAAGTCACCCCAAACAATCCATGTTCATCTGCGCGTAATTGGTTACAAAAAATATTCATAATAATTACGGTTCGTCCTACACCAACATCTTTTAAAATAAATAAGGGCGCTCTACAGTTTTGACGTCATTGACAGCGGTGATTTCTTACTATCCACTATCCTACTTGTAGCTTTCTTTCTTCATAAAAACGTCTAATGTCAACTTAACAGTTTACTGATCTCGACAGAACATCATTTCCTTCGTCTTGATCTACGTAAAAAATGCGATTAATAGGTTTGCACAGCCGATAAGATACTATAAACATAACATAAAACCAAGCATTAGCGACCATTCACGATATATACGATTTATACAAATCACGCGTCTGACATTGTAACAAACAAATGAAAATTTAGATGGAATTGTTGAACTTTGAGAAAATCATTGGATTGTTAAGTACCTACATAGATACAACCAGGTGTTGTTAAGTACCTACATAGATACAACCAGGTGAAACTGGAGAGTCAAAAGCAAAGCCGACGAAGTATCGGCAATCTCTGTATGTCGAGCCACGCAGAACCCTCAAATATCACTTAGAGACCTCTCAATTCTATTATTATTCTCAATATAATAATAATTTTTAAACCATACACAAACACACAAGTCCTCGGTATTCAGTGACAATACAGTTAGTATAAATGACGTATACTGAATTGATTTACTTACTTTAATCATAACAGTTGCAACGACCGCAAAAGGAAACGTATACTAAAACATGTCACTTTACTTTGACAAATAGCATTGTTATTTTAGATCAGCGAACAGGTTAATTCTGACTAAACATTACAATTTAATCGTATTGTTTTACGGTTGTTACTTTGCCGGCTAAAAGAAACTGTTTAACAAATTATGGCATAACAAAATTGTGGGGTACCTATAGAAAAAACGTGAAGAATGTAGAATTTTTTATGACGGCATTGAAGGTACTGATCCAATTCGAAAAACTATCAAACCACGTCATTTAAACATATAAATAGTACATACATATTATAAGAAATAAGTGCAGTAGGTTACATACTCGGTAAGAATCAGTGTCTAACAAAAACCTTTTAGCGTTTTAAACAAAAATAATACAAATTTAAAAAAAAACTGAGAAAAATATAAAAATTGCATACGTGACTTGCGCGCTAAAAATTGATTTGTGTAAACAAAAATTTTCACAGATAATAAATTTTCCACGGTTCTATTCTATTCGATCAAAACATCGAGGTAAGAACGAGTAACAGGTGAAGTAATATAAAATCGGAGGGTCAATGACAGACCAATTAGACACCCGTGAGAAAACTCCGAGGAACTGACCATACAATTCATAATAATAGGAATCTAAGTCAGTTTTAATTGACACGGGAGAATTAATTGAACATTTAATTGCGCCTTTTGGTAACAAAAGGGAAATTGAATCGCTCCTATAGCTTTCGGAAATTGCTTAATTGTGTAACAGTGTTAACAAGACAATCGAATAAACTTTAAATGGCCAGTCGTGTGAATGGACTGACGTTTTCGATGGTTTTTAAAATGGATTGTATGTTCACGATAGCGTCTTACAGAACACAAAGTACAAGATTAACTGCCAGTTTCTGAAACGCATTTTTTACTCTAAAGCACCCTTATTTATTATCACCCATTTTAAAATTACACTGTTAATAATAGCTGTCACTGTGAAATTAAAGAAGAAATAGAGATAGCGTGAGACTTAATGAGGTATTAAAATTTAAATGTTTTTCGGATACTGACTGTAGATTTTTTTACCACTAAGGTGGCAAACAAGCTGACGGCGCGCGTGATGGTAAGAGATTATTTTTAAACAAACGTTCTTAAATCATTATATCGAAAAGTAATATATAAGTTAATAATAGTTAGCAAAACGCATTGTTACTGCTAATGAACGAAACTGTAACTGTAAAAATAGTTGCGTGATTTAGGTGGAGTTAGCGAGGATAAGAAGACAGAAAGAGTAAATTTCTGTCTGTTCAGGTAAGTCAGGTTGTTAAGTCCATAAGAAATTACATTTTAAGAACTGAAAAATGGAAAATTACTGAATCCACCTTACGTTAAACTAAGTAAACACAACAAATAAGGAAATAAACAATGAATACTTGAACACGACTTCTTAAAAGTGAGTTAATTTGTAAAGTACTCTTTTAATATAGACGTACACCTTTTAAGACATGCGGGTTTGCTATCAGTGAGATAAATTGTATAAAAAAAAATACTTGTCTTGAAACTTGACAACTTTGGTGGAAACAAGGAAAAGTAAGAAACTAAATTACAGTTTTAGTAGTTTCAACTTAGGAATCGTGATTGAAATAGAGTTACATTTATTTGGATTCGTATTGATATGTGTATTTTATATTCACCAAAATCATCTGAATAAATGTATGTTAGTAAAAAACATCACAATTTGTATTTATTAACTACTGGTTTGTTAACAAATTATGATACTTTTTACCCAGACACTACAGCAAATCCTGCGCAATAACATTTGGAATTTTTGTATTGAATATGGTGGCAAACAAAATCTACCTATGCTAACGAAGCCTCGGGCAGTCGGGCACAGATAATCAGTATGTTTTATTTGCTTACATAATACTTACAAGCAATGATAATTATCGAAATTATGTTGATTATGTCGATTATGCTTAAATAATTATTTTTATATTAATGACAACTTAATTAAGAGATACAAATTTTAATTTGCATACTCAAAATGACCACCATAATTCTTAAAAAATATTCGTTAAAATAATTATCATGTAGATTTCACTTGGAGATGTGTTAATTATAATGAAGTTCCGGTTTATGGCTTAAGAAGATCTTTTTAGATATCGCTAAGTTTTAAAATTTTAAGGATTTACGATTATCAATTCCATTTCTGTACACTAATTCTGTAGGTTTTATGAGTGGTAGTGGTAGAGTCTAACTACTAATATGAAGTCGTAGTAGCACGTAAAAAAGTTGGCTCAAACGGGGTATTTGTCACCCATTCTCACAGAATATCGAACTAAATTAGCAGTGATTAGCCGTTTGACGACCTCCGTGGCGTAATGGTTACCACGCCAGACCGCCACCCAGGAGGTCCCGGGTTCGATCCCCGGTCGGGTCATGATGAAAAACGAACTTTTTCTGATTGGCCTCGGGTCTTGGATGTTTATCTATATATGTATTTGTTATAAAAAATAATATCGTTGAGTTAGTATCCCATAACACAAGTTTCGAACTTACTTTGGGGCTAGCTCAATCTGTATGAATTGTCCCTATATATTTATTTATTAGCCGCTGTGTTTCATACGATGAGTAAGAAAGCCAGAAGCCTAGGAAAATCCTTTTTCTGTTCCCCGTTCCTTACTTATTCATTGGTGGGAGGGAGGGAAATGCATCAAGACTCTTGTAGACATGGATATCTATGGGAAACAGTGATTTCTTACCATCAGGTGACCACAGTTCGTTTGTTCTCCTCTGTCATAAAAAAGACTTAAAAACAATAGCGGATTTTATGACTATAAAGAGAACTTTCCTACGTTATGATGATTTTCATAAAGTATATGGTTTGCCCCCTAGACTTTTTAATCGTTTTAAACATTTCAATAGATTTTGGTTAATTGGTAGGTTTATTAACGTCAATTTTGTATGGGAAAAACGATTAGATAAAAACGTTTGCCATTTGTTAAGGACCTCTGATTAGTAGACACGTTATCGTAGCGTTTATTATTGCATTATTATTTACGTCATTTAATTCATATTTTCATAGAGTTGCGTCATTTTTTTGGTTAGAAGGAAATTGCTTACAACAAATAATTATTTATAAATTAGTACTTTTGCAATAGACTATAAGTACTAGTTTAAATTATTTCTTCAGTAGTTTTCGTTCAGGTGCGTTCACAGTAAAAGTAAAGGAAAATTCTTTGGGTGGTAAAGGATTTATGAAATGTGTTAGCACGACCCCGGATTACCCTCTACAGAATATCGACGTGAAGCAGTAATGTGTTTGTTCAGCGAGTGAAACATCCGGAAGCCTCTTTTCTTGAAAAGGAACCTCTTTTCCCTTCTTTATAGCGGGTAACGCATGGATAGCACCACTGATGTTTAGGCAGTTAATGTACTACTTTCCATCACTTGGTTGTTTATCTGCTGTATGACATAATAAAAACAGTATAGTACATGTCAATAAAAACAGTATAGTTTACATATTGGACTTTGTATAGTTAGTTATTTTTTGCGCCATTATGATCAAAAATTGTCTTTACTCATAACTTAAATATACATACATATTAATTGATGTCTGAATTTATTTATCTACTTATCTATTAGTATCTACATAGTTCAGACATGTCCTTTTTAGGGTGCCGTAGTAAACTACAAGGAACCCTTATAGTTTTGCCATGTTCGTCTGTGTGTCTGTCCGCGGTCTAGCGCCTAGACGCTTAATGTAAGAAAGCTGTAATTTGGTATGCATATACATATTTACAATGCTAACAAAGTGCTGGAACAAAATTTTGAAAATTTTTTTTTTTTGGGGTGCCTCCCCTACATGTAAAGTGGGAATGAAATTGTTTTTTTCGCTCCAACAACATGTTGTGTGGTATCGTTAGATAGGTCTTTTAAAAACATCGAGGGCATGGGAAGATAATTTTCGGATATTATTTACATTTAACGTGCCAATTTTCGTTTTGCACGGTGGTCCCCCCCCCCCCCCCCCTATCTCCAAAAGTCCTAAATTTAGAAGTTCGAAAAAATTTATGGTAGTATTCCATATAGTGAACCTACTAGGAAAACTATAATGGTTAAGTAGGCTCTACTAGTTACCGAGTAATAGCCGACGTATTTATGAAGTATTTTTTTTTGACAAAACGTGCAAATGTCAGAATATGGCATTGTACTCATCTGCAAGCAACCAAAACGTAGCATATATACGGAACCCTACATTGTCCGTGGTCCGACACGTACTTGCCCGGTTTTTTGGTAAATGAATAAGGCATACGTAGGTATTCAATCAGTCATTCCGTTATTGCTTGAATGAGTAACAAACATGCTTACCATCCTAATCGCGTTTATAATATTAGTAGCCATTTGCAGAAACGCATTTTAATTTAAACTCCATATTAAGGATGGAAAGATTAGGAAAAGAGGAAGGGATGAAGAAAACTTATATTATAGAAAAATATGAATCGATGGCGAGAAGGTGAAAAAGTGAAGAGAAGTGACAGTAAAATAGAATATAAAAACCATAAAGAAAAAGGAAACATAATAACTATTTACAAAGAGGTTTTTAAAAAGAGTTCGGTTTGCCACACTCCACATTAAGTCTCAAGCTTTTTTTTAATTTATTTTAACAGTCACAGGCATAACTTTTAACTTTTAAACTTAAATTTTTTTTTAGCAGAGCACCAATAAGCTATCTGGAACATAACAGGAACCGATGAAACCGGCCTTAAATCTCATAGATTTAAATAATTGATTTATGTCACAACATAATTTATGGTATAACTGCATTATGGTTCCTCTATAATCTCATATAAGTACACCTGCACACGATTTGGTCCGGTGGCCGAGGAATGCACCTGAATGTTAGTCGCCTCAAGGTTGCCTTGGACCCAAGACTTACAAACACTTCAAAGTAATCAAATGCTTCGTAATAAAATTATAAAATATTTGTAACTTTAAAATACAATTTCGAAATATTTCGTAACGTATGTATTAAATCGTTTATTTTTTTTAAATTAAGTGGGTAATTCAAGAACCACTTGCCAAAACAACTTAATTGACTTTGCTTTGCCTTACAAATAGGATAGGATTAACAGGTCACTCACCTGAAGCGGTCCAGCATTCGGGACACTCCTGGCATAGCGACGACCAGTCGAAGGCGAGGTCCTCGAAACTCGCCATGGCTGCTAGTTACACCAGTTCACAGCAAGCCATTAAAGGTCCAAGTTACACAGCACTAACACCAACCGGACGCGGTTTTCATCGTCCGGGTAAATTAAATCACTGATTTATCGATCTAAATCATATGTTTGGATCATCCGTTGTATGCAATCAATAGTTGGAATATGTGTGCGCGCACGCACGGCCGGCGGAACACTGCAAGTTGGTCGAGTCGCGCGCTCGGGATGTCGCCAACCGCCAACACCGAACCTGTTTGAGTCTGTCAAGTGCTCAACTCACACGCGTTCACTCAGCGGGTTCACTCTTTCGATTTCAATGAACCGTTAACGCTCTTCTCGGGTTCTTATCACATCATGGAAGCTCTATTGTACAATAGAACGTTGTCTTGGACAAATGCAATTTACCCACCATCAAGAATTTATTTTTCTTTAGTTAACATTCATGAGAATATTGAGTACATTCAAAGCACGTATTGCAGAGCCGTTAACACTAGCCGTTTTTATGCAAGCACACGTTCGTTTCAAAGTGCCGGCACTCGGCAACCTCTAGTGAATACTACAAGGAATGTTATTATTTTGATAAATATCAGAATAGAAATGTTACTGAACTTGGCAGTCATTTTGTAGAATATTCAGTACCTAATATTTTTATTCCGCTTAATATCAATAATAACAAAATAGTTTATTTTTCTCTTCACAATAATTACGAATACAAAATAGTGTAGGCTTACAAACTAAGATAAACTATGTCCTTTACTTTAAGTAAGAGAGACTGGTGTCTGAAATAGGCTTTCGAAAAAATCTGTTTTATCCTATATTTTCCTTTTTATGAAAGAGGTACCTAGATGAACGAGCATTTGGGTAACGTCGTCCATGGGCTGTAGAGACACCAGGCAGGGGGTTAATAGAGCAGATACACGCAGATAGCAAGCTTAAACATGAAGATAGGTGGAAATAATGAGACAGCATTTCTGCTAAAACAGGAAACACATTTTGACAAACATTTTGACTGTAGCATCATTGGCTGTTTTATATTGATGACAGACAACTAGTAGGCTGGGAAATGGAACAGGAAAGGTTACTGCAAAGACAAACTTTAGAAGTCGCACAAAAGGTAGCAATTTTTTATTAAAGAAGAAGTTGACATGAGATAGTTAATATATGAAGAGCATGATGAAGCAATGTTAAGATGAGCATGGTGGGCCAAGTGTTAACGTTGTCGTTAACGTTCATTTCATGAAACCATGAAGGCAGAAGAAGCCGCGTTACGTAGGGAGAAAGGTGTTCAAAGAAGAAAAAGAATAAAAGTACATTCGAACCCAGAGAAAAGGTTTTAAAAGAACAAGTCAAATAAGAAATGCCTTGTGTTAAATTTTACTAAGAAGTCAAGTTGTTACGTACGTGACAATTTTAAAGTGTTTCCTTTCTGATGAAATAAAACATTTTCGACTGTTACCTGCAGCCCACACTTAATTTCAATGTGTGTCATGACCACGGCACCGTCGAAAAATAATAATGGAACAAGTCAAAGAAATTAAAATTGTAATTAAATTAGAATACATTAATTTTCATCCGTATAAATTGGTTTAAATTGAAGAGCCTCCGCACAGTTTCATAGTTATTAAAGCAGAAAGCGGCAAACTGCCGACATTTAGGTGCTCATTAAGGTTAGTATTTTAGATATGAAAATACTTACCTACAAAATTTTTCTTCGCCTCTTTACAAAATGGCTGGTAAGTAAGTAGAAATTAAGGGCCTACTTTAAAAGATCAAAAAGTTTAATGTGTTTGACATGACTCTTCAATCAAATTAAACGATTGAGGAAGTTTTCTTTTACACTAGTGATCAGTTTCCGTACTATCATGTTTTTCCGGTTTATTTTAAAAATTTAGAAAAACTATGGACCCATTAAAAATATTTAATAGAGAATGGAATTATAATAAAATCCGTTGCGTGTTTTTAAAGATTTTTGAGTTGACTTAGTAAAAATCTTTGGTACCTATTGAGTAATAACACAATAATTAAGATCAAGGTGGGGTAAGACTTGAAAGTTTATTGTCTACTAAATAAACAGGCTTTATACAAAAAAAAATTGACCTAGAGTTAGGTTAAAAATGCAGTGAACTAAGATATAAATTAGGTTTTATTAGTACCTAGGTAATTTTTGTCTAAGTTCATTCTAATAAAGAAAATATAAAACGTAAATAAAACTAGCAGCCTTACCCCACCTGCAGCGAGATGAAATGAAAGTAATAGTAGCTCCTCTAGCATTTGTTTTCTTGATAATGATGAATAGACACTACAAGAAGTCCTCTGCTGGACATAGGCCTCTCCCAAACGCCTCCTTTTGGGTGTTCATCAATCTGGGGGACCACACGGCACGGAATTTGTTTTCTATTATCGAATCTAAACTTATCAGACAGTAAGATATTTTTGTGTCGGTGTTAGTCTTACCCACTTGATCTAATTACCTATTTATATTTATTGATTATTTTAAAAATCTTCCATTTGATTGATAACTATTTTATTATCGTGTTTCAGTATTTCGACCCCAAGTCTGTAGGTGATGATAATGATCATGGACGCCCGATCATCATGAGATTATTATTTTTTTATCAGTAATTTAGATTGTTATCAGGTTCCCTGTCCAATGATCACATTTGATTCTTACAAACATTTTTATATCAACTGCCCACGTTCGTTCGCGTGAAGATCCGGACCCGTTCCCGTGGGAACCACATTGAATTTCGGGAAAAGCTATAGCCTATGTCACTCCCTGATAATGTAGCTTTCTTCTACTGGTGAAAGAATTTTTGAAATCGGTCCAGTAGTTTCGGAGCCTATGCAAACAAACAAACAATAAAATCTTTCCACTTTATAATATTAGTATAAATCAAACGCATCGGCGGAGTATATTTTCATCCTAATGAGTAAATAATAAATAAATATTTTTGGACGAATCACACAACGCCATCTAGTCCCAAACTAAGCAACTAAGCTTGTACTATGGGCACTAGATTGCTGATAAAAATACTTAAATACTTTTTTTTGTAAATAAATACTAAACTTATTATACATAGAAAACACCCAGACCAAGGCAAACAGACATGTTCATGCACACAAATGTTTGCCTTGCGCAGAATTCGAACGCGGCCCTTGGGATGAAGTGACCATTGCTAGCCACTCGACCACAGGGCCTGTCCTCCTGTCATCCTGTACTCTGCAATCTGTGCACATCTCGAATCTCAAATACATCAGAAAAAAAACGAAAATCCTTTACAGTATTGTTAACTTGTAAGTGACTTGTAATTAGTTATTATAAGGGTTGACTTTTCTTTTAAGTTTTCAAAAAAAAAGTTTTTTTTTAACTAGCTACGAAAGGTTCGCTCTTCCGTACAAAAACAAAATATTTTAAATACTTACTTAGATGTAGACTGTAGAGTAGGCCATCGAGTATGATGGTGTAGAAATAAGGCAGTGAGACAATTTAACTTATTTAGCTATACAGAAAAATATAGTAAAATAATGGAATATGAACTTGTTTCATGATAAAAGGTCACTACCTACATATAAGTACAACAAACATACGTCGACTCCTACTCAAAGAAACAAACCGTCATTACGTAGTCTCAGTTAAAAATTCAACGTAACAAGCCGTCCTTGAACTGCAGTAACACTGGCGCACAATATACGTTGGCCGGACTAGTTTTCAATGTACCTATGTTAAGTTGTGCTCCGATAACTACATTTAGCCATATCATAAAATACCCTTCAAAAATTAGGACTTTTACAAAATACGTTTTTTCTTTAGGAATTTATGAGGGATTTTTCGAAAACTAAAGCTAACTAATATTTCTAAATTAACAAAATAAGATAGGTTATCTATTTGCACAGGCATTTTTTTTAGGTTTAATATAATTTTATTATGATATTGATCTGCCCTGCGCACCTGCCTATATTTGGTCATTTCATGATATTACAAATAAAATAATCGGGTCACATCACAGTGTAATAAATGTAAAATGTAAAGGTTGTAAACTACAGTTTATAAGAAAGAGCACGTAATCCAAGGTAAATAGGGCATGCCGGCTCATATTCCTCGTCTGTTGAAGGCTGAACACGTATGGTCTATAAATAGCTAGCAATTCAATCTCACACATCATTAATTTGAAACTTTACAGGTTTGATTTTCTTTATATCGTCCAAAAATCTTAGGTTGGTACAAGAGGGGATCTCGGTAAGGGTCCAGATTTTTAGTCGGTATGCCACTCAGTCTGAGGGGATTAGCATGACAATTTTAATAACCAAATAGCATTAGTCTCGGCCCTGTTGTGTTCCTAGGGTGAGTAAGGTCTCCACTTGGGGGGTTGGGAGGGTTGGCAACGCGTGAGTGATACCCCTGGTATTACAAGCGTCTATAGGCTACGGTGATGCTTACCATCAGCGAGCGAGCCGCCGTATGCTTGTTGGCCAAGCAGCATGATGATAAGTCGTCACGGCAAGAGCGCGCCAGACGCAATTTTTTATCGGTACCTACCCTCTTCATGTACAGGGGATTGGTAGCTTACATGTCTTCATCGTTTCTTTAAGGCGGGTTGCGAGGTTGCGCAGACAGCATGCTGATCGTCAGCGCTGACAGCCAAAAATGTATGAACTTCTTGGAAGCATTTTTGATTAACGCGTAATTATCAGCGCGGACGGTTCATTTCATACATTTTGCTGTCAGCTCCGACGACGACGGTCAATGTGACTCTAAAACCAGCCTAAACAGAGTGCATGGTGTTAACATATTTTTCAGGCTTTAAAAATACTGAAAAGTCGTCATTATTTAGGCTTTGACATTTTGCGGTTTTCTTCAGTCGCGGTCTGTAGTCGTAGACTTTCTACAAGTATTAAAGAGTTTCTTCAGCGTTCAACGCACTTTCTCGAAATTACATCGCTGACTGTACACAAAGAATAAGGTGTTTGTTTTTAATTTTCACAGAAAAGCGGTTCGCAAACTTAGTTAAATACCCGGGTTAGCTAGTTCATACATATTTAATAGTAATTCTTTAAAATATAAACAGAATATTTTTGTTTTTTATAATATTATTGTAATTTATTTACATTATGTATTATACAATCAGCTTGAATGTTAAAATAGCCTTGACTCAAGAAATGCATATTACGATGACAAAACATTCACTATTATCAAGATCTTAGCACGCTTAAAACTGACAGTAAAATTATCAGTATCAAGACATCAAGGCTTTTAAATTGTAGGTATGTACTTAAAAAATATAACTTCTATTTTCATCAAAAGAGCAAGACCCGTGCAGTTCCATTATTCTAATAAAATATTTTAAGTACTTCATAATAACAGAAGCTATCTGCTTGTGAAATTGCAGTTACCCACAGTCATTTCGGAGAGTAGCTGCACAAACACAATTTACTTTTTTATTGTTTGTATCAATACCAATTTGTGACGTAAGTAACGCGACATTTATAACTTAATTGCATTATGTACCTATGAATTGTTATTTTGAAATTGCAAACATGTACCTAGATGGCTGTACCAAAGTAAAATATAAAAATGAATACCTACCAACTTAAATTTTTATTTGTTTAGATTAACGCGATTGCTTGTTTTCTACCTGAATAAAACACAAATATAATTTTATTAAAAATCCATTGACTTGTTGCTTGTTCGTAATTAGTTGTTATGGCATTATGTTAGAAAAACTTGTATGTGGGTACCGTATGTGTTAACATATTTAGTAACAGCAAAGCCGATGCATCTTTTGCGAAATTAATATCGAAACACAAGGAAGCATCTAACTAGAACGGTAAACAACTCGACGAGTTAATCTCAGTAATAGTAATTGATTAGAATAGAATGATGACATGGTTTTGTTAATTTTAAATTTAAATGTTGTCTGTGGTTTCAAATTTTTGTAATGGTAGTGCGCTGACTTTGAAAATATTAGACAATATTTAAAAAAAAAACTAGTGTGTGGAGAGAGTAATAAAAATCCCATGGGAATAGCCAAAATAATGTCTAAAGTTGGGTTTGTCTCATGAAAGTCTCGTCATAATATGGACCCAGCCGTTTCTCGGCCGTAAGCACGCGTAAGCTTGTTTGCTACCGTGTCGTCGTGGTATTTATAAAAAAGTTACGACACAAAATTATTTACCTGATAGTTCCATACGTCATTAAACCTAAGAACTCATTAATCGATTTACGATTGCAATATTGATATTTAATAAATCGTTTCAATCAGAGACTATAAGTTCGTTCACAGTGAGTGATGTGGTTCCGAAATAGGTACTAAATTAAATAGATGCAGACAAAGATATTACTTATTATAATAGGTACTTATAGAACAGCCTCGAAGCACAAATATCTGTAAGATAAAGTATTAATCACATAGAACAAATATCGTGAAAGGCAGACCTTTTAATGTGATAGATTGTGAGCCAAATCCGTCAATGCCGAACTGGTACCTGTTTGAGGTGTGGTTTATTTACATCAACAATATAACGTGCTATGTGCGTAATACTTACTCAGATTCTATTATTATATTGATAGTAGGTAGTTTCATTTTAATAGGGAAAAGGAATATTTTTTTGACAGCCCGTGTTGCGTTGTACCCCTCTCGGGGCAAACACTTATGTGCATATTGATTTATGTATTTGTGTTTGTTCTCTAATCTGGGTGTTTTGTATGTATGTATAAGCGTGTATTTAAAAATAATGTATCCGTTGTGTGCTATCCATAACACAAGCCGGATAAACCTGGCTTACTTTGGGACCATGTGAAGCTGTGTGAATTGTGTAGAATTAGTTTACGGTATTAGGTTTGCTAATAATTACAGTCTTGAGAAAATACAACTGGTACGAATAACTAGGCTAGGATTATAGTGTTGATAGTAAAATCTAGTATTTAGTTATATCCAGTTCTATAAACTTATATAAAAAACACATAAAATCGTTCAAAGCTAATTGGCATCAATCTGTTTGAAAACTATTTCTCAAGAATCGCTTATTATTATTGTATCTATAACTGTTTCTTTGCAATTTACCAGTTGAATCTAGGTTTATGTCCGCAAATTGGCCAGATACCCACTGTTAATACTAAGTGTTGATACAGTGGATAACGAATCTGACTATTAGCCGACCTTTAAATTATAAACAGCCCAATGGCTTGGTGACTCTACTTTTCGCAGACCACAACAGAGGCCGCGGGTTCGACCCCCGCAGACGGCAAAAAAAAAATGATGACCTTTGTATTTGTCTCGAGTCTGGGTGTTTTCTATGACACAAATGTTTGTCACGAGCTGAACTGGGAATGCGCGTCCAAAAATTCAAAATATTTGACTTAACCTAGTATACCATTGGCAAAATTATTGCAAAATTAAAAAACATTATATTAATTATTTACTTTTAATTAGTCATGTTAAACTTAAGTGAAACTATTAGAATATATTTGTTCATGTAGTTTGCTTAGTTATCGACAGAAAACCCGAAGTGTTTGAAAAATATTTGGCATTGGCTTCGTTTATTCTTGTTTCGGCTGCCTGCGGATTTACTATCTCCAATCCCTGTAACAATTATGACATATTAGTCTTAATTAGACAGAGACCCTAACCAGTATTTCGAGCTTCTCCATGTTTCGGAGCCTGGTCTCGGCTGGTGTCGATGGATAAGCCGTCGGTGGCCTTCAGACGTACGCTCTATTCCCTTCGAGGCCCTTAAGGGAGGCTCGTATCCTTGCATTGGGATGTTTATGGGTGGATTTAATGAGATAACTGACATGGTTAAACCATTAGTAATAACTACAGATATAGCACATAAAACGCAAATTCGCTCAAGTAGGATCTAAACAATATTATGTTCTCATTACCGAGATACAATGTAGTATAAGTTCAAAGATTTGCACTTGTCATCTACCGTAATTACAGCCTGTAACGGATAATATAAGGCCAGCATCATTTCATCGTCATACTCCAGCGAGTAAGGCAATGACAGGTAACGACCACTTAAACAGCTTATCACGATAAATATCTTTTGTACAACAATTAACTGCGTAGTCATCAATATTATATGCCGTTAGATATTAACCCTTTTGTTATAATGTAGTTGCCTGTGTAGTGGACGTAGTTTAAGTTTATTTGATGATTCCAGAAATCAGAATTGATACTGTGGCCTGTATGTTTCAAGTTCTCATAATTTTACTTTTGAATAATAAATAATTTGGAGCTACTAAAATGAGATAATATTCATATGATGCTAAGGATGAAAAAACGGCCTTCAATCTGTATAGGAGGACTTTCGGAAATTCCAACAAGAGAAAAATATGGTAGGTACTTTAAAATTATTTTTGAGTTGAGACATGAGGCAAACGAAAGAAAGAATAAATAGAGAAAAGATATCGATGTTGCCATAAGATATTGACATTGACAATGTTGCAAAAACCAAAAATAAAGCTAGGTATAACTTGCTAACATATAAAATATAAGATAATGGCAGCTTGGAAGTTAACTGTACAATATATCTGAAATCTAAACAAGCTTCGCATCGTTTATCTATAAAAGGGCGTCGCCACATAGCGCGAATACCAACAGCGAAATGTACCTAAACGGAGAAAGTACACTACATCGTCTGAAAATACCAACAGGCTATATTGGCCAGTCTAACGGCCGACATGCAAAACTTGCAAACTGCATTATAACCACGTTCGAATGAACTCAAACACGATGATAAAGTAAAACCGCGTACCTACATTCACTACCACAAAATGTAACAAAAGAAAGGGCGTATATTATATTGAGTATAGAGAGATACAGATGAGTATTGTGGCGCATGTCAAACCGCAATGAACTAAATAAGTTTAGCCAGTATTAGGATGAGTTTAAATTTTGAGCCCTTCAAAGCTTCGGACGGCCTATTAAGCAGACTGTTCCAACCAAGGTATTAAGGATGGAGAGATTAGGAAAAGAGGAAAGGATGAAGAAAACTTATATTAAAGAAAAATATAGTTCGATGGCGAGAAGGTGAAAATTGAAGTGAAGTGACAGTAAAATAGAATATAAAAACCATAAAGAAAAAGAAAACATAATAACTATTTACAAAGAGGTTTTTGTTTAAAAAGAATTTCGGTTTGCCACACAAGGTATATAGGGAACTGTCGTAAGTTAATTGTAAAAGTTATTCGGTCACTTGAAAACAGACACATACAAAATTCTCCTCTGATACAATATGTATAAAACATGTCGTAATAACCAATAACAAAAATAAAAAAGTCAAAGGAGGAAAAACAAGACTACGGTCACCTGGTGGTAAGCCATTCCCTTTTTTATTTAAGGGAATTAGGTATGTAGATACGCGGTTATGGAGCATCGCTAACAAAACACGTATATAGATAATGGCCCGTATGTTATGCTTTCCCTTCCAAAGACAGATATATTTCAGCCGTGGAACTGTTGCGATGTAACGGTGCCATTAATAAGCTGAATGTATCTATAAATAGTTTTAGTAAGGGTTTTAATGAGATTCTCACGAGCGCCTCTCACCTGTCGGCACTTCATCCCCTATTAATTTCAAACGCTGACATTTATATAACAGTAAACACTTTACAGCGGAATGGACTTTCATTGAAAATTAATTTTATGCTCTTATATTTTATGGTGTAAATGCGAAAGTGTTTTATACAACTTTCAACATAACAAAGTTTAAATTACATATATTCGGTGAGTTGCAAAAACATTTTGAGTCAATTAGTATACGTAAAAAAAATAACTCAAACTATTTTTATCAAAATAGGGATATTATAAGTACTTTCGAAACATAACAATATTTTCATACTACCAGTTCAGACGGCAGATTTGTACTAAGAATATAACAGATTAAAAGTAGTTTCCATTGAAACATTCGAATATAACATCAAAATTCCTTTCATTGAGATCGCAATGAATCTAATAAAACGAATATTCATAATGTAATGATAAAATACCGGCCTCATCAGTTTCTTAGTTATGTTATAAACGTGCATTTAAACAGATGTAGGAAATCGATCTTTAATAGCTGATATACCGTAGGCGGTAGGGTCACGATGAAAATATCAAGGAAATAGCTTCGCTCTGAAATGCTAAATTGCTAACGTCTATTAGTGCCTGGCTCGAGCCAAGGGCTAGATGGACGTGAGATTACACTCAACTCGATTATAATATACGTAATATCGATACCGAGAAACGCAAAGAAATTTTATCGATACCGGAAAATATATATAATCGTAAACTCTAAGAACACTCGAGTTCGCAAACTATGTAAACATTAAACCAATGTTTTATTTATTTATGACACTGACGACGGTGAGATAATAAATATTTTTGCAAAATAATTATAAAAAAATGAAGACCTATTTAAAAAAAATAGTGAATTCATTTTAATTATTTATTGGTATAAATATATTTACGTACACGTTTGGCTAAATATAGTTGCGTATACGTTACCATAAGTGCACACTACAAATACCTAATTCTCATAATACAAAAGGGAAAAAATATTTAAGTGGTCCTTCGCGCCGGATATATTAAGGCCTGGTAGTCCTGCAGAGTCCGTATTTTGCATTTTTTAAAACCATCTGAGACATAGGAAATGGTGTTTTAAATTCTGAAAAAAAGATATATAGTAGTCAAGGATCTACTCTAGTGGAAGTGGCATTCGGTTACACGATTTAAAGAACTTCACTCGATAAAAAAAAATCTCAAAGTTGACCCTTTTTGAAATGTTTTTTCAATTTTATGACTAAACTATTGATATTTTACATTTAATTTTTGTACTAACATGAAGCTACAAACTTTTTATAGAGAAAGTGGCAGAGTTTGACTTGATAAAATGAATTTTTAAATTAATAATAATTATTATCTACTAAATACAGGAGCGCGGCGGCTCGCGAGCTCGATCAGTCGCGCGCTGGCGCTTACGGACGACGGTACTGTGTTTCTCGCGACAATTTCGTGCACATTTTTTTTCGAATTTGTATAAATCACTCATCATTTCTCTTTATATTTTTTTTAATTTAAATTTTTATTATTGTCATTTTTTTCTTTCTACTACTTTTTTTTTATTGTACTTACGTAACTAGAATAATTTAGCTTTTAATTAATTGTTTATTTTAATCACGTTAGTTTAATCAAGTTAATTATTATCCATTATGGGCAATAAAAAAAATAAGCGAAAAAGGTCGCTCAAAGCTACAAAAGCAACAAATAAGAAAAATGCACTTCAAAGATATGTCAAGTAAGTAAATATTTAACCTATCTAATATTTAATATTAAAATTAAATTAATTAAATTCGATTTGATTACTTCAGTCTTACATTAGTAATCTATTTACATTAATAAAACTAAGTATTGTTAGTTACCATAACTAAAGAATGTGTGAATAAAATGTGTCTAATTTCGGTGATAGTGCCATAGTATATAAGAATCAGTAAGTCTATTAAAGATTGCTACAAAATTGATAATTCGTATTTTGTCTATATCGGTATTTGGTACCTTTAGTTGTCGTTTGCAAATGAAAAATAAATAAATACTAATAATAATAAGTACTCTACTTACTTTTTATTTTAGAATAACTGATCAGCCTCAAAAAACTTATATGGACACTACTGCAGTAATCAATCCAATACCTGTGGATTCAACTGAAAGTAGGTAAGGAAATAATATAACAATTTATTATTGTTGCTTTATTTTTGTGTTTTTTTTTTTTTTTTTTTTATACCACACAGGTGGCAAACAAGCATACGGTCGGCCTGATGGTAAGCCGTCATCGTAGCCTATAGACGTATCACTCACGCGTTGCCAACCCTCCCAACCCCCCCAAGTGGAGCTCTGGAGACCTTACTCACCGTAGGAACATAACAATGGCCGAAACCAATGCTATTTGGCTACGATCTTCTGTAAGGTGGAGGTCCTTCCCCAGACGGGCCGCTCCGATTTGAGCGGATTATCCGCTGTGCCCTACCTCTCTTAGATTGTGTGTTTGTTTGTTGTAGTTAAACATTCATTTTTCAATGCAGTAATCCGTTTGCTAAATAATTACATTTAACGAGCTAATTTTTGTGAAACACGGTGGTCCTCCCTCCCCCTCCTATATCTCCGAAACAGTTGAGTTTAGAAATTAAACCCGCATTCAACACATTGTATAGTATAGTAGCACCAATACAAATAAGTACTCTATTTACTTTTTATTGTAGATTAATTGATCAGCAGCCTCAAAAATCTAATATGGACATCGCCGCAGTAATAAATCCGCCACTTGTGGCTTCAACTGAAACTAGGTAAGAAAATAATTTATTTGTTCGTACTTGTTTGTCTTTACTAAAATGTATCTTGGTTTGTAGTTAAACGTATGTTTATTTTATATGACTATCTAAAAAATGCAACAACGCTTTTCAATATACGTTCAATGTTTCAGAGATATTGAAGAGACTGAATATCCTATGATCATAGAAAATGAAACCAACGAAGACAAATTCCAACCTGTTTCGGGACGGCGAATTGTTGATATAAATTATATACTTCAGGAGTTACAAGAAAAAGCTAGTCATAACGGTCTATTTAACTGCACATTAGGTAACTTTCGTTTAATTAGTGAAAAGCGACGAGGACTAATATCGATATTTCGTTTTGAATGCAATATATGTAAACAAATTTGCTTGATTTCCTCTGAAGACCAAAACGACGAAAAACAAGTGAATCTGAACATAGCCGCCACTACTGGAATAGCGGCTTCCGGTATCGGCTATTCACAATTTGAAGAGTTATGTTCAGCCATGGATATTCCGGTATTCAGTTCAAAATTATACTCAAAGCTACAAGATGAAGTATTTGAAAAATGGAAAGAGACGGCAAGTGCTTCCATGGAGGCTGCAGCTCAAATGGAGAAGGATATAGCTATCGCAGAAGGTCGAATTAAGAACGGCCTCCCTATGATTGACGTTTACGTTGATGGCTCATGGTGCGCTAGATCTTATGGCACAAATTATAAAGCGTCATCGGGCACAGCGGCCATAATCGGAAGAAGAACAAGGCAAGTCCTTTACATAGGCATAAAAAATAAATATTGTTTAGTATGCGCTCGAGCGGAGAACAAAAATATGTCACCAAAAGCACACAAGTGCTTCAGAAATTATGAAGGTTCCTCAAGCTCCATGGAAACAAATATCATTGTTGAAGGTTTCAAAGCATCGATCCCAATGTATGGCATCATATATGAGCGTATGATAGGAGACGGAGATGCCTCTACTTATTCTGCTATCCTCAAAGCCAGACCGTACGCAGCTGAAAATGTGACCGTCGAAAAAATTGAATGTCGGAATCATATTTTGCGTAACTTTTGTAAAAAACTACGTAGTTTGACTACAGAAACAAAATATCCTCTAATTCACCGGAAAATACTTTCTAATGTCAAAATTATGACGATGCGAAAATCAATTGTGCAGTGTATAAAACATCATAAAGCATCGGATAGTCCTCGCAATGTAGTCATATCAAGTCTTCACAATGACATAATAAATTGTGTACCACATGCTTTCGGCGACCATAGAATGTGCCAAGAATATCATTGTAATAAAGATAAAAATGACAACGAAGAGTTGAAAAAAATAGAGAATTCTACGTTCATTTTTAGGATAAATGCCATTGTCTCTAATGTTGCTGTAAAATCACGCAGTTTAGTCGAAGACGTTGACACAAACACTGTAGAGTGTTTTAATAGCATCATAGCTAAATTTATTGGCGGGAAACGAACAAATTATGCTCTTAAAGGAGGTTACCAAGGGAGGTGCTCAGCAGCTGTCGTTTCATTTAACTCCAAATCCGCACTTTCAACCATCCAAAAAGCTTTTTTAAATAGAAGTCCTCGTGGCAGAGTTAAGATAATTGAAAGAAGAAGGGCACAGAAACGCAAATTAAACTTAGAGCATCCGGTAAGAAAAATACGGAAATTAAAAGAAGTTCATCAGAAACAACATGATTATGGTCCAGCTAGCTCAGCACCAGATATCACTCCACAAGAATTTAAGAAAGCAGAAGAAGAGTTCTTAAATAATTTGAAAGTGTTAACTTCAGATAGACATGCTATCGAGAGAGCTACAATTTTGCAACGCGATAGCAGCGAATGGCTTGAAATAAGAAAAAACCTAATCACTGCATCAAATTTTGGGAAAATATGTAAAAGGAAAGAAAGTCTTAATACTGCACCTCTAGTTAAAAACATATTATACCAAAAAAATTTTACAAGGGTAGCTGCTGTTGCACACGGAATAGAGCATGAAAAGCAAGCACTTCAACAGCTACAGAAACAAGAAAATATAAATATAATGCCTTGCGGTTTGTTCATAGATAAAACATATCCGTTTATTGGAGCAAGTCCAGATGGATTAGTAGGCGATGATATGTTAGTAGAAGTCAAGTGCCCTTTCATTGCATCAAAAAAAGGACTAACAAATGCAATAGAGCAAAATAAGATACAAATATTAAAATACAACAAAAATACTTGCACTATCACCATAAATAAAAAATCTAATTGGTTTTACCAAATACAGGGGCAGCTTCACGTTACTGAAAGACAACTTTGTCTACTGGGAATCTGGGCTGGAGAAAATGAACCTGTTTTTACAAAACGCATCGAAAGGGACGATAATTTTTGGAAAACCCAAATGGAGCCTAAGTTGGTCAAATTTTACATGAAATGCTTGATGCCGGAAATTATAGACAGTAGACAAGCACGTGGAATGCCAATAAGAACGTTATCCTTAGACGATGAGAAAGAAAATACAATTGAAAGGAATTGCGTACATTTACCTGAGCTACAAATGGGAAATGTCAATTCTGTAGAGGGAATAGTGTCAGTCTCTACTAAGCCACAATCAGATATACAACCGGGTACAAGCACACGACAAATTACTTTTAGAGAATTTTGAAGCGGTTCGTATCGTAACATTGGGAATGTATGTAATCCGTCATTATAAAGTGGAAGATTGTTATAATTTGCTCTACTGCACTCTTACTTATACAACGTATAACAGAAAAATCTACTTGTAAAATAAATGTTTTTTTACTGATGCTGGAGTTGCGTTTATTAGCCATATCTTAAAATACTGCGGTAAGCTAGTGCGGATAATATTTAAACAAGTACAGCAACAATTAACAACTGAAGTTGTTGCACTTCTATTTAACAACTTTAGTTTTTAAATGAAAGTGCAACAAACATTCATACATCCAATCCAAACATCCATACATTTTTACAAGCTTTCACATTTATAATATAGGTACTTAAGTAAGATTAAGAAAATAATAAATATTTTTTTACATTGATGTTTTTTATTTATATTTTAACTAAATTAAATTACTAGTTATTAATGAATATAGTCAATCAAGTATTCATTGTATGTATAGTATGAGGGTGGAGAAAGTTTGATCGTAAAAAATGCAAATAAAATTAACCTACTGATTATTTTTGTACTATGACGCTAGCGGGGGTTGTGCAAGTTCACTGCCGCTGCGTCCGCGCGTAGTTTCCTCGCGCACGGCCGGGCGGCGAAAAATGCCTACTTTAGAGGGAATACCTAGCCTTAAACGTCTATTTCGCGTTAGTATAAAATTATCTCATTATATTTTCAGGCCACCAAGTACAAGTCTATTGTCCCGATGCTATTATACAAGTAGATAAAATCATACATATTTTTGTTATTCTGTTATGTGAAGATGGTAGAATAGTAAATATTAACTTCAAAGTAGTCTCAAAAGTATTTGTATTCGAATTTGGTCTTTACTGCTGTGATAATAAGATCAGATCACAAGGGTGATAGAATATTCTTGCACGTGAGACGTCGGCGGGACGATTACAGAGTTACGGCAACAATGCAAGACGTTAACTTGAGTACATCGACACAATTTTTTATTACAATGTGTGTCTAACTTGTGTTTATGTAATCTCGTAAATTCCGCTAGTTAATTGAAGGTAATATTCAATTTGCATAAACGTTACGACCTTATAAAACATAATAGTTACATATTAAGAGGTATGTTGTATTATAAATTGAATTTGACACAATAATTACAGTTATAAGTTCATAATTGGATCATGTTTTGCAGTAATCCAATCCTAAATTCGCCGTTTTCGTATTTTACATACCCGACCAGTCCTACAATATATTATACAGCGTGTAAAAAAAGTCCGAAAAAACATTTAAAGGAGCTATAGGGTACCGTATGTACTGTCCCTTTGTAGAGATAAAAACCTGATGAAGCCAACGGTTTCGTAGAAAAACGATGTTCAATTCGACAACAATAATTAGCAAACGCGGCCCTAAAGTCATATGGTAAGGCGAATGAACTCCTTCTAATGCTATTAGTTACGATACAGAAGGGACACTGATTTTCATTATTTTTTTATTATACCTACATACAACTACGAATAATATTTTATTACAACAAAAAACAATTACATAAAATAAACATTCAATTGTTAGCAACACGAGGCGCCATCTAGCGACGATGAGTGGAACTTGTCACGAATTCCACCACTACCGCGCGACCACGAGTTAAAAAATGAGTGTTCTGAACTAACCGGCGCGCGTCATTATTTTCTTGGATTTGCAAATAGAATTATTTATGATGATATTGTGTATTTATTGATTTGTGTCGATTGAAAGTTAGTCCTGGTGTTTAAATTGTTTATAATTATTATTTATTAAAGCTTTTTACGAAATTGGTAAAAATTACCATCCATAATATTACTAGTTTATACTCATTGTAAAAAAACACTACGTTCAAAAACAAATTGTGCCTACTGTCGCTTCTGCACAAATCCTTTTCATTTCTAGTCCACGTGGACTGTGGTCTATTTATGACAGAAAGTATTGCACCCAATGAATGGGCAAGCGCACGAGCACCTGATTGGCCGGCCGCAAGTCACATGAAATTTAGCCCCGCCTTTCATCACTTTTGTGTATTTAGAAATGGTTCCGTAATATCCTTATTTTCTTTGTAAACAAGTTATTATTTTTAGGATTTTATTGTAATAAATAGCAGACAGACAGTAACAGGCTGTTACTGTCTGCCTGCTATTTATTACAATAAAATAAAAGTAAACCATGTTCCTTGATTACTAATTCAATGTGTTTTTAAAATTTCTATTTAAGGGTTTCGCAAAAAAAACATTTAATGAACCCTAAAACAAATCACCGCCATTTTTTTTTCTTCGTTCGGCACTATTCGGCAGCCGGCCGGTGTCGTCGCGTCGGGTCGGTCGGTCAGTCAGTCAGTCAAGTCAGTTCAGTCGGTCTTTGTCTGTTCGTGAGTTCAGTGCATTGTTCCTGCAATTAAAATGTCTCGTCAAATCATACATGTTTACTCAAACAATGAGTACTATGATATGATTTTGTGTGTTGGTGCCGCCGATGGTAACATCAACATGGCTATGGACTTCTATCGCCAGCGTTTCGTTGACGGTAGACCCCCGTCGGAGCAACGCCAGCTGCCGTCCTACACGTGCTTCCGAAATATGTGCCTACGGCTGCACGAAACTGGGTCTTTCCACCCGTCGTCGCATCGTGAAGGTCGACCTAATGTTTACGGTGGATCTGAGTTGGAGACTCGAATTATCCAACATTTCGAGCAAAACCCGAGGACGAGTACCCGCCGTGCCGCCGCTGTGTTCAACGTTAATCACATGGTGATATGGAAAACTCTTCGCGACGACGGCCTGCATCCGTATCATTTCCGCCGGACACAAGAGTTGACGTCAGCGGACTATGAACCGAGGAAGAATTTTTGTTCGTGGTACAGAAATCGTGTCGCCAGCGATACAAATTTCGCGGCACGGATTTTGTGGACCGACGAGGCCAGTTTCACAAGGTCGGGCCTAAAAAATTTACACAATGAGCACATGTGGGCTCACGTGAATCCGCACGCGGCTACGGAAAGCAGTTTCCAGCACCAGTGGCGCATCAACGTGTGGGCTGGCATTATTGGAAATAGAGTCATCGGGCCAGTGTTCCTGCCTGCGAGTTTGAACGCCGCGAATTATTTGGAACACCTAACCAATTATGTAGAGGAGGAGTTGTCAAGCAGTTTGTCAGTGATTGACTACGTTGAAACAGTGTTCCAACACGATGGAGCGCCTGCGCACTATGCACGCCCTGTGCGAAATTATTTAAATTCACGCTTCTCGGAGTGGATAGGGAGAGGAGGACCAGTGCCATGGCCCCCGCGATCTCCAGATTTAACCCCACTTGATTTTTTTTTATGGGGTCATATTAAAAATTTAGTTTACTCTGTGGAGTGTAACACGCGCGAAGAAATGGAGGAGAGAATTCGTGTGGCGTTCAGAAGTATTACGCCGGCGATGTTGCACAACGTACGGACTTCTATTCTTCGTCGAACAGTGTTGTGTTACGAAAACGAAGGCAGACATTTTGAGCCATATCTGTGAAGTGAAGTGAAGTGTAATTATCGGTATGTACCTACCTACATTCTCATTCTACATTAATAGGTAGTGAACAGAGTTTGAAACTTTATTATCAAGGTAATAATTTGTGTTTAGATCTGTTACACATAAGTAAACATAAACACGTTACGACAATCGTAAATTGTTTGCAAATTATTGCTCGCCCCCGCCTCGCGCCGGTTGAAACAGTGCGGTCATAGCTGCCGCTGCCGCCGCCACCGTCACGGCCGTCAGGTATTTACTGGTTTTGCGTGAAAACCAGCAAGAGTTTATTTAGCATTTGCTAGCATGTTGTAAATGATTATTAAAAAATGATTTATTAGATTTTTGTTGTTTTACTTGTTACCACTGTACTGTAGGTAGCCTACCTACCTACCTGCCTGTGTAGATAATCCAGGTAATTTTGTTATTTAAATTAGATACCTACCTACTTTTATGTACATAATAGCCCTATAACTAAGTACGGTACGAGGGTAAGAAAAGTAGGTATGTTCATAATATTATTATTTTCTTTTGAATGAAGACCGCACTAGTCATTATTGTATTGATACTAATAATACTAATAGGCACGGGTTCGAATCCCGCACCATAGCGAGTTTCTTTTATTTATTTATCAAAGCAACACACAGATATTAATCATAAGAGATTACAATAGTTTTAGATTATTTATGTAACAAATAGTTACAAGATAAATATCCTTGAATCTTTTGATTTCTTTTGAATGAAGACCTCACTCATCATTATTGATATAATAGGCACGGGTTCGAATCCCGCACAATGGCGAGTGTTGCTTTGACAGCCCGGGGCAGCGCAGTTGTTTTTTTTTATGTGGTGCGTGAACATTATAGGTTTTGTATTTGTCTTGTTGTTGATGTGATGAGGTGTCTTGCCTCTCCACCTACATTGGAATGGCAATAACTATGATCATTTATTTTGGTGTGCACTTGTGCAGTAGAGAAGGTAACGTTAGCGGGAATAGCGCAAGCGCCACCCGCCGTGTCTATGTAGGTGCGCCCCGTCCCGCGCTCCCGCTCCGCTGCCGCAATCCCCGCGCGCCCCGCGCCGCCGTCTCGTAGTACTACGGCGGGAAGGGGCGGTATGCGGGGGTGAGACCGTATTAAGGTTGTCAAATATTTACACTCAAAATTAATTTTATATTTTTGTATGGAAGGTAAAAGTTGCTTTTACGAATTCAACATTTTCATAACTGACTATTTACACGATACCCATGCACATCCTTCAATGTTATTTCGGTCTTTTATTACACCCTGTATAGGTATACCATGAGACACAGGAAAAGGTATCCAAAATTATTTTGAAAACTTTGCAGTCAAAAATGTCGATCATTTAGAATTGATGAATGATTTTTAAATCTTAAATATTCCAAAAGGGTTTCAATATTATTTAAGTCGTTTTTGCAACTTATGTTAACAAGTTGTACGCGTGACATAATCTGCAATACGAACTTTATTAACCCTTTACTAACCTGTAGTGGCGTAAAGGCCACAGACGATGCAGTACCGGAGACCTGTCGCCTTATGCTGGTGGCGCCACCATACTGCTGGTTCTGCTTTTGCAAGTTCTTCTGCAATGTTTTACTGATGCGAACTTTTGTCTTCTCGTCTATTTGAGGCAGTCTCACACGACCTGTGCTTGATTTTCCGATCGTGCCACGCGTGTATCCAAGATCTTCTTGGTAGGCGTCATCTTCAATCTATAGAAAAAAAAAATTTTTTGTAACATGATTTGATAATTGGTATATGAAATAAATAAATTTTATCAATTTCCATCAAGTGACCAACTTGGTTGTTTACCTGCCGCCTAATATAAAAGAAATGATATATAGTACCTACACACACAGACTGAACACAAACAAAAATGTTTATCACATAAATGTTTATTTTGTAGGAGATCGAATGCGCGCGCATCGATCGATCGAGCATTGGCACTGTCATTACCAACTAAGCCGGGCAGTCATGCATGTCTACTAATTGGTCGAAATAGCGTAGCAAAATAAACCTAACTTTGTTTGTTGATAGTTAGAACAAACTATTTCATACATATAATATAGTGCGCGCCAAAATTTGGACTAGAAAGTTTTTAAAAACAATTGAAAATCGATTGTCATTATGCACTAAGTGATAAGTATGAGTTTCGAACTTAGTTTTACGTCTGCGCGAGCTCAGCCGTGTTGGCGACTAGTATAGTTGTTACAATTGGACTGCGACCTATAATCGTAGAGTACCTTTAACACGAGGAATGCGTGACATGACATTTCATCCGCAAACCAAGTACAAGCGTCTCAAAATCTGACAGCAAACATTTTATGCTTGTCAGTTCTTAAACGGTAAGACGGTAAATGGTAGAGTAACTAATACGGTAAATTATGTACTTTACTAGCACAACTGGGTGCTCGGTGGAGTCGCACGTGTCAAATTGAACGCAACGACAACCTTAGGCAGTTTTTAGATGGGTTTTATTATTCAACTTCTGCGTGCTTCGGAGGGCAAGTTGAGCCTATTTATCGTTAGATAACAGCCGTCAAACCAGTGACCTATAAATGTCCTGAGAGTACTGACCGCCAACCTGTAGTTCAGTGGCGTTACGTTATGTTCTAAACTGACTGAACAGTGGGGCAATTCACGTAACAAGAACCGATTCTAGTTCGATTCAACGACATTCGCTGTCTCACATATAAAATAGGAATTGAACGGGACAGCGAGTGTCGTTGAATCGAACTAGAATCGGTTCTTGTTACGTGAATTGTCCCACTGAAAGGTGACTCTATAACAGCAGTAGGAAGAGAACCTATAAGTTATGACATACTTTCACGGGATAAAAAGTAGCCTATGTTGAGCTCTGTACCCCTAACAATATGTATGCAAATTTTCATAATGATCGGCTGTTTAGTCAAGCCGTGAAGGAATAACAAACAGACAAACACGGAGAAACAAACAAACAAACAAACTCACTTTCTCATTTATAATATTAGTAAGAATACACAGACAAAAATACAGTAAGTGCGAACAAATTTACAGACTAGTGTATTTGCAACAAGGCGGTCTTATTGCTAATAGATTATTGCTGATAGATAAATCTTTTCATTACATAGTTACAAGCGACCCCATGTGTAATGGGATCGAGTTTACAGAAATCAGATATATAAGGTGAGACAATGAGTCTAGAGATTATATGGTCATTGCTAGGATCTCTCTTTCCCACTGTCAATTAATCAGTCTGTGCACGCGCATCCAACGGGCCGGTACGCATCCGAACCGACAAATCGAGTTCCGGTCTATTTGTTTAGCGAAAAACTGTGCACCACTCATTGCGGATATTTTAAATTCTGCTCATTTCGCCCCACTTTAGAAATCTATTTCTTTATATTTATATAATATTGTTATCAAGCGAAACACACACATCGATTGCGTATATCCCGGTAACCCGTGAAAATTTTGAAAAATATCATCTCATGCTCATCCTAAAGATAACGTCTGTGAATTTTTTTTGTTTTTTGCTTCATTTGGCAATCGCAGCATCAGATTGATAGACAGATTTAAAGCGTGTTTCTGAAACTCAACTCTTCACTGTGTTTAAATTAAGAAAAGTTACATAAGATAACATTTATCCCAAGTAGAATATTATTACAAAGTAGCATAGCCGTTGAATTATTAATATTTATTTCAACAGAATCTTCGTAGTCATATTAGCCATACTGACTTAGTAACTTATATGAGCAGAAAGAAATGTGTTAAACAAACAGTATAATTACAATAATTATACGCTAATTGATTCCTTGAAAGACGAGCAACGGAGTACTAGTGATACCGTAATTAAATAGTGCAATAAGTGTATGTTGATATTTATTGTATAGGCCTCGTATATTTGTATTGTATTGGTATTTTTGGAAGAATTAAACTAGAACATAGGTATAAAGTAATCTATACATAGACAAGCAACAAATGTCCGTCCGTACGAAACTTGAACTAAATGTTTGTTTTATTTATATTCGGTTCCATTTTACAACCATTTATTACGTTTACAATTTAAATAATATTTATTTTTTCGGAGTTTTAATTTGTACACCGATAATATTGTAACATTGTGGTCACAATCATTCCTAAAATTAGTTGGTTTTGTATGTGCTATATCAAAAGCAATAATATGAATTTGTTCTATCTACCATTTTTTTTTCTTTCTTTTATGCCACAAAGGTGGCAATCAAGCATACGGCCCGCCTGTTGGTAAGCATCACCGTAGCCTATAAACGCTTGCAATACCGGGGGTATCACTCGTTGCCAACCCTCCCAACCCCCCCAAGTGGAGCTCTGGAGACCTTACTCACCGTAGGAACACAACATGGTCGAGACCAATGCTATTTGGCTACGATCTTCTTTAAGGTGAGCAGATTATCCGTTATGCCCTACCTCTCTTAACGATTATTAATATATAATACGATTATTAAAGAAAAGGTGATCAAGATTTGTTGTTTGTTTACGGAACTCTAAAATTTATATTTCGTAGTCCATGCAGCTAGTTAAAGTGGCTCTCGCTCGATCGAACATAAATGCAACTGTTACAATTACAACTATGGCGGAACTGTATTAACGAGATCCGATCTCAAACATAAAATGATAATGCCTCTAATTGCGAACTCCGAATACCATCTGAATGGAATTCAAGATCATTAACTGCGGTTTTGGTTTGAAGCTAGGATCCGCAAAGACTAACTACCAATTTATTCTTGTACAGTCAAGAGCAGAGCCGACCTTTGCGTATCGGACTTTGTACTAGTCCTAAGTTCTATGTCATAAGAGCCAAAATTGTACTGCAAGTGTTAAGCTCAACGTGCTCCTGACTGTACAATAAAACAAAATGTAAGTTGCACGCGTAATCTGCCATGCTGCTTCAATGCGGATTGGCAAAGGCTAGTATTTTCAAGCAGCCTTTAGGCCACCGACATAACGACTGTCATCAGACTGACGGGAGGGCTTACATTTTAAAAGTTAATGAGACATGAAATCTGACACTGTCATTCATCATTGTCATATAGGAAGAAAAAGGGAGATAATAAATAAAAAAAAGGACCGGGTTGCACTCCGGGAGTGCCGGCAGAAGTGAAAACTTAAATATCAACGTTGTGCATTTTTGAATATTTTGGAATGGTTAGGGAATCTTACGCTTTTTCGATCAGGCTACGGATCTGAAGCGAGTTTAACGTTTTTTACCAATCTAAAAAAATGCCAAGCGCCGCTAAAAAAGTTTTCACTTCAAAAAAATCATAAATATATAGGGACAAATCACACAGATTGAGCTAGCCCCAAAGTAAGTTCGAAACTTGTGTAATGGGATAGTAACTCAACGATACTATATTTTATAACAAATACTTAAATAGATAAACACCCAAGACCCGAGGACAATCAGAAAAAAATAGTTTTTCACGATGACCCGACCGGGATTCGAACCCGGGACTTTCCTGGGTGGCGGGACGGCATGGTAACCATTACGCCACGGAAGTCGACATAACGTGAGAATTAATAAAATGGTTGTTTTTTTAAAAGACGGAAATGGAATGATTGTTTTTATTCCGGCCATAAGCTTCGTTTTACGCCAACATTACAAATATAACGAAGTAGGTAGTATTTAGTCTGTGACGCATACATAATGTAAAAGTAAACGGACTTGTATAGGTACAGTTCAGTGAGTTTTTACAAATATGGTAAGCAAAATTAAGGCAACTTCATTTATGTTGTTGTTTGGCAAGTTTTATTTGAAGCTATTTCAACATAAAACTATTGTTGAGTAAGGTTTTAGTTCTTAACTGTCAAGCTTTGTTAGACAATCAACTTTTATTTTGTAGCTTTAGGGACTGACATATTTATTCAGTTATGCTATGCAAAATAACGTTTTTTTAATGACATGCGAACTTACGCATCTATTTCGCATGCGTTCAGTAATTTTCAAGATCAAAAGATTAAGTGATAGTTCGTTTAAGAAAATCCATATCAAATCAACGCTATCAAATTATACTAGTTTTCATGCTGTCAGAGTCGCAATTGAATTTAATTGCATTAAATTGAAGTTCCCTTCAATTCTTTAAGACTAAAAATACAGTTTGCTTAGTACAATTGCATAAAAACTCTTTGTAAGTACCAGTTATTGGCGACACGAACGTTTTAGGTAATTATCAAGCAGTATGGTCTGTTTGCCAGCTTATTATAATAATAAAAACGTTACTTACGTCTGCGAAGTTAAGCCTGTTTGCATTCTTCCTAAATTCAGTCATGGCGTAGCGCTCTTTCATCTTCCGCACTCTTTTACCACCCCTCTTCTTGCGACTCTGCTCTATGGGTTTCGGCAATGGCTTCACGAACTTTACCGGCGGTGGTTCCTATACATAAATATTAGAAAATTAATTACAATTTTCACGGCTCGTTTCTCGGGTTCTTGACAAGTTTCAATTTGCCTATCTGTCAGATAAAATAATTTTATATGATTTTACATCGATTGAGCTTACATTCGTTATTACCTTAGTGGTGAAAAGTGATTGTATCCTATAAGGTGAACTACTTACTTTATCTTGCTGATTTGTTTTATGTCTATCACATGGACCTAGAAATAAAGGCGGACACCATCACTGAAACTAAAAAGTGAAGCACCCATAGTAAGCCACCTCGCGTATACGTAGCAACCGGCCGGCTTACTATGGTGTGAATGTGTGCGTGCCGGTCAGCCATTTCACACTCACGCATAGTTATGCGGCCGCAATTAGGGTGCTTCAATTCTTTCTTAGCAAGATTCCGTCCACCTTTTTTTTTAGGTCCATGGTGTGTCTTATTGACACACGTTAGAAATAAATTTTTAGAAGTGACTATGAGACATTATGTAGATATTAGGTTTTAGATTTAATTTTATGTTGAGACAAATTAATGGCACTATTTAATGACATTCCGCGTACGTAATTATAGTTTTAAATTTTATGTTAAAAAAGAAAAGTAAGATAAATTTTTAATGACAAAATAGACCGTAACTGGTTTTCTTTCGCCATTTCTTTTTACCGGTGGTCATTTTGCTTTTGTTTCCGAAATAGTAGTTTATAGAGTAAATTAATTTAAAGAAATCATTTATTACTGTATACTCTGACAAGCGAACGTGTTCTCTGAATAAAAGTTTTGAATTTGAATTACTTTACCTGCAATTTGTCAAGCTTTTTCTCAATACCCTCGCGTAGTTGTCGCCCTATATGTCCATCTGTACTCGAATGGGAGGCATCAACTCGCGCTGCCAATGTCAATTTTGTCGATACCAATTTAGCCGCTTTGTATCGCAACTCCTAAAAATAGATCCGATATTAAAATAAGAGAGATAAGAGAGGTATGGCACAGCGGATAATCCGCTCAAATCGGAGCAGCCCGTCTGGGGAAGGACCTCCACCTTACAGAAGATCGTAGCCGAATAGCATTGGTCTCGGCCATGCTGTGTTCCTACGGTGAGTAAGGGCTCCAGAGCTCCACTTGGGGGGGTTGGGAGGTTTGGCAACGCGTGAGTGATACCCCCGATATTGCAAGCGTCTATAGGCTACGGTGATGCTTACCATCAGGCGGACCGTATGCTTGTTTGCCACCTTAGTAGTATAGAAAAAAATGTTTTGTTCTTGTTAATAAATGACAATTCTTAAACTTAATCACAAAACATAGCCTCGTATATTCTTAACTATTGAAGATTTGAATCCTAGAAGAGGGATGATCACTATGACGCGTGCAATATAGCAGGCTAGTTAATCCCAAGTGTTGTCGGTTCGAATGCCCTGGAAGACAATCATTTATATACATACTGTCTGCTGGTCTTGGTCTGAATGTTTTCAATACATAATACGTTTTAATAATAATTTACAAAAAAAATAATTGTGTGCATAGTGCATTTTTTTGCATAATTCGGTATTAGATGGCGTTGTGAGATTCGTTCATTATAAAAAATTTAGTAGATCTGGTTTTCATATACCATAATAAAGATAAAAAAAATATACTCACAGGTGTAGTGTCTTGTACGATTTGTGAGAAATAAATAAAACCGGTGTGAGGTAATGACGCTGCCTGGGAGAAACCTGACAATGTTCTCTTCTGTTGTCCCAGCGGTAAAACATTGCAGGCTGGCATCTTTGATAGCTTCGACAAACCCCCGGCCACACCAAGGATTTTGGCTGCCGTTGACGCTCCTAATTTAACAATAATATATTTTAAACATGATGCTAAATGTTATTTTTTATTTCACACTGCGGTTAACAAAAAATAAATTATGATGTTAAATGACGAAAAAGGCCTTAGCTGGTTTTCTTTCGCCATTTCTTTTACCAGTGGCCATTTTGTTTTTGTTTATAGAGTAGATTTATTTATACAAATCAATATTATTTGTAGACTTTCACAAGAGAGAGCACCTGTGAGAGCCTAGTCTCTGAATAGAGATTTTCATTTTATTTCATTCCAAACAAGCAAGACCGGACCATAGACTGACATATATATTTTTTTACATTTTTGTCCTTTCACAATTTTGAGTGGTCAGAGTTTTGATCTAGATGTAAGATATGTATCTAGTTCATTAGTACCTTTATTTTAAAGTATGCATATACATATACAAACTCACCAACAATTGCAGTAACATTTGGTGCAATGAATGTCATACGACTTTCGACATATTCAAATATCTCTGACTTATAGGTGTTCAGTTCAGCCGCCATGTCACATGCTTCGTTGATTTCCTCTAACTCCTTTTCAGTAAGTAGTTTTCTAAAAAAATATATGAGATATGCTAATAAACTTGTTATATATGCAAATAAAATATTACTGGCTTATGAACTAGTATGAACAGATGTACAGTCAACACAGGTAAGGGTTGACCAAGGCCGTAAATATTATTAAAGATTTCGAAATATTGCGTAAATAGATTTATTAGGAAATTTATTTATCAATAGAGTCACCCCTTTCTTTTGTTGACTGTACTAGCTGTGCCCACGACTATGCCCTAAAGTCTAACTTTTTATTAGCTGCAGTAAAATGACGTTTCTAAATGTAAGAAAAGCCCCCTTACTTGCCCAAAAATACATTACAACTTAATATTAAATCTCAAAAAAAAAAACAAACTGATTATTCATTTATGATTCACTCATTTAGCTACATCCCTATTTATTTTTCTTCAAAAACCGGCACCCACAAAACGTCATTTTACTGCAGCTAATAAAAAGTTAGACTTTAGTGGTTATTCAATATGCGCAAAATAATAAACTTCCCCCTCCCCTGACTAAATAAGAATGGTACAAAGCAACTAACAGTATTTGAAACAAGAAATATATAAATGCGTGAAAGATTGATATGTAAAACATACCCTTGCATTGTAGATGCTGTGACTGAAACAATCATGATTGTGGCTTGCGTAAGGAAACTTTGCAGGATTTCGTTATTCTTAGCCTGATCTAGGTCATTTCCAAGCTCCTTTACAGCACGTATGTACTCCAGTGGTGTAACAATCAGCGAGTCTAACTCGGGGAACCGTTTTTGATATTTGTCCCGTACAAATCTGTGGATAATAGCTGCAAAATGAAATATGTATGTCCTTAATCTGGTTATATGAAAAATTAATTATCTTTTGTAGTATATTTTTACATAACCTGATACATGAAAATATTGATAATTAATTTTCTCATGTTACTTAAATAAGAAAAGCAGTATCAATAATTTTACTAGTATAAATAAGTTATGAATTAGAAGTGTTAATATGTAAATTATCATTAGGTTACAATTCATTAGCAGTGATCTATTGATCTACAGCCTTATTTGGTGCGGGTGTTGATTAAAGAAAGAGATTCATTAAAGTAAATCAGTGAGTTTAAGAAGCTATTGAAAATAAATTGAATGAACACCTACCAATTTCTCCATCTATTTCACCAGCAATATTATTGGCTTCAACAATCAGTTGGTATTCAGGGTCCGACTCCATTAGTCCCATCACCTCAACTTTTTTCCTGTTACTTCCAACATTTTTTTCAATTTCTGTCGTAACCTGGCACATGAAATACATATAGATACTTAACATGAAACGTTAGAAAGATAAAATGGCAAATAATTAACAACTAACATAGGTTTATTACTACCCATCCATATTAAGTTTGCCGTTACCGTCCGCGCCGCGCTACACCCCACGGCACCTCAAGGAGATCCCGGTACTGAACAACTGCGGATCTGCCTTGAGGTGCGGTGGGGTGTGGCGCGGCGGGAGGTAACGGCAAACTTGAGGCGGACGGGTTGTAATTACTAGCGATACCCGCGCAACATCCGCGAATTTAAAATATATAATAGACATCTTAAATTGGTCAGAGTCGCCTAATCGTAGCCATACACGATCAAGTCCATCGTCCAATCAGCATGATACTGCCGATTGGATCAAGTAGACGACCTTGTGTGGGCTTGGATTGGCATGACAGTTAAAGACCGGAGACCTGATAGAAACCTATAAGATTCTTACATATAAGTACAACCTCCCAGACCTTCATAAGATTTTTATCACAAAAGACGTAGACACGCATTCATCACGAAGACACGATATACAATTACGTCGCACTGTTACAAACACAAACTTGGGGTATCACTTTCTCAGCAACAGAATCGTACAGGCATGGAATAGGCTACCTGATGACGTGGTGTCAGCTGTGTCAGTGAATGCGTTTAAAAACCGGTTGGACAATTGGCTTAAGAGCAACACCTTATACTAAATAAATATAATAGCACAGTTATAAATGAAATTAATTTACATGGAACTTAGTAGAGTGACTATCTTATCTAGTGAACTTTTTCAACACTGTGACATAGACACAACAGCATAATGCTGCTCGTCTATAATTAAATAATAATAATAAATTTGATGGAACAATCAAAATTCAATTCTTTTGGCTTGATCAAGCCGATTGGACCGTGTATGGCGGGACGCGCGATCGCGTTCAGTTAAGTCTAGATTTTTGTTTGTGAATTACAGGAGTTACTAATGATAGAAGTTTTATGTAAGTTTCTTTATTCATTCGTAAATAATTGCAATAATCTTTTGGCGTAATCGTCAACTCTTGTATTAAAGTATGAGAAAACTGATTTCTTTTCATTAACTGCTGTCTGCACCACTCCGCAAGATCTGTTCTTTTTTCTTGTCTCTTTATCGCGAGTAATAAACCCAAGACGGCTAACACATCGTCGTCCGTCACTGGTGACTCCATGGCTTCGACTGAACGTCGCTGCCGATTGGACAGTTAAAATTGATCGTGTGTGGTGTATATGGACTATGGACGAACTGCTTTGATCAACAGATTGGATCAAGCCTGCAGCGTCATGCCGATTGGACGATAGGCAGTATGGTGTCTGTATGGCCTGCATTAGGGACAGGACAGTAAATACAAAGTACTCTGTGGACAGGAATTTTAGGGTTGAGGCATACGCACAAAACTGCAGTCTCATAATATAACCTAATAAACATACGTATATTTACCCGTTTTAACCTTTCCGAGTGACGTAATTTTGCGAGTTCTCGTATAGATACATTTTTAATTTCTTCTTCTTTAGGAATAACAGGATAGGGAACGGCAAAATCGTGAGGATCTTGATTAGTTTTATTTTCAATTGCTGCTTCTAGTTCACCGTCATCATTTTCTTCCAAGTCAGCGAGTAGTTCATCAGCCAGAGACATTTTTTAGCGCGTCGAATAATTAATTAATTGAAAGATTTATTTTATTTACACTTTTTCTATTAATTCAGTTTGCGTTTTTCTATCGTTTTCGTTTATTGATTTTTTTCTCTGTGGCATAGTTAAGTACCAAAATTCAACGAGCACATCCGTCATCTTCATCTGTCATCTATAATTTATTATTTTATTTTTACTGGCTTGGATACAAGTCCTTTAAGCCAAGGCGTATTCTTGTCTTCAGTAGTCAGGTCATAGTGCACTTTAAAAGTTCCGATCTTATATTGCAATCACTATGCACTTTAACAATGTTTGCTTCACATTATTCCTTAGCATTATTCACATTCATCCTTTCTCTAAGTTCACATTACACTATCAATTCTATTTTTTTTTGTCATACAGTAGACAAACAAGCAAGCGGGCCACAAAGACGTGAACAAAAGAGTTAGTATCTGAAGTTCTGAACAAATAATTAAATTTAGTACCCCGCGAAGCTTGCCGTTAAGTATCTTGTTCTGAGATCTTCTCTTGGGCTCTATAACTTTAATAAAATTTAATTCTCAATGAGACTCAAAAGATTAATACCCAGAGTCACAAAACATTTTCTAAAAATAAAAAGAAAAAAAAAACAGTCTGATCCTGAACGGTTCTGTCTGTCTGACTGGCTGGCTGGACTGCCATTGCCATTTTTTCGTTGTTGAAAGGTATGCAAAGGCCCACAAAGGCCTGATTTTTATAATAAAAAGTGAAATCTGGTCGTTTTAGTGATATTTAGAACAATAAATCGTCTAAATGGCGCTCAATCCTCAATACGATGCTATTGGAAAAGGATTCGTCCAACAATATTATACTTTATTCGACGATCCGGCACAACGAGCAAACCTAGCAAATATGTACAACGTGAGTATTTCTAGCATATTTCGGCCAATATTATTACTGTCGATATTTAAAAAAAGTTGTTTGTTTATTGTTTTGAAATATTGTTCTTACAATTTTTTAGGTTAGGTTTTCTCCTCCCGCCGAAAACCTCGCGTAGAAGGAAATGCGTAGGAGTTTTCTTTACCACCAATATTCAGAACAATACACATACATACTTACTAGTTGCATACCTTTCTATTGTAGCGTATTCAAAATTCTCGATCACGTCACCTAACCTAAATAACCATATATACAAGTTATTTGTGAAGTCAGTGAGTGAAATGAGAATGAAATCTATTTACAAAATGATTTACTTATGATATGTAATGAGAAATATTTAAAATGTGCCACAAACCAACAGTTACTGGATCATAATAACTTTTTTTTGTCTTGCCTACTTAGTAGGAAAACGTTTCGAAACTAATAGTAAACGAATCCTGAGTCACATACAGCAAAAAATTATACTTTTTAGGGCTAAAGTTAAGCTAATTTTATTAATAACTATCACCAGTTACAAACTTAGACAACGTTAAAACCAAAAATTTTGGTCAGAATGGCCATTCTTCAATAAAATTTATTGAATAAGAGAAGAAGTGTTTTTTACTTAATAATATTTTGAAATTTCTCACTTGTCGTCAGGAATCTTTGCTTGAATGCCAGTGACAGATTACGAAAATACTGAATATTAAAATCTAATAAAGACTACAATAGTTAAAACTATCAATTTCATAGGAAAAATAGGGAAACCTATTTTTCCTATGAAATTGATAGTTTTAACTATTGTAAATCTAATAAAGACTACAATAGTTAAAACTATCAATTTCATAGGAAAAATAGGGAAACCTATTTTTCCTATGAAATTGATAGTTTAATGACTATTATTGTGAATTGGGGTTCTATATGTACTCTATATACCTTATAATATAAGGGAGTAAGCTCCCTTCTAATTATTCAAATTTATAAGCCAACTGGTGAAAAAGTTTTAAAAACATTGGCATGGTTTTATGTAATCATATTTTTCTTTATGCATACAATTTCCAGGTGGAAACATCATTTATGACATTTGAAGGCGTTCAACTGCAAGGTGCTGCTAAGATTATGGAAAAATTGAATGTAAGTATACAATTTTTATAAATATTGCAAGTCATTGGATGTTATGACTCATGTGACATGTTTATACATGTAAACTTGTAAGATGTTTAATTTATTTGTTCATTTACTAAATTTATAATGGTACACTTATTTTGGTGCTATTTTTAACATGAGGTTATAACATGACCAGATATCTAAACATTAGCTAAAATCAGCTATAAGTTTGTTCCATTATTATAAATATCATAATCATCATATTTATGTCATTTCTATAACATTTTTAAATGTAAGAAAGTATAAAAGATTCTTCTTCTTATTGCAGGCATTAACATTTCAAAAAATTGGTAGACTAGTAACATCTGTGGATTCACAACCTATGTTTGATGGTGGAGTTTTAATTAATGTTCTTGGAAGATTGCAGGTAAATAAATACTATTAATTTTATAAGTTACATCGATTTTTAAAAGCGATGGTTAAAACATATTAAAGTAATCACCAATCGTTCATATTCATTCAGCCTGCGACTGGCACTTTGTGAATGAACCCGCGGAGGGCCCGCGTGACGCAGTTTCGGCCTTAAATAGACCTATTATCTCGTGCATTGTTGTTTTCCACCTAATGTCTAGTCTTCTTACACTTTACGTTAATTTATTTAAAAATCACTGACTAACTATCTGAGTGTTGTGTGTGCAAAACAGGGTGTGTTATGATTTGCATATTTTTTAAACGTCTAAAATGATAATTGTCTTGAGATGACTTTGTCTCAAAGTTATCTGCTTTTAACAATTTTATTATCAATTCATAAAATTCATAGGTTTCCGTGTCACATGCTTACATGAATAGAGGCTTTGCACTTGCACTATTACAGCACACAGTCTGTTTTTGGAGTCCTCAGATAGTTTATCAGTATATTTAACGACTGTTCATTGACACTGTCGAATATTACCGACAATCGTTCATGTGCACTATACGGCATTAAGGAAATACCAGTCATTGATGTATAAGGCTTGACCATGTATTCACCGCCACAGTCGGGTATAGACGACAAGCGATACCGTGCTCTATACGCCGTTATGGAAAACCTGACATTGGCGTATAGCGCACAATAATCTGTTTATACTAGAGAAAAATTAAAAAAATATATTTTATATTTGTAACAGACAGACGATGACCAACCACACGGCTATCTCCAAACGTTTGTCTTGAAGCCAATAGGAAACTCGTTTTACGTAGAACACGATATATTCAGGCTGGCACTTCATGACGCCTAAATGTTATATTTTCGGAAACGCCAAAGTAAGAAAACATAACATAGTGTTAATTTGCACTGTAAATAATGTGTTCACTATATACAAAGCTAACAAAATATCGCTTTCCTTTCTGTTCTCGCATTCAACATAATATTCGTCCTAAACCTTTCTAACGATTTAATGTGCCTTTTTAAAACACTATTATAAACCTGGAATTTTTAAGCTATTGCATAGCTTTTATCGCGGCGACCGAATCAAGAAATTTCGGAACGAAAATAAAACCTAACACCCCCCACTTCGCGCGGCCTTGAAAGCCGTGTATCGTCTAACGTCGTTTCGGTTCGGCAGACTTCGGCACGGTGTTTGTGTGCGTGCGACTAGACGTATGTGTGTAGACTAGCTGCTGACTACTCATAACGGATTCTATCTCTTTTAGACACGATGCTAGGTGAGACAGCGTCCACGAGTGAGTTCGAGCCCGCGACTATGCAATAGCTTTACCGCGGCAGACCCCCGAGTGCCACACATTTTTTTATTTAAATTTAGAAGGGTTGCATAAGTATCTTATCTGCATTAGCATATGCTTGGTTGACACATTCGCGCTTTATATTGAAGTGCCAGTTGCATAGGGATCTAATAAAGATATGAGCATATTGCTATAATTTTTTTTGGTCTGAGCGGTAGTGCATGGAGTACTTACTTATCGTGCAACTCTCATAAAATTGTGTGTGTGCAACTTTCCTTAATTCACTATGGGACTTGATATAGTAAGCGGGCAGAGAGCTCCCTAAATGAATGACGCGCAACGGGCGTATTTCGTGAGTGTAAGCCCCTTCGCACACAAGGCGACGCAAGTCTCCGATACTCGGCGGTTTTAGCATCCAACGAAACGAGTGTTGGATGCTAAAATTGAGATTATATGAATAGATGAAAAAATGGTTGAGAGTTCGTACGTACGTACGAACCTCAATGGACTTGTATGGCGGTAATCGCTTGGATACTTAAATCGCCGAGTATCGTAGACCTGCGTCGCCTTGTGTGCGAAGGGGCTATTAAGTAATAACTGTTGCCCCACACCCAAACTTTTGAACTCGTGTTCTGACCGCTTGATACATCAAGTTATAGCATGCATATTTGCAATCTTCATCGGAAGTAATCGTAATCATCCGGAAGTTACTACAATGTGGTAATAAAGTATTAACCTATTTTTATTTGAGGTCGATTTTACTGTACCAAAATAATGCATACTGTTTTTATACATTTTGACTGTGGAAAGCATGTTTACATCAAATTTCGTGTGACTTTCCATAGTCAACAATTTCCTTATTGAAGTGCCATTTCCATAATATATAGTTATCAATTCGATGATGTAAAATGTATATATTTTATATTCCAGTGCGACGAAGATCCACCACACCCGTACATGCAGACCTTTGTACTGAAGCCACTCGGAGACTCATTCTTTGTCCAACATGACATATTCCGCCTCGGTATCCACGATTCAGCTTAATTCTCCTAATCATCACATAATCGAACAAGATCTAACACATATTTCGTTTGGTTATCTAGGTCTAAGTAACAAACAATAGCAAAATCATATTGGTTTCATTATGATCGGTAGATATTGAAATGACTGAATGAAATAAACATAATAATTATACTTCAATATGTTGATTGAAGCATTATCTACCGATGTACAATGTATACTAATTATCCGGTGTACCATTCTAGCTTATAATAAGACAGCTTTAGTGAAAATAATGGCGATTTTTTTTTCTGCTACATGTATACATTTTATAACATAAAGAAATACATTATAATTTTGTAAAATTGTCGTTTTACTGTATGTATATATATATATATATATATATATATATGTAATGTAACAGAAAAGGAAAGGCTGGCTAACTGATTGAACACTGCGGACAGCCGAAACCATAACATGAAAGTTAATACAAAGTTCCTCTTGTAACGCCAATGAGTACTAAGAAGGTATTTTTTAGAAAATTTCATGGAAACAGGAATATGGGAATGTCGTGTAATGTAGGAAGTTCGCTATTTCATAGTTTTACGTGGAGGTTGATTAAAAAAAAAGACAAAAAAATAGATGCTAAGACAATGATGTATTAAGTTATAAATAGTCAAAAATTAACAAAAGAACCACTGAAAACAGGTACATTTCACCAATCTCAGAATTTAAGACTTGCTCCTCCCTTTAAATCCTTAGACGCTACGAACACTTAACAAGTTTACTTGCATGCACTACAATACAAATTACACACGGGCCCAGCCGGGGCCAAACTTGTCTAAGTGAATGACTAGGTTGCAAAAGTGATACTCGTTGCGATGTCGGCTTCAGCCATGGCCGTCTGTCTTCATTTACATTTGATTAGTAGCTTAATCTGTTTCCATTTTAAATTCGAGTTCCCATTCTATAAACTACAAATATTTTTTTTATAATTTCTCCAAAGCATATTCTGTTAAAATTAGAATTATTATAATGAGAACAAAGTGGATACTTTTATTGACCATTTAAAATTTAAATTTACACTTTTCCAACTGCTGATACACACTAAAAGATGAAGACTAAAAGCGGAGATCAAATTAGACATGGCAAGACCATAAGGTCACTTTTACTAAGAATATTTTGTACATTAGCCTCTGATTGATAGTACTGTTCCGTTGCATCCAAATATAATAAACACAACCAAAGCTATTTGTCATAGCAACTCTAGTTAGTCATGGAAAAAGTCATGAGAAATAAACAAAAGCTAACAGCCTAAAGACATTTGGCCTACTGTGTAATTAATTTACTACTATTTGCATGTAAAGAAAGAATACATGCAAAAATGACTCAAAAAAAAAACGCCAATAGTAAATACCTACGGGAATATGGCAATGTTTAACAAATAAATGCATCATTAAAATTTCGTAAAATCTAGTGTTTAAAAAACGTTAAAAAAACTGTCTGCTTTTACCGGCTATGTAGGCAAATACTATAGAAACGAAACGAGTAATACGCACAGCTCTTGACGTTTCTCATACAATGACTTGGCAACCTCCGAAATAGCGCCCCTAGCGGCACGAGGTGAACATTTCCATACAAAACGCAAAAAAGTTTTGAAATCGTTCACCTCATGCCGCCCTCATGCCGTAGGGGCGCTAGTGTCGCCGTCTTGCCCGAATTCTTCCGAAGCTGTGCGTATTAACTCGGTAGAGTTTCTATAGTATTTGATGTAGGTTACTCTGATGTTTGTCGGATATAACCAACTGTGACGGAAACGTTAAAAACTAGAACCCACAGTTTTTAAATTTTCACAATGTGTCAAATTTAAATTTACACTTTATGAACAAATAAAATTGTTATGGCAAAATTGTCTTTAAACTTTGCTATTAAAAATAAGGCCGCCTTGTTTATATAGAAATTTTACCCATGTTTTTATTAATTCAATTCGTTTGTTAAACTGTATATATTGTATATCTTTATTGATTAATCTGTTAGCTTAACTGTATTAAAGTATATAAATAAAGGTGGATTCACGGAACAGTGCTACTAATGTATTGGTTCACGCAGGCATCATACATGAAAACATTTTTAAGTTTTAAATCACTCATAATTTGCATTTATCAAGCGATAAAATGTTTTAGCCTGAGTACCTAATCTCTGTATTTTTTTCACAACCAAAATATGCAGCTATTAAAATTCGAGAATTTTTAAATTGATTTGGAGATCTTCAGTAGTATTATTTTCACCTAAATTCGGTATTTCAGTTTTTCTCTTTTTATTGTCAAGAAATGTTATTTGCCAGAGCGAGAAACAAGATTGTGTTAATATCGTCTACATTTCTCAATGAGCACAATTTAGCATCAAACTCGCGTTCCCATGACTTACATTACATTTTGAGAGTTATGTGGAAACTGATCATTGTAGGTGCTTCTATTTTCGAAAATAAATAATTCTGTACAAACTTCGGAATCTCCAAATTTTTTTGTTCTATAAACATTAAAATAACTAAGAAATGCAGTCGCTTTACATTTAACACGATAACACTGAAAAAGGGTACAATTTGTACTAGACATCAAGCAAATTGGTGGGAACACTAAATATTAATTTCAAACATTTGTAACTATATTGAACTCTGTATGTGAAATTATAAATACTTAGGAGGGTAATTAACTATTATTGTTAATTTGAATGTCATTACGTTGCTGCGCTAATCTCTGGAACTAATTGAAAAATAAATTGCATTTCATAGCCAACTTATAGAGAGATTAGTAACATGACGCTATGACTTGTAGACGGAGGGACGACTTTCTAAAATTATCCCATTTAAGCAATTCATAATTTCACATTATACGGAAATGGTCTTACATATTCCGGTGTTATAGACGAAATTATTTTTGACAGATTTTTTTGATCATAATCTGCATATGCACATTTAGAATGGAAGTGACACCAATACTCCATAAACTGTTTGAAACTACATCATAATAGTCAATAGCAAAATTCGAAATTTTGCGTTGGTCACTTACATTCTGCATCTACGCAGGATTTTTGTCCCCGAAAATAGATCGCTTGCTATCCGCGCCACGAGACGAGACCTGATTAAATGTTGATTTAACGCTTCCTAGTAAAACGTCGATGGAGGGACATCGTGAAACAAAAATTGACACTTCACCAGGGGATCACGACCCTCAGTAATGAAGACTACGACGCGAGGAGTAAAATGGTATAGAAATCGTCTACTGCGTAGGTCGATCATATGATACACCAGCAGGTCTACCATGAAACGTAATTCCGAAACTTCGGACGTTCGTTTCGTTGAATTCTAACCATGAAGTACATTTCGTTCCGAAATACGTACGAAAACGCCTTCGTTATTCCTCAGCAGGTCTCATCTCTCGTGACGCGGATTGTACATGCATGCCAATAATTCGCTAGTACTAAAAGCACGGCGTATAAATCAATGCATTTTTAAGCAATCCATTTTTGCGGAATACATACGCGGATGAAAAGTCGTCTGCGCAGACTTTCAAGGACATGAATATTGTAAGAATATATTTGATTTTAAGACATTGGACTTGTAACTGCAGAGATTGACTCAGGCCTTGTAACTGATGCGTCTACGAGCCACCTTTTTTCCGGCCGCGACTGCCGGCCAACGCGACGCCTCGCAGTGACCTCATGGCCATCGCCCGATTGAAATGTCGCTGTGTTTTGTGTTCTTCTACGTCATTACCGCTGTCCACCGACGATAGGATCACTAGTAGTACTCCCATCACCTGGAAACATAAATAAGTCTTCATCGTATGCAGTACCTATAGAATTATCATCAGCCGCTATACTGCTTCTGGGATATGGGTCTCCCTTAAATCAAACAAAAATATTAATAACTAGCTTTTCCCCGCGGCTTCGCTCGCGTTAATTTTATGACACAGATCTCGTTTGACAACAAAACAACCCATGCGACTTGTGGCGCCATCTGTTAGCTGATAGCCTGATAGCTGATATGAAAAATTATTTTTCCATTGGAATGACATACTTTCACGGGATAAAAAGTAGCCTATGTTGGGCTCTGTACCCCTGACAATATGTATACAAATTTTCATAATGATCGGCTGCTTAGTCAAGCCGTGAAGAAATAACAAACAAACTCACTTTTTCATTTATAATATTGGTATGAAGTATGATCTTGTAAAATGTCTGCCTACTCTATAAAAAAACGTTTGAATCTTTTAGTGCATATTCTGTTCCGATGCTCAACTGGAGGTTTTAGTTTAGGAGCCACCCAATTAATGGTTTTATAGGTCTTCTGTGTTTAGTTTGACATAAATATTTTAAATTATTTATTGTGTACAAAATAAAGCTACATACAATTACTGAATATTATACATTTGTGATTCTTATGTAAAATTATGAACGTCTTCGAGTTCAAAATGTATTTTTTTTACAAATATTTAGACTTTTTTGTATATGAAATAAAATTGTACTTTTTTTTTGTATTTAACTCTATTATCACAGCCCGGACACTCCATACAACGCGCGTGAAATAATCACCTATTACTACTATATAAGCCAATGTCGTCTGTATACGCGCACACGTAAACACATTCGTTCACTAAACGCACACCTTTGCGACTGAGGGCTCCTCGGGTGCGGCAGAGGTGCGGTAACTCGTTCCGGTGCGGGGCGGAGAGTGGCCATTCTACCTAGGGTTATTACTTATGCTATTATTTTAAACGTTTAAATAATAACATACCAAGCAAACAATTATTAGTAGTGTATAGACGTGAACGGATGCCTCCGGTATGTTCTCAATGTCTTTGAGAGCCGCCAGCGCGGGTTCGAAGTCCGGCCGCAGGTCCAACGCGTGCCGTAAGTGAACTGCTGCCTCCTAAAAATTACATAAGGTTTAATCAGTTAAGTTACTTCAATATGTAATTCGACTTGCGCGGGCGATTAAATTTTTCCGTTTTTATGGAAATTTGGACGAAGTCACTCCTTATAACATTAAGCTATCTGCAATCTGTACATAATTTTATAAATTGGATTTTAATATATATTATTATAATGTCTATATGTAGTTCTATATGTATTTAAGTAAATAATTTTGATGATACAAACATACACTTCAATTTTAATTTATAACGTATAGATGAAGAAAAGAGTCAACTGCAACGAAATACTAAACTAATAACGTTCTTAACTTTATAGTAACTTTGATAGTGTTAAGTCCAGTGAATGTTAAAATGTACGACAGAACCGCAACGACAAGGCCGTTTGAGTGGAAAAAGGGTTTATCAACTGACCTGATAATGTCCATATGCTTTGAATATCTCTCCGAGCGTGAAGTACTGCTGCCACGCACTGCGGTCCGGAGGCTGAACCTCAAGAGAACGGCGCGTCAGGTATATGGCGTCATCCAAGTATTGGAGAGTGAACAACACTCGCGCCAAATTTAACAGCACCTGTGTAAATGAAATGTCGATGTACTGAAGTCTTTCAAAGTCAAAAATATTTTATTCTGTGGACAGGCGCGGGCACTTTAGCCACGTCATTTACAATGAGTGTTACATCTATACTAATCTATACTAATATATAAAGCTAAAGAGTTTGTTTGTTTGTTTGTGTGTTTGAACGCGCTAATCTCAGGAACTACTTCATTTATCGAGGAAGGCTTTAGGCTATATAACATGACGCTGCGACCAATAGGAGCGAAGCATCAGTGAAAAATGTTGCAAAAACGGGGAAAATTATTCATATTGAGGGCTTCCGTTGCGTGCGCAGGCGTAAAGGGATCAAGTTACCCAAAAAATATGTATGGCGCTCAACCTAGAAAGCTGGAATTTTGTATAGAGGTTCCCTTTATGATGTTGACAAGGATAAAGACGGCAATTTATAGAATTCCCACGGGAAAGGGGGTATACACGCGAGCGAAGCCGCGGGTACAGCTTGTTAATAATATTATTATTCTGTATTAAATAAATAAGCTACTCTATAAACTTCCACCATTTCGGAAACAAAGCAAAATGACCACAGGTAAACGAAATGGCTAAATAAAACCGGTTACGACCTTTTTTGTCCATCAGATACTTGCTTTTTTTTTAATTTTTACAAAAAAAATAATAATACATGTATGAAAAAAAAACCGCGGATGTTTTGTATACATATTTATGCATGTGACTAGCGCCATAAAATAATTAATTGTTTCAAATGCCTCCACCTATGGTGCATGCAGCATATTATTATGCGGTATAGGACGAATGTTTGAATGGGGCACCGAGCACCTTGTTGGGAGTGATATCTGGGGCCCGATCCTACTAAACAAATGCACCAATGGACTCTCAATCGTGTCTCAATAGATTGTCGATTTTTGACATTTGTTATGGATATAAGCAATAAGTTAAACATTACGTTATTGATTAAGTCCATAACAAAGGTCAAAAACTCTTCCACTGATACACTATCGGCATTCTTTTGAGACACGATTGAGACACCATATAGAGAGTCCATTGGTGCATTTGTGTTAGTAGAATCGGACCCCTGCTAAGAGCCAAAATTGCTCTCAAAATATGTGGCAGTCTTATGAGTACGATTGCACGCGGACATTGCATAGGCAGGTCCGAAGTTAGGAAGTCAGATTATTTCGAAATCATTCTATTTTAGGATAGCAAATGAAATGCGGCCTCGAAGCTGTCGGCCCCTAAGCCTTCCTTTTGTCGGCCTAGGTGGAAGTCCGGCTTCACCCTTGACTATTTGCTTGCATCCCCAATTTAATCTCATTACGAAATGATCTGGATTATGCTTGCTGTTTGTCAGTTAATGTTTAAATTTTCTGGTAATCTTTACATCAAATTAAGTTGCGCTGTCGCCCGTCTGTCTATGTATGCTTAGATCTTTAAAACTACGCTACGGATTGTGATGCGTTTTTTAAAATAGATAGAGTGATTCAAGAGAAAGGTTTATAAGTATAATAAACACAAGTACATTACGTACTTAAATGGAAGCTCCAGCCACAATGTTGTTACCTTTCTGTTGATTGAATAAACATTTTTCATTTTCAGAATACATTCCGAAATTCCCACGGGAAAGCGGGATATACGCAAACGAAAATAAAATTAAGAGAAATATCGGGGCATGCACGCCTAATCTTTTCCTTTGGCGCCTTATTTGTTATCAATACACTAGTTCGTAAGTTATTCATGTTCAATGTGTTATCTTGTTGTGTATTGTAAATAAAGCATATTCCATTTATCGATTCTAATCTTTATAGCGTAAAAAATACTAAAGTCCAAAACGAGCAATAAATCCAATGATTTAAAATAATAAGTAAAACTTATTATACTTTTCAGTTGAATAACAAAAAATCCTTGAAAACTTGTGAATTGTGACGATAACACTTAGTTGTTTATTGAAGTAATAATGTAGGTACATATCTACAGAAATCGATGTGTGTCGAATTGAAAAACTGTAACTAATGACTATGTTTTGTTTAATATTACAATGCGGTTTCGGTGTCGTCAATTCGGCATCAATCGCGCAATAATATCATTAGCGCAATAAGAAAGAAAGAATATTAAATTAATTCGTCTAAAAATTTAAGTGGTCTACCAAGATCGTATTTTCGTTTCATAAATAGTAGTTACAGTTACTCAATATGTATAAAATCACACTTCCAATGTTAGGTTTTACTTAGGAATGCTTGTACTTTGGATCCCGGCAGCAGTAGCTTTCTTAGCAAATAGGGAAAAAAGACTCATCGTTTTCCCTATAAACGTGCATTATGCACATTCATAATGATAAGAGTCAATATTCATAATTTATATTATTATGATGATTATTCAGTATACATATTGTATTTGTTGTCGCCAAACCAATTTTCACGAAAATTCTGTCAATGATTGAGATGCAATTTGTAAAAACCCGCAAAAAAATTGAATTTCCCGCGCGGACCAAAACGTACCACCCTGTAGCATAAAGTTTAATATAATATATGGTGGGCACTATTTACCCAATGATGGCGTTGTGTGATTCGTCAAAAAACAAAAAAATATATATTACTTACTTCTGCATTGTAAGGTGACACGGCGAGAGCTCGTCTAAAACACTCAATGGACTGCCGAGTGTCTCCTTTGATCCTCCAGAAATTCCCTATTTGATTATACAGCTGTACTGATTTCGGTTTCTCTCTTTTAGCTTTTTTCAATCGTTTCTCCAATGCATTAATATCTAATTCTGTCACACTATTCTTGTATGTTTTCTTCTTAGTAAATATTAGAGCCACCTGTTTAAACAAAATGCGCCGTAATCAAATATACTGTATTGTTTGCTTGAATACCTTTCGGTCATTGTAAAGTAAGAAATTGTATTTTTAGTGGCAACTTTTGTAAATGAAATTTATTAACACATGTTGTAAAAAACTATCTAACCGTACTATAATTATAAATGCAAAAGTTTGTGGGGATGTAATTTGTGGGGATGTATGGATGTTTGTACTCTTTCACACAAAAACGACTGGACAGATTTACTTTAAATTTTTACATTACAGATTTGGTACATGCGTAGTTTATGACCTGGATTAACACAGGATAGTTTTTATTCCAGAAATCAGTCCGGGAACAATGGTATTTTGCGGATAAAATAGCGGGCATCAACTAGGAAGTAACGAAGATAATCTATTTTCCATATATTAAATTATTATTATTTTATTCAGGCAGACAGTATAAGCAACTGATAACTGATTATAGCCTATTGTATCCAGCTATAATTGTCATTCTTTTATTAATTTTACTTTGTTCTCGTTTATTTATTGAGTTTGTTTTTCAATTTATTTTTTATTTTTTTATAGCATACAGTAGACAAAGAAGCAAGGGGGCTACCTGATGGAAAGCGGTCACCGCCGCCTATGAACATCAGAAACACCAGGGGCGCTACCAATGCGTTGTCCACCAAGGAGGTTGGATGAAAGGAAGGAGGAAGGGAAGGGAAAGAAGACGGGGAAAGTGGGGATAGGGAAGGAGTTGGGCTTCTGGATCTCTCACTCACCGAACGAAACGCATTGCTGCTTCACGTCGATATTCTGTGGGAGGGTGGTACTTCCCCGGTCGAGCAAGCCCATTTCATTATAATTGCTCTACCACTCCAAAAATATGTCTATATTTTCAGATAGATCTTTCATTAAAATATAAACTGGTGAAGTGTACTCACCTGTGGTTCAGGTACATTTGGATGTCTGTGGCGTCTCGCTACACCCACTAAGTTGTCATAGTATGTAAAGTTTACAGCTTTGCCACAATCTAAATATTCATCATCAACATCACCATTTGCCTCCACTGGTGAGGTTTCTTCACCGTTTTCAGATCCAGCTCTGAAAGACGAAGAAATTTCAAATGAACATTAACAAAATATTTTTTTACGGTAAAGCATGAATTACTGTTGAATCTCACCCCAACCCACCCCTATGAGTACGATAGAAAATCATTTTAAGTATGTAAATTATTTTGTGAAAATATAATAATAATAAAGTCATTTTATAGATTCATACATCAATTATAATGACTTTTTTTAAAAATCTTGTCTCAATAATTATTTTGAAATGCTTTTGTCATTTTGTATACCTATGTGCCCTTGGCAAATAGGTGTAAAAAGTGGTCAAATTAAAATTAAAATGACAATAATATTTGCCATTTAAATAAATTTACAAATAATTCTATACTAATAAAGTTGAAGATTTGTTTGGTTGAATGCATTAATTTTAGGAGTACTGGTTTGAAATGAAAAATTCTTTTAACATTGGATAGCTTATTTATTAAGGAATATTATTTAATGTCATACCTTAGTAACTTTGTGCAGTGACACAATCAAAGTTACTATGCAACTAGTATTTTCTAAGTTTAGTACATACCTCTGTTGTTCAAATATCTGACAGTCTGTACAGAACATATCAAACCCATGTTTTGTCCATGTGTTCCCATAGTATATAGTGGAAGTAATTATATTGAAGATAGGATCGTCATCCAGCATTTGAGATTTATCAGCGTCATCCTAAAATGTAAAATAAACATTTTAATATTAATTTATGCCATAAAATTTTGATTATAATTTCAAATTTTTCAAGTATCATTTTTAGTAAAAGCTCTCTCTTTTTATATTCCTTAATTATAAATAACTAATAAATATTGTGTCCAACTGTCATGATGACAGTAGTACTGAGATACTATGAGATGAGAGAACTTACTTAGTTCAGCTTGTACTTAGTTCAGGCACCAATCTCACAATCTTTCTTTAATAGACTCAATATATCATAGGTGTTTATAGGTGGTGATTATTTTCTTCTACCATAAATTTAAATGTTTTCGAGCAGAGTAATTTAAGAAGAAAAAGAGATCATTAACTTTAATGTGCTACTCACTGTTTGTAGAACTCATAGCGATTGTATTTACAAAAGAGGATGTAATTCACATTTATTATTTTGTTTAAAGTACCACTTATCCTTACAATTATTAACAATACAATATCGAATTTTGATTGTTAAGTTTTCATAAATTTTAACATACAAAAATATTGGTCTATTTTGGTACACAGTGGTTTGGTTCTTTTTTATTACTTAATACACACTAAATTGGAATAAATATTACAAGCAAAACAAGTGAGAAACTTGACAAAAATACACATTCAAGGTAAGCAGGATAATAAGTAGATTATAGAATAAATAGCTATAAATAAGGAGAGTGCATTCGATTATATAAATACTTAGGACATTAAGAATAGATTTCTAACTGACCTGGTACAATGTGTTCCCGTCAACTATTTGATCATTATCATCATTCAGTTTCCAAACATTGGACGTGCGTGAATTAGTAACGATAATTTGAAAAGAAAATATATACAGTACCAAACAAGTTAAGTATGGCGATTCCCACATTTTGATCGGTTAAATAAAGAAGAATCATGAAACCGTCGTCTCATAGAATTTTAAAGAATAACTTTCACTTATGAGACAATAAAGACACAACTCACAAGCAATAAATTTACAATAAATCGCAATGGAATCACGTCTCCTTTCCTCGATCTCGTTATTTTGACAGCAGCCAATGACAATAGACTATAGAGTTTTTGACACAGACAAAGAGTAATCACAATAGTGATGTAACACATTTAGACAGTCGGCATAAAATTTTGTATTAGATGTGTTTTTTTGTACAAAAATTAATTTATGGCTAGCTTTATTGTCAATGGTCTTGGAAATGATACGGAGTGAAGTTGTCGACAATGAATGTCAGCACAGACAGTGACAGCTCTGTGCTGACAGTGACAGACAAACCAACTGAAGTGAAGTGAAGTGAAACGACCGCGGAGGCGCGGACCGACCGTCGACAGGACAAAATTATTGTTTGTTGCTTGCCGTGTGCCGAGATTTGATTTTGATTTCAAGATAGACGAGAAATAATAACAATGTTTCAATTAGAAAAATAGCATACAATTATACTATACAAGATGAAGAAAGAACGCACTGGTGACAACTGTCGACCTTTTAAATTATAAGTATTCCATACTGTAAACTGTTTATTAAAAATGAGGGTTTTGTGTTACTTTGCAATATTTCTAATTCATTTTTCTAATTATTTACAGCTCATCAAATTTTAAGCTTGACTGATATAAGTTTCGAGAAGAGAAGTATCATTGTAAGTATTTTATTACTAATTAATTGAACTGAAAACTTAGTAAAACACTAGTCAGCAAGTTATCTGTTTATACCAATCTATCTGTATTTTTGTCTGTATAGTGTGCAAATGAGTGTGTCAATGAAAGCTGATGATTGCAAATAAAAAATATTCTATCTTGCTGTCATTAATGTAAAATCGTTGTAAACTAAACTTTGTAAAGGCGTGTCCGCACGACCGAACACGAACATGGTGAACATCGAATACGAACAGTTTGTTTGCCCGTGCGTACCACTAACGAACATCAAACAATTTGTTTGTCAAAAGTGTTCGTGTCGATCCAATTTGGTTGTTCTGTGTGGACGATGTTCTCAGCACGACCGAACAAGAACATTGTTAACACGAACATCGAACTAAAAGAGTAAGGGTTGCGCGCGAACACAAGTAGAACTATGTTTGTAGGTGTTCATGTCGTGTTCGATGTTCATCATGTTCGTGTTCGGTCGTGCGTACACGCCTGTAAATTGCACACATTTTTGCAGGGATTTGTTGAACTCACAGTAGTACCACTGAAAGATAATTTGCGTTATATCCGCTTGAACGCCAAGCAGTGCCGAATATACAGAGTCTCTTTGAATGACCAATATGAGGCCAACTTCCAATACTTCGATCCATTCTTGGATATCTGTCAGGCAGATCCTAACACGTAAGTAAGATATGAATAACTCTTGACTGTCGATTGTTAATGTAATAGACAATGTAGATATAGACAATGGAATTTAGTGCGGTCACACTACGGACACCATCGGGTACCACACCATATTTGATCATGTAGCGCATGGTGCGTCACACATTGTATATGTACCGCATGCCGTTTGAATGTAATGCGGTTCTCAGTTCCTGGGATAAGTCTTTAGTGTTGAGCTTGTCCCATCAATAAAAAATATATATATATATAGGGACAATTCATACAGATTGAGCTAGCCCCAAAGTAAGTTCGAAACTTGTGTTATGGGATACTAACTCAACAATATTATATTTTATAACAAATACATATATAGATAAACATCCAAGACCCGAGGCCAATCAGAAAAAGTTCATTTTTCATCATGACCCGACCGGGGATCGAACCCGGGACCTCCCGGGTGGCGGTCTGGCGTGGTAACCATTACGCCACGGAGGTCGTCAATGTATTCTTTGCTCTTTATTAGATAATTTACATAGGACATATGAAATGAAATGAAATGAAATGAAATGAAATGAAATCGTTTATTTCAGAAATTAGACCTTCACAGGCACTTTTTCTTGTCATTTACAATTTGTATATATGTATAAAGAGAATATACTACGTTATATACTACCACCATTTCGGACACAAGCAAAATATAATATACACAAAATTTTCACAGGAGATCATTGGAAGTTTTCTCTCAGTACCATCTGGCAGCGGCACAAAAGATAGACCCTGACCATAATTCTGGAGAGCTGCACATCCAGATACCAGATGAAGCCTCCCACTTGGTGGGTGAAGGTAGAGGACTTCGGATTGGTATAGAGTTCTCATTGGAATCTCCACAAGGTGGCATGCACTTTGTTGTGCCTGAGGGAGAAGGTTCTTTAGTGGAGGTATGGCTAAATATTTTTTTTATCCAAAATTTTTTCCTCTATTTTTTTAGAGGTTTGATCATGTCATCATCACCCTCAAAGGGAAGTTTATTCAAAAAACTATCCATGCTCCTGCTAATGAGGGGTCATTGCCAGTGCCACAAGATGTTCAGTTTCTTTGCAACACCCGAAAGAGGGTAGCTTAGTACTTCCAAACTTTATATGTAATCTTTACACACCAAACTTATTATTTCACTTCTTTAAAATGGCAAATCATATCTTAAAAAGATGATAATTACATCAATGTAAGAAAGTATTGATTCACAAATCATGAAAAGTGTCGGGTTTCGAAGATATAGAATGCCACAGTACTGATTTGTCGTTGTGCGTCGTTTTTTTCGCAATCAGGCGTGCCCATTTTGCGTGAAGGGTGGTACAGGAGAAAATAAATTTTATTAACCCTTGAGAATAAAATCGAATTATTGTTACTAAAAAACTTTTTTCAGAAATCAGCCCACATGTTTACATACGGACACTCAGCACGTCTGTGGTTTCCTTGCGTAGATAGTTTCGCAGAACCTTGCACTTGGAAGCTAGAATTCACAGTAGATGAGAGTCTCACAGCTATATCGTGTGGTGAAATGGTTGACGTTGTGTTCACTCCTGACCATAGACGAAAGACGTTTCACTATGTTGTTAATACGCCAGCTTGTGCACCAAATATCGCTTTAGCTATTGGGTAAGTGATCGGAATTATTTGTTTCAGACATTATTGTATTTTGTTTATTTGTTTTTGACTTTGATAAGATTTGATAAGAATTATCTATAGTTAAAAGAACTTCAGAAAGCATTTTTTAAATGTAAGAGGTTGGCATGCGTGTCACTCGATGTTAAGTGAGCACCGCCACAAATGGAGCACAGAGACTTTCTGTACTATCTAACTAATTTGTATAAAAATGCTTTGCATACGATAGCCTGTTTAATAAGGCAGATGATTAGGCTAATTGTCATCATGGTAAGTAGAAAATCTAGAATGAAGGCAGGCAAAGACTAGTAGAAAATATTGTGGTAGGTAGTTCTTTTTTCCGTGTCTTTTGCCTTATTTGGGAGAGAAAAATAATAAAAAAAACATTTTTTTATTCCATATTTCGTTCATACGACGACGTTAGATCTATAAGAATGTTCTTTCAGGCCATTTGAGACATTTGTAGACCCACATATGAATGAAGTGACACATTATTGTTTGCCTCACTTGATGCAGATATTAAAAAATACAGTTCGTACTTTACATGAGGCATTCGAGTTTTATGAGGAGACACTATCCACAAGATATCCATATCCTTGTTACAAACAAGTATTTGTAGATGAGGTAAGATATACTTTTTTCTTTATTACGCAAATCCATAAATTCTATAGAATTTATGTTTTTTTTTACACTCCACTTTCTTAGTCACACTTTGTTGGCGACTAGTCATGACAGAACAAAAGTCAAAGTGGCAGTTTAAATGAGAATTATTTAACACATATATTATATGCACAGATTCGTCAATGTTATATGTTACCAGACAGATCACGCCCACACCTATTATTGCCTATTAGTTTCTTTTATCTGTGGTTTTTTTCAGACCGAAGAAGATGCAACAGCTTATACTACTATGTCAATAATGAGTACACATTTGCTTCACTCCATCGCGATTATAGACCAGGGTTATGTGACTCGTAAAGCGATGTCTCAAGCAGTTGCAGAACAGTTTTTCGGTTGTTTTATAACGATGCAAAACTGGTCCGATTTGTGGTTGGCTAAGGGGATTCCTGATTATTTGTGTGCGTTATACGCTAAGAAATGCTTTGGAAACAATGAGTATAGGTATTGGATTCATCAGGAGTTACAGGAGGTAAATATGTTTTTTTATATTTTGTTTAGATTATCATACTAATATTATAAATGAGAAGGTGAGTTTGTTTGTTTGTTATTCCTTCACGGCTTGGCTAATCAGCCGATCATTATGAAAATTTGTATTATATTGTCAGGGGTACAAAGCCCAACATAGGCTACTTTTTATCCCATGAAAGTATGTCATTCCAATGGAAAAATATTTTTTCTACTATAGAGGGCGCTGTATGGGATAGGCTATCGGCCAATAGATGGCGCCACAAGTCGCGATGATATAAAATTAAATATGTTGTGGTTTTTCACAATTTCGCTCAAAGAATATCGTCGTAAAACATTTCTTTTGGTAAATGACAGATCCAGCTATTTGATAATTTAAATTCTTCTCTTCCTTAGCTCTTCTCATTCTCTTTGTAGCAGATATCGCATTGGTAGCGCCTCTAGTATGACTGATGTTCATAGGCAGCAGTAACCACTTTGCAACAGGTGGCCCGTTTGCTTGTTTGCCCGTGGTATGTCATAAAAACATAAACAATTTAGATTAGAGAATTGTTTAATGAATGAGTCGAACTAGCGAAACCCGCGCAACTTCATTTGCGTGTGTTTAGGCACAGCAGCGCCGTCTACTTTATAAAACGCCATTGACTATCTCACTTTGACCAATTCCTACGGGAATCGCGTACTTTTCGGCATAAAAAGTACCTAAGTTAATCCCAAATATCATAAAATTGGCACAGTTATTTGACCGTGAAGGAGTAACACATATACTCCAAACTTTCGCCTTTATAATATTAGTGGGATTGTAAAAAAATGTCCGATTTCAGGTAATGAGCTATGAAGAACAATATGGGGGTATAGTACTGGATCCATGGCAGCCTCCAGCTACTGGACCAAGGCCCGATACGAAAGATAGCTTCTATTTTCCTGTGCGAAATGTGCACACTATGTCTCCACGTTATATGGAGGTATGAATAACTATAAGTAAATAAAAAATCGGATGTGTAAATGTTTGTTGTCATGCAAAAACTGCTTGATAGATTTGGATGCAACTTTGGCACTTAGTAAGAGGTGAGCGTTCACGAGCTAAGAGCGTGCACGAGCGACGAGCGTACACGAGCGACGAGTGTGCACGGCCGCGGCGCCCCGATTACGACTCTTGGTCGTTTTTGCTCTCCTAAGCTCGTGGATGCTCGTGCGAATGTGCAAATACGCTATAACGTTGAATTTCGAAAAATAAAAAGGATATTAGCAGATGATTTTTGGTAAAACTACATCCACGTGAGCAAAATCGCGAGCACAATGATGAGTCTAAAGGCGTGTACGCACGACCGAACACGAACATGGCGAACATCGAACACGAACACTTTGTTCGCACGTGCGTACCACTAACGAACATCAAACAATTTGTTCGTCAAAAGTGTTCGTGTCGATCCAATTTGGTTGTTCTGTGTGGACGATGTTCTTAGCACGACCGAACACGAACATTGTTAACACGAACATCGAACCAAAAGAGTAAGGCTTGCTCTTTTGTTCGACACCATGTTTTTGTTCGGTCGTGAATGGTTGCGCGCGAACACAAGTAGAACTATGTTTGTAGGTGTTCATGTTCGCTTTGCTAATTTACGTCCACACGTGCGAACCACATGTTCCGTGTTTGTGTTCGATGTTCACCATGTTCGTGTGAGAGAGAGAGAGGAATGTTTTGTGCTCAGACTACAATTTTATTAGTAGTTTTACAAACCATAATGGATTCAGTATTTCATTTTTATTTTTAATAAATATGTTTTATTCGTAAAGTAATAACAAAAAAAAATTCTTAGGTGATGCGCAAGAAATCTCACTTAGTACTACGGATGTTAGAACAAAGAATCGGGCAAGAATTATTGCTACAAGTATTTAACAAGCAGCTTTCATTGGCTACTCAAGCGGCTAACACGAAGATTGGAAGTCGACTGTGGGGCCAGTTACTATTATCCACAAATTCGTTCGTAAAAGCTATATTCACAGTGACTGGGAAGCATATGGCTGTGTTTGTTGATCAATGGGTCCGCACTGGTGGCCACGCTAAGTTTCAATTGACCTCAGTTTTTAATCGGAAAAGGTAAGCTAACTTGACATATTTTTATTGGGTATTGGGACAATCCCACCACACATTCCCACCGTTGTCTCCTGTATAGCCAGGATCAACAACGGCGATCTCAGATTGACAATAAGCAATTAAGCTTATTGACGTCCCGGCTTGGAACTCAACGAATTTAATCAAAACGATATTAGATGGAGTAGGAAATATACAAAGGATTATTTTGATAGGGTAATGGGGAGGAGATGGGAAAGGTTGGAGGAAAGGCAGCAAACTCTACTATTGATTAAAACTTGTATTAAGGTGCTGATAGACTTGAGCATTCACCTGTAATGAGCATTCTTGCGAATGTTACATCACAGGAAAATTAGGAGAACATTTTAGCGAGCATTCTATCGAGCGTTCTGGCTAGAATGCTCATGATATTCGTAGCAATATTTGGCTCTATGCTCGGCTCGGCTCGTGGCTCGGCTCGTTGTTCAGTTCGACAAATATAAAAACGGCGAATGCTCGATGTGCTGTTGAATGTTGACAAGTGAATGATCAAGTCTCTCAGCACCTTTCCAATCCAATCTGTTTTTTAAGAAATTAGTAGTGAGTAAGTCCCTTGCACATTTCCGATGTACCTATGTATCAAACAATAGCAACAGTCGCAATCGCAAAGTGTTAAATCGCAAAAAAATATATGAACCAATAGCATCGTAAAAATGTTCGGTACTCGTAGCTGATAAAAGTATTGGTCTGATAAAAGTATTCGTCAACAGAAATACAGTAGAACTGGAAATCCGACAAGACTGCGTGCACGATCGTGGCATACGCAAATACGTCGGTCCGTTGTTAGTGCAACTACAAGAGTTGGACGGCACATTCAAACATACATTGCAAATAGAGAACACGGTGGTGAAAGCTGACATCACGTGCCACAGCAAGAGTAGGAGGAACAAGAAGAAGAAGATACCCCTTTGTACTGGCGAGGAGGTTGACATGGACTTATCGGCTATGGAGTAAGTTATAAAATGATAAAATAAAAAATGTTATAATATTGGTTATTATTGTGAATCGACCAATCATAATGCTCGAAATCTCTACTCCACGTAATTTCAAGCGCTATGATTGGTCATATCATGCATAACATCCATTCTTCCATGTGACCTTCTTCGAATTAGAAAAGAATACCATTCTTTTCATAAAACGATTCATTCATTCTCTTTCAGCGACTCCCCAGTATTATGGATCCGTCTCGATCCAGAGATGTCGCTCTTGCGAAGTACCGTGATATCGCAACCTGACTACCAATGGCAGTATCAGTTACGTCACGAGCGTGACGTCACAGCTCAAAGCGAAGCTATAGACGCGTTGCACAATTACCCCGAACCCGCCACGAGAAAGGCACTAACGGATACTATAGAAAATGAACAGACTTATTATAAAATACGATGCAGAGCAGCACATTGTTTGACGAAGGTAATATTATTATCTTTATTATTGCTATGAATAGGGGTAATTGTCTCCTGTAGATCCAGGATCAACAACGGTGACCGCAGATTGACAATAACTAATGAAGCGCATTGACGTCCCGGGGGAGAAACTACAGCTGTCTCGGAACTCACTACGAATTTATTCAGAAAGATTTTAGATGGAGTATTGAAGTATTGAAAGGACTCTCTGAATATTTAATATTATGTGAACTGTGAGACCACTTTGACGCATTACTGTACATGTTATTGTAGGTGGCAAACGCTATGATCAGCTCCTGGGCGGGACCGCCGGCTATGCTCACGATATTCAGAAAGATGTTCGGCTCGTTCTCTGCACCGCATATCATCAAGCAGAATAACTTCGACAACTTGCAGCATTACTTCCTGCAGAAGACCATACCAGTGGCTATGGCAGGTGGGTGATTTCTTGCACATAAGTCTTCCTGGCTAAATCTTTTTGTTTTATTAAACGACTTCAAAAGAGGATACTTATAGAGAAAGCTTACACCTACTTGTATTTTATTTATTTCTACTCACAAACAAGGTACCTATTACAGAAGTAATTGTTATGGTAATGTAAAAAAAATCTAGTGTGTGAGAAATTGGAGCCTGAAATAGGTTTCAAAAGAAACCTATAATATTGCATACAATATCTCGGTTTTACTATGTCTTAAATATTTGTAACATGTCACTCTAAATATCCGTAGGCATATAATTATGTCAAAAAATAAATAAAAATAAATTATGTGACTTTGAAAATTGTCTTCAAATATAGCTTTGCAAATCCAGACCAGAATGATCTGAACTGCGACTGTTGGAATATCACAGTCGCTTTCTCGGGAGTTATAGTCTTAACTGTATTTTTATTACCGGTGGCATTTTGCTTTGTTTCCGAAATATAGACTTTATTTTTTAAATTATATAATTAGAATTAATTATTTCATGTTATATAACGAGAGTAAGTACCTGTGAGGGCCTCTTCTGAATAAAATATTTGATTATTTTATATTCAGGCTGCGTATATAGATTCAGGTAGGGTAAAACAATGAAATAAAAATATTAGTACTGCCTGAAAAATGGTTAATCTTCCAAATATCTCTCTTTGCAGGATTAAGGAACATCCACGGTATTTGCCCGCCAGAGGTGGTCAGGTTTCTCCTAGATCTCTTCAAATACAATGACAACTCGAAGAATCACTTCTCAGACAATTATTACAAGGCTGCGCTAGTAGATGCCCTCGCGGCAACCATCACTCCTGTTATATCAGTGTTGCAACCTGTAAGTATAATTATTGTTACTTAATACGCAGGCAACGCTGTCCAAGAAATTGTATTTCGAAACACAACAATAACTGTGAATAGAGGTAAACTGATGACTGTAAGAGCGGTCCGTGTATTTCGGCTCACACATTATTTCTGCTACAGAATTATACCTTATTTGCTACAGAATTATACTTATTTTGAGTGTTTTAAACCTATGTTGTGAAAGTCTACGATACATATTTACACCATGTAAAAATTGTATCTATGCCAACACAATGTGATGACAGACCTGAGGCCTGATCCCGAAGGTAGTCTCTATCAACGCGCCACCATAAGGCTGTCGCAACAGATGTTTGTTTTGTGTGAAATTCGATTCGACGATCTTTGGAATAAAGTACCAATTGCTAGCCACTCGACCCAGGGGCCTTCGTCAAAGAAAAGTAATAAAATAATCTATTTTCAGGGTGCACCAATAACAGCCGATTCACTATCGGCCGACACGAAACTCGTGCTAGAGGAGATCACTCGTGTTTTGAACTTGGAGAAAGTACTGCCATGCTATAAGAATACTGTGACAGTGAGCTGCCTTAGGGCGATCAGACGACTGCAGCAGTGTGGACATCTGCCGAGTATACCGTCAGTTTTCAGGGCTTATGCTCAGTATGGACAATATATTGGTATGTAAATCTCATCATCTGGTCCTTCGCTTGCCGGATTTTGTGTTCCCTGATAACCGGTTAGTTTGTTAAATAAACAGTCGAAAAATCATACAAACCATCAACTTGTTAAAATCTTTATCATTTCATTCATATTTATAACGTTGTATAAATTTACAGCCAATTTTTATAAAGCTTTTTTAAAGTTAATGACACATTAAATCATAGCTGTCACTGTCAAACTACAGAAGAAAAAAAGAGATAGCTTGACACCTAATTTGAAATTAAAATGAGCTTTAGAAACTGGTTGTTACTCCAGTAAATACGATGAATGATAGCATGGAGTCTGTCATTGTGTAGAGTAAAGTAATAATGTACATGTTTCTATGCAGATGTAAGGCTGGCCGCATTCGAGTGTTTAGTCGATTTCGTAAGAGTGGACGGAAAGCCCGAGGATTTGTCGTCATTGTTGACTGCCGTGGAAAATGACCCGGATCCAGGTGTGAGGCATGGCTTGGGTCGATTGCTTATCAACAATCCACCCTTCGAACGTGCGCAGAGGCATCGATTGGACACAGAATCTGTGGTACATAGGTATGGAAGATTTTGTCCTATATCTAACTAGCTGTTACGCGCAGCTTTGCCCGCGTGGTTAAACTTTATTTTTTTCCGTGGAAATAAGATGTTTTTCCGGGATAAAAAGTAGCCTATGTCACATTCTAGACTTTAACCTATCCGAAAAAAAAAAAAAACTATTATATATACATACTTTCGCATTTAAAATATTATTTTATAACTATTGAAACTCGCGCAACTTCGTTTGCGTGTATTTATTTATGCACAGTGGTGGATTTTTTAATTTTGATCGATATCATATTTTTGATGACATCCTACGGGAATCGCGTGCTTTTCGGGATAAAAAGTACCCTATGTGTTAATCCAAGGTATCAGCCACCTACATACCAAATATCATAAATATTCTTTCAGCCATTTGAGCGTGAAGAAGTAACAAACATACACATAACATTCGCCTTTATAATATTGGTAGGATTAACATGGACACAGAATCTGTGGTACATAGATTTAAAAGATTTTTTTAAAATAAATAAATATAAATATATAGGGACAAATCACACAGATTGATTTGGCCCCAAAGTAAGTTCGAAACTTGTGTTATGGGATACTAAATCAAAGATACTATATTTTTATAACAAATACTTATATACACTGGGCGTCAAAAATAAGTAGTACAGTTTTAAAATTGCAATTACTCTTAAACTATAGAAGTTAGAGTTTTGAAATAAAAGTCATTTTATAGCAAATTTAACAAAGTTTTCTAAAAATAATATTTTATTTAGCATTAGTAAAGTTTTACACTGAAAATTAAGAAAAAACTAAAAAGCTAACCATTTTGAAGTAACTATCAAGAACTTAATTTTTAAGTTTTGGGCCTTGTTCCCACTTTAGTAACTTGTGTTGCCGCCTCGGGCTCTGATGACATCTTCGAGCCGGTTTGGCATGCTGAACACTAAGTTTCGGAGGCGGTGTTGGGGAATATTCACCCATTCTTCTATCAGGGCCTGTTTTAGAGCCCTGAGGGTGGCGGGGGGTGGTCTGCGTCTTCTGACTAGCCTCCTAAGCTCATCCCAAGTGTGTTCAATCGGGTTAAGATCTGGGCTTCTTGATGGCCAAGCCATCAAGCTGATGCCAACCTCCTGAATGTACTCTTGTACGAGGTGAGCGGTGTGTGGCCGGGCGTTATCATACATTAGTATCGCTCCATCACCCATATTTACTAAATATGGCCATGCATACTCGATAAGGATCTCTAATGCATATCTTTCACCAGTCAGAGTGCCATTTTCTGTGACCACTAGCTCTGTGCGACCCTCTGAAGAGATGCCAGGCCACACGTGTACAGAGCCCCCGCCGTATTGAACTCTTTCCGAGATGCAACCTTGAATGTATCGTTCACCAGGTCGCCTGTATACTCTCCGCGTTCCATCGGAAGTGAATAAAGAAAACCGAGACTCATCTGTGAACAAAACTCTTGTCCATTCTTCTTCGTCCCATTGTACGTGTTGACGGGCGTAGCGTAGTCTTGCTACTCGATGCCCTGTCTCAAGTTTGGGGCCATTTGCTGGCCTGTACGACTTCAGGTTGGCTTCAGCAAGGTCTTCTCCTCACTGTACTCTCACTAACGTAGTCTCTTCGGGTCTGAAGAAGCTGTTGCTGGACCTTAACTGCATTAAGGTGACGATTTCTTAACACAGTAGAGACAATTAAGCGGTCTCTCCGGTACTAGTGCACCTGGGTCTGTCATTACTTGGTCTCCTTAGATGGTTTCCAGTCTCTTAGTACCTTCGCTTTACTTGCTGGATCGTTCTTAGAGTTACACCCACCGTTCTTGCAGTATGACGCATACTGATGCCTACTTCGAGAAAAGTTATTATTCTTGCACATTCTTCTGGTGAAAGAGGCATGATTAGTGACGTTTACTCGCTGAAGACACATTTGCTTTTGAATTGCAATTGATTTATCAGAAATAAAGAAAACAATAAAAAACAAAAGTACAAGCCAACAGTTTAAAAAAGAGTGTTTTTGTTTATTAAGTTTTTTTTTCAGTCAATCTTTAAAAAATGATATTATGCATGACGTTTTTATTAAATGAAATGAAATTGTCTTTTAACTTTTTTTTATTTGAAAGGTCTAGCTTCTGTAGTTTAGGAGATATTGCAATTTTAAAACTGTACTACTTACTTTTGACGCCCAGTGTAGATAAACATCCAAGACCCGAGGCCAATCAGAAAATGTTCGTTTTTCATCATGACCCGACCGGGATTCGAACCCGGGACCTCCTGGGTGGCGGTCTGGCGTGGTAACCATTACGCCACGGAGGTCGTCATATTTTACTATCTTTTTTAATTCAATTTGTCTAATTTGGTCATTCTCCTTGAGCTATTTGCCTTGAACGCAAAGGTTAAAAGTTATTTAAGAATTTTGATAGCTTGTTTTGTTGTCATCGCACGAGATATGGAGGGCACCCGTGTGAAACTAGAGATATTACTATCATGCGATCCACAAGTTGTGATAGTTACTTTTAAGTGGAGTGCAGAAGACAGACTATTCGTGACGCACTTTTTATCTGTGAAAAATTAAAAGTAAAAAATATATATTTAAAAACAAGCTTTTATTTAATTGCGCTAAAAAGAATAAAATAAACTTTTCTTTTAAAACTTTAACTATCAACTTATAATGTACACAATTTATATGACATAAAAGCTTGTCGCGAGATTTAATTACTAACAATTACCCGTTACTTGTAGTACGAGTAAATGTTAGTTTGATAATTATGTTTTCTTATACAGGTAAATCTCGCGACAAGCTTTTATGTACATACATACATACAGGTCAAGTTAAATAAAAGCTTTTAAAATTAAAGGTCAATTATATGCAGTAACGCATACGACGCGCAAAAAAACGCAACGATTGCTTGGATAAATTGGACCAATAGTAACGCAGTAAAAAAATTCCGTACTCGATTGTTAAAAATTTTTACTATAATAACACTTTTTTTAGGATTTGGAATAATATAAACTGTCTTTTATCAAATGACGCTAAGTTGCGATGCGATTTGGTTGATTTGTATTATATTCTGTATGGACCGAAACGGCCTATTTGTGTCCCACTCCCGGAAATCCAAGCTATGATGAAGCAAATGCACCATAAGGAGAGGGAGAGGCTAGAGCGGGAGAGAGAGAGGGAAAGAGAAAGGGAGAGGATGGTTGCGCCTCCTATGGACTTGGAAATAAAGGCTACTATTAAACAGGAAGTTGATGACGTAAGTAATATTTTATTAAAGTCATTGACACGCAAAATACACGATTGACATAGGGATGATAAAACATAAGAAGTCTATACAGGGTGACTTTTAAAGGGGTTGTCATTTTTTGAGGAGTGACTAAGAATCAGGAGCTTAATCGATTGGCTTAAAAAGCAATTTTAAAAAAAATATTATATTGCGTATTTTAGTAGGGCAAGCCCGGCTTGTCGGCTTTATTGGAAGGACCGCCACTTTCAAGTTAATGTTTTTCAAAAAATACTACGAATAAATATAATTACGATAAAGTCATATTTTTATATTGTTCTATAGAGCTTATTTTTTAAAAGCAACCCCTTGAAAAGTCATCTTGTAGAGTCTGTTCATTGCAATGTTGTCCAAAGGAGTACGGAATCATAATACCCGTATCGAATCCAAGCCTTTTTTAAAATATTTACTTAATCTTAGTCCTCATATCTTTCAGATAAATTGATGAGAATCAAGGCCGATTTCACTTCTCCCGAATAGCTTATTTGTCAAATAACCTGCCAGATTTTTGATAGTTCATGACGTTCATGTATGGTTTATACGGCCCTTATGTTTGATAAAAAACCTGTTCGGGACTTGTGAGATTTTATCCAATAATGTCAGCAACCCATCAAAATTTTAAAGAAAATATTTTTTTTAGATTAAACTGGAGCCAGAAGTAGGACCTATTCAGGAGTCAATCGTGGTACCGCCTCTAATTGATACAGAGCCGCAGGGTGACCTGCCTATACCTATATCCAGTATCAAAGAGGAAGATGTGAAAGTGGACGTCACCACGGTTCATGATATGTCAGGATCGGTGTTTGGAGTAAGTATAGTATATTTTAAAGAAATATCGAGATGTCAACAAAGATTAATAAAAATATTATATCAATGTCATATGCCAACAGGCGAAATATGGATGTACCTGATAACACTAATTTATAAGATCACTTACTAACCCATGTTTTATTTATGAACTAAATAAATTTATTTATACGACTTTATTGGCCACAATCTGCCACAATACACAAAGTACTGATACAATCGGCGGACTTAATGCTAATTGCATTATGACACCCACTAGGTGGCAGCACTGAGATGTCAGGTCCAGAAACCTGTCAAAAGTGTCATAGCGCCTATAAATTCGAGTGTCAGATTTTTTTGACGTTGACGCTTTTAACAGCGCGGATTATGGATGGGACCTCTTGCGAAAGTGGCGCCAACTGATGGCGTAAATTTTTGTGAAAGTCCTCATTCTCTAATAATGATTATGATTATTAAAACAAACAGATTCAAATATTTATTCAAAGAGTAGGTCTTTAAAGACAATGTCTCATGTCTCATGTCTCATGTCAAAGAGTACAAACCATAATTCATTTATTTATGTAATAAATCGACTCTATAATATACTACCATTATGGAAACAAAATTAACATGACCACTACTGGTAAAAGAAATAAACTGTAACTCAGTTGCTGCGGGGCGATGTCGCTCTGAAAGAGGGAGGGAAAAATGATGAGTAGTTAAGGTAATTTTACTTTCGTGGAGTAGAATAAACAAAATTTGTAATTGTATCTGTAATATATTCAAATAACATTATCAGTAACGCAAGTTGACGTCATTATGACGATAATACAAGTAAAGTATTCACACAAATTGCATACAAAATATTTATTTTACGACTGGTTGTACATATCAGTTGGTCCACGAGGAATCAGATCACAAAGGGCATGTTGGATTACTTGTCAACATCTTTATTTGTATTTTTTATACAGGGTGACAGGTTTTTGGTCTAATTCCTTGAAAGTGGTTAAACTAGAGGTCATTTGCAAATTACAAAACAAATTAGTCCCCAGCAATAGGAGGTCCAAAGTGACCGGTTGCCGAGATATTGGTGTTTTTAGATTTTTTCGAAATTTTTCGACTTGCCGATTGCCATGGAAAATCGCTTAACTGAAATAGTATTTCTTTCTCTGGACTCAATTGACACATTTTTGGAAGCTGATGAGCAACTACTTTCCATCAGAATGCGGGTTTTAAATGTTTAATATCCCCGAAATAATAAAGTCTTAAATGACAAAACTTTTCGCACCTTCTACCATCGACATGGATTATACGAAAAAAAAAAACACTTGGCGTACAAATTACGTAGATAACTACGGGATTTCATGACCTTTCCAAAAAAATATTGATAAATTTGCACCAATAGAAAATAGTAGATTTTACAACAAGTGCACAAAACGAATCATTTCTATCCGAGACTTTTAGCAGCCCGAGCCGAAGGCGAGGGCTGATAGTAATGTCGAGGATAGAAATGGTTTTGTGGACGAGTTATAAACTCTGCTTTTCACTTCAATTGCGAGGAAATAAATAAATAAACGCACGAAAAACAAGACCTGTTTCCCATTTCCCGCCGCTTATTTTTTTAAATCTTACGACATTGAAATTAGGCTTGGGCTGCAGACCTATACAGCCTACTATTAAATTAATTTTGTAATAAAATAATTTTCTTAAATTAATTAAATAACCTACCGTACTTTAATTTAAATTTTAATATCTTTTATGACTTAAAAAACACATAAGGCAAATAAATTAAAGTAAATATTATAAAATAACAAATTCTATCTCTGAACTTTTTGTTGTGTTTGGCTGTATGGCTTATTTCCTTTGCCTTAATATAGATACATTTATGAGTAGATACGTTTTTGCCCTTGTGCACAAAATTCGATTTTGTGCAGCCTATATCCTGCGCAAATAAGCGTTTTCTGAGCATGAGAAGTGAAAAAAAAATAGTCAACGCGTAGCAGGTAGCAGATTATTTGTTACTAGCGAAACCCGCGCAACTTCATTTGCGTGTATCCCGCTTTCCCGTGGGAATTGGATTGTATTATACATAATAAACCTTTCTCTTGAATCACTTTATTAAAAAAATAGACTAGTTTTAAAGATTTAAGGTCAGACAGACAGATAGCGCGACTTTGTTTTATACTATGTAAATATGAGTCGCTGTGTGAATTGTGTGGAATTTATTTGGCCGATGCAGCGCCCTCTATAGTAAAAAAAATATTTTCCCATTGGAACGACATACTTTCACGGGATAAAAAGTAGCCTATGTTGGGCTCTGTACCCCTAACAATATGTATGCAAATTTTCATAATGATCGGCTGCTTAGTCAAGCCGTGAAGGAATAACAAACAAACAAACAAACTAACTTTCTCATTCATAATATTATTTATTTATTATCATTAAAATGTCCCTTCTTATAGGACGACACAAAACGGGAGTTCATTTCGGATAATGCTGCTCCACTGCCAGGGATTCCTGGTAGTTCAGGTCCGATTGGCTTCGAACCTGGCATGTTCCGACACGACAAGGACGATATCGGTCCTCCAAAGGTATTTATACTAATTTAAACATAGTCCTTTCAATACTATCTACTCCGTTTAATTTATTTCTGATTAAATTCGTTGTGAGTTCATAGACAGCTGTAGTTTCTCCCCCGGGACGTCAATAAGCTTCATTGCTTATTGTCATTCTGATGTCGCCGTTGTTGATCCTGGCTTTACAGGAGACACAGCGGTGGGAATGTAAGGTCGGCTTGTCCCGATATTTATTTTCATTATTCCTTATTTATAACATCAATGGATCTTATTTAGTTATAATTATTACAACACTAGTACAATCAGCGTCATATGTTATCACTTTAGTAGCTTGCGATTTTTGTATATCATTTTATTTACAAAAGACTTTGAGTGATGTCATCAAGGTTATAGTGTCATGGCGCTGAAGTGATAACATATTTATGCTGTTCACTGTACCGTGAATTGATAAAAATAATCAAATGCATACTAAAAGAACATCGAAGAACTCGACGGTGTCATTAAACGTAAACGACATAAAGCAAATTAAATTAATATGTAAGGTGATCTTTTGTTGGAATATAGTTGGCTGCAAAAGGACCGTAATCTATAGCCGAAATAACGTAATAGTTGTGTTGGCAATTTTGTATATCTATCTCTCTCTGTCATGGTTGTGTCATAGCGTCACGCTCTAATTAATACTCTTGATTAAATTAATAAAAGCCTATTTATAATATTTTATAATGAGGAAAACATTATATTTAAACGAACAAACTTAAAAACTACTGGAACGATTTCAAAAATTCTTTTACTATTGGGAAGCTACGGTATCCCCGGGTGACATAGGCTATACTTAAAAAAAAAATTTAGAACCCTACTGAAACCCGTGCGAAGCCGGGATGAGGCGCTAGTCAATAAAGCCGTATTATTTCAACATCTAACCAATTCTAAATTTTAGGCCAAAAAGAAGAAGAAAGACAAGAAGAAGCACAAGCATAAGCACAAACACAAACATAGCAGTAAGGACAAGCCGTCAAAGGACAAAGAACATAAAGACAGGGGCCTTATTCCAAGGCCGCCTTCTAGCACAGAACACCTCAAAATTAAAGAGGAAACTCGAGAGACGCTTAGTTCCTTCAGTTCAAGTCAAAGTCCATCCGAGGATATCTCTTCGATGCCAAGCAATATGAGTTTTTAAATATTCTTACTTCATGAGCGTGTGCGCATGACGTGTGCGAACATTTTTTTATTTTTTTTATCATTGATACTATTAACTAATATTGACGAGTTTAATGCCTTCAATGCGCATATCAAAATGAATTAACATGGAAGTTAAGCAATGACTAAGGGGCATATATCATAGATCTATGATCCAATATATGATAGTGTAATATGCCCCTAATCCAATATTTGGAGGTTTCGATCTCGAGCTCCAGTATACCTCGGGGCCACAGTTGTCAATAAATAAATAAATATATAGGGACAATTCATACAGATTGAGCTAGCCCCAAAGTAAGTTCGAAACTTGTGTTATGGGATACTAACTCAACGATATTATATTTTTATAACAATATAGATAAACATCCAAGACCCGAGGCTAATCAGAAAAAGTTCGTTTTTCATCATGCCCCGACCGGGGATCGAACCCGGGACCTCATGGGTGGCGGTCTGGCGTGGTAACCATTACGCCACGGAGGTCGTCACGGTGGATTGGAGTAGCGGGACAGAATATGCTCTAATACCCATCGATTGAAGTGAGACCTGTATCTCTGGAGTGGGATAATTAGGATTTGATATGATTGTGGTACTGATTTAGTATATACTAGCGTAGCGGCAATGGTTTGATTAAGGCGAGACCAAAAACAAAATACACTTACTAGTGTGCGTGTAATGTACATGTGTGCAAGGAAGATATAATTTTGTGGATTTTCCTTTTAACTCAAACATTACATCCAGTCACTGCATAGGTAACCATATTTAATCACGTCTAATTAACCCCAAAACTACACTTAAAAACCATAAATTTTAAAAAAATAAGTGGGATTTGTTTTTAACACGACTGACGTCAGGCCGATACAGGCCGATAACGTGTATAGGAAGAATGGTCTCGCCTATCTATCTCGCTCTAACAAACGCGTATGCTATGATCTATTTTTTTGCATTGCCAACCTACCGCTAGTATATAATAAATCTATGGTGGTGCTCATATGGGATGATTGGAGGGAGACCTGCTATAACACAGCCGTTACTGTATGTTAGCGGTTGACGAGGTGAACAATCTTTAGAAACAATATTCTTAAAAGCTTTTATTTAACTTGCACTGTATGTTTTTTACTTATTTGCACGCGTACACGCCTTTGGATACTATTAAAAACTCGAATAAATGTTTGTGCATATCAAATTTATATTTTCTACGATTCAAGCGCCAACGCTTGCATAGAGTTTAAATAAAGTACTAAGTAATATATAAATGTTTATAAGTATAATCTAATATGGCGATTGTACTTGTGAATATTCAAATATTGTTAAAAAGTTTACGGATAATAAATGTCTTTTCTAGTACATATTTGTTTATTATTGAAGTTTATGGTACCCTCGACTAATCTAACTATGTAGTTTACTATTTCGTATTTGGTAAGTCACAAAAACTAAAGTGTTTGTATTCCAAACGAGGCAAATTCTTCTGTAAAATATATGAGCAAAATCATCCATATTAGTTCTAATAGAACAATAACTTCTAAGATTCGAAAGAGCGTATATTAGGCCTTTTTGAATAAAAATATTTGAATTTGAACTCTCGACCTTTGAGAGTCAAATTAACAGTTATTAATATGGTTTATTAAGATCAAAGATAATCTCTAGACAGACTACAATAGCACTAACTAAATACTAAACAAATTGTAATTGGATTGTGCGCTAACCAAAATATAAATAGTATAAAGTTTCATAAGTAAGAATTAGCTAGAATTTGCCCTTAAAATACTTATAAAAATTTACACCGGAACTTTCCAGTTGAAGCCTATTGAAATGGGAACTCGTGTTATTCGATACAAAGCCGCAGTTTTAAATTACGGAACTATCGATCGTATATTGTTTTCATATAGGGCCATAAGTTACTTTTAGTTTAAATGATTTTGTAGTATAATATAATTGAATATTTTGTGATAATAGCATGATTTCCTATAAACTGAAGAGAGAAGACTAGACGGAATATTTACAACTGCAAGTTCTCGCGGAAATCTTGCGTGAGTTCATTGCAAACACATGTGAAATATGCGGAATAGGTTACTATTGAATAATTTTTTAATGTCAATCCTTCATAATTCCAATTTAAAATTAATACCGTTAAGGTGACAATGACAAACAAAAGACTAGGAAAAACAAGCCGTGGAACGCCACCAATAATATAAGTACAGACAGGCAGAATAGACTTAAAGATAATCCATATGTGGTTATGGATTATCTTTAAGTGGCGCAGAAGTACTAGGAGGTCAGTCCCCAAATTTGGGGGCAAATGACCAGCAAAAAAGAAGAAGATAAACAGTGACAGAAGAGTAACAGAAGGCAAGGTGATAAACAGTTGTGTATTTAGAATGTAATTATTAGAAGCGTGTCAAACATGCAGTTGAACGAATTCGTAACTACAATCCCCTGTGTTCGATGTGTTTAAAATTTTTCGACACACTTATACGAATTCCTACGTTAAGGTTTGATCCCGACTGTTGTTAGATTTAAGGCAAGTTGGAGACCGTCAGGTGGCCTGAAACTATTGACCATTATCAACCCTGTAGTCGACACGAATTGCTGGAAGTACCTACCTTTAAATTTATTTTGTGGCCATACAATAATTAAGTTACCTTCCTCTACCAATGTTTTTCAACAATTTAACTTAAAGTTTAAAAACCTTTAAAAATACAGGGATAACGTGTTGTTGTCTGTTCGTTTTCTTGTCAGTTTACAAACAGTGTTATCTTATTATGAACGGTAAATTAATTTGCAAATGTATTTAGATATTATACCGCGACAAACATCTCTATAGCTGTTGTCTTGGATCTCGATAGGGCGTTAGGTTAAAGTCAAATAGTGCGAGTCGCTTTGGGGGTAATGATCAGTCGTGTTCACTAACGCGGGGCGTTTCATATAAAAAAAAAACAAAAGATATTAGTTTTTTTTTATTTGTGGTATTTTGTTAAAATGGCCAGTATTCAAAATGGACATACAAAGAAAACTTTGGATATTGCCATAGTCGGTGGAGGTCTTGTAAGTATTCTGCATATTTTATAAATTAGTTTTAATTATTTTAAATAAGTAGTAAAGTAGCTAGTCAGTTTTTTTATTTTTAAGAAATGTCTGCAGGTTTTCTCAAAAGTTCTGGAGCACGGCTGTATCTAAAAATGACTATCGTTTCGTTAACAAAATAAACGACATTACTTTAATTTTTAGTCATTTATTTCGGTCGTGTCTTAGTTTTCTTTTACCTTAAATTTTGAAATTCATTTAATTACCTATCATGACAGGAAGGCTAATGCCCTCTGGTAGGAGGGCTCGGTAAGGTGCCTGAGTTTGAAATTGTCACAATAGTATTTTATTAGAACCTACAAACGAACGTTACGATAACAAATATTTTTTTGGTACTTTAGAGCGGTGATCTACCCTACCTACCTATTGATGATAATCGTTAGTTACTCTGAGAATGATGATATCATCCTAATTGTATAAGTACCTACTATATTTGCTTCTCTTTTGGTGGAAGAAATTATTTTTTTATGACAGAGGAAGATACCTAAACGAGCTAGCGAGTCACCTGATGGTAAGCATTCGCCGCTGTCCATGGATATCCACGATTACACGAACCTTGGATGCGTTTATCACCTAATAAGGTATGAAAAAGGAAGGAAAGAGTATTATATAACGTTTACAGTCATTATACTTAATGTATTTGTTTATCTCTCTATCAGGTTGGATCTCTGGAAGCCCTTTACCTCGCCAAAAGGGGGCATCGCGTGCGTCTCTACGAGTACCGCGAAGGTTTGTTCTCAATCAAAATTTCAATTAATTCTGTCTGCGAAACGTTTACAGATCTATACCGTGATGAAATACAATTATTTGTAGAGGTTTAAATTAATAATTATTAGCATTAGAAATGTGGATTAACGAATTAACTACTTGATAGTAGTTCACTTCTATTCTATAAAATCGGTTCTTATTAGATAGGTTGATGATCTTTCAAAGATAGTTGAATAAAATCAATTTAAAATATTTAAATTAAATTATTAAAAAGTTAATAATACGAACTAAAGTAATCTATTTTTTATTACTCTGAGTTCTTTCGATAACATTATAATCCTACTAATATTATGTTGTGTGGATGTTTGTTACTCCTTCACGCTCAAACGGCTGGGCCAATTTTTATGATATTTGGTATGTAGGTAGCTGATACCTTGGATTAACACATAGAGGTACCTTTTATCCCGAAAAGCACACGATTTCTGTAGGATTTGGTCAAAATCTGATATAGATGGCGGCGCTGCTGTGCATAAATAAATACACGCAAATGAAGTTGCGCGGGTTCCACTAGATTTAATATAATTTAGCATATGTGCCATTTTATTATCCTCTCGATATATTTGAAGGGGCAAATGTCAATAATAACTTCCAGTGATCCAATTTTGTCCAATCAGTAGATTTTTACGTCATTCGCACCGACAAATTATTCGATATTTAAGTGACACTAGCTGTTACCCGCGGCACCGCCCGCGTGGTCAAGGGAAAATGTCAATAATTTTTCGCATGGGAATCTCTTTATCCCGTGGGAAAAAAGTAGTCTTATGTCACTCTCCAGACCTTAAATTATACCCGTAAAAAAATTATGAAAAAATAATGTTATACTATTTTTTCCGTGGGAATGAGATGTTTTTCCGGGATAAAAAGTAGCCTATGTCACTGCCCAGACTTATAATTATCTCTGTTAAAAAAATCATGTCGGTACTTAGGTTCCTTTCGACGTGAAAGAACAACAAAAAATTATACACTTTAATATATTTTTTCCCGTGGGAATAAGATGTTTTTCACGGATAAAGTAGCCTATGTCACTCTCCAGACCTTAAATTATCCCCAATAAAATCATATTCATTACTTTCGACGTGAACGGAGGACAAAGAAACAAACACACTTTCACATTTATAATATTAGTATGGATTATTGGAAAATTCATGCAAAAATTGCTATAATTATGTAGGTAATTTTTACCCATAAAAACTTCGCCTTCGATTGTTTGACGTAAGAAATGAAGATCTACTGCGAAAAGTTATCAATCTATTCTATACCCATCGAGGTATCAGGTATGTGTGAAAGTCGACGGAGACCCCTCGGGGCTCCTAATTCTGGCCACAAGGTAAACCTAACGTTCCTACTGTCACACTATGATGTTACGGCAAATACTATAGAAGACTAATACCCACAGCTCTTGACTTTTCTTATACAATGACTTGGCAATCTCCGTTCACCTCATGCCGCTAGGGGCGCTATAACATTTTGCATACAAAACGCACAGTTCACCTCATGCCGCTAGGGGCGCTATAACATTTTGCATACAAAAGTTTTGAAATCGTTCACCTCATGCCGCTAGGGGCGCTAGTGTCGCGTCTTGCCCGAATTCTTCCGAAGCTGTGGGTATTACTCGTCTATCAACCCGTATTTGGGTAATTCAGCGACTGACACCACGAAGGATTGGAACCATGGTGTCAATCGCGGAAGGACTCTTTTTGAATTGACTGATTGACACCATGGTGTCAATCGAGTAACATATAATTGGGACGTAGTCGATTGACACCATGGTGTCAATCACGGCAGGCGTTTTTAGACTTGCTTGATTGGAACCAAGTACATTTTATTGCAACTAAACAGTTATGTAAAAAAGTGCTAACATGCTTTTTTAAATTACCTACATCGCAATTTAAAAATAATTTATTTCTAATATTGGTAACTCCAAAAAAAATTAAACAAATCCATCAATACCGTAGCGACATTCTTTGAGTAATCGGTCATAAATTATTTATATTCTAATTACGTTTTTAAATTTATACATATATTTTTTTTTGTTCTGAACGACTGACTGACTGAAAATCAACGTACAGCCCAAATCGCTGATCGTAAAAATCTGAAACTTGGAAGGTGTGTTTTTTTCTATGATGTAGGTATCCGATAAGAAAGGTTTTTCCGAAATTCTACCTCTAGGGGGTAAAAAGGGGGACAAAGTTTGTATGGGACGTGATTGGGCCAATCTAATTTATTTTAAAATTCTTTAAGAAGATTGATGAAAGACGTCTTTCGTATTTTATTAAAATTGTCGAAAGTAAGGTATTGTGTGGGTAATTTTCTTCAAAGTTGATATCAATACTCTTTGGTACTTTTGATTTAATTTTTTTTGACACATCCGTCAAGTGTGTCAAATAGTTTTATATAAATTGAGAATATTCAAACAAATGATTTCATAATATCGTACTATTCTGTTCGTAATCTCGGAGAAACAGCAAAAATTTGAACTACAAAGCGGACTGAATCATATTTCATCGATAATGACAGTAAGTAATCAAAATATTGTTATTTGTCAAGTTAATTTGGTGGAAATGGCAATATTGATATTGTCTCTTATTCACTTAAGGGCAACCTCATTACATCTTTCGTCTCACTCTATTTTTTCGTACTGAAATTATGATATTACAATTTTTTTAAAGGAAACTTTTGGAAGATTAGTGTTCAGATCACGTAGGTATAACTGTGTCAAAACTTTACGGATTATTTCCCCTAACTGACTGTATATGACTTAATTTGTTTGAATAATATTTAATCATTTGGTAAATATAAATCTCAAAATTTATTGTACATAATATTATTGGTATAGGTAAAATATTAATATTATTATATTAGTATTTTACCTATACCAATAATTTGTTCCATTTCAATAAGTTTTTTCTATCCGACTGTACAAAAAACCCATTATTTAAAGAAATAAAAAAATCGTGGTTCCAGTCAAGCAAGTCAAAAAACGCCTGCCGTGATTGACACCATGGTGTCAATCGACTACGTCCCAATTATATGTTACTCGATTGACACCATGGTGTCAATCAGTCAATTCAAAAAGAGTCCTTCCGCGATTGACACCATGGTTCCAATCCTTCGTGGTGTCAGTCGCTGAATTACCCTTGGGTGGGTAGGGTATGGTTACGGTTGCAGATTAGCAGTATGTTACGGTTCACAATCTAACGGTTTTTCGGTTTTTTACAATTATACGGTGACATATACATACATATATTAAGTCGATATCTATATTACTCAATCAAAACAAAATAAGGGTCATTCTTAATTTCGTATAAACAACTATGTAAGTATTTACAATAACATTGTGTGTGATGTTATGTTACTGGTTGATGTGTCTGTAATACTTCTAGTGGGATATTAATTGAAAAGGATCCACCATAAATTGGTTATTCTTACCGCTAGGAAACGTTGGTGAAAGAAAACGGACATTAAAATTTATTTTGACTACTCTCCGTTCACAGTTATTTATTATAGGTACTTCTGATAGATGTAAAAAAAACAGGTCTAAAACGCTCAAAAATGTGTCACAGGAATACCCGCCCCTAGGCAGACACTGTAAATTTTTGAGGGTGTGAGCCCTACGCTCTTGCAAAAGGCCGGTGTCTTAGCCAATGGCATCAGTCAGTATGCCTTTAACAGGAATACATTCTTAATGTGTGACCCGACATGGACGGACTGCTCGAGCAGTTAGTCTAAGTTTATTTATAGATATTAAACGATAAATAAAAGTTTCGTTAGACTGGTTAGACCCTGTGAATGTGAGCACATTCGCGCCAAAGTTAAATATTTTTTCGTTTCTGACCATACACTAACATGATCAATATCTGTGAACATGATTATGTAATGGAATATTTGGAAGATATACTATTATAACGAGTCTGCCTCTCTTTTCAATTGCTGTGCCTGAAAAGGTTCATGTGTCTTTTTGTGTTACTTGTATTTGTATGCATACATGTATTTGCAATAAACAAAATTAAATGATTTTGATAAATTTTAATCACTTAAAAACATTACATTAGATCATCGAAATAATATTACTACGTAAATAATAGTTCGATGCATTAGATCGATGCTTAAAAACATATTTTTCAATGAAAAACAATAAATTACTGATTAAGTTTCTAATTTGTCATGCAAAATAGGCATTCCAATAACAAACTCATTATTAAATTTAATTTGCCATGATTTCAAAACATTTTGGTAAAAGCGGATCCTAATCGCGGACCGATTCCCCTGCGACCACTACCGAAATGTAAGGGTTGAAAATAAATAATAAAAAAGGTGAGGGCAAAATTCCCTCAAAACGCCTTTCGACCAATTATCACTAACAAAACAATTTTATTTTCCCTAAATAGAATTAATTATTTATGGTCTATTTTAATACTGACCGAAAACAAGCTGAAACGAGAAAAAAAACATAGAATTCTTTACGGAAGTCATACGATAGTTCTAAATTTGAGAATTTAAAAGATTAGAAAGAAAGAAAATAATATTAAATTCATGTACCTATGTATGCTATGTATGTAGGTAGGTAGGTACATAACTTCATTTCAATAATTTTTTTTTGGCTATTGCGTTGTTTAGCTATAGGTACTGGCTGGTTAGATCATTTTGGATTTTTTACAGAATAAAAAAAGTCCTAATTTAAAAATCACAAAAAAATAAGTATAATTTTAACAAAAGAAATTTCTATGTACCAAGAAATCGTGATCATTAATATTTTTTTACCTTATTCCAACCTTTTTACAGATATCAGAAAAACACCCCAGGCTAGGGGTAGGTCTATAAACTTGGCACTTTCTGTGCGAGGTCGAAAAGCCCTGAATGATGTGGGACTGGAGAAGCACGTTGTGGAAGAGCACGGCATTCCTATGATAGGAAGGAGAATTCATAGAACAGATGGAACTACTTACGTTATTCCTTATGATGCTAGAACTAAACAGGTGAGATACTAAGGTTGCTTTGTTGCTAATACACTAGTATGTATTTTCTATGTATATTACAAAAAAAAAATACTAACTTTGATAATTACAATGATTAATTAAAACAGTACTAAATATTCTATCTACATAGTTATCTTTAAAAGCCAGGTTCCAAATAATTTACGCAGAAATTTTTTATACCACTAATATGGCAAACAAGCATACGGTTGCCTGATGGTAAGCAGTCACAGTCTGGACGTTTGCAATAGTATTACTATCACGCTGCCGATCCTGGAGGATTCTCTTCACAACAGTAACTAATGTTGTAGATGTAGACAGAAGTGGACGATCTGGGAGTGGTAATTCTGGGATGTGGTCCTTTTGGGAAGTGGTCGTTTTAGGAAGTGGACATTATGGTATAAAAGGAAATACTCAACATTCACTCATTGATTATTTTTATATTTTAGTGCATTTATTCTGTCGGAAGAAACTACTTAAATGCCGCACTGATAAAAGGTGAGTCTTAAATAATATTTAGTAATAATTCCTTACATATTTACAATAAACAATTAAGGTTATTTCTTGCGTTTCGTTCATTAAGGTCCTAATTTATTAATCCTTTTAACACATGACTATATAGGTTACATAATAATATGATCGTAATAATGATCTAGTATTCAGTAAAAAAAAGCATTACATTTAGAAATACTCGGTAAAATGCGCCTCTCTTGTATGTACCAGCCATCCGTCAGTAGAAAAAAAAGGTTTAGGGGTGCGGTGCGAAGGGCGCGTCAACGCGTCTCCAATATCAAAATTGTTGAATATGGATGAATCTAAGTACTAAGCAAATTTTTCTAACTACTCAAAATACATTTTTTTTTTACTGAATACCAGACCATTATGTCATGTGTTAAAATGAAGTTCATTAATAAATTAGGACCTTATATTATAAATATTAAATATGTATAGAAATGGAGCATTGTAACCCCTTATATTATTTTACAGAATCAGACAAATACGAAAATGTGGAAAAATATTTTAATCATAAACTTATTGAAAGTAACGTACAAAAGCGGACGTTGAAATTTTTGAAGTAAGTACAATATATTACATCGGTATAAATAACCTTATTGTAATAAATAAATTAATATACATTTTATATTGTAATTTTAGTTTTCTCCACAATAAAATTGTATCGGAAACTTTTAACTATTCGCTATCTGTACTAACATTACAAATTAGTATGTCGATGATTAGAATCTACGCTGTCTGTTTGCTACCTTTTCACGCTTAAACCTCGCTCAATGTTTCTAATAAGTAATTACTAATTTCGCCATCGAAATTCACCATGTTCTACACTATGATTTGATATTTAACTTATCTTTTAGAACTGACACCAATGAAACAGTAGAAACTACTGCGGATCTCATAATAGGTGCAGATGGTGCATTCTCAGCCGTTCGCAAGACGATGATGAAGCAACCTTTATTTGACTACAGTCAGAAATACATAGAGCATGGCTACTTGGAGCTATGTATACCACCAGCTGAAAATGGATCGGTAAATAAAAAATTTGTTTCTATTTCATCATCATAATTTCGTGTGAATGTGAATGGTTGATTCTTTTCACAACCCCATCTAGTACCAAACTAAGTAATATAATAAATTTGTAATGGTTATTATATTGCTGATCTAGACATAAATACTTTTTTTTGCAAAATAAATACTTGTTCCTCCTCCTTGCGTCGTTTGTCCTCAATGCTGACGGGTCGTGGCCTCTCCGGATCACTCTCTCGTGGACCATCTCGCGCCAGCTTGCTGTGTCTTCGGCAGCGTGGATGGCATCGCAGACTGAGGTGTTTAGGGCAGTGCGGAACTGGTCTGACCAGCGCATCAAACTTCTGCCTCTAGGTCTTTTCCCGCTCACCTTGCCTGTTATCAGCATCTTTTCTAAATCTAAATACTTGTTCTACAAAGAAAACATCCAAACCAAGACAAAAAATACATGTTCATTATTGTTCATGCACACAAAATATGTTTTCCTTGCGCGGGATTCGCAAGCCTTTGGGTTCAAGTTTTTTTAAATGTCAAACAGAAGACAAACAAGCAAGCGGGCCACCTGATGGAAAGCGGTCACCGCCGCCTATGGACATCAGTAACACTAGGGGCGCTACCAATGCTTTGTCCACCAAGGAGGTTGGAGGAAAGGAAGGAGGAAGGGAAGGGAAAGAAGGAGGGGGAAAAATAGGGAAGGAGTTGGGCTTCCGGATCTCTCACTCACTAAACGAAATGCATTGCTGCTTCACGTCGATATTCTATGAGAGGGTGGCACTTCCTCGGTCGAGCTAGCAGATTCGTTTCTGGCCATGTTTTAGGGCCTGAAGGTCACTGACTTAGACTGATTCATCTATCTATTGACATCATTTTAACTTGACCTGGTACGGAGCTATTTTATTTGAGCGAGAACATGCGAATATAAGTTTCGGTTTATCCTCATTTTACTGCGAAAGTAACCACGCCTCTTACTATAATACATAGATTTAGTATATACTAGCGTACCTATAGATCGGCAATGGTTTGATTAAGGCGAGACCAAAAACACATGTGTACAAGCAAGATATGTATAATTTTGTGGATTTTCCTTTTTGTTTGAGTTACATCCAGGCACTGCACAGGTATTTAATCACGTCTAATTAACACCAAAACTACACTTAAAAACCATAAATTTTGTAAAAATAAGTGGGATTTGTTTTTAACACGACTGACGTCAGGCCGATGCAGGCCGATAGCATGTATAGGAAGAAAGGTCTCGCCTATCTATCTCGCTTTAACAAACGTGTATGCTATGATCTATCTCTTTTGCATTGCCAATCTAACGTTAGTATATAATAAATCTATTCTATAATATAACTCTTTTCCTTATCTAGATATAAATGTAAATGTTAACATAGTTCAAACTATAATTTACATCATACATTTTCAAGATTAGTATTATCATAATGTGTAACAATAAAAGAAATAATATAAGGCCAATGTCAGATAGTAAAGTTAGGTAATAAAGTTTTTATCAAAACATCTCAAGGATGTTATAATTTTCTAAAAACTAAACAGTGAGTTGCAGAAACAAATTGCAAAGATTAGGTTAATTATCACATATTATGACAGGCCCGGTGGTCGAGTGGCTAGCAATGGTCACTTTATAGGGCCGCGGGTTCGAATCCTGCGCAGGGCAAACATTTGTGTGCATGAAAATGTCTGTTTGCCTTGGTCTGGATGTTTTCTATGTATAATAAGTATCTATTTATTTACAAAAAAAAGTATTTAAGTATATTTATCAGCAATTAAGTACCCACCCATAGTACAAGCTTAGTTGCTTAGTTTGGGACTAGATGGCGTTGTGTGATTCGTCCAAGAATATTTATTTATTTATATATTCTTTTTTGTTTGATTAGACAGACATGATTTAACTTTGAATTTCATTTTATCTTCATGATAATTCTGCAACTCGTCATCAATTAAAAACTTCGGACGTCAATGGGTTTCTAGGCGTTCAAATCTGGGAGTCTTTCTTGTAATAAAACAGAATAAAATTGTAATAAATTCAACTATAAAACTTAAGAGCTAACTTGCTTATAAAAAAAAAGTAATTTGCTCCTCTGTACCAAACATTATTTTGCAATGTCTAAAAAACTTTAAACTACGTTTAAATATGTATATTGGCTTTCAAAAAAGGCTGCTTGCTGAGTTTCTTGCAGCACTTCTCAACAGGCCATTCACGTCGAAGCTGGTAGGATAAAAAAAAATGACGTGCGAAAGTATTTCCTATAAATCTACTTGCAAAATAAATGATTTTATTTTTTTATTTATTTAAAAACGAGCGATATATCACTTGACATTGACACTAGGTTTAACTGTTGGATTAGATAAGCTAATAACAACCAACAGTCGGATTATTATGGTACAGATACTGTATTTCACGAAGAGCATTTGAATGAAAGTTGTAAGGCGCGCCCATGCACACTGTTTATGTGTGCGTGAGCGATTTTACTAGCGTTTCGGAGATTACGCACATTACAATAATGTGCATGTGAACGTCACAACATTCTGTGTGAAATAGGAAATATGCTACTCCCAAATTATTAACTCTAAGATGTCTTACAGTTTCTGATGCCGGCCAACTACCTTCACATCTGGCCAAGAGGAAATTTTATGATGATCGCCCTACCTAACCAGGATTGTTCATGGACGGTCACATTGTTTATGCCATTCACTAATTTCAAAACACTGGACACACAAGATAAATTGTTGAATTTCTTCAACAAATATTTCCCGGATTCGATTCCACTTATTGGTAAAGAAAAGCTTATTGAAGATTTCTTTGCGGGATCACCTTCGCCACTAGTGGCTGTTAAGGTAAGGTCACATACATAACATGCTTTTCTCTCAGTTGAATAGACTCACCTCTTTTTCCTTCAATCTCTTCTATCCATTTTTACATGCTTGTCTTGGTTTAGACCAAAGAATTGATTTTCAACAGAATTTGATAGTCGACCTTTTTAATATTCATGATGAACCATACTATCATCCATCCCATTATCCCACTAGACTAGAATATCAAATGTATCTAAGTTCAGTGGAGATGGTTTAATGCATGCCCCGTCACGCACAAGAAGTCTACTGGACATAGGCATTGCTCGCCTTGGCCTGCTATTCTATTGCGAGAACATTTTTAAAACATTTTGGTACTTACTTTGTAATTATTATTTTTCATTTACATTTAAAATTCGAAATATTTATAAAACTTGAATCATATACAGCCTAGGTCACCCTTTTATTGGCTGACTGTAGCATAGTAATATTTGATGACCATAGAGTAAATTGAATTTTTCTTTCAGTGTCGCCCATATCATATAGACGATAGATTACTGCTAATTGGTGATGCAGCACATGCTGTAGTACCATTTTATGGGCAAGGAATGAATTGTGGATTCGAAGATTGCACCATTTTGAATAATTTATTCCAGAAACATAATGATAATGTATCTAAAGTTCTGGAAGAGTACTCAAGTACCAGATGGAATGACACTTTTGCGATCAGTGACTTGGCAATGTACAACTACATAGAGGTAGGTACTTGTATAAATGAATGGTTTGAACATGAACTGAAATGAATATTTAGGTAAAAAAAATTATAGAGTTTGCCATCCTACCTGCTGCGCCAATTAAATTTCTAATTCTGTAAATCTGACTCTAATAGTCAAATCATTTTATTATTTTTTTACCTGATAGCTATAAGCAGTTACTGTCGGGTTATTCCGCGTGATCAAGAAGAAGTGTCAACTATTTTCCCGTAGCAATAAGTGATTATTCCTAAATAAATAGAAGCCTATATCTCTCTCCAGAACATTATACTATCCCTGTAAAAATACTATCACTTAATCGATTCTTCTCGACATCTTCTTTTCGTGTGTTTCCCGCAATTAGTGCGAACTGGTGTCAGTGTGTTCAAGTCACCGATTTCACTTTAACTTCTCGACATGAATGAAGGACAAACAAACGCAGTTTCACATTTTTAATATTAGTATGGTCTTATTATATACTTAAGTTTAATTTCATAAATATTTGTTTTATTCAGATGAGAGATTTGGTAACTCGCCCTTCTTACCGAATCCGTAAGGCTATGGACGACTTCATATTTTGGCTTCTACCGAGCTTCTGGGTGCCTCTGTATAACTCTGTGACGTTCACCACCATGCCTTATAGTCATTGCGTGAAGAACAGGCAGTGGCAGGATAAAGTAAGTTTTAGAATATCGATATTGAAAAAAAAAAACATTTTATTTGATGAATCTTTTTGAGCGATGCAAATAATTTGAATTTAAATATTTTTTAATTAAACTATTCATACAATTTAATTCTTAAGAAATGTCCTGTCAAATTGGGTAACGGTAGGAAGAACTCGCTAAGTTCTCGCTGCTCTCGCGGCTTGCGGCTCGCGTGTTTGCTCCATCTCCGCTAATTATTTTATAAATGTCCAAATTATTTCAGTAATAAAACAGTTTAGTAAATTACATCTTTTATGTGCCTAGTAACGTAAACGGCCTTCAAATAATCACAGCTATCTAGACATGAAGCTTAAATATAAGTATTTAGTAAATATTTTAACGAAACCACAAAATATTGAATAAATATCCTATTCGACTGTGATCTAATAGATAATTGTATCTATAGTCAAGCTAGAAAATAAACATTGAAATAATTTAGTTACTCGATTCTAAATCATATGATAAAAATGAAAGGTTAACTGAGTGTTATCCTCATGTTTCCCTCATTCGCTGTGAACATATCTAAGGCACAAATACAGATAGCTAGTTGCAGAAATGCGTTTTAATTTTAATCTGCATTCTTCATTGTTGCACGGTTTTCTCTAGTCGATATTTTACGGTATTTTACGTTTTGTCATACATAATGTTTTTCATTTATTTTTCCAGATTCTGCTATTCGTTTTCATGGCTGTAGGGCTGTCTTCATTACTGGGAGCTGCATATAAATTGTATTAAAGTATTTTTGAAATATTTTTGGAACAATACATTCTAAGGGACCATCTCCAAGAGCGAGTCTCTCGCGACGATTCAAAATGAAAATCGCCGCGAAGAAATCGATGTGTTGACGTTCTAAGACAATTTTATAGAATTAGGTGGTACGACGATATTATCTTGCGATACTCTCGCTCGTGAAGATTGTCCCTAAGGTGAAACGTTACATTGAATAGAATAGTATTATTTATGTTGTTAAACCAAACGGATGATAAATGGTTAATTTACTTTATAAGTATCGCATAAAATAAAAATAATTAATGAAGCTGAAGGTCTTTTTTTTTGAACACACTAATTTCTACAACAATTATTAAATCGGATTTGAAAAATTATTGCAATAGGACTATCAATCAGTTTCAATAAGATAAGAAAGTTAATGACACATAAAATTTTAGCTGTCTCAAACTAAAGGAGATAAAAAGAGCATAAGCATAATATGGACTTAAAATTAGAATGCCTTTCAGAATCTGGCTGTGTGACCCTTTTGAAGGTTATATTTGAGGCTATTACAGATATTGTATTTCACGAAGGCATTTGGCTATGAATCTTGTAAGGCGTTTTTTGCACTTTGTTTATGTGTGCGTGAGCGATTTTTTGAGCGTTTCCGAGATTACGCACACTACAATGTGCATGTGAAGATTGTGAAGTAATGTGAACGTTATAACATTCCTAGACAAATGCTCTTCGCGAAATAGAAAACAACATATTTTATGACAAAAGCTAAATAAATTCTAGTTCTGACGAGAATCTAGTATTACCTTAGATACCATACTGTTGGTACTGGCAGTATACAATAGTCGACTAATTGCAATCTCTCCTCAGTCAACCATTGAGATGTGCATAAATTCATGAATGTGGTTTCCGAGATATTAAAACGCATAGGTACACTAAATTGCACAGGTTTGATTGTTAATTGTCTGTAGGATTTCTGAAATTGTACATTACTTAAAGTCCTTAAAATTATCATGAAACGTTTAAAAAAGTCGTTTACGGAAAACAGAAAAAAAAATGATCAACCATTTTCTTTATTTATATTTAAGTATTAAATTGTAAGTCAACCCTAAATTAAGATTAAACAATAGAATTTGAATTTATATAAAACCAAAAATGTATTATAAGCCATTTCAAAAAATTTATAACACAATGTATGTACAGTTGCAATATTTGAATAGAAGAGGTATAAATAATTTGTTGGTTCTATTTTAAAAGCCGTAAACAAATTTCTGTTTTTTTACTTACAAAGATTTAAAAAGGTTTTCAGAATAATGATGAAATGAAATCATGTATTATGAGTTTGTGAAAAGCGTTTCTTATAAGTAGCTGGCCACTTTTATGAAACTGTTTGAAATAAGTTAATTGGATCAGAATTCACCCGCCAATCTGACATCAGGATGGCGGCTCACTCACTGTAAAGTGATGGTTGCAATGCAACACTTACAACACGTACATGAAAGTAAATTTTTAGATATTTTCGTACAAAAACGTACATTATTCATACATACATCATACATACATTAATACAGTTTATTTTATGATTTATTCTAAGTCTTACGTCCGCTATTATAACGGACACATATGGAATGCTTTTGTCCAACATTGGGACCTGAATATCTCAATTAAAAAAATACAATAAATTATCAGAATGATCATAATGACGACATAATTTAAAATCAAATCTTGAATGAAATTGCAAAATAAACGGCAAAAAATAACTGGAAAATTAAGCCACAACTTGTATTTGAATTGAATGTGAGTGGTATGGTGTGACAAAAAAGGGGCTAAAGGGCTCGTTAAACGCTTTTAAGCAAATTACAGTAATTTTAGTCACGATTAGTTACGAATAAGAAGCAGTTGATTAATTTTGACATGATTTATAGCGGCCTTTGCTTTTAACCACTGTAATCTCTGTAGCTGTAGGTGATTTAAACTTTACGATTGAATATTAATATCTAGGAAATCAATCATTTTGGTATAGTTAGACCTATGTAAGTACCTACTGAGAGAGAGTACTTCATAATCTAAACCTTCCGAGTTTCTACAATAATTTAACAGACCCTATTTCTAAATTATGGAACATATAATGCTAGTACCTTAACTATCGTTAGTACCAATTTCATAAAATTAAAACATGAAAATACTAGTTTTATTCAAATGCATCTAGTCCATTTCCATTTTAAAGCAAGTTTGTTAAACGTTAGTTAAATTTTCCGTCGGAACTCATTCAGTATACAGGGAACTGAGGCGTAGAATAATGTCGGCAGAGAGTGCGGGCTTTATCCAGAGATTCTAGAGTAATCTAGACTGTTTCAGATTAGCCGACTGTGTGCTTCACCTAATCTTTTAATGGCTCTAATAGCTTCAGCGATATTCCCATAAAATGGGGCTTTGAGTACACCAGGCAACTTGTGTCAGTATGGGTTGTGTTATCGAACAAACTCTAGCTTGTTCGTATAATGCAATGCCTTGAAATTTAGATATAGGATAAATTTACCACGATAAGGACCATTTTTATGTCATACGACAGGAAAACAAGCGGATTATCTGTTTCCTTCCTGTTTCCTTCCTTTCCCCTCCTTTTTTATACCTCCATAGGTGGGCAAAACAATACGCCGCCACCGAAGTATTGACGGAATTACTGTAACAGTTTCAAATATAAAACAAATCAAAGAAAAAAAATCTAAGAATTACAAATCCACCTATTAAAATAAAAAATGGAATTCTTAAATCGCTAAAAGTACGTTTCTTCAAAACATTCGGCATTCGTAGATTTCTTCGAAGATTATTTGTAAAATAAAATTAAGTAAATGTTTAAGTAGACCAGCCTCGTATACTCTCGATACAAACTTTTGTAATTTATCTGTGAGAGGAAACCCTCTAGCTAGATACATGACGACTGTTATGTGTGATGTTAAACTAATAAAGTCTAGTTTTCGAGATCCATCGTAATTATAATTATATTAAAAATAATAATATTTATCAATATTTAATTTATAATTTGTGATATAATCAATACTATACATATCGTCTCTTGAAGCTACTAGATCCAAAGCTGTGCTAGTAACACGACAATTGACACTTTCTGGCAGGCATTTGCTTCATTTTGAATAGGTAATTTGTTTTCACTGTTTGATATCAAAATGAGCCCCATTACAATGTACATACCAGTCAATCGATTCTGAACATGTTCCATTCCTGATATAAGTTTGTTATGAATAATGCAGATGATCATAAAAAATATATTACATAGCACAATAAGGATCCACGTTATCATGTCAAATTCTTCATAGAATTCCTTCCAAACTTCTTCTAGTAACGATGGTGTAAAAAAAAGAAGCTCTCCTAATTAAAACCTCAAACGAAATCTAATATTTAAACTCTATTGTCTATGAAAAAAAACTTCCTGTAGCTAGTTCGACTTTTCCTTTTGAATGTAACTAGACAGTTCAATCGCAGTGCCGTTAGGTAGAACATTACCAAAATAATTAGTTTCTTTAAAATTGAAGTATTGAAAAATTATCCCTTCAGATTTTGCAAAATGTTCTAAAATGCACTGGTCTAAGCCTTTGAGAGGTTCCCCTAAGGATGTTATATCTGTTGTGATGTTACTCGATTCATCGATAACGTTAGGAACATCGACGTGCACTATCACAGAAACAGTACAGTTCTTCAAACCTTTTGAATATTTGACTGGAACATATATATTCTATAGCGTTCGTGTTGCAATCTCCAAGAGTCACCACTTCTCCAAATTGTTTTCCGCAGTTATTGTTGTCAAATGGAAAATACGTATAAACTGATGTACTTATCTTGATCATTACAACTTATTAAAATAACATTGTGGATATTGTATTTCAATAATAATTCAAAAGGTTTTCTAATTTCACTCTCATCTAAATCTCATCTAAATGAACGATTGTCCTTGCCTTAGTGTCCAATAAAAATCCACGCTGATATTAAATAACTTTCTGCGTAATTCCACAACATCTACGATAATTAAATACACGTTTGTTGAGATGGGCCAATCATCATGATTATCATATTTTGTTCTTGTTACAATATTGTAGCAATAATCTTTATTTAAAAAAGCAAACATTGGTTAAATTCATCTATTGTGAATAATGCGTTATACCTAATAACAACTTTAGCCGGGAAATGTTTCTTGATTACATCAACGATACATTTTGATGGACAGATTCTTTCAGTAGATAAGAATAATTGTTCATACATGTTACGGACAATAATACTAAATAATAAATAATATTTTTCTTTGTCAACTGTTTCCTGTGATGGAACATTGTATTTATGAATTAGTTATAAGGAAGGACCGTTTATAAAACTTCTAGTTTGAACATGTTGTGAATATTGCTACTTTCTACCGTACAATTTGTGCCACAATTTTTTTAAAATATTTCCAATAAATTACCTACCTATTTCCTTAACATTTTAAAAGACAGAACTTTATTTTCACATGAGACATTCAGTCAACATTTGGATTTATTACTTACACATAAACCGACGACCTCCGTGGCGTAATGGTTACCACGCCAGACCGCCACCCCGGAGGTCCCGGGTTCGATCCCCGGTCGGGTCATGATGAAAAACGAACTTTTTCTGATTGGCCTCGGGTCTTGGATGTTTATCTATGTATGTATTTGTTATAAAATATAATATCGTTGAGTTAGTATCCCATAACACAAGTTTCGATCTTACTTTGGGGCTAGCTCAATCTGTATGAATTGTCCATATATATTTATTTATTATTTATTATAAAAATTTATTGGACTCAAAGTATTTTTTTTTTTTGGGCAAATACTTGGTAAATAAATTAATTGTAAATTTTTGACTAATTTGTTAATACTTTCTTAGTATCATGTAATCCCGAGTCCAAATTTCGTTAATAAAAGCAAGATCGCAAGATATCTATTCGATGGCCAAGACTAGGGCGTTCCCGACCCTCAATCCTGGGATTCCAAAGTTCTGGCGACGAATCGAAAGTGTTCCGACGGAATTAATTGGCCTCCAAATTGACAAGAAGAAAATAACATTAAAACTATGTCGACGTTAATGAAAATTTATTGTTCAGAGCGACGATGGGATGGGACCTTTTTGTAGAAGCAATTTTATAGTTTAGTAAAAACGCCTGTTGAGACATTTACAGTTTTTGGCTCGCTGGTTTTATATTTTAAATAAATTTTCGTGTCAATTATTTTATCATGTATGTTATTCAATATTACGTAATAAATAGGTACCTATATGGTTATAATATATTTTATACATACCGAATATAAACACATAATTATAAGATCCATTTCTCCGAAAGGGTTTACAATTTTATTAATTGATACAAATTTATTTTTGGCAATTTCCTTTGTTTCAAAGTTTACTTACAAACATAATACTATACACACACAAAGCTTGTAATAGTCAGACTTCCCAATATCTTTTTTCATACGCATAGGTACTTTGTAGTGGATACTTCGCTGAATGTGCAAAAACAGCGGAACCGATTTCGCTAATTCTTTTTTAGAATATTCCTAGAAGTTCATGGATGGTTCCTTACGAACAGAATTTTTTGAAATTCCCACGGGAAACCGGGATAGACGTGAACGAAGTTGCAATTACTACAAAATATTTAAAGGTAACTTTTCTAGATTCGATTCGAGTGATGAAACTGTTCTCTTATGAAAGTATGATGGCTAAAAAGATGTCAGGACGTTAGTCTACCATTACAAAGGTTGGATCTTTTTATTTTGTCCGAAGCTAAGACGTCTACATTCCATTAAAAGCCTCCACTGCCTCCAGTGATAGTGACTAAGGTCCTAAGGGGCTATACCTAATGAGAGGTGCTGTTTTGTTCGTTTTATGTCTTCCGTATTATGGCGGTTTCGTAAGAGGGTTGCAGGGCCGGCATTTTAATTGGCGGCTGAATCAAAGAGATGATGGAGTCCTGTGGGTTGTGCTTGTTCGCCGAAACTGTCTATATAGGTATCAATGTACAATGATAATTAAGCAAGTTTGTGTTAGATATAAGGTAAATAGTCGAGATATGTTATTTTTATACATAACATTTTGATATAGTGAGGCAATGGTTAACTTACTATGATATAGGTATGTTTTAATTTATATTATTTGAAAAAATACCTACTTATCTGTTTTTAAAAAAAACCATTATAAATAATTTTGATTAGCGGAACGACGAGCAATAACGATTTGATACGTTCGTAAGCATTGCTATGTAGAGATACTAGGCGAGTTTAAATGTACATATAACATTTACTATTTTTCTATATGATGTAAACAGATGATTTAAGGAACATCAACGCCCCTGGATGCAGCTTAGGCCGATGCCAATCCCTGAGACTGGCTGCGATGATGATGTAAACATTCCGACGATGTCAATACGTCAGAGCCCCAAGAAGACATCAGTACAATTTATATGTCTAAAATATGACTCATAGTACGCTGACTATGAGTTGGTATCGAAAACTCTCGCTAGCAACATAAAAATGTCTGAAAAATGTAGTTCTTGAAGGCTACCGCTAGAGGCACTACATTTTCTAGATATTTTTGCTCAATCGCTACAGAGTTTTCGACCAACTAATGGTTGAAAAAGGTTTCTATACGCTGCCGAAGGTAGTTATAGAAGCCCATAATGTTACAGAAACTCTATAAGCGTAATAAAAGCTATAGGTATCTGTAGATCTACTTATTGGTTTAAGACTTTCCCGGGCTATAATACCGTCCTTATTGCTTCAATAATTCTTATTTAATTACTTCAGCACGGAGATTAGCTACGGATCTCGGAAACTCAGACTCGCTCAGGTACAGATTTCTTAAATGGGATTTGAATTTGTAAATTAAATACGGCACAAAGGCAAGTTCGTTTTAACGTTCAAGTAGTAGATCATATATTTTTTTTATCGGAAGATTATTTTGTGGATGATCTTAGTAAACTAGATACAGTAGTTAGAATATGCTTTATTTGCTTTATTTGCAAGGACACAGTATACATAGACAGAATACAGACTAGTGTAATAGCATAAAGGTGAGGTGGCCTTATTGCTAAAAGTAATCTTTTCAAGGTAACCTTAGGGTTACGATTTCATGTATGGACTGGGCAAAGCTAACAAAATATGAACAAAATCATGATATAAAGCTAAAACTAAATTAAAATAAGTTAGCTCTACATCGAGCTATGCTACGCTGTACTGCGCTGTGCAATGTTTGGTCAACTCGCTCGTCTAATATTTTAATGAGGATACAAACAAACCATGCTGTGCTGCGCTGTGTGAGGCTACGCTCTGTTTAAAAACGCAACAGTCTCGAGCGAGGCGCGTTAGCTGAGCCGCGCTGTGCCGAACTGTGCTATGTTTTTTATGAAGCTCTGCCATGCTGCGCTGTGTCGAGCTGTGCTAGGTCTACTGTCACAATATAACTGTCTGTCAAAACTTCTTCTTTACTTTCATCTTCATCGGATTCAACTATGTCGTAATGTTTACGTTTTTTTTGGAAATAAAGTCATTTTTTACGAGATAAACGACTACACGAGCTGCTGATTACTTTTAATACTGAGCTAAGCACAAAGCACAGCTTGATGTCAATTTTGACAACGTTGTCAAAACTTGTTAAGCGCAGCATAGCAAAGCGCAGCACAGCTTGATGTTGATTTTTAAAAAAACGTAGCTTAAGAAACACAGAGAAAGAAGATAGCTCGATGTAGATTTGTCACCCTTACAATTAGCTGAGATAACTTGAAATAAAATACTTCTTCGTGATGCATCAGTCTGTGACTTTTTTTTATTAATTTTAAGTTACTTATTAAGTAGTTTCTTATGTAATTAACGTCCATCACGTTGGACGATATTCTTTAAAGTTTCAGGACAACTAAGGACACAGGAAGTTCTTATTCAGCTTAAAAATAGTAAAAGAGTATTATTAATTAGTAATAAGTATTACAAGAGTATTAAGTACTAATGAAGTGGCTTGGCGGATGCAGTCAACAACTTATCATGCATTGTTACATGATCTAAGGTGACAATCATTAATAATCGTAACAAAAACATCATTTTATATTATAATAACGAATGTTTGTGATGTGTGGATGGTTGTCACGTAAAAAATGGCTTGACAAATTTAGTTTAAATTTGGTACAGGGAGTTTTTAACCTGGATTAATACGTACGGCAGTTATTTAGATTTGCGCAACCCATCACCATTAACTATTTTAATTGGCACATATAAATTATGCGTAATTACATATTCCTCGACAACGATCTCCTAGTTTTATTGTTTATTGTGTTATAAAATTATGAGATTAAACATAAAAGGATAAATGGAAGGTTTTTAATAAGAACTGCTATACAATCGCTCAAAGGACGACCAATTAAGAGGAGTGACCGTGCAATCGATGCCACAAATCGATAAAGCTTTTAGGGTTCCGTTTTGTATTTATATAATTTTGTTACAAACATTATGGTTCTTTTTTAAATTAAATTAATTGTCTCTATGTATCATCATCTCTGCCACGAGAAGTCCACTAGACATACTACCCGTCCGCCTCAAGTTTGCCGGCGTCGACCGTTATGACGTCGTATTAATGAGTATGGTTGGCAGAAATCGACAAATCATATTATTGTATTACATGGGTAAATAATTAAGAAAATGTTGTTGCAATGTATTTATTACACTCACATAACATAAGTAGGTATGTAAACATAGGATATTTTTCCAACATAAAAAAAAAATAACAACATAATCGAGTAATAGCGAAAATAATAAAATAGTTAGTTAGGTACTTATAAAACTATAGCTCTTCAATACCAGACATTTCACTGTCATGTCATCATTTTCGCTATTACTCGATTCAGTGTCGCTCTCGCCGATTGATATAATTACCTAATTGTCTTTCGTTGTTTTGCGATATGCTAACGGTACTGAGCAACTGCGGATCTGCCTTGCTTGAGGTGCGGCACGAGGTAACGGCAAACTTGAAGCGGACGGGTAGTAGACACCCTGGTATTATTAATGATAGATAAATAATTAGGTTTCGAAAGTGAATTGACTTTTTTTAACCTGTATGATTTAAATTAAATAAAATCTAGTGTGTTTGAATATGGGATTGATGTGTAAAAAAAAATGTATGTCAGGACCATGTCAACAGGGCGCTAATCCCCTGTTGACACGGTCCTGATGGTGTCAACAGAGCGCAAATCCCCCGCTGACACGGTCGTGATGGTGTCAACAGGGCGCAAATCCCCCGTTGACACGGTCCTGATGGTGACAACAGGGCGCAAATCCCCCGTTGACACGGTCCTGCCTGATGTCAGCCTAATGATTGAAAAGTGATATTTATATGATTACTTTGTGCAGATTTATAGTCCAGTGAATAACGAATAAGATTTGAACCTTAAGCTTGGGGTTTGTGTGGATTGAGGTCTGATAGTAATCGTTCCAAATAAAAATCCATATATTTGCCATCTCATTTGGGTTAGGAAACGGACTCTTGTCCAATCCTACCACATTACAATATAAATGAACAGAAGCGGGATAACTAACACTAATTAAGACGACGAAGATTTATATTATTACTAGCGAAATCCGCGCAACATCCACGCAACGCGCAAGTCCTCTAGCAATAAATGAAAAAAAAATTATGTAAGGAACCCGTTAACACATACAGAACAGTGTCTTTACAAAAGCTGTTAGCAGGTGCATCTTGATTGGTACAAGTCGGGTGAGACGGTGTTTTCGCCTTTTTAACATGATGCTCTATTAATAACATTCTAGTTAAACAAGTTTGGCAACAAAGCAACTGTATGTTTGGTCAAGGATTGGTAGTTAAGAAGCTTACATTGGAAATTGTATTGAAATTAAGATACTGTTTTACAACGACTTTTTCTTTAAGATATTTTTTTTAATGTAGGTTGCTTGTCCTTCTGTGTGCACGAGATAATTATTTGTTGTATTAACGTTAACTAATTCAATCTTATAATAGATTTTAATGTTGTCGTGAAAGACATGTGTGGGAATCTCCGTTCAATCTGTGACGTGACTATGTACACAGATGGTGGCTCTATGATTACAAGGTTTCCATTGACGACATACTAACGATTTACTTACGGAGAATAGAATAACAAAAGGGAAGCATCATCTATGCTAATATTATAATGAAATACCATCGTGACATACAGATTTTTTCCTAGTTTAAACTTTGGTCCACTTTCCATTATAACATAATATAGATTTTATATTGTTGCTCGATGAAGTACCTACGTATTGTAAAACAGTTATATATTATTTTTAAAGATTATCACATAACTTTACATTTCTAAATAAAACATATCAAACAATTTACCGCCCAAGCCTATGATTGTGGAGAGAAGAGAGAAGAGAGATTTTTTTTATTTTTTTTTTATTTTTTTAAATTACAATAATAAAAATACATAAAAACGGTAATTTAAAAAACTAAAAAACCCGACTGCGTTTCTGTGTAATTCGGAAATGAAAAAACCCTAAAACAAGAAAGTCGTCATACCCGATTGCACTTAACTTAGGAATTTCCAAAGTTGCTAAGGCGATGTTTATAAGCGTCAAATCCATGTTGTAGCATTGTAGCAGTCGGGACCCATTCAAGAAATGGACACTTCGTGAATTGAAAGCACACACATACATTGTCCATTTCTTGAATGGGTCCCGACTGCTACAATGCTACAACATGGATTTGACGCTTATAAACATCGCCTTAGCAACTTTGGAAATTCCTAAGTTAAGTGCAATCGGGTATGACGACTTTCTTGTTTTAGGGTTTTTTCATTTCCGAATTACACAGAAACGCAGTCGGGTTTTTTAGTTTTTTAAATTACCGTTTTTATTTATTAATCAATATTAAAAATACAAAATCTTAGCTGGAGTCCGTAACTGCTATGGACAGGGAAACAGGGACGTGTGGAGGGAACAAAGGGATGGCAATTATAAAAATTAAAAAAATGGAAGGAAAGAAAAGGTTTCCATCTTTATAAGATCCGTTTTTAAAAACACTAGTTAAAACAAAATAAGGGTAAAAAAGTTTCTTAAAAAAACTGTAACCTACCTTTAGTGAGGCTAACTAAAAAATAAATAAAAAACAATTTTCTAATTTAGGATATATTAAGTGACTAAGTATAATTAATGTTGCATCAGCCACAATTGACTGATAGCCTATTTAGTCTCAGGTCGTGGTTTTTTAATAAATCGCCCCGTAGAACTACCCGTGATTATTATAAACAAACCACCCCTCCTCGATAGTATCAGTGATAAGCGGGCAGCTCGGTTCTTCAATACGACTCCTCGTAATAATTCAGCACGATGATGATGAAACGGAATAGCCGTCCGGGAGTGTCGAGTAGCCTGCGCCAGATGTAATAGTGGTAGGAGGAACCCTGGAATCCCGGAAACAGGAAGATTGTAGTTATTCCTACTTCACATTTCTTTCTCCGCCACATCACAGAATCATTCCCAAGGAACTTGTTGGGATGGTTTAGTTTTAGACAATTAATAGTCGTTAATGATGTGGCAGCCGAAATATCCCTACGGTGCATAGTAAAATTAAGAAAAATACTTGCATAATCAAAAGTTATATGTAACTGACAGATAGTGATGAAACCATGAACTTGTAACGAAAACTAGTTATTAAATTATCAAAACAATGGATTTCGTCATAACTAGTAATCCCAAACTTTATAATTTCTAATTAAAACTCTAATAAATTAACTTAAATTGTAAAATTAAAAATACATTTTAACTATGTAGGTAGCTCAGGTAGGTAGGTAACTAATATGCTTCACTAGATTTGGTTTTACTCAAAAAAAGATAATAAGTAATTTACAACACTCACCCTGTAGCTCGGGGTTTTTCACTAATAATATAATATTTCTTGTATTAATTATTTAAATGTAATAGGATTTAAATAATAGGAAAATAAGATCGTGAGACGTTAATATGAAGTGAAGTCGTGTCTCAAGCTCCAATCTCAAGAAGTTAGCCGCTATTCACCTTAGTCAGTCAATTCGTTCATTCACGATCGCCTTGTGAGCGCAGATGTACAGGATAGTATCTGAATTTCTTTTAAGGTAAGATAGATAGATTAAATTATTTTTATGTTAGGTATTATTTTTGTTTATTTAGTTGTTAATCATTTAGTATAGTTAGTATAAGTTAATTTTAATTATTAGTATTAATATAGTAGTTAGATATTAGTTAAATTTAAGTTAAGTTAGTGTTATTATAATTTGTTTCAATTAAATAAAAATAAAATAAACTTTAAAGTACAGTAACGAACCGTTACATACCCCCCTTTTTACATTAGGATTTTACTTATAAAATCCGCTCCTATATAAATCCTATTATTTGAATAAAACTAAGTCAATTTAAAATCTTTTACGTGCCATGTTCCTAGATTTTGACCAGACATATCTTCCAGTTCGTATACAAGTTTGGATTTTTTGCCTATAATTCGACATTTTATAAATTTGGGAGCTAATTTTTTAGAAAATTTATTTTCTTTATCACTCTGATAAAATGTTCGTCTCCAAATAATATCGCCCACATTAAATTCAACATTTTTACGACGCAAGTTGTATACTGTGCAATTTCTAGAGTGTGATTTTATCAGCGATAATTGAACCTTGTCGAATATTTTACTCAATACACCAACGTTTTCCGCGTAACCATCTCTAGGAGTAAAAACGATTTCGTTCTCTAAATCGGCGTCAACGTAATGAGAGCCACAGCTTACAAGCTCACGTCCAAAGACCAAAAATGAAGGTGAAAATCCAGTCACTTCGTTTACCGCGCTATTGAGAGCAAACTGTATCTTAGAAATATTAGTATCCCAGACCCTATGATCGCTGTCAATAAATGTAGATATAGAAGTAATTATAGTCCTGTTATACCGCTCGACTGTATTTATCTGCGGGGTGTATAGTGGTGTATAAAAAACATTAGGGATCTTATAATTTTGGAACAAATTTTTCATAGTCGCACTAATAAATTGTCGACCATTGTCCATTAGTACGGTACTAGGGATACCATGAACCAAGAAAACTTCCTCCTCCATAATTTTTGATATAATGTCGGCTGTAGCCCGGCGGATAGGGAATAACAGGCAGTATTTGGAGAAACAACAAGTTACTACCAAAAGAAACACGTTTTGTTTTCTAGATACAGGCAACGGTCCCATAAGGTCTATGCTCAACATTTGAAAAGGCCGGCAACAATCCTTAGGTCTACCCATCACACCAAGCGTAGAATGGTTAGGATATTTATGTGAAAGACAATCCTCGCAGGTAGATATGAAGTTAGTCACGTCGTGGTGCATATTAGGCCAAAAATAGTTAAGGCTCAGACGTTTGTGAGTCTTAAAGATACCAAAATGACCAGAAATGGGTTCTGAATGATTTTTAGCAATAATATCCCTTCTGTATTCCAAAGGAACTACTTCTTTCCATTCAAATTCCCTTGTGAGAGGATTTAGGGACTTCATGTATCTATATAGTTTTCCCTTTTCGACTCGATAATTTAAGAAGGATGTAGGGGACTTAATACAGCCGTCACGCAAATTTAAAAACCAAGAGTCATTAGTATTTTGTAGGTCGTTGTCTGCATCATTAATAACAGAAATAGGAACTGCACGAGACAAACTATCGGGCACTACATTTTCGGATCCTTTACGGTGTTTTATATCAAAGTTATAAGCAGAAAGTCGTACTCCCCATCTAGCCAATCTTCCAGTAGGATTATTTAAGTTAAGAAACCATTTTAACGAGGAATGGTCTGTAAAAATGGTGAATTTAAGGCCATTTTCCAAATAGCACCGCCAGTGTTCAACTGCGGTAAGTACAGCTAAAGCCTCCCGCTCGGTAGCACTATAGTTACGCTCCGGTTGGGATAAAGACTTGCTCATATAAGCTATTACTCGTTCTTTACCATCAAAATTTTGAGTAAGTACGGCTCCTATACCGTAGTCACTCGCGTCGGTGTGTACTTCAAACGGTATAGTATAATCTGGGCACGAGAGAATTGGTGACGAGGAGAGGCACTTTTTAAGCGTGGTGAAGGCTAAGTCAGCCTCCGCAGACCAAACGAAAGGAGGGGCATTCTTGCCTTGTGAAGTCAGTTTATTCAAGGGACTTGCTAGAGTACTAAAATTTTGAATGAACCTACGGTACCAAGAGGCTGTACCTAAAAATCGCCGAACTTCTTTGCGGTTAGTAGGGGTAGGGTAATTAGAGATGGCCTCAATTTTCTCAGGGTCAGCTTTCAACCCACTTGAGTCGACAACATAGCCGAGGTATTTGAGCTGGTTCCTAAAAAACTGGCTTTTTTCAAAATTAATAGTAAGGTTAGCCATTTTGAGCTTCTCAAGGACGCGCGTCAGTAGAGAAATGTGCTGTTCAAAGTTGTTGGAGACGATTATGACATCATCAATAAAAACAAAAACCCGGTGTTCAAACTCAGGTCCGTAGAATAAGGCGTCTACTAACCTTTGCTGGGTTGCGGGTGCATTAGTTAACCCGAAGGGCATAGATTTAAACTGAAATGTACCGCGTGAAGGAATGTAGAACGCTGTTTTCTGTCTGTCCTCCTCCCGAATCAAAATTTGCCAAAAACTTTTTGACAAATCTAAACTTGACAGATACTTAGCGTCGCGTAAGTTATCTAAAATTTCGGAGATATAGGGTAGGCTATATGCATCCTTTTTTGTCACCGCGTTGAGTTTACGACTATCAAGACAGAAACGTAGTTGGCCATTTTTCTTAGGGGTTAAGAGAACAGGAGATGACCATGGACTTTCACACGGTTCGACAACATCCTCCTCCAACATTTCATCAAGTTGCTCGACCAAAACACGTTGCTTTTCGGGAGACATTCTGTAGTAGCGTTGACGAATGGGGGCAGCATCCCCAGTGTCAATGCAATGAGTAATTAATTTAGTGCGACCTAAACCACGTTCTTCATAAGAAATGTTACGAAATTGAGTTATCAATTTATCGGCAGTAACTTTTTGTTTCTCGGTTAAATGTTCGTAAGAGCACAAATTATGAGGATCTGAATTTTCTAATCCGGTAGCAAACACACGATCATTGTCCTTGTAATAAGCTATGTGGTCGATGTACTTAGGAAAAAGTTCAAAAATCCTCCAGAAATCCATCCCCAATATAAGAGGATTTTTTACGCTAGGAACCACGTACGCTTTAAGTGTGTGAGTTTGACCATGAAAACTCACCGGCAGATAGAGGATACCAAGAGAATCGAGTCTGTCACCACCTGCTGTTATGAATTGAGCAGTGTCAGATTTATTTAATTTATACTCTGAATTCAAAAATAATTCATGACAGCCATTACCTAAAATAGTAGTAGAAGAACCAGTATCGAGCAATCCAACAAGTGTATGGTTGCTAATGTTGACCGAAACATAGGGTCGGGACACATCAATATTAGAATAATTATCGCGGATTGAAGAGACAGCGTTATATGCAGTAAATGCGGAAACAAAACTTAACCACTTTTGCCAATCAACTGCATCAAATTTTTTTGATTTATTAGTCTGATTAGTAACACTGGTTCCCCAATCCAACCCAATTAGTTTTTTTGTTTATTATCGCTAGCTTTAATACAAGTAGGACAATCTGGATAGCGATAATCTTTCAAGCCGCAACGGAAACAAACTATGATACGTTCCGCCGTACAGTTTCTTAGCGAGTGGTCATATGATCTACATCTTGGACAGTACACAGGTTTTTCAATGTTCTGCGTTAGAGCGTTGACTTCTGTATTGTGCTTTGTTTTATTATTAAAGGTAGATTGTTTGTGTTGTGTATTAGTATAAGTGTAATTATTAGTATGCTTATTATTATTACTGTTAGAGAATTCAGATTTGTAGGCAAGATCGACAGCAAGAGTGTTGCTAGATACGGTAGGAGGTTCATGAAAACTAGCAAACCTAGCCTGAATGTTTTCGAAGTTACGGCACACAGACACTAGTCCGTCAATAGTCTTAATTTCAGGCGAGGCTGCTAGGGTGTTTGCGTAACATGGACGTATGTTATGAAGAAGAATTTCTAATTTATCTTCTTCGGAAAATGGTTTGTTCAAACGCGAAAATAGTCCATGCATTATGGAAATATATATGACAATATTTTCTCGCTCGCCTTGTGTGCGGGATCGTATTTCGGCTGCTAGTCGGTAGTCGTAGTCACTAGCACTGAAATCTTTTTTAAGAAGTTCGGACAACTCTTGCCATGAACTAAAACGATCCTTGTTGTAGCGATACCAATGTAGAGCGTCGTCTATAAAAATTTCATAGGCGAGCGAAAGAATTTTGTCAAAGGTTATTCCGCGTGATTGTACAAATTCCTCCACTTTGAGAATAAAAGAATGGACGCAAGATTTGCCAGAAAATTTCAACTTTGAAATATCAGATGTTAGACTGCGCTCACAAGAGACGGAGATGGTAGACGTTTCCGCGACAGCAGCGTCGCTTGTAGATACAGACGTAGGTTTAGTTTGAACCGAGGAAGGTCTCAAAGAAACAAGTTCTTTAAGCTGCGAATTGAAACTAGAGACACATACTTTATATACGTCATTAACTTCCGGAATGTTGTTGATTCTATTAATGCGATGATATAGATGGTTAAGTAAGGTTTCAGTTCTCAAAAATAGGTTTTTGTCAAATTTTGTTTTTATAGAAATTATTGCATTCTGAGATTTGAGGAGAGACTCTTTAACACTTTTCAAATCGTCACTTGGTTCTAAGTGGGATTCAAGAATATCTTCGGAAGCATTCAATTGGCCTAATTTAACTATTTGTTTCCTTAGTTCTGCAACTGAATCACCGGAACCTCCTCTTAATTCAACTTCGTACTCTAATTCAGATTTTTGTAAAGACAAAAATTTGATAGGGTAAGACATCGTGAAAAAATAATATTAAAAAAAATACTCAGTGAGTGTTGTAAAATAAACTTACAATGAGTAGGTATAAGGACGCAAATGAAAATTTTGTACTCTGAGTGAGAAAAGTTTAAGCGAGCCAACATCAAATAAAAATATTAATTGTCTTAAAACCACGGGTAACGCTACGGATGCGATTAACCTGTATTGGGCGCCAATGTAACCTACCTTTAGTGAGGCTAACTAAAAAATAAATAAAAAACAATTTTCTAATTTAGGATATATTAAGTGACTAAGTATAATTAATGTTGCATCAGCCACAATTGACTGATAGCCTATTTAGTCTCAGGTCGTGGTTTTTTAATAAATCGCCCCGTAGAACTACCCGTGATTATTATAAACAAACCACCCCTCCTCGATAGTATCAGTGATAAGCGGGCAGCTCGGTTCTTCAATACGACTCCTCGTAATAATTCAGCACGATGATGATGAAACGGAATAGCCGTCCGGGAGTGTCGAGTAGCCTGCGCCAGATGTAATAGTGGTAGGAGGAACCCTGGAATCCCGGAAACAGGAAGATTGTAGTTATTCCTACTTCACATTTCTTTCTCCGCCACATCACAGAATCATTCCCAAGGAACTTGTTGGGATGGTTTAGTTTTAGACAATTAATAGTCGTTAATGATGTGGCAGCCGAAATATCCCTACGGTGCATAGTAAAATTAAGAAAAATACTTGCATAATCAAAAGTTATATGTAACTGACAGATAGTGATGAAACCATGAACTTGTAACGAAAACTAGTTATTAAATTATCAAAACAATGGATTTCGTCATAACTAGTAATCCCAAACTTTATAATTTCTAATTAAAACTCTAATAAATTAACTTAAATTGTAAAATTAAAAATACATTTTAACTATGTAGGTAGCTCAGGTAGGTAGGTAACTAATATGCTTCACTAGATTTGGTTTTACTCAAAAAAAGATAATAAGTAATTTACAACACTCACCCTGTAGCTCGGGGTTTTTCACTAATAATATAATATTTCTTGTATTAATTATTTAAATGTAATAGGATTTAAATAATAGGAAAATAAGATCGTGAGACGTTAATATGAAGTGAAGTCGTGTCTCAAGCTCCAATCTCAAGAAGTTAGCCGCTATTCACCTTAGTCAGTCAATTCGTTCATTCACGATCGCCTTGTGAGCGCAGATGTACAGGATAGTATCTGAATTTCTTTTAAGGTAAGATAGATAGATTAAATTATTTTTATGTTAGGTATTATTTTTGTTTATTTAGTTGTTAATCATTTAGTATAGTTAGTATAAGTTAATTTTAATTATTAGTATTAATATAGTAGTTAGATATTAGTTAAATTTAAGTTAAGTTAGTGTTATTATAATTTGTTTCAATTAAATAAAAATAAAATAAACTTTAAAGTACAGTAACGAACCGTTACAAAACGCAAAAAAAAATTGGTGTATCTTTTTGTATTTTAATTCTAGAAACATTACAGACGCATCAACCTTTAATATAACATTACAATGTTATTTTAAACGTTAAATGTTGTGGTTGTTCATAGTAGCTTCGTAATTATGAGTGGCCCTTATTAAAATTTAACTAATTTACTATTTATACATTTATATTTAAAATCACCATTTGATGTTGGACCAACTATTACGCACAACTAGTTGGTCCAACAGGAACAATTCGCAAAAAAAATCCTGTTCGCACAACTAAGTTGTGCTTAGTTGTAATCCCTAAATATACATATAATAAAATGTAATGTAAATATATTACACTGGGCGTCAAAAATAAGTAGTACAGTTTTAAAATTGCAATTACTCTTAAACTATAGAAGTTAGAGTTTTGAAATAAAAGTCATTTTATAGCAAATTTAACAAAGTTTTCTAAAAATAATAGGTACTTTATTTAGCATTAGTAAAGTTTTACACTGAAAATTAGGAAAAAACTAAAAAGCTAACCATTTTGAAGGAACTATCAAGAACTTAATTTTTACGTTTTGGGCCTTGTTCCCACTTTAGTAACTTGTGTTGCCGCCTCGGGCTCTGATGACAGCTTGGAGCCGGTTTGGCATGCTGAACACTAACTTTCGGAGGCGGTGTTGGGGAATATTCACCCATTCTTCTATCAGGGCCTGTTTTAGAGCCCTGAGGGTGGCGGGGGGTGGTCTGCGTCTTCTGACTAGCCTCCCAAGCTCATCCCAGGCGTGTTCAATCGGGTTAAGATCTGGGCTTCTTGATGGCCAAGCCATCAAGCTGATGCCAACCTCCTGAATGTACTCTTGAACGAGATGAGCGGTGTGTTGCCGGGCATTATCATGCATTAGTATAGCTCCATCACCCATATTTGCTAAATATGGCCCTGCATACTCGTTAAGGATCTCTAATGCATATCTTTCACCAGTCAGAGTGCCATTTTCTATGACCACTAGCTCTGTGCGACCCTCTGAAGAGATGCCAGCCCATACGTGTACAGAGCCCCCGCCGTATTGAACTCTTTCCGAGATGCAACCTTGAATGTATCGCTCACCAGGTCGCCTGTATACTCTCCGCCTTCCATCGGAAGTGAATAAAGAAAACCGAGACTCATCTGTGAACAAAACTCTTGTCCATTCTTCTTCGCCCCATTGTACGTGTTGACGCGCGTAGCGTAGTCTTACTACTCGATGCCCTGTCTCAAGTTTGGGGCCATTTGCTGGCCTGTACGACTTCAGGTTGGCTTCAGCAAGTCTTCTCCTCACTGTACTCTCACTAACGTAGTCTCTTCGGGTCTGAAGAAGCTGTTGCTGGACCTCAACTGCATTAAGGTGACGATTTCTTAACACAGTAGAGACAATTAAGCGGTCTTCTCGGGTACTCGTGCACCTGGGTCTGCCATTACTTGGTCTCCTTAGATGGTTTCCAGTCTCTTCGTATCTTCGCTTTACTTGCTGGATCGTTCTTAGAGTTACACCCACCGTTCTTGCAGTACGACGCATACTGATGCCTACTTCGAGAAAAGTTATGATTCTTGCACATTCTTCTGGTGAAAGAGGCATGATTAGTAAAGTTTACTCGCTGAAGACACATTTGCTTTTGAATTGCAATTGATTTATCAGCAATAAAGAAAACAATAAAAAACAAAAGTACAAGCCAACCGTTTAAAAAAATAGTGTTTTTATTTATTAAGTTTTTTTTCAGTCAATCTTTAAAAAATGATATTATGCATGAAGTTTTTATTAAATGAAATTAAATTGTCTTTTAACTTTTTTTTATTTCAAAGGTCTAGCTTCTGCAGTTTAGGAGATATTGCAATTTTAAAACTGTACTACTTATTTTTGACGCCCAGTGTATTTTGCTAAATCTTCTCTGGGTTTTTTTATATGTTAAAAATGCTGGTTTTATATGCAGTCATTTCTCACAAAAGAAACAAGTTAAGATTAGTATTTTGAGATTATAGATTCCACAAAACCTGACTACAATATTTCACCCACTTAATGTTTCAAGTTTGTGCAGTGTGCCTATATTTGGAATAAAAGTTAAAAACAGGTCGTGATTGTCAACTTGCTCGATACATTATAAGAACTAATATCCCTGGATGTATTACAACGGCACCTAGTATCCAACTTGATAATGGTTTTTTGTAAGTTAATACACATATATTTACCTTATGCGGAACTTAAACCCACATAAAAGTTAGCAACGCACCCGTGGCTCTCTCGGAGTTGCGGGTGTTTATGGAATAAATTAGATAGAATGGTCTATAGTTAAAAGAGTCACAGGTTTATCGTCGCGTAGCTAAAACATTCTGTAACTGCAAAAGCCTGTCGTCGAAACTGGAGAAGATGAAAGGTTCTGTCGGCAATATGTCCATAGGTGAGTCTGCTGGCGAAACAGAAATAAAAGAATCGTCCTGTCGACAAACAGTCCAATGGCGGATGGGCTTTAGGGAACGGTTGCAGAATCGTAGATTGTTTCCTTCAGGTGACCCGTCGGCTCGTTTGTCAACAAAAGTTTGATAGACCAACTATCCGTTGCTTGCTAGCCACGCCATCACCAAATATAATAAATGATAAACAAAATCCGCAGCATTGCTTGTTTGAATGTTTTCCCCATATACGAAACAATATATAATAATAATAAATACGTTTATTTCTCTCACAAAGGTAACAATTACAAAGTCTTATGACTAGAAAAATAAAACAACAGTACCATCTGTTACACACAAAATAAAAATACAATGAATGGCAACATTATACAAGTGAAATGTGGGAGACGGTGCCTAAGCTAGGCGAGGCCTGTATTATAGGTATATAATATAATATATATTGGAAATCTAGGCAACAGTGATTGCTTACCATCAGTTGACCTGCTGCTTGTGCTTGTTTATCATAAAACAAATATACTTCCCAAGGAAAAATTCTAACAGCCAGTATCAGCCAGTTAAATTTTTTATTCCAAATTAAGTCTTTGGGCTATCTCTTTTTTTTTCTGTAGTTTGACAGTGACAACTTTAATGTGGCATCAACTTTAAAAATGCGTTGCAGAAACTGGCTGTATGTATCATGAAGATATGGTCAACGATGTAAAAAACTTTGGTACTTTTCATTTTCGCGTCATTAAGGAACGCATTTACTAATAACATGTATACGAAATTTCGTATAAAAATGCAAAATTAAGTATACAGTACACCCCCTTTGTCAACCAATAAGTGCGGTCTACCTCTGCATTATTTTATTGATCATAAATTACTGGCGAATTGCTTTCTTAATTAGGTACAACGAACCGGTTGCACGGTATACCGAATAAACTTTTAAAAACACGCTGCGTTTATGTCGCAGTCAAATCGCAAAATATATTATTTGTTATGGAAGAGGTTGGCAAACGTGCATGCAGTCATCTGATCTCCTGAACCATTCCCACCTTTATAATAGGGAGGACAAAAGAGGAAAGAACGAGAAAAGGGATGGGGGATTAGTTCGGTTTCTAATCTCTCACTCACTGAATTAAGTCATTTCTTAAATGTTTTACCACTCTAAAATAATTTTAATAATTATTACTTTTCTAGGAGTGTCATGCTTACTGAATTATCTGTATGAATTGTCCCTATATATTTATATTTATTTATTTGAATGATCATAAGTTAAGAAACGACAATTCGCACTAGTATGTAGATGGGCTTAAAAATTTCGACTCCAAACGGTTTATGGTGGGTATGTTTTGCTGTCCGCTCCGGCTATGATGACATGTCTATTTTAGTATGGCTATAATTACATTATGTAACCTGTGTTATGGCACGTCAGCACACGTTACTTATATGTAATTTCTTATATTATTTTACAACACGGTCCTATGTGCAATCTGTTAGAACCGGATATACCCGGTTCTTTCAAGCTGTCGACAGTAAGTAAGTGGGAATTTTCGCAAGACACCAAGACATATAAAACAGTTATTAGACAGGGAGAGACTGGAGCCTGAACTAAGCCGAGGCCTGTATCTCAGGGCACCAGGACACCCCTCCTCGAAAAAGGATAATACATAAATAGTAATACTTATTGTTAGATGGCAAGTATATAACCAAATACGTTTATATTAACACTACTTAGAGAGTTTTTATTTTAATTTTAATTTTGATAAACAATAATTTTAATGCAAACGCTTACACCTGGATATATTATAATAATACCGTTTTCTCACACCTCCCACAACACAAGGCTATAACAAGAATTTATGGTGCCTAACCATAAATTTAAATGCTATCTGTTATGGTCGACTTCTTATAATAAAAACATAACAATGTACAAGCTGATTCAATTAAGGTCCAATACTACATTATTACAGCAAATAACTTTGCTATTTAATTATAAACAAATTACTTAGTTATGGTGAATTCCTCAAAACAATTTAAAAAAAGTTAATGACACGTTACATGATTATGGCTGTCACTGTCCACAAAGAGATAACTTGAGACTAAAACGGCCTTTACACTTTGCTAAATTCAGAGTCTAACAAAAGAGATGGTGCAATACTAAGAAGTGAGAAGTTGTAAGTGCTTCTCGCTTATTCGTATGGCACCATCTCTTTTGTTAGACTCTGAATTTAGCCAAGTGTAAAGGCCGTTTTAATGTGGAGTTAAAATTTTAAAGCGTTTCAGGAATTATCTGTTATTCGGGTTATTTCTATGGTGTGTCGGTTCAAGGTAGACCTTTCAAACTGTCACTATTACAGCTTTGTAAAAGTAACAGTATGAATTTTTGTTACTGTTTAACGCAAAAACGGCTGTAATGATTTTCTTTAAATTTGGTACCTATAAGAGTACCTGCCTTATATGTATTTTATCTCGACAATCACATCAGGTACAATGGAATTGCGCGAGTAAAACCATGGATGTCTGTCTAGTATTTCATAAAACATCTACGCAGCATAGGTACAACAGCCAATATAATAAATAAAAAATAAAAAATATATATTTAAAAACGGTAATTTAAAAAACTAAAAAACCCGACTGCGTTTCTGTGTAATTCGGAAATGAAAAAACCCTAAAACAAGAAAGTCGTCATACCCGATTGCACTTAACTTAGGAATTTCCAAAGTTGCTAAGGCGATGTTTATAAGCGTCAAATCCATGTTGTAGCATTGTAGCAGTCGGGACCCATTCAAGAAATGGACAATGTATGTGTGTGCTTTCAATTCACGAAGTGTCCATTTCTTGAATGGGTCCCGACTGCTACAATGCTACAACATGGATTTGACGCTTATAAACATCGCCTTAGCAACTTTGGAAATTCCTAAGTTAAGTGCAATCGGGTATGACGACTTTCTTGTTTTAGGGTTTTTTCATTTCCGAATTACACAGAAACGCAGTCGGGTTTTTTAGTTTTTTAAATTACCGTTTTTATTTCCGGCTTTTTAGTTTGTATGTAGTGTTTAAATCTAGTATACATGTCGCCGTCATCTGGTTGAATCTGCTATTTGATTGAATGACTAGTGCGTTCTTTGAATGACGACATTTAATTGAATGACTAGACCGAACGTTGATTGAACAAGCGTCACTCAACGTTTAACTGTTAGCGGATTGTAACATAGCCCTTTGAACAGAGCGGACGTCAGTCAGTCAGGTGATTGAAATTTAGTTCATTTGTTCAGTTTCAGGATCCCAAAGAAAACCATGGACTACCGAAAGAGTCGCGTGTTATGATCATCAGGTGGATATCAAAAGGTGCACACAATGACAACAACATAAGCCCGAAGGCATTGATTTAATTATGGGAGTTTTAGCCAGTTAAACTGTTACCGCCTTCACCGCGTGGAGGTACTCCCAGCTTATGCCGTGTTCTGATTAAAAATTTATAACCAGTGTCACTCTCACAATTAATACGATTCTAACGACGCCTGTGAAGCTAAAATCCTTCAAGCCATTTAGGCTGCAGAGAGAGCAATCTTCGAATTTGGCGCCAAAAATCCGCCATTTTTTTTATTTTTTATTTTGATATATCCAGTGTCACTCTCACAGTAAATACAAATCTAACGACACCTCTCAAGCTAAAATCCATCGAGTCGTTCAGGCTGCAGAGCGTGCCAAACAATTATACATACATACATACATACATACTCTCGAAAAACATAACCCTCCTTCTGGGGCAGTCGGGTAAAAACAGTCAAAATTTGACGATGATTGATTATTAAATAATACAGCCGCCATTATTAAAAAAGTACCAGTGAATTCTTTAGTTTCCGAATAAACAATTTCATTCGATATTATCTATTATTATAATTTCATTATTGTTTTTCTTTATTGTTCTCTCTTCACACTGATTAATTACAAATAATATTTTAGTCTTAGGTTTTAATATGTTGTTTATAAGAGACTGGTGCCTGTGGTAGGCTGTTAGGCCTGTGTTACATTATAAATGCGAATGTGAGTTTGTTTGTATTTTTTCACGTAAAAAAGTAATGAACGGATTGACATGGTTGTTCTTTGGGAAATAGGTTAAGGTCTGGAGAGTGACATAGGCTACTTTTTATTCCGAAAGAACACCTTGTTCCCACAGAAATGGCTGATCCGCTGGACCACGCCGGCAAAGCCGTTGGCAACAGCTATTTTCTCATAAAACATCAAAAATAAATTAATAACGTGCAAAGCTCAAATTAATATTGTTGTGGGCAAACAAAACGGTACTAATTATGGCATAGCCAGACTACCAACAAATATTGCAGGCCTTAATAAAACCAGTGACAGTAATCGAACACGCGATTATTTTCTGGATGTTCCTTTTTGGCTTAAGTGTTAAATGCAAAAATTGTTCGTTTTATTTTATTTATTTAGTGAATGTCACCGGCAGCGGGTGTTGTGCTTCCTTTTTTTCATAGGTGGGCAATGCATCCAAAATTATTTGTACCTAGACGTGTATGTCCATTATCAGCGGTGATTGCTTACTATCGGTGTTAAGGATGGAAAGATTAGGAAAAGAGGAAGGGATAAAGTAAACTTATAATAAAGAAAAATGTGAATTGATGGCGAGAAGGTGAAAAAGTGAAGTGAAGGTGACAGTAAAATAGAATATATAAAAACCATAAAGAAACATAACTATTCACAAAAAGGTTTTTAGAAAGAGTTCGGTTTGACACAATCGGTGACCTAGCTCGTTTGGTCCTAATTTGTCAAAAATGAAAAATCCAAAAAAACTACACAAATCACACAACGCCAAATCAAAGTCCCAAAGCAAGATTAATCTGCTTGTGTTAAGAGTACCTGACCAGAATATTATAGAAATATGTACATATAAAACTTCAAATTAATGGCATTTGTGTTTGCCTCGAGTCTGGTTGTTATGTCCATCGATGGTTAGGTCACATAAAAAAGTTTGCCACTAGCGAGATTCGAACCCATTACCATCGAACCACCGCACCGGAATGCTTATATTACAATTAAGTATAATCCAGTAGTTGGTAGCGCAAAATATGTTCTAGCATGTTAGTTCGCAGTTCTATACTATCGTGTTAAAACGTTAATTTATACCACGGTAAAAAATGTTACGAGTCGCTAATGTGGGTATGGGAAACGGTAGCACCTACAGTACTCACGGATAACTGCCTTTTCACAAAGCAGTGTCAGTAATTAATGTTATTACTTAACTACCTAACTTTTCAATATGTTTTTCTATGATAAATTAAAGCTTCTTATTATAAAGTCTGATGTTTTCTATTATAGTTGCTCGTATGCGGACTGAAAATACATTTTAGGGTTCCGTAGTACTACAAGAAACCTTTATAGTTTTACCATGTTCATCTGTCTGTCCGCGTCCGCGCCTAGAAAGCTGTAATTTGGTATTACATATATTAACAATGCTAACAAAGTGCTGGAACAAAATTAAAAAAAAAAAATTGTTGGGATTACTATCCCACATGTAGTGTTTATTTTTTTGGCGCCCACCCCATGTTGTGGGGTATCGTAAGATAGATCTTTTCAAAACATCGAGGGGGTGGGAAGATCATTTATACAATGATCCGTTTCGGATTTATTTACATTTATCTTGTCAATTTTCGTTTTGCACGTTGCGGTCCCCTATCTCCGAAAGTCATAAGTTTTGAAAATTGAAAAATGAAATCGCTTATACAGAGAGACTAAAGCCTTCACAGGCACGTTCATTAGTCATATTAATAATAAAAAAAACAATATTAAATACTCTACAATCCTCCCTCCACCATATTGAAAACAAAAGAAGTAAAGAAATCTGTCACCGGTAAAAGAACCGAAAGAAAACCGGTTACTGATGAAGAAAAAAGCCGCTGACGGCCTTTTTCTTTAACATTACATATTATACTGAGTTACATAAGAAAAATAGATATTTTTTCCCAGTATACATATCAATAGTCAGTTGAAATCCAGCCTTTATTAATGTTAAACTAAGTTCAAAGCATGTGTAATAAATAGTCTTTCAAAAACCCAATAATAATAAAAATCTATCAAAATGAAACAAAATGATGTTATGTATTAGCAATTATCTCTACAAAAGATCAATCTATTTTCAATTACATTACATAAATTTGTATGGTTCATTAAAAATGTTATATGGTGACAGCAGTTTGTCTATGTTTTCCAAAACATAGATTATAATCAAGTACAATATATATCTTCTGAGGTCATTGGTAATTATCATATTGATGTAAAATTTTAACTTTATATCACCAAGTGTAACTAATAAGGTATTATCTTATGCACTTAGAAATAGAGTACAGAATCGATTGAAAAAATATTCAAAGGAGTTTGAGGTCTATTCACACTGCGTATTTTTATGGCACCGTGTCGACGCGCGTTTTACAATACCGCGTACAGCGCTGCAGATGACCAAAAAGAACAAAACGTACACAGTAAAAACAGCGTATTTACAACGATGAGCTAGGCTTAAATCTGCATGTTACCGTGGGTACCAAACAATAAATATAAAATATTGTAAATACATATGCATATGGACAAGTGGACATATAAAATACTCAGACCCAAGTTAAACACAAGTGTTCATCACATTTTTTTCTGTGTAGGTATCAAAACAACACCCTCTGGTGACAAAGGTGCTTTTGTAGAGCAGAACTTACAAACGACGTTGTAGAAAAACACCTTGTAAATAGATCCTCTTTTTTATACAGGAAACTACATTACTGCACGTCCTACCACTCGTGGAAACGACGAGGGTTCGTCCATCGAGCTCTTCTCTCTAGCCAATAAGGCCCGCCTGATGGTAAGCATCAACTTAGCCTATAGGCGCTTGCAATACCGGGGGTATCTGTCACGCGTTGCCAACCCGTCCAACCCCCCCAAGTGGAGCTCTTCTCCGCTTTAAGCCCTCGCGCGCGAAGTGATCTAACCATAGATAGAACGCATTTAATTTTGTTCGTAACTGGTGCTGCGTACGCGAGCGAGACGGGGCGGGGTTGCGGGAATTGGTGATAACTACTTCCGCAACTCCACCGCGCGGCGGCGCGTGTCTGTGGATGTGAATAGACCCTAATAGACATTATTAACTAACGCTGTGCTAGGTGAATGCAATAAAACAAAATTGTTTCCGAGTGCGGGTCTCTTTGTCTAAATGCATCACTTGAATCACATTTATATGTAAATTTCTGACAATTTTAATTAAAACGAAATGTTGGTTACATTTTATAACTTTTTAATGGACGTATTATGAGTAACTTTATACATCTCTCGAAATGTTTTCGAGATAAACGACACCACAATGACGGATATAATATGATTTAATATTTATTAAAAATATTTATTTACTTATAAAAAAAGGTATTAGGTATATTACTCTTATTACATTAAACTCAGGCCAAAACAGATATACCTTACCTATATTATATATAATAAAAATATAATATTGATAGAGCTAAAATAAACATTCCGACAAAATTAAAACATATGCGCTAGAAGATTGCCTGTGTTAATTATTGAACTTTAGTTTAGAAAACCTATTAATGTGGGGTCCAGTAGTATTTAATGTATCAAACCATTAAATACTACTGGATCCGATTGATAACCCGACCCGAGTCCAAGCCTCTACATAATACCTTGTCTATTAAAATATATATTACACTTACTACTTGTTAAATCTACTTATAGATATTAGAAGTCGCGTGCGCAGGTCAAGAACTAGAAAATGAGATCGTAAAATGTTTCTCCAAGATAGCTAGCGCGGCGTCGGCGTTCTATCTTATTATTTGATCCCGTCTCGGGGACAGACAATAATATGAAACAGTAGGTAAGTAATCTTTATACTACATCATTAATATATTACCACGAGCACTCGACAAGAAGATACATCAGGAACTTTTTGGTGTTGTTGCGAATTTAAATTGAATAAACACCCACATTAAGTCAATAATGAGTGAGTGTAAATTAAATACAATGAATAAAGTTTTTTTTATTTTGACGACCTCCGTGGCGTAATGGTTACCACGCCAGACCGCCACCCAGGAGGTCCCGGGTTCGATCCCCGGTCGGGTCATGATGAAAAACGAACTTTTTCTGATTGGCTTTGGGTCTTGGATGTTTATCTATATATGTATTTGTTATAAAATATAATATCGTTGAGTTAGTATCCCATTACACAAGTTTCGGACTTACTTTGGGGCTAGCTCAATCTGTATGAATTGTCCCAATATATTTATTTATTTATTTATTTTATTTATTATTTATTACATATTAAGTATTAATGCTGCTACCCATATTTTCATACAACGCGGTCACAATAATATTTGTTCTTAATTTGCCTATAATATGCCTTGGTTTAATCGGAACTTTGCGACTCAAGGAATTCAGTTAAGACTGGTACAGAAAGCGAAGGATTCTAGAGGTGCTCGGTGGCGAAGTTGTTTGTGTATCGTCATGCCCCAGATAGGGAAAAGTTGACACATAGAGAGAGACTAAAACCTTTCGGCCTGAATAACATGATTGTTGGGAGCATGGGTGAAGGTGAGATCTAACAAATAAAAAATTGCGTTCGTATAATTATGCGTTACTGTTATTTAATTTTATAAATGTGCCGTAGTCTGGTACATCTATGCATCTTATGTTCTCTCGCAAAATGGCATGTAACACGCACCTAGGAAATCGTGGATTTAATGCAGTGCATTTACTAAGAGTTAGGGCAAATGTATCACGTTTTATCTCTTCTTTCGACTTCGTGTAATTTTAAGGTTGACTTGTGGTCAGTTTGCTTTGTTTCCGAAATGATAATAGTGTATAGAGTAAAAATGGATCATTGTATCAAAAAAAATATGTTTCCACACCCCCAATGTTATAAGGAGCACTATGACATGATACATCATAGGGTGGGTGAGAAAACAAATAATTCCGTAAAACCTATCTAAATCTAGTCATAGTATAAAATGAAGTCGCTACCGCTGTCTGTTCGAGATCTTAAACTCCTCAACGGATTCTAATGCAGTTTCCGTTCGTCCCGTCCTGTCGTCCGCCTCAAGTTTGCCGTTACCTCCCGCTGCGGACGACGACGGTGACGGGACAGAGGTTGAGGCGGACGGGTAATAGGTATATATAATTTACTAACGAAACCCGAGCAACATCGTTTTCGAGTAGCCCGCTTTTTCGTAAGAATTTTAGTTTTTTTAAATCCAATATTGCTAAAAATTACATTAAAATCCGTTGAGGAGTTTATGATCTCGAACAGACAACGGTAGCGACTTCATTTTATACTATGTCTTATATGTCGATTTAGATAGATTTAACGGAATTATTGTACTTACTAAAGTTATCTAGTAAATAAAAATACACTACCTATTGAACTGATACAGAACATGGTGACAAGAGAAGCCAGCGGTCTTGTGAACAATGCTTGCAACAAATTATTTGTAAACTCCGACCGACGTCACTGTACTCGCATCCTATGGGAAATATCTGCTCGATAAAGGGGCGCGTGCCCTTTGTAGTCGCAATTCTGCTATTGTTACATTGTCAAGTTGTTATTATTACGTTTGGATATACAACATGTTATTTAGTTTTCTAAATAGGTTGTTGAAGTAGGTACTCAAATTTAAATTGAAAATTTAGGTGACTGTGCAATTAATTATATTGTTTCTAAATAATGTAAATTATGAAAACAATTTAAGTTACTATCCTAACTTAAACTGAACAAATAGAGAAATAGACAGTATTTTTTTTAAAGAATAACAATGTTTTACACTTTAATAACCATATTACAAATTAGACACTCCAATTTTATTAAGACGTGGAGTAAATACCGTGTTGAAATTATAATTATTACACGTTTCATTTAAAAAATTCAAATGCAATAACAAGAAATTAATAGCTATTACATAATACAGGACAATTATACTCGTTAAGTCTCGTAACAGTATGATTTTTCATCAAGAGTAGTTACATAGCGTTGAAAACAACCCGCGCGCGGAATTCGCGTGAATTTAATTAAAACGGAATCTGATTACGATGAAATGCGACAGAAACGATGAAATGCAGGCAGATGAAACAGTTACCGTCCGATATCGATTATTCGTTTGCAATGATAGCATTCGATTTAATATTAATCGAGTGGAAAATAAATTTATGAATCTTGTTCATTTTTGTACTTATTTCATATACGAAAGTCCCCGAGAGATGGCCTTTTTGAGGATCTGTTTCACCCATAGATTTAGTATATACTAGCGTACCCATAGATCGGCAATGGTTTGATTAAGGCGAGACCAAAAACAAAATACACTAGTGTGCGTGTAATGTACATGTGTGCAAGCAAGATATATAATTTTGTGGATTTTCCTTTTTGTTTGAGTTACATCCAGGTACTGCAAGGGAACCATAATTTAATCACGTCTAATTAACACCAAAACTACACTTAAAAATCATAAATTTTGTAAAAATAAGTGGGATTTGTTTTTAACACGACTATGACGTCAGGCCGATGCAGGCCGATAGCCGATAGCTTGTTTAGGAAGCGTAATGGTTACCACGCCAGACCGCCACCCAGGAGGTCCCGGGTTCGATCCCCGGTCGGGTCATGATGAAAAACGAACTTTTTCTGATTGGCCTCGGGTCTTGGATGTTTATCTATTTATGTATTTGTTATAAAATATAATATCGTTGAGTTATTATCCCATAACACAAGTTTCGAACTTACTTTGGGGCTAGCTCAATCTGTATGAATCTGTATGAATTGTCTGTATGAATGGTCTCGTCTCGCCTATCTATCTCGCTCTAACAAACGTGTATGCTATGATCTATGTCTTTGCATCGCCAATTTAACGCTAGTGTATAATAAATCTATTGTTTCACCAATGATTATGTTCAAATTGCTTTGCTAGATAAAATTGACAGAATTATCCAAAAGTTTAAAAAAACATCTAAATTGATGCTATTTACGCGTGGACTCCGTATAGGCTCTAAACCATTGAGTACATAGCCCTTCTCTAAATTGCATGTATCTTGGTTAATTGAATATAGTGTATTTTCGTTAAAACAAAACTGTATTTTGGAACAAATAAGTTATTAATATCACTAATAACATAGTTTGAGTTTATCGCGTTGAGAGACTCAGTAATTTCTAAGTTAAAAATTATATCTCATTGCAAATATTAATCTTGGTCTACGTGGCGAGAATAAACACATGAGAGTCTTCTCATGTTTTATTTTCTAAACCTATTTCATGTGAAATATAATCAAATGTCGCTCATTAGCATACAACACTAACGCTCGCTTATTTGTTTTGACGGACGAAATGTGGCTACCGTTTATGTGGTACTCGAAACGCATACATAATTAAGTAAAAAGTATTTTCTCTGTCCAGAGCTGTTTCGTAAACACTAGGCTTAAATTTATAAGGTTTTAATCTGTTTATATAATGTGCTAGCTAGCTCTATATTCTCGAGAAGTTAGGCGAAAACGAGAGTGTGTAATTCGTCTTCACTTTTCTCTTATCTTCTCACTTCGTACCTAACTTCATTACACTTCGGTCAAATTCGTGAGAGTGTAGAGCTAGCATATACCAACCTGAATATTAACTACTTAAATAAAGTGGAAATGTTTACTCTGTTTTAATGCATTAAAATCTGTTGTACAGATCGACATGTGAATTTGTTTCTTCTATTTGACAGCCTAACTAATAAGAACTTATTAAAATCACGCTTCGACTCTACAGCGGGGCAAAAAGGATCATTAGGGAATTTGTCATTTTCGGAATTTCAATTTTGTGTTTTGTAGAAAGTTGTCGTTCTCAGCCTGAGAGAATCATGCCTTGCTACCTATTTTCTTTACAATACAAAAAAAAATCTCTTGAATTCATTGTCTTCAATTCAGTAAAGAGCTTTTTTGTGCCAGTTGAGTAACATTCCGAGTGAGATATCCATGTTGCAAAGTAAAACTAGAGCCGGGCTATGGCCGGTGGGTGCTAGCACTAGATAATACGTTTGTTCCATTGGCTCTGGCGTTCATATCACGAGATTGCAGCCCCGCGGTCGACAGCGTTAGCCGCGAGCTCGCAGATGCTCTAATTCGGACATAGATCAATGAAATAGACTTTTAAAAAAGTTACCTACTGGAAGAAATTGGTGACCGTGGCGTAATGGTTACCATGCCAGACCGCCACCCTGGAGGTCCCGAGTTCGAATCCCGGTCGGCTCTAAGGCTATAAAAAAACGAACTTTTACTAATTGGCCTGGGTCTTGGATGTTTATCTATATAATGTACTAGTTACTGCCCGCGGTGTTACCTGCGTTTAATTTTAAGCGCCATCCATATGAATTTATCTATTTGAATCTATACCTACTTTTGATGAAACCCTACGGCAATCGCGTATATTTCGGGATAAAAAGTACCCTATGTGTTAATCCAAGGTATCAGCTACCTACATACCAAATATCATAAATATTGGTCCATTTAAGCGTGAAGAAGTAACAAACATACACACAACTTTCACCTTTATAATATAAGTAGGATTTGTCTGTTATAAAACATAGTATCGTTGCAGTATCCCCCAACACAAGTTTCGAACTTACTTTGGGGCTAGCTCAATCAGTGTGAAAAAAAAGATGTTAAAAATAAAAAAAAGACCGCGTATTGTACTTTTTCATATGTACTTCTGTTTCTTGTCTTTCTTGGTCTCGCTCTTACACTTAATCTTACACTTAGTCATCAAACCGTTGCGCGCTGCTAGTTAATGCGATCGAAATCGCGCGATTTATCTGCACGCTGTTTAAGCCCATAAGCAATGCAGTCACCCCATCTCTTCTTTGGCCTTTCCTCCCCTTTAGCTCAATCGACATTAATTTACATAACTCTCTGGGTCACGTGTCTGTGATAAAACCACGCCATTCATGATTGAGAATAATAAATGTCTATAATAATATTTGATCTATGACCGGAGCCGTCAGTCAGACTGGAAGCATAATAATGGATGCCTACAGGGACTAGATTGCTGTTGTGTGAAGTTAAATGCACAGTGAAATTGGCTAAATTTTACTCGTTATGTTCAAACTGCATGTCCTGTGGTTATTTTTTTACTACATTACAAGATCGACATCTGTAATTCAAGAGTAAGAGAGTGAGTGAGCAAGATGGGGAACTACGAACAACAGTCCCTGTGGTCGAGTGGCTAGCAATGGTCACTTTATCCCAAGAAGGGCCGCGGGTTCGATGGGATCCTGCGCAAGGCAAACATTTGTGAGCATGAACCATGTCTGTTTGCCTTGGTCTGTTTTTTTTCAATGTATAAGTATTTATTTACAAAAAAAAAGTATCTAGTACCCATAGTACAAGCTTAGTTGCTTAGTTTGGGACTAGATGGCGTTGTGTGATTCAAATAAAACCAGAAAACGCGTCAAATCAAAAATAAATTTGTGAAATATGTAAAACAACAGTATCAAACTTAAAACCACCCTTCGTGTAGGGTTTAAAAAGAGCCGTATCGTATTCCGATATCATCAAAATTTTCCCACATTAGCGACAATTGGACGTTTCATTCCCCCGTCCTTCAAAAGGGCGAACCCTGCTGACTTTGTGAATGGTATGGAAACGATATTCTATTACGATATCGTATATTATTACACCCGTTTTGAATTGACTTCGTTTGAATGAAAGCTATGATTAAATTAACTGGCTTATTGTTTCTAACCCTTATATGAGATTGTCAAAGATAAAATGATTCATATTAGCACAGATAAAATTAATTTAGACATGGGTTATACGGGCATTAAATATGTTAGACCTTGCTAGAGTTGCCTACTACTATTAATAATGCTACCGGTCACTACCTATGCCTAACATGAAGAAGATACTAAGTGCCTTAACATGTTATGAAAATACAATAATCTTGTAAAATAATTTTACTGACACAAGATTTAGTTTTTGAGCCCATCTAAAAAGGTACTCTACTTTTAAGCCCATATACATAGGTACTGGATTTATCTTTGCTTAATTTCGGTTATTTAGTTTGAGAAAATAAGTAACATCATTAAGAATAAATACCATCAAGTTGAAACGACTTAGCATCGACAAAGCAAAGTATGAGAGAAAACTTAATTCTTTACGAATATTTAACAAACATCTGAAGGCAATCGGATTCCAATTTTAGCCCACTTTGCACAGAAACTTGGCTGTGAATGAAATGAGAAACAATATTAACTGTTTAATTAACAGATACAACGAACAAAGATTGCTTACTATTTCATTTTGAAAGTTTCAGTTGAGAGGCTCGCTTACAGGGATTTTAGGAATTATTATTAGGAATAATTATTATAATACCAATATTTTGTAACAATTAGCTTCTATTTCGTTGAACTCGTAATTGGAATGTTACTTCTATGAATTGTGAACAATATTCTTGTAAGTTAAGTATAGAAATAATCTGGGATATTGTTAGTAAAAGGTCGAAAGTACAGCTTGCTCGTTAGCTGGCGGTGTGCGATTCATCATATCAATCCATAATCATCCCACTGCTGGGATTTGGGTCTCCGTTCAATCGAAGGTGATTAGAGCGTAGGTGTTTTCAAACCGCCCTAAGGTCTCCGACTTGACTTAACGACTGTCACCCATCGACAACGGCCGGGACCGTACCCTCCGAAGCACGGAGAAGATAACGAAACCCATCAAATGTGGTGAGCGATTAACTTTGCTTTACTTTAAAAATATTTATTGACAACACATTTTCATAATTTAAAAGAACAATAATTTCTGATGGAAGCACAGGTCAACTATACACTATTAATGTGAATATATATAAATGTTATTTGTCAGTAGAATAAAATATTTGCTATTATCTCAGCGGGGCCCACAGTTAGGTGTTAAACTTTTATAGCTCGCTATGTAAAACTATAAAATGGTCACAGTACTAAGATGGATGACGTTGTTTCGTTTTAATATTTGACTTGCTAACTACGTTGTTATGTTTTATAACATGTATACGTTTTATTTATAGAATAAACTTTCGAGTAGATCAATTTGATGTCATGTGAAAAGAATTTGAATTAGGCGGGGTCAGATGCAGTGAAATGTAAACTCGTTTGTTGTCCGTGCAGGAAACGAAACGAAACTACGTCACAAAATTCGCGTCTTTTTTTTTACTACACATGCCAATCGCAACTTCATGCTTTACGAATCAAAAGTCCATACAATTTATTTTGTATTTTTGAAGTGGTTATAAAAAGGAACCAAAATTATTACCTACGTACGCTAATGACAAAAAAACTAAAAGTAGAATAAAAACGAATTAATAATTCACGTGTCAATGATATACGAGTACGTAGGATTCGTTGAAAAAGTGAATTATCGAATTTACAATTTGTTTTGACGTTAAACCGCTGACGATATCTTATTTCGTATTAATATAGTCACAAAAGCAATCTTACGAAAAAACTTGGATTTATTTTTTCCTGAAGAATTCGTTTAATTTGTTTTATAATTTAATACGTGTAATCAGAAATTATTATAATCACTATATAAGACACCGCTTTCTTACTGTCATAGAACGCTTCGGGGCAAATAATTAATGTTGAAGCGCGGCCTATAATATTATAGTAGGCATCTAATAATATATTTTTGCCTGAGGCATAAAGTTATTATATTTTTGATATGAACGGTAACAATCGAAAGCAATCAACATATCAGTTTCATCTCTTCTCTAGTATTGTAAGGTTTTAATAACGTAAGTACGAAGGATTAATTAATTAAAAAGAGTGATTTTGACAAACAAATTAAAATAATCGAATTGTATGCAGTAGACTTCGATATAACGTTAAACTGTCACTGAAGAGATCTTCATTTCAGGATTCACTTGACTACATTATGCACTCTAGTGCATACTGGTAGTCAAGTGAATACGGGTTCCTAGCCTCTAGGCTTGAATTGAACAGTTGGTGCTAGGGCGGGTGGTACACTGCCCTACACACTTAGGGTGGCAGGCAGTGGGAGATATTTCAAATACCAACGTCCGTATATATGAGCCAGCTACAAATACCTACTGCTCATCCAACAACCCGTATTCAAAGCGTGCTGGCTTTTTCACTTATAAACTTCTCCTTGATGATAATTTCCATGAATATAAGGAACTCACAGAAGCAGCAGAAGAACAACAGAAAAAAGGCCTTTAAAGTTTCTTTAGTATTTCTTCTCGTCAATGGTGATTCCGAATTTTTTTATTATAATAAAATATTTTGAACGTTGTAAAAGACGTATCTGCCCGAGAGTGCTCACATAATATAGAAATTTAGATTTAGATTATATCCCAAAATATTTATCACAGAGCTAATTGTATGTCTTTCCTTCAAGTTCCCACGATAAGAATGTTACAAGGCCGACAAATTGCATGATGGGAACAGAAACTGTAGTTGTACACGTCACTATTAATGTATCTAATTGCTCCCTTATCTGATACAAAGCGGTATGAGAAAGTAGTAGCGACAACATTTCAACTATACTTTCACCATAGAAAAGATCAGTTCTTGCAATGTATTTCTATTATTTTATTACTCACACAAAGGTTGACAATGTATTGGCCGCGACACAATTAAAAGCATTTGTTTGGAACCGAAATTTAGGACAGTGTTGTCAAAAAGATTTTATGTTATTTTATTACTCACACAAAGATTGACAATGTATTGGCCGCGACACAATTAAAAGCATTTGTTTGGAACCGAGATTTAGGACAGTGTTGACAAGAAGATTTGGTGTGAAACCACTACCACATGAGTAAATAAAACCGCGGAATTATTTACTCATGTGCCACTACACTGTTTTATACCTCTAAATCTAAACCAAACCAATGATTTAAACTATTTATCGCAGGATATTTTTAATCACACCCAATCATAATGCTCTCGAAATTGAACGAAAAGAATTGTGGGCTCTTCGTCTTAAATTTTCTTTTGCCTTCGTGCCTAACTCCACTTCATTTCGGTCAACTTCGCGAGAGTGTAGAGTCGGTACAGTATGTACAAGCTTTCGTTCCCGATCGTTAAAGACAGATGACAGTCGTCAAAATATGGAGGCTTGAAATCGGACACCAGCTAACTCGCAGTCGACATCAAATTGTGGTAAACACAAGTAGCAGTTTGGGAACTCGTCCTTGAATTATCGCAATGATCCATTTTCTCTAATTATCCTGCGACATATCCTGTTATGTAAAGCTAAATGTACAACGTAATATTTTCCACTCCTCCCTCGCCACTTGACGCCTCTACGTTGAGGATATTATTTTCACGAGAAAAATTACAAACGATTTACTTTGTTACCGCTTTTTGTAAATAATGAGGTACAGTGTATGTTTTTTTTGTTTACATTTGAAACGATACACCTGACAGCGATTTTATTGATGTTCTTTACAAAGTGAAAATATACGTGACTAGAGGAGATACGCGGCTTTGCTCGCGTGATTCTGTTCACTTGGAATTACGAGAAGTTCGTTGTTAGCTCATCTTCTTACTTAGACCATGATCTAAACAGCTTCATCTATACATATGTATAAAATAATAAAACAGTAGACCCCGATATGTCTGTACTTTGAACATATTTGGCAAAAATGGAGAGGGAACAGTTAGAGAAAGGTAATAAAAGCGAAAATTTTTTTTTTGTATTTTTTGTCTGTCTGTCTGTTTGAACGCGCACATCTTCTAAGTTACTGAACGGATTTTAATGCTGTTTTCACAGGAAGCTAGAGCTCGGCTTGGAGCAGAATATAGGCTTTGTTTCATTTAAATCGCATGACAGGAAAAGGAGTTATCCTCATTTGAACATTTCACGCGGACGAAGTCGCGGGTAACAGCTCGTACTATATATGTTTAGTCTTTGATTATGTGTTCCGCATAGAATCACATAGTTCGGTTTAAAGATTTCTTTATTCTCATAAGAACACATTACAGTTCACTTGTTAATGAGTAACAAAGTATTACAAAATATGATGTAAAACAACTGCGTCCGGGAATATAAACTACATAATATTTACTTTACATTTACATACATTTTAGTTTTTAAGAAGTTGCTTTATAAATTGGCTAAATACACTTCCGGACACTTGAATCGAGCCACCCAGCAGTTTCAACTTTGATTGCTGGTAACTTAACAAAAGTATATGATCAACGAAAAAGTTTTTATGCAATTTGGAAGCTGCTACACTTTACATTAATAAGGTATACTTAATTCCAAATTTAAATTTTAGTAACTTGATAAAATTACAATTTTAAGTGAAACTTGTCCTGTATAACCTTTCTCAAAGACAAGACTCGGGTTGAATTTTTGAAAAAAAAATGAATTATTGGAAAAAAAAATTATTCAGTAACTTGTATTGCCTCCGAGAGCGTTTATGATTGCAGTCATGCGATTTGGCATGGAGTTAATCAACGTCATTATGAAGTGTTGTGGAATGTTCTCCCATTCCTCCTTGATGGCAACTCTCAGCTCTACCAAAGTTTGGGGTGCTGGTTGGTGAGCTCGAACACGCCTCTTTAATTCGTCCCATAGACGTTCGATGGGATTCATATCAGCGCTCCTTGCTGGCCATTCCATTGTCGTGATTCCAACATCATGAAGGTATGCCCTGACGATTCCTGCAGTGTGCGCTCTTGCATTATCATGCATAAAGATGAAGCCTTGGCCTACAAATCCAGCATATGGCATCACATGAGTCTCTAGGCAATGGTTAATGTATCGACGGGCATTTAGTGTTGGTAGACGTGGTCCTGTCACAACCTCTAGCCCAGTTTTACCATCGGCAGATATTCCTCCCCTGACTATCCACGAGCTCCCGCCATAACTCACTCTCTCTTCCATACAACACTGAACAAAGCGCTCTCCCAGCCTTCGGTAGACCTTCCTCCTTCCATTATTACCATAAAGCATAATCTTAGTCTCATCAGTAAAGAGTACCTTGCTCCATTGGCGTCGAGTCCAATGTAAATGTTCGCGTGCAAACTGTAAGCGCGCCATTCGGTGAGCTCTTGTCAGTTTCGGCCCGTTGGCTGGCTTATGTGGGCTCAGACCACGTTCTTTAAGTCTTCGTCTAATTGTTCGCGCGGAAACAGCCACTCCATGAAAGTCTCGAAGCTGTTCTTGGATCTGTACAGAGGTGAGGTGACGATTTCGTAAACTGGTTGTCGCGATAAATCGATCCTGTCTTTCTGAAGTTACCCGAAATCGCGGTTTTCCTGGACGGCGCACATATCCACCAGTGTCGAGGTATCGATGGTATACCCTTTGCACAGCAGAACGGCTTAAAGCAAGCTGTGATGCTACATCGCGCTGACTTCGGCCCGACTGTAGAAGCGCCACAGCTTGCGCGGCTAGAAGAGGCGGTGTATCCATAATTTTAACGTTTAAATGGCTCAAATTAAAAAAACAACAATTTTACGATATCTTAATTTCAAAACAATTACGGTGAATTCAAAATTATGGAGTTAAATAAAAAAATTATGTTAATTTAGATCAACTTTTCTTTTCAAAAGAATGCACTAATTTGGATTTTGTTTCGTTTTTCCATTTGATAAATTCAAAATTGGAACAACAGCACTTCAAAATCATTATGAATATACCAGCATCAAAACTGCATAAAAACTTTTTGATTAACTTAAGAATATTTTTATGTTCTATGTCATTACACATAAAAATGTAGGGTGGCTCGATTCATGTGTCCGGAAGTGTATTTAAACTTTAGCTATATGTTTGTGGAACAAGTAAATAAATTTATTAATTTATTATTTAATAATAATTTTAGTGTGTAGTGCCAAAACAAATAGAATACAAAAGGTACTCAAATATTTTCAAAAACAAATTTTTTCAAACGACTTTTGACTTTTAAATATGCTTAAACTCTGAGATTGGATAATTTCCTCTGTTAGTGCATTGTACATTTGGGCTCCTTCATACAATATATTTTTCTTGTCATAATAGGTTCGAGGTGTAGATAGTTTAAGCACAGTTAAGCACAGATTACTTTGTCTTATTAGTTACTTGTTAGAAGACAAGTACTCTGTGTGTGCTTAAACTAGGATCAATAAATATCTTACGATACATGAATCCCATCTGCGAAAAGATGTTCTAGTGTTAATTAACCATGTGCGCTAATGAACCATGGAGGAATATCCATTCAATTTCCACACTTATTAATCAACTAGCGAAACCCGCGCAACACGCAACATCGCTTGCGTATATCCCGCTTTCCCGTGGGAATTTCGTTTTTTTTTATTTTTTTTATTTTTTTTTATTTTTAATAAATAAATATATAGGGACAATTCATACAGAATGAGCTAGCCCCAAAGTAAGTTCGAAATTTGTGTTATGGGATACTAACTCAACGATATTATATTTTATAACAAATACATATATATAGATAAACATCCAAGACCCGAGGCCAATTAGAAAAAGTTCGTTTTCCATCATGACCCGACCGGGGATCGAACCCGGGACCTCCTGGGTGGCGGTCTGGCGTGGTAACCGTTACGCCACGGAGGTCGTATTATGAGTACATGTAAAACCTTCATCTTGAATTAATCACACTTTCTATTTAAAAAAATTCACAGATTTCGTGCCTCACACGACTATCGTGCACATTGGAAATGGATCTACGGAATTCGAAAAAATATTGTCGCTGAGCGACGAGGAGCTCGATGGCGTCGCTGTGTGGTGTGTCGCACTCTAATATGAACACGCAAGTTAAGCGACATCGACCCTAGCCAGCGTTTGGATGGGTTTTGTTATCTTGAGCTTCTCAGTGCTTCGGAGGGCACGACCCGTGGGCACGACCCTTTCTTTATAAGTCAGCGGGAATATATTTCCCACAATATTTTTTTGGATTTTTTTTGAAAACGAATCTAGTGATCGAATTTATTCCTATGGCAACAAATTGTGGATTTCATATTATTTTTTTTTATCTAGGAGTTAAGAACGGACGTCATAATATTTTTTTTATCTGTGACAGTTACAAGTTTAAAAACAACTGAATTTCGACACCTGCTGTTAAATCTTTATGCATCTTCAAATTTTGCGACCTTCGAAAGATAAGTTGTTATTAAACTTAATGTCTAATGTATATTGCATTTGGAATAAGTTTAATTTTTCATTATGTATTTACGAGGCTTTTCTTACACGCTTTTTTTGTGGTGTAAAAATATTCCCTTTGCCCGTGGGGTGACCAAATTCAAATTCAAAACTTTTATTTAGAGGATAAGCTTTTACAAACACGTTCTCTTGTCAGAGTATACAGTTGTAATAAATGATTTTTATAAATCTCGCACGAGACGAGCCAAGCGGAGCGCTAGCGCACTACCTACCTTTTCTCGAAACGTTTCGTCGTTTTTTTGAACCTCATAACTTTGTTTTGGATGATGCTAAATAGTTAAAAATTTCAAGATATAATGACACCAGTACAATCATTAAACATAAAGTTTGAATGTCGTAGCTATTATACTTTAGATTTTATTAATGTCTTAAAACCCCCGATTTCGTCACTTGAAAGTGTAGTTTGTGAAGTTAGGCCTTGTAGAGGTAGGGCGTGTAGAGTTAGAAGCTTGGCTCTACATGAGATCTGATAACTTTTTGACTATGCGAGTCATTATGGTCTCGTCTTGGCAACATTTTACATGAAAATGTTTTTGGTGGGATTAATCTACTCTATATACTACTACTATTTCCGAAACAAAAGCAAAATGACCACTTGTAAAAGAAATGGCGAAAGAAAACCTGTTACGGCCTTTTTTGGCATTTTTAAAATATCGTGTTTTTTTTACCATAAAATTTAAAACTAGGTACATGCAACATTACGTCAATAAATAGTGCCATTAATTTGTCTTAACATAAAATTAAATCTAAAATCTAAAATGCTAAATCGGTGTTAAAGATAGGAGCAGACCAGGCCGAGTTGACGTGAGAGTCAGCCTGCCAGCCCCCATTACTGGGCTCACCATCAATAATATTATGAACAATATTGAAGGGAACAACAGTAACCCGACCCACAACGCCACCGCCAGTTTGGACAATTTGCGAGTATGACGTGCCCGTACACATTAACATCCTTGTCACCAATTATTTAATCTAAATTATATTAAAATGTAAATAATATAAAAAACAGCCCCATTTGGATGACACTACGACGCGTGTACATATTACAATATTGAACACATTTTTTTATTTATGTCATTTATTGAACATTGACTGGCTTTTCACGACAAGTTTTAGCATTTCACCTTCGCAAGGGGGCCAGGGAGACCTTTCATTTAGATACTCGTAGATAGTATAGTCAGTCGCTTTACTGGTTAAGAATTTTTGACATTTTATTTTAATCGATTATTGGGCAGTTTTTATTTATTTATTCTGGAATTTTATTATACATAATGCAAACTTTGAATCATAAATAACTTGCCCGCTTTCCTAAGCCTGAATTTAGGAACAGCTAATTTATTTATGTGACACGTATTGAAATTATGAAAATCCACACCTGGTTATAGTCATGAATGTTTTTACGAACAAACATGATGCTGTCAAGAATGCACTGTGATGCCACCGTGAGAATACTAGTGCTTTTGAAAAACTCGCGAAGAGACTCTCGGACCACGTTAATCCTATTTCCTTTTTTGCTTATTACAGACTATCTGGCAAATGAGTAGGAGTAGAGAATACTTAACGACTAGCTGTGCCCGCGGCTTTGGCCGAGTGTATGACTATAATAGTATAGACGGATTTAACAGTCTCCTATTACTACTGCTATAGTTTTTCCCCGAGACGTCAGTGTTCTTTATTGCTCATTGTCTATTTGCTCGCCGCCGTGTTTTATTTAATTTTATCGTACCTAATCAAAATACCTAATGTAAAATCAGTATGAAAAATTAAAATTATATTAAAATTGAAATCGTCAGCTCAGTTATACTAAAAAACTTTCATAGTGCGATTCAGAATCTAACAGTCATGCCATCTAGTGAATTTGAGAGGAACAAAATTTTAAATGGTTAACTCAAGTAAAAAAAAAACTTTCTAGAATTAGAATTTAAAAATGGTCGTTATGAGATATCGGGCGATTCCGACTCTGCAGTGAGTGATAATTTTAAAATTTTTAGGCTGCTGAAAATTTAAATGAGGGTAACTTCTATTCCTGACATCCGGTTCGATTCGGTTCGGTCCGGTTCGGTTCGGTTCGGTCCGGTTCGGTCCGGTCCGGTTTAGTCTGATGTCGGTAGTTATGGTGTACCAAGTCTTAAGTTTGTAAGTGCGAGAATTTTTTTTCTTCTTACATAGACAGGGTAGAGACCTTTAAATGACTCAACTTATTTTCCTGACATACGATTTAAATGCGACAAAACCTATATTCTGCTACAAGCCGAGCTCTATCTTCCTTAAGTTAAAACAGCATTAAAATCCATTAAGTAATTTAGAAGATGTGCGCGTTCAAACAGACAAACAGACAGATAAAAAAAATTTTTTTTTAGGTTTTGTTACCTTTCTCTAACTGTTCCCTCTCCATTTTTGCCAAATATGTTCAGACTTATCGGGGTCTACTGTTTTATTATATGTATAAAGATTTACAAATAGTCAACGAATTGGAAGACATATTTTGTCTTCCCGATGTATCTGATGATGGTTTTGATACTGTATTGAACGATCCTAAAAAACTATGACGAGCCTAATGACGGGCCTATGGCACCGACACCTGATCCACCTACCAGCATAATACCTCTCGAAAGTCGAACCTAGCAGTTCATCTGTTCGTATCCCAGCAATGGGATGATTATGAGTTGATATGATGATGATGATGAGCGACGATAAAGTCGGGATAAGGAAAAGGTTACAAAATAAAACTATAACGTTTTTGACTTTGATCACAAAGGTTAAGCTACAGGGCCAACCCTTAACCCGATCATCTTTGTTTTAGGCTCAAATTATAGCTGACTAAATTGTCCAGACGAGTTTTTCTCAAATTTTTGATATCATTCTTCGTTTCCAAAATATCGAGCGCCAAAATCAAAAATCCGGAAAGAAATGATATTAATTTTCACATTTTAGGCCATAACTTTTTTCGTTTTTGACTTTCTCAAATAATTCTTTTTGCACCTTACGGCTCTCGTGAATACGCGTCTTTTGAGCCTTTTATGAATATCATATCTTGACAACTCTCCGAGATATAAGGGGATCGCACTTTTTCGTGAAATCGAAGCCTATACTGAAGCGAACGAAAAGACATTTCCAATGTCAAAACTGCATCAAAATCTGTTGCCTAGTTTTAAAGATCTAAGCATATCTAGCCTACTAATAGCAAATACTATAGAAGACTAATACCCACAGCTCTTGACGTTTCTCATACAATGACTTGGCAACCTCCGTACACATCATGCCGCTAGGGGCGCTGTAACATTTTGCATACAAAAAACCTCCGTTCACCTCATGCCGCTAGGGGCGCTATAACATTTTGCATACAAAACGCACAAAAGTTTTGAAATCGTTCACCTCATGCCGCCCTCATGCCGTACGGGCGCTAGTGTCACGTCTTGCCCGAATTCTTCCGAAGCTGTGGGTATTAGTCTTCTATAGTATTTGCTAATAGGGACAGACAGACAGTGAAGCGACTTCATTTTATACTATGTAAAGAAGTACATAATTCATATAAGTTGAAAAATTACGTGTTGGGCGGGTAAAAGGTTTTTCAGAAGCGAAACCTTAAATAAAAGTCAGTTTTTTAATCATGCTTACCCATAAAGGGTTATTTTATTTTAAAATTCCACGTGCGTATTGAAATTATGCTATTTAAATAAATATAAAAAAAAAGAAACAGTAATCCAATTTCGTTGCCATTTTAGTCGATCAGAATCAAGCAATTAGGGCTTAGGTTTCTATTCTAATTCAACGTTTAAGAAAAAGATTCGGTTTTTAATAATACATTTTGATCATTTGAAATAGTATACTGTAGGTATTGTTTGAAAGGTTTAAAGATTTGTGATAAAGAAATACAGTTTTGGAGTTGTGAGTGTTGTTTAACCCTTAACAAGGCGTGAGGTAAAAAAAAAATATTGCTGATTAACTTATGAATTTGTACTCTTTAAACGTTAAATCAGATTAAATACCAAGTTAGTGCCCAACGTAAATTTAAACCACCACGTAAGTAGGTTCAGTGGCGACACCACAAACGTTGTCGCGGGTAGATATATGCATGTATCCATCAATACCCCAATTTGCTCCCCAGGAGTTCTTCAAAATCCAAAACGTCTCTCCGTTTTCTTGTCCATAGCCAACGAGAGTAACTTCATGGTTCAGATTTGTTTCAGTACTAAAATAAAATTACAATACATTAATATCCGCTTTCACAAACAATTCCTAAAATGTAAATTGTCGATTTTTAGAAATGATAATTTTATATTTCATACACGTACCAAAAACAAGAATTTGGACTAATAAATAACTGTTGTTAGGAGACTTAAATTTTAAGAATTGTTGGTGAAGACGAGCATAAGGAAGGCATACTATTTCTCCATAGATGCAATTGATGATTACTTGTATGATTTTTTGGTCGTTTGTCATGTCAGCTAAACCAAAAGCAAAGAGTTCATAGATATCGCGGTTGTGCAATACTGTCTTATGATAATACATATAAAATCGATGGATTCTCAAAGCAATGGTAAGGATATACGTAGTAGCACATAGGTTATTTAGAAAATATACTAGATTTTATATATATATCTTACCATTCTGGATCATAGAATATACCGCCGGTGTACAAACTAAATGCAGTAGATGCATCCACAGAAGTAGAAAGAGGACCATGGTTGATTAATGCAAGCTGAAAAACAAGAATTGGGAATAAAATTAACAATAACATTGATGGTAATAATGAATTCTTTATTTGATTCCAAAAGTTACCTTGAGAGCATTCACACTGTTCGGAGAAACATCAGTATAACCTTTAATAGGGAATGTTTGTGTCATATTTTTGATATGACAATATCCATCCTGGAGACATGAAAAAAGTAAAACAAAGTCATGAGACTAAAACTTTAAACTAATTATATAATAATGAAGGTGATGTCTGCTTGAGCACGGTAATATCTTATACGGGTGTTTTTGCAAAAAAAATTGCATGCCTTAGAAAAGTTATAGGTATAGGCTCAACATCAAGCTATTTTCCTTAAAAACTAAGTAAAATTAAGGGTAGAAAAAGTAGCGTGCTAAATGTATATGCGATAGTGTTTACAAACTTTGTTTTCATATCCGCCATACTCCGCAACGGTTGGTAGACCGTGTTCCATCATCCATTCGTAAGCACCATTGTCAGTACCGCCATCACAACCAGAAACTCCATAACTAATAAAATGAGCGAGAGTACATGCTTTATTTGCAAATACACAAACAAGTGATACAGTAAACAGGAAAAATTACAGACCACTGTATATGTAACAAGAATTCCTCATTGCTGAAAGCATGTAAAAATGAGTACTATTAGTAGTGAACACTGGGTATAATAGAAACATTTAAACTGACTGGCAGTTAGCTATACTGATGGTGATGATGATGTAGAAAACCCGTAAAAGTTTATCATATTAGAAAAGACAGAACAGAGCATTAAATAAAAACTAGTTTGTTCAAATAATATAACTATAGAATAGAAAATACGTGTGTACGCACGACCAAGCACAATCAATCAAGGCTTGATTACTAAGGGTGATAAGCCTGCCGCCATTACTTCTTGCAATTGCACCTTCTGCAGCAGCCGTAGTACCAAACGTCCAACAAGAACCACAATCTTGTTGATCTGGAAAAAGTATTCAATATTGTCGCTTAAAAAAGGATCTAATGTTATTTGACTGGTAGTGTTAGGTATTATGCTGTTTATATCAAAATTACAATCAAAAAAATCTGAAAGACAACGTTCTCCATTCTATAAGAAACATTTTTGGATTTTTTTCGGAAATTAAATCATTCATTTCGTTTCATATTAGTATTACTTATTAGACTCATCTAAATTGATGTTAAGAAAATTACTTACTTTTAACAGATGACACTAAACCGAAAAGACGGGAATCATATTCATCTGGCAAAGAATCAGCAAGGTCTTTTATTTTTTCCTCGTCATAAGGGAAAGGAATATTCCCAACTGCTCCTTCTTTGCGTCTCAGCAGACCTTTATGTCTTTTCATTTCTTCGGGAGTACGGTCTGTGAATTGATTCACTCCTAATTTGTAACCAAGGTTTTTACGATTTCTTGATACAATGAGTCTGAAAAATATATTATCCAGATATTTACTAATTTTGAATATTCTCGCTATATCTACATGTAAACAATTTGATTCAAAGTTTATTTACCTCATATTATCCTGGAAAATATGCTTTCTCATTTTATGTTCTTCCTCATGAGCATACTGCCTGTTATATTTTGTTTTGAATCTAAAACAAAGATAAATCGCATACTTCATTACCATATTTTTATAACAATTATGGCTATTTAATCAGAACTAAAGTCGCAGCCAGTGTTCATGTAGCAGCAGAAGCTGCTAAAATGGGATGCGATGAATTTTTTTGTGGTACTTATTCGTTTAGTTGTTTGAATGTATCTATAGTAAGTTATAGTTCTCACTTACACATTAAAAATGAAATCAACATGTTCTTTCTTATCAGGATTGATGAAACCCAGATGTTTAGTAACAGCTTCGTCACTCATAGTGTATTCAATATCAATACAATCATCTAGAACAAAAGTAAATCATAGAAAATATCAAATTAATATAAAAAATAATAATATTATGTTTAAAGCGAGTCGTTGTTAAATTCTGGAGTATTAAACTAATTAATTGCAAGAAGAAGAGTATTGGAGGTTTGGGGTATAACACACAGATTAAAAAACCAACGCTAGTTGGATTCAATAACATTATTATCATTATTATTCTTTATGTTATAGCGAGTACATTATTAAAACTTACAGTCAGAAACGCTAAATACATTGTTAGAGAAATCTTTTACGAAATTATAGAATTCCCAAATTATGTATGTGTCTAAGTTTCCAAGTCTCTCGTTGAAAGTAAGTACTTCGTACCTGTAAGAATAATGTTTAGTTCCTGATCATCCATTTTATCAGTTATGTACTAAGATACAAGGCTTCAGTTGAGGGAGTTTTTGCAGAAGAGGCGACTCAGCTACGGGACGAAGTCGATAAGTTTTTTTCATGTACATTGTTTTAATTAAATCATATAAAATTTGATATTATTAACAATTTGATTTGATCTATAAATAAAAGTTATAAAATAAGAAAATACCAAATTTGAAATATTTCACACCTCAAAGGAATCCAAGAGCCTAAACTATCATCATGGGTTGCCCAAAGTGTCATTTTTGTTATACTGCCATCTTCGTCAGTTTCTTGATAAAACTTAACTGCAGGTAAATCATGTATTGTTTCGTTTTCTGTAACATTTAATAGTATCATATCAGAAAAAACTGATCATACCTACAATTATATTGGGAATTGTGTTACTATAAAAATTTACTTACTTACTGATTCAAAAGAATCAGTGCTTGGTAGAATGTCCTCAATTTCTTGGTGTCCATATTTAGTGCCCTTTAGTTTTTGACAAGTCATATTCACATTTTCATCTGCATCAGTTTCGGGATAAATCTATTTAGAAAAATATACGTCAGAAGTGGTATGTAACTGTGTAGTAGCAGTAACAACTTATTTTTGTCAAGTATAGTTCTTTATTCATCACCAGCTTTCCCCCGCGGTCGCTCGCGGTTAAGACATAGATCTCGTTTGACAAAACAACCCATAGCGCGATTTGTGGCGCCATCTGTTGGCCGACATCGCAATCGCAGCGCCATTTATAGTAGAAAAAATATTTTCCCATTGGAATGACATACTTTCACGGGATAAAAAGTAGCATATGTTTGGCTCTGTATCCCTGACAATATGTATACAAATCATAATTATTGGCTGATTAGTCAAGCCGTAAAGGAATAACAAACAAACTCACTTTCTCATTTATAATATTAGTTAGGATTTAGTAAATTTTTCTGACATACCACATGCAAACTAGCAAAAGCGACCTGATAATGGTAACTGGTTACTGCCGCCTATAAACATCAGTAATACTAGAAGTGCAACTCATGCATTACCTGCTACAAGGAAACCTTTCCTTGTGATAGGGGGACAATGGATAAGGAAAATGAATTGGGCTTCCGGGAAGATATAAAAATGAAAAATTACCGTATATTTGACGCCAAAGTTCTTCCTGAACAGGCGGTAGGGATGTACAATCGTTTTCACTGCACCATTGTTACTGTCCACTCGAGATTTCTTTTCCGTATGCCTGATAAAGGAAAGTTCAACAGTAAAAAACCATAGAGCAGATTTCGGATGGACAGTTTTAACGGAGTGACAAAGGTGCCGGATGCTTAGTGGCATACCGCATAAGTATCAAGAAGTAAACTGTACTGTCTAATAACTTTCTGATTATATTCGTGGTAAGCTCCAAGACGACAGGTGACTGTAGTTTCTCCCCCGGGACGTCAATAAATTTCATTGCTTTTTGGCAAACTGAGGTCGCCGTTGTTGATCCTGACTCCACAAGAGACATAGTCGAAATGTGTGGTGGACTTGTCTCTAGCTTGCTATAAGTTTAAATTTTTTTTTTACTTTTTCATTTTTTGCAGAAATAGTTAAAATGGTTTTAGACGGATATATATATTTTCTCTCTTACCATATTTTATAATTTTCAACTAAACCTGAGCCCACATATAGTTTTTTTGCTTCACAAGCATACTTATCGGGCCAGGCTAATTCTATGTCGGAATCATAATCATCACCAGTTTCTAAAACATATTTGAAACTTATATTATACAATAAATTACAATCTGTATTATAACAATAAATTACAATGTGTATCAATGTAAATTACAATTTGTTACACCCAGTCTCGCCCGCCTGTCCAACAAAAAGTGTTTTTTTTTTCGGGTAAAATTATTAATTTCGTGTCATACAAAGTAGCCTATGTCCTTCAGCGAGTCTATTTTAATAACAAAAACAGTAAAATGTTACAATTTCAGTCATTGTCTTGCTCATTTCATATTTTGCATGAGCGAGATACCGTTTGATGATTGTAAAGGATAGGGGAGAGAAGTGGAAAACAGAGAGCTCAAAGTAAAATATAATAGAAAAATAAAGTAACAGAGATCGATAATAAGTACAAGCAAAGAAGACATGAGAATAAACAATGACAATAACAATATGACAGCTTTCAAATTATAAAAAACTATAAAAAATATAAATCTATCAAAATGTATATAATACACTTCCAGCCTGATGGCTAGTTCGCAACACATGATATTGACAATTTTACAAGAACCACAGATTTTAAACTATCTCCATAAAAAAAAAATGCCAATACATTAGTTTCTTTCGACGTCGAAACAAAAACACTTTCATATGTACAGTCAGGAGTACGTTGAGCTTTATACTTGCAGTACAATTTTGGCTCTTATGACATAGAACTCAAGGATGGTACAAAGTCCGATATGTAAAGGTCGACCTGTTCTTGACTGTACAATATTATTTATCTTATTTATTTATTATTATACAGTTTACACTAATCCTTACAGGTGCTTAACCTTATGCGACAGCAAAACAACAAAATACATCTATGAACACTTATAAACTATTTATAAGTATGGATTAGTATCATCTGGCGTAACATAAGTTTCATTAATTTCAAGATCAGCCTTTCTATACACGTCTTGTGATAAGAACTTAGGTACAAAAAAATAGTAATTTGTGAATGATGTCAATCTATTTAGTTAATAAGTACTTACCGCTTTTCCCCTTTACAACAAGAACTACACTAAACAATAGTAATAATTTTAGTGATAACATTTTTAAAATTGTCCCTACCATAAAGAGAAATGGTCGTTAAACTCGTACTTTTGAGTATTTATACCGCATAATTATGTGCTTTTTGCTAATTAACTATGTATGTTTTTATTAAAACTTAATATGGACATGCCATAACCTAACATAGATAAATAAATAACAACGTATTTCTTATGACATTCAGCGAGGAGGCAATGCAGCAAGCGTTTTGTTTTTTGGGGAATCTGTTTAATTTTGAACGATAGTTTTCTTTTGTTTTACTAAATATTTAATTTTCTTGTAATACTTTTCGTATCCAACTTCCAATTTATAAAAAACTAGCGAAACCCGCGCAACTTCGTTTGCGTGTATCCCGCTTTCCCGTGGGAATTTTGGAATGTATTATACTTAAAAACCTTCCTCTTGAATCACTCTATCTATTAAATTAAACGGCATCAAAATCCGTTGCGTAGTTTTAAAGATTTAAGCATACAAAGGGACATAGGGACAGAGAAAGCGACTTTGTTTTATACTATGTAGTGATAATGCTCCAATTCCAAGACGGACCGCAGACTGCAACTGCAGGCGTCATCTGCGGTCTGCAGCGTATGGTTCGCCTTGGAATTGTACCTTAACCTTATAAATGTATGTTTAAAGAATTTTAGATTTATTTGACAGGCCTGGTGGTCGAGTGGCTAGCAATGGTCACTTTATCTCGAGGGCCGCGGGCTCGAATCTTGCGTAAGGCAAACATTTGTGGCATGAACATGTCAGTTTGTTTTCTATGTATAATAAGTATTTATTTACAAAAAAAAAGTATTTATATGTGTTTATCAGCAATCTAGTACCCATAGTACAAGCATTGTTGCTTAGTTTGGGACTAGATTGCGTTGTGTGATTCGTCCAAGAAAATTTATTTATTTTTATTAAAAAGGAAGAAAATTCCTTTTGACACTACGTTGTTTTATTCTGAGCTGTAGCCATCTCTAATTTCATTGTATACATGTATACATGCATACACTAGCTTTTTTGCCCGCGACTCCGTCCGCGTGAAGTTCCGGACCCGTTCCCGTGGGAACCACATTGAATTTCGGGAAAAGCTATAGTCTATGTCACTCCCTGATAATGTAGCTTTCTACTGATGAAAGAATTTTTGAAATCGCTCCAGTAGTTTCGGAGCCTATTCAACGCAAACAAACACACAATCAAATCTTTCCTCTTTATAATATTAGTATAGATTGGTATAGAAAACAGAAAAATATTCTTGCCATTATGGAGTAAGTATATTTATTTTAGACTGTAAAAAAGAAGGCATTGTATAATAATTAACCGACTTCAAAAATGGATGAGGCTCTACCTATATATCCATTCCACTGAATGTTTTATTTTTTCATAAATACGAAGTTTCATGTCATGTCCATTCCATACTATTCTTATCCTATCCTTTAATTTTTTTGACCTAATAATATAATCTAAAAATATATTCGGTTTATGAATTAATTAATACAGACCCGATTAGAATGCGATAAAATATTTATGGTACGAATGCGATAAAAATATAATTGGACAATCTAATTAATTTATCTTTTAGTATCGTATATTTTTGATCATAGTGGGCCTTTCGCGATGGACCATAGTATAGAGGAGCCTAAAAATGAATAAATATTACCAAATTCAGACTGCGCACCTGGTTAGTAAGCAACACAAAGTAAGCTAAATGCAATCACATGAATGATTGCCCCGAGCGGAAATCGAATCCGCGCCCTCTGGTACCGAAGGTACGATCACCGTCAACGCTCCACCAGGCTATGTTTAAATGTAGATAAATAAACGGACACGGACCAGAAAAAGGGTGCTCGCGGCCTATTGCCGACCGCTAAGTATTTTATTTAAAACATTACAGCAAACGCAAAGAACGCGGTTACACGAAATCATTGTTTATGATATACAACATAGACCTTCGTCCAGTATTAGTTTTCCATACTTGATTTGATTTGATATTTCGTATAAAATGCTTCTGCCGAGTCAAAGGCCTGTGAAATCACCTCAAAATGTAACTTTGTCATTTTTTATCACTTTTCCTCATTGATCTATTTGTAGTACCTACTGAGGGGTGGTAGTGTGACTCCACACCATCGCAATGCCGCAAAATCCCAGTACCGGACTGCTTGTCTATTCCTTACATACGTCAATGCTTTTCCTGACACAGTTAGGACTAAATAGTAACACTAAAATATATACACCTGGCATAGGGATATCTTGACCAAAAACTAAATTCTAAAAAACCTTAGAGGCATGTCTGTTGATTTGAATGACTTTAAAGTTAGAAAAATATCAAAATATTTTTTTCAAATAACCTGACGACCTAAGGAAAGTCGCAGGAAGCCGCCTGGATGCAGGCCGCTGCCAGCAAGTTCAGTTCAGTTATTGGAGGAGTTTGGGGAGGCCTATTTCCAGTAGTGGACTACTTGTGGCTGAGATTATGATGATGAAGCCTATTACAAGCTATCGAATCGTCTTTTCTTATACTACCAACCACCAGTTCAAACGACAGATTTGTACTAAGAAGAAATAGTAAGAAACTTAGTACCATACCAATTTGCTTGCTCTATTAAATAGGTACTTGTTCATTCCGGGGGTTCATTCCGGGAGTGCCGGCAGAAGTGAAAACTTAAACATCAACTTTGTGCATTTTTGAATATTTTGGAATGGTTAGGGAATCTTACGCTTTTCGATCAGGCTACGGATCTGACGCGAGTTTAACACTTTTTACCCATCTGAAAAAAGTGCCAAGTTCCGCTAAAGAAGTTTTCACTTCAAAAATATTAAGAAACTGTTCTAGTTTCTTGTTTTGTTCAACATAATGACGATAGTGTTTTCTTCGGTTTTCTTACAATAGTAAAGTGCGAATACAGAATATAGTCTCCTGGTAACCCGGTATGAAAATAAGGTTTGGACGATGGTCTAGCAGTTAAGGTTTCTGTTGGTTTGCTGTTACTGTGCCAACAACGATTTCGTATTCCTTTGTCGTAGGCGCTCTACGTGAGCAACCTGCGCCAAGGTGATGTAAAGAAGAGACAATGTGTACAAAAGTAGCTCTTATAACAATGAATTAAAGGTATTTTTTGTTTAACATGATACCTACGCAATGCAGTCGAATATTTCTTTTTAATATATAAGATAGCAATAATATTCAAAATAGCATTTAAAGTAAATAAGGTGTAAATTTCTAGAAGGTGTTGAACCATAGAATTTGACGACCTCTGTAGCGAAATGGGTACCATGCTGGCCTGCCACCCAGGCGGTCCCAGGTTTGAATCCCGGTCGGGTCATAATGAAAAACGAACTTTTTCTGATTGGCCTCGGGTCTTGGATGTTTATCTATAAGTATACATATCTGTTATAAAATATAGTATCGTTGTGTTAGTACGAGTATAGAGTTTAGCCAGTAGAAAATAAAATAAGTATTGTCCTCTTTGAGTCGTGGTCCTCAGTGCTGAGGGACATGGCTTCTATGAATTAAGTCTCGGAAGTATGTTTTTTACGAAGTTTGTTTGCAAAAAAACATCAAAAGGTTCACGTCTGTACTTTCAGCTTTCAGTAGGGATTGGCTTAGATGAGTTACTCAATCACGATTTTTACTTTAATTAGTTGTGTTTTCTTAAGCACTGGCAACCCTAACTGCGACGGAAGCGTAGTTTTATCTATTCTAGTTTATTTGTGGCGAGCAAGCGGGTTCCGTAGAATTATTACTTCGATTACAACATGATTTATTGCAACGGAACTAATTAAACTTGGATAGAAAGTACGTTAAATGAGAGCGCTTGTTTATGTTTACACCCGCTGGACATTTTGTTACGTATAAAATTAAAAATGACATAAAAACATACATAAATATTATCGTCTCTCTGTAAAAGTGGCTCAATATTTTTGTTAATAACTTAAAGTTTTTTTATGCAGCCACTTTTAGTTTTGTAAAATTATTTCTTAACCTACATAGTATATAATGAAGCCTGTCTGTCTGCTATATGTATGCTTAGATCTTTAAAACTATGTAACGGATTTTGATGCGGTTATTAATAGATAGAGTGATTCAAGTGAAAGGTATATGTATAACTGCTAATATTATAAATGAGAAAGTGAGTTTGTTTGTTTGTTTGTCCTTCACGGCTTGACTAAGCAGTCGATCATTATGAAAATTTGCATACATATTGTTAAGGGTACAGAGCCTAACAGGCTACTTTTATCCCGTGAACGTATGTCGTTCCAATGGAAAATATTTTTTCTACTATAGAGCGCGCTGTATCGGCCAACAGATGGCGCCACAAGTCGCGTTATGAGTTGTTTTGTCAAACGAGATCTATGTCATAAAATTAACGCGAGCGAAAAGCTAGTTTAAAATACATTTCAAAATTCCTACGGGAAAGCGGGATTTCGCCAGTAATGTTACAAACGCGAAAGTTTTTTTTATTTTTATATTTTTATATATAGGGACAATTCATACAGATTGAGCTAGCCCCAAAGTAAGTTCGAAACTTGTGTTATGGGATACTAACTCAACGATATTATATTTTATAACAAATACATATATAGATAAACATCCAAGACCCGAGGCCAATCAGAAAAAGTTCGTTTTTCATCATGACCCGACCGAGGATCGAACCCGGGACCTCCTGGGTGGCGGTCTGGCGTGGTAACCATTACGCCACAGAGGTCGTCTATAATAATAACTACTTTTTACTAGAAGTGCCTAAGCTCTGAATAAACAAAATATTACCTTGGTAACCATTACGCCACGGAGTTTGTAAATACTTATGGATTTTTTACTCGATTTAACGCAAAAACGGTTTGATAGTTTTGCTTGAAATTTGGTACGCGAGTAAAAAAAATCCATACTTACAATTTGGAATCAAATCAAATCAAAAATACTTTATTCTGTAGGTCCTCGCCGGCACTTAGACACGTCATTTACAACATAATTGTCCTTCAGTGATAAATCTATCTATACATATTATAATAGAACAGTAGACCCCGATATGTCTGTACATTGGACATATTGGGCAAAAATGGAGAGTGAACAGTTAGAGTAGGGTAATAAAAGCAAAAATTTTTTTCTTGGGTTTTTAAGTCTGCCTGTCTGTCTGTTTGAACGCGCACATCTTCTAAGTTACTGAACGGACTTTAATGCAGTTTTCACAGGAAGATAGAACTCGGAATGGAGCAGAATATAGGCTTTGTTTCATTTAAATCGCATGTCAGGAAAATTAGTTATCCTTATTTTAACATTTTACGCGGACGAAGTCGCGGGTAACAGCTCGTATAAAATAAATAAGCTACTCTATAAACTACCACCATTTCGGAAACAAAGCAAAATGACCAGAATTACACATAGACAATTTTTATCCCAGATATCAGTCCAATTACAACGCGACTTTGCGTGCAAAACCGCGAGCATTAGCTAGTTATTCATAATTATGATAAAAACAGATCTGCTAGTGCTTAGTAACCCTACTTTAGATGTCAAATAAGCCATTTCTCATAGTAATCCCTGTGTTACCATTGATTTATTATTTCTTAAGGCTCTAATTTAAATGACTTATGGACGAATTTTGCTCGTGACACAGAATAAATTAGTTAACTCCAGTGGAGAGCTTTCACGGTAACATAGTGAATTTGCATCATCAGTTGAAATATCCTTTCCCATGATAAGACTAAATCTTTCTCAAATGGTATAGCAATAGAATTGTTAACTTTCAAAAATTCCAGTTAACCTGATGGCCACCGACTGTCATCCATTGACGACGGCCGGGACCGACGGTTAACGTGGGCACGTTAACCGTGACGTTAACGTCCAGACCCTTTGGAGAGGGCTCTCCAAAGGGTCTGGACGCAGTTCGTGCGTCGACGATTTTTTGTCTCCAAAGCACGGAGAAACTCGAGATGACGAAATCCATCCACACACTGGGCATAGTAGACGTTGCTTGTCTTTTTGAGTGCGACATACAAGCAACACCATCGAACTACGTTTAGTTAAATATGCTAGAATACTAGTCTATGTATGATTAACTAGGTATGAGTAAATTCTAAAAGATACATCAGTTTTGTAAATCCTGTGCTAATGGAAGCCAGGAAACTTACAGGTTCGCAGATCAATGGTCCTATTGTTTTGTAGTGTCCGAGAATTTCCATTAGCATTAGAAAGGTGTTCCATGGGTTGATAGCGAGAGGCTGAGCAGCTGCTACATGCTAAGCCATGGTACATGTTAAAGCACATAGCGGGTAGGCAGTATTTATCTTTATATTTACAAAAAATTGAAAAAAGTACGTATTTATTTCATCAATTCAACCCATAATCATGCCACTGCAAGGATATGGGCCTCCCTTCAAACGGGAAGAAGATCATGCTGTCGGAACAGATACATAAAGATGGTAGGAAAAGAAAAACCTATTCGAAAAGCCATGTAATAGGCTTTCAGTAAGGCTTCTGTCTTTACACTAAATTCTGTACTTCTATTTTCAGGCAAATACCATCTCGACTGTCGTATTCTTATAAATGTTGCAAGGGCATTTTAATTTTTGTACCACACCGCTTGGAAGTTACTGCGCTCCATTTAAATCAGCGGACTGCAGACGGCTACGCGAATGCAAATTTCATCTCGATTGGGAGTGAAACCGTCCCAACAACGTTTCCACGCCACCGGGTATAAATTTTGCAGCTTTCTAATATTAACTGTGAAATAACATGTTACAATGAACATGATTTACACTTGTCACGTACGTTAAGAAAATACACAAATATTTTTCAGTGTGTTTAAAAATAAAGTATGGACTTTTGTAAACATGTTTAATTTATTTGTTGTTATTTGACGTAAATAATAAATTTAGACGTATTCTTATAAGATCTTTCGTATTCTTGTAAGGTCATTACAAAACTTTTAACTAGTCGACATGTTTTTTTTTCTTGTTATCAGTAACTAGAAGCCTGCAATTTCGCCTGCAAAAAGTCCGTACCATTTATGAAAAGATTTTCTAAATATAAATTAATCCTATGTAAGATAAAATTTATCCTATGTCAAGTTAATTTGAAATAAGGAAAGTAAGATAACTAAATGTTTAACTTTTCCCGGTTTTATCCCGGATTTTCAATTCTAGCTCTCTTATTAATAAGTAACAAAGCTGAATAAAAACTTATTTCAGGTTTTTTACATCAAAAGCTTAATAATCTTATCCTTCATTATAATATGAAACCAGGGGAAAATACCAAGTTATTAAAATAAAATCAGTCCTCTATAACAAGACGATGGCAATGAGGAAATAGAAACATTTCATCGCCATTACCGATTCAGGGGGCGTCGAAAACCCTTCATTCAAAACTCAATTCTATCATCTTTTATTGTTACTGCCGACCCCTTTCAATTTATACTGAATTGAAATTCGATGAACGGGACAAACAAGTTTGTTTTGGTGACATCAATAATACAGGGACACATAATTGTTCTTTATACCTAACATGAATTCGATTTTTAGATCAAAGGAGAACAAACAAGCTATTTCCTAATTCTTCTATAATTGACACGCAGAATCAAACTGATACAGAAAAAGTATTAAACGTCTGAAAGTTAGTACTTTTAGTTATGTCGTGTACATAGTATTTAAAACCAAACCGACCACTTTTGAACGCTTACATTACATTAAGTAAATATAATAAGAGTTGTTATTTTATATTTTACGGTGAAAGGTAAACATTAATAAGCCATTAGGTGTTTTTAAATGTCCTTTTTAATAAGTATCGTGCGTTAAATTAGCTTTGTGAATTTTAATTAAATATTGAAAATGGATAATGTTCGCACATTGCATGCCACTATGAGATAATGTATAGGGTATTCGAAAATTTAATTAACCCTTTCATTAAGGGTTCTGCGTTGGCCTGTCAGGCTATTAAATTTAAACGAAACATTTAAGATGAACGAAATATTGTTCAGTGTAACACTTTTTTTTGTTTGTTTACATTCTGAAAAATCTTGTTTTTCAATTTTGGATGCTGTGCACTGTACTACATAACCGTACGGTATTTAAGTAAAACCAGTTTAAACCCCGATACCCGAATACTACGATGGCGTAGACGAAAGGAGCCTTATACCCAGCAGTGGGTCTATGAGAGCTGATGATGATGATGAGTTTGCACCGGCAAATTCAATGTTTTCGAGACACCATTTTACCCTCGAATGCTTTTAAAAAAAAGACTCTAGCTTAGCAAATTTTTTTATATCATTTAAAAGTTACAGTCAGTTTTAAAACTACAAATAAAACCTGTCTGCCTGTAACTGTGTCTGCTGTCACTGTTTAATTAAAAAGAAAGAAGAGAGAACTTAAAACTTAATGAAGTTAATGGAAAAAAAAACGGGCAAGTACGTGTCACATTGTAGGGTTCCGTATCGGCTACGCATTTCTTGCTTGCAAATGAGTACAATGCCATATTCTATGACATTTGTACGTTTTCTTTAAAGTTCGTCGGCTATTACTCGGTAACTAGTAGTGCCTACTTAACCGTTATAGTTTTCCTTGTAGGTTCACTATATGGACTACTACCATGATTTTTTTCAAATTTCTAAACACAAGACTTTCGGAGATAGAGGGGGGGGGACCACCGTGCAAAACGAAAATTGACATGTTAAATGTAAATAATTCGCGAACGGATCATTGTATCGGAAAATGATCTTCCCACAGCCTCGATGTTTTAAAGAGACCTATCTAACGATACACAAGATGGGGTCGGTGCGAAAAAAAATGTTCATTCCCACTTTACCTGTAACTTACTGGTACACGTTACTGGTAAAGTCCGAAAGGAATTTTTTTTTGAGGCACCCCAAAAAAACAATTTTTTCTAAATTTTATTCTACCACTTTGTTAGCATTGTTAATATAAGTATACATACCAAATTACAGCTTTCTAGCATCAATCGTCTAGGCGCTAGACCGCGGACGGACAGACACAGACGAACATGGCGAAACTATAAGGGTTCCTTGTAGTTTACTACGGAACCCTAAAAACACTGCAACTAAATGTTAATTATGTTTCTGTTTATGAAAGTGCAGTTAATCTTCACAGAACTCGCGTTAACTCACTTCTCTAAAAGTTACCAACTTGTTTGTGCGTTTAAAACTAAATTCTATTTTAGAGTAGGTACGTTATAACTTACTGTTATTTTGTTGGAAACGTTAGAGAAATTGTATTTTCCCGGAGTCAAGTCGCTACTTTTAAAGTGCACTATTTTAGTGAAAATAGAATTTTCTTTTAAATCCGTGCCACTAATATAAAAAGGAGTTTCTCTTTATAGGTAACGATGGCAGGACTTTTTTGGTTTCAGATGGGGCCTTTCTATCCTCTCCTCTCTTTATTTGTTTCTAACATCTCTTTTACTGACACTGGACAGCAAAATCCCAGGGCAGCAACATGTTTTTAGAAGTCATCTTTGTCAATAATATCATCAATAAAATGGCCTGCTGTTAAAATATTATGAAAAATATGAAAGTAAAGCAAGTTTCGTTAGTTAAGAGAGGTAGGGCACAGAGGATAATCTGCTCAAATCGGAGCAGCTCTTCTGGGGAAGGACCTGCACCTTACAGAAGATCGTAGCCAAATAGCATTGGTCTCGGCCATGTAATGAGTACGGTGAGTAAGGTCTCCAGAGCTCCACTTAGAGAGGTTGGGAAGGTTGGCAACGCGTGAGTGATACCCCCGGTATTGCAAGCGTCTATAGGCTTCGGTGATGGTCACCCTCAGACGTGCCGTACGCTTGTTTGCCAACTTTGTGGTATAAAAAAAAAATTTGGTAAAAGGATACAAGGCGTGCACATAGGCTGTGGAATGAGATCCCCGCCGCTTTAGATTGACTATAATATGGGGTTCTTCAAAAGGGGCATTAAAAGGTTTTTGATACTTCAGGTGTTACAAGCGTCCATAGGCTTCGGTGACCGCTCACCATCAGGCGGGGCGTAAGCTTGTTTGCAACCTTAATGGTATACAAAAAGAATATAATGTAATTGAAAATATTATTGAAAAGATTACGAAAGTTTAATGTTGAATTTTTTTTTCAAATATCTCTAATAATCCTGTTTGATTGAAGTTATCAGTAAACTAAAACAAAATTCGTGTCAATAATGAATCATCTCATTATTATTTAGATAACTTGTCAAAAAGTTATTCAATATTATCAAAACATTCTTGGCTAAGTCATCCATCTACTTTCTGATCCGATTTGAGGCCACCCAAATGAGATTAGCCTTTAATTATACAATTAATTTAAATTAATTTTATTGAGAATAGTGGAACAGTGTCTTACTTTATACTACATTATTTAAGGTAACCACCTAAATTTTATTGTCCATTTTAAAGCTTAATTAAATCTGATGCCGTCTTTGTGAAATTATGAAATACTAGCTTCTGCCCGCGGCTTCGCCCGCGTGGCCTAGTAACAATTAGCATATTTTTCTTTAGAAACAAATTCCGGTCCTGCACGGCCCGGTACGGTACGGTTCCATCCGGTCCGGTCGGTCCGGTCAGTCCGGGCCGGTCTGGTCGGTCCGGTCCTGATATGGAACCTACATGCCAATTACCATATTATTCTACAGAAAAAAAAACCGGTCCGGTCCGGCACGCCCCGGTACGGTGCGGTTCCTTCCGGACCGATCAGGTCTGATCCGTTCCGGTCCGGTCCGGTCCTTATATGGACCCTACATGACAAATTTGGCATCTCTAGACCCAGCGGTTTGGGCTGTGCGTCCTCTCGCAACTACGTTTGCGCATACCTCGCTTTCCCGTGGGATTTTGAAAAATCCTTTCTTAGTACATCCCTAGACGTCGTAAGGAACCTACATGCCAAATTTGATATAGCCTCGCAACCTCGTTTGCGTATATCTCGGTTTCCCGTGGGAATTTCGAAAAATCCTTTCTTTGTACACCCCTAGACGTCGCCGTCGTAAGGAACCTACAGTCCAAATTTGGAATCTCTAGACCCACCGGTTTGGGCTGTGCGTTGATATATGTATAGTTATGTCAGTCAGGACTTTGAATTTTATATATATATATATATATGTAGTTCGGTCCGATCAGGTCCAGTCGGTCCGCTCCGGTCCGGTCGGTCCGGTCCTGATAAGGTACCTACATACCAATTAACATATTTCTTCAGAAAAAAAAATCGGTGCGATCCGGTTCGGTCCGGTCCGGCACGGACTCGGTACGATGCGGTTCCTTCCGGACCGATCAGGTCTGATCCGTTCCGGTCCGGTCCGGTCCGTTCCGGTCCGGTCCGATCCGGTCCGGTCCGGTCGGTCCGGACCTTATAATGACCCTACATGCCAAATTTGGCAATTTCGTTTGCGTATATCTCGCTTTCCCGTGGGAATTTTGAAAAATCCTTTTTTAGTACATCCCTAGACATCGTAAGGAACCTACATGCCAAATTTGGAATCTAGACCCAGCGGTTTGGGCTGTGCGTTGATATACCCTCGCAACTTCGTTTGCGTATATCTCAGATTCCCGTGAGAATTTTGAAAAGAAAACACTAAATGTTAAGTTGAGAAAATCGCCACATATTAGTGAAAACCGCATCCAAATCGGTTCAGCCGTTTCTGAGATTAGCGTGTGCAAACATACATACAAACATACAAACAGACGGACAAAAAAAACGGTCCGGTCCGGTTCGGTCCGGTCCGGCACTGGCTCGGTACGGTGTGGTTCCTTCCGGACCGATCAGGTCTGATCCGTTCCGGTCCGGTCCGGTCCGGTCCGGTCCGTTCCGGTCCGGTCCGGTCCGGTCCGGTCGGTCCGGACCTTATAAGGACCCTACATGTCAAATTTCGCATCTCTAGACCCAGCGGTTTGGGCTGTGCGTCCCTTCGCAACTTCGTATGCGTATATCTCGCTTTCCCGTGGGAATTTTGAAAAATCCTTTCTTAGTACATCCCTAGATGTCGTAAGGAACCTACATGCCAAATTTGGAATCTCTAGACCCAGCGGTTTGGGCTGTGCGTTGATATACCCTCGCAACTTCGTTTGCGTATATCTCGGATTCCCGTGGGAATTTTGAAAAGAAACATACACTAAATGTTAAGTTGAGCAAATCGCCACATATTAGTGAAAACCGCATCCAAATCGGTTCAGCCGTTTCCGAGATTAGCGTGTACAAACATACATACAAACATCCAAACATACAAACATCCAAACATACAAACATACAAACAGACGGACAAAATTTTACGAAATTCTTGTTCTATTGCTTATTCTTCATCGCCCTAAACAATTTTTTTGGAAATATATTCAATGTACAGACAAACTTTTTTTACACTTTTATTATATTATAGATGTATCACCATTCAATTTGTCTCCAGAGTTCCACTTGGGGGGTTGGAAGTTTGGGAGGGTTGGCAACGCGTGAGTGAGTGATACCCCCGGTATTGCAAGCGTCTATAGGCTACGGTGACGGACACGGCTTACCATCAGGCCGACCGTATATATATATTGTTTGCCGCCTTTGTGGTATAAAAAAAAATAACACAGAATAAAGCAATTTTGAGTTTGATAATCTCTGACATGAAATGATAGTAGGTAGTCGCCTCGAGGATAGCAGGACCATCTTTAGGATGATTTTTGGTTGCAACATCCAAAATCCTAGTGCAGACATGTGTCTCTAATAAACAAAAACCCTGTTTTGTAACAAAGAAAAGGACGGAGCTGACAAAAAATCCGCTTACAAGATCTGCAAGCAATTTTTTTCTTAAATGGTCCTCCTATCTTCGAGGCCACCGTACCTACGGAGTTTCGACTTTATAAAAATGGAATCTAAAAATACTGTTATAAAACTCGTGGCGTTTCATCGACATCACATTGTAAATCATCTGACTACGTGATTTCGACAAACTCAAAAAATGCTGTTCAGCAAAAAACGAGCGTCCCTTGGGTCGACAAAAATTGTGGCACGAGACACATTGACCGTTTCATTGTGTCGTTTTATTTGAACGCCGAGCGCCCGATCATTTCGTTACCAGAACAAATTCTAAAACGACTACACACTCAAAATACACTCTTATAGTCAAAACGTCTAAAGCTAAAATCAAAAAATATATGCTGCGTTTACATTTGAGTGTTGTTTGTTAGATATTTGTTATAAATTGTACTTTAAAGCAGTGTCAGAGGTTTGATATTTGATTGTAAATGAATATTTCCGTTTGCCGCGGTCTCGTATAGATAGGAGCGGCACCCGCGAGCTGTCACGCGCCCCGTATTGTCGCCGTCGATCTTCGGCAAAAACCAATGTGGAGATAAAAAGAGGACCTGGAGGCTGCCCGTACCTGTGTAACAGTCATTGCACACGAACACTCAAGTACTTCATTGTTTAACATGAAAGTGACTTGCAGCTATCGCATTTGTAAAGTTAACGATACATTCAACTATAGCTGTTAATGTCAAACTAAATATTAATAAAGGGATCATTTGAGAATTAAAATGCGTTTCAGAAACTGTCTGTTAACACTTTAAATGATTATTTTTAAAAAACAAACAAATAAGGTAGAGTCGCTACAACGCCTCAGAAAACAAGCGTATCTGTCCGAGCCCAAATATTTTAGTGTTTTTTTCCTTTAGTACGCGTTTTTCACCTCACGTTCGAATACGAGTGCGTAAGAATTTTGTATGAGAAAGATAAAGCGAACTAGATGGCGGCGCTTTATTTTTCACGCTCGTATTCGACTCTGATCATTTTGCTTGCTCATTATACTTTTGTTTCTGGTGGTAGCTTATAGAATATAATTAAGTATAGAAATCATTGTTATTGTAAGTACACTTTGACTAGAGAAACCATCGAGTACAAAGACAAAAAACCGGAAAAAGCAGATTTTTTTGCGATTTTTTTCAATGTTGCGCCACGAAATTTTGTCCAAATCTAATAAAAATACATATAGAATGAAAGAAATCAGAACTACCCCCTTTAGAGCGGCCCTTTATAGTACAAATTATTAAATGTCACGCGTTTATAAATGTCAATTTTATGAATATATTTTATTACCTTTCCTACTGTCATCTGAGAAATAAAGGAAAAGTATACTGAATTCCTATGAGCAACGTCTTGTCTTGTAAATTCCTTTGAGCTATTGTACTATAAATAATGTATTTTTTACTTTTTATTCAGGAGACTGTACAATAAAGACCAGTTCAAAAGTAATAAAAGGACACTAATGAAAGACTAGAGTTTAAAGGTTCTTGTTTCATTCCCTCGTTTTAGTTTCACACTCGTTTGTGAAGAAAATACTTCCTTATTGCAAAAATACGACACAATTATCCTTTTTATAAAAACAGGTTAAAAATGTTGTCCGCCAATGTTGGTGCCATTAGAGCTTGTCCAGATAAGAACTAAAAGAAAACAGACAGTTTTCTTTTAATAAAGGACCTAATATAATGGTGGGTACACATTTGCGCAACATATCATGTAATGTAACGTAAAACGAGCATTTCATAGTGTGGAGGCAGTGCTGTGTTCTTTCACCACCGATCGCGGTGAGCACGTGTGTTACATGTTCAAATTAGCCCGGTGGCTCACTTTAAAATGTGAGCAAGTAAGCCACTTAGGTACTTTTTAGGGTTTCGTAGTAAACTACAAGGAACCCTTATAGTTTCGCCATGTCCGTCTGTCCGTCCGCGGTCTAGCGCCTAGACGCAACTGTAATTTGGTATGTATAATATTAACAATGCTAACAAAGTGGTAGAACAAAATTTTTAAAATAAAATTTTTTGGGGTGTGTGGGAATGAAAATGTTTTTTCGCACCGACCCCATCTTGTGGGGTATCGTTAGATAGGTCTCTTAAAAACATCGAGGGTGAGGAAAGATCACTTTCCGATACAATGATCCGTTTGCGAATTATTTACATTTAACGTGTCAATTGTCGTTTTGCATGGTGGTCCCCCCCCCCTCTATCTCCGAAAGTCTTGTGTTTAAAAATTTGTTAGTAGTCCATATAGTGAACCTACAAGGAAAACTACAACGGTTAAGGTGGCACCACTAGTTACCGAGTAATAGCCGACGAACTTGAAGTAAAATTTGTGTGACGAAAACGTACAAATGTCACAGAATATGGCATTGTACTCATCTGCAAGCAATAAATGCTTAGCCAATACGGAACCCTACATTGTGCGTGGCTCGACACGTACTTGCCCCGTTTTTTTATATTTTTATTTTGGGAATAATCAGTTTCGTGAACTGAACCTAAGCTCTTTCCCTGAGCAAGAAGAACGTTCTAAAATCTCCAAACGAATTTTTCACAATTAAGTTATTGTTAGAGGTACTGCGCGTCATTATCCCCGACAATTATTAATAGATAATACCTATTAATAAGTTAAAAAAAGATATATGTTAATAACAGTTATTTTACTCTGAAAAACCAAATAGCTGGTTACCTGTTGAACCCATATTTAACTTAAAGCGTTCCATTAATTAGTCGAAAATTGGTACGAGTAGGTAGAATTTACATATTCAAATTAACTCGAAATTGGATTTCATCATCAATAGTTGGGCGTACTCATCCCACTATCCTGGGATATGAGTCTTCTTTCATTAAAAACGGTTTAAAGAGTAATAACCACTACGCTGCTTAACTGTTCAATTCAGTAATACTATGATTTTCATGAAAAACACTAAGTAGTTAATGATCTGAATATTTACCATATAAAACTATCCCATGTATTCATTGGGATAATTTTATCCCTGAAATATTCCTGTGAATAATAAACATAAAAAACCTTGCGCAGACAAAACCGCGGGCGAGTAAACAATAAAAGTCGGAATTTCTTTTGTATTTTTATTTATGAATCTATATCCAACAATGAACAGGAATCTTTAAATCTTAAACAGAATCAAATGGAAAATTGAGTATTCATACAATTTTAAAGTTTCGGTTTATCTATACGATAAATCAGCGATAAAATATAATAGTGGATGCTTCCCACAGCTACCGTAAACCTAGTATTATCTGATCGTAATAAACAAATACAACGGTATTTTTATGGACACTATCATCACTGCTTAAATTAATGTAATTAACGCCCACTATCACACAATACATAGAGTAAGCAGTATCACCATTTGGGGCAATCAGCCTTTAGCAACATTTTAGACCTTCCCCATACATACATCGTGATGTTTTATCCTACACAGTTGTCGAGATCTTTTTAATGACATGGTACTCAGAGAAACCAAACAAACGAAGTAAGAATTGTATTTTCTCATGAAAATTAAATGAAAAAAAATATGTAAATGTGGTTTTGTATTTACATTTTGATTACGTCTAGTATTCGATTAAATTAGATCAGTTACCTAAAAACTTAAACTTAGTTTGGGGGCTTAGGTTTCTCTGCAACTAACTGTACCAATGTGTTAATCTACTTCTGTTGCCGACCGTACAAGTTTTATAGTACAGAATTTTAATAGACAAGCTAACTTTGTTCACAAAAAAAATCAAATCATTATACTCTATTATATATAGTTAAGAGGACACGAACCGAACATTTTGAATGGAGTGGTGTTACTGGTAATAAATTTTATACTGTGTTATCAAACTACATTGATTGGAAGTTAAGCACGTGGGTAGATGTTTTAAGATATGAAAACCAAATATCTGGAATAATACCGCGAAGTGTTTTCGTATGCGAAGCATTTAGTGCAACGCTTAGAAGAATGCCTCTATGGGAAATAGAGGGCAATAAAAGGAGGTTTTTGTGGGAAGGTAAGGTGTGAATGACCGTTGTTTTGATGGGTCTACAGATGGGTCGATTTTTTTGTCACCCAATTGTGCCAAAGACACTCCTTTTTTGTATATCTTTAAAAAAAAATTGTCTAGTTTTTTAAGCCATATTTTTGTCTGTTATTCACTTTCGTTTTTCTCACGTACTAATTCCAATTTTTCCTTCTATTATTATTTTCTTTCACATTTCCTACTAACCGTAACACCATTTTACACCATGTTTATATTGGCATATGCTTGTATAAACTGCGTTGATGTTTTATGTAATACTAGGCAGATATTCATGGTTTTACTCGCGCAATACTATTGTTCCTGATGTGATGGTCGAGATAAAATATATCCTATGTTAATTCAGGTACTCTTATACCAAATTTAAAGAAAATCATTACAGTCGTTTTTGCGTAAAACAGTAACAAAAATTCATACTGTTAATTTTACAAAGCTGTAAAAGTGACAGTTTGAAAGGTCTACCTTGAACCGACACGCCATAGAAATAACCCGAATAACAGATAGTTCTAGAAACGCTTTAAAATTTTAACTCCACATTAAAACGGCCTTTACACTTGGCTAAATTCAGAGTCTAACAAAAGAGATGGTGCCATACGAATACGCGAGAAGCACTTACAACTTCTCACTTCTTAGTATTGCACCATCTCTTTTGTTAGACTCTGAATTTAGCCAAGCGTAAAGCCCGTTTTAGTCTCAAGTTATCTCTTTGTGGACAGTGACAGCCATAATCATGGTAACGTGTTATTAACTTTTTAAAAATTGTTTTGAGGAATTCACCATAAATAAGTAATTTGTTTATAATTAAATAGCAAAGTAATTTGCTGTAATAATGTAGTATTGGACCTTAATTGAATCAGCTTGTACATTGTTATGTTTTTATTATAAGAAGTCGACCATAACAGATAGCATTTAAATTTATGGTTAGGCACCATAAATTCTTGTTATAGCCTTGTGTTGTGGGAGGTGTGAGAAAATGGTATTATTATAATATATCCAGGTGTAAGCGTTTGCATTAAGATTTGCGATAATTCCCACTTCTTGTACATACTGTCGACAGCTTGAAAGAACCGGGTATATCCGGTTCTAACAGATTGCACATAGGACCGTGTTGTAAAATAATATAAGAATTACATATAAGTAACGTATGCTGACGTGCCATAACACAGGTTACATAATGTAATTATAGCCATACTAAAATAGACGTCATCATAGCCGGAGCGGACAGCAAAATATACCCACCATAAACCGTTTGGAGTCGAAATTTTTAAGCCCATCTACATATTAGTGCGAATTGTCGTTTCTTTACTTATGATTATTCAAATAAATAAATAAAAATATATAGGGACAATTCATACAGATAATTCAGTAAGCTTGACACTCCTAGAAAAGTAATAATTATTAAAATTATTTTAGAGTGGTAAAACATTTAAGAAATGACTTAATTCAGTGAGTGAGAGATTAGAAACCAAACTAATCCCCCATCCCTTTTCTCGTTCTTTCCTCTTTTGTCCTCCCTATTATAAAGGTGGGAATGGTTCAGGAGATCAGGTGACTGCATACACGTTTGCCAACCTCTTCCATAACAAATAATATATTTTGCGATTTGACTGCGACATAAACGCAGCGTGTTTTTAAAAGTTTATTCGGTATACCGTGCAACCGGTTCGTTGTACCTAATTAAGAAAGCAATTCTCCAGTAATTTATGATCAATAAAATAATGCAGAGGTAGACCGCACTTATTGGTTGACAAAGGGGGTGTACTGTATACTTAATTTTGCATTTTTATACGAAATTTCGTATACATGTTATTAGTAAATGCGTTCCTTAATGACGCGAGAATGAAAAGTACCAAAGTTTTTTACATCGTTGACCATATCTTCATGATACATACAGCCAGTTTCTGCAACGCATTTTTAAAGTTGATGCCACATTAAAGTTGTCACTGTCAAACTACAGAAGAAAAAAAGAGATAGCCCAAAGACTTAATTTGGAATAAAAAATTTAACTGGCTGATACTGGCTGTTAGAATTTTTCCTTGGGAAGTATATTTGTTTTATGATAAACAAGCACAAGCAGCAGGTCAACTGATGGTAAGCAATCACTGTTGCCTAGATTTCCAATATATATTATATTATATACCTATAATACAGGCCTCGCCTGGCTTAGGCACCGTCTCCCACATTTCACTTGTATAATGTTGCCATTCATTGTATTTTTATTTTGTGTGTAACAGATGGTACTGTTGTTTTATTTTTCTAGGCATAAGACTTTGTAATTGTTACCTTTGTGGGAGAAATAAACGTATTTATTATTATTATATTGTTTCGTATATGGGGAAAACATTCAAACAAGCAATGCTGCGGATTTTGTTTATCATCACTACATAGTATAAAACAAAGTCGCTTTTTCTGTCCCTTTGTATGCTTAAATCTTTAAAACTACGCAACGGATTTTGATGCGGTTTTTTTTAATTGATAGAGTGATTCAAGGGGAAGGTTTTAAAGTATCATACATTCCAAAATTCCCACGGGATACACGCAAACGAAGTTGCGCGGGTTTCGCTAGTTTATTATATTTGGTGATGGCGTGGCTAGCAAGCAACGGATAGTTGGTCTATCAAACTTTTGTTGACAAACGAGCCGACGGGTCACCTGAAGGAAACAATCTACGATTCTGCAACCGTTCCCTAAAGCCTATCCGCTGTTCGTCGACAGGACTTTTAATTCTGTTTCGTCAGCAGACTCACCTATGGACATATTGCTGAGAGAACCTTTCATCTTCGTCAGTTTCGACGACAGGCTTTTGCAGTTACAGAATGTTTTAGCTACGCGACGATAAACCTGTGACTCTTTTAACTATAGACCATTCTATCTAATTTATTCCATAAACACCCGCAACTCCGAGAGAGCCACGGGTGCGTTGCTAACTTTTATGTGGGTTTAAGTTCCGCATAAGGTAAATATATGTGTATTAACTTACAAAAAACTATTATCAAGTTGGATACTAGGTGCCGTTGTGTAATACATCCAGGGATATTAGTTCTTATAATGTATCGAGCAAGTTGACAATCACGACCTGTTTTTAACTTTTATTCCATATATAGGCACACTGCACAAACTTGAAACATTAAGTGGGTGAAATATTGTAGTCAGGTTTTGTGGAATCTATAATCTCAAAATACTAATCTTAACTTGTTTCTTTTGTGAGAAATGACTGCATATAAAACCAGCATTTTTAACATATAAAAAAACGCAGATAAGATTTAGTAAAATAATATATTTACATTACATTTTATTATATGTATATTTAGGGATTTTAAATATAGATGTATATTTAGTAAATTAGTTAAATTTTAATAAGGGCCGCTCATAATTACGTAGCTACTATGAACAACCACAACATTTAACGTTTAAAATAACATTGTATTGTTTATTAAAGGTTGATGCGTCTGTAATGTTTCTAGAATTAAAATACAAAAAGATACACCAAATATTATTTTTTTTGTTTTTTTAAGACACTTCTTTTTTACTGTTATTTTGTTTTAACTTGTGTATATAAAAACGGATCTTATAAAGATAGAAATCTTTTCTTTCCTTACATTTTTTTTTTAAATTTTTATAATAGCCATCCCCTTGTTCCCTCCACACGTCTCTGTTTCCCTGTCCATAGCAGTTACGGACTCCAGCTAAGGTTTTGTACTATTAATATTGATTAATAAAAAAGAAACATACTTTGACTTGGCAACCTGAGACTTGGAATACCACACATTAAACAATAGTATGAGAGACAATAGAACTATAATATTACGTAAGCAACAATGTAGTTTGCCTATTATAAAGCGATATAAACCGGAGTGTGGAGAGATAGGGACAACACTATGATTTATTATTGTCTATCTATACTACTTTAACCATTGTTGCATACAATTGAAGATAAAATACAAAAGTAATTTATAAAATTATGACAGAGTATAATAATATTTGTACTTTTTGTTTAATATATAACGTCCTAATTTATTAATGAACTTCCTTTTGACACATGACTATATAGGTTACATATGATCGTTTAAGCAAGGAAATAATGGTCTAGTATTCAGTAAAAAAAAAGGCATTAAATTTAGAAATACTCGGTAAAATGCACCTCTTTTGTAGCAGCCATCCGTCGGTAGAAAAAAAAGGTTTAAAATGGTTGAATATAGATGAATTTATGTAGTACCTAAGCAAATTTTACTAACTACTTACTATACAATCAATTTTTTTACTGGATACTGGACCATTAATTCCTTGCTTAAACATAAATCATAATAATATGTAACCTATATGTGTTAAAAGGAAGTTCATTAATAAATTAGGACCTTTTATATTAGCAATAGAGGCTACTGGATATCTGCATGATTACACGGGCAAATTCATTGTTCTTTCAGAAGAAGTTCATTAAAAATTGAATATACTTATACATTTAAGTCCATATCAAACATCAAAATAACATATGTCTTTATGATGTAAAGACTTTAGTTGTTATAGAAAAATCTATAGCTTGGAAAGACATTAAGGTTTGTTTTTTGGTTAAGAAGTCAGAAGATAAACAGACCGACTGTTCGACTGACTTATTAATAAATGTTAATTGGTAACAGTATTTCTGTTAGGATTTGAGTGTTAATTATAAACTACGAGTTAAAATCAGTGTGAATTATTTACGTACCACGATACAAATCTGAATACCGAATGTGATAATGTTATAATTTTTTTTATACAACAAAGTTGGCAAACAAGCATACGGCCCGCCTGATGGCAAGCGTCACCGTAGCCTATAGACGCTTGAAATACCTGGGGTATCACACACGCGTTGCCAACCCTCCCAACCCCAACAAGTGGAGCTCTGGAGACCTTACTCACCGTAAGAACACAACATGGCCGAGACCAATGCTGTTTGGCTACGATCTTCTGTAAGGTGGAGGTTCTTCCCCAGACGGGCTGATCCGATTTGAGCGGAATATCCGCTGTGCCCTACCTCTCATAAATATAATTTTAGTTTAAGATAATACACAGGCCAATTCTGATAATCCATACTACCTAGACAATAATCTTTTAATCTTTATCAACATATTAATCACAATCATTATTCAAAAAGACCAATCTCATCAAACAACATCCGCGCATATTTGAATCTCATGCCGAGTTGATATTTTATTTATATTATTTTCATAGTCAAAGTGACTTATCATAATAATCAATTTGCCGTCAATGCTGCCCGTTTCTCTAATGGCCATAGGCAAGTAGCTAAATGTTATCGGCAATTGTCAATCAGTACATTTCAAAAGTAGCCGTCTGTACCCCGTTAGGGCGAGGTCAGAGTGACCTATCAACTATTGGCTAGCTCATTTAATATTATTTTTACACAGGTTACTTTTTTTTTGTTTATGGTGAGGAAAATGTATACTGCATGTCCAGTCGCTTGAGGAAGCGGTGGGGGTTCTGCCGGGATCATCCCTGGACCACTTGAGGGGCATAGCTTAGGACTTGCGTAACTTTGTCTGCGTAGCGTAATTATTATAAAGCCTTAAATGTGATATATAATACAAAATCAATAATCATAGTTTCTGAATTAACACGTTCAACAAAACAAATTCTTCAGTTTTATAATATTAGTACAGATATTGGTTACGAAGAATGAAACTGTTATTTTATTATCAACAGAACAATTTGAGCTATTAAATTGTTAGCTATTCATTGTTAGAGAATCTATTTAGTTACTAACAATTAGAACTATTGAAATTCCATCTCAGCTTATAAAATTAGCGTAGCTGAAAGCTGTTTATAGTCTCCTTAAGAGACCAACTTTGTAAACTACTAGACGGTAATACTCTTATTTGACCTGTAGAGTTATTCTAGAAAAAATCCGATCGATCGGCATTGAATTGCTATTTAGGTGGGTACTCTTCTCAGAATTACACTATCGCTAATTAAATAGTATAAAGTTTTAAGATTACTAATTAGAATTGTAAATTAGAAATAAAGTTACTATTATATTCCAGAAAACCTAGGCTACCTGACTGCGCCCACATGCACTATAAGTTTACAAACTATTCAGTAGTCAAAGTTCGCCGTTCTAACCGTACCCTTATTGTGGAGAGTTCTTATTGTTTAGTGATCCGTGGTTAGTAGATAATCCGTACAAATTATAGTTACTGCTTAATAAAAGTGCCGCTTTTTTCCAAGACTGGCGAACATTATATTTATTGTATTCAATGCTACTTCACCAAAGAGTGACATGTAGCTCAATCCTCGTAAATAGCATTCTTGAGGTTGTCGGATTTTCGGATCCTCCTTACGTCTGTAAATGCTAGGTCCTATAGTCGTTAAGTCTTGTCTTAAGCAGTGTTGCAAAAAAATGCTTTAAAACCCTACATATGAAAGGAGAGTCATTGAGCAGTGGGTGATGGTGAAATACTCCTGGGATTATAATCTTAGGATAAACCAGTAGCTTCAGGAAGATACAATAGAGTACAACGACCAATAAGTCTCATTGAAACTCAAACCGACCAGTTAGCTGTGTAATATCAATTTAAAATTAACGGAAAATCCTAATTCGTGCTCTTGAAACTACTTTACTAATTGGTTAACGTATGTACACAATCCGATTTCATATAGTTTAGCATTTAGTAGGTAGTATAGTCTGTCAAGAGCATCTAAACGTAACAATTCAATGGCGTTCGAGCGGAATTATTATCAGGAGTAAGGCCCTTTTTCCTAAACCCTCTGCGGCTGACGTGGCACGACGTCTGACAGATGCCGCAAAATGTAAAACTGTTGTCAGAGTGGTTATTTTGTTAATTGTAACTACCGGGTTCTATTTACTCACTCATGGTGTGCCACTGAATTGTGAGATCACGTCTGTTGCAGATGGTTAAAAAGATATACGGAACCGCTCTATAGTGTCTCGTACACACTTGACAGGCCTTTGATATATTCCATTATACATATGGAATTCAAACTTAGATCAAGTGTTGTGATTAGTATTGAAGACTAATGCAATGGACCAAAATAAATGTTCTGATGTGTCCCGTTCTTTGTATTATTTATCACGCTCTATCTACGGAATCGGTAGCTTGGTTAAGTTATAGTTATTCTTTTGATTTTTTTAACTATCAGCAGTTGTTGCTTAGACAAGTCCATTGCCTCAGCCGGTTTTACCAGTTGCTAATAAAGTCCCGAATAAATTATGTGCCAATTAAGAAAATGTCTAATGCATTTTCTTCACTAGAATTATTGTCAAAAAAACTGTCAGTTTGACCAATGAGCTCTTTTTAATGAAAAATGCAAAATATAGCTTCTAAATACTATATTATTTTTTTAAAACAACCCCCTCTAGGAGACGACTTTTCGAAACGATGTCACTGGACTCAACCTTAGACGAACATCTGTATTTTGGCTTCATATAACAAATTCAAATAATATTCCAAAGCACAACTCAATTAACAAAAACAAGATAAGGAGTATGAAAAGGGTGGCCAGGACCAGGAGCTAGGAGTTAGGTGTTATTGACTTGTGTCTACAGGCCCGTCCAATCACCGGGTCGGACGGGCGCAGGTGCGCTGCGCCTGAGTTCCACAAGAAAAAAACGTTAAGCGGCACGTTTATAAATAGTTACGCTTCGGAGCAGGACCGAGGGGATACAATCAATATTAGTTACTTGTAGAAGTCTTAATTTACTTTTAAAAAATAAATTAAAAATATTCAAATAGTGATCTTGTCAGGCCCTTTCTGTAGTCATAGTATGTGTGGTCGATGTTCAGTTATAATTATACTTTCTATCGTGTGGAATAAAAAAAAAACTATAATAAAAAAAATAACCAAGAGAAAAATATTATACTGTACAAATTAATAATGGCCAGTAGCATTAAACAATACTGGCAGATTACAAAGCACCCCGTATCAATCACGTGAGACAGGTATTATGGTTTATATTTTTTTTTACTCCTAAACATGCCAGTAGGAAATAAACATAGGTCAATGAAAACACGAATCAATAAAAAAAAAAACTAAATCGAATGATGTTGACACTGGCAACTTTGTTATACATTTTTTTTGTATTGAATATACTTCCTCGTATTATTTAGTTTTTACTGAAGCAGTTATTCTAGTTGGTAGTACTAGTATTATCGAATGATGTTAAACGAATAAAAAAATCGAGCGACTCTCACGACGCAAACATCTTTACAGCGGATGTTATTCAATTGCTCCTACAATTAAGAATAATTATATAGAGTTGAGTTTTTGCGTTAGAAGAGTGTTCGATAGCAATTACTGCAACTGTCGATAATCACAGACGCGGGAACGAGTGGATGTCAATCGGATGAAATTACAGAGCGAACTAGCAATAGTGCGTGTGATTGGCTTTTGCTAATCACAGAAAGTTTCTGTGGTATTTTCAAATCCTGCTTTGGCATGTTGTTGATAAGTAACATGGTAATAAGTAGTGTTCACGGACTAATTGCTTAAAGGGAGTCACATGCTCTGATTGAATAATCTTTCATTTTAGAGTTATCCTGATTTCTAACCAGATGATTCACATAGGTATGATCACACGTTTTTCGAAATATAATTTTTTTGGACAAGCTTCCACCCGATATATATATATATCGGGACAAGCCCACCACACATTCCCACCACTGTGTCTCCTGTGTAGCCAGGATCAACAACGGCGACCTCAGATAGACAATAAGCAATGAAGCTTATTGACTATCTGAGGATATATATATATATTTCACCATCGAAAGTAGCCGAGCAAACAATTAATATAAGTAAAGGAGGTGATACAATAGAAAAACCCACAATAAGAGGGCCAACCATGAATAACCGAAAGTACGGACAGACGTTTTGAACCTAAATATCTGGTTTCGTTATTTCGGATCGACACTTTCATAGTAGACCCGAAGATTTTAATACGAACGTCTACAAAAAAAAAAGTGTTAGCCACCCGATAGAAGGATAGTCATAGTTTCGAATAGTATTTATAAAATATCCTCTAAGATCTGGAATACAAAATTTTTGCGCCGCAGCCTGCCAAATATAATTCAATCATTACTATTCCCAAATACTATAGAAGACTAATACGCACAGCTTCGGAAGAATTCGGGCAAGACGCGACACTAGCGCCCCTACGGCATGAGGGCGGCATGAGGTGAACGATTTCAAAACTTTTGTGCGTTTTGTATGCAAAATGTTATAGCGCCCCTAGCGGCATGAGGTGAACGGAGGTTTTTTGTATGCAAAATGTTATAGCACCCCTAGCGGCATGAGGTAAACGGAGGTTGCCAAGTCATTGTATGAGAAACGTCAAGAGCTGTGCGTATTAGTCTTCTATAGTATTTGCTATTCCTACATTATTGGCATAAAAAATCACCAGCACTGGATTCAGGGACCTACGGTTAATAACTTGCTGCCACCGCTCCTACACTAGAAACTGACACGCATAAACTCCCACAGCCGTATTAGATATCATAGCCAAAGATTATTAACGTTTAAAATTGGTATTTTAAAATATCTTTTTGTGGTATAATTCCTTAGATACTTACTAAATCACGCAGACAAGTTTATGAAATGTCTCATCAAAAACCACTAAAAAGTGAGTACAATAATAAAACTTTTAAAAGATTTTTTTACGAAATATGCATGTCGTTAACCTCCACATAATTGAGTCGTAAAACTAAAATTGTTATCATAAAATAACTATTTATTTGAACTTTTACATTAAATTATTATCTGTGGATGGTATAAAGTTCTATTCTGTCTTTTTTATCATCTAAATTCTAATCCACGCTAAGGTATTTGCTACAAATATCTTTCATCAAGTTTTTAGAAATTAATTAAATTAAAAATAATTTTAGAATTTAGAGTCCTAGCTTTGAATATAAGTTTGGTCCACCATTCTCTCTCTCATTCCAATGAGAGAAAGAATTATGAACGGCGACGTGTGAAAATAAGAAAGGCCGTTGTCCAACGGTGTCAAAAATCACAACTTAAAAATGGTTAAGTACTACTTCTGCAACGTAAGTAGGTACAAGTTTAGTAAAAGATATTTGGATGTGTTCTTCCTAAGACCTCATGCGGATTTTCTAGATGTCTCCAAAAGTTATTCTTTCCCACGAAATTATTGTCGTTTCCTTTCATGAATGTGCGATTTAGCAGTAATGGTGTTTTGTATTAGAATCGTGACCGAATATAATGACCATGACTGATTTGTGGGTGATGACGTCGCATGCCCAAATGCCCCATGTGATAATGCAGCGGAACTCAGTGACAACATACGTATAGATTAAAAACGATCCAAGTGGAACGTTGGTTGGTTTAGTGAGGGTTGAGTTCTTGAGAGAACCCACATTGGCATAGCACAGCTTGAAATAAGAATTTTCAATTTAGAAGAATTCAAATGGAAGCTTTTTGCGATAAATTCTATTTGAATCTTAATTTTGAGGTACAGCTCAGCCAAGAAATATTCCTATTCTATTACTCTTTATCACACAATCAAAACTAATAACAAAGTAATATCATTTATTTATATTGCAACTGGATCCTTCCAAATACAATAGTCTTCTGTTGGAGTACTAATCTTATATTCAGTTACACGCGTAAATGTATAATAAATGAACCATCGAACCTTGACTCAGCAACTCCTGAGTTCACATTTCCTTTCCTCCTTTCAAACTTTGTTATCAGTAATCCCAATTTTGTTTCAAAACAAAGCCTCTTCAAATTACACATTTTACCGAATCCCCAATTCCCAAACCAATTTCGATATATATCATTCCATCCCACAGGTTGCACAAATAAGGATCAAGATTGCTTGTGTAAAAAAGAATCAAGTGGCCTCCAGAATTTAGCTGCCTTTAAAAGAGGCGACGCTGAGGACAATACACAGAGCGCTGGCTGTGGCACTGACACGGTGTTTCCCCTCGTCCTAATCCAACTACTTGCGCTATTGTTCAATGAAAATGCAATTTTTACACAATCCAAAATAAACTTTATTTGCGAAGAATTAAGACCTAAATTTATAACACCAAAACCACTTCTAAATTATCTCTCTATTTAAGCGGAACTTAAGTTGTGATTCATTTTGCTCGGCAAAAATATATCTTCTTCTTTTGCTGTTACAATTTATTTTTCTCTGACCCAAATAACGACAGGTGATTTTATTTTCGGTGAAATGTGCCGACACCTCGCTGCATTTAAATATAATGACACAATGAAAAGGCTAAATTTGTCGTCGTACTTACGAGGTTTTGCTTTTCCCCTTTTTATATTTTTTCTCGTAAAAAGACTGATGCTCTGTTGGGTACGTGATGGAAATAAATGCCTTTTCTTGGACATTTTATTTGCGACAGAGTCAAGATAATAGTGACGACAGAACAGCTTTTATAGAATTTTTATAAACGATAGAAAAATACTTTTCAATATCACACAGCTGGGAAAAGGTCTCTTTTTCTCCAAATATATTTAACTGCTTTTTTCTCTCTATTCCTATAGAATTTAGTTAATTCTATTCATATCTTTTTGTTGTCATCTTGCGCTTTACCCATTAACATAATCTAAAGGTGTCGTGTTGTCCATAGTTCAGATTACATGCGAAAAACCGAGACACAGAAAACAAAACAATTTCAATGTGAAGATCGTTGATAAAAGATTCTAATTCTGGTATTATAAGAACAATTCCTGAACCCAAGTGCCACAGAAACTAAAGTACTACTTTAACTTGTATGTTAGAAACACTGGTTAATGCTTCAAAGCGGACTCAGTAAGTACTTCTTGTATACATTGCTTTGAAACTCTTGTTAGGGGAAGAGTAATGGCCATCATTGATTTCCACAGTGTTCACTATTTCAAATCCTTGTAACGTAGTGTGGTAATGAGTCTGGTTTACTCTATGTTTGAGTAGTTTCTTCGACCGTCTCTGGTTTATGTATTGTCCCGGTGCTAAACTGTAATTATTGTTTATAAATAGACACGGATATTCATCATTATTAAAAAACATACCCTTTTATAAACAAAGGATTAGCTAAAACCTGTTTTGTTGCTTTCATTTTAGATAAAACTTAAACGACGACGACGTGAGGACGTAACAAAACAAGCGACTGATCTTTGTTTGTTAATAAGGTTATTTTTTTTAATTTACAGGTTTTGAAAAACATCTGTTGAAAAGCTGAACGAAAGTTAATAATAAATATTGAAAATCATGATATAGAGGTTATTTTACCATGTAGGTAGAAAGTATTGGATGTAAACGTGAGAATATTTTCGCCAAGTCAAAGAACCGAGTAATTTACGTTAATTTCCAGTAGACAATGACAGGAACTATCCGTACCGACAATTTGTTACGGAGTTCGCTTATGCTTTGTTCGCTCGGTTTGTTTTTGTCTCAGGATTGTCCTACGCATTTATGGTACCCTAGTAAATGGACGAAATTAGTTGCCCGTGAAATTCCGTGTAGGAATAAAAATATGTTTTTACAAGACAATAGGTTAATGATGACTTGGTGGATATTGTACTTAAGTAGCCCGCCATGTTAGCCGCGTTTAATTTTATGCACAGCAGCGTCATCTACTTTATAAAGCGCCATTAACTCCTCCGACTGACGACCTCCGTGGCGTAATGGTTACCACGCCAGACCCAGAAGGTCCGGGGTTCGATCCCCGGTCGGGTCATGATGAAAAACGAACTTTTTCTGATTAGCCTCGGGTCTTGGATGTTTATCTATGTATGTATTTGTTATCTATCTATACTCTATACTAATATTATAAAGAAGTAAAGTTTGTATATTTGTTAAATTGTAAGGGGTAATCTCGGGATCTACTGAATCGATTTTAAAAATTCTTTCACCAATAGAAAGCCACATTATTGCTGAGTGTCATAGGTTATATAAAAAATCGAAAAATAAAAAGGCTTTTACGTGGTAGTCGGTTTTGCAAAGTGAATCGGAGAAAAAAAGGTGTACTAAAAAAGGATTATTAAAATTATGCCCAACGAAGTGGGCACGGGTCAGCTAGTAAAATATAATATCGTTGAGTTAGTATCCCATAACACAAGTTTCGAATTTACTTTGGGGCTAGCTCAATCTTTTTGAGACTTTTGAGCAAATCTTGCGGAAATTGCATACTTTTCGGGATAAAAACTGTGTTAATCCAAGATATCAATAAGATAATAAAAATTGGGCCAGTCATTTGAGCGTGAAGAAGTAGGTAACACAATATACCTACTTACAAACTTTTGCCTTATGAAGGCAAAAGTTATTATTAGTGGGATTTTCAGCCTCATTCCCAAACTTTTATTTTAAACTGTGTAACTGTGTAGCGCAGTCTTTAACTATCATCTACCATGTTTCGGAATATGAAAGGCCACGTATAATCAAATACTTCGCTAATAATAGCTACGTAACTGTAATTGCATCTTGATATCAATGTTATATGAGATGAATCGAGAACAATAAGCTTTCACATCATTACAGACGTTAATAGATGGCGCAACGGTGCTAATCAAATGTTCTAAATCTTGATTCATTCTCGATATGCATATCACATGTCGACTGAAATGATACTTACAACGGAATTTGATTGGTTATAATCTATAGCTCTTTATCTTACGCTGACGTAATCTATATAAAGATGGCGGAGGCATTCGCGCCCCTTACCGTAGGAATGGCAAGGTTTCAAATGGTAATTTTTATTAACATTTATTAACAGTAGGAATGAAGACGGTTTTAAAAATAAAAAGGAAATTTTTAAAAACCAATTTAAAAAAACATCTTTAAATATGAAAGAATGTTCAAAATTGGATATTTACCTATACCGGCTTTTATTTCTATCCATCTTTCCATCTTCTTATTAATTAGAGGTCTACCACATGTTCGTTCGGTGCGTTAGCGTGAAGGAGCTTTCAAACAAGAAACCGTGTTGTCTAAAATCCGGCTCCGATCAAAAGATAGCATCAAACCGTTCTAGATAATTCCTAATCAAGCTCACAATCGGAATAATTATTTGCAGGCTATAGAATATATTTATATTAATGTGTCTCGGCACCTGGCACTTACATGGACTTGCAGCAAATGCTGCCTTGTTTGTTCTCCAGTGATCTCAATGCTGAGAATGAAATGTTATTTCCTATGGAGAATTGTAATTGAATAATTTGAATACAATACAATATACGAGAGTATATTGAGTATCGTATCTAGTTTATCGCTAACTTGGATAAACATTAAAATTTCGACTTTTTATTTTAAAATGCAACTGTATTTAGAACACATTTATAGTGATTTAGTGATTATTTTCTGTACTGTTTTGAATACTTGTCTTGCAACAAAAAATAGGCGTATTTGACGTACTTAACCAGTTCAACGCGACCAAATCTACCCAAGATATAGGGAAACAAAACAATAAGATTAAGATAAGAAATATTGATAGATTCGAAGTTTGAATTTGAATAATAGAGTTTCCACTCACGGTGTCGATCGCCAACAGATAAAAAAAACAGAAGGCGAACGTTGAACAAAATTTATTTAGAAAATATGCGTTATATTAATTCGTGTACCGCTTCTGTATCTGAGATAATTTCATAAAATTAATCTTCGTTAGATACGTATCAGCAGATGTTGGATATGAAGTAGACGGCTTAGATTTCCGAGATAATACGCCATAGGCGCGCGTGCCCACCAATTCGAACCCGAGTTTACCTCTCCAAAGATGGTAAGCCCGTTTGTGTCGGTATAAAGCCCTTTCTACACTAAAGAACCCTTTCTAAGCGAAAAAGTTTTTGGTTGAAATTCGTCCACTATATTTTTTTGGTTCCATTCAAAAGGTTTTACAGGTTTCTGAGAAATCCCTGTTGACCTATATGAGATAAATACATTAATAATTTATCTGGCTTTTCTAGATATTATCAGTCAGGACGTTATTAAATCAGCGCTTAAAAAAGATTGTGTTTTATTTTTAAATTTTAATAACTTAATATGGTTCATGTTGTTTCAGTTAAAACACAATCTTTTTCTAGATGTTATATTTCAACCCGATCAATAACATGACATCCACGGTATCACCAGCGCAAATTGTATCCTCCGGGTATAATAAAAATCTATTTTCGAGAAAAAAGTATTGCTTTAAATGCACCAATAACCCAAACACCAATATGCAGAATTTTAGGATTTTCAATTTCAGAATATCAGAATTCGTTGTCCTAAGGTTGCCTTTAGCAATAAGGTCGACTTATTGTCTGCGTTTTTTTAAATATGTAACACCCCATATGTCATTAAATGACCAAAGATTTTATTACTAATGGGATGGGGGATTGTGTAATTACAGAAAACAATATAATATGATTAAAATGAAAAGTAACCATTAGCAAAAGATACAAGCTAACCGTGGGAAGGGAGACCTACTCGACATTTCTCTTGTAAACCGAACCAGATGTTTCCCACAAGACTTGTTCTGTTTTAGATAACTGGAGTACTGGTATGTTTTTAACATGTGGGCCATCACTTTAAACTCTTTTAGAATGTTATAACATTTTAATCAGTAGGTTTAGATACCATCTGAATATATTAGTAATTTATTTGATACTTTTAAAATGTTACAAGTTTATAATTGCTAGCGTCAAACGTATTTAATTAAACAGAATTTCGATATTAAGCATGTTCCGCGAAAAAATGTCACTAACGGTGGGAAAATCGTGTGTGAAAACTCGTTGCGTGGTTTAGGGAGATTTTTATTTTTATTTTTTATACCACACAGGTGGCAAACAAGCATACGGTCGGCCTGATGGTAAGCCGTCACCGTAGCCTATAGACGTAAGCAATACCGGGGGTATCACTCACGCGTTGCCAACCCTCCCAACCCCCCCAAGTGGAGCTCTGGAGACCTTACTCACCGTAGGAACACAACAATGGCCGAAACCAATGCTATTTGGCTACGATCTTCTGTAAGGTGGAGGTCCTTCCCCAGACGGGCTGCTCCGATTTGAGCGGATATCCGCTGTGCCCTACCTCTCTCAAGATTTATTTGATATACAGACAGACAGAAAAAACAGAGTGCGACATTGTAAAAAAGTGTTTTTTCAGTTGTTGCTGTAGGCTAGGTAATTTTTTTTGGATTTAGGTAGGCTGTAAATTACTAAAGGTCTACTAAATCCACTTAAAAACGGTCAAGTGCGAGTCGAATACGACATAATGTCTGTGCGTAGCAATTATCGGTGTGCAATTTTAATATATTTCAAAAATGTACAGTCAGGGGAACATTGAGCTTTACATTTGCAGTACAATTTTGGCTCTTATGACCATAGTTTTATTAAATACTAGCGTAAGATTGGCAATGCAAAAGAGATAGACCTACACGTTGGTTAGAGCGAGATAGATAGGCGAGACCATTATCCTATACACGCTATCGGACTGTATCGGCCTGACGTCAGTCGTGTTAAAAACAAATCCTACTTATTTTTACAAAATTTATTGTAGTTTTTATTTTATGTTAATTAGACGTGATTAAATATGGTTACATGTGCAGTGCCTGAATGTAACTCAAACAGAAAGGAAAATCCACAAAATTATATAAATGCTTGCACACATGTCATGTACATTCCACGCACACTAGTGTATTTTCTTTTTGGTCTCGCAGTCTCGCCTTAATCAAACCAAAGCCGATCTATAGGTACGCTAGTATAAACTAAATCTATGCTTATGACAGAATGGTACAAAGTCCAATATGTAAAGGTCGACCTGCTCTTGACTGTACTTGTTATAATGTAAGAAATTGTAATACTGTTGCTGTGCCAAATAAATAAATAAATATTATGGTACCTACTGCCTTATTTATTCAATATTTGATACGAAGGCTTATTAGGAGAGATCCGTTAGAGTATATATTTTTTACATTTTAGCATTCACTATTATTTATTCTGTGAAATATTGCTTAACGAAGTGGTGCAGCCAGTTCTTTTAAAGTTTACTAGGAATTTATGTACAATTATAATTCTACAGGTTATTGTATCATCTCATTGTTTTCACACTGATCCCTATTACTTAAAACATAAGTGTTACAATAGAATGACAAGATTTTATCATTGAAACTACTAAAGATAACACATTTTGGAATATGAGAGTTTTATTCCGCGAAGTAAGGCGTAGGCTGCATCGAGCGAAAGGCGGGCGAAGCGAAATGACCAAAATATGCGCGGTAAATGAAGTGCTAATGAATGAGTTAAACCGGAAAGGCTGATAACACGCACGAACGTCTTAACAACAATTTATCTTTTATTTACTCCCGAATATACGATTGAGTAAGTGATGCCGCCATACATTATAAAGCATTATACAGCTCCATGTTGTCTATTTGCTGACATAGCTTAGTTTTATAGCGTGTGATGTAAACTAACGTATGAAATGTTGCGAGTCTCACTGCAACCCGCTCTTCCGCCAGCTCGCTTTAAGACCTACGCTTCTGTCGTCAGTGACAAACACGGCTATATGTTTAAGATGTTGTTTATCGTATACCTATACTACATTAATTTGTTAAGATGAATAGTGATTATTTTTTATGCTAATACCATTATCTTTAATCTTACTCAAATGAAGTCTGTTACATTTTAAATATTTTTTTATTTTATTTAGTAGTTCAAAAAGGTTACTGTTTAAAATGGCACGATAGCCAAAATTATCATTAATCACTTCTAGCAATATTTTTTAATTGGCTGTCTAAGTCCCACGCTGCTGGGCAGAAGCCACTTCTCTTTTCCTCCATCTATTTCTTCCCAAAGCCGTAATTGACCAATTCTTCTCAAACTCTTTAATTTCGTCTTCCCATCTCTTCATTGGTCGTCCTCTTTTCGTCCGCCAATCAGATGCAATATTAATTTATTTAAATTAACAAAGTTTGTTGTTGAACAGTTGTTAGTAACCATCATATTGAAAACTCTAATCTCCGCTAACCTGTAGCTGAGCGTTTCTCTAAAAACTTCTTCGATTTAAGTGAGATTTTTACAGGCCAGCAACGCGCGACTCATACCCCCGGTGTTGCAAGCGTCCATAGGCTAACGGTGACTGCTTACCATCAGAAGGGCCGTATGCTTCTTTGCTACCTTAGTGGCATAAAAAAGACACATTAGTCGCTCGCATGTAGTGAATGCTTCTTTAATTCAAGGGCGATCTTTTCCTTGTAGTGCGATAAGCACAAGTACGGACTGTTGAGGATCAGTCACAACACAATACGGTGTCTCACAAAAGCCGCAATAATCAGTTACATTGCACAAAACACAAGTCACCATTCTTATTTGTATGCAATCCAATTAAAATTCCATTAACAATTCGGCGTCCAACAAAACAAAAGCGAGTTGAAATATTTAAAAAATGTTTAGTATGTTTCGGCATCTAGGGCTGCCGGGAAGAATGCCTTAATTAAATTAATGACCGCGATTTTGATAAGAGCAACAAAAGTGCCGATATCGTGACGTTAATGAGAATATATTGCCGGCGAGATTGGGAATCTGTGTTCTAATTTGATTTGAATATTATTGCTTTTGGTAAAACAAATGAACGTTTGATATTATCGCATCGAATACGTTTCACAGAATGGCGGTGACATGCGGCTTTTCGTTCGGTGAGTGTGACAGCATCGGGTTCAACTTTTTCCTTATATTCGAGATGAGGAATGTGTCCGTGACGTTTCTGGGTACAGCATGTATCGGCAACATTTTATTGTTCGCCTGTGACCACGGCCGGTGCAACCTGGTCGAAACGTCAGGCAATATCAAGGTATGATCGCGTTAATTCCCGATATATTATTAATTTATTTTATTGTTTGTCAAAAATCAATTTTTTTTATTACAAATACGAAATAGGTACGCTCCAACAAGAAATTTCAAAAACTACTTACATTGATCTCTTCAGCGTAGATAAAAATAAAGCATCCTTACTTTTTTCTGAAAATTTGGTAGGAGACGTCAGTTAAGATAAAATAGCTAAATACTAATATAAATAAATTTGACCCAGTCGCGAAGTGATAATTTTAGAATAGATGATTGATTTTATTTAAATAAAAACTAATTAACTACAAACTAAACAGTAAGACCATTACAACACCCTTTAGGCATGCTCCATTTGAGCCCGATGACAGCAACCAATTAATTACAAAGAATGCCCCAATAACTTCTGGTTGTGATGGAGCAATTAAAAATTTTCGCATCGCCTTTCGGCCATGAGCAATCCCTGTATTAAGATCAATTGCTCTGATGGGCTCAATTGGATACGCTTGATTAGTTAAGACGTCCCAAATAGAACAAGGCGAAAAGCTGAGGACTCACCATGTAATATGTGTGGGATTTTGAAGTATTCAGAAATAAAAATTATCCATTCACTTGGTCTTCGCAATTTGATTTGATTTTGGAAGTAATTTATTCGTTTCAGCCATAAAAGATCCACGGCTGGACATAGGCCTCCCCCAAATGCTTCCAGGGGTTTTGCCAGTACTTGACAGCTTTGTAGGTGGGTTGGGCAGTTGAGTTAGTTGTATTTGGTCACCGTGTCAGGATGGCGGATAACGTACTGATTTGCCAACTTTATTCATTAAAAAAAACATTTATCCTTAAGGAAAAGAAATAAACCATTCAGTTATTTTAAAATCACGTTGCACAGACACATTTTTAAAATAACCTTCTATGAGTTCTAAGCTTAAGATGTCAAATATATCTAGTTTAATTTGTTTGCTCTCTGTTTTTGGCTCGAAGGGACGATCTGACGTCAGTCGTTCGTTCCTCGTACAGTAAAAGTTAATTAATGATAGGCAAATCTACCTATACTTCCTATAAGGATTTTCTAAATGAGAATTAATTGGTTCTAGGGTGGCTTTCTCTTTGTACCTTTCATGTTTTTGTAATATTTCGTGGATCAATTTGCTTGGAATAATATAAAATGAAAATTTAGCCAGCCTGCAACTTTTTGCTTGCATATAAATCAGTTCATCATAGCAGCCACTATAAGTCCTCTGCTGGACATCAAATGCTACACTCATAGATTTATTATATTATTATACTAGCGTAAGATTGGCAATGCAAAAGAGATAGATCATAGTATACACGTTGGTTAGAGCGAGATAGATAGGCGAGACCATTTTCCTATACACGCTATGGGACTGTATCGGCCTGACGTCAGTCGTGTTAAAAACAAATCCTACTTATTTTTACAAAGTTTATGGTTTTTAGTGTAGTTTTGATGTTAATTAGACGTGATTAAATATGGTTACATTATATATCTTGCTTGCACACATGTACATTCCACGCACACTAGTGTAAGTATTTTGTTTTTGGTCTCGCCTTAATCAAACCAAAGCCGATCTATAGGTACGCAAGTATATACTAAATCTATAGCTACACTTATCTCTTAAAGATAAACAAATGAAAAAGATTCTTTCTTGTTTTATTGAATTCTAGCTATTCAATTTAACGTCTATAACCAGTTGTCTGAGATAGAAAATACGATATGAAGCCTACTCTCAGAATAAACATTTTCATTACAGGTAGGTATGAAGATGTAATGAATTTTCCACTCATTACTTGATATCGGTAGGCATCAAAGCAGATGAATTTTCGCATCAGCAGAAAATGCCTCCCCCTTCAATTCGAGGGGGGTTGATTGATGACGGTGAAAATTGTAATTTTATCTCAATGGCAACCGAAGTGAAAAGTTCGAGCCATTCTCATCAATCTGCAATCCTAGTATTCGTTTGAATCTTTCATGGAGAGGAAAGAGACGGATAAAAATAATATTATTTTTCTTAATGCATACAACTATAATAAAACTTGTAACCCTTGAAATGCAAGTAGTCTATTATAATTATTATTATTTTGCTTGAAAAATTATAATGACTATCCTGCTTCGACCAATGCTGATGTTTTGTAGTGCCCTTGAGCTACTACGAAACGTAAATCCGATATTTCGGCCGAAGTATCGGAAGAATTCTAACCGTGAAATACAAGGTATTTCATGGTTATTTTAGTAATTCCTTGAATTCTATCCCATGAAATACCTTGTACTTTATGGTTATTTTAGTAGTTCATTGAATTATAATCATGAAATAACTTGTATTTCACGGTTAAAATTCTTCCGATACTTCGGCCGAAGTATCGGATTTACGTTTCGTAGTAGCCTTTGTCTAAATTTGTCTGTCTTTTTCATAGTTTTTATTTTAAGAAATGTCTTTTAACGAAATCAGACCATAGCAGATATTTTAATATTATTAAACCTACGTTGAGTGAATAGCCAATGTATTCTTGTTATTTTATGTGTCTCTTTTCGAATGCGTCACTCGGGTGCAGTGACCTAATCATCACTTTTAAGAAATTGTACTATTCGTACTATCGCGTCTGTGAATGAATTGACATGATGACCATACAACGAATTTCATAACAGCCAATTGAACACTAAAGTGCGTCACACACCAATAAAATATTCAATAAAATGTTCCATTATAGCTTATCTCACAGACAAACTGCCGAAAAAATATTCAGAAGTTATCAATTAGGTAATCTGATAAAAATATGCTGAACTTTATCAGGGACCTGTAGGCTTCGTCTTGATGATACTCCCAATGAATCAGTACTGATATTCTGACGTGCCGTGCTCGTTAAATTGCTTGAAGCAAACGATCATAGTGTGGCGTGGCGCGATCTGCCAGATTTACACGGATTTTTTGTATGCCGGACTTTTTTTGCATCGTGTGCGTTACTACATAAATATAATTGCACAAGTTCTATATTCACAGAAGAGGACGACTTGCTACTTGTCCGTTTTACCGTTGTGGTCAAATTATCCGAAAGACGTTTTGACTAGTGGATTAACTCATTCAAAAGACATTTGGCTTCGAGTACCTTCTGCTCAGAAAGGAAAAAGTGTCTGCGTTGACGTTAGTGTGTAACACGTTTTACGACGCGGTTCAAACGAATTGTCAATTTTAATTACTCTTTGACGATCGCGGTGGTCGAGTGTTTGCTGCACGCCAGAGTCATAAAATATTTTATTTCGATACTAGAAAATTCTCTATATGAAATAGATTTGATATTGGCTAAATATAAAATTATAAAAATCTCTTATGAGGCTAGATATAACTTTGTTTACTTTGTTTTAACATAAATCTTAGGTGTAAGAATATGCCTGTTTGTTTGATCTGAATGTTTTCTATGTTTAATTATGTATTTATTTACAAAAATATATTTATAATTATTTATTTATCGCACCTATTACTTACCAATAGCTAGCTAAACAAGTTATAACAAGCTTTTTTAATTTGGAACTAGATGGCGTTGTTTCCGCCGGGAATAGTTGTTCAAATTGATACAATCATATATAAAATTAATTAAAACTAAACTAACAATAAAAATTAAAAACTAAATAAAAACTAAACTAACAATAAAAACTAAAATTAAGCATTAAAAACGAAAACTAAACTAAACATATTATAAACATAAATTATAATAAACCTAAAACTAAAAACCTTAAAAAATATAATAAAATAACTAAAATATATTATTGAAAGGAGTCCCTTTAGGCAAGGTTCCCAAGATACTGGCAGCGTTCCCCGTTTGAATAGCCAGACTAATTCTTTGTCCGAGGTAGCTGCCAGCTCTTCGGTCTCCTGTGATGTCGACTAACCTTTTTGCAATTTCCTTAAAAAGTCTTATAGCGCTAGGACCCCACGGACCCAGGGTCTCGACACCAAATGGGACAAAATCATATTCAGAGCCTAGACCCCTGTATTTACAAGCTTTGGCTTTTTCAGCCGCTTCACAAGCCGCACCAGCTCTGTTGTTGGTTCCATGTAGATGGGAAGAGGCCAGCGTGTCTGAACAGCTTGCATCCCAGACCAACACCCGGCCCATCTTCCATGGAATCAAACTTATACCGTCCGGTCTCTTGCCATCGTCTCTTACAATTGCATTAAAAAGACATGGTCCAAGGACCGGACCACAAGTGGCAGGGTGCAGCGTTACCTCGCTGAACGGCGATAGAGATCCGAAGATTGTTCAAATAGATTATGTAAATCAGTGTTTCAAATTCTTATTTCAAACTTATTTTATATGGTTTTGGAAATCCCATATTGCACTACATAGTTTAATTTTGGTGATGACGATATTGTCTTATACATACTTTAATATATATTGCAACTCGAATATAAATGTCCTAAATTACGTTATGAACATTCAATTGGTTATAACTTATTAAACTATCGTTTAGTCTAGACTAGAGTTACACTCTGTTAGAATTGTAATGTGCCATTTATTTATCGGAGTTCGAAGGATGGAAAATAAAGAAAAATAAAAAAATAAGACATTTCATTTTCTAATTTAATAAAATGAATAGGTTGACAAAAAATATATTATGCCACTTACAATACTTAAAAGTTAAAATACATACGAATGTTTTATTTTTTCATATATGTCGCAGTGTCGCAAACGGTCATGAGTATGGACATAGACGCTAAGCAGAACGAGGGTGCGCCATCTAGCGGCGTGTTGAGAAAACGTTGCTTTGGCGCGCTCGGACGGAGCCGTGGCGGTTGGCGGGCTTGACTGGAGAGACTTCGTTATCGGGCGCCACCGAGAGTAGTACTCGTAGTCACGGAACTGTCGCGTTTTACCTAGTGTCTATTCTGTATTAAGTCATATTAAGAAACTGTACCTAATAAAACTTGTGTTGTAACAGCGATTGAGAAAAAAGACCTAGACTGAGGTTTTTCTTGCGGCATTTCTTTTCCATCAGTGGTCATTCCGAAGTGCTAGTAAATTGAATAAACATTCTTTAAGTAAAACTAAAACTGTTGTTTCTCTCATATCACGACTACCCTCGTTACGCCCTTGTGATGTTGAATTGCACATCGAATAACCGCTAGGCAATCCGACATCAGAAGTGAGATGTAAGTCGTGGTATTGAGAGTTTAACAGATCTCAGTCTGGTCTCACTAATGTAAAGCGTGACAAATTAACGTGACAAATTAAGAAAGTGCGTGTTCGATGTACGACGGACAGTCTACTATCGTCGACCACGAGTAGCGGAGTTTTGCGGACTACCAAATACCGGCATTTAGTAGCGCAAAGAGTATCGTATGGTGGGTACTTAACCTCAAAACGTTATCAAAATTCTAAAATAGTGTCATTTCAGGTGTATGACCGTCCGGTACTCGACGATGTGTGACGGGTAGCTGAGGCTGAGACGCGACGCGCACCAGGCGGTGGCGGTACTGGCGGTGCAGCGGCGGCGGCGTGGTGGCGGCGTGCCCCGAGTCGCAGTGCAATTGAGGCAGAGACGTGCCACGACACGAGTAAACACGGGTGTGTGTGCCCGTGGCGGACTGGTAAAGTGTACCCTCCGATATTCTTTTTTTAAAAAAAAAGGTCAGTGTTGATTACGTATGATGCTAAGTTTAAGCTTAAAGTGTTAAGTTAAGCTGAAACTGTGTAAGTTGAAGCTGAAACTGTGTACGAAGTTAAGCTCATTGGTCATTTAGCACTATTCATTGAAATTAATGATTTAGAGGTCAAGGTCATTTAAAGGTTAATGCTCAAAATGATTTAGAGGTCAAGGTCATTTAAAGGTTAATGCACACAGAATAAAGTATTTTTGACTTTAACTTTGACTTTGAGATTTTTGACTTTGGAGGTCAAAATCAAATGTATCACGTGGAGAGTGGGGTTCTTAAAAGGGGTTCAAAATTTTCATCCTTTTATCGCTAGGACGCACCGTTTTCGAGATAAACGTTTTTTTTAATTATTTTCACTTAGTAACTTCAATGAACTCAAACAATGTTTTATTTTCGATTTCCGGACAATGGAGCGAGACGGGGATCAGCGGGTCAGCGGTGTGCAGACTCTGAAGTGGACCAGGTTTGCTCGTGATGGTGGTGAGCTGGCGAGGCAGACGGGACCACCGGCGCAGTCGAGGTGCCCGGGATTTCTTGAGGAGAGTATTGTTTGATAATTTTAAAGTGGAGACTACTGAGCAATGACGATGAATTTTAAGTTTTGAATTTTGAAAAGTTTTGTTTTCATGTAAAGTGAGAGACACTTAAAATTAAATTTTGAGAGATAGTTGCTCAATGGTTTCGATTGTGGAGTATAATTTAGAGTTTAGTTCAAATTGTGCTCAGAAAGTAATGTGCCATTTTAAGTTAACGTACCAATTTATAATGTTGAGTCTGATGAGGACAGTGCCGGTGAAGGCCCTTCTAACTGTGTGTGAACACTTACTGTCATGGCTACTCATTTGATTAAACCGCACGCTTCAGTCGTAGTCGTAACTGCGAATTTTCGTACAGGGCGCGATGCGCGGCTGAGGGTGTGGCAGTCTATGTCTCATGGGAGACCATGTCATTGTGATGAGCACAGATGACCATGTCATTGTGATGACCACAGATGACCATGTATATTGAGTATACCGATTCCATGTGGGAATCCTTGTCTTTATGTCTCATGGGAGACCATGTCATTGTGATGAGCACAGATGACCATGTCATTGTGATGACCACAGATGTCCATGTCGTTGTGATGACCACAGAATTGTGATGACCACAGATGACCATGTCATTGTGATGACCACAGATGACCATGTATATTGAGTATACCGATTCCATGTGGGAATCCTTGTCTTTATGTCTCATGGGAGACCATGTCATTGTGATGAGCACAGATGACCATGTCATTGTGATGACCACAGATGACCATGTCGTTGTGATGACCACAGAATTGTGATGACCACAGATGACCATGTCGTTGTGATGACCACAGATGACCATGTATATTGAGTATACCGATTCCATGTGGGGAATCCTTGTTATTTTTTTTGTGGCCTGTTAGTAATGTGTGTTGATCGTGTGACTTTGATTTTAAAATTTTGATTACCTATGTTAACTTACTATGAGGCATACTTTCTTCCTTATTTTTCTGTGTACCTACTAACCTTTTAGTCAGGTTAAGCCGAGCGAGAGTTAGCTCCATTATTCAAAATTGAGTCATTTTTATTTAAAAGAGTTTTGATGAAACGAAGGCAAATCTTAATAAGGTTTCTATTGATGAAATAGTGACAAATAAGTTTTGAGTAATGAGAAAAGTTTAGTTGATTTAATTACGAGTTACTGTATTGAAATGTAATGTAATGACCGGACGTTTTGTGTCCGATGTGTCCGATGGACTTGACATTGTATGTTCGATGGACTGAACTTATTGTGTGACTCGATGCCTATGGATAGGATTGAGTTTGTGTGTTGAACCAACACTGTTGGTATGAGAAGTGATGCAATGTAATGCATTGTAGTATGTTAATTAAATTTCTTTGAGTAAAGTTTTCTCATTACTACAACCGATCCCTCTGTTGTTAAGGCCAAGAGAACTGAGTAGATTGTATTGGCAAAATACATGAAGTCTAAGTACCAATTTTATTGACGTGAGTAATGATTATTCTACTGTAAGTGATTTAGTTTAGTTTTTTTTTTTTATTCTGTCAAAACTGGTTTCATTACTTAAAGCTGCATATGTTGGCATGTAGTCATAGCTCCGGTCTAACCGAAGAGTGCGCGATGCGCATCTAACTATGCATCCTATCACTGGTAAAGCGAAATCGCTGGTTAAGCGTAAAATTTTAGAATGGTCGCTGGTCAAGTGACTACTCAATGCTGGTCAAGTAACGACGAAAAAAAAAAAAAAAAAGTCAAATGATAGTGTAAACAAAAAAAAAAGAGTTTGGTCAAGTGATACAACATTATTGAGGTTCTAAAACCAGTTTGTTGTTTGTACATGATTGTTTGATGAACAAGGTCACAAGGATGATCTAGTGGTTTGTCACAGGGATGATCAGCTGTAACCACAGGGATTGTTATGGCACCTTGCTTTTGATAAACTCCGTTATATTCGGTTGTTAATTGATTTTATTTTCATTATTGGTACTAAGCTCTTCATGGTTAGGTACTTGATTTGCTAAGCTAAGTGTGTTTACTTAGAATAGAAGTAAATTGGACTTGATATTGAAACTTTGGATTTGAGTTAGAGAGAAAGTCCTATGTGTGGTCAGGAGTGACCGAACGTTGTGATGCTGTGTGAGTGTTGATTGTTTCAGAATCACACGCGAGGACGCGTGTCTTGCAGAATGGCCGTGTCGCAGTGTCGCAAACGGTCATGAGTATGGACATAGACGCTAAGCAGAACGAGGGTGCGCCATCTAGCGGCGTGTTGAGAAAACGTTGCTTTGGCGCGCTCGGACGGAGCCGTGGCGGTTGGCGGGCTTGACTGGAGAGACTTCGTTATCGGGCGCCACCGAGAGTAGTACTCGTAGTCACGGAACTGTCGCGTTTTACCTAGTGTCTATTCTGTATTAAGTCATATTAAGAAACTGTACCTAATAAAACTTGTGTTGTAACAGCGATTGAGAAAAAAGACCTAGACTGAGGTTTTTCTTGCGGCATTTCTTTTCCATCAGTGGTCATTCCGAAGTGCTAGTAAATTGAATAAACATTCTTTAAGTAAAACTAAAACTGTTGTTTCTCTCATATCACGACTACCCTCGTTACGCCCTTGTGATGTTGAATTGCACATCGAATAACCGCTAGGCAATCCGACATATAAATAAATAGAAAAAAAATTCTTGTTGCAAATCTCTTACATAAAAAAAGGGAAAAGGCACGGAAAAAAAAAGAAATGACATTCGTTTAAGTAAGTACACAACATATATATTTATTTATAATATAATATATTTATACAATATACTAGCTTTTCCCCGCGGCTTCGCTCGCGTTAATTTTATGACTGTATAGATCTCGTTTGACAACAAAACAACCCATAGCGCGACTTGTGGAGCCATCTGTTGGCCGATACAGCGCCCTCTATAGTAGAAAAAATATTTTCCCATTGGAACGACATACTTTCACGGGATAAAAAGTAGCTTATGTTGGGCTCTGTACCCCTAACAATATGTATGCAAATTTTCATAATAATCGGCTGCTTAGTCAAGCCGTGAAGGAATAACAAACAAACAAACAAACAAACTCACTTTCTAATTTATAATATTAGTAAGGAAGAGTGTTAATGAGATACATAAGCAAGGATTATATATATGTCGCATACGGTCATGAGTATGGACATGAACACTAAGCAAAACGAGGGTGCGCCATCTAGCGGCGTGTTGAGAAAACGTTGCTTTTGGCGCGCTCCGGCAGAGTCGTGATACGGAAGGCGGGCTCGACTGAACACTTCGTTATCGGGCGCCACCGAGAGTTGTACTCGTAGTCACGGAACTGTCGCGTTTTACCTAGTGTCTATTTTATATTGAGAAACTGTACCTAATAAAATGTGTGTTGTAACAGCGATTGAAAAAGAGACCTAGACTGAGGTTTTTCTTGCGGCATTTCTTTTCCATCAGTGGTCATTCCGAAGTGCTAGTAAATTCAATAAACATTCTTTAAGTAGAACTAAAACTGTTGTTTCTCTCATATCACGACTACCCTCGTTACGCCCTTGTGGTGTTGAATTGCACATCGAATAACCGCTAGGCTATCCGACATCAGAATTGGGATGTAAGTCGTGGTATTGAGAGTTTAACAGATCAGTCTGGTCTCACTAATGTAAAACGTGACAAACTAACGTGACAAATTAAGAAAGTGCGTGTTCGATGTATTACGGACAGTCTGCTGTTGTTGACTACGAGTAGCGGAGTTTTGCGGACTACCGGCATTTAGTAGCGCAAAGAGTATCGTATGGTGGGTACTTAACCTCAAAACGTTATCAAAATTCTAAAATAGTGTCATTTTAGGTGTATGACCGTCCGATACTCGACGATGTGTGACGGGTAGCGGAGGCTGAGCCGCAACGCGCACCAAGCGGTGGCGGTGCAACAGCAGCGTAGTGGCGACGCGCCCCGAGTCACAGTGAGTTCAACCGAGGCAGCGACGCGCCCCGAGTCGCAGTGCAACCAAGGCAGCGACGCGCCCCGAGTGACACGGGTGTGTACGCGTGGTGGACTGGTGGAGTGTACCCTCCGATATTATAAAAAAAAAAGGTCAGTGTTGATTACGTATGATGCTAAGTTTAAGCTTAAAGTGCTAAGTTAGGCTGAAACTGTGTAAGCTTAAGTTGAAACTGTGTAAGTTTGAGCTGAAACTGTGTAAGTTTGAGCTGAAACTGTGTATGAAGTTAAGCTCATTGGTCATTTAGCACTATTCATTCAAATTAATGATTTGAAAGATGAAATGAGGTCAAGGTCAATAAAGGTCAATGCGAGGTCAAGGTCATTAAAAGGTTAGCACACAATGATTTAGAGGTCAAGGTCATTTAAAGGTTAATGCACACACAGAATAAAGTATTTTTCACTTTAACTTTGACTTTGAGATTTTTGACTTTGGAGGTCAAAATCAAATGTATCACGTGGAGAGTGGGGTTTTTAAAAGGGGTTCAAAATTTTCATCCTTTTATCGCTAGGACGCACCGTTTTCGAGATAAACGTTTTGTTTAAATTATTTTTACTTAGTAACTTCAATGAACTCTAACAGTTGTTTTATTTTCGATTTCCGGACAATGGAACGAGACGAGAATCAGCGGGTCAGCGGTGTGCGGACTCTGAAGTGGACCAGGTCTGCTCGTGTTGGTGGTGAGCTGGCGAGGCAGATGTGACCACCTGCGCGGCATAGTGCGGACAGCAGTGATCGCGCTTGCTGTCGAGGTTACTGCTCTTCGCAGGACCACCGGCGCAGTCGAGGTGTTCGGGATGTCTTGAGGAGAGTATTGTTTGATGATATTGAAGTGGAGACTACTGAGCAATAATGTTGAATTTAAAGTTATGAATTTTAAAAAAAAGTTCTGTTTTCATGTAAAGTGAGAGACACTTTAAATTAAATGTTGAGAAATAATTGCTCAATGGTTTCGATGGTGGAGTATAATTTAAAGTATAGTTCAAATTGTGCTCAGAAGGTAATGTACCAGTTTAAGTTAACGTACCATTTTATAATGTTGAGTAGAGTAAGTAATCTATGTAGCGAGAGACCAGTGGGTCTGTGAGATACCACACGGAGTTGTTGGTCAATGTTGAGTTGGCAATGGTGATTTTGCCGGTCGGCTGGTATTGCCGTGGAGATACAGCTATTTGAGATAGAGCCATTTGAGATAGAGCTATTTGAGATAGAGCCATTTGAGTAGAGCCATTCAAAGTAGAGCCATTCAGGATAGAGCCATAGAGCCATTCGAGGTAGAGCTGTACGAAGTAGAGCTATACAAGGTAGAGCTGTACGAGGTAGAGTTATTCAAAATAGAGTTATTTTTACTTATAAGAGTTTTAATAAACGAAGACGAAAATTTAACACTTTTCTGTTGGAAGTTTAAAGGACTATTTAAAGTAGTAGAGGTATTGAGCGATCGTTACGTATTGAAAGCTTTAAATTCGAAGCGTACTTACAAATACCCACACGATAGATTAAGAAAGATGCCACCGAGTCGCGTAAGAGTCGGTAACGATGATGATAAAGTAAATAGTAATGATAATGAGAAAGTGCCAGTTTAATTTGTGATGGAAAATCGAGTAAGAGGATTCTATCGGCCGCAGTGAGTTCGACCGTACCAGTAGTTATTACGTAGCCGTAGCCCGGTTTATATCGGTGTCTCTTGGGGTAATTCAAGTAGTCCGTGGGTTGGCGGTGCGCGTTTGACTATGGCGGAGGTCGGGGTCTGCAGAGACTATGTCCTGTGCTGTGGTCAGTGGGTGACACACAGGCGATCCATTCGATGAATAAGCATACAGAAATCCACATGGTGGATGTGTTTGAGAGAGCAATGCGATTGCTGGTCGGCTGGTAAGCCATGGCGATAGATGTCTTACTCGTTTATGGTACCTTGCTAGTAGTAAGCTGTCTACTGACTTGTTTTGAGATTAGATACGATGGACTCTCGTGCGTGGCTCTGGCTATAGTATAGTAAATTTTATGTATCCGCTTTTGTCATATTTAGTTTGATCTAATTAAAATTAGTGTCCGTTTATAATTCCCATTACCATAGTGACTCGATGCCTATGGATAGGCTTGAGTTTGTGTGTTGGTATGAAGAGTGGTGCAGTACAATGCATTGTATGTAGTACCTATGTTAAATTAAGTTTCTTTGAGTAAAGTTTTCTCATAACTCTATGCGAACTCTTTGGTGATAAGGCCAAGAGACCTGAGTGGACAGTATTGGCAAAATACAATCGTGAAGACTATGTACAAATTTTATTGACTTGAGTAATAACGAATTTTGTAATTGTTCAAAATGTTTAGTGTTGATCGATTAAACGTTTGATGTGTAACAGAGTATACTCAACAGCAAGGGACCACGTGTGTGATTTTGTGGTAGTCACAGGGATCATTGCCGAACATGGTCACAGGGATGATCATGTGGGTGTCCACAGGGATGGTCACTTTTGTTTGATTAGACAGTGTCACAGGGATGATACGTGTCGTGATAAAGGTCACAGAGATGGCATGGTGGTTGGTCACAAGGATGACCAGAGTGAGGTCACGAGGATGACCAGAGTGAGGTCACGAGGATGACCAGAGTGAGGTCACAAGGATGACAAGAGTGAGGTCACAGGGATGACTAAGAGTGCGGTCACAGAGATGACCAAGAGTGCGGTCACAGGGATGACCAGCGTGCGGTCACAGGGATGACTAGAGTGCGGTCACAGGGATGACCAGAGAGTGGTCACAGGGCTGACTAAGAGTGGGGTCACAGGGCTGATCAGCTGTAACCACGGGGATGGTTATGGCACCTTGCTTTTGACGAACTCTGTTATATTGTTACTTAATGGTTAGGTGCTTGATTTGTTAAGCTAAGTGTGACTTAGAATAAATTGGACTTTATATTGAAACTTTGGATTTGAGTTAGAGAGCAAGTCCTATGTGTGGTCAGGAGTGACCGAACGTTGTGATGCTGTGTGAGTATTGATTGTTTCAGTTACACGCGAGGACGCGTGTCTCGCAGGATGGCCGTGTCGCATACGGTCATGAGTATGGACATGAACACTAAGCAAAACGAGGGTGCGCCATCTAGCGGCGTGTTGAGAAAACGTTGCTTTTGGCGCGCTCCGGCAGAGTCGTGATACGGAAGGCGGGCTCGACTGAACACTTCGTTATCGGGCGCCACCGAGAGTTGTACTCGTAGTCACGGAACTGTCGCGTTTTACCTAGTGTCTATTTTATATTGAGAAACTGTACCTAATAAAATGTGTGTTGTAACAGCGATTGAAAAAGAGACCTAGACTGAGGTTTTTCTTGCGGCATTTCTTTTCCATCAGTGGTCATTCCGAAGTGCTAGTAAATTCAATAAACATTCTTTAAGTAGAACTAAAACTGTTGTTTCTCTCATATCACGACTACCCTCGTTACGCCCTTGTGGTGTTGAATTGCACATCGAATAACCGCTAGGCTATCCGACATATATAATATACATTGTTATTTTTTCAAAACATCGGTACATTTTTTTAAATTTATATTTACACAAAGATTTAAAACAACGTACACATTAAACGCCTTTTTAGATTTAAGTGGCTGTTACATTATTCCTGTTCGTCGCTACATTTTATTAAGCAGAAAGGATTCTCCCGGGCTCCATCAGTGTCTCCTCGGTAATTGCATTACGTCATTAGTTGCTTTTAATCTACAAGTGGCTAATAGGCATTAAAAAGGTTATTGAATTACGAAATCCTTTTGACGAAGATTCCGTGATCTTGTTTTTTGAGAATTAAAAGGATTTGCGTTTTATAAAAATATCCTCTAAGTAATGTTATTTCTTATCTAATATTATTTAAGGAACAACATGTTAAATAATCTAAAAGTATTGTAATCTTTTATGGTCAACTACCGAAACCCGCGCAACTTCGTTAGCGTGTATTTATACACAGCAGCGCCGCAGTGTACTTTTTAAAGCGCCAATGACTATGAGACTTTTGACCAAACAACCCTACGGGAATCGCGTACTTTTCGGGATAAAACGTACCCTACGTGTAAATCCAAGGTATCAGCTACCTACATACCAAATATCATAAAAATTAATCCAGTCATTGAGCGTGAATTAGTAACAAACATACTCACATACTTTCGCTTATAATTGCTTTGATAAATAAATAAATAATTATACTATTTTGTTAAAATGTGCTCTAAATCTTGGTTGAAGTGACCTCTCATTAAATAAAAGACAGTGGTGAACTTTGAATGTAGTTACCAAATATTTAATATATTACACTAGCGAAACCCGCGCAACTTCGTTTGCGTGTATCCCGCTTTCCCGTGGGAATTTTGGAATGTATGATACTTTAAAACCTTCCCCTTGAATCACTCTATCAATTAAAAAAACCGCATCAAAATCCGTTGCGTAGTTTTAAAGATTTAAGCATACAAAGGGACATATGAACATAGGGACAGAAAAAGCGACTTTGTTTTATACTATGTAGTGATTTACACAATTATGAATATAATAAAAATTATAGCGACAAACGCCCACTTATAACCAAGTAGAAGGTAAAATCTATTTTTTTTTGTAGCCAGCTCTATAAGCCCTGTCAAGAACGGCCATGTTAGTTTATTTATCACTAATAAATTTATATTAAATTTCTGGATTATACGTTGATGAGATTTGATACCGAGTACTTTACATCCAAATCGGTCTAATATATGAATGACACCTATTTCGTTAAACCTCATTTTACTTATAGAACGTCGTCCATATTTAGTGTTTCCTACCAATCCTCGTGTGAGACTAATCCTACTAATATTATAAAGGCGAAAGTTATGTGTATGTTTGTTACTTCTTCACACTCAAATGGCCGGGCCGATGTTTATGATATTAGGTACGTAGGTAGTATAATTGGATTAACGCGTAGGGTACTTTTTATCCTGAAAAGTACGACATTCCCGTAAGATTTCGCCAAAATTCTGATAGCTACTGAGCATAAATAAATTCACGAACGAAGTTGCGTGCGTTTCACTAGTATTCTTATAATCTTGTATGAAATTAGACATTAGATGGCCCGGTGCAGGTGGCGCGCTGCTGGTAGTGACACTAACATTGGCATCAGGCAAATACACACATCAACACGGTCTAGGGATATTTCATACTCAATTAAATAACTCGAAAAGTACTGGCCGCATTGGAATCTTTTATACACCGATTTGTTTGTAATTTATCTCAGACTAATTCCAAATTCAAATTTTTGAAAATTCTTTTGTTTCGGTGGCATAAAATGTCTTGATGTGTAGGAGAGGGAATTTTCATTTGTGCGAAAATTAGAAAACAATACGAATTACGTTTAGTTACTGTTTTTTTTCATTTTTAAACGAAAGATAAAGTTAAAATTGAGGTATTGTAGCCATGCAACGCCAACATTTGACGAGGGCGGAGATGTTACGAGCTGTGGGAATGCTGGAAGCTGGGTCTATTCAGCGTAATGTTGCTGAGGCCATAGGGACCCACCAAAATGTAATTTCAAGATTGTGGACACGCTATCGTGCCACAGGTGAAGTAGCGGAGAGGCACCGGGGGCCAAGTCGCATCACTACCCCCAGACAAGACCGATTTTTGCAAATTACTGCGCGAGCTCAACCAAATGCAACGGCGACTCAATTGGTCCAAAGGCTGCGAGTGGAACACCAAGTGCTTGTGAGTGACCAAACTGTAAGAAGGCGACTGCATGAAAGCAATCTACGCTCTCGTAGACCACTCCGGGTCCCACCTTTACGGAGAGGCAATCGTGGACGACGATTAGAATGGGTTCGGAACCACGTGGACTGGGGCCGTGAGCAATGGTCCAATGTGCTGTTCACGGATGAATCCAGGTTCGGCTTCCATCCAGATTCACGAAGGACGCGTGTTTGGCGAGTTCCTGGACGATGGAGCCGTCTTCAGAACCCTCAGGAAGTTCACCCATACCGAGGAGGAACAATTATGGTTTGGGCAGGAATTCGTCTTGGAGGACGGACGGATCTCGTTTGGGTGCGGGGCAATATGACGGCAGAACGATACGTCCAACAGGTGCTGGGGCCCGTAATCTTGCCCCACAGAACACAAATGGGGCAAGATTTCCTGCTCATGCACGACAATGCCCGGGCACACACGGCGGGAACGGTAGCAGCTTGGTTACATACACACAATGTTAGGGCCTTAGACTGGCCTGCTCAATCGCCAGATCTAAATCCCATTGAGCATGCGTGGGATATGCTGCAAAGAAGAGCTCTGAAGGAAGTTCCTGAAAATCTGGCTACAGAAGATCAACTTTTTGCGCACCTCAGAAGGACATGGGACAATATTCCGCAGCAAGACATTGACAACCTTGTTCTGAGCATGCCGAATCGTTGCCGATGTGTTATGAACATCATGGGCGCTTTCTCAGACTACTAACTTCAAGTTTACAAACACAAATTAAATGATTTTTCTATTTTTTTCAGTTTTTACTCACAAATTAAAAGTTAATTCATATACGGTTTCCGTCTATGCTTCATTTTTTTCCATAAAATCCTGAAATTTTAATCCAAGTACCTTAACCATTATTAAAAATGGTAGAATATTAAATAACGTATCTTTTAAATATATACATGTCATATAAATAATTAACACATTGATAGTAATACGCTTTTTTAAAAATATCCCTAGACCGTGTTGATGTGTGTATTTATGTGATGGCATTTTGTGTTTGTCTCCCTCAGCTTCTTCCACATAAAAAAATCAGCAGGTGCTCACGGACACCCGCCGGCGGGGTTGCGGAAGTATCACCAGTGCCCGCGACCCCGCCACGTGAAGGCGGAGAAGGTGGCAGACAGTCAGGTTTTTAGTCGGTATACCTCATTGGCTAGAGGGGTGAGCCCGACAGACACCCGTCGCTTCCCCAAGTGGCGGGACATGCAGTAATGCATTTTCCTGATTTTAAACAAAAAAAAAAAAAAAGGTTGCCACAGAATTTTCTAGAATTTAGTGTCAGCTGTTTATGTTTAGGCCAGGAAGAATTTATAAATAAAGGTCTTTCAAAAGCAATATTAGTATTTAAAAGTAGCTTAAATATCACAGATTTCCTTTGGCTACTTGATGCGAAAAACGGCGTTTGGGCGCCGGTCTATTACAGTATTATAATACTATATGCATACGTAGTATCTTTAATAGAAGGATAGGATTTCTATAGCTTAATTTTCACACCTATTATATGCAAGGAAATAAAAAAATGTATTCTATGACACGGTCCCATAATCTTCTAAGATTCTAAATATCAAGGGACTTTGTCATACTTATATTCATGGTATTTTTTTTACCTGTAGGTTGCCTTGAAAAGTTGTCAGAAATAAGGCCGTCTTGTTTAAGAATATCAAAACTTCTCTATTATGCGGGCCCCTCGCGGGCACTTAGACACGTCTTTTACAATATTTTGTATATTTTTAATTTACTAGCGTTTCGGAATGACCGTTGACGAAAAGAAATGAATTATGTTATACGTTTATTGTATTTTTTCCTGTGTACCTACTGCAAATAAAGCGTATTCTATTATATTGTCCATGTTTAGTGCATACTAACATTGTTCTCAATTTTTTAAGAGAGAGCGGATAATCCGCTCAAATCTGTCTGGTGAAGAATCTCCACCTTACTCCAGATCGTATCGAAATAGCATTGGTCTCGGCCATGTTGTGATCCTACGGTGAGTAAGGTCTCCAGAGCTCCACTTGGGGGGGTTGGGAGGGTTGGCAACGTGTGAGTGATACCAACGGTATTGCAAGCGTCTATAGGCTACGGTGACGGCTTATCATCAGGCCGTATTCTTGTTTGCCACCTTTGTGGTATAAAAAATATGTAACTTATACTCACATTAATTATGAGGCAACGCTGCAAGCATTTTGGGTACCCAGCCACAGGGACTCTGTAAATTTTTTAATGTTAGTTTAGTACTGATTTAATAATTTTTAAGTTTGTAAGCTTTCTTGTATTCTGTATCGTTATTGTGTATTGTAAATAAAACTGGTATTATAGAATTAGGGTTAGGATTGACGAAAATCAAATAGGTAAATTGCATCCTATTACATAAAACTATTAGTATTGATAACCTAAATCGATGTGGATTGATTCACACTTTTCCTCCTTCGTAGTCCCCGTCCGTACGATCAAGTCGTTTCAAGCGTCATTGACAAGGTACGTGTGTGGAATACCATCTTTTACATTACGTAGACATTTGTCTACATTTTACGACGTGTTACCTTATCCTTAGCATGGGTAGACAGGTTTGTAATTCTGTTCATTATAAAAGTTGACTTATTAATAATAATAAAAAATATCTTATTTCCTATCAGACAAAAAAGTAATTTTGACTGCGTACTTACTTAAGATTTTTGACTTTTTTTTAAACCACTAAGGTGGCAAACAAGCATACGGCCCGCACGATGGTAAGCATCACCGTAGCCTATAGACGCTTGCAATACCGTGGGTATCACTCGCGCGTTGCCGACCCTCGTAACCCTCCCAAGTGGAGCTCTGGAGACCTTACTCACCGTAGGAATACAACATGGCCGAGACCAATGCTATTTGGCTAGGATCTTCTGTAAGCTACTTACCAGAGTCTTACAGTGTCGATACAGATATTGACAATAATCCTGGCACACAAAGATGCTCATGCGAACTTACAAGACGAACTCGGAAGTAGGTACTCACTATTTCTCGAGTTGAGCTCGGAAATTCTCACTTACCGAACGAAATTTTTCAAGCCGATATTCTATAAGAACTTAAAACAGTTTTCCTTATAAGGTCAAAATCCGAAAAGAAGAAATTACGGTGTACTAAAGATGTCGATATAGCTCTCAAAGTCAGCAAGCTGAAGTAATAATGGCAGGGCCACATCGACGGTAGAAGACTAAGCGCTCATGCAAACAAGACGGAGTGGTATGTCTTGGAGTCCGCTCATGGAAACGAAGCATAGAGCGCCCTCACTCTAGATGGCCTGATGGCATCTAAAAAGCGGCTGGAGGCGGATGGATGTGAATTATATTTGGAGGAAGGCAGGATAATGAATAAAAGCCCTATGTATTCAATAGACAAACTTAATATTATGGTAACGCCATTTGTCAGCTAATTAGATTACGGTCACTAATTAACTAATAAAGGACATCATTTAGTCTGATTGTTAACTTAGTATCAATCTATTAATACAATGGATGTTATAACAATGCTTGAACGTTTATGGTGTTTCCTCGTTTAGAGCTTTAACTTGGAACACAACATTTATGATTCTATTTTGGGAATATAGAAATTCTTCGCACTGACGTTCGTCACGTAGCGTACGTACGCCATATCAACGCGGCGGCGGCGGTGCGTTGGATGGATTTTGATATGGAGACATGTGCAATAATGTACAAAATATCGAGCGTATTAAAATTCAAGTATTTTTTTTAAACATTACTTTTACAGCCTATCGAATGCCGACCCAAGAATCGTCTTGCGCGAGAGAAAAGAGTTATGAAAGAAATTGACACCGGAAGTTATCATCGAACGAATTGATTCAAGCCCGTATTCTGTGAGAGGGTGGTACTTTAAGCTCCTAGGATGCCCCTAGTATTTACGCTGTAATGCAGTATCATCGAATATCTATATTATAATCTTGACATTGCAATTGATAGTATGCAATGATTACATTATACCTATAAGTTTTCCCTACACAAGTATTGTTAATAAATGCCGAGCTTTCTCGAACACTAACTCGCGATTCCCGATATATACTTGAGTATCCGACTCTGACTGATCTATGCTAACAGATAAGTGTAATCTAGACGTAAATTTAAACAGATAACGCAAGTCCCTGAGCAGCGTCGTAGATCATTTCATGGCGGAGGATCTTTTGTTGCATCTATGTGTAAATTTTATGCTTATAGTACCGAGAAGAGCGAAGAGAGTTTTTCACAAGAAGTCGCTAATCAGTTGCATCCAGCGGCTTATTTTTGGGAGTGATAGAGCATTTTTATGAAATGGGTAAGCTGGACCGAGAAAGTAACACACTCTCACAGAATATCAGCCATGCGTTTCAGTCGGTGAGTGTAACGCTCAAGGATTCCTCGGATAACTCAGTGGTCTGTGGGTAGTAGTAAATAATGTAGCGGTAGTCACTTACCATCAGGCGACCCCACACTTGTTTGCCTCTTCCATAAAAAAGCGTCACTATCACATCTTTGGTGGAAACGCTCCCTGAAGCTAATCATTTTTTAATTTCGTTTTTAAGACTCTGGGATAACACCATACACGTGTCAAAGGACTTCAATGACAATTTGTCGTTGACATTTTTATTGACGCTACACCTTTAATAGCGTCATCTATTTAGTTTTAGGCCTAGATCGTAACACTGCAAACAAGCTGGGCTAACAACTGCCTGTTATCGGTCATTGAACTGGGTTTGATCGAAAGGTATGCCGTTAGGGGAACCGCTTAGAACACCTGCACATTGTGCATACAATGTCGAGAAATAGTAGAACTATATCTTACTTAACATTGATTTGCTTTGAATGTTTGATGTTTGACATTTTACTCCGGCTTGGCTTAATATAGGTAGGTACTATTCGTGCCAAATAAGATTAGGAAGAACGCATTGGTGTCAAAAAAATAGTAACTATAAATATTTATAATGTTACACTATTGTTTACGATGGAAAGAGCCATTAAATGCCTGTGAAACCCTAGTGTCTGAATAAACGATTTGACTTTGGCTATTTGTATATGGAATTTGATATTTTTCTACTTCTCATTCTTATATAGCACGGACAGTAGTGACAAGTTTTAAATGATTTATCTCACAGTTTTTTTTTATATACAAAAATAGCATTATTTGACAAACTATCAATAAATTGAACACTGTAAAACCGATTTCTTCACGTACAATGGTCCAGTACAGGACTAAGTGCGGAAACCACACCCACTAGAGGGTTATGATGATGATGATGATGATGAACCGATTTCTAACTAATTTTACTTAATAAAAATATTAAATATTATAAAGGATAGTTGTTATCCTGAATATTAGCCGGAATTAGCTGAAATGCGAAACCGCAGGAGATCAGCTAGTTTGAAAAAAATAGAACGTGGTATGCTTAGAGAAAATCGATTCAGGAGCCGATTTGGAATGAACTATTTATAGGGTGCGTTATATCCGTTACATTTTGTATAGAAATTGGATTCAATCTGGGAAAGGAAAGTGAGCCCTAGGAAGGCACAAAGAATAAGATTGTAAATATTGCTTTTCACAGCTCGGCTGCCCAAATTCAAAACCTAGTAACAGGTGATTTAAAAAAAAAAACGGTTTTTGGCATTTTTCGACTTACTAGACAGTAACAAAATGATGTGGACCTTAAAACACCCAGTTTAATACGTAATTTTAAAAATTTAATTTAGCAAGTCTAAGCAATTTGGCATGATTACGAAAATTTCCTTGAAGTACAAATTCTAAACTTAGTAGGTATGTCAGAAAACAAATTAAAACTAAAGAAACTTATTAAACTAATTAAGTTGCTTGAGCTGCTAGGGAGCAGCTCAAGCAACTTACTAAGTTAAGAATTTGAAATCCCAACTTGCTATGTTTTGAATTTGGCGCGATTGTAAAATCAATAAAATTCGTCTAGTAAGTCCAATGCCACGGGCACACGAGTGTTAAAAATAATAAAATGAGTTACAAGCAATTTCATCGGTTCAGGCGTATAATGCGTGCTTTGCAGAACAAAAACGAATGCAGGTAAGAAATAACTTATTCATTACTAGGTGTTACCCACGGCTTCGCCCGCGTAAAAATTAGTCTATGTTGGGCTATGTACCCCCATACAATTTTTCCCAATAATCGTCAAACACATTCGTGCTCGCGACGCCGTCCGAGTCACACGTCCGGTGCCCGGTGCCTCCGCGCTACGCTGCTCCCGCGTGCTACGCACGCCCCCCGCCGCCGCGCTACGCTACCGCCGCTCCGACACACGTGTCTCCTTGCCTTTTTTTAAGACAAGGAGGCATTATCGTGATTTTTAGAGTTTCTCGGTTTTTCGCGCGTTTTTGCCGATTAAAACCACAGTTTCGTGGTCTGGCTGTGTGATACCTCACGGTGCCAACTTTGCACAGCCAGGAGTGCGACCCGGGCACTCGCCGATCCCCTTCAGGGTGAAGCAGTTACCCGGACGGGGCTAGAACCACCGGCCTAGGGGGCTCCCCTGACCGACACTAGCTATCGCCCCCTCCCGCCCACCCCTTCCTCCTTCCTATCCTTAGGGAACGGCTTGGGCGCCTAGGGCTCTGGCTCGAAGCTACCCTCCGAACCTTAAGCAGTTAGGGACCCTCTGACACATTAAGATTGGTCAGAGGCATACAAGCTTAGGGCACACCTTAGAAGCACCCCCCTCGCCTCACCCGGCGCGGGGGACTAGGACTACACACCTCGGGTTCTCCCCCCGAGCGCTCCCAAATTAGGCACGACTGCCGCAAGGTTTCTTCGCAGCTCTTCCTTGCGGAACGTGACGCGACGAACTGCGATAATTTCGTTTTAGCTGTAGGTTCCCTTACTAGGCCGGTCGCCATGGCGACCGACCCGAAAAATCGCGCTCTCGAAGAGGTCTTGTCGCCCCTAGTCAACTTTGCTAGGGAAAATCCGGACCTCGTGCCCGCAATTGGCCTTCACCTGAAGGCAATTTTCTTCCCCACGGCCCCTCAGGCCGCAGCCCCATCGGCCCCTCAGGCCGCAGCCTCATCGGCCCCTCAGGCCGCAGCCCCCTCGGCCCCTCTGGCCACCTCCCGCCCGGCCCCTCAGGCCACCAAGCCCTCGGCCACCAAGCACTCCGCCGCCGCGACTTCCATCGCCGCGCCCTCCGCCACCGTTGCGCCCGCCGTTGCCGCGCCCCCCGCCACCGTGCACCCCGCAGTAGCGACTTCCGCCGCCGCGCCCTCTGCCACCGCACCCTCCTCCTCGATCTCCGATGACGAGATGGAGGTCATCTCCGAATCTTCGGATTCGAGTTCCGCCCCCTCGTCCGACTCGGACGATTTCATTGTGGCCTCAGGCCGCAAGCGCACAAGGCGCAACAAGGGCGCTGCCAACAAGGCCGCCAAATTAGCCGCCGAATCAAATCCGGCCGCCCCTCTCTCCGACTCGCCCGCTTCGCCCCCCGCGGCTGAACAGGGTGCCGAGGGAGCTTCTCTCCCCACCCCTCCCAAGCGCTCCCAGCGCCCACCGGCGGTCGTTATCACGAACCGCCATAGGTGGATGGCCATCAAGGCCCGATGTGATGCAAATGGCATCTTTTTCATAGCGGAAACCCGCACTGAGGGTATCCGCCTAAAAACGGAGTCCATCACGGACTACCGTAACCTCACCCGCCTTCTCGACGCTATGTCGATAACTTTCCATACGTGGAGCTTGGAGGAGGACCGGCGCCTCCGCGTAGTCATTCGGGGGGTCCCAAAGGAAATCGGGTGCGAAGACGTGCTCGAGGACCTAAAGGCCCAAAAATTCCCAGTGTTAGAGGTGCACCGCATGCACCGTGGGCATGCAGCCCCTTTCAACATGGTCCTTGTCATTTTAGACAGGACTAACCTTAAAGAGGCGAAAGCCATCTTTAACATCAATAAAGTCTGCGGACTGTCTGGGGTCGTAGTAGAGCCCCCACACCAAAAAGGCACTGTGGGTCAATGCCACAGATGCCAATTGTACGGGCACTCTGCCCGAAATTGTCATAATACACCCAGGTGTGTCAAATGCCTCGGAGCCCACTCAACACCGGAGTGTTCACGCCCTAAAGACCGCGCGCTATGTTCGGAACCTCCGAGCTGCGTCAATTGCGGGGAGGTGGGGCACCCGGCTAATTACAGAGGGTGCTCAAAAGCGCCCAAAGGAAAGAGCCGGAGGCCTACTCCCTCCTCATCCAAAACCCAACCCCCCGCTTCTCCTCCTCAGTCCCAAACTGCCGAGGCCGCCCCGGCAACAGTTAAGGCACCGGTGCCACCAGTAAATCTGTCGCCCTCGTGGCGCTACAGGACCAACAAGGTCCCACCCCCACAGGCCAGCCCCTCAGGCACGCCTGCACCCGCGGCGGTGGAAGTAGTAGCAACACCTCCACCCCCCCCAGTAGAGGCACCTCTACTCCCTCATAATGGCCATCTGCCAATACGCGGATGTGTTCGTTGCCCTCGATAAATTTAGGAACTAATTATGGATTTACCCCATACGAGCAGAGTCAAACCGACCTCCCTAAAAATCGGCTACTTCAACGCAAATGGGCTTCGTACCCAGAGGTCTGAGGTAGCCGACTTCCTCTACTCACATCAATTGGACGTCCTCCTCATCCAGGAGACGTTCCTTAAACCTTCAATTCGCGATCCTAAAATCGCGAATTACAAAATCATTCGTAATGATCGCACAGTCTCTGCCCTCGGTGGCACTCTCATCTACTACAAAGCGACATTACACTGCACGCCTGTGGATACGCCAAATCTCGTGCACATTGAGGCCTCTGTCTGTAGATTAGGGATGACAGGTCACCAATCCATATTTTTAGTGTCAGCTTATCTAGCTCCCACTAACTCCAACTCCTCAAACCCCAGATCACTACTTGATAGTGACATACAAAACCTTCTAGATCTTGGCCCGTCTGTTATCATAGCGGGTGATCTAAACGCCAAGCACCCTGCCTGGTGTAGCCTAACCACAAACCAACGTGGTAGACAGCTCGAGCGACTCTCAGAGAGCCTCAATTTCGACATAGTAGCACCCATGTCCCCTACTCATTACCCGGACAATGTTGATCATCGTCCGGACGTCCTAGACGTAGCCCTCCTAAAGAACATCAATCTTAGATTGAGTTCAATAGAAGTGCACTCCGAACTCACCTCAGACCATAGGCCTGTCATCATTGCTCTCTCACCCAGAGTGAGTATTCCCAATGTGGCAGCCACAGATCCCACTATGATCAAGACCGACTGGGTCAGGTTAGGCGAAAGCCTCAAATCCATTTCGTCCCCCTTGTTAGATCCAATTCCAGACGAAATTGTCTCAATTCCCGATGCAATAGGTGCTATTGACTCGTTAACAGCGCACGTGCAGAAAGTCGTTAGCGACTGCTCGCGGCGTGTCCCAGTGAACGCTCATCGTCGCTGGACACTTCCGCCGGATGCGCGTGCTCTGTTAACAGAGAAAAACCGAGCCCAAAGGGCCTACTTCTCCACTCCCACTGAGCCTAACCGCGCCCGCATGCGCGCTGCTCAATCAGCGGTTAAGCGTCGTATCAGACAGCTTAGAAACGACCAGTGGGACGAGACCCTCTCAAACTTGGTCCCATCTCACCAAGCCTTCTGGAAACTTGCCAGAGCCCTTAAGGCAGATACAGTGGCTGCCACTCCCCCGTTAGTACAGTCAGACCCCTCCCTCCCCCTCGCCTTCGAGGACGAGGAGAAAGCTGAATGCTTAGCATCCAGTCTTGAGGCACAATGTGCACCTAGCACACTCCCAGTTGATCCAGATCACCTACTCGAGGTCGATACTGTGGTAGCTAACAAACTCGCGAGCCCACTTACAGATGCCGACCCTCCGTTAGAGCCGGTAACCCCTGATGAGGTAGAGTCCCTTATCAAAGACCTACATAATAGGAAGGCCCTGGGGCCTGACGGGATTTCTAACAGAGTCATCAAGCTCTTTCCCGCCCACCTTATACTACTCCTGACTGCTATCTTTAACGCAGCCCTCAAAAATAGCATTTTCCCCCAAACTTGGAAGGAAGCCACCGTCATCGGCATTCCAAAACCCGGCAAGCCCAAGGATCAGCCCTCGAGCTATCGCCCTATCAGTCTTCTTAGTTCAATAGGAAAAATCTATGAGCGCATAGTTCTCGCACGTCTCAAAGATTTTTCCCTTGCCAACAATCTCTTGCCTAACGCGCAGTTTGGTTTTAGAGCCAAACACTCTTGTGTCCAACAAGTGCATCGCATAGTCGAACACGTGTTGGACCGGAGAGCGAACAGATCCCGCCCGCATAAAACGGGCGCTCTCTTCTTTGACGTGGCAAAGGCGTTCGACAAAGTTTGGCACAACGGGCTTATTTATAAGCTCTACAAACTCAATACGCCAAATCGTCTTGTGCTCATCATTCAAGACTACTTGTCGAACCGCTCTTTCCGCCATAGGGTGGATGGGGCACTATCCCCCCCTCACACCATTAGAGCCGGAGTACCACAAGGGTCCGTGCTCTCGCCTCTCCTTTACACGCTTTACACAAGCGACTTCCCCGAATTCAGACCCAGTCCACTAGCGACCCATACCGCTCTCTTCGCAGATGATACTGCCATCTACTGTTCAGCCCGTAGTGTTCCCCCAATTATAGACTCACTCCAAACTGCCGCCAATACTCTTGGCGACTGGTTTAGAAAATGGCGCATCAAAGTCAATCCTCAAAAAAGCGCCGCTATCCTCTTCGCTAGAGGTAGCACCCCAAATCCCTCCTCCAGAGTCAAAATGTTCGGACAACCGATCCCTTGGGAAAGGAAAGTCCGCTACCTAGGCGTCACACTCGATAGGGGACTCACCTTCCGCGATCATATTAAGATTGTCCGCAACCGCGCCGCTTTCGCGCTAGGCCGACTATATTATCTGCTCAATGGGCGTAGTAAACTCTCTCTTAGAAATAAGGTGAGAATTTACACAACGTGCATTAGGCCGATAATGACTTACGCAAGTCCAGTTTTCGCCCACGCCGCGCCCTCTCATATCCACAGGCTGCAAACCATCCAGAATAGGTTTTTGCGCAAAGCCATCGGTGGGCTTTGGTTCATTCGGAACAAAAACCTCCACATTGACTTAGGTGTGCCGACTATCTCGCACCACCTAAAGCAATGCTCAGTCAGATTCTTCGACTCTCTCGACCATCACCCCAATCCATTGGTGAAAGCCGCAGGGGATTATCCCGCTCCGGCTGACACCATTAGGTCCAAACGTCGTCCGCGGCACGTCCTCAACGACCCGGACGACGCCATTACAGTCGCCATCGAGGCGTACAAACAATTAGATTCCGCGACACAAAGTAGACACACACGTCCGTCATATCGGCCCCGCCGGCGGGGCCGCGCGTCGCGCCACCCTTTAGGGACTCGGTTTTCGCGGTACCGGCCGGCACGTGCCCGGCCGCTTCTCTCCAATCCGTTCGCCTTCCCCCAGTGTCGCCATAGGCCGAGGTTCGAGCCCCCCTCTGGGGCGCCCCTAGGCAGACACTGTAAATTTTAGGCGGTGAGAGCCCTACGCTCCCGCAACAGTCCGGTGTCTCAGTAAAGGGTGTCAGTACACCCAAACTGATTAGTCCGCTCCAAAAAAAAAAAAAAAAAAACCCAATAATCGACTGCTTACTTGCTTAGTCAAAGGAATAACAAACAAACTTACAAGTTTTGATATTGTTTTTACAGTAATATTTGGGTAAATTCACAAATAAATATAAAGTATGAGCAATTCAAGTAAATAAATAAATATATAGGGACAATTCATACAGATTGAGCTAGCCCCAAAGTAAGTTCGAAACTTGTGTTATGGGATACTAACTCAACGATATTTTATGACAAATACATATATAGATAAACATCCAAGACCCGAGGCCAATCAGAAAAAGTTCGTTTTTCATCATGACCCGACCGGGGATCGAACCCGGGACCTCCTGGGTGGCGGTCTGGCGTGGTAACCATTACGCCACGAAGGTCGTCAAAGTGTAACTATACTCCAAAACGATTACGATGTCCCTATATATTTATTTATTTATATTAAAGTAGACGACCCGTTTTTTGGCTCTCCTGAACATTTTTGTTGGAAGGAGTTACTATGTTTTGATTTTAAACAGACGAGCTTCTTTGTCAGGGGTGTAAAACATATGATTCAACAGTATCAAAAAAAAATTATATCACTTCTTGACTTCCCCTCCTATTAAACATTATATTTTTCTATTCATGGTGTACCTACCAATCTCATAAACTGTAATAGGAGAAACTTAAAACAGTCAGTTTAATTATAATATGTAGACATACCAAGTAGAAACTCATTTCTTATACAATAACTGTCTTTTGGGACAAACATAAAACCGTTCAGCCGTTATATTAAAGAAAAATAGTTCCTTACATAACATCCCCAAAGAAACGCCCAGTAGGTATGTACTACAAAATTTAGGGTGTGTTAACACGGAGTTGAAATAAATGTACACACATTTAGAATAAAGAGAGCAAATAAAAGGCTCGGGGTATAAATACCCTTTTACACGTTACCGGCGGAGCAGATGCGGGTTTTCGCTCTGAATCAATCGGGTCCATGAGCGTGCCTGAGAATGAAACGGCAGGTTCATTAGCAATACAATCAATCGTTGGCATTGTGTAAATTATAACTACAAATTTCCGACAATAATTTGATGTTTGACAATTGTGATTGCACGATTATTAACAATCGGTTGCATTTGAATAGTAATATCTGAGTCACTTGATTCAGCTCAATACAAAGGCGAAAGTTGGGCGAAGTTAGATGACAAAGAAAAGGTTAGATAAAGGAAGACATAGTGCGTAAACTTCGATCTACTTCATGCAGTGTATTTAGACGTTATTGACGGTAATATTGTAAGTGACGGAATACCAGTCACTTCAGGGGCCCGATTCTACTAACACTAATGCACCAATGGTGTCTCAATCGTGTCTCAAAAGAATGCCGATAGTGTATCAGTGGAACAGTTTTTGACATTTGTTATGAACTTAAACAATAACATAATGTTTAACTTATTGTTGAGAGTACCATTGAGAGTCCATTGGTGCATTAGTCTTAGTAGACTCGGGCCCCTGAACAGCAACACGGCAAACATTTCCGCCGCGCCTCGAGTTCACTTTGTATGTAATAGTCCTAAGGTTACAAATTTCAATTGAGTCACTAGGCTATTTATTTTATTGATAAGATGTTCCATACCAAGAATAAAGATAGGTTAAAACATCTGTTTGATATTCGAAGGACATAGCCCATATTTTACTAATGTGCTAGTTTTTGACATCGTTCCGTAGATCGCAGAATGCCGAGATTAGGGAACATGTGGCGTTTATGTTACCACTAATGGTTTTTATGGTTTATACCGTTTGGTAACCATTTAGGTCAAACCGTAAACAATTTTTTAATTATAATTTACACTTAAGATATACAATAGCTGACATTTTCGCTTTGTTTTCGATGGACACGTGTTTATTATACCTAAATAGGAGCAATTTCTATTTTGATATGTTTGAAAAGAAAATACTTATAACGATTTCAAAAATTATTTCACCATTAGAAATTGTTTATTATCCCTGAGTCCCTGAGTAACATAGGGTCTAAGCCTAGCTAAGCCTAGGGTCTCAGGCTAAGCGGAGGCAAATTATAAAATAACAATAACAGACGATAGCCGTAGGCCTTCCGCGATGTTACTTTTATATAATTTTTTTAATTAATCATCTCAGCTACAACTACCATAAGACGTAACCTTCTGGACAAATACCTCTCCCATAAATTTCCCGTACAAACGGCTGCGGAAAGGGCCGCAGCAAGGTATTCGGACGACTTAAGGAAAGTCGGAGGAAGCAGCTGGATGCAGGCTGCTGCCAACCGGTCACGCTGGAGACGTTTGCTAATGTCCAGTAGTGGACTGCTTTTGGCTGAGATGAGAATGATGATTATGATAACCGGCTGGAAGCGGCCTGTATCCAGTTGTTTCCAAAACAATAGAAAAAAGCGGCGCCTCGTAACGTCATTCTCGTAAACTTGAGCTAAAACAACATTGTGGACGGTATCTTCGTCTTACTACGTCCTTACTTTTACTCTGTCTTCTAACTTCACGCCTAACTTCACTTTACTTCGGTTTATGCGTTTACATTTTGTCTCTTCTTATCTTAAACAAACTATAAAAAGTTTAAAGTTCTATTTGCCTTTTCTATTAAGATTCGTTAGCCATATAAGACAAGAAAACATCTAGTCATAGCTGCTACCATAAAATGTTTAAACACCCCTATTTCGTACAGAGCAGTTTGTTTTACAACTGCTTATTTGCATTGGTTTTATGGTCGACAGCCCTGAACCCGTCAGCTGAAACTGTTATGGACTCTTTAAGTGTTATCTAGTCACATAAATATTATCATTGTGTACATACAACTCAACGATTTGAACTTCAAATTATTTCATAACGTGTAATACCTATGCTTGACACAAGATTTTCAGTGAAATTAATGGCGATTTTTACCAGAATATTTGTCGCTTACGTAAATACTTATAAAATGTGCCATGGTGCCAAACACCAAATTTTAAATAATAGAACCCTTTGATATGCGTCGAAAATAAGGGGGTATATTTTCTATGTTGACAAATAGCATAAGGCAAGATCTTGTTCAAATATTATAACGTTCAAAAATGAATAATGTTCGCTCAATACCCTAAATAAGCCAATACCTGCTACATCATGTGAAGCTATGTAGTTGCTTTCGTTAAAAAAAACAATAACTGCTAAAAATTCCAAGTTATGCATTAATTTTGAAAATTATCATTAAATTAAGGAATCAAAAAAATAAACATCTTTAAAATTTAATTAATTATTCCATATTTAGGGTAAAAATGTAATATACTTGAGTATTTCATGTTTTAAACATTAAAACATTATGATTCATAAACATTTCTCGAGAATTAAAAAGGTAATGCTGTAATATTATAAATGGTAATGAAATTAATATTACTATACGTGTTTTGAGTGACAATGCTTCAGTGAGTGTGATAGTGATGAGTCTGTGAGTGTCATTGACTCGAGGGAAGAGCTTCTTCTTCTTTTCGAGTCAATGACACTCACAGATTACAGAGTGCCACAAACTTATCTGTGCCGGTGGCCAAAATTAGAACTAATGAATACGTCTTGAATACCTTGACAAATTATCTTCAATAGTAGCGATCCTAGCGCCTCCGCCATCGTCACAAATAAGTTTGTAGCACTGTTAATCGAATTTGAATTTGCCTTTATTGGTTGCCATGAGGAGATTGCCTTTTTGCATTTCACGCTCATGTATGCCAATCATGTTTGAAGGAATCTTTAAAATATTATTATGAGATTTCATTTCTATAAGCTTTAGTGCTTCAGACTGATTTCCAGTAAAATCCTTACAGAAACGACACGTTTAATTTATTTATTTGTATTTTTTACGACTAACTACTAACTACGACTAACTTTAAATAGGTTAATTTTGAAAATATCTCATAAAGAAATTCTTTGTTAGATTCCTGTCATTACAGCAAAGATCCGTTATCTTCAAATTATCCTTCTGTTATCTCCAATTATCGTTCGACATATAATAAAGCTTGATGTGCGTTCAACTGTATATACCTCATGTAATGAATATGAAGTCAGTTCGTCCCTTTATTACCGGACGGATAACATCTGCAATAATACTTGTTTGTTTGTGCATCTGTACTCAGTTTAAACTGTTTTTTATTCTGTACGCGGTTGTACTTGTACCCACAGAAGACAGAAATATAAATGTTCTGTGGTTGTACCAAATCTATCATTTTCTGTATAAATCTATATATCTAACTGATCAATTCACGAAATATCAGAAATTATAACACCTACAAAATTGAAATTTGGCAGGTAGGTTCCATGGTGTATCCACTAAGAACAGTTTTTCCGAAATCCTCTCGGGAACACGGTTGCGCCGATTTCGCTAGTGTATACATTTACATTTTGACAAAATTTCTGATCAAAATCTGTGAGATCCAAAAGTTCTTGATGTTAAAAAAAACAAAAGTGATTCGGCGAGTATATTTTGACTCCGATTTTTATGTTTGTTTATAGCAATGAGAGCTCAAATCATATTGGTAACTTATTAAATGAGCCTCAGTCCGTATCAGGAGATGCGGAATACATGACAAAAAAAAAATCACTAACAAAACAAGTCATGGCCGTGAGTTTTGAGAAGAGCTTTGCTCTTACATGTAACACTTAGTTTTATTTCTGTCTATTTATCCGCTAATTAATCTCCCAGATAGAGTTTTCACTGCCAGTTTCATACTTCGATACGGAATGTTTAATACAAAAAGTTTTCCGAAATTTCTGTCAGTATGAGCTGGTATGGGCTTAATGGGATTGCGGCAATACGCAAGTATACTGTAGTTACTCATAAAATATATAGCAACTGACTTTTGGCTTCGTTTCAGAAGTAATGGTTAAGATAAGGGTACAAAGTAGGTGTTACGTGCTTAACGAAAATTTTGGACTTTTGCCAATATTTCGTGGCGGAAAACATAAAAAGAAACATGTGAAAAGATTGGCTTTTTCATAGAATAATGACTGCAGGCAGACCAACCAACTGTTGCATAAATATTCGTTATAATTTAAAACTGGTCAATCACATGGGAACGGGAATGTTGGGAAAGCCCTTTATTCCCAAAAGTCCCTTTTAATAGCTCCTTTGAAGAAATAATCTACTGAGACTTGTCCCAGTAGTCCCTTTAGGTACTTCCTTTGAAGACAAAAAAAGTATAGTTCCAAGTTAAGAATGGAATCCGAAGAAATTAGGGATACCTACGCTAAGCTCTTTATGAATTTTGTCATTTTAATTAACACCTCTACCAAGTGATAATTTTCGTCGTTTCATCGAGCTGCATAGTACAGGGGCATGGTAAACTTAATAATCTAAACAATGCCGAGCTATTCCCTTGCATCTTGTTCACACGAGCGGGGTGGAGGAACACGTGTACGGAGTTCCCAGTTCCCACTGTACAATATGCGGGTACATTCTACTATACCGGTATATTATCGGTATTATTAAGCATAGATCGTGTTTACAAATTGATTGGGATTCTTTAAGGTTAGGTTTTAATTATGCTTAAATCTATATGTACAAGTTTTGATAAAGACAGCTACTTCAACTACAAACACCGGCATAGCATCTTAAATGCAGTAAAATCAACACACCTTCCTACATGGTCCTTCGAGGCGGATAAATAAATCTTTACAAATATACCTCACATTTATAAGAAACTAGAATACTATTTACCTCTAACAACCCTGATCCCGCTTATTTGAGGGGCTTCGCGCCACGAAATAAAACAAAGCGCTAATACTTTACTTTAGTTGAGTAAGTTAAAGTGGATTCCGTATATCTCTGACTTTGGATATTTTTTTATATTTTTAATATTCTTGGTCGAATTACACAACGCTAGATGGCGTCAATCTAGTTTAAACTAAACAAAGTTTCTACTACTATGGATAGGTACTAGATTGCTGATAAAATAGGTATCTACCTACATAAATACGTTTTGGTAGGTACATACAAAAGGTTACCTGTTGCTTTTTTTTAAAACAAAAACAAAATTACACTACTACTATTAAAATTCGAAATTAATTTAAATAAACAATTAGCTCGTTGCAAATTATTGAATTTTGTGACCATAAAAAAATAAATATATTACGATGATAATTATATATACTTATAGGATATTTTTTACTCAGGCAGTCCATAGTAATTGGGTGGAGATGAAAATTAAAAAAAAAAATTGTTCATTACATTTTGATGTTTACAATATATTCACATTAAAAAAAAAGAAAATACTGATGGTAGATAAAAAATGTGACGATTCGAAAGACCCTGTAATTGGCATAATTAAATAGAAATATTGGACTGACATTTCCACGGAACCCTAAAAAGCAACCCCTCAAAGGGACGTGTCAAAATGATAAGCAGAGACGAGTGATACGCGAGAGCTTGTTATCTCCCAGGCTTGTTATATTTAATATCACAGGTTTCCGATTTCCGCACCAAATCGGAGTAGACGGATGGAAAACTATTCTTAGATACAAGCTTAAATTTTGTTCGTTCATGATTGAAATCTGGCCTATGTTCAGCAGTAGATTTCTTAGGGCTGAGATGACAATGATGATGGTTTGAAAGTAAGGAAGTACTTACATACTTAAATACTAAATACATCAAAAATAAATATTTCTTTTGCACCGATATTCTGTTGGTATTTCCCCCGTCCATTTTGCATTTTCCTACTCCAACATTGATAAATGAAGAATTAAAAAATAGAACAATACGTTTTGTATTTAATATTGAAAAAGTAGAATCGTTATGGCATAAACATAAAGATGTAACTTACAAAAAGGTCTTCAGTTAAACAATGACAAAGTGAATGTAAAAGCAAGAGAATCGATATAAGCAAAAGGATTGGTTAGTTCCCAAACTCAATTTATGGCAGTTATTTCGGGCAAAGGGGCTATTATCTAGTTTGGTGTAGTGCGCCCGGCTCGCACGGATAAATTGACCATTTTGACTTACACCACTTTCTACTGAAACCTACTTGTAATTGAGTTTACCGTTTATTTCAGCTGTGATATGAATTTAGTGGATCGTTATCATGTTTAGGCGTAGACCAGACAATTGTTTAGTATTAAGTACAGAATAAATTCAGGTGACTTCTTAGTGTTTCATGTACCATCGCGGGATTTCAGTCATGATTTTTAGATGTATCTACACACAGTATAGGCAAAGTATAAGTTCTGTAAGGTTCTCCACTCTTTTCGACTCTCGAAATAATAAAAAAAAGATGAATAAATTTCTTTCTTTCGTCCTATAGATGGATTTGAAGCCAGACTTCTGCGGTCTATGCTACTACTCCGGCATAGACTCTGGGCAGTAGAGGGAGCGAAAGGTTCTCATCGTTTAAAATTTGTACCCTTACAAGGTGTGGTCTTGGTTAAAGTTAAATGAAACTAACATAAAAATTATTGTATGTATTTTACAAAATTTTAACAGGTGTGGTTAATATTGTCCGAACCTCAATAGCGACCTATGAAGTAAACGGTCCAGGTCAGGATACGATATATCTATAAGTCAACTGAACGGGTGTGGCAGTTGCCACATAATAGATATATTGCTTCATAAGTAGACTGGAAGTGAAAGGTATATTGGACTATGAACAATAAGTAACACGCGTTGACATACTCAATATTGTTTGACTATGACTATGGCGACCTCATGGTTCAATTGGTCGCTGAGGTGATTGTTTGAGATTGGCCTATTGGTGCAAAGATTTAAATTGTATTACGTATTATTTTTATACGCTACGGTGACTGCTTACCATCAGGCGGGCCGTATTTATTTATCTTATAGTGGTATAAAGACATAAGCACATGTTTGGAACGATATTTATATTCCCGTGCAAAAATCCGTCACGTATGCAGCGACCTTTATTAAACAATTTAGTCAATCTCAATGTTTATTCTGGGACCTATGCTTTACATCAGGGGCCCGATTCTACTAACACAAATGCAGTTTTTGACATTTGTTATGGACTTAAACAATAACATAATGTTTAACTTATTGTTTAAGTCCATAACAAATGTCAAAAAGCATAACACTGATACACTATCGACAATCTTTTGAGACACAATTGATAGTCCATTGGTGCATTTGTGTTAGTAGAATCGGGCCCCTGGTTTGGTGAAATCATCTTGTTGGGCCAAAAAATGTAAGTACCTATGACAAAATTAAATAAGGACAGTCTCATGAAAAATAATAACAATTAAATTAATTAATTTCTGCATATTTATTGAATAAATTGAATTAATAAGGATTAAGTGAGGTCACCAAGGGCACTCATAACAGGTTGTCAACATTGTCGTTCTTTAACCTGTCAACGGTTTAGAATAATCCCCAAATTTTCTCATCGTGAATCGACGGATTAAATATTATTGAGTATCGATAATAGAAATCGATTTTAATAATTTAAATTCTGATATCAAAAACTTAATAACGTGTGAGACATCGATATTTATAATTTGAAAGGTTTAACAATTTTTTTGAATTAATTTTATGATAATTTAGGGCTGTGAAAAATTAACATAGGTTAATAGAATGTTTAAAGAAGCGGACAATTTTTTGTTTTATATTCATAATATTAATCTGCATAATCTGGGAATTTTCAATTTGTAATCCGTTATTAGCTGACTCTATTGACAGGTAAACTACGAAGCAAGTGTGCGGCTTTATTAAGACTTTTAGTAAGGATCCCTAATTTTTTTGAAAATATAATATAGCCTATGTTGTCCGGGAGTAATGTATATTCCTAACGGTGAAAGAATTTTTCAAATCGGTCTAGTAGTTTCCGAACCAATTCAATGCGAACAAACTATCAAATCTTTGCTCTTTATAATATTAGTAAAGATATACAGCCTACTTTTAATTTTAAAAATGTCTGTGTGAATGACTACTGAATTCGCGTGGTTGAAGCGTGTAGGCGGTTAGTGTTTTTATACAATTTGTAAAGTAGCAAAAACAAGATTTTTTTTGATAGCAACTTAAATTCATATGGAAGATCAAAAGGTGAACCATAAAATTTGGTGAAGCGTGAACCTTCCACAAAATGTAAGCGATTAAGTTTCTTAATGGTCGATTGGCTCGTTGTGGTGGTCCCAATATTGTATCAACTTAATCTTAAAGTAACTCTATACCAAGAGCAATAAATGTCAACATATTTGTACCTATCTACATAGTAAATTTTATGCTTTCATTGCCCGCATCGTAAAACGAGGTTAAACTCTACACGGGATTAGTTTTGTTTTACTTAACGTTTATTAGATTTTCTAAGATTTTATGTTGCACGAGATTGGAAATTTTTATCTCTATCTGCAATAAAAATATTCTTAAAAAATATATCCGACGACGACGATACTTCCTAATAATTATTCCTGCAATAAAAACACGTTGAATCAAGCTATCAAACTCACATGCTCAACTGTCTCGATTTTGTAAATTTTTTGACCCATTGATTACCTTAAAGACTGTCTTTCTGCACGATTTTAAATTTGCATTCATGACCTAAAGTTCAATGGAGTTGTAAAATCGGTAGTTAGGGTATTGTTTGAAGTGATGACTCTGCGTCTACGCTCTTTTGAAGACAGGACGTCATAAAGATTCAAAACGACTAGTGGATCCAAACGATCTAAGACCCATTATAGACCCCACAGCTTAGTAGGATTATCTTATAACGTTAGTTGAACATAGTCTGTGTATACATTATTAAGATTCTTCCACCGTACATCACTTTTCGTTTATATCATGCTGATCATAGTAAATTCTATCCCAACTGACGGATTTAAAGTCCAATTTCCCAAGTGATGAATTGCATGACGCGGCAAGCCTTCCAATTTCCAGCAATGTTCAGTATGCGAAAATTGTTGTCGACCTTTGAACGTGTTTGACTTCCAACGAGCCGTCACAACGTCTAACATAGATGTATGAAGGAGTTTCTGGATTGTTACCTTATTTACAACAAGCAGAATCTTCTTCGCACTATTAATTCCAGTATTTGCTCCTGGCAGAATGGAATAACTTCCGAATTCGCGTTGTTGAAGCTTGGGCGGTAATGTATTTTATACAATTTGTAAAGTAGCAAAAACAACAGTTTTTTTTTTGATAGCAACTTAAAATTGATATGGAAGATCAAAAGGTGAACCATAAAATTGGTGAAGCGTCTCATCCTTTACAGTCTCATTGCTTTTGGCAGAATGAGATTTTTTACATAAAGGTACCTTACGTTATTTTCGATGTAACAGATCAAATAAGTGACAATATATTTTTTCTCATTTGAGCGTTTACGTCTAGAATTGATTTTTCTCCAAAATTATTCAAAACATAAATCAGCTATAATTGAAAATAAATTGTATTTGTAAAACAATATTAATTAACTTGATCGATTTGTTTTTCTACATCAGTAAATTTATCTATGTATATCGTTATCTATATTAGTATCATTTTATGTTAAAAATTCTATGTTTAATATTAGCTGCCTAAATGACGAAGTATTTAATTCATAAAATATGACTTGTTGTCAAGATTATAAACCAGCCTCACTTCTTGATAACACGAATTTATTGATCCAGTTACTCTAAAGATTTATTATGGCAGTAAACGCCTTAGTTTATCTACATTCTGTTTTAGGTATAATGTCCAATGCAGTGAGACTATTATTCTGCCCTTACCATAACATTCTCTTTTAATAATGTTGACGGGCTCAGAGCCATTGTATAAACAAAATAAATTATAGAGGAAGTAAGTCTAGACAGGTATCTATTTATTGCTAAGTTTGCGAGTAATTAAAAAAAAATGTATTTCGAATGACGTGCGACTTAATTTTACCATGTCGCTCCATGTAAAAGTCAGTACTTTCGCCAAATCTTTAGACTTAGGTCGTGGGCCCCGCCAATCTTAGTGAAATTTTCGTCAATCATAGTGAAACGGGATAACGCTAAAGAAAGAGTTTGTAAAATTTAGATTACCAAAACCTACTCGCGTAAGGTTTAATATCTAAATATAAACCTCCTAACAACGTGATGTAAGTATCAATCAAATTGACTGCACAAAGTTGTTTCAGTCTGCAAAGACTAAGCTCAATTTATTTCTCGTCTAGCAGATGTTTACTTACAGAGAATTTCCAACAATCTTTATAACAAGCACACAATTCTTGAGACAAAATAGATCCACTCTAAGTATCTTAAGGCTTTTTCACGCTCCGTTTACCTACCAGGGTTCTTGAAGAAATTAATAACCGTTGTCTCTTGTACCCATCAATCTTAGAACCATTAGGTGATTAGATAGAGTAAAAATCGATACATCGCCACCCACGACAATCGATATACGGAAGAGAGACTCCCGAAATCTGGTGCGATAAATGGAGCATCGCCTTTGGGTTTAATTTGGATACCTTTGAGATTATATGTGATCACATCGATCACTTTGGACAGCACCGGGTCCTGATATGCTATTGAAAGTAATTGATGCAGTGACTTTCAACATGTTTTACGGTACTGGATTAGTAATTAAATGCCTCCCGGATAATGTATGACAAAGCGAAAACATCAAAATTGTTTGTAGATGAAAATGTAGGCGTACGTAAAATGTTGTTAGTACAACAGTACTAACAACATTTTACGTCCCACGTTATGTTGTGTAGCATGTGATTAATTATTAAGCTTATATACTTATAAATGTATAAGAAGAGCTGACTGAATGACTTATTGAACTATAAGGTTGACGCATAGCCAAAAAAATTGTGACATGTGAGGTGTGTCTGTGACATTTTTAGTAATTGTCATAAGACAACCAACACGGGTATGTTAATCTCAATTATAGCAAAATACTGGGGTCTTCAGAAAAAACATTGAATCTTCTTTCTCTTTGTTAGCAATAAAAGCGATAAAATTATTCGATTCTTGAAAAAGCTAATCGTTATATGGAAACTCGATAACAAGATACTACAAGACACATTATTTCTAATACATAATGAAACATCTTACAAACTGTAAGTGAAGATAATCAAAGTAAATTCAAAACAAAATGTATTAAGAAGTTCCAGGAAACACCGGCAGGACTAACAACACCTGTGCATAAGCCCAGGTTGCATTATTCTTGAATGAAATTTAATAAGATAAAAGCAAATAAATAGCACTAGTATAATCACGTATGCCTCTCCAGATGCAACCTTTATACCAGTAATATAAAAATAAAATGAGCAAGTCTACAAAGCAAGACCAGTAAAAAGGAGAAATGTATTATTTATGATTATTTAGGTAAGTTACAATATTCAAAATGATATAATATTTTTTTTGTTATAAAGAATACAATAGTAAGTTGCACCAAGTAATAGTGACGAACTTTATCAATAATTTCAGTAGAATTTAGATAATTTAAGTCATAATAACATCAATTATATATGAAAAAGCCATAAATAAAATAAACTCGATAAATGAAGTTTGCCATGAAGTTAGCTAAATATTTTGCACATGTTGGCAAATGAGTGTTGCACTAGACAAAACAAACAATTTATATCAGAAATATTCCTCAAGCCGAAAGTGCATTCTCATTTATGTGGCAGTTTTAATATTTAGACAACTTTATGACATAATGCAGTATAAAGTTTTTATTAAAATAATAATTTTAACATTTTCACTTTCGGTCAACTATTCCTAGCATTCAATACTCGTACTACGTAAGTTACATTTGCACTAACTTACTTACCAAATAATATGAGTGCGTAAAATAAATATTATTTAGGTTACAATTTGTAGTCTACCCGAACTATTAATGGATGACAATGATTGCAGCAAATTTTTGTTTGTAGATGATCTTTATTCTAAGACTAAAATTGTCGTATATACTTCAGATGAGTGTATATCACATGTCATGGTACAAATGGGAATACAGCCTTAGCAAGCGCGGCAGCTGTTGTGCGTCCTAACAAGATTATGTTACTCGGAGCACAGGCGTTTCTTCCACAAGATCGACAATATTTTCTTAAGGCAGACTATCTTATTATTTTACTTGTTCACTGTCTTTATTATCGGGGAATATAATGAAACACTGTTAGTCTTTATTATAGTATATCTTTATTCTGTAGTAGTACTTTCCTGTACTTTCCGCAATTGATACTAAACATTTTTTTTAATTTTCTATAAAACTTAATGACGACCTCCTCCGTGGCGTAATGGTTATCACGCCGAACCGCCACCCAGGAGGTTTCGGCTTCGAATCCCTGTCGGGTCATGATGAAAAACGAACTTTTTCTGATTGGCCTCGGGTCTTGGATGTTTATCTAATGTATTTGTTATAAAATAAAGTAACGTTGAGTTAGTATCCCATTACACAAGTTTCGAACTTACTTTGGGGCTAGCTCCATCTCTGTGTGATTTGTCCCAACATATATTTTTTTTTATCATATTTATATTTCAGGACAACGCAACGCCACCATACAATCCTATTGCTCTTTCTCCTGTAAAGATTTCTTGGAATACTGTAAAATATATTGATCAAATAAATATTGGCGATTTATACAAAGGCGATTTTAGTACACCGTCATTACTATGTACCTGCAGCTGCCAATGGCTAATTACTCGACTGGGATTTTCATAACATTTTCACCAATAGAGTATCATCTAGGAATTCCTGCCAAACCGGGGTAAATAACTATCGAGTAGAATCATAAAAAATCATGATGATATTTAATTATTCATTAACCATTCTATCTGATTACTAATTTCATTTCAAATTCAACGTGATGTGTACGATAAGCCATGTCATTTATTCTCCTTTTACCACAAACGAAAAATTAATGGATTTACTTATCAGAGGCGTCAAAAGCATCATTTGTGTACCTTTTGTTTCTTTCATTTATATATTTTGTTTTTTTAAATGCTAATTGCCATTCAGCATGACAAAAGACAAGTTGGTGACAATTGTCACTGTTAATCATCAAACTTTTTTGTATAAATCTTTATTCTTTTTTTCTTTGTTTCCGAACTTACATAATGTGACTTTGGGAATAGGCTCAATGTACCTTAAGAAAATAGGCAATAGAGATTTTCTCAATAACCGGGCTAACAAATGCGATTTCTTAAATTTAACCAGTAGTAAACTGAAACTGCGTATTTTTAGCTTTATTATCATTATTATAGTTCGTTTTTTAATTGATAGCATTTTATGTTTGAATCGATCACCATGTGCGGTCTCTATCTTAATTTCATATTCTATGACTAACAACACTTATACGAATCATGTAGTAGCCGCCAGAGGCTGAGCTGGAAGGAGCATCGTGAGTGACCACGCCTTCACCGGGACTATAAATAAGTGTGCGCGAGTCGCCCTTCAGGCAAACTCAGGCGCAGCTGCTACGATGATTATAGGTGCGACTTGAGTTAAAATAGCATTATGCTTATGCATTGGAACAGCCATAGGAGATACAGCTGCATATAAAGTTGGTAAATCTGATATCTTTGTTAGAAATAAATCAAAAGAGTTTCTATCATTTCACTCACTTATCTTTTTCATTAATTAATTAATTAATCAATGATAGATAAACGCATGACACGTACAAGTAAGATAAAGTAAATAATCTCTCTCTTCGTCCACTTTATTTAGGAAGGTCGTGTTCTTGCAATATCAAAAAAGAGTGTACATTAACTTGGCGAATTAGTAAAGTTGAAGCGTCCTATTCTCGAACCACTTCTGTACTTTTCTTGATATCATTGTCGTCAATTAGTCTAATCTTAGTTAAGGTCTGCTATCGGTCCAGAAAGTTTTCTCAATTACCCCCAACTCTAAGAGATACTGCACTCGAGATAAGACAAAGTTGCACGTACCAACTGGTTGCAATAAATCGCCATTTATAAACGTTAGTTACTGTTTTATAGACCTTATCCAGTACAAAGTTTTGTAGCAGAATTAATCTTGCAAAAAATATATCTTCTATAACATAGTGTTATTCCATTCCCCCTTATTCATAAATATTGGAGTCTAATATCCAAAGAACAAGAGGTAGAAAAAATAAGAGTATTATTGTCACCTGTACTTTCCGAGGTATGACTCCGACACAAATGAAATAAACTCTAAACGCTGAAATTTATAATTGATATGAAAGGAATGTATGGAGAATAAAAGTGCGTAAGCGAGAGTTGGAATGAATGAATGAAGTATAGAAAACAATAGATAGTTCATAACCATAAGAAATGTACGTCATAAAGGTATCTGAAGCCATTGTCAGAGGGACAGAATAAAAAATAAATCAAAATCAACAAGGCACCATTAATAATCTAGTTCTAAATCCACTACTTATTATCGCTCCTCATTTGGATATCATCAATTTATAATATCAAACAAACTAGCATCAAATCGATCAATTCTAATTTGTGCTACAGTTTAATGTGGCCTCATAAGGTTATTCTGTTAAACATGTTTGATCGATACATCTAACCGCTAGCTATGCAACCGCTAACCGAGCGTTTGCATGTTAAACTAACGGGGTAAACATACGTATTGCAATATCAGGATAGGCTGCATCAGCATAGTCACTGGTAAATGGTATCAGGTATACCTCTATATTTACATTATGCTACACCGGTGTTACAAGACGTTGTTTTACAAATAGTAGTGTAACATTCAGTGTAGGAGTTAAATATAGAATGTTTTAAAACTTTAGCTAAAATTCATTAACTTTTGGTACAAATAGTAATATTGATATTTATTGTTCTATAATGTATCTAACGTTTCAAAGAACTATAGTTACAACATATTCGTTAACTTTTATCAACAAAACTGTTTGAAATAGTTTGAAACAGTTATAAACTGGATCTGGAACGGGTAATCTTGTATTAGAATGAAAATAATAATATGTTGACTTAAAATATTCATTGAGTTATGATAAAATATTTTATTTGAAGAGTCGTTGCCACAATTAAAGTAAGAAGAAGACAACTTTTGAATACAGAACAGCAATCAACAAACTTCGTAATTTCGATCAACTCGTTAAATTAGGTCCATTCAAGCGATTATCTCGTCACTGCCTACGTCTTTATAATAACGGTTCCTCTTGACGGCTAGTGTGGGCTGTGCTGACCTATTAAATTATGAGTTGGTAATGTGATGAAACTCGAAACTTTACCTCCATTAGGTCATTAGCTCATTACGTTAATTGTTTTCCTAAATATCATTTATTTTAAAAGCCTTTTAAAGTTCAGTAGCTATAAACAAAATTTATGTAATTGAAAGACCTAATGAGCCAGTGGCAGACGGCAGACGACAGACGGTGATAATCATTATGGACTTTTCTCACTGTTGGGATAATTCTCTTGACTTTGTGAGAGTTATCTTTAAATCATGCTTGCCATCAAGTGACCGACTAGCACGTTTATCCCGACGTAAAAATATGTATACTTACTGGCATAAAAGAAACATAACGTACCTAATTCTGCTTCAATTTACAAAATGGATCTTGACAAGTGCAAATTACATTTAAACTATAATTAAACCGTGATGTAACATGTATTTTCATGTTTCGTCATATACTAAAACGCTAAACGTCAATTATCATAGCGGAGCTTTGAGTCAAATTACTGGGATCACGCCTGTAATTTTAATAGGACGTGCCTCGAGCGACAACCTTTGTAAATGGTGATCACCTAATGTATAATCGGGTGTAATGAAATGTGTATACGCTTGATCTTAAGTCGATTTGGTATGGTTTATATTTGAATGCACATGACTGTACATTATCCAGGTTGCAGACCAAGAGCTAAGTTAGTTTAACTTAGCCCGCATGACCGAAGTGAATTTAAATCGTCGTGTGGAGGGTCAAACGTTGATTCATCATCATTTTTATTAGCCTGTGTTTACCCATTCCTGAATATGGGCCTTTCCCAATACTTTCCACTAAATGTGGTTCTTCGTATCAATCCACCTCCAGCCGCTTTTTTTGAGGTCGACTGTCTATCTGGTGGACGAACACCCTACGTTTTGTGTATATGCGATCTCTACTCCTAGACATGTCTAGTGTCTACCCTATCTGCCGTCGCTAATACAACAGATGTGGCTCGCTCATTGCCCGCTTTAACTTGCTGACTTTGAGAGCTATGTCGACAACTCTAGTTCTCTGATCAATTTCTGCCTTTCGGCTCTTGATTCTTAGATAAACTCCGAGCATAGCTCTCTCCATCGCTCGATGTGTGACTGTATGGATTAGCCCGACACAGTCAGTCTTTCTAAGCCGTAAGTTATCGCGGATAGGACGCACTGGTTGAAGACTTTAGTCTTCAAATATTGCGGTATTTGCGAGACAAAGATGTGCCGAAGTTTCCCGAACGCTGCCCAGTCCAGACGAATGCGTCTCTCGATCTCTTTGTTGAAGTTACCCCGGGCGGGTTGGATCACTTATTCGAAGTAGACATAGTCTGTAATTATTTCAATAGTCGCATTCCCGATGATCACCGGTCTCTGGAAATTTTTAAACGTTGGTTTCTCCAGCCGCTTTTTTTGAGGTCGACTGTCTATCTGGTGGACGAACACCCTACGTTTTGTGTATATGCGATCTCTACTCCTAGACATGTCTAGTGTCTACCCTATCTGCCGTCGCTAATACAACAGATGTGGCTCGCTCATTGCCCGCTTTAACTTGCTGACTTTGAGAGCTATGTCGACAACTCTAGTTCTCTGATCAATTTCTGCCTTTCGGCTCTTGATTCTTAGATAAACTCCGAGCATAGCTCTCTCCATCGCTCGATGTGTGACTGTATGGATTAGCCCGACACAGTCAGTCTTTCTAAGCCGTAAGTTATCGCGGATAGGACGCACTGGTTGAAGACTTTAGTCTTCAAATATTGCGGTATTTGCGAGACAAAGATGTGCCGAAGTTTCCCGAACGCTGCCCAGTCCAGACGAATGCGTCTCTCGATCTCTTTGTTGAAGTTACCCCGGGCGGGTTGGATCACTTATTCGAAGTAGACATAGTCTGTAATTATTTCAATAGTCGCATTCCCGATGATCACCGGTCTCTGGAAATTTTTAAACGTTGGTTTCTCTCAATCACAAAACAAAATATTCTAGAGAGTATGGTACTTCTCCAGTCAAGCCCATTTCTTAAATACATTGTCATAGAGTACCTATTTTATATAATAGGCTAATTTAAATGGGGAAGTTTAAAATTCTCTCTGATTCTTACAAACAATTAATTTGAAACTAGTGATTGGCTAGTTAATTTACATTCGTTACAAATTAACTTATATCATTTATAATTGGACAGAAATATAACTTTATAGAGTCTGTATGAGCTGCGGGGGCGTATTCTGACGTGTGAGTGGGCGGGCAAACCGCTCATTATACCTAGTATTTTTATGAGCGTCCAACAAAAAACCGCTATTCCACCTTATAAGTCTATTTCCATATTAACGACATTCTTATAAGCTCAACGATGAATGAGTTAGCAGCTGTATAGAATTTATCAATGGATGATAAATTCCAATTTGTCAGCAACGAAAATATTGACCAGTAGGTCTTATGTGAACTACAATAATTGAGAGCTATACGATGTCATAAATGCTTTACAATTACAATTGTATGATTTTTGTTATCTGACAGATAAGTTAACTTATAAAATATTTAACCGGTCCTACCTACCTATCAAATAAATTAACATAAGTAGTGCCAATTACTTTAATCATAGTTTCTTTTAAAAAACATTATGATGTAATTGCATCTGTTTTTAAATTGTTGATTGAATACAACTCCAAAAACGTTTTATTGTATTCTGAGAATTAAATTAAGCTGATCCGTGATGATTTTATGGGATTAATTGGATTAATTTCGCAGTATGGAAACATTTAAATTAATTTTACGACTGAACAGCTCTTGTATTGTTGTTTCATTCAGTAACATTCAGTTTTGAGGATTACACTAATAAAATTCGTTGGATTATAAAATCTGCATCATAATGGTATCAGTAAAACGATGTGGCATTAATTAATTCCCATGAGAATATTTTGATAATGCTTTCATCACAATGATGATTTGATAAGCTAGTGATTGGAGGGGTTTAATCTTGAACTTTTCCTGCTTCGGTGAACTCTTGTATAGTAGTAGCTAGGCCACTGAAAATTCTGACTTATACAAATTTTTATCTAGTTTATTTTAAGAATTTTCCAGTTACAGCAGCAGTATTATTGTTTTTTATCTAAACATAAATCAACAAAGCCATAAGCCATCGTAGCTTCACTTTGCTTTTTTCTATTTTAAATAAATATTCAAATGTTCAAACATCTCTAAAAACCAATGGCGTTTTAATGATTTCTCAAGAGCACAGCAAATATTTTTCGTTTGCATCTGAACTCCCGTGTTTAATATTTACTTTACTTAGCTTGTCGAATGTTTGAGTGTTTCTGAGAAAAACGTGGTAGGCATTTTCAAATTGGTTGAAGGTTGTAAAAAAAAATTACAAACACAATTTGAAATAAAAAAAAAATGTTTTTATAATTGGGTCATTTTGGACTCCCCAATCTCTCAAGAAAAAATTAATATCGTTACTGGTAACGATATTAATTTTTTCTTCCCTTCCTGGGAAGGGTTAGCATTTTTGTCGAATTTTAGGTAGTAGCATATATGTTAAACCTCTTCCAATCCTGAGCAAAGATCTCTGTTTCATCCAACTATATACAGCGCAATAATCAAGATATGAAGCTGAGGACTGTCATCCTCTATGAACATCACACTATTATATTTTTACATTATTACTCATATCTATAAAAAGGTCTTAATAATAAAAACCAGTCTATTCTTAAAAGCAGTGATTGAAACAACCACACACCCATTTCCGCGATAGTAAACGCGATGGTCACACTTGCCTGGCGTGAGAATGCTTTGTTTCATTATGTTAATGACTGACTGAGACATATGAATAACAGTATCTTCGCAGAACGCTGTTTATTGACATTTGAGTTCTTATAAATTTGTTTGCATTATTGACCCGTTCTGAGCTTCTTCGCTTTTGTTTGGAGCGGCCGGTCTTCTCATTATTTTAATTTTATTATTTTTAATGATCCTGATGATGACCGATCACCGTTGTCATAAACATCCAGAACAGCCTTCTAATAGAAAGAAGAGAAATTTACATTATCATATTGCCATTATTGTCAGTACCTACTTTACAATTTTAACAAAATGAAAATCATGAAAAAAAAATGTAGTTAATTACTTATCATCAGGTATTACGACTTGTTAGTTTGCCCTCTCTTAAATAAAATAAAATGTCAGTGGAGTATATTCAACTGGACAAGTACAAGTAATGTTAATGACCACAATATTTTACCTTCCCTGTTCAAGTGAGTGAAACAACCTACGTTCCATTTACAAACAGTGTACCCTAATTGTTTTAAATTGTACGTGGAACCACTGGAGCATGTCAGAGCAGGACAAAGAACACAATAAAGGGAATTTCGATGTCTGCGGAGACCACGAAATCAAGATAAATGTGACTCTTTACTCTTTCATTTCGACCTAGTTTTCCTATGTCATTATAGATACGTTAAGCTGACACTTTTTAATTCTAATCTGGAAGCAGATAGGCGAAAGTACTTTGGAGTAGTAGATAATTTATGAAATTAACCACCTCGACCGGGGAGATACCATCATTTTACAGAATATCGGCGTGAAACAGCGTTTCGTTCGGAGAGTGAAAAATCTGGAAGTTCAACTCCTTTCCTACCCTTTTCTCCCCTTCTTCCTGGTAACCTATTGGTAGCACCCCTGGTGTTGTTGATATTCATGGATGGCGGTGCGGTAACTTCTTTCCATCCTTGCTTGTCTATCTGCTGTATAAAAAAGTATTTTTGTGTTTTTATGTTTGGTTAATGATCATAGTTCTTTTTGATATTAATAAAAATGGTAATCATTCTCAATTGAATTAATTTGTCATGTGAAATTCTGGCCTAAACTTGTTTTGGGTCTGAGAAGTAGATTATTCCTAATCAAAATTATACAATTTATTTAATTTTATTAACACGTTTCGTGAGATACTTTTTTATGGAAGTGGTTAGCAACCGAACATTCTGGTCACCTGATGGTAAGTGATCACCGCCGTCCATGGAGCACAGAGACACTAGGGGAGCTCTTTTGGCCATATTGACTTTTATAACCAAGAAAGGAGGAAATAAGCAGAAAAAGAATAGAGGAGTAGTTTTTCTTCCAGATCTCAATGACCGAGGACATTGCTGTTTTAAGCGATGTTCTGCGAGAGAGTGGTTACTTTTCGGATCGAGATAGTATTTTCCAAAATTAAAATAAATTATTGTTACAAATATAACAAATTATACTCCACTGAACTGCTATTTGTTTTAACCATGTTTTTTCACTTTATTCTCGAATTGCATTGTATAGTTAACTACGCTGCGGTATGTAAATAATTCTTTCGTTGCATCTATTATTAAGGCGGTTGTCTGGTCGACTGGGAGCAAAAAATGAATTAATTTGAATAACTTGTTAGTATTTATAACTTCGACGGTTTGTTTTAAACTGTAACAATAAAATATGCGCCAACATGCCTAAATACTTATAGTAATTAATTATGAATAAACACAAAAACACAATAAATAAATTTAATAAAAAAATGGCTGTTTACATTTTTTGGGAATCTCCGCCAACTATCAGTTGAGCAGTATCATATCGCCGCTATACTGCGAAAACCAATTAAATCGAGTTTTTTCCGAAAATGACCTGACAATGCAGAAGTACTTAAAATTTTGCGATCTTTCGTCTGCGAAAGCCCATTAAACGCTGTGACGTATACTTTTGCTTTTAGCTAATAATATAAACGATTATTTCAGCCACTATCTAGATTTACTGGCTAATACAAACCAGTAATCTTATTTAACTTGAATAACACCTTACTACTCTCCAATGATTACCATTTAAAGTGGTATTATTTGTTATACCCGTAGGGAGCTCTTGGATTTTTTTTATTTCTTTCTCAAGAATAATCATTTTTTTCAGATTAAAGTTCTAATATCACATTACAACTGTCTAATACAAGCTATTATCGCTGTTTAATTTGTTTTACTTGATGGATTCCTTACAACATTCAGTACAATCAAATCATCTATGAAAATAACGTATAAACAGATAATTGGTTTTCTCCTGGTTTTCTCTGACTATCTGTAAAATTGTAACATTCAAATCGCTCCAGCGAAAACCATTCTGCATGGTGGCGCTAGTACCTAACTGTCTTTCACTTGCGCTTGCGAATACCTAAATCATAGTTGACACGCAGCTTCTCTGAGTATGTAATTGATTGTACAATATTCAAATAGGTTATGATTATTTTATGTTTAGAGTCCAAACCTACATTGCATCTCATGTTTTGACGAAGCATGCTTGTTCTTATTTTAATGTTAACAACCTATAGTTACACCGTGTTTTTGCAATGAATAAATGAATTATGAATTAAGGCCCTCGAAGGAAAACAAAACCAAGTAACTGCCGCCATCACTTATGTTTAATAATATGGAACAAAAAGACATATCAGTTATAAAACCATTACTTGATGGTGCTCAATTACTCTGTGACTTACAGTTTAGTAAGTCTATGAAGCGTAGAAGCCTTGCGTATTTTTTAATACCAATCGATAGGTAGTAAATACAGAAAATATTTACGATTTAAATGGCAAACCAAGTTGTTTATATTTAATGTCTTACCATTTAATTTTGGTCTAAGCACTACTGCCTTCTTTTGTTTTTACAAAATTATTTAAGCCAGTCATGTCTTTGTTAAGGTCAATGGGTTACTTATCAACCATTTATTTAGACGATGTTTGTTGCACTGCACCTACCTACGAAGAATGTTTGTATAACATTACTCAGGTGTTTATTCGAATCATTAGGATTTATAATTAATGAGGAAAAGAGTCACACGATTGAGACACCATTGAGAGTCCATTGGTGCATATTTTGTTCTCTCAATCTCGAGGATAGAATGCCGATAGTGACACTATCGGCATTCTATTGAGACACGATTGACACACCATTGAGAGTCCATTGGTGCATTTGTTCTCTCAGTCTCGAGGATAGAATGCCGATAGTGACACTATCGGCATTCTATTGAGACACGATTGACACACCATTGAGAGGGCCAGATTCTACTACAAATGCACCAATGGAGGTGCATTTGTAGTAGAATCGGGCCCCAGGACAGCGGGGTATGCTTGCAGCAGTGGGCAAGCTCACGACGCGGGCAAAGTAACGAATTGAGCAACGCTCGAGTTTATTTATTTAGGAGTTCTATGAGAATGATACAAATTTTCTTCTAGGAAAACCAATTATCTTTACACATTTTCACTTGTATTTCCACAAAAAGACATCTTTTAGGTATTTTTACGTAACTGATAATTTTGAATTAGTAAAATGAAAAACTAATTTCGTGGATTTTATTGTATTCCTGTTAGTTTAGAAGAAATAACGAATTAACAGTCTTCAGGGAAAACCAATTAAATAGCAGACCTTGTGACGGTTACCATCAAATATACCACAAAGCGCTCAATTTTTTTATTTGTAAAACGACGCCCATTATAGTATATTAATCAATGTATGGATGAAATATATAAATAATCATGTAGCTATTTTGTACGGTTCATTTTCAACGTCTGAAACTTTGTATACCACTTATCTCATTTTCACATTTTTAATAGATAATTGGTTTTCAAAGTATAACGGCGAAATTTTCTTCTAGGAAAACCAATTATCTTTACACATTTTCAGTTGTATCTCCACAAAAATACATCTTTTAGGTATTTTTATGTAACTGATAATTTTGAATTAGTAAAATGAAAAACTAATTTCGTGGATTTTATTGTATTCTTATTAGTTTAGAAGAAATAACGAATTAACAGTCTTCAGGGAAAACCAATTAAATAGCAGACCTTGTGACGGTTACCATCAAATATACCACAAAGCGCTCAATTTTTTTATTTGTAAAACGACGCCCATTATAGTATATTAGTCAATGTATGGATGAACTATATAAATAATCATGTAGCTATTTTGTACGGTTCATTTTCAACGTCTGAAACTTTGTATACCACTTATCTCATTTTCACATTTTCATCAGATAATTGGTTTTCTAAGTATAACGGCGATATGTCCAGCAGTGGACAAATGTAGGCTGATGATGATGATGATGATGATGATATGGCAGTGTGTGATCTAATAAATACTTTATATTAAAGGAGACTCAAATTTTAGCATCATAGCAGTGGAATGAGGAGTTGATGATGAACTACACTTCTTTTGATTTTATTTAAAACGCCAAAAAAAATATACTAAAAAAAAATATACAATTTTATACACTTCGGATTCCAGGGAGACTCATATACTAGCATAGAAGTGGGATGAGTCAGGGTTGATGATGATGAACTACGATAAAAAAAATCATTTAAAATAGAAATATTCAAAAACATAAAAATTGTTACCTACGTATTTTTTTATCTGAAACTCCAAAAAACTTACTAAAATACGTTTTCATACAATTTTAGATTTATTGAAATAATTATCGTTATTAAGAAATATGTCCAATCAAATTAGATCAAAAATTCCAAGAACCAGCCAAATCAATGCTCGGTATAATTAAAATGACTTTAATGAACATTGTATATTACAAGAGATATATATCAATATTAAATCTAATTATTGCGGTCACGATGTAAAGCATTGAAAATCACAATGGCGTAACAAAATGTTCTCAACTGGCCACTTAGTCACACTTATAAACCTTTTCTTAGCTTTTATTCTGATTTTGCAAATCATTCCCTTCTTCTTGTTACACTAAATTACCTACTTATCTATTTGACGGTATTTTCCACAATGATTTAAATAGATACTTCAAACTTTTTTTTTCTAAAAGTAATCAAATTGTTTAATAGTATTTTCTAAAAAATACTTCTTCTATAAAATACCAGTAAATATCCGCACGCTATTATATAGGTATACTGAGGTAAAGTTTAAGGTGCTGCCAGACGGTTCCATAGTCCGCTACCGGATCAATATTATATTCATTAGCTTTTATGTTTTAATTTCTTATAATCTTGCTAGCTCTGCCCAATCCATTAAGTAATTCGTTACCTTAAGGTTGCCTTGAAAAGATTGCTGTTAGCAATAATACGGCCGCCTTGTTGCAATTTCACTAGTCTGTAAGTTATATAAGTTGTTTTTGTGATTTGCAAATAAAGCATATTCTATCTATTCGATCGTTTGGCAGCACCTTCAAGTCGAAATAATAAGTATTTAGGTAACGTTAAAGTTTCTGACCGTCTCAAACGGATTCTAGGGATGAGCGTACTCTCTAAGAATGTCAAATTAAAAGAATAGTAATAATACTATATATACCTAAACTTTATTTGTAAAATATTATTAGAAAGAAATCAGCATCTGCAGATAATTAGAATTTTATAATTTAGTACAGAAGACGTGGTTATAAATGTTGTATTATAATAGCGCAGAGTAGGTCGGTGATAATGGTATGCAATAAAGAAAAGGTTTACAATTAAGTTCGCGGTATGATAATTCAATGATAAGAAGTACAATAAGCGAGATATCATCACAATACAATTTGCTGTCTTTGTCTTACAAACAATGTCGACCAATAATTAGAAATATAATGAGTTCACAGTTGAGCCGTTTTGGGAATTGAAATGGCGTTTTGTTGAATTTATGTTTTATTAGGAGTCATTAAGCACATAATTAATTTTATGATAACGGTTGTTTGTCGAATGCACCCAGACCGTTGGGCACACGCTATTACCAAATGGAGTCCATCTGGACAAAGGCCAAGAGGATGACCAAGAAAGAGATGGACAGACGAACTGACGAAATTCGTTAGCAACTGGGAAGAAGAAACAGCCGAGAGGGATAGTTGGATAAGGAGAGGAGAGGCGGGTGTCAACTCGAATTAATTCTCGAAGTTCAGAAATATTATGTTCTGACGAAGTAAGGAGTTTCGGAGACACCCACGAGAGGCCTTTGCCCAGCTGTAGGACATAAATGGATTAAAAAAAGCATCAGATTTTGTTTAGATTAAATTCGAATTGAATGAATACATCGGTGGAACCTTTGAAGAAATACATAACGCTATCTAGCTAATTCTAAACTAAGCTATTATGGCTGAGTTGTGTGCTTGATTATGTGATAAAATACCTCTTCCAAGGTTCCGTAGTAAAGTCACAAAGAATATAAACACCCAAAGTATTTAATTAAAAAGAATGACTTATTCTTTGAAATTACGTCCAAGTTACAAAAAATACATCCTTTTTCCCAAAGTAATATATCAGTATTAGGAAATGACTTGGCCAAAACAGTTGAAAGCGTTTAATTGAACAGATTCAATCCTTTGTCAAACGAAGCCTCCGTCAATGATATTAATGCCTTTCCAAACGATCCTGATGGCATGTGAACCAGAAATGATTAATTAATCAGTAAATACGTATGATGCTTCGATGTGACTTCATCCGTTAATGATATGTTATATTATAGTAAGCCCATTATTATGTCCAGTGAATTATGCATTGAAATATAAACCCTAGAAAAAGTACTCAGTATAAAACATTTATTCATTGTAACTAGTATGAAACATTTTAATCATTGCAAAACGTTGGTTATATTTCTATAATTTCTCCAACGTAGCATAAGTAATGTTGGTTCGAAACTCATTACATGAAGAGTCGTCTAATGCTAGCTCTTACACTCTCAGCAAATTAGCGAAGTGAGATGAAGCAAGCTATTAGAAAACAAAAGGAAAATGAAGGCAAAGAAGGACAAACCCCGTACATACTATCTTCTCAAGTTCGCCAGAGTGTAGATCTAGCGTAAAAGCTAGCGTAAAACAAGTCTTGTTATAATAGAGAATTTCGCGAATGTTACCAGACCTCTGTTATGAAGTTAAAATCTCCCAAAGTGGAAAGTCTTCCTAAATGAGCTTTTCCCTAAATAAAAAGTAATACAAATTAGTTGACATGACATTAGTTTTGATAATTCCAACTTAATAAAAACAGCCATGAATAAGTTGACAATTAACAATGATATTGCTTAAACAAAAGAACATATAAATTCCGTTAGTCCAAATGTAATTAAACATCGATTAACAGAAAGGTTCTCAAAAGCCTACCATGTAACTATTTAGTTGAGTTTCTCATAAATCTTGCTTGGAGGGTCTGGCTGCAGACTTAAATCTAAATAGAGGATGCGATAGATGATACATGAGTAACAAAATATCCCATTGGTGGATAATTTTTTGGTGCTGTGCATTTTGCGTTCGATCGGAAATGGGTTTCAACCGAAAACTACAAAATGTATATTTGTACATATATAGCCAGGTTTGCAGTGCCAACAAGTCGGTGCAGATCGGCACCGGTATCATTTTCTAAGTATCCTAATGCAATCACTTATAAAGAAACTGGTTATTGATGCCGACAAACTTTCTGCAATTTAATCCAGCTCGTGCAGATTTGTAGGCGCCGGGAATCTGCCGCTTTATGTAAGCACCTTAATAATAATAATCAGCCACAGAGATTTAATATTACTTACGTCTTAATTGTGGTATCTACTTTAGACTTATATCTCCGGTATGACCCTATCGAGTAAAATAAACAAGAACTAGTGCGAGCTCTAATTACTCTCGTGGGGATATTTGCCTGAGGTCTTTGTTTATAAGATGTTACTTATTGTTATTTGCGATTAACCAGCGTATGTTGGCACGTTAATTAATGCGATTGAGGGAATCTATACCTATTGTCAATCAGAATTTCAACCATGATTGACATTAGGTATACCCATACCTATAACAAATCGAATCCTATTTTGAGAGTTAAATTTTTGAATTGTATTCTGACAGTTCTGAGGAATACAACGTTATCAATTTTATTGTGGGTATCATAATTATAACTCAGGTTAAGCAACGATGATTTCAGCCTGTATTTAGATAGGCTTTAAAAATTCTCGATCTTCTGTTAATTTTAAATTCATATTATATCTTCTTCTTATTCTTCCTTAATTAATGGCGTTTCTGTCGTGTCTTAACGACACATAGACAATTTCGCCAATGTCGAGTATTTTAAATGAACACTTTTAAACCAAAAAGTACACTTTAAAAAGGCAACGTGGTACGGTGAGGATCCGAGGCCACCATCTTGACGACCTTCGTTGACAAGGCGGCGATCTCGAACCTAATGATATCTCTTTTTTATTTATTTAGTTTGAAAGTGATAGCCATCATTAAGTGCCTCATTAACTTTAAAATGATTATGTGAAACTCACCCTTGCGGTAAGCATACAGAATAAGTTCATTGTTTCTTATAAGTAACTATGAATTTAAATAGATACTATATTTTATACATGTAATATCCATTTTTATGATGGAATATTTTAATCACTAAACAAGATCCGTGTGAAAGAGATTTTAATGGCCTATTAAATTCGAACTATTCGGTATTTATGAAAAAGTAAGTGATGTTTATTTCATTTTCACACTGATTATACAACTGTGATTTACTACTCTCCATTGGAAAGTAATTAGGAATATATTAGTAACATGACGCCACGCAGATGTCATTCTTAACGAAAAGGTGAGCAGGAGACTTTATTCGATTATTTTGATAGTGATGAGGGGCACTGCCCTCATCACTATCAAAATAGCTCGATTTAAGTAAAGTCCACTTAGAGACATTATTATGTATGTTGTTTGTAAGTCTAATATTTCAGTATTTTATAGTCCGTAATCCAGGCTCTACGTTCTCGCAAAGTTAGTGAAAATGAGAGTGGACGGGTTCATGTTAAATTGTTCTTTGTTTTCTGAATTCACTTCACTTCGTTTAACTTTGCAAGAATATAAAGTTCGCATAATGATAGATCTACAGGGAATGTAGAACCCGTATAATGATAGATCTACACTCTTAGAGTGTAAGATAGAGGGTATCATTGTGCAGGCACAATGATACACTCTACCTCAAGCAAGGCGGCCTTGTCAGAATGTTTTGGAACTATCGTAATATTGTAGACTAGCTGACCCGTGCCCACTTCGTTGGGCATAATGTTAATAATCCTTTTTTAGTACACCTTTTTTTCTCCGATTTACTTTGCAAAACCGACTACCACGTAAAAGCCTTTTTATTTTTCGGTTTTTTATATAACCTATGACACTCAGCAATAATGTGGCTTTCTATTGGTGAACGAATTTTTAAAATCGGTTCAGTAGATCCCGAGATTACCCCTTACAATTTAACAAATATACAAACACACAAACTTTACTTCTATAAAATATTAGTATAGATATATTTTTTTCTTTGATAAACCAACGATAAATCTGGCGCACGCTGATTCCGAACGGCAAACTGGTATCTTTCGTCTGCAAGTTCTCCTCAATTAAATACTCTAAGTTCGTGACGCACCGTCATATATAACTTTTTGTTTTATTGATTTGTTAATAGGATAAATAGCACCGGTCTCGGCCATTTTCAATATTGTAACATAATACAACTTATTTGGTGTAAGTTATCAAATATTATGGTAATTGTAACATTATTTCATTGCGTGTGGTGCTCATAATTTGATATTCGTTGAACTGTAATTTTCATAAATGAAATAAACTTTATGAGTTATTACACTATTAAATAATGTTATTTTGTAATGTTTGTTGCTGTAATCTTGATCATTTGTTAGTTTACAAAGTATGTTAAAATACCCAATTATTGGAACTTTAGTGAATTCACAGCTTATCTGGAATTAATGAGAAGTAAAAAACAAATTTAAATTGACTAATAAATTAATCTGTGTCTACAACAAACTACCACCATTTCGGAAACAAAAGAAAAATGGCCACTTGTAAAAAAATAGTGAAAGAAAACTAGTTGGGCTTTTTTGTCATTTAAAATACATAAAATTTAATGATGTTTTACATCATTAAATTTTGCGCTTAAATACCCATCAACTGGAAACTTGTGGGTATCACCATTAACACTATCAACCGAAGGAAAATATTATACTAGCGTAAACCACCTTAAACAGCTAGTATTAATATGTCCATGTTATAATAAAACATAACATAACAAATTAACCTTTTTGAAAAAACAAAGAGACCGCCGACAGATACGTTGAAACACACCCAGTTAAACATCATTATGCTTTAAAACAAAATAAATCAACAAGGCGCGTATGTACTTCACATTAATTTGTGTGTTCCGAACATTGTCTATCATTATTCATAGTTAATGATACTTAAGTAGACATAAGTACCTTACTTCACTTTTTTTTGAAATAGAAGTAATAGTGGAGAATGCTCACGAAAGTAGTAAGTTGCTTTAATGGTCTCGGCCATATTGTGTTCCTTCCTACGGTGAGTAAGGTCTCCAGAGCTCCACTTTTTACAGGGTTTTACAAAGTATAAAGCGTGATACCCCCGGTATTTCATGCGTCGTTATGTGACTGTTTACCATTTCAGGCGGGCCGTATACTTGTTTGCCACCTTAGTGGTATAAAAAAATGAAATCGACTTATATATATTGTAATCGTAACTTTTATTAGTACCATTTTAAAAGAGCTAGTGCTGTTTCTTGCCAGTTGTTCTTAGTACAAATCTACTGAACTAGAGGTAGGAAAAAATTGTGACGATTCTTAAAAGTTTGTCTTAAAAAATAAAATTGACCGCGATGTAGAGTCAGCGAGTTTCTCAAAAAGTATTTTAAATTTAACGACACAATAAATAGATATATAAATCTTTTTAGGGTTCCGTAATAAACTACAAGGAACCCATATAGTTTCGCTCTGTCCGTCTGTCCGTCCGCGGTCTAGCGCCTAGACGCTTGATGCTAGAAAGCTGTAATTTGGTATGTATACTCATATTAACAATGCTAACAAAGTGGTAGAACAAAATATTGAAAAATATTTTTTTGGGTACCCCAAAAAAATATTTTACAGGTAGTGGGAATGATTTTTTTTTTCGCGCCGATCCCATGTTGTATCGTTGTTTATGTCTCTTAAAAACATCGAGGGTGCGGGAAGATAATTTTCCGATACAATGATCCGTTTGCGAATTATTTACATTTAACGTGCCAATTTTCGTTTCGCACGGTGTTCCCCACTCTATCTCCGAAAGTCTCGTGTTTAGAAATTTGAAAAAATTCATGGTCCTCGTAGTAGTCCATATAGTGAACCTACAAGGAAAACTAACGGTTGAGTAGACACTACTAGTTACCGAATAATAGCCGACGAACTTATAAAGTAAAATTTCTTTGACGAAAACGTACAAATGTCAAAGACTATGGCATTGTAGTCATCTGCAAGCAAGACATGCGTAGCCAATGCGGAACCCTACATTGTGCGTGGGATAACACGTACTTGCCCGGTTTTCATCTACAAGACACACTGAAATAAGCTGTTTAAGTTTACTGTCATATTGTAGCAGTATAAATTATTATTAAGCTATCATATCTTTCTTCCCCATCATTATCTGCTACCTCCGATTTAATTATTAACTTTGAAATGTATTTCTGCAACTTACCAAAAATGGACCGATCATGATAACAAACATAAAAGAGTTCGAAGACGCAAGCAATGGCTAATTAATGTTTTGTGATTTATCACATTAAAGTGATTTTATAATCATGTTTATTTTACATCAGACGATGGTTAGGAGCTTTTGTGCCAAGTATAGTAGAATGGAATATAGGTTATATGAAATACATCTCTTTACCATACTTCCTACTGATTCATACCTTTTATAATCGTACGTACTGATACCTTCACTTCATCATTAGTTATTATTACCTCTCTCAGCATGATATCAACTGATTAATTGTTTTTATGAGCATAACATTATTTGGGCTTTTGTTAAATATGAAATAATGAAATTTAATTAAAAATACCATTGTTAGAGACTTCGCTTGATTGATTCTAATGAAAAGAATTCATTTTGATTTATATAACTAGGTTATTATTCTGTGTTACAAAATACTCGATTTTTTTTTTCTTTGTTTTTGATACTTCTAAGTAATAATTGATAATTTTCTAATAGGCACCTTGCTATGATATCATGAAGTATATAAATAGGTATGGTAATGAACATAGGTGTTACAAACATACATAATTTACAGTGATCTCTAACAGGCCGTTAGAATTATATATTGTAACGTGTTTTGTAGAGCTTAAACATACGTTAAAATAAACATTATATGTAATTCTAACCATACTATGAAACCGATATCCATATTTCGCGACACAACACGCTATATCATAAGAAGTGTAACTCTAAAGTAATTCAAATAGACATTACAATTTACAAAGTTTTTCTAAAATAAACTTTCCCCAGTTCCGCACTTTGATTTCGATGATAGTCGCTTGAATGTCTCCATTATTATTCTGAATAAGGGTGACTACCAATCCAGGACTAAATAAGTATAATTTAAAGGTACACATGACAAATTGAGCTATCTTCTTCTTCTTCGTCGCTGCGCTCTTGACAGAGTGGTCGTGGTCGTCACTTAGTTGTAGTGACCCGCTTAACAATTAGTCGCCACTCGTCTCTAGTTCCCGCCTTCCTGGTGCACACGTGCAGATGGCAGTCGGCAGTCTACTGCTGCCTTAATCTGGTCCGTCCATCTTAGCGGCGATCTGCCGCGAGCTCGAGTGCCCTCCACCTTTCCCTGGACCTCCAGGCGCTTGATCGATGTTCCATCTCGAAGAGTCACGTGACCAAAGAAAGCGAGGATGCGCGCCTGGACTATGGCGGACGCACGTTGTGTGATGTTAAGTTCCTGGGGTATGGAGATGTTTGTGCGGAACTCAGTCCATGATACGCCTAACATTATTCTCCAGCACCACATTTCGAAGGCATCAACTGTCTTCTTCTCGCTTTCTCGCAGTGTCCAAGTCTTCGCGGCGTATAGAAATTGAGTTATACCTAAATGTATTTGCCACAAAGAAGAGGGGACTCTTCTACTACAGGTGTTTACATATCATACAACAAAATTTTGAATCGTCTTTTATACTAATACTATTTCAGATGATATGTTTGCTGAAAAACACTGTAAAGAATAATAGCTCTACTAAGTTATAAAAAGTTGAATAGAACCATTCGGCATTCAATCCACAAAAGGAAAAGTTTGTAACAACATAGCCATAATGGAAACCTCAAAATGAAATCACAAGGATCCAACAATTTTGTACAATATCGAGTTTTTGAAACCACAGCTCCCATTAAGTGGTTTTTATAGTAAAACTTTCAAAGATGTGGCCGCTGATAAAATGTTTAAATGAAGGCTTCTGTAGGGAACGGTGTTGTGGTTTTGGAATGGTTTAACTAAACGATACGAAATTTCGCGTTATATTGCCGTCTCTCACTATTATTGTGGTTAAAATAAAGACAAAACAATTGAGTAGCTATATACCGTTTTTGATAATATGAGAAATTGTTTAACTACAGCAAGATAAGCCAATCTAAATTTGTAATTATTATCTGATTGGAATGTTCAACTTTACAGTTATGATTCGGTATTTTTAGCCAATTAACAAAATTATCAAAATTCTTTTGACTCTATAATGCACAAAAATCCTTCTTTTGTTTTTTTTTCATGTACTTATTTCTTTACTTTTATTTAAAGTCGTCTAAACTAAAGTGGACGGCCGCATTTTTTCTGATATTATTCTTAGTGATACGTTTAAAAAGTAAATTGTTATGATGTGGTCACTGTGGTGAGCAAACATGTCTTATCATAGACGTTTGCGGCATAAAATTTCAGTTTACCTCTTCTCGATAATTTTAATATTCAGAATATTATGAAAACCATAATTCTGAACTGCCTGAGCAGCCTATCCCTCAGATTAACTGACAGTTTTTTTAACTGATCTAATGTGTTTTTGGAACTTGTAGTCAAATAAGCCGAGTGTTAAAAATAAATTAATACACGTGAAACCTCTCAGATTACTCCAAATCTCCATAAAATCTCTTAAACTTAAAGAAATGCTAAACAATTCCAATTTCCTATTGTATTTAACATTAGTAACCATTAGAATACGTTTATGTTTATGTTAATGGCCACTAAACAGTCGTTTTGTTATAAAGGAGCGAAATCGTGTCGCGTTAAAAGTAACGCCTCCAATAATTTTGTACGACGCGTCCGCTCTCGCCTATTACCATATCGATAGAGATTGTACTTTGGGTATTTAGCCTGGCACTAGTCAGAGTAATTTATTAAACAGCTAAGGACTTTTAAGGCCTGCACTCACAGTACCGAAAATTTTACTACCTTAATCTTTTTAATTCGAATACAGGCCTTTAGGGCCGCATAAACCTTGATATTGCATGATTAGATGTGGTGTTGTGTGGGTGTTGTGGTGGAAATTCAAACTGAGCTCTTAAGCTATTTGGATATTTTAATAAATAAATAAAATTGTACTTAAAATTATGGAACAAACTTTGAATTGCATCTGTATTATAGGGTTGCGTCGCGCGAGTGATACTCCCGGGTGTTGCAAGCGTCCAAAGCTACTGTAACCGCTTACCATCAGGCGGGCCGTAAGCTTGTTTGCCACCTTACACAATACAATACAATATACTATAGTGCATTAAAGTACAACTGGTGGTCTTATCGCTAAAGCAATCTCTTCCAGTCGACCTTAGGGTAGAGAAAAGCACAGGTAGGTGGCGCAAAATTGTGTTTAGAAACGACTAACTAACTAACGACTAATAACTGAAAACAATAATAAAAAAATAAATAAGTAAATTAGGGGCTAGGTCCAGACAGACGCGTCTTTAGTGGCATAAAAAACTATATTTCCGAATAGCTTCGAGATTTGAGTTTTCTAAATGAGAGCATATATAATTATTTTTTTTACATATTGTAGAGATAAAAGGACGAAATATAGTTTTCACTTCTCATGCTCAGAAAGTGCTTATTTGCGCAGGATATAGGCTGCACAAAATCGAATTTTGTGCACAAGGGCAGAAAAGTAAACTCATAAATGTATCTATATTAAGACAAAGGAAATAAGCCATACAGCCAAACACAACAAAAAGTTCAGAGATAGAATTTGTTATTTTATAATATTTACTTTAATTTATTTGCCTTATGTGTTTTTAAGTCATCATAAAAGATATTAAAATTTAAATTAAAGTACGGTAGGTTATTTAATTAATTTAAGAAAATTATTTTATTACAAAATTAATTTAATAGTAGGCTGTATAGGTCTGTAGCCCAAGCCTAATTTCAAAGTCGTAAGATTAAAAAAAAAAAAGCGGCGGGAAATGGGAAACAGGGTCTTGTTTTTCTTGCGTTTATTTATTTATTTCCTCGCAATCGAAGTGAAAAGCAGAGTTTATAACTCGTCCACAAAACCATTTCTATCCGAGACTTTTAGCAGCCCGAGCCGAAGGCGAGGGCTGATTGTAATGTCGAGGATTCGTTTTGTGCACTTGTTGTAAAATCTACTATTTTAAATCAGAAATCACCTCGGAAGGACAGTATTCTGTGGTTCTTTATACTTGTAATTATAAATAAAAATCAATTTACTTTTGTGTTTAATTAATTAATTTCCATAATTGGTGTCAACTTAAATTATTTAATTAATGCAAATTTTATCAGGCCACCTGATGGCCAATGATTTGACTTAACGACAGTTGTCCATTGACAAATTACATAATAACAAATCGTGCAAAGCACAGAAAACTTCTAGATTGATCCAAATAGTGGATATGGTCGATGTTGCTTAACTTTTAACGATGCTATCTTCCTCATAACATGTAAATATTATTTCTGTCAGTGGAAATAAACCATATCGTCCACTAACAAATATAATAAATGACTTGTCTTCTTACTTACATTGAAATATGATTCGTTGTCAGTACGAGTCTTTGTTTTATCTATCTTCTGAGAAAAATAAACTATTAATTGCAGTATATAGACAGGTAAGATTAACTAAGGGGAACATTGCAGACCGAGCAATTTGACGTCCTAGCGAACTAGTTCAGCCTGTTTTAGATGCTGCTGGGAGATTGAATACATGGACATTTTATAATAATTCTGGACACCCCGTCCACACATACCCAATTTTTGGGCCAATTTGATCTATTGTCCTGTTCTTGGTGATATCTAAAGAAAAGGACAGGTATACAAATTGGCCAATTAGATTGGGCCGTATGGAACGGGTGTAACATGGACATTTCATAACGACACTGGGATCTATAATAACACTGACTAATGATTATGTTAAAGTTGTGAACTGTAAAATAAACATCAACGATCGATCAAAGTCATAAACAAAAGCAAAAAAAAACATTTTCAAAATTGACAAAAAAAAAATATGTTTCATATAAGCATAAGTTAACTAAACATTGTCACATTGAGAGAAAACAGTTTGACGATCTGTCATTCCTACTTTTCGTATAATTTTCTAAACCAAACTTGTTGCTACTATGAAACTTATTTAAAGTCAAAAACTGACATTAAAATCATGTCAGCTTTTAAACATTTTGTTATATTTATGGACAAATAAAATTGTCTCATATCCATAATTGTTTATTTTATATTGATGAAACCAATCCAATTAGATTTTGGCCTAATAGTCCCAATTGTGGACCCATTACATTAAGATAACATTGGTCAAGAGTCAATACCAATAAAATACTTTATTTATGTTTAGTAATTATTGTAATTTTATTGTTAATGCAAAATTTTTAGTTTTTATTTAAGAATCAAATGTCATAATATATTCTTATCATTTTTATGACATTTAAAAGAATGCCAGAGAGAATGTTATGCACCATCCAGCTTTTATTTTCATATTAGTTTTTTTCTCGTTATTCTATTTAGATTATTTTATTGTAGCGTTGAGGAGCTCGATGGATTAGTTATGATTACTGATAATGATTACCCAAGTTAATCAACGACCCCAGAACTTAAATAAGTTTAAAAATCTCGAGCTTCTCCGTGCTTCGGAGGGTACGTTTAGCTGTTGGTCTCTGTTAGAGATGCATAACAGTCGGTAAGAAAAATCAGTGACCGTTGCGTGGCTTGTAAACTGGCAGCAGCTACTCTCAGATAGTGGTGCTAATTCTGTTGGACATTTAACAACACTAAACTAATTTTGACAGGACTAAAGATGTTGTTGTCCTTCCTTGGTTTACAATTAGTGACAAGGATAGCAACACTTCTAGTCCTGTCAAAATTAGTTTAGTCTAGTCAAATGTACAACAAAATTAGCATCACTATCTAATTGCAAGGTGCGAACGAAAACAAGAAGATGGTAATATTTTTATACTGATACTACTGTCTTGCGTCTCAACTTTTTTTATGACAGAGAATAGCAAACGAGTCACCAGGTACCAGGTCACCAGGTAAGCAATCACCGCTGCCCTCGGACATCCACGACTACAAGATCAAGAAAGGTAAGACGGGGGAAGGAAAGTGGAATTTCTGTAATTTTACGACATTATGAAGTTCCTACTACATAAACTGACAAGATTTTGTAATTACTCGTCCTGTCTCATGGAGTCTAGATCCAGTTTCAGACATAATGACATCATAACAGAATTATCGTGGCCGTTATTAGATATGCAAATTACTGTATCATTTCCAAATGATTTGTCATGGACAATTAAATTGATTTATTGTTATGGCTAGTTTTATCATCAGGTAATTTTTTGTGTTGAAGTTTACATTAATGTGAATACATTGTGTTTATTATAGGCAAATAAATTTTGCGTTGTATTTGGAATTCAATGATTTGTTTACATTCAGATATTGAGTTGATTGAAATATTTTACGGCCAGACCACGTTTTTTATCTGTCACAGTCTGCGAGCCGAGCGGCGCGGGGCGTGGGCGGTGACTGTCGTGCATGGCATCGTATTGGGCCGCGCATACATTTTGTTTCCTCTCCGCACCCCGCCATGACGACGACGACGTCACAAGTTTTCATGCAAAAGGAGAAAGAAAAGGTTTATTCGGAGACACATAAAATACAAATAATTAAATTGTACAGCAAAATCTTAAAAAACAAGAGTACAATATGACAACCAACACCGAAAAGGCTCCTATTATTTATAATTATTATTTTCAAAGATTTATCAAGTAATTTTTAAAATGAAAGTGGTAAAGTGATAATAATGGAAATAAAACTATTATTACTAAGCTTGTTTGCTAGCTCAAAATAATTTAAATAAGTAATATAAAAGTTATGTTCATTGACCTTGAACATGGACAAAAAGTTACATGCACAACGGGCATTAAAATAAATGTTGATTTGCTTTTAATTATGATTATGGCTTTTAAATGTATAATTAAAACATGTTATAAAAACTGATGATTTTTGGTATTATGCAAACATGTGGAGTTTCGATTTGACATGTGTGGGAAGAAGGACACTGCCCACTGGGAATGAAGGCGTTATAGGCGTGGATTTTGCATATTTTGACTATGAAACTGTCACTCAAAATAAAAACTAGCATAATGGGTACTAGTTATTATTTCTGTCATGGGCCGGTCGTTGAATTGGGCCTATGGTAATTGCTCTTAAAGCCTGTCCAGACTTCAAGTGCTAATAGACGATAAAACCAAGTCCGGACTCCGGCCGCACGCACCACCGGACGCCGAGCGCCGCCGCCGCCGCCACCGTCCGGTAATACCGCACCGCACCATATTGGTGCGACGGCGCGGTTCTTTATAATGTGCGGCGCTACACGATCAAATATGGTGCGGTAGGTACCACCGGTTCGGTAGTGCGGGCCGAACCATATAATAAATTCTTACTGAGCAGATTCGATTCGTTTGTACACGTGCACACTAAAAGTGTCTATCGGTACTTTTAGCGTGCACGTGCACAAACCAATTATAAATTATGAACACCTGTCTACATTTTCATGAACTATTAGTTAGTATCTACTTCATGTGCAACATCTATATAATATTAAATTCAAAGTCCTGACTGACTGATTGATTTAATCTAATTATACATATATCAACGCACAGCCCAAACCGCTGGGTCTAGATATTCCAAATTTGGAATGTAGGTTCCTTACGACATCTGGGGGGTGTACTAAGGATCTTTCAAAATTCCCATGGGAAAGCGAGATATATGCAAACCAAGTTGCGAGGGTTTTACTAGTAATATATTATCTCTGAGAACACGTACGGTGGGGTTCATGTGCATCTTGACAACCACCTTTGGTGTTCGCGAGCCTACCGATTCGAATGAAAAGACAGTTAAAACACTAGTACGAGAAGACATCGCGTGCTTCGTCGTGCACGAGGGCGTAGAATTCGACGTGTCAATATGCATTCGATGCGCACAGCACAGGGTCTGGATCACAGACCATTTAACCTATGGATGCACCTTTAGAATTTATGAAAATCGGATCGGTTTAGCTACGTCTGTAGTATCCTTAAATTCTTTTCATATTTCTCAAGTAGGTAAAATTATTTTCCATTCCATTTCCATTTCTGTCAATGTAACTTTTTAATAACCATGTAGTAATGTTGATTGAACAAATTATTTTAATTGCGACCGTATCTACGTACTTTCACTATAACGGCTGTAATTGAACAACTATGCTGAACTAGTTATACTACCACGCCTTGTTCAAGTTTCTAAGCATTTATTTTGAAAGTTATTTGCAATTATAAACTAAGATCTAATCCAACTTTATCTATGGTAATTCATTTGATCGCATGCTCTAGAGTCTAGATGATAAACTAAATACCTGAGCAAAACAGGATTTTCAGGTTAAATAAAACGGAAATTTTAAAAATTCTCTTGTGCACTCTATTGTTTATTTTTGAACACAGACATAAAAGTTAATTGATGTTAAATGAAATTTAATGCGGCGACAAACCACGGGTGACTCAAAGGCTGGCAGTTTCTTTGCTGAGCGGATTTCTATCGTTATTCAGAGAGGTAAGTAGTAACGCTGCTGGAATTTTGGGTAACCTGCCATAGTGCCTGTTTAATTTTCAATATTAGTTTTAAGTTTTGACATAGTTACATTTTTTAAATTATTATTTTATTTATTTCTTTATTCTTTATTAAACGATTGAGAGTACAATGAGCAGTTTTCTTTTAGGTATTTTAGAGCTTTTCTAAACACTCGATAGATTACCTGGCACTATTGGGTAATAAAAGAGTGGGTGGGTGGAGTGACCTTTTTGCTATAAAGTCGTCATTTATTTTAACATTTAAAAAAAAAAGTTTGAAGAAAATAAATATTACTTCAATGTATTATTAATTAAATTATGTAAGTAACAACTTTTTGAGGTTACAATGTTCATACAATACAAAAAAACTTCAATCAATGCTTCGGAAATTACAAATGACAGAAACAGAAATTAAACAAATTGAGATTCGGTCAGTTCTATCTTGTCACAGACTAAATATTTGGCCTCAACAATACCAAAAAATAATAGCCTAGCATTCTTTGATTTTAAATACCTAAAAGAAAACTGCTCATTAGCGGACTTAATGCCTAAAGGCATTCTCTACTTATATTGGTTTAATAATTGCAATTTTATCCAATAAAAGTTATTTGATTAAAATTAGGGTAATATATAATTAGAGAACAAAAAATCTCAACACAATCCAACCGGGAGTAGACTTTAAATAAACATGGCTGGCTACACAACATCCAACTCACCTGTAGTTGACTACACAACTAATCGCATGACGCACAAAAACAGAGTTTCGGCATGGCTGAAAGTTTCGCCCTGCATTTTCCAGCAACTGAATATTTTTGCTGAAACTAAATGAGATTAAAATCGTACCCTAGGGCCTGTCTCTAAATCTAAAAAAACATTTTCCATCACTAATATTTTCAACACCCGGTTGAAAATATTTGTGATGGAACATGTTTAGAATTCTAAAATTAACAAAATAAAGTTTCTCGCACTCTATCTTTTACATGTGAAAGACAGAGATGGCGTGTGGAATTGTTTTTTCATTCGTTGAGTATAAAGTTTTTTGAAAACATTCAACAAAAACACATACACATACCTTTGTTTTTGAAACATGTTTCTCTATACACGCTGTCCATAGCGTACATACTTGTGTATTGTGTAGCGAGGTGAGAGAGTTGTCAAAATCACGGAAAATAGCGGATGATATGACAGTACCCTGCCCCTCGACCCGCGCGGGGGTATTTTGTGTACGTGTTTTCATCGGGCATGGAAAACAAAAACATTGTTGATGTACACAAAAATGTGTACTGAAACAAAGTTTTGTGTAGACGATTTTGTTGAATGTTGACATGTTTTTGTTGATTGTGTAGAGCAAAACACGCGCTGGGGACTTAATACCAACAACACGAATTACAACCGTATGTACATGTTTCTTTATTCTTATGATCCCGGGTTTTTCAAACATAGTGTGAAAGAATTTTCAAGTCGACAAGGTTAGACTAATCGGTGACTCCTCTTACTATCCAAGATGCCTCACTTCTGGACTGGAATCCACTACTGCTCAACATAAGGTGGGGGTCACTTGTTTGCCTAAATAAAAATAGTACATACCTACCTAGTAGGATATAGAATATAGGATGTAGGATATAGTAGGGTATATTTTAATGCAATAAAAATATTTATCTCGCTGCCAGAATTATCAGTGACACAATATTTGAGTATACTTGAACCAGGTACCACTCATAATAATTACTTTACCATATCACCTGCAAATGTTTATAATGTGAATTATTGTTTTATATCGTGTCGTGACCCAGTCGTTGCTATTACGTATTCAATTAAACAATGAGATATTTTATAATTTAGGTTCATGGCTTATCCTTGTTGTCTGTCTATGAAACTGCAATCTGTCAGATCGTTTATATTTAACCAACTTACAGACCCAAAACAACTAGTTTTATTTACATAATCCGTTGTTACACCCGAAGTGGATATTGGCCTCTGAAACTAAAGAGCGCCAGAGGTCTCTGTTCAGCTCGATGTCCTCCTGCTTCCATGACGTGCAGATCTAACATCACTGCATCGCTCCAGGTCCAGCGCTATCTGCTTTTTAAATAAAATAAACACAAAACAGTTTTTTTATTTGTAATAGAAGACAAAATATATTTTCATCATTATAGAACTAAACAAAAAACTGAATTTTAGAATGTCGGCTATTTGATACTCATGTTGGTTGACAAAAAATACGTTATCCGCATTGTTTTATGGACTGTCAATATATGAATTACTTAAGTATTCATTTCATATTTATTGTCATCAGAACTAAATGTGTGTAACGGTTAAACGGCCCGTGATAGCACGACCCGCGCCGTGTCCTGTGGGGCAATTCACGTAACAAGAACCGATTCTAGTTCGATTCAACGACACTCGCTGTTCCGTTCAATTCCTATTTTGTTTACAGTGAGACAGCGAGTGTCGTTGAATCGAACTAGAATCGGTTCTTGTTACGTGAATTGTCCCACTGCTCGAGGTGCGCCGCGCCAAGCGCCGTGACAGCCTGGCTCGGCGCGGCTCGGCAAACTTCGCGCGATCCATCGCTTGTCGGTTTTTTGACACGGATCAAAGGCGCGCGTGCCACCGTCGCGTCGGCTGGGCCGTCTAAAATGATACGACATAGAGCGCGCGACATGTATACAAGTAGGCCTGCGGAACGGAGCCGGGCCGATCTTCACGGACAGCACGGCTTGCGTTGGTTCGTGCTATCACGGGCCGTTTAAAAATGTCTGCTCAATGATCTCTTTGTGTTCGTTGATATTATGAAGGAGTACTTCTAATAAGGTTCTAAGGTCTATGTTCTAAGACGGCAACGGCAGAAACCTACTTTCATCTACATAAAATATTATAGCTATATGCAACTGTGATGCAATTGATAAATAGGCCTCCAAATTCAAAATTCAAATACACTCATTACCTGTGTAAAATTTATCATTACAGATTTAACAAAGTAAGTAATAATATCCTAAAGTAAGTTACCCAAGGAAGTTTTAGATTTCCATCTTTTTTAGGGTTCCGTAGTAAACTACAAGGAACTCTTTATAGTTTCGCCATGTCCGTCTGTCCGTCTGTCCGTCCGCGGTTTAGCGCCTAGACGCTTGATGCTAGAAAGCTGTAATTTGGTTTATATACTCATATTAACAATGCTAATATGCAAAGTGGTAGAATAAAATTTTGAAAAATATGTTTTTTTTTTATTTTTTTTTTCGCACCGACCTAATTTTGTCGGGTATTCTTAGATAGGTCTCTTAAAAACATTGAGGGTGTGGGAAGATCATTTTCCGATACAATAATCCGTTTGCGAATTATTTACATTTAACGTGTCAATTTTTGTTTTGCACGGTGGTCCTCCCCCCTCTATCTCCGAAAGTCTTGAGTTTAGAAATTTGATAAAAATCATGGTAGTAGTCCATATAGTGAACCTACAAGGAAAACTACAACGGTTAAGTAGGCACTACTAGTTACCGAGTAATATCCGACGAACTTGTGAAGTAAAATTTCTTTGACGAAAACGTACAAATGTCATAGAAAATGGCATTCTACTCATCTGCAAGCAAGAAATGCATAGCCAATACGGTCCGTGGCTCGACACGTACTTTCCTGTTTTTTTTATATCTTTATTTTTTTAGGAGCTTTTGTCTTTTTAGACATGGCAGCTCCATCATCACAAAAACATCTATATCTAACACAACACATAACGATAAATTTCCATCTTAGTTGTAAATATTTTCAACAATTAAATATCTTAGGTTTAGGAAATGGTAAAATGTCAGAGTATCGGCGATATATCGCGTTCATCATCTCGTCGGTTCCCCATATCTGAAGCAGGTTGCAGACCAAGAGCTATGCTAAGTCATTGCTAACTTAGTTTAGCTTAGTCTGCATAGCTGATATGATTTTTCATACTTAGGTGCAGGCCACAACGCGTAATGTATGTAAAACTAACTGAAAACTAACTTAACTTAGCTCTTGATCTGCAACGCGGGTCTCTTCATTATCTATCAGTCTGCGACCAACCTTAATACTCAGTAACTTTATTGTACCACAGTATCTTGTACAACATTATATTTGAAGTTTTATTACAAAAAATATGAAAATTAACTGAATCTGTTTACACCAAATGTCTTTAGGTCATCATACTAGGTAAAAAAAAAAACTTTATTGGTCATAAAAAATTGTGACAGCTGTATTAAATATTATAAATATCTGACATTTTTATTACAATACATTTTAAGTCTAAACATGATAATAGCATAGATTTTTCCATATTTTTATTACGTTTTATCTTAATTTTTGCCATACACGTTTAGCCTTTTGACACGATTAATGATGCTATCGAATGTTATAACATTCTGACATCATAGTTCAAAATGCCGAAGCAATTTTATAGTCACAACTAATAAAATTTGTACGAATGAATAACAATTATGTTGACAGTCCTAAATAACAAAATCTCGGTATTACGGATACATTAATTCAAACTTATCAGGTTATTGTGAAACCGACCCTTACTTTAATGTCGGCCATAGCTAAACAACATAGATTAGAGATCTGTGACGGTAGTAGCAGGGTGTGGTGGGTCACGACTCGGACCGTATACTTTGTACCTTGGGTACCTGTCATTGTATGCAAGTGAAAGGATACAATGATTTAAGGTAACACAGAGTAAATGCATTTTATTAGCAACTACTAATTGTACTGTGGGTTGACTTGTAAAGTCGTAAATAATTGTATACTGTGGGCGTTACTAATTCAAAGCGCTTGCAAGATATCAGATTTCTAAGAACACAAAATTAGTTACTTATATTTCAGACCTATAACAATCTGTACTAACATTCATAACAAATGTAGTATTGCGAACAGAAAATATGTATCATAATCATAATCCTCGCTTAAGAGAAAGAAGTCTGTGCCTACAAGAAAAACAATGCTCGGAAAAATGGTCTATGGACACTGATTTTTATTGGCAACGCCATTTTCGTTATGGTTCAGATTTCGTTTGCCTAATGAGCTTGTTTTTCTATTGAACAGCCCATTTGTAGATTGCCTCATTTCGAAATTGAAGCTGACTCCGTAAATATAGACTAAGTAGATACAAGATAAATATTATTAGATTTAATTTTAAGATACCGAAACCATAATTAGCATTCTTATCACTCTGACTTATGAGGTGGTAAAATAAATGAGATGCCAAATTTAATCTCGTATCCCAATAAAACATCTTTTATAATTAAATTTCAAAATCGATTAATCCTTATCTTACACAAGAGAAGTCACTAAAGCCAACGAGTTTAGAATAGAAAAAGATAAGGAACGTAGACATCCAAACAAATGGGGGCCCGTTTTTAATTGAGTGTCATTCCCAAACTAATGGGGCAAAGATCAATCGGAACTCTTTGAAAGCTTAATTATGTTTATTTGAAACCATTAATTCGTGAACCAGTTAGCTTAATCGTTCCGCTTAGAGCAGTTAAATCCATTCGAAAGTTTTTATTATGATACAAGTAAGAGGTAGAGAATTATACGTTCAGTTCGTGAATGCTACTGATGACATCTATTTTAGAGCATCGTAAAGTATCGAATATATTGAATACAAGTATACAGACCAATTTAGTAGATAAAAAACGTATTAAACAAACGGGTAATGAAGTACTCAAAGAACACTTAATGATAATGTACAAAGCCAATTTCCTAAAGGTTGAAAGAGGGAGAGCGGCAATAGTGATACAAAAAGGCTTAATCAGTGTAAAATTTCCGATGCAGCGGACTGAGTTTATTGCGGCAGAACAAATTTGGGCGGTACCCAATTACGAGAAGTGACTTTGCAGTAATAATCGATCAAAGGGAAGAAGCCAGGTGCCTCGAGACAACTGTCGGGACCCACCACCGCGGATCGAATCGGCCATGTCAATCACTTTAATTAATCATTCAAATTGCTCCAAAGAAAAATTCATGATGTAATATTGAAATTTTCTCATGAGGAATGACATTTTCTTGATATTGCTTTATTTTTTCAAAATTTTATATGAGAATTTTCTGAGAAATGAAAGTGAATTGGGTAATTTACTTGCATGTTCTTAGACACCCTCATATAATATAGAGAATGTATTATGTAATTGTAATTTTGTAAATGTACTGTAGCATAACTAGACACCCAGAAAAGTTTCTGTCTTCACAAGCGCTAAGTTTATGAGCTTAGAATAATGTCTTAATCTGTCCCCTGATGAATGAAACAGCTATTTGATGTCAACAATGCAGCTTATGTTTGCATACGAAATAATACTGACTTTAAACACGATGAGAAATTAGAGAGAGATCGTGATAGGGTAGAAGTTGGGCCTGTTAATGATACTAATCATGATTGTTTACACGACGAAACACAATTTAAAGTATTTTAAACAAAACATAAGTGTTTAGCTATAAATTCAAACAAATTTCCATCGCAAGCAATTCAATTCCCTCTATTTGGTACTTCGATATGGTTTTAAAGATTCACGGCCGGGTTATAAATCCATCTAGGGTTAGCCCCTTTATGGTTCACACTGGGTTTGGCTTCGATAAATACTAATTCAACGGAGGTGTTAAATGTCTTGGTAACGCCTTATTCAAATGTCTTTCACGCCATATATTGAACAACTCTCAGGTTATTTACATTAGTTGTATAATTAACCATTTAAATAGAAATATATTGCGGTTAAGCACTGAATAAGTTATTGGTAGAACCCCGGTTTGGGTACATTTGGAGTTGGGTAATGCGGAAAGTCCGGTAGAGTCGGTCAGTTAAGTGCTGATTTGAATTTATCCTGATCAAATTACCAATAATTTATAATGTCAGCTTAATTGTGGCAAAACTTGTACAAAAACAGTTTTAATTTAATGTTTCTACGACATTACTTCTTGAGTGGTCTAGCCTATTTACACTATTAGCATCGCTTATTAGGAGCTAAATTCTGAGGAGTTAGGTACTCCTCAGAATTCGTAATTTAAAGGCTATTATTAAAAAATACTTATGTATTTATTATAATGGTAAATGGCAAACCGGAGATACGGTACCAACAGTACTAACTGAGATTATCATTTACAATCAAACTTAATATCTGTTAATCGAAACATCGATATTCGTGACTATGAAACACTGAAACAAAAAAATAGATAATTACTGTTTTGTTCAAAGAAGAATAAAAACCTATGAAAGACCCATTGAAAAATATAACTAGACGAACTACATTATAAGATCGCACAAAAATAGTCATTAAAGTCAAAGGAATTAAGATTGAAAACAGGATGCACAATGTATCAGGACAATAACCTTGCATTCTTGGGACACCCGTGTAATGTTATGCCCAGTAAGTGACGATTCGCGACAGTAGGAATGATGTATCCATATGTATGTGCAGTTTTGCATAGCAACAAAAAAGGTATGGTTTATATGAAGTGCATAGCGTAATATCATTATTATTCAGACTAGCCACTTTATGAATGTGTTATTAATAAAAAACATTTATTTTGCAAGTAAAATTTACAGGAAATACTTTTGCACGTCAGATTTTTTTAAACCCTACTAGCATTTAGATTAACTTTAAAATTGCTATTGAGAAACTGGCTGTAAGTATTACGCACTCATTGTGCTGAAGAGTAAAAATAACAATGGCATATGTAAATACAGTGTATTTTTTTCTTGGCACAATTTGAATAGGAATGTTGTGGGGTAACATCATGAAATATGCAGGTGGCCATCTTTGGCAAAGCCAAAATGCATCGAATTAATATGGAATAGGTGTCAGGTACTCTGAAAATATTTAAACATTTATTTTTATTTCAGAGCGAAGCGAGGATCACTTAATGGTAAAATTTTATAGGAGGCTAAAATGTGTTGTGCGTCTTTAGGGAGATTATTTAGACTGTTCAAAAGAAGTTGAATTATAACATAGGTAACTAACGAAACCCGGCGCGCTTTCTCGTATGAATTTCGGAAAATCCTTGTTATAATACATTTAAACCTTTCCCTTGAATCACTTATCTATTCTGAGAAAACTGCAGTGAAATTTGTTCATGTAATATTAAAAAGATCTAAGCGAATATAGAGGAGCTCGATAGCGTCACTGTGTGTCGCACTCTTATATGAACACGCAAGTCAAGCGTCGTCGACCCCAGCCAGTGTTTCGATGGGTTTCACTATCTCGAGTATCTCCGTGCTTCAGAGGGCACGTTAAGCTGTCGGTCCCGGCTGTTATCGGTAGATGACAGTGTCGGTGGCCTTCGGGCGGCTTAAAAACACCGGCCTCTGTCAATCGTGTGCCAATCCGCATTGGAGCAGCGTGGCAGAGTACGCTCTAGTCCCCTTGATTGAAGAGAGACCCGTATCCCTACAGTGGGATAATTATGAGTTTATTATTAGTATGATGAAGCGAATAGACAGCAAAAGCGACTGCAATGTTTATACTATGTAAAGATTTTGTATAGACTGCATAGTTGGCAATTGGTATTGCTGATGTTCTTAAGCGACGGTGACCATTTTTCAAGAGGTTCGTTAGCTTGTTTATCCGCCATAACTTATCATAAAAAATGCTACCAAAAATACTTAACGACAGAAATACTTGCGTTAAGTTCCGACTTTCTTATTGTCATCTCGATTAAACCCCACTACACTTTAAATAATATTTTTTTATATATTTTGTACACATTTCATCATAAAGTTATCCCTTGTGCAGACGAAGGCGTATAAGTTATTATACGACCACACACATTTTGCAAAAACTCTATCAATTTTTTGATGGGATGACATAATGATATTTTGTATCTACACCATGAAAGCTCACGTTTATTGCTGAACACAGAATTTCCTTATTCAAGACTAGTGGCCCGTCCAGGCTTTGCATGGGTTTCAATAAGAATTACTATTTTTTTAAAATAAATTATTGTAATGTCACAAGAGGAGCTTTTCAATGGTGAAAGAATTTTTCAAATTGGTCTAATAAATAAATAAATATATAGGGACAATTCATACAGATTGAGCTAGCCCCAAAGTAAGTTCGAAACTTGTGTTATGGGATACTAACTCAACGATATTATATTTTGTAACAAATACATATATAGATAAACATCCAAGACCCGAGGCCAATCAGAAAAAGTTCGTTTTTCATCATGACCCGACCGGGGATCGAACCCGGGACCTCCTGGGTGGCGGTCTGGCGTGGTAACCATTACGCCACGGAGGTCGTCTAATAATTTCGGAGCATAGTCAATGCAACCAAACAAACAATCAAAATCTTTCCGCCTTTTAATATCACTATAATCGCCAATAATTAGGATATCACTTTCGGGGTCTCAAATTATCAATAAATATAAGAGTCGGTACATATCTAACGGAAAATGCGTTGTGTACGTTGTGTATTAATGAATAATGCCATAGACTAGACCGATGTGGTGCGTCCAGTGTGTAAGGAAAAAAACACTTATTACGAATTCGTCCGTTCTGGCGTTACGCGACCGATAATACGCGATGTATTTTCCATCAGATTTGTTATGACGCTAAATTAATATAACTTTGACTATATAAAATCACTGTGACTGCAAGAAGTTATTCATTTTAAACGGAATACAATCAGTATTGTGTTGTACAGATATGACATTACAATGACATTGCTTATTTGATATTCCGGTGTGCTGGCCCCATAAAACCAGCGTCTTATTGACGTCTACAAGCGATAACAGACAGATTTATGGCGAAATCTGTCAGGAAAATGCAGATGTTACTGTTTTATTTTGCATTTGTCGAATAACGGAAGCTATTATACTTGTTATTTTATGAAGGGCTATTATTTCTTTATTATTTTGTAATACGTCTGTATCTTAACTTTAAAAAGTAGTGGTCGACGTCGAAAATATTGTACCGGCTCCAGTCAGCCAGTATTTTGATGGGTTTTTAAAATATACGCTAACTTCGGAGTGCACGATAGATGACAATCGACAATCGGCACAGGCCTACCGCTGTCTTCAGTAGACCCAGGATCAACAACGGCGACAATAAGCAATGAATCGTGATAAATATATTTATAGATAACATATCTTTAAGCCAAATACGCCACAGTCCTCGTCGCCGCCCAAACTCTGTGAACAGGCCAGCCTCTCAAATTATGCATTGACCTTATCTAACGACTTTTGGGTGTTCTGCGATCATGTTTAAAAGTTTAGGCCATCCAGCGAGTTGCAAATTGCTCGTAACGTTTAAGTAACAATAAAATTAAAAGCTTTAACTTGTAAATCATGCCTATAGACTCGAAATTTCCAGATTTAATTTAGATTAATGTTATATATTCAGACTAAATTACATTACAGGAGTAGATTTTTCTAATCAAATGAGTTAATTAATATGCCCAAAGTGAATTTACACCAAAGACCAATTTTGGGACCATTATGATCAAATTCCAGTAGTCTTATCTGCTTTTAATAAAATTTGCCACAAAAGTATTAACAGTTACCTGGTGGTTATGACTGGTAGGTAATATACTAGGCGTGACGCAAATTCTCGACGCAGATAACTGCGACACGAATGTGTTCGATGCGAATTTGTGCAGTGAGGTCTTCTACGGTTCGGTTTACTAAAGCAAAAATACTTACGAATCAATTAGCAATATGCGTCATTTTTCCGATGCGATGGCGCATCGCTGTTTTGTATAAAAGCCCTTAGTCTGTAATTTATGTCTGGTTTAGTCAGTTTATCCACCCTAAAATGGCTACCATGAACTCCGCTCTAAGAACTCACACTTTCGAGTATTCATTCACTTTTTTTAACAATGTGTATCTCCTTAGGTTACAGATCCCGCTGGTCATGGAAAAATGGAAACTTTCGAAAAAGAAACGCATATGTGACCGACCGGAGTTCTTAAGGTGGCTTTATTAGGGTTAATGTTAAATTTTGAGGACAAATCATATCTTTTTTGCAAAAAATATGAAAAATCTCCAAAAATAAATTATTTACATTATGACAGAATCTTTTCTATGATGCATTAGTATGTATGTAAAATGTTTTTAGCATTGGTAGCGCCTCTCGTGCTGATGATCCTAGCCGACGGTAACCATGTGTCTTCATCGTTTAATAACAATTCTAGAAGAGAAGATAATAGGCACTATTTGCAGTAGGGATAAAATAAAGCGAATTAATTTAAAAAATGCAAAATTTTATTACTTCATAAACAGCTAATACATACAAACAATGTCATAACATTTTGACTTGGATTTTAAATACAACATTTACATTTCTTATCTAATTCAATAATACATCTAATATCACAGATAATTTTAATATAAAACATTATTAGCTACACATTTAATACAGTTACAATAAGTAGAAATGTCTCATCATGTCTATGAGGCTGTTACACACCAAAGGTGCGATGTGTCAGCATGATGTGACAGTGCACGACCGCCCAACATAGGCCCGCATGAATACAAGTACGATATAGACGCAAATGTATCGCATGTCCTCTATACTATTGCGTGAAAATCCATTCGCATATTAATTGTGACGCAAAACCATCTTTTAGTAATGTCTCTGTGGCGTGATACGTGACGTGAACACATGCAAACGCATTCTCTTGCGTTGCGTTATATTTGTGGCCTAAACTAATTACGTTATTCTTATAAATCTGTGATAACTTTTAATGTGTATCAGCCTTTATCATATATATTTTTAATAGCATAATTTTTTGTGTTAATTTATACAATAATATGATTATTGTAAGTAATGTTTCATTGCGGGTATAACTCGAAAAATAAAAAAAATATGTCAAATCTCACATTATTGAAAATTCTAGATTATTGCACTTTTTGATAAAATCTTTGTTATTTAAAAAATAAAAACTTATTTTGCAATAAAATAATAAATTATATCTTACATTAAGATGAGAACGCAATTATCATAATAATTGAAATGTGATGATGATAAAAGTCATAGCACACGGCGCGTATTCGAAACGCGCAGAGGACGCGCGTTTCACGCTACATTGATCTCTTTGTATGTTATAACTTATACCTCACGATAAAATTATTGCAATTCTGCAATGGATAATCATACGCGCGTCATCTACGCGTTTAAATTACGCCGTGTGCTGCTGTGGGTGGCTCTAAATAAAAAAATGCAATGACTAACTTAGTTAGTTTTGCAAACGATTCTCAAAAATAAAACAGTATCTAGGTAATTATAAAATGTCTACATAGCAGCACTAAAAATTCAGGATAAGCCCACCACACATTCCCACCGATGTGTCTCCTGTGTAGCCAGGATTAACGACGGCAACCTCAGATTGACAAATAAGAAATAAAACTTATTGACACATAACAACACTAAAAGTGAAGTAAGTAGGTATATGAAAAAATAATAAATGTACATAATAATTAATTTGTGCTTAAAACGTTAAAATTGTGTTTTTGCTAAACAATTGTAAGAAATAGGGCTCATTTTTAAGGCGTAGGTATATTTACAGAACTGCATTTAGATGGTCAGGGCCCATTAGGCACATGACATTTCAGGCCTGCTGACCATTACGAAATCTTTTATTTGGAACTGGGGCCTGAGTCTTGTGGATTGTGCAATCCGGCACTGTACCTACCTATATTCACGCCGTCAACTCACATTTGAAAAAAAACTCTAGGTGCACGTGCAAGTAGAGGAAGCACACAACCAGAGGAAGAAAAAAAAATATTTTGGCACGTAAAGAAATAGTGAAATATATAAATAAATGTTTCATAATAAGAGTTGAAACCACGCTCTGATGATTGATGAGTAAATTGATGAATAATGTGATGATGTCCGGTAATGAACTTAGGATACGACCAGATTTGAACATTTTGTCTCAAAACATCTACATGGTAATCAGACATTGAACGATGATTTTAATGTATTTTTAATGATATATATTCTTTATTGCACATAAACAAAATAACAGAAAAAACAGTTATAGTTAGTGTACAAAGGTGAGCTTATCTTTTTAAGAGATCTCTTCCAGCTAGCCTAGAACGGGTGTAAAACAGGTTGTACAAGGGCGGTAAAAAACAATGTGCCAACGGTGAATACAAAACTTCTAACCTAACAAAAAAAATATATATAAAATAAATATTCAAATAAACATACAATATTCAATAGAATAAAATATACTTAAACAAAATAAGTAAATGTATACCAATATATAAAACAAATAAATACATATATACAAGTCCATATCAAGTTACACTTGAAGATAATGTGTTTAGATAACTTTCAATCAAAATCTGATTTATAATCGATTATTTTAGGCGGAATTGCACCACGCAAGCTGTGCACCGATACGTAATTATATTTTGGATAACGCCTTTTTTACTGCAGCGCACACCGTTCTCGAATATTACCACACGACCATATAGTAAGTACACAATACCCCCTGAAGTGAAGCATCGCTTCTGTATATCGCGTACACAACGTGCATGGCATTGCCTATGCTGATAGCTGCGTGAGCATTCGGGTAAGCCACGCTTGTACTAATGACGTTCATGATCAATGCTTGTATCAATTCATATGTAGCGTATTCATACGAACATACGTAGAGTATCCATCCATGCGCCGCCGCGGTGAATTCCGTCCTTATCAGCATGTTCTATCTTAAGTATATTTACATAGTATGTGAGATAGTTTAACTTTATTCAACACACTGTAAATAATATTGTTGCTATTTTTTATATAGCAAAAATATTATTTACTTGACAAAACTTGACAAAATTTTAAATGAGGGAAGAGAAAACAGTGTAGCGACAGGAACCTGCAACAAAGAAAGGTTTCTCAATGACAGCTTTATTTTGCTTTACAGCTCTTTTGCTAAGTTTATTGAAGATTTAGGATAAAAATTGCCGTTATGATTATTATATGAAAACAGGAAAACAAGAATGTTTTGATTCTGTAATTGTTTTTTAAAAAACTTTAATAATATACATTTATTTGAATTACAACTTTCAATGAATTTAAAATTATATGAATCTTACACAGCGACAATACAGTGATAATTGAAATGAAAATTGCATTTGCATTTTAGGACCTCTGTTTCCTATCATAAAAAAGTCAGACAATGCTTTTCCTAGATATAAATGAGGACGAATTTATTATTTATTTCATTTACAAAAAAAAATCTTACCTAGTAGGATCGTAACTGCTATTAAAGCCTGGAACATTGACAACGTTCCCGTACTTATTGTAGCTGAACGTAATCTGATCACGGAATGTCTCCGGAGCAAGCAGCTTCAGCTGTTCAAAATGCGAGTGGAACTCTGGGATTTGTGTTAGATTCGTCTTCAACATTACTTCTGCACAAGGAAATTTCATTTGTTAAGTCTATGGATCAATTTATAATAGCAATTTAGTCAATAATAGATACAGTATAATAGAGAAGTGTCAATCTGAAACTACTGTATAGACTACAATTTTTTTATTTTTTATTTTTTATGTATACTTGGGGAAGGAACCTGGAAACTACGAAACGAAAAATTTTTATCATAAAATACAAGGTTTTTCATGGTTATTTTGGTAATTCCCTGAATTCTATCCATGAAATACCTTGCACTTAATGGTTATTTCAATAGTTCTTTGAATTATAACCATGAAGTAATTATGTATACTTCTTATTCATGGTATATATTCTTCCGATACTTCGGCCGAAGTGTCGGATTTACCTTTCGTTGTCGTCCTGGTTTCCACGACACAGGGTATCCTAGTGTGGAATCCAGGGTAACAAAAAAGGTGTTTATAAAAAAAATAACGTTTTAAATTATATAAAGTGCATCTATATACTAAATAAGCCTGTAAACCTATTGTATAAATTTTATGGTAAATAAACTTATTATTAGGTATTATTATTATTAGAAACGTAACATTGCAAATTCATAAATCTAAGCATAAGGTTCGCGAGCACCAATCAGCGTTGGTCGCGCTCAGACGCCAGTATTCCGTCGCATGCGCACGTCTTCTTATTATCTTAGACTAGTGAAACCCGCGCAACTTCGTTTGTAATTAATTTGTTGTATCCCACTTTTTCGTGGAAAATTTCTATGTATTATACATAATAGATCTTCCTCTTTTAAATCCTGTCTATTAAAAATCGGATCAAAAATTTTAGCGCACATAGAGACAGACAGACAGAGAAAGCGACTTCATTTTATACTATGTGAAGAAGAAATATTATGTGCATTACATCGCGGATATTAGGGTGAATTTTCTATATCACGTTCCAGAATTCCAGATTGACGCTTCTTTTGATTTTCAATTTTGATTAATTGTAATTTTTGGTACTATTATTATATACCTACACCATAATTTAAAAAATCTTACCAATCAGAAAGCCTAAAGAGACGTCGTCTGGTAAATGAATATTTTCGCAGATAGTGATAAATCTTCCTCCACTGCAAGAAAAACATAGAAATAAAAATTACAGTTATTAAAACAGGAATTAAATTTTAAAAGGATTGACATTAAGGGCGCGTTCATATGGCGCGAACTTTTACGTGCGAACGTCGCGATGCTTACCTACGCGACGCTCGCACGTAAAAATTCGTGGCGTGTGAATCCGGCCTAAAGCTTAAAGCATTGTTCTATAGCGACCTAAGGAAAGTCGCAGGAAGCCGCTGGATGCAGACCGCTGCCAGTCAATCATACTGGAAGCGTTTGGGTGAGGCCTATGTCCAGCGGTGGACTTCTTGCAGCTGAGATGATGATGATTCACATTTTTTTTTGTGAATTCACTATAGTCCGACAAAATTAATAAAATCAGGGAAATAATCTGTGTAGTTTTGAAAATTGGCATAGTTATATTTTGTGGAGAATTTTCAAAACTACACGAATTATTTTCCATGGTTGCCTATATTCGGCTTAATTTCCATTGGCTACTAAAAACCATAAAGACAAGCTGTCCGGTATTGAGATTTTGCCGCATTGTGCACATGCACACCACCACCCTTCAGTCAGTTGCGAGCGAGCGGCAGAAGCAGTGGCGTCTAATTGACAAAAACAGATCTGTTAAAAAAGACAAAAAACGTTCTGTTAAATAAAAATTACTGACTGACGACTGTGGTGGTGTCAATTCGCACCATCCCAAAATGCCGCAAAATCACACCTTACCGGACAGCTTGTCTTTACTTTTTTGCCGATGCCAAAAACAATAAAAATGAAAACAAACCTTGCAAAGGACTCCATTTTCAAAGCCAAACTACTGCTAATGCAATACCCAGCTCCGCCAGTGGCGAACCAAAACGATATTCTCGGTGAAAAGAACTGGAAAGGAAATTCTGATAAATATATATATTTTTTTTACTAAACTAGTAAACAAAATTAATAATCAACAATTACATAGTTTAAAACTAACCGGTTAATAAACTTTGTCTCTTTATAATATCATTATAGAAATATATATAGGTTGTTTTAGGAAAGATATCCAAATAGATGTCAACCCTTTTTCAAGTATTTGACATTATTTCTACCGAAATATCTCGCTTAAAAATGCATTAGCCATTACTTAATTTCTTTTTAAAAATCACAGTAAACGATTTAGGATGGAAGCAAAAATCGTTTTTCATAGAGGGTTAGCAAGTACCCCTCAGCAAGTTCAAAATAAAGTACTCTAAAGTCTTTCTAAAAATTATTTAGTGGGCACTACATACAGTTTTACTTAAAAACTTGCCTGAATAATGTGGAAATATGTAAAAATTAAAGCCATATCCATGACATGAACACATTTCATGTATATGGCATGTGATTAGGTGAAGCTGTATGTAATCCCGCATCCGCCGCCGGCTACGAACGACAAAATTATCCTAAAGGTTCCGTTTTTTCCATTAAAGGTAAGGAATCCTAAAAATCAGCAATATAACTGCGATACTGTGTGTAACGAACGAATATCCCATCTTTTTTGTATTGAAGAAACAAAGCTTGTTATTAAAGTTAGTTCGTAACTGTTTTATGGTGAAACAGAGTAAAATTGAAAGTACAAAGAACTAAACTCAAAATAAAAATCAAAATATTTTTATTCAAGCATATTACAAGAATTTCGAATCGTCACTTTTTTTTTCCTACCACCAGTTCAGCCGGCAGATTTGTGCTAAGAAGAACCGACAAGAAACTTAGTACTTGCTCTTTTAAAATGGTAATGACATAAGTTACAATTACGATAAATAAAAGTAAAAATTGAAACAAGAATAAAAAATAAAATAAAACTGCATTTTATTTTTTAAATAATAAAGAAAAATTTATGGAAAAAAAAGGCGTATCAATATACTGGTTTACATATATACATTTTAAGGTCTAAAAAAAGAGTTGAACGGTGTGTATATAACATAGGTATATACAGGCCAGGGTGTAAAAGGAGACCGAAATAATATTGAAGGATGTGCATGGGTATCCTGTAAATAGTCAGTTATGAAAATGTTGGATTCGTAAACGCAACTTTTACCTTCCATACAAAAATATAAAATTAATTTTGTGTGTAAATATTTGAAAACCCTATACGGACTCACCCCCGCACGTCGCCCCCCGTCCCGTCATAGTACTACGAGACGGGTGGGACGCGCGGGGCGAAGCGGCGGTGGTGCATCGCGGCGCGAGCGCGGGGAGGCGCGGCGCGGGCGGGGGGGGGTAAAAGGCGGCGGCGGCGTCATCGTCGCCAGCGCCGCCAGCCAGTCCAGCCAGCCACTTACCCTAGCTTCATTCAATCCAATACATAGTGATACTAACTAACTCATACTAGGAGGTGGGAATTAACTCCACCGGCACCGGATAGACAGGACGCCACACTTCTGTGATCGGGATTATCCACGTCACGTAATGGTGATTCAGATCCAGCGTTTCATTATAAGTTAAAAAGTATCAATATCAGCCAGCTGACCTATCGCGAAACCTACCGATTCTCTACAGGCTGGTACATTCTGTCCCTTACTGTTGACTGACCTAACCACACGACTAGTGATGGGCGATTTCTGGAAATGTTCTCTTAGTGGAAACATTGAGGAAACGTTCTCGGAAAGGAGAGAATTTACGGAAATTTAAGAGAATCTAAAAAAATGTAGACTATTTAATTTTGACATAAAAATAGATGACTATGCATGTAATATCAGTAGCTATGAATGCCATAGTGAAGATACATGTCAGGTAGGTAGTTATAATGACGTTACATTTGATTTTCTATATATATAAAATTCAAAGTCCTGTCTGACTGACTGACTTAACTATATATCAACGCACAGCAAAAACCGCTGGGTCTAGAGATTCAAAATTTGGAATGTAGGTTCCTTACAACGTCTAGGGATGTACTAAGAAATAATTTTTCAAAATTCCCACGGGAAAGCGAGATATACACAAACGAAATTGCAAGGGTTTTACTAATCCACTGACTGGGTCTATTGATTCCAAATTTGGAATGTTGGTTCCTTACAAAATCTACGGGTGTACCAAGAAAGGATTTTTAAAATTTCCCACGGGAAAGCGAGATATACGCAAACGAATTTGCGAGGGTATATCAACGCACAGCCCAAACCGCAGAGTCCAGAGATTCCAAATTTGGAATGTAGGTTCCTTACGACATCTAGGAGTGTACCAAGAAAGGATTTTTTAAAATTCCTATGGGAAAGCGAGAACGCAAATGAAGTTGCAACGGTTTTACTGATCCGCTGGGTCTATTGATTCCAAATTTGGAATGTAGGTTCCTTACGACATCTAGGGGTGTACTGAGAAATGATTTTTCAAAATTCCCACGGGAAAGCGAGATATACGCAAACGAAATTGCAAGAGTTTTACTGATCCACTGGAAATACAAGTTCAAGCAAGTTCATTTGCGTATATCCCGCTTTCTCGTAGGAATTTTGAAAAATCCTTTCTTGGTGCACCCCCAGATGTCGTGTGTAATAATGCATAATTTTTCTCCGAAACTGTTGGCTTCATCAGGTTTTTATCTCTACAAAGTCACAGTACATAAGGTACTCTATAGCTCCTTTAAACTTTATTTCGGTCTTTTTTTACACACTGTATATATGCGCAATATATTAAGTACCTAGCAGTAGGTAGACTTGTGTTTAGTGTCTGTGCCGAATTGATGATTCCAGCTATTCTTATACAACTACATAATACACGAACTTCAGAGATGTTATGAATTAAGTATTACCTTTTCAAAAATAATAGGTTTCTCAATAGATGTTCGCCCAAGATACCAGTCCTTTTGGTGGTTATATTTCTGCAGCACACTGACCAGACGGGGTACATTAACGTAATTGTCATCATCGAAGTGACAGAACCACCTGTAGAAAATAAACTTTATTACAATGCAGCAAGTAACTAATATGCCGAGAGAGAAAAAACATGCAGGAGACACTCGGCAAAAAAGAAAATGTTAAATTATCTTTTAGACATAACTGATAATTTAAACGGTTTTCAAACCATAATATAAAACTGGAAATATTATCAAGTGCCGTAGATGGCAACGAACATTGTGCAGAAGATAATTGCGTTGCACAAGGCTTGCTTTGGGTGCCAGTAATTAGCGCTACGGTATAATTTTGCGGTATTACGCTCGACGCAAATAACAGGAGTGCGTTTGCGCAAACCGTGACCACATACGTGCAGCATACGACAAATGGCTTTGAGAGGCCAACTTATAATCTATATCAGGTTACGTATCAAGTTAAAGTTTGCAAAATTATATTGCAGGCACCTAGAAATTAAAGGCGATACGAGGTTAGAAATAAATGATTAAATTACTATTAATGTCTAGCTTTGTGTTGCAGGTGAAACACAACTTCATCATACTAATCTCAGTTATGTTAATGGAAACTATGTTATTCTAGACATAGAAAAATGTTGCAAACAGTGATTTGCAAATACAAATACAGTGCTTAGCCAAAAATATTTTGGTTACGTTTTAATCCAGGCGGCGGCGGTGTATTCCTTAAGACAAGTGACTGAGCAAACAAGCATACGAGAAAAGGAAGTCAAAATCTATGAAGATAAAACATCCTATATATAAGACGAAGGTCAACACATAGGTAATTTAAAATGTACAAACAAAGCAAAATATTACTGGCAACGGCGCTAAAATAGCAGTTTACTTCATCGGGAGGGTTGTAAATACCCGAAAAGGGATTAACGTCGGGTAAGTTATCCCAACACGATGCGGCAAAGCCGATCCATACCTCAAATACCCCACATAAAGTGTCCTAACACGCATATAGAGTTTTTAGAACGATCATCGAATGTAATAGACGAATATTACTCGAATGTTGTTATTTGGACTTATCTAGTTTTTCATCCATCGAAGTGATCCGTAATGCAGACTCAACACTCTGCCATAGTTGACCGAAATGAAGTGAAGTTAGGCACGAAGTTAGGAGACATATAAGTTTTGCGAATCTGTTAAATAGACCGAATTTAAGTGATAAACATTTTATTAATATTTTGGCCAATAGCTACCGAGGGACATGAAAATTAAATTACATACTTGTTTAGGAAATTAATAAAAAAAAAAATTAATTAGTATTTAGAAATTCGTATTCAACAGACATAAATAATTAAAAGAATACTGTAGAAGATTTAATGGTCCTAACATTTAATTTTGTGGTCGTCACATAATTTTTATTTTTTTATTTTTTTTATATACCGGCTTAGTTTTTTCATGTATAGTTCAACAAATTATAAAATTATTTACTAGTACTTAAAATAAGGCTGTGACAACAACGCGAGTTAACAATGGTGCGAAATCCTAACGACGGACGACACGAGGTGATACTTTCGTCAAGTGTCACCGCGTGGCGCGTAGGAAACTCGCGAGGGCGCGCAAGATGGCATCCGTTTTTTATGATTCTTATTTGACGACAAAAAATAGGTAAAATCAGAAGGTGTCATCTCGCGCGCGCTCGCGAGTTTGAAAGTGCGCGACTTGACGATCCACAAGGTAGCAGCAGCGGCGCGAGATGTCAGCGGTGCGAGCAGGGTATAGAACCGGGAAATCCCGGTACCGAAAATCCCGGGAATTCCCGGGTTCTTTTATAGCTGTAAAAGAACCGGGAATTCGAATACAAGAACCGGGATTTTCGGTACTTTCGGGATTTTTTATTTATTCACGTATGGCAATTGGCTACACTGATGCTAGTGACGCTACGTGGAATCGAGTATGTTTTGATGGTACAACAAATGATAGAGTATGTTTTCAAGAAAAAGTAAACAATTATCTAAAATTGTGCCTTTTTTGCAATTTTGCCAAAGAAAATTTAGTTTATGAAACCACCTATAACATTACAATGGTTTTGAAATGGTTTTTATGCTTCGAATCAAGATCACGAACTCTCGTTGCTAAAACAGAAAAAACTACTCTTCAGTCACAATGCTTGTTCCGCCGTGGTATAGATGAACATCGTGAGGATTTCGCAGACGGCTAACACATCCAGGAATTCGGGACAAGCCCACCACACATTCCTACCACTGTGTCTCCTGTGTAGCCAGGATCGACAACGGCGACCTCAGATAGACAATAAGCAATGAAGCTTATTGACGTCCCGGGGAAGAAAACTACAGCTGTCTTGGAACTCACAACGAATTTAATCAGAAAGAAGATAGTCGGAGTAGGAAGTATTGAAAGGACTTCCCTCCTTAACAACTACGTGAGAAACAGCAATTTGACATCCAGGAATTCGCCATACGCGTACTCTTCGTGAATCGAGATGAAAACCGAATCGGTACTCATCGGTAAACAGCATAACAGAACACTGGTTATCTTCCCCGAGCAAATGATCTCGAGCTCACTGTAATCGGCCTCCACGATTTCCTCTGTGTAATGCTGGAGTACAAAGCAGATTGCGAGCATGAAGATTAGCTCCATGCAGTCTTTTGCTCACAGTTTGGTCACTCTTAAATAACTGGTGCTTTGACTAGAACCTTTGAAGAAACAGTATTGCCATAACATTTGGCAGTTTTCTCGCATCAGTTCGCAAAAATCGGTCTACGTAGACCCTTGCAACCGCCAGAATGTTCTGGCTGTTTACATACACTTTCTAAACAGTTGAAAGAATATGCCCTAAAAATTTTAACCATGTGGGAACAGGTTATGAATTACTATCCCGATGACAACTTTGCTATCGACTGGCATATACTTGCAACCGTCAAAATAGGATGTCGATTTTTTTTTACACTTAAACATATATAAATTACACCGTATTAAAATTGTAGCCTTGTGGAAGGAGATTTAAAAAAAAAATTTTTTTACATTTAAAAAAATTTAAGGGATGATGACGCAACCGCGAGATGCCTGCCAGAATGGTACTTTCTTAATAGACCGTTAATAAAACATCAGTAAAAAAAATTCTAGCTTTGTGGGAAACGGGTTAGTCAGATAGTTCGCTAGCTCTCCTTCCTACTATATACAGCTCGTCTGGCAGACCCTTGCAACCGCCAGAATGTTCTGGCTGTTTACATATACTTTCTAAACAGTTGAAAGAATATGCCCTAAAAATTTTAGCCATGTGGGAAACGGGTTATGAATTACTATCCCGATGACAACTTTGCTATCGACTGGCATATACTTGCAACCGTCAAAATAGGTTGTCGATTTTTTTTTACACTTAAACATATATAAATTACACCGTATTAAAATTGTAGCCTTGTGGAAAAAGATTTTATTAAAAAAATTTTTGACATTTAAAAAAATTTAAGGGATGATGACGCAACCGCGAGATGCCTGCCAGAATGGTACTTTCATAACAGACCGATAATAAAACATCATTTAAAAAATTTCTAGCTTTGTGGGAAACGGGTTTGTCAGATGGTTCGCTAGCTCTCCTACTATATTGGCGCTCGGATAGTGAACGCTATAAGAATTTATACAAAGTAAATCATTTGTTAGGTGAGGGTAGGGCTAAAATTATGCATCTCAACGCTTTCAACCCGTTGTTGCTGTTGATACGGTCTAAAAGGGTATTTTTTATTAGCAATAAAATAACGTACGTGCGTGTGTCGCATCTAGCGAGATTAGTTCCTCTACAAAAGGCTCCATAATCCTATTACACTAGTCCAGGAGTCCACCTGAGGCCGATAAAGACAACTGCTCCAACTGGTACGAAGTCGTATTTTTTTATTTACTGGAATCGTAATTTTGTGAATTACTGAAATTATATGACGCTCATGGCATGGTGATACTTTGGGAAACGTTTTTTGTCCAAAAATTTGTAATACAATACACAATACAATACAATATTCTTTATTGCACCAAAAAAAAAACCAACAAATTAAAAGTACAAACATGTAGGTAAAGTACAACAGCTATATATACAATCGCTAAAGCAATCTCTTCCAGACGACCTTAGGGTAGAGAAATAATATTGAAAAATAACAGGTAGGTGGCGCAAAATTTTACAAAAACTTAATTAGAAACAATAATAAAACATAATATGATTAAAAAAAAAAAAAAAAAAATTACAATAATAATTAGGGGCTAGGTCCATACAGACGCGTCCGCAAAACACCCACAGTTGCGGGCGCGTCCCTATGGGCCCCAATCGGCGATAAATTACAATAATATTAATTATAAAAGCATACAACATATAATAATAATACTTAATAAATACATATAAAATATACTATAACCAAATAGAGAAATGATGCAGAAGAAAGTGAAAACAGACGAAGTCACAAAAAAGAAGGGAGAAAGTTCAGGTGTTTAAGGACAAATAATAGTTTTTGACCTGGTTTTTAAAAGAACAATGAGTTTGTGCATTACGAATGTGTACAGGCAGAGCATTCCAAAGGCGTACAGCTTCAACTGAGAAGGATTTTGAATAAAATTTTAGAGTATGCGAAGGGGTCATGAGGCGAAGAGCAAGGGTACTACGCAAAGAACGGTCGCTTACCGCGCTGTGATAAGTGAACCGTTCCTTTAGATACGAGGGAGTAGTGGGACTAAAGAGAATAGAGTAGAGAAAACAGACAATATGCCAATTACGGCGCAGTCTGATGGGAAGCCACTTAAGTTGAATCCGAAAATCAGAAACATGGTCATACTTACGAAGTCCAAATATAAAGCGAATGCAAAAATTCTGGAGGCGCTCAAGTTTGCTTAACTGTACTTCAGTGACATCGAGATAGCATGAGTCAGCATAATCGAGAATGGGAAATAGCAGGGTTTGTGCTAGCGCAATCTTGGTGTCAATGGGTAGAAAATTTCGCAGTCGCCTCAGGGAATACGAAGAAGCAAATAGTTTTCTACTAACCTCGGCAATTTGTGGTGACCAAGATAAAGTTTTGTCCATGACTACACCTAAATTTCTAACACAATCACCATAAGGTATGACGGATCCATTAAAAATAACTGGTGTAAGACATGTCCAGTCAATCTTGGAGATAAGGCGGGAACTACCAATTATAATAGCCTGTGTTTTAGCTGGGTTAACGATTATGCCATGACAGCTGCTCCATTCGGAAATACGCAAGAGGTCGTCATTAATTATGGAGATCGCATTCGACAACTGTCCCAGAGGCGCGTGTGTATAAATTTGAAGGTCATCTGCATATAGGTGATAAGAGGAGCGAAGATCAGAAGTAATAGAATTTATAAACAGTGTAAAAAGGAGTGGAGATAACACGCCACCCTGGGGCACGCCGGCAGCAGTGCTACACCAAGAAGAGAAAGAATCTTCGATGCGCACACGCTGCCGTCGCCCATACAGGTAAGAATGAAACCAGTCAACTGCTGAGGAAGAGATGTTGAGAGAAGAAAGTAGCTTTATTAGTATTTCAAAATCTACCGTATTAAATGCATTGCTGAAATCTAATAGAGATAAAACAGTGAGATGCGAATCATTCATATTAAGACGTATATCATCCGTGATTTTTACTAAAGCCGTAGTCGTACTATGACCGGGACGGAAGCCAGACTGGAGAGGATTAAGGATATTATTTTTATTAAGGAAATACGAAAGCTGCTGATGGGCTAAACGTTCAAGGACTTTAGAAAGAAAAGGTAGGATGGAAATGGGACGGTAATCAGAGAACGATAAAGGATTCGATTTTTTAGGTACGGGAACAATATAAGCATTCTTCCAAGCTGAAGGAAATACACCGGAAAAAATGGAATTATTCAAGATCTCAGTGATAGTTGGAAGGACAATGTCAAGGATTGGGAGAATCATATTACGACTAATGCTGTCATCTCCTACGGCGTTCGAGACTACAGACTTAATACTCCTCTCAACATCACCCTCAGCAAATGCAGCGAAAAGAAAAGGAGAATAATCAGGAGTTGGTAATGAAGAAATATTACCTAAAGTGGCAGCTTTAATGCTGGCGTCGAAAGTTGATGAAGAAGAAAAATGGTTAGCAAGTCCATCAATGTCAACATTTTTAGACAAGCTGTGATTATTTTTACCAACACCGAGAGATTTCAAAAACTTCCAGACTTTAGCTGGATCACCATTTTGGACTGAGCTATGAATATGGCGTCTTTGTGCTTCTCTACACTTCCTATTGCAGATGTTACGGGCTCGAATATATAAATCGCGAAACTGATGCGGATTAGCCTTGTATTTACGCTTGGCAATGTTTTTCCTGTTCATAAGGCTTTTAATTTCCTCAGTCAACCAGGGAGCTGGGAGATGTTTAACTCTCACTGGACGAATAGGAGCATGAACGTCGTACAGTCTAATTAAGTTTGAGGTCAACACGTCCACTTGTTCATCAACAGTTCGAATTTTCCCTATCGCAGACCAATCAATGTCACGCGCATCCTCACGTAAGGATTCCAAGTTGACGGCACCAAAATTGCGCTGCATAAGTATCTTAGGTTTAGGTTTAGGTGGGCGAAGTTTATATGAGAGAAAGATAAGATCATGAAAAGAGAAAGCATCAGCCGAGCACTGGCCGTGAAGAGCTACGTGCGAGGGAGAAGAAACCATAATAAGGTCGAGAAGAGAGGCTTTACAGCCGGGAGAAAAATGAGTCGCATCAAGAGGCAGTATGGATAGATTGGAAGCGGTAGCAATAGACTGAAGGGAAGTTGAACGATGGTCATTTTTAAGCAGGCACGTATTAAAATCGCCCATGATAATCGTGTGGTCGAAGGAGGGTATGAGATTTTCAAGAAGAATTTCAAAAGAAGGAAAATAATTAATAGTAGAAGATGGACTATAAAGTACACCAAGAAGTGTATGAGAGTGAGAAAGGGAGACGTCAATAAAAAGATATTCAGCCTCATTAGAAGGATTCGTGACTTGAGAGGATAATACAATTTTAAAAGGAATTTGTGCACGTAAGTAAATAGCCACACCACCACCTCCTTTTCCCACACGATCATTGCGAATTAACTGAAATCCTGGCAGGGAGTAAGAAGTAGAAGGCAGGGAAGGACGAAGCCAGGATTCAGAAACAAGAATTGCATGAACGTTTTTTACATCAAACGAATCGATCATATCAGTGAAGTGCGCGGGAATGCTCTGCGCATTAATGTGAACCACATTAAAATTTTTAGGGTAATGAGAAAAATTACCCTCTAACGTCTCCTTAATTGTGAGACTGTGAAAACTTATATCATTACAAGAAGAAGAAGACGCGGAAAAATATTGATAGTTTAGTAACTCATCATCATCATCACTCATTATTGAAACATGAAATACAATAAATAATAAAAAATAAAATAATAATAATAGATAAATTTAAAAATATAAAATCTCTAAAAGTGCAGACCTATAAAAATAGGCACGTATTTTTAAATATCTACCCGCCAGTAGCATTTGAGGTATAACATTATTAGATGAACGTATTAATAGCAGTTTTGCAAAACAAAAAAAAAAACAGTTAAAAATAACAAAACAAAACTATGAAACATATAAGCGGTTGCCAGTGAAAAAAAGAAGAAGAAACTATAAGTCAACGTCAACATGTAATGTCAGTGAGCCGGCTGTCAGTCAGAACGACAAAAAATTGGTTTTTTCTAAAGTTACATTGAAATGAAATTTGAAATGTGTTTGAAATAATATAAGTAAATGACTTACCCTCAAGTGATATCAACAAATTACCATTAAATATCTACCGCACCGGCTAGAAGACCTCACAATTCGGATAAAAAGAAACTATGAGGGTCGAAAAGTATTACATTAGAATATCAGCTGGATCACCGACGAATAAAGAAATACTTTTTTATTATCACTTTTTCAACACACGCTTAGATCGCACAGCAGCAATTTTGGAAGTCGAAGGGCCGTCGGAAGTACTACCAGAACTGGCCGCAGGAAGTGTCACGGGCGCAGGCGCCTCCGTTGAAGGCAGCAGCGCGACGAGACGATTTACATCGGAAATGCTGGACACAATATGCCTCTTTCCGTCTGATGAGGACACTGTAACCTGCCCGTCACGAGTCCAGCATCTTGAAACTCCAAAATTACGACGGGCAGCCATGAAGGCGTCGTGCCTAGTCTTGGTTAGGAACTCCGACAGGGTGATACCAGATCCCTTAAGCTTAGTTTTAGCAGACCAAACCTTCCTCTTGATGCTGGTGTCCTCAAGTTTAAAAAGAATAGGTCTCGGTTTGTCTAGGCTGGAACGACCTGTCCTATGACAACGGGATATGTGCGCCTCAGTGAAATCAGGAATGTTCAGCTTATCTCGAACCAAGTTTACAACCTGCGCAGTAGCATCTAACTTGCTGTCCTCGATACCATGGAGTAAAAGTATTTTGCGGCGACTGTGTGATTCCAATTGATCCTGCTGCCGAGCAATCACCACGAACTGCTCCTGTATACTCTTAAAAGATGCCGCAACAAAGTCCTTGAAGGCCATAAAATCTGATGAGAGTGATGTTATTGTGGGTGTTGTTTGTGCAGTGGAATTTGCCTTTTGCAGTTGTGATTGGAAATCCGCCATCTTGGAATTAAAATTCTCCATCATGTCGAATACACAATGTTGTAAGTTATCCATTTTTAAGGAAATAATTTAGGGAAAACTGCACTGGTCACAGGTAGATAATGTTGTAAACTACACTAATACATATATAACATATATAATAATATGTTGACGGCGCCGGCGACTCCTACGTGTCCATCCCGGGGTTGCTGTGGTGGGCTCTAATGTGGCTTGTAATCCGAACTTTGACTTATTAGCCCGTTCGCACACAAGGCGGCGCAAGTCTCCGATACTCGGCGATTTTAGTATCCAAGCGACTATCGCCATACAAGTCCATTGAGGTTCGTACATACACTCGCGTCGTTGGATGCTAAAATCGCGGAGTAGACTTGCGTCGGCTTATACTTATTATGCCTACTTAGAAAACATAGAACATAATGAATTATAGGATGTGGCAATTTATAGACCTCGCTCCTAAATGAAATTATTTTTCTTTTTTCACCTCGATTCTTACGTTACGATGTCAGTGACTTAAATCAACAAAGATCCCTTTTTTTGTCAAGTAAAAATCTTTTTAATCTGCGGACAGTATCTCGACGTTGAATACACAACAAACGGTACTTAATGGTTTTTGAAGAGCAACTCCAATATTATGTTTGCTCACGGGTGTTACTATACGCCCCTTTTTAGAGTCCCGTACTTAAATATCCGGATCCACACCATATGATCCAACGCGATCCAATTTTTAAGCTATTGCATAGCTTTGAGCGAGGCCACCGAATCAAGAAATTCCGTAACGAAAATAAAACCTAACATAACACCGATAAAATTAATAAACAGAATGCAACCTTAATCGAACGAAATAAGATTAAATTCAAAACGCAATTTAATGCATACAAAATATAACTTTGCTTGCTTTGATTGCTTGTTTGTTTCGACATCAAAAAAATATATATCTTCAAATTGTAAAAAAAAAACTAAATTTCCATTATAAAGAATTATTCGATTTTGATTTTACATAAATTATTAATATTATTATTTCCCAAGAGGGAAAAGAAATTTTTGGTGTTCCAGAAATCATTTACGCCATACTAATTGGATTATTTTAGTTTTGTAATATTATGAGTTCATCATAATACACTGGGCGTCAAAAATAAGTAGTACAGTTTTAAAATTGCAATTACTCTTAAACTATAGAAGTTAGAGTTTTGAAATAAAAGTCATTTTATAGCAAATTTAACAAAGTTTTCTTAAAATAATATTTTATTTAGCATTAGTAAAGTTTTACACTGATAATTAAGAAAAAACTAAAAAGCTAACCATTTTGAAGTAACTATCAAGAACTTAATTTTTAAGTTTTGGGCCTTGTTCCCACTTTAGTAATTTGTGTTGCCGCCTCGGGCTCTGATGACATCTTCGAGCCGGTTTGGCATGCTGAACACTAAGTTTCGGAGGCGGTGTTAGGGAATATTCACCCATTCTTCTATCAGGGCCTGTTTTAGAGCCCTGAGGGTGGCGGGGGGTGGTCTGCGTCTTCTGACTAGCCTCCCAAGCTCATCCCAAGTGTGTTCAATCGGGTTAAGATCTGGGCTTCTTGATGGCCAAGCCATCAAGCTGATGCCAACCTCCTGAATGTACTCTTGTACGAGGTGAGCGGTGTGTGGCCGGGCGTTACCATGCATTAGTATCGCTTCATCACCCATATTTACTAAATATGGCCCTGCATACTCGATAAGGATCTCTAATGCATATCTTTCACCAGTCAGACTGCCATTTTCTGTGACCACTAGCTCTGTGCGACCCTCTGAAGAGATGCCAGGCCATACGTGTACAGAGCCCCCGCCGTATTGAACTCTTTCCGAGATGCAACCTTGAATGTATCGCTCACCAGGTCGCCTGTATACTCTCCGCGTTCCATCGGAAGTGAATAAAGAAAACCAAGACTCATCTGTGAACAAAACTCTTGTCCATTCTTCTTCGTCCCATTGTACGTGTTGACGGGCGTAGCGTAGTCTTGCTACTCGATGCCCTGTCTCAAGTTTGGGGCCATTTGCTGGCCTGTACGACTTCAGGTTGGCTTCAGCAAGGTCTTCTCCTCACTGTACTCTCACTAACGTAGTCTCTTCGGGTCTGAAGAAGCTGTTGCTGGACCTTAACTGCATTAAGGTGACGATTTCTTAACACAGTAAAGACAATTAAGCGGTCTCTCCGGTACTAGTGCACCTGGGTCTGCCATTACTTGGTCTCCTTAGATGGTTTCCAGTCTCTTAGTACCTTCGCTTTACTTGCTGGATCGTTCTTAGAGTTACACCCACCGTTCTTGCAGTATGACGCATACTGATGCCTACTTCGAGAAAAGTTATGATTCTTGCACATTCTTCTGGTGAAAGAGGCATGATTAGTGACGTTTACTCGCTGAAGACACATTTGCTTTTGAATTGCAATTGATTTATCAGAAATAAAGAAAACAATAAAAAACAAAAGTACAAGCCAACAGTTTAAAAAAGAGTGTTTTTGTTTATTAAGTTTTTTTTCAGTCAATCTTTAAAAAATGATATTATGCATGACGTTTTTATTAAATGAAATGAAATTGTCTTTTAACTTTTTTTTATTTGAAAGGTCTAGCTTCTGTAGTTTAGGAGATATTGCAATTTTAAAACTGTACTACTTACTTTTGACGCCCAGTGTATTTTATTTTATTTTTAATTTATTTTAAGTAATGAATTGACCATTTGCAACGGCTATTGTGCCATATGAAATGTTTTTCGTCCGAGGGACAATCAAACACAATTTTATTGTCTATTAACACACACACGCAGATCTTTCATTGTACAGTCAGCTACATAATATATATAGTCATCATCGCTTCGGTAGCAAAAGAAAAATGGCCACCGGAAAAATAAATAACAATGGTGATTACGATAGTGTGTGGTATGCCAGTGTTTATGCAACGATAAGAATGTTACATTTATTTTGTCATGTTAGCGGGCAAGGAGCGAAAAGCGGGCAAGGAGCGAAAATAACATCTCTTCGCTCAAGTCAACCTCACCTGCTCGTGGTGCTCGCTGCTGATTAACGGACGAGGCTCTGACGACCCACCAACTCGCACTGGACCAGCGCGGTGGGTTATGGTCCAAACCCCCTTATGACAGTTCCCTCAAAAACACGGCCCCAAGTGCCCGGCGGCTCCAGGAATGGGCCTGGTGACGACGGCATTACGGTCCACCCTGGGGTCAGGGGTGCTAAGAATCTCCGGGTGGACTCGAATCACCGTCGGACGACCCAGGCAAATGTGACATCGGGACCTTTGATAGGGACTGGTTCGTGTCGGCTCTGGACAGGGACGTGTGGAGGGAGAAAGGGGAGGCTTTTGCCCAGCAGTGGGACATACATGGCTATTAAAAAAAAAAAAAAAGTGTATTAATGTGCTAGAAAATATTGTTCAGAAATATATTCAATGCTTTTTATTTTAATTTAAGGTAAAGCGAAATACACTCACTGATTAATCACGCAATCTCAGAAACTATTATACCTGCAAACTTGAAATTGGGCAGGAGGGCTACTACGAAACGTAAATCCGATACTTCGGTCGAAGTATCGGAAGAATTTTAACCGTGAAATACAAGTTATTTCATGATTATAATTCATTGAACTACTAAAACCATAAAGTACAAGGTATTTCATGGATAGAATTCAAGGAATTACTAAAATAACCATGAAATACCTTGTATTTCACGGTTAAAATTCTTCCGATACTTCGGCCGAAATATCGGATTTACGTTTCGTAGTAGCCCTCCTGTTCCATACAACCCTATAAGGAACGCCAAATTTCAAGTTATATACGCTAAGAATTTTACGAAACTCCCATGGGAAAGCGGGATACACATAAACGATGCGATGTTAGCGACAAGGTACTAAAGTGACAACATATTTATGCCGCTGACTGTACAGTTGTTCGTGTGTGTAAGTAAAGGTACTTTAGACGCTCAGAACTCGTTACAACAATCATTAATCCTTCGCCCACACATCAATTTGTCTATAGGGCCGTAGAAACTCTTATGTTACAATAGTATGAATTTTATTGTTTTAAACGTTTGTCGATAAACGCCTTAGGCCACAAACATGTCCGCGACACGCGGGGCGACAGCGACGCGACGATGTATAATGTCGCGTCGCTGCCATTCTATTCAATTCACTTCAATAGCCGGATCCACACCTAGGCGATCCAACGCGAATCAGATGCGCGCGTCAGGATCTCGATCCAATGGAGCGTTTGATGCGGACGCGCCTCGCGCCAGACATTCCATTGGATCGAGTTCGCGTTGCATCGCATAGTGTGGATCGGGCTAATAATCAGAATGTATGCGTTAGGTCGCGTCGCTTGTCGCGGACATCCGGCTTTACTAAAACCCTGAATAAAAGTATAATGTGTATGAGAAGTTCGACGGCGTCGCTATGTGTTGCAAACGAATAGGGAAGATAAGCAAGGTAACTGTTTATATAGATAACAGTTTATATAAATAAATACATAGGTACCTATTTATTTATCATTGTGTATTTTAAAGTCAGTTATTTTATAATTCCGAGTTCTCAAGCGGTCTGTACTGTTTGCCTAATGAATGAATGAACCATACAAACAACGCTGAATCACAACACAAGTAACCCAAACCGCACCATTCACAAACTCCGTGGGACTTATAAATATGATAGTTAAGAACCTCTAACCGAAAACAGATTAATATTTGTTCAGGCAAACCTTTAAAAACAGAAGTTAAGAGCATCTTGTTTTTACTGAAAACAAAGATGCTTCAACTAAGTAAAGGTTGAACATTTGACTAAGAATAACATTACATATCCACCATATCAACCCATATTCATCACACTGCAGGTCATCTGGGAGGTAAAGAAAAATGTTTAGAATTAGACTTTCTATTTACCGAATTTACCTAGTAATTTTAACCGAAAAAAGGGCCTAACCATTTATTCCGGGCAAGCTGAATTTTTGCATAGGTGTTTTTAATAGGAGATTACAAACCCGCTTATGCGGGTTTTTTTATTCCAGTTGATGTAAAAAAATATAATGACTAGAGTACATTGGTAAGTTGACACTTGACACATCAAAATCAGCAGCAACCTCAGTTGACATGAAGTACTTAACAACTAAATAATTCATTTTATATTTATCTACTTATAACCTTAATCAAAATATGAAAGTTATGGTCCAGAGCACAATAATAACTATTAGTCAGAAGCAGAAAGTACTTGCAATTTTAATTAATTAATAAATCAGATAAAATTAGCAGTAACACGTGTATAAATCATTCCCAAATCCCGTTCAGATTCACAGCATTCATAATTACAGGGCCGATTAAGCATCCATCATCTTGTTATAAGATTACTTTGATTGCATTATAATTGCTGAGATGTGTCATTTTGATGGACTAGGTAACTTGGTAACTAGTTATTACTCATCAAAGTTTTGCTGATGATAAAATGTTATAAAGTAAAAGAATAAGAAATAAGAACAAAATCTAAAGTTTGGACGACGGTAATTCGGAATATATTGTATTCTGAATCACCGTTGTTCTTCATTGCAAATAAATATAACAATAAATATTACATAGTGTCAAGAAAAGTACAACAGGCGGTGTTATTGATAAAGCAATCTCGTCCAGACAACAACGTTAGGGTAGAGAGATAATTAGTAAGGACAGGTAGCATCTAGTATTCAACGAATAATGATAAAATAAATAATTAGACGCATCCGGAAAACACCCACAACTGCGGGTTTTCAATTCAACAAGATAGAAAATTATTGTGCACTGTGTAGGACCAATGGCGATACTTTGGATTCATAATATTATGTTGCTGATAAGTTTCAGATTATTTTTGGCAGATTATGTATGAATTTTGGACAATTTGTCTAGGCCCCTCTGGTTCTCGCCCCATGGAGGGCTTTTTAATAAAAAAATCTTCCAGTTGTCCTCCGTGTGGAGGTGGCAACTCATCTGACTACAGGGATACACCGATTTGTCTAATCCTGCTAGGTAACTCTGCATAGCAATCGCGATTTTAATTTTAATTCTGTGTAAAATTAACAGCAAATCCTAATTTGTAACCTTGAAATTTTAAACTTTACTATTTGGTTAGCATACAATCCGATTTCATTTAGTTTAGTATTTAGTTAGCGCTAGTATAGCTGTAAAGAGTACCTAAAAGTAACAATCCAATGGCGATCGAGCGGAATTATCTTCAAGAGGGGGCTGATCTGGCTGATAGTCAATTAAAAAGTCTACTCACTTTTTACCGCTTCGCAGAAAATAGTCGTATTCCATTGCTGTTTTGCAGCAAAGGTCTTTACGTTGGTGTGTCGGCGAGCAATTTGTGTTCACCATGTGCCCATCTGATTAAAAAAATTGATAATATAGAAATGAACCCATTGCTTATAAACCAAAATAAAAAATAAACTAACTTTAAAAAAATAAATTAAATCAAAACTAAAAGCTAATATTTGACGACCTCCGTGGCGTAATGGTTACCATGCCAGACCGCCGCCCCAGGAGGTCCCGGGTTCGATCCCCGGTCGGGTCACGATGAAAAACGAACTTTTTCTGATTGGCCTCGGGTCTTGGATGTTTATCTATATATGTATTTGTTATAAAATATAATATCGTTGAGTTAGTAACCCATAACACAAGTTTCGAACTTACTTTGGGGCTAGCTCAATCTGTATGAATTGTCCCTATATATATAAAAAATAAAAAAATAAAAAAAATATGAATGGCGATTATCCTTTGTTTATGAAATATGGGAATAAAGCTTATTTTAAAATACATTTATATTTAATTGATGTTTTAATAAAATTCTAATAGACTTACTTGTTAGATTTTGGTATTTACGGCTATCTGTGTCGGTGAAGAACCAAGTCTGAAACAAAGATTTTTTTAAATCAAAATAAAAAGTCATTCTTCTTTAGCACACACAAACTTATACACGATATTTTTATAGAATTATCAAGTCTTATAAATACCCTCATAAGTGCCATGTCATGTGCCATATTTAGGGTCTTCAAAGATTTTTATTAGCGACGATTCAGTTCATAGCACGCTTGATTCCTTACTTTATTTTTAATTAGTTAATTTTGTTTTTAAATATGTTTTATTTGTTTGTTTCAGTGCAAAAACATCTTATATACGAAGGTGGAAAAATCACACAAGTTCTTATCTACTTTTGATAAGTGAGTTCATTTCTCTCGAAATTTATCCAAACTTGTTGTTATCTTCGGTTTGTTTGACAACAAACAAGTGATAACTCTTACGACTTAAAAAAATAAACTTTTACTTTTGTGTAAAAAATACTATTCACTGCAATTATATCAAACTATGCCTTTTTGTATGGTAAATCGGGATCGGGTAAAATTTGGGGTAACCATAGATGTGAAATTAGCCCTCCTTTCAACCCCCCCCCCCCCCCCCCCCCCGTCAGTTAGTCTAGTTTTGTCACTATCCTTGCCTGCCAAAAGGTTGCCGACCGCTGCTCTATATGTACTACCCATAATATCTTTTAATTTAATTTATCTCAAATAGGAAATGAATGTTATTTATTACTATTTCTAATAAAGATTTGTTGATCCTATGTGATCCGGTGTAGGTTTTTCTTAGAGATTTATTCAATGTTCGATTTAAATGAATATATAGTCGTATTAACAAATTGATAGTTTCGTAAACATGTTTCAAAGTAGTTTTAATGTGGTATTAAAAAACAACGCCTAAAAATATGTGAGTAAAGATATCGGGTATTAGCATTTAGGGCGGAACCGCCTGTAATCTTGCGACTGTCTACGGAACAAGGAACAAACCCGGCAAGTAATACCAGCTCAGGTAAATACAATGAACTAAATGGTACAGAACTGACAATATTTTCCCGATTTGGTCTGCGATGTGGTGGTGCGATATATACAGTGTGATTGCATAAACTGCACATAACGCGTGGGGTCAAAGAAGACCTTAATTGTTCAACGAAAAAAAAAAAAAAAAAACCTCCCTCTTTAATTTTTTTTGTCGAACTATCACGATATAAACTAAAGGATCGTAGTTTTCGAATTATCGTGTTTTTTTCTCGCAATAGAACCATAGTTCGAACATAAAATTAAATGCCTCTACAAAATAATAAAGGGGGGGGTTTAATTATTTTTTCGTCAAAAAATTAAGGTCTACTTTGACCCCACGCGATATGTGCACTTTATGGTGCTGTATAGATTTAACAGAAGACAGTGGTCGAGTAGATAACAACACTGTTGTGCTACGGCCACTAACTAGTCATTGACTTATTGAATTTGAAGATTGGGAAGACCTTTGACTTGCAGCAGGACAGAACGGGTCGCTAAGAAATACTTTAATAAAAATCTCGCTTGACTAAACTAGTATTTTTTGCATATGTTATAGTCAATCCTCGAAGCTCCGGCGCTCCTAGATTTGACTAGTCAATCCTCAGGTCTAACTTGAAACCTAATCTAACCTAACATAACCTAACCTAATTATTTCTTCGGGGTTAGCCCGAAGGCTTTGGTCAAACCTGGGATAAACCAGTCATTCCGCAAAGAAACTACGTATCGACCTTTGACTATGACACATACATATAGTCGTATTACTTAGGCCTACTGTACCATATACGGTACGGCCCTCCAATCGCCTTGTATTTATAAAATTATTTTAAATATGATTTTTATACTCCCCAAGACCATCATTTATTCAAATAAAAACTATTTTTTCGCACATAGTTATCGGTCTTTAAGTACTGGTCGGCTGTTCGTAAATTTAGCTTACACTTGTAATCTATTATATAAAAATTATAACAATGTCTAAAGTAATATGTACAAACCATAACAATTCTTTGTCTATTATCTTGGCTTGGAAGCTATGCCGTGCAGTTGCAAATTCGCATATCTAAATTGCTCGAAGCTCAGAGGCAAACGACCCTAATAACGATAGTCCATTAGCTCTCGGGTGTGGAGTTCGATTACCGCCAGTAAGTACTTACTAGAGCTTGCACTGTTCGTTATAGAGCAACAAGCCTTCGACACAAGTGTAGTGTCGATGAACGTAAATTTAGTAATGCAATTTTCCATAACCCTAACTTCGAAGTTAGATCTAGAAGCTTCTTGGCAAATTAGATTTAGTGATCATGCAATTTTGGAATTTAGAAATCAATATCATTTAAATCTAAATTGATGTAATCTGCTTTTTAGGGTTCCTTAGTTAGCAAGGAAGTCTTATTAGTTTCGTCATGTTCGTGTGTCCACGGTCTAGTTCCCGAGACGCGTAATACTAGAAAACCGTAGTTTCCCATACCTAATTAACTAAGCTCATAATATAATGTAACAAACATTCGTTTTTTTTTAAATAGTGCGTATTGTCAAAGCAAGGAACTTGTTATAACGTTTTATGGTTCTACTGCAGTCGAATGCCACTTCCGTGGAGCACTATCGCTTGAACTAGTTTTGTAAATAGCATTAGACACACCCCGGTTTGTACCAGGAATGTTTGGTTAACACAGTGAAACGATAAATCAAATGTTCCCTATAAATCCCTCATATGACGAATTCTGTCTTAAAATTCCACATAAGTAACTCGCTCAATACTCAAAAGGAGTGTCTATTATTTTGAAGTTTATGTGGCGATGTCCGCTTAGTCTAGGCTTAACACAAAATACTTTCATGGATCATGGATCTTGGTGTGCAGGTATGCCTGTATATATTTCAACTATTTCTTCTACACGTCCTCGTTCTATTGTTTATTGTATTCACCTAAATTTAATTATCATTTGAAAGGAAGTTTTGTCCAGTAATCGATCATAAATTAGGGACTGCATTGATATGATACTAACTCAATTGAGTTGTGTAGTCCTCGACACCTTTCATCATAAATTGATCATGGTTTCAGCCATTATAATTGTGAATACTCGATTTTATTTTATTTCAATTCAACTCAATAAGTGATTAGTGAACTGATAGAACTCGTATAAATAATAGCGCAAACCAAATGAGGATGTCTAATATATAATTTTAAACTCTGTTGCACACATAGATTTATTATAGGTATACTAGCGTTAGATTGGCAATGCAAAAGAGATAGATTAAAGCATATGCGTTTGTTAGAGCGAGATAAATAGGCGAGACCATTCTTCCTATACATGCTATCGGCCTGTATCGGTCTCACGCCAGTCGTGTTAAAACAAATCCCCTTATTTTTACGAAATTTATGGTTTTCAAGTGTAGTTTGGTGTTAATTAGACGTGATTAAAATTAAATATGGTTACCCGTGCAATACCTGGATGTAACTCAAACAAAAAGGAAAATCCACAAAATTATATATCTTGCTTGCACACATGTCATGTACATTACACGCACACTAGTGTATTTTGTTTTTGGTCTCGCCTTAATCAAACAATTGCCGATCTATACGTTTGTATATACTAAATCTATGGTTGCACATGATTACAAGTTTGACAAAATACAAATCAAACAGTTTAAAAAAAATTAGACGTGTCATTGTCATACGAACGTTCATCTAAATTATTATGATTATCTGACTCGGTGTCAGTTGCAAGCTACGTGTGGTGCCGTGTTTAAACGGCATATTTACCTCTGCCATATCCGGATATCGTGTTTCCAAACTAGGCTTATCAAAGTATTTGGAAATGTTTATGCGATGTTTGATTCTTGGAAGTCCATGATTTTTGTCAACGCTCCGTTTGTTAACTTATCTTCATGTTGGTTTTTACTTTCGGATTAAATTTCTCAAAAGGTGTCGTGTGATTATATCACGTAGGTCTTTCTACGTTATGACAATACATATTTAACAACTTCGGTGGTCGGGTGGTGGGTGCGATTGGTCAGGTACCGGGTTCATTTTCCACAGCGGCATAAACTGTAATGTCTATTCTTGTCTCACATTTGCTAGATGTATGACAAGTATTTTGTTTGTTATTTATAACATTATTATACCTATTTCCAATTAATTTTAGTAAAATTATTACTTTCTTATATGTATCAATTTATGTATAAGTTTAATACGAAACCCAAATATACCTACTGGCTATATAACTTACTTTCAAATAAAAATATGAATGCTTCAGAATATTAGAAATACCCATCACTACATAGTATAAAACAAAGTCGCTTTTTCTGTCCCTATGTCCCTTTGTATGCTTAAATCTTTAAAACTACGCAACGGATTTTGATGCGGTTTTTTTAATTGATAGAGTGATTCAAGGGGAAGGTTTTAAAGTATCATACATTCCAAAATTCCCACGGGAAAGCGGGATACACGCAAACGAAGTTGCGCGGGTTTCGCTAGTACAACATAAACAAAAAAAAAATTAAATAAAAAAAAAAGAACGATAAGCTTTGGAATACACCGCACCAAACTCGACGTTATGTAACATGAAAGTAAATCACGTATAAAATGCAGTTCATAAATCAAAATCGACGCGAGCGCACAAAAGGGCTAAAAGTTGAAAGTTACAAAAGGTTTAAAGTACTTTGGTCACGTGGACGGCGCGCGCTTAGCCACGCGCGGGCGCAGCGCCGCACAGGGCCGCGCACAATAGTTATTTATGCTGGTCCTTCGGGCCGGATTAACGGTTGATTATGCACGCTCCAGATTCAGGAAACGAATTAAATGGCCGCCGCACGACTGGCCTCGGTCCATTCTCTATTGTTTGCTCTTGCATTTCAGTGTACATGCAATGTAGAGATACTTTAGTGGTGGCTTATCGGTGCTTTGAATTTCCAAGTTCACAAATAGCTATTGAAATTTTATTCTCCTTTGATATATAATATTCGAATGATGATCTTTCTTTGTTCAGTTATTGTTAACCATCACAAACTTTTTATTTATGTGTTATGTGTTGTTTTTATTTAGTAGTGTGACTATATAATGAAAATAATTAGTTCACATGATATTTTTCTAGTCAGAGTGTATAGATAAATTAGGATTTGTACTAATCTGTCTCTACAAGATTATTGTCTTCCATTTCGAAAATGAAAGCAAAATGGTCATTCGTAAAAGAAAATAATTAACGGCTTTATTATCATTTAACAATACATAAGTGATGTAGTATTTTTCACGGGCTGATTTCAAGTGTTATCACGTTTTTTTTTAACATTAGTACTCAACTAGCTGAGGTTTTGTTCTACTACCCTGAACAGCAGTGGGCTCATTCAGCTTAAAATTTACTGAGTGTGCCTCGGAGCGCACCAGACCCCCTACGCACCCCAGCCTATACCTAGGGCCTTGGGCAACACTGATTAAGAAAGATTGAATGGGTGCTATTGTGGGTTGTTTTTACTATGTAGTTTAATTTTATTTCGATGCAAATATTTATCTAAAAATACAATGTACATACTTGGGCGTGTAGTGTTATAAGTTTAAGAATATCAAGTGGCTCCTGTTGTGATAGCCACGACTCATATAATTATATTCTAATTAGTTTGTTCTCAAATAAGTGACATTTATAAATTAAAAAAAGAATATACTTACCTTTAGTTATTTGAGATTAAAGTGCATCCATATTGACGTGTTAGTAACAAAAAAAAAAATATGACCTATGTTAGTACTTATTTCGGTATAAATTTTAGGCATTAGACATTTATTGTCTTTTATGATAATAAAGTTCTTTAAACCTAATTAAACAAGTTATTATTAATGAATATTCTGATAGGTTACTGACAACATAAAGTGTGGTGGTTAGTTATCTTTGTAAACTGATTGTGATGTTAATGGCGATATTGACCTTATGCCAGATGGCTCCCGCTGCGAACATTTCTGGTGCATTTATCACTTTGGTATTAAAATTTAACACTGCGGGTAGTATTTTACCGTCTCTAAGGTTCAATGTCATTGTTTTTACTTAGAGTAACACTGGAACTTTTAAATATTACTTACATAAATTTTAATGATCCTAAGACCAAATAAAAATAATTGGTTAATGTATAGAGATAATTAAAATTGAGTGCTTTTGACTTTTTCATATACCTTTTCATGTATTATGTACAGTCAACAAAGGAGTTGACTGACCCCCCTCTGTTTATATGATTAAATATTTCTAAATATTGCGTGAAGGGATTTACTTGAAATTTTATTTTTCAATAGTATTCATATTGTACTAAGTGATTACAAATTTTCAAGTAAATCCCTTCACGCAATATTTAGAAATCTTTAATCATATATACAGAGGGGGGTCAGTCAACTCCTTTGTTGACTGTACGAGTCAATCATGATGGAAAGGTTAGTTTGTGAAATGCTTCCATGACAGAATTTATTCATACATTGCGGTAGTTGTCTACTAATATATTAATGTCTAGTGTACTAGTAATGTCTTTTTTGACAGGACTACGTGTTTCGTTGTTTCGGGTGGACACTTTCATGGTTGCCCCGAAGATTTTAATATGAACGCCTACAAACATAATGAGCAAAAAAAATAGCCACCCGATATGATAGTGATAGTTTAGAATAGCATTTATAAATCCTCTAAAAACTGAAATATAAAATTTTGGGGCCGATGGGTATTTTTGGATCACCTCTTTTCAAGAACAGTGTCAACAGGCAAAATTGAGATGTGGATCTCCCCCTAATCGAAGGAGTATTAGAGCATAATCTGACAGTGGTGCTAATTCTGTTGTACATTTAACTAGACTTAACTAATTTTAACAGGACCAAATGTGTTTGTTGTCCTTCCTTGGTTTACAATAAGTGACAAGGATAGCAACACTTCTAGTCCTGTTAAAATTAGTTATATGTACAACAGAATTAGCACCAATCTGCTCTATTCTATTTTGTCTTATATTCTTTATTTCGAAAACTTCCTGAATACTATTGTACTAGTTACGTTTATAGATCTGGATCCTTTGAAAAATTAATTCGGAGTCCCTCAGGGCAGCGTCTTAGGACCTTTATTGTTATTGCTATACTTTAACAACTTAGCAGAACTTATACTATTCTATTTGCAAATCTGTGTTATTGTTACAACAAATAAACAGACACTTTAATACAACACTACTTACACTACAAAGATTTATTTAATGTGTGGCTAAATTAATAATTTACAATTAAATCTTTGCAAAAAAAATGTAATGATTTTTAAAAACTAAACTATAAACATTGATTATAATTGACTGACAAATTTTCACTTACTACATATATAACACATTTAAGACTAGCACTAATTCTAGACTAGAAAAATGAAGTAGATAAGGTAATATAAAATAGCTAATTAATTAGCACGTTGATCATTATAAAGAATTTATGAACATATTCAAATTTAGTGATTTGCTTGCAAATTATTTAAACATTTTCATATCCTTGGAGAATACCCCGAAGATGTAAACATTTCCTGTGACTGAATAAAGTGAGCTTAAATATTCCTTTTCTGTAGTCTGTGGTAGTACCTACTACTCTGTGTCATTTTAGAATTTTAAGTATATCCAAATCTAAATTAACCTTAATGTGATTTTATATTGTGTATGATCCAATAAGAACTGAATTAGATGTACCACTCACTGAAACTGAATTTTATTCATAATAATAATTAGTTACGATAATGAAAACCCTGATCGAAGCCCATAGTGACTGCTAACCATCTACCACGTATCCCTTTGGACACATACTCGATGCTGCTAATCCACAAATTCATTACCCATCCTCTAATACCCAAACAAATATAGGTACAAGTAGAATAAAAGCATTTCAAAAAGTAAGGCAAAGCATATGAAATAGGCTAGTTTGACTAGGGTAGTACCACTCTTTTACAGAATATTGGCATGAAGCAGCAATTCGTTACGTTCAGTGAGTGAGAGCTCCGGAAGCCGAAAGAACTCCTTACCTACTCTATTCTCTTATTTAAGAGAGGTATGTAGGGCACAGCGGATAATATGTTGAAATCAGAACAGCTCGTTTGGGGAGGGACCAGAAGATCGTAGCCAAATACCATTGTCTCGGCCATGTTGTGTTCCTACGGTGAGTAAGGTCTCCAGAGCTCCACTTTTTACAGGGTCCGCAACACGCGAGTGATACCCTCGGTATTGCAAGCGTCCTGCTATGGTATGTTTACCATTCTTGTTTGCCACCTTAGTGATATAAAAAAAATCTCCTTATCCCATTCTTTGTAGTGGACAACGCATCGGTGGTTTTACTGATGTTCATAGGCGGCGGCGGCGGTGACTGTTTTCTATTAGTTGGCCCGATTGCTTGTTTGTCTGCCGTATGACTTAAAAAAGCTAGTAAAGAAAAGCTATTATTACATGAGGACACTATGTCGCATGTTATTAGAAAATGGGGGTCTTTTGTCGGTACAATAATTCTTTCACGTTTTACTGAAAATTGTCATGGCTTTGATGTTACGTCTTTATCCAATGTGAGATCAATATCATTAAGCCAACAGTAACTCTATGCTATGATACTAGTACACAATGTGGATAACATGTATGTACTTGTATTAAGTTACGATGGCAGCACTTCTATTCTTTAATCAATTTCATTAAGAGAACTTTAGTTAATACTTTATTTTATTAATAACTAGCGAAACCCGCGCAACTTCGTTTGCGTGTATCCCGCTTTCCCGTGGGAATTTTGGAATGTATGATACTTTAAAACCTTCCCCTTGAATCACTCTATCAATTAAAACCGCATCAAAATCCGTTGCGTAGTTTTAAAGATTTAAGCATACAAAGGGACAAAGGGACATAGGGACATAGGGACAGAAAAAGCGACTTTGTTTTATACTATGTAGTGAAGTCTGAAAACGAAATAAAAAGCGTATACTAGAACTGTTAAAACATTGTCAGTTTTTTCGACGAATAAGCTAGGAGGTGAGGTGATTTCGGCTTCCGGAGTGGTGATTTCGGCCATTAACATCATATGAATTACCGTATTTTTTTGCATGTTTTACCTGAAGTAATATTAAAAGGTAGGTGTGTTGATTAGATTCCATATTTGGAAACCCCGCCGTAATCGACTCATTATCCATGATGAGAAAATGTCGTTAAGATGTTCCCTAATGATAACATTCGGTTGAATATTGGGTTAACTGTTGTCTTAAACATAAAATATACTACAGTTACAATTGTTTTGGTTTTTGGTGCATCGTACGATAATGTTTTGTAAATATGGAACTTGTGTTTCCGTGTTTATTTTCTTATATCTTTATCTATTTAATGCTACTATAATAGTAATAATTATTGTCAGCTCACCTGTCGTTTCGCCAACTGGAACCATGTCTTCAGTATAATTGGTAGCCTTGTATGGTGATAAACTTTTGACGTCTTAACACTAATAAATATATCATCTAAACTTAAATTTTTACTTTGTCTATTATCATCAATACTTGATTTTGTCACTGGTTCAATAGGCCACCTCGCCACTTGCACTGGTCTTTCTTGGAAGTTGAAAGTTAAAAACCCTATAGTTATCAGCACAATTGCTACTTTAATCACTGCTTTGCGCACCATGCCTAAGTGAGGTAGCGCCGAAGCGCCCTAAAGCATTTGGAAGTCTTGAACACCTTATCACTCATTTATGAACTTTATTATCGAAACAAGTTGATAAACAGCGCAAGTAGTAGCTACTAACGTAGAACCGTGCCCCAACGGTGGGGAACGGTTACAAACTAAATAAAAATGTAGCACAGGCGGCAAACATACGCCCGCGCCGCCGCCCCCACCACGTGGTGCGAGCGAGAGATCCGTTGAAGCTTTTTCATTTAGGAGGGTCTACCTGCGCTGCGCGCGCGCCTGCCTGCGCCGGCAGCGATTTTGATGTCAATGGCTCATATAAAATTGTTTCAAACAACAAAATATTCAACCTTGTCCAAATTTTGTGCTTCATAAGAAAGTCTTTAATTTTTTATGCAAACGAAACAGGCAGGCAACCTTTTAATTAATTTGACAAGACATTGACAATTAGATGTGACATAGAAAAGTATAATAAAAATTAAAAGACAATATAACACCAAAAAGGTTGGAACTTAAACAATACCATAGAATAATAAAATCCGTCTCAGAAAAAATTTTTAGAATGACAACATTCTAAACTCAATAGAAATGATAAATTATCTTGACACAGCATACAGTCTCCAAAGTACTCCACCCGAAAAAAAGTTGAAAGCAAAAATGTGTTTGTTGAGAGAAGACGAATTTTGAAGTCTACACTACAATTCAATACTATGAATCAACCTCGAATCACGCAGAAATTACCAGGACACCTACCAGAGGGGACATTTTGAGAAAGGGTTAGATTGCGAAAGAGATGAACCATGTAAAATGTGAAATAGATATATAGATAGAATATGCTTTATTTGCAAAACACAAATTACAAAAAACAGAAGGTACAGTCGACTCGAAAATAGCAGGACCATCGTTACTTTTGGTTGCAACATCCAAGATAGCGATTTTTGTTGTTGACCAATAGAATAGCCCGAAAGACCACCACAAAAGGTTAAAGTTTATGACTGCTCATTAATAAAATAACTATAACCCTGTTTGGTAACAAAGAAACGGGCGGAGCTGACAAAAATTCCACTTACAAGATGTGCAAGCGATTTTGTTTTAAAATAGTCCTCCTATCCTCGAGGCCACCGTACATACAGACCAGTGTTTTTGCAACAAGGCGGCCTTATTGCTAACAGCAATCTTTTCAAGGCAATCTGACAGTAAAAATAATTACGCTATGGAATGGGCAGGGCTAGCAAGACAAGGGATAGAAGAGAATAATAATGTACATGTAAAAGATTTAAATTAAAATGTATAATAATAAAGTAAACAGAGATGAACACATTTGTAAGCGCACGGAAAAAGAAGTAAGTATTAATATAAAATCACAGTAGGAAATGAAATATTTATTACTCTCAATGATACGTTCACAAAAAATGTAATAAGTAAGTGCAACCTTAAAATTACACTCGAGGATATCAATTTTAATTAGTTAACACAACGTGTAATTCACATTTCAGTTCACAAAATTTCACTTAGTCATTCATCTAATTTGTTTCCATTGTGGAACATCGTGGCAGTATATTTTGTTACAGCGGAACGGCTACGCTGATCGGCTTCCCGACGACGGTGGGTGGTAATGAAATTAAGAGGCGGTCATTGTTGCATTAAATTCCTCTCAAATTAGATAATGAGAGACGAAATAGCCTACCAACCGAGATTAATAGCTTGATTCTCAAAAGTTATTACACTAAAAGTGAAAAAAGTATATATAAACGCGGAACTAATTTTTAATTTACACCTCTATTTTGATTGTGTAAAAACGCTGAATTTCACTTCGCAATTTATATTTATTTTTAGTTATTATAGTAGATTATAACAAATCAAAGTCGAGTTTTTGGTGATTGTAAAACGAGTAGTTGGGAAGCTATAGCTTTATTTTGTTCTCTTGTTGTTATTACGCATTCCAAAACTTAAACCTGCCAAATGCCAAATTTTATATGAGAACTAAGCCATTTCCACGATAATTAAAAAAAATAGAAAATATTTTTAAAATTCACGTCATGCATATTTCGATACATTTCAACTTTTAAAACTGGTTGGTTTAATTAGTAGTCAAAATGATCGGTTAAACTCTTCGGTTTAAGTCATGTTAAACTTAACCAACCGTTCAGCTTATATGATGATAAGACAGTGATAATTTAACAAGAGATTGTAACAAGATCACCCACTGCACTTTCCAAACTAAAGTTAAGTATCGTTGCATAAAAGCATAGAAAGCTTAAAAAAGCTACTATAATAATAACCAAATTACTAAGTCCACATTTTTGTTTCCAGAAACATTTAATTTGGTATTTTTGATTCCAACTTTAGTTAGATACGTCTCCTTCTTAACGTTAATCATATATAGTGAAATGGATACCGAAAATGTAATCAGAAGACTTGGTTACTGATTATCAGTGAGAAAAAATAGTTTCATTGACTCCTGTTACCATTTGTACAATCAGTTGCAATAACATTATGTTTTTATGTTATTGTACCTACTTATATCCATAGTACCTAATATTTTATATTAGCCAACACTCATCATCTCAGCCACAAGAAGTCCAGAGCCTCAAGAAAAGAAGAAGCATAGGCCTCCACCAAACGATTCCAATGCGACCTGTTGGCAGTGGCCCGAATCCAGCAGCTTCCTGCGACTTTCCTTAGGTCGTCTGACTTCTTGTAGGAGACCGTCCTACGCTGCGTTTTCCGGTACGCGGTCGCCATTCCAAAACCCTTCAACCCTACCGGTCATCGGTTCTGGGCGCTATATGCCCTGCCCACTGCCACTTCAGCTTATTGAACAAGTCAAGTTGTTATTGCGTGAAGAGAAAAAAACATCCATCCATTCAAAATTTCATATTTAAAAATATTCGTGGAAAGGTGGTTTCACTAAACGAACTCGGAGATATCTGATGTCGACAGTACTGTGTAACTGGCGGCAAGTAATAATCGTGTTAGTAGCGAGAAAGCCGAACTGTATCCCATGTAATTGAGGAAGCGCGCCGTAATGACTATAGCACACGCCAATACGGACGTGGGAACAATACAACCCATGATTTCAAGCCTACGTAGAAATTTAATTGTCGACTTTCATGTTTCAATAGTGATAAACTGTGAGTTTATACAAAAAATTGTGAGATTCGATATAATTTGAAACCTTAAACTTATCATTGTAAATGTGACTAAAAACTCGATTACTTTTCGCACGAGTAGAGTATTTTTAGGGTTCCGTAGTGAACTAACAAGGTTATAGTTTCGCCATGTCCATCTGTCTGTCTAAAGACTATATGAACACAGTGGTAACTAGTGTCAAACAAGATTCAGTGATTTGTTTGCAATGATCTATTTTTTATATATTACAACAAAGACCTAGAACGTATTTATGGTTTTGTACCTATTGATCGTATATCTCGTAGGATAATTACACTATTTCATTCTCTTCCGTAAAACTATATTTCCACAATAGTCAAATTAACATTCGATAGTTGTTCAATAGGTAGATAGTTGTTCAATAGGTAGATAGTTGTTCAATAGGTAGAAACCACAAATTTGTGCGTTCTAGCCAAGTATTATAATAATCTCTGTGTTACAATATATTTTTAATGTTTCTCCAGTCCGTTGATTAAAAAAACAAATAATATTTGGACATCTAATCCTACGTACACGTCAGATAAATCTTTCCATGCGATACACGTGTCATGTCGTTATTGTGAATCAGTGATGCAAGGAATTGGTGCACTTAAGCGTCTATAATACGGGTACTCGTTTGAATAAACTATTTGGAGCCAACATTATTTTGTTTGTATGTGATGTATATATTTTTTTATTGTTAATAGTTTTGTTTTGAGAACTGTGTAATTTTCTTCTAATTCGCATTCCATCTTTTGAGGTCCAGGTTCAGGTCCAAGTTCTCCTCATCTGTCTCCGATACTATCTTTCTTGTGTGTGTTCAAATTTTGTAAATGTATTTTCGAGTGTTTCTAGTTTTGTTACAATTACTTCTTTTGATAATATTTCCTATACCAATGTAATATTCTATGTTATTGAAAGGTTGCCGCGTAGACCTTACTTCATAGGATCATTTCTATAGTAAGCTCTTCGAACATACTCTCGCAATACGAGAGACCCAGGGGCGGGTCTGGGTCCATGCTTTCACGGTTCCCGTTACGGCATGCTTTGCTTTGCTTTGCATGGTAGCTTGGGTGCAGGCCTACTCTGCTACTTCCTTCTGAGGTGGTGGAGGGGCGATTGTCTTGGGGGTAGCGCAGGTCGCAAAGATCCCCCAAGGCAAGTGCGGTGGACTATCCTTCTCGAGGTTGCCAGCCCTGTTTTAGGTCTATTTCACAAGAAATAGATACAACAGAAACCACCGTGCGTTTTTCAATTCTTATTTATTTATTTATTTGTCTATTTGTGCGTCCTATATAGATGTATATATATGTATATATTGTATCTATTCATTTATTACCAATCCAAGGTGTTATCCGTACCGTGCCGAGGGATGCGTGGCTGGGGGTGAGCTCAGTCATGAACGGTGGCTACCCGACACCTGGACGAATCGGGTAGTATTTTCAGTCCTCCTATCCGGCATGCGGGGCTCTGTCGGTAGGCATTTTTAGTTCCCTAGCTACTCGTGGGACTCAATATGGGAGATTTAAATAAGCAAATAAAAGAAATGGAAACAGATGTGCCATCGTCTCCAGCTGGAGAACCGTTCTCTCCCCTCTTAGGGGAGACGATCGAATTAATGGAGGAGGTCTTATTAGCCTCTCCAAGTGCAAGGTCTTCAACAACGGTTGAAGGGACTAGCCTGTCTAAGGCAGGAGGCTCGTGTGACTCTGCCCCGAAGACGGATGAGGCCCCCAACCGTCATGTAAGACTAAGTGGTGCAGCTCGGAAACGATTCCGGAGGCTATTAGCAGCCAATGTGGGGGTCGATGAGGCCCGCGCCTTGGCTTCAAAGCCTTGGAAGGAAATTCCAATTTCGGGCGTTCCTCCAGATCCGAAGGCCAAAAAAAGGCCTAGGTCTGAGGAGGCATCGCCGAAAGAGCAGGCAAGGAAGACACCTCGGACGGGGGCATCCCCGTCCGAAGTGCCAGCTGTGGCACGGGCTCCAGTGCCCGTGACACAGCAAAGTTTCAGCCAGGTCGCTGGGCAAACGCGCGTGGGTATCAGGAATCTGAACCCCATGAGCGAGGTCCAGATGAAGCTGGTGCATCGTTCCCTGACCCTGGCGATGTTGAACATCGCTGACAAGGGAAAGGGACCCAGATTCACGGGCTTCACACACAGACCAGGGTGGATCAATGTCATCTGTGAGGACAAGGCCAGTGTCAATTGGCTCTCAGAGATGATACCAAAGGTGAAGCCGTGGGACGGGGCATCACTCACCGTTGTACCGGAGAGCGAGCTGCCAAAGCCCACGGTGGGTACCATTTTCATCCCCAGCTCTGAGGCAGAGTCGCTAGACGAAGCTACCAAATTGCTGGGGATCCAAAATGAAGGGCTCAACACTGAGTACTGGAGGGTTGCGCACAGTAGGGCTGAGGGGAATGGGCATGTAGTGTCCTTTTTCCTCGATGAGCTCTCTGTCGCAGCCCTTCGGTCTAAAAACTTCGAGGTGGCCCTTGGGTTTAAAAAACTTTATTTTAAAATCAGGAGCGACACGAAGGTTGGCCCTCCATCCTCTGCTCCTTCAGCAACACAGGAGCCTCAACCACCAACCTCCGGCTCTGAGAGGCAAATCAGGGAGTTTCCAGAGCCAGTGGCCAGTGAAACGCCCAGACCAATGCCTCGGAGCAGTGCAGGGCTCACTGAGCCACATCCCAGCACATCAAGGGGGGGTTTCACCGCTGAGGCTCAAAGCGGCCAGCAGCATGCCGCAGCCAGGGAGCCCAAGCCGGTGCCTCACAGCAGGGAGGCACAGGCGTCAGGTGCAGCAGCTTCCCAGGGAAGAAAGAAGGAGGATGCTTGGCGCACTTACCGAGGACGTCCACGTCCGAAGTCTGGGCGCTCTAAGCAAGCGGGAAACTTTTAGAGGCTACCCAGGCAGGAGTGGTGAGGGTCCTGCAAGCCAACCTCCACCATGCTGCAGCATCATCTGCGGTAATGGAGTGTTGTCTTGCTGAGGGCAAAGCTAGCATCGCCTTAATCCAAGAACCTTGGGTAGCCAACGCTCAGGTTCTGGGACTAAATGCTGCCGTTAAGATTCTCAGTAATAATACTGGTAATAGACCCAGAGCTTGTATAATTTTTAACAACTGTGTTGATTTCCTTCCGATTACAGAAGTTTGCAATGACGACTTGGTAGCTGCTTTTGTCAACCTCAAAGGGTGGAATGGAGCGAGAGTAATCATGTGCTCTGCCTATCTTCCTGGAGAGAAAGACGACCCGACAGGAGACCTGGCGAGAGTAGTGGAATACGCTACCCAACACAACGCCGAGCTTCTGATTGGCTGCGATGCCAACGCCCACCACATCTCTTGGGGAAGCACCAACATCAACAAGAGGGGTGAGTTACTTTTTGACTTCCTTATTACTAATCACCTAATAACACTAAATGTAGGTTGCGAACCAACCTTCGTGACGCGTGCTAGACAGGAAGTACTAGATATTACGATAGCCACAACTAATCTTGCCAGGCATATTAATAACTGGCAAGTTAGTAGTGAAAACTCAATGTCGGATCACAGACATTTAACTTTTGAGGTTAGGGCTGCTTTAGACACACAAACCACAATCTATAGGGATCCAAGATCAACAAACTGGGCTAATTTTAAAAATCAACTAAGCCAAAATCTTGAAACCTTTCCAAAAACAATTAGGACAACTGAGAGTCTAGAGGTAGCTGTTAGCATACTCACCAGAGGTATACAAAAAGCCTTTGTAGAGAGCTGTCCGCCTAAAATGAAGACCTCAACAAGAAAAGTACCCTGGTGGAACTCTAAGCTCCAAAGGCTAAGGGAAAAAACCAGGAAATTATTCAATAATGCTAAAAAAACTCAATTGTGGGAGAACTATAGGAAAGCATTAACTGAATACAGCAAAGAGATTAGGAAGGCAAAAAGAGCATCATGGCGAAAGGTCTGTGAAGAGGTCAAAAATCTCCCGCAGGCTGCAAAACTCCATAAATTGCTCTCTAAAACCAAAACTAATCAGATTGGACTCCTCAAAAAGGAAGATGGCTCCTTTACAACATGCGAAAAGGAGACCTTAGAGTTGCTGGCCGCGACCCACTTTCCAGGGTCTACGATAAGGGACTTGTTCCAACGACACCCTGTCTACCATAAGCCTCGTAACGAGGACTGGTGCAGGGCTGCAAAGATCATAAGACCCAAACAGGTTCAGTGGGCCGTAGACTCCTTTAAACCATACAAAACGTGCGGAGATGATGGAATACTGCCCGTCCTGTTACAACAAGGAGTGGGCATCCTCATTCCCTATCTGATAAAGATCTTCAGAGCAAGTTATGCCTGGGGATACTTACCAGACCAATGGACCTTGGTCAAGGTTCTTTTTATACCTAAAACTGGTAAGAGAGATTATAGCCAGCCAAAGTCTTTCAGACCAATAAGCCTCTCTTCATTTCTTCTTAAAACAATGGAGAAGGTGATAGATAGGTATATTAGAGACGTAGCTTTAGTAAGTCATCCAATCCACCACAGCCAACACGCTTATCGCAAGGGTAAATCAACAGAAACTGCCCTTATAAGCCTAGTTGATAGATTGGAGAAGGCTACAGAAGATAAGGAAATAGCACTGTGTGCCTTCCTTGACATAGAAGGAGCTTTTGACAACTCATCAACCTCACTGCTGGTCAATGGGCTGGTAAGTAAAAATGTCGACCCTACGACAGTAAGATGGGTAAACTCCATGCTCTCGCATAGAGGAGCAAGATTAGCCCTTCATAAAACCACAATTGAAATATCTACAGTACGGGGATGTCCACAGGGAGGTGTTCTATCGCCTTTACTATGGACTCTTGCTGTAGATGAACTATTATACAAACTAGCAGAACTCCGAATTGATGCACAAGGCTATGCAGATGACTTGGTAATCATAGTAAGAGGTTTCTGCCAATCTACCATCTCAGGTATAATGCAGAAGGGACTTAACACTGTCAGTGACTGGTGTGTCAAAAGTGACCTCTCCGTAAACGCCGACAAAACTGTTATTGTACCCTTTTCGAAGAAACGGCTATTGGACAAATTAGTAAGGCCAAAGCTTAATAATAAAATGATTATGTTTTCCACAGAAGTCAAATATTTGGGCGTTACTATCGACCAAAGGCTGACATGGAACTCACACTTGGCCAACGTTTCAAAAAAAGCGAAGATTGCCATGGGCGTCTGCGGTCGCTTGATGAGGAACAACTGGGGTATAAATCCCAGAACCGCGCTATGGTTGTACACTGCCATTGTGCGGCCGATCATAACGTACGCATCAGTGGTGTGGTGCGACAAAGCAATTCAAGTGACTGCTAAACAGAAATTAGACGGCCTGCAGAGAACTGCCTGTCTTATGTCTTCGGGAGCAATGTCCACGTGCCCTGGAATGGCGCTCAATGCACTGCTTGGACTGCTGCCTCTTCATGTATTCATACATAGAGAGGCGAGGGCAAGCATGTACAGAGCCAACATACAGGGCAGGGGCAATTGGCTCTCCAAGAAAATGAGGATCCTACAGGACTCATCCTTGAACTCACCAATACTAAGCATGCCAACTGATGCCATGCTACTGCGGCACGTATTTGAAAAACAGTACTCCGTAGAAATTCCATCTAGGGAAAACTGGTTAAATAGCATACCAGCTATCCTTTGAGGCCGGATGTCTAATCTGGTACACAGATGGATCCAAAATGGGTCATAATGTAGGCTGTGGAATACATGGAGTGCGACCAAGGTTCAATAAAAGTGTGAACTTGGGTAAGTACGCCTCTATATTCCAGGCAGAGGTTTATGCCATAGTAGAATGTGCGGAAGCCAACCTGCAAAAGCGCTACACCAACCAAAAAATTTATATCAACTCTGATAGCCAAGCAGCTCTACTAGCGCTAGACTCGAATGTGGTCACATCGAGACTGGTCGAAGAGTGCATGGAACGATTGAACACTCTAGGCAACAAAAATAGAGTAGTTTTAAGATGGGTACCAGGGCACGCAGGCATAAACGGCAACGAATGTGCTGATGAGCTTGCAAGAGTGGGGGCTAATGGAGTACAGGAGGGACCCGAGCCATTCTGTGGTATACCAAAAAGCCTAGCCAACAGAACCCTGTCGTACTCCTGTTTCGAAAACGCTATGAAGCTCTGGACGGAATCGCCGGGCATGAATCATTCAAAACTTCTAATCAAAGCCTTCGACAAAAGGTACAGCAACCTTGTCCTAGCGCTTAGTAGAAGTAACCTACGAATTGTGGTCAGAGCCTTAACAGGACATTGTTGCCTTAATAAGCACATGTCCAACTTGGGGCTCAGTGACACACGCACCTGCAGACGATGTAAGGAGGCTGACGAAACACCACTGCATCTTCTGGGGGAGTGTGGGCCACTTATACACAAGCGCAGCACTCATCTAGGGAAACACTTTTTAAGCCCAGATGAGTTAAAGGAGTTCACCCCTAAGCAAATCCTGCGGTTCATCACAGCTGCAGGGTTTAGCGGTGAGCTCTAACAAATCATGTGGCGATCACAATAGACCAGTCCTGGTCGCAGTGCTACTTAAGCCGCACAAAACATAATATAAAAAAAAAGGTTGCCGCGTAAGCTGACTAAATTAAGAAGACATGATGCTGATCTGTTGTCTAGTATTAGCTCCAAATCAGAAAAATGTGAAAGTACATAGGTAAACCAAACTTAAATATTAATCAGTAGGCACTACTTTCTTGCCTCGTAAGACACTTATCCAGTTCAGTTTTGATTGGTATTTTTATAATCGCATTAAGTTCTGATATAAGAACCCATTAAGCAACGGGCTCGCTCTTTTAAACGGATCAGATTAATATGACGTGTGACATGAAAGACAGGCTATTGTTGGAATTAAATTAACTGTACTTAATTCGGTCATATTGATAACTGATATTTTTTAACGTATACTAGCAATTGCTTGCGGGTTTTATCACCGTTGATTTCATAATTGTTTGGATCTGCAAATCCAAAGTTTTTGGATATTATGAAGTAAGTTTATATTTTTTGCTAGTTTTATTGCTGTAATTTTATGTTTTCTTTTATTATTAACTAATTCATTTTATTTATTAATTTGTGATAATTATTATTATTAAATTTAAATATTTTTTAACTATTAATTATTGACTTAGTTTATTCAACTTTTTGTAATGTCTGTCTTTGTTTTGATGTCTTGCTAACTTTTTAAATTTCTCCTTGTGTTCCGTGTTGTAACTTTTTTTCTGTTGATCTATTAGTCATCAATAATATACAAAAAGAAGTGCTCGAGTCGTCACATCATCCCATCATCAAAAATATTTAGAGGAAAACCAAGGATAGGTTGATCGACTGACTGCCTTTTGTGGAAATTGGGAGGAACTGGTAAGCGATATACTTGAAGGCCTAAAGGGGAGGCTTTTACTCAGCAGTTTTATTTACATCCCTTAAATAGCTAAATTAAAAATATAAACATATTTAGAGATCGAATCGCGCTGTGAACAACCTGCAGTGGCTAAGCTGTACCAGTTTCACTCCAATCATGTTATGTTATCTAAAACCTTTGTATTTAAAAGGATAGATAGAGAGAATACGCTTTATTTGCAATACACAACTGGTACAGAGTATAGCTTATAGATTAGTGTAATCGCAATAAGGCCATGTTGCTAAATGCGAAATTCCTAAAATAAAAACTGAAAATTCCGTCACCCCATACAGATGAACGTCAATCATGATGAATACAGATTGAATTGGATAATGTACGACGGACGACGCCTGCACCGGACGGGGCCAATCTCCGCATTACTGCAAGTGCCGATAACAATTCTATGTAATGTACTCCACGATCCTTTAATGGAAGACTTCCCATAATAAAATGCTTTCTCACAAAACTGTCCCTTCATGTAATATACATCTTTACTACACTAAAATCAATTTCTGCAGTCAAACATGACATGTATGGAAACTATAATTATATTTTGTTTAGATTCAATAATTATGAACTTGGGAGACTATAATTATCAGGATCACAAATTTGCTAAATTAAATAGGTTTTCAACATTGTTCTAGTACTAGTTATGTAGTACAGTGTCATTAAACTCATTACTAAGAAGATTGACGGCCTCCGTGGCGTAATGGTTACTACGCCAGACCGCCATGCGCCACTCAGGGGGTCCCGGGTTCGAATCCCGGTCGGGTCATGATGAAAAACTAACTAAAAAAGTTAGTCTTGGATGTTTATCTATATATGTATTTGTTATAAAATATATTATTGTTGAGTTAGTATCCCATAACACAAGTTTCGTACTTACTTTGGGGCTAGCTCAATCTGTGTCTGTCTGTGAATTCATTTTGTATTTAGGAACAATCAACAATAAGTTTAGCGATACACATATTGATAGTTACGTTTTAGACGACTTTGCTGTCTGGAGTAAATTGTGCATTACCGAAAACACCACGCAATTTCGGCTAATGCCATTTCAATCTCTATGAATGACTTAAAACTGTAGAGCTGAATTATTGGAGACGTAAACTGCTATGGATGTATTTTCTTTATGTTATTTAAATATACGTTAATCATAATGCAACAATAATTAGTAATATCCACCTTTCAATATAATATTACATAGGAATCATCCAAATTTATGTGCGTATAAGTAACACATGTAGACAAAAGGAAAACCCCGCAGCGAACACGTTTAATTGATTTCCCTGAGCGAAAGACAGGTCATGTTCTTGAATCATGATAAAGGGATTGACATACAGACGTTATGTCCCATTGATCCTCACTCCTCAGTTGATCATTCAGTCCAATTATTTATTTGCAAATTTGTATGCTTCTTTATATAAAACCGGATTATGGAAGAGAGGAACTAACAGTGTTTCCACAATACATGGTGCGGTAAAGTTAATGAATTAAGGAATGGGGTGTGTGAACACAAATCCTTCCTTTAGAGGATTTTACTGACTTGAGAGATGATTCCCTCCGAGCAAATAGGTTATTAAAATAGAAATGATATTAAATCAGAGAGAAGGAAAGAAAAAAAGATAACATAGATTAAATATTTCAAAAATTAGTTAACGAAAAAAATATTAAAGAATATGCCAAGTTGAAAGGCGTTTTTGATATATTGGAAAAAGGAGAGAAAAACATAAATTTTTGAGGGACCGCTAGTGAACATAGAAAACTTGTATGAAGACCCAGGAATGGGTATACCTAGATAGACTATTTTTTAATAATGTGAGTAAAGGGAACAAGGAAATGACGAAAACCGTGGGCATTAGCAAAGTAAACGTACATAATTACCAAGGATTTATAAAAAATACTTTCTCATGCATCTATGCTTATAACATAGAGATTAAAACAACCTACATGTCGACCCGCATCGCAGCTTCACTTTATCATTACCTTTATTTTGCTCTGTGGGTAGTCCGGCGCCTCCCTGCCGTAACAATTAATAATACAGACTAAACATTTCATTCGTCTGTCTATTAGGTAGTTTATACATTGTTTTATGACTGTTAATGTTCATTACTACTAAACTAAATGAACATCACCAGTTCGTCTAACCGTTTGTCTATGAGAAATTAAAGGTGGATAAATATATCTTTAAAGATAGAAGAGAATCATTGACTTTTTGAGTATAGAGAAATAGTAGTTTAAGGTTAATTTGAACAAGAATAATAAATCACCGTTAGTAGGTACTATATTTATAAAATCCTATCATACTAATATTATAAATGAGAAAGTGAGTATAATTGAGAAAGTGAGTTATTTTGTTTGTTATTCCTTCACGGCTTGACTAAGGAGCCGATCTTTATGAAAATTTGTATACATATTGTCAGGGGTACAGAGCCCAACATAGGCACATTTTTCCCGTGAAAGTATGTCATTCTAATGGGAAAATCTTTTTTCTAATAAAGAAGGCGCTGTATGAGATGGCGCCACAAGTCGCGCTATGAGTTGTTTTGTTGTCAAACCAGATCTAAGTCATAAAATAAACGTGAGCGAAGCCGCGGGAAAAGCTAGTTTAAAATAAGTAGGTACGTTAAGTAAAAATACCCTTAAATGCACAGACCGCGGAATTCGCCTGAAAATTCCGAAATGGCTATTTCTAAAGTTCTGTCGACAAAGTCCAACCAAGTTTGGACAAGGATTTGAAATATTTACTAAGATTGTCGGCATGGCTAACAAATAACTATGCAAATAACAGTATTTGCATATTTATTTCGTGGCTTTGAATTTTGTTACAATGTTTTCTATACTTTTTCATGTCATCCGCACCACTTACTTGAAAATAAACATTCCATTCTTTAAAACCATACTTTATTACACAAATCACACATAATAATATTTTATTTTATTATTGTTTAAGGTACCTACAATTCCAAGACGGACTGCACGCTGCAGACTGCAGCTGCAAGCGACATACTAGTTTCAGTGTATCTCCATGAAAGTGACAGCTGCCGATTGGACCTTTAGGAAACTTTTAAGGTAGACTTGTTAAATGAAAACACAGTAGGTGTCTATATTATCTATACTAATATTATAAAGAGGAAAGATTTGATTATTTGTATTGCATTGAATAGGCTCCGAAACTACTTGACCCATTTCAAAAATTCTTTCACCAAGAAAGCTACATTATCAGGGAGTGACTGACATAGGCTATAGCTTTACCCGAAATTAAATGTCGGTCCCACGGGAAAGGCTCCGGAACTTCACTCGGACGAAGTCGCGGGCAAAAAAGCTAGTAGGTACGATATACATAATAAAACCCCCCAGATAAAATGGAAATAGTTTAAAACAAAGAGAACATAACGTGTTTTCCTTTACACTTGGTAGTTACATTAAATCTGCTATAATCGCCCGAATCGCCCAGTCCAATTAACTACACTACACACGATCATTATGAAACAAATTTCATATCAGAAAATATGCAACCGCTACGTGTCAACGGCTTTTGATGAAATTCATATTAATATTTTTTAAAAAAGTTAGGTTTTAATTGTTAGTCCTGCTTTCAGTCAAAGGCTCCTCAAGTTGTGTCTGTCGCGACTGTTAGATAGACGATAATCATTACGCCATGTCACTGAGTGTCAGGCAGGGCACAATCAGGGCACTGAAATTGAATATACATCGACACCGGCCGCAGCTATTCGTGTAATAAAAACCAGTGAAAATTTAGTCTTCAAGCGCTATCTTGCTCATATCTATACTTCTATACTAATATTATAAAGAGGAAAGATTTGTGTGTGTGTTTGTGTGTGTGTGTGTGTGTGTGTGTGTGTGCGTGCGCGCGCGCGCGTGTGTTTGTGTGTGTTGTGTGTGTATATTAGTAACGAATAAACTTAAAAACTACTGGACTGATGTGTAAAATTCTTTCACCGTTGGAAAGGTACGTACATTACCTCCGGGTAACATAGGCTATATAATTTAAATAAAAAAAGGGATTCTTAGTAAAACCCGCGCCAAGCCAATTTTTTATATATGTATAAAGAAAATAAACTACGTTATATACTACCACCATTTCGGACACAAGCAAAATGGCCACCGGTAAAAGAAATGGCGAAAGAAACCCGGTTACGGTATAATACAAGTCTCTATTATAATAGTATTTAGTATAATACAAGCGAGATATCGCTTGAGATTGATACCTACTAGATTTAAACCTTTTTTTTTAGTATAAACTCACAGATAACCCACAATTGACGGAAACACAAGAAAAGAAGGCGGTTAATCTCAACGTACGTGTGTAGTTCATAAATGTGCCAGTAGCGTTAAATTATGTAGGGATTTTGACAATCTCATTAATCTGAATGATAATATTTGAATAATAACCTATTATGGATTGCTTATTGATGTGTATGAGGTTTATTTAGTACGTGTTGTGTATTCTCCTTCTTGGCAAAATTTAAAAGAACACACGAAACCATATGTGGTTTTGAAATTTTCTGTAACAGTTTTCACGGTTTCGTTGGTGTCGTAAGATTTGGCTATTATAGATCTGCCGTCTTTATCGTCAACCATCAGTGCTAGACACTACAATCTTTTTTTGCTTTTTAATGCCAGTAAAATTTCCCTCATTCGTCTTAGGACAGATTCTGGTTTGGACAGATTCTGGTTACGACAGGTTCTTGTTACGGCAGATTCTTGTTACGGCAAAAGTAACATAGCCAACAAAAGTAAAAACTACACAATTTATGTAATGCTTTTTATCCGATTCCTAAGGGAAGATAATTTATAATATCGTGAACTTTTACTCGTTTCTCCTAAGTGATAAAGAAGAAGAACATTTAGATTACAAACAACGAAACTTATTTTGAAATCCGTCGAATATCATTAAAAATTGAAACTAAAACGGAATAAACTGAGTTAATTACTGAGTTTTCAGACGAAACAAAAAAAGATGGTACAGTACAAATGAGACTAGTAGGCTCTAAATAATAGGTACATAAAAATATTTGATCGGATTTTCTATACTAATAATATACTAATAATATGCTTATACTAATATTATAGAGAGGAAAAATTTGATCGTTTGTTTGTATTGAATAGGCCCGAAACTACTGGACCGATTTCAAAAATTCTTTCACCAGTAGAAAGCTACATTATCAAGGAGTAACGTAGGCTATAGCTTTTCCCGTAATACAATGTGGTTCCCACGGGAACGGATCCGGAACTTCAAGCGGACGAAGTCGCGGGCAAAAAAGCTAGTTATTTATCAACAAATTAAATTAGTAGACATTTAATAATACATAAAAATATTTGATTGGATTTTTATTTATTAGTCATTATCAGTGATTTATGTCGAGGGCCGCGGGTTCGAATGTTCATGCCTAGCTGTGGGACATAACACATCCAGGCTAGAAAAAAAAAAGAAATTTTCATATCAATGCTTACCTATCTACATTCTCTTCCTACTATCCCGTTTCCCAATACATTAGGATTGGCGGGGTTTGTTGCCTAAACCTGAGATTATCAGTCTTATTCAACAAGAAACCAGACAATACAATGTCTTACGAAATATATTTTCTTGTACTTACATTCGAATTTCCTGACGATGTGTTTCGTTCACCGCCGATCAAGTGATAATTAGAAATATGTACATAAATGTATAACAATGCTTAGAATATTAGCATAAAAAATCTTCCTAATTCTCTACCGTGTAGTATAAGTATACATTTGCTTTACTGTGTGTACAGTTGGTTATTTTGTTCAGGTTCATTCACTTAAAAGCAACGTTTGTTTGCTTCGCATCGGGATGAACAAAACACGAGAATAAAAATGATTTAGCTATCGTAAATATTACAGTGTCTCTTTGTGAAACGAATGTATGAATTATTTTTATGTTTATATTTTTGATATAGGTACGATTAGTCACAAGAATGGAATAAATGGCTACATACATCTATCTATATATTAAATGCTTTGTCCTGACTGACTGACTGAGAATCAACGCACAGTCTAAACCGCTCATCGTAAAAATCTGAAACTTGGCAGGTGGACCTATTATATGACGTAGGCGTCCGATAAGAAAGGATTTTTCGAAATTCGAACTCTAAGGGGGTGAAAAGGGGGGGGGGGGGGGAAAGTTACTATGGGACAACTTGATTCCTTGGTCCAATCTACTTTAAATTTTGCATAAAAATTGTTTAAGAGAATTGATGGAAGACGTGATTCTTATTTTATTGAAATTCTTGAAAAATATGTATTTTGTGGGTAATTTTCTTCGATTTGATATCAATACTCATACTCCTTAGTGCATTTGATTTCAATTAGGTACATTTCATTTTGACGCATTTGTGAAGTGAAGTATGTCATCTGTCATGTAATATTTTTTTATATTGTGAATATTCAAACAAAATGATTTCATAATTTCGTCGTAGGTCGTCGTACTATTTTATTCTGTTTGTGATCTCGGAAAAACAGCTAAAATTCTAACTATGTGTAAAGCGGACTGAATCATATTCATCGATAATAAACAGTAAGTAATTAAATATTAAATTTTATAATATTTGACAGGGGTCAAGTTAAATTTGGTCAATGGTTAAAATGGTTAAATGGCATATTGATATTGTCTCCTTCTCACTTATAGGAAATAGCATTACGTCGACTCGCTCTATTATTTCGTAGTGTTGTTGTAGGGATGGTTGTAGGCTGAGGTTGTAGGTATGAAATACCCATATACTTATACATTTTTTTTACGGAAGAGGTTGGAAAACAAGCTCTGGAATATGGATCATTTGATATTAGGTGATTACCGTCGACTATGGAGCACATAGATTCTAGGGTCCCTGACCCGTTGCCGACCTATAACAGGAAAAGACAGGATATGTAGCGAGAAATAGTATAAGGAAGGAGTTAGATTTTTTTTTATACCACAAAGGTGGCAAACAAGAATTTCGGATATTTCACTCTCCGAACGAAACGCATTGCTGCTTCACGTCAATATTCTGTAAAAGGGTGGTACTTCACCGGTCGGGCTAGCCTATTTCATAAACGCCCACTCCAAAGATTGTATATGAAAATGTTTTGTCTTGACCTTAAAGACAAAACATTTTCATATACAATCTTTGGAGCATCACACACCCAACTTTCAGGAAGTTGGGTGTGTGATGTAGGCAATCGATAAGAAAGGATTTTTTGAAATTCCCACGGGAAAGCGGGATAAACGCAAACGAAGTTGCGCGGGTTACTCTAGTCTTCTATAATATAAAAATGAATCGCTAAATGTGTTGCTAAGCGCAAATCTCGAGAACGGCTGAATCGATTTCGCTAATTCTTTCTTTAGGATATTCCTTGAAGTACGAGGATGGTTCTTAAGGAGAGAAAAATTAAAAAAAATCCCACGGGAAAGCGGGTAGGGTAGGGTATGGTAGGGGTAGGATAGGAGTAGGGTAGGGTAGGGGTAGAGCAGTGCCTCTAAGGCGGAACAAAGTTCGCCGGGTCAGCTAGTTTACCATATTTTTAGTATGATAATAGCATTAGGGATTCAAAATTCAAAATTCGTCATAAAGTAGTTAATATGTATAAGCAATTAGAAATTTAGTAACGATATTCTGTGAGAGGGTGGTACTTCCCGAGTCGAATTGGCCCATGCTCTACAACTCCCAAATTATAGCGCCTGCTCATAAAACTATAGCAACTTATCACAAATGCAATTTATTCAATTGCAAAATTTAGGAAACAAGAATTTAAGACTTAAATGACTGTGATCATTTAAAAAAAGCAAGTAGGTACTAAGATTATTACGAATGCCAGTTCTTCTTTGCACAAAAATCTGCCGTCTAAACCGGCGCGGTTCGGTCGGTGGTAGGAGAAAGACGATCCGAAAGAGATTGTATGTAACTATAACAGATAAAAAAGATGAGCAGTTTTTTTCTTTTAAGTCATTTTTAATAAAAAAAACGCAGTGACTTGTAAATTTTATTACTTTCATATAAGGAGTATTATATTGTCTATACACTGTTTATGTAATTAAGCTAGCATTCTTAGTTTCCGAAATTTATAGGTTTCTTTAGGTGATCCGCATTAATTGCTCTGCAATAATTATTTTGTATTTCTATTAACGGATTTTCATCGACTTCTTTTATTTTATTAATAATCATTTTAATTAAATTTTTTAGTTAATCTTATTATTTTGCTCCCTTTAAATTAAACCTTGGAGAAAGATGTGAACAGGTATTATAAGCAGATAAAGTTGCAGGCTAGCTAGTGACATGCGAGAGTTTAGTTTGTTCGTGGACTAAAAGATTTTTGACTAAAATATCTGTAAAATCACTTTAATACTTTAATTTACGAATAGTAACAAGTTCTTATAGCTTGTTTTTGTACATTATAATAAAGTATCCAAAACATACAACAACAACTTATAGTCCCAATATATATCTTTAATACAGAATTATGGCTTTTATTTGCGTGACGTTAAATCTTATATACTTTCGTGTAACAGAAAATAGAGTCATTGATATTACTTAGAGGCAATAAAATTTAATTACGAACTCAAATCGTATGAGAGTGGGCTAATCTGTTATTTATTGGAAATCGAAGAGATACGTTTGGCGGTGCGTGGGATGTGATTAAGTTAATACTTAATGTAAATTCTATCCGGATTTTTTATATGAAATAACTTAGTTTTTTTTGTTACTAACCATTTGATTATTTATATAGCACATAACAGCATTATAACTTCCATAAAACGTAGTAGATACTTATACAAATGTTGCTTTTGAGCTCTATAAGCTCGTTCCGGATACACGTCGAATCACAGGTACACCAATACATTGGTTTAGAAATTTCTAAGCTAAGCAAGCACCTAGTTAGCTCTAGAACAATAATGATTAATTTTAATCAAAATCATAATATGTACATCCATACTCTATACAAATGACAGAAATAAGAAGGATATCAACCTTGATGCCACAAAGACATTTTTCAAAGAAATGTATTTAATAGTGCTATATCAATTTCAAATTACCTAATAAACTAAAAATATTAACCGGAACTAAATTTAAAAATGAACTATGTAATTGGCTAATGGAAAATTGTTTCTACAGTGTTAAAGAATATCTAGATTTTTGTGTGAATAATTGAATTACTTAATATTTTCTAGATTTTTGTGTGAACAATTTAATTATGCACGCCTGCATGCAGGCTGAATACGATTAATAATAAAGTAATATAAGATCTTTACTAAAAAAACTTGTATTCTTGCAAATAAAAATGATTTGATTTGATATATTATCTCTGATATGTTATATTTTATCATGGAATATTTTTGGTTGTTCCGATAGACGCACAACACAACAAATCATTTGGAAATCCCGAATTGTTTCTGGTTGACGTACGGGCACGTACACCAACGGTCATGGAGATATATTGCGTTTTTGTATAAGCTTTTTTTTGGAATGTCGAAAGGAAATAAACAATTCTATACCTAACATAAAGTATGGTATAAAATATCGAATGAAAAAGAAATTTTATTTACGTTAACACTCTAAATTTAATTCGCTCTTGTTGCTGTAGCATCCTCCAGATTCCTCTGTTGTGCCTCCTTCACCTCTAGAAGACACGACGCCTGCCTTCATCCATATAAACTCTTCACGACCTTCTCTATCCTCTTCTACCTTCTATCTTTCCTTTTACCTTTTATTAGCACCCGTTACGCACTGCAAAACAAAGATCTTTCTCTACATCGTCTCCAATTCACTTTGTGACTGTGCTAGCATGTCTCCCAAACATGTCCCTCGAACATGACTATAATATTCGTATTCGGCCTTCAGCGCTGCAATTAAAAGTTGTGATAGTATTCTATTCGGCCAATCAATTTGAGTAAAGGTTTATCATTTTATCAGTCAAGATTTTTTTAATATACATTTTCTACATAATTATTTTGATGTTTCCGCAAGCAAATACACTGAATTTCTACCAGTTTCAGAGTGTTTTCAGTTTCTTAACTTTGTATACAAAAGTAACAACGTCTACTTACTACGAAGTGGGGAAAATAGACCAACGCAACTGGGTGATATATCCCCCAAGCCGTAGTTAGCCAGCAGCTAAATTGCGGTTTGAACTGTCCGTGCGGTGTTCTAGAGTTAGTAGGGGTTGCTTTATATGTATTACCTATCAGATATACATGTGAGAGTAGTTTATACTTTTTACAAACTTCAGGCTTTTTCAGGCTTCTTCAGGCAACTTCAGGCTCAGTTTTATAAGTACTCTTACAAGGTCCATAGAGGTTTTCTTGTCATATAAAATTAAAAAGTTTTTTTGGCGGCTATTTACGGATTCTTTAACACAGTTCCATACAATATTAGCGTTTAAAATAATAACATATGACCTCATTTCTACTTAAAGAAGTAGGTACATGCTATTTGTTGAACCCTTAACTGTTTTTCTTGTGAGAATAAACTCTGTTTTTTTTACAAAAGAAAAAGTAACTTTTTTTTTGGCAAAACTGATTTCCATACCCCTTGTAAATTGTTTATCAAAGCTATGTTCACATGTCAACGGCGATGACTCTTCGTTAATCTCAGTACAGACCTAGTGTCTGTTTATCTAGCTGCCTGACAAATAGTTAGATGCCGTCATTAATCAGTCCGAGTGTGTGAAAGCTTGATTCACTGTAATGCCATTACACGAACGAGGCCCTGAAGCTTGCGTGACTGTACTAGTTAAAGCTTTTTTCGGGAAGTGGTTAGCTTTTGGGTTATGAGGTCCTAATCCTGTTATCACTTCATCGAAAACTTTGTCAGGAAACACGTCAACGAAATTTTATTTTTGAAAGATGTGACCTTAAACGTAAGATTTGACTTTACTTCTAGGCTTTGGAGGTCAATGGTTTTATGTAATTTTTACTTATAATATATACACAAATGCCATCACATAAATGTTTGCCCCAAGCGGAAATCAAACCCACGCCCTCTGGTGGTAAAGGTAGAGACAACCAATGCGCCACCGAGTCAATATTATCTATCAATCTAATTTAACTTCTTTATAATGTTTATCGCCCTTTGATATTTTATAAACATTATGGAAAATCGGTTTGTGATAGTGTAGGCGACGGCCCACAGGTCGAACTACTTTCACAATTTTCCTAGCTCAATTTGTTAGATTTCCCTATTATTATTTAGGTACATTTGGTTTAATATTTATTTTATCAAACGAAACCGTGGGCGGATTAGAATATTGAGAACACACTAAAATGTTAATTTATTTCTCATTAACTTGTAATTGGATATTACAGTGAATGCAATTCCTAAAAAGGTAAATAGATAATTTGTGTGGGTATAACAAAAAAAAAACCCACTGAATAATATATATTTTTGAAGTAAATTAATGTTTAAAAAAAATATATTTCTTTATTTAATAGTTATGTATTTATTTATCAGCTACCCACATGTGCAATAGCAGATTTGATTAGGTTTTATACTATCTTATTTAAACTAATTATTGGCAAATATTATAATTGAGATTGCGTTATAAAATCTGTCTAGCGATCTATATGAAAAAAGCAACCAAAAGAAATCAAACCTATATACCTAGAGAACTGACAGAAGCACAGAGTTTCCCTTTTTGCATAGAAAGTTCTTTTTTGCACAGAACTTCACTTCACATTACTACTTATATATTACTGGACACTGCAATGAAAAGTTTTCACGGAACATTACAAAACTTGTACGTGGTATTTCTGTTTAACTGCAATTAACTACATTTAACCTAGAATCCGGTAAAACTTTCCTAAACGGAACTATTGCAGTAAAAGCTTTTGAAATGTAACATCAAAATATGCATGTTAATATTTAATTTTCGACGATGACTGCTCCCAATGTTCATAATAACGTGCATGAAGCAGAAATATTCGTAGCTTAGAAGTAAATAGGAAAATTTTGACTTAATGCTTAGTTAATTTTTGAATTTTTGAACAGTTGTGTTCGCTCACATGTGTTGCTAGATGTAATGGCAGATTAGATGGTGTATATTTCAATACATTATATTATCATTTGACCAAAATGTTACTTTTATCTGAAGTAGTAAATCGTAAATTATTTAATCTATAGGTACAGTCGCCTCGAGGATAGCAGGACCAACTTTAGGATGATTTTTGGTTGCAACATCCAACATCCTAGTGGACACATGTGGCTCTAATAAAAAAAAACCCTGTTTGGTAACAAAGAAAAGGACGGAGCTGACAAAAAATCCGCTTACAAGATAAGATGTGCAAGCGATTTTTTTTTTCTAAAATGGTCTTCCTATCTTCGAGGACACCGTACATATAAAATACCTTGTCCTGAATGACTGATGGATCAAGCCGCACATCACAGCCTAAATGGCTCATCGTAGAGGCCCGATACTCAGGAGGATGAGTTCTTCGTGTGACATTGGCATCCGTTAAAAAAGGATTTCCCAAAATTCTCACGGCAAAGCGACAGACACGCAAAAGAAATTGTGCGGGTATCGCTAGTAAAATTATCTGTATTTCTGTTTGTTTACCGTTATTAGCGAAATATTAAAGCATAATTATATTGTTACACATTGATATTTTTGATGGAATAAAAATTTCACATGTGTAAATTTTGAAGCATAACAGGAATGTGGCGTGCATTTCAATGTCGCCATAATCTTAATATGAAAAATACCTTTTGTGTCCCCCGGGCGTCATTTATATGGAACAAAAGGAAAGGCAGTGAAATTTTGCGTAAGAGGAACTCTGCCTGGAAAAGGCCTTGGAGCGGTCGAATATTCAAAACAATCTCTCCGCCTCCATCGGGATTAAGGAAGGAGATTTGTATTTTTTTCCCCGAAAAATAATGGCAGAGGCAGAATGATAAGGGTGAACGGTAATTGAAAGCAATAATTTATCTGTACACCATGCATTAATTGTCTAGGAACCCTATTATCCTAACAGATATCTCCTACGCTGGCTTTACCTTACGTATTGTTTTTGTTTTTAGACGTTTCACCTATATACTTGTGAAGTAGAGTCTGACGTCACTTTACGTCCTCGATTTTTCTATCAGCGAGGGGCGTCGGGTCAGATCGGATCCCGCCGGTTTGCAAATGCACCGCGCATGCGTCGAAATTGCGCCAATTTCGCGAGCGGCGGCCTCTGCCGGCAGTTCCAGTCCATTCAGAGCTAGGGGAGGGATGTTGCACCGCGCGACGCCTAGCCTCGCGAATGTCAAAAATTTGAAAATTGAATAGTTCGCAAGTGGCAGCGGGCTATGTGGTGACTGTCTGTATCGATGTCTTCGCGGTTACCCAACGTTAAGACTTGACGTGTGTTGTGTGTTTAGGTTAAGTGTTCAAAATTTAGGATTTTAGGGCTAATATGCGCTAGATTTAGGTGGTAATAGGATTAAATCGTGTAAATTGATGGTAGGTGGTCTGAGCGAGTGTTTGATTGCAGTGTCCGCGGCGGTTCCATTCAGGCGACGTATAACCTTGACACGGTTTCCCGCGCTAGCGTCCCTTGTTCCAGTTGCACTTACTTGACATTTACCGCAAAAGAGTGCTTTTGCTAATTACCCACGTTCATTAATTTTGTGTACGTCTTAGTGAAAAATTAGGCGAAATAGTTTAGGTAAATAATTTAAGTATGGCGATTAGTACTGCTTTGTGAATCGTGATGAGTGAAGTTAGGAGGTATTATGTAATTTACCCTAAAGTTTGAATATAAAATAGGCCGTAAAATTAAAAAAAGTTTGAAAGATGAACCCCTTGTGACCGCTTCAGTGACAAGAACTCTGGCGTTTCAAAATGAAAATTTCGAAAGGTGAGTTTCTTTTGTAAATCTTTTTCTCGTTTGTCCCCAGTTCAAATTAAATTCTATTTTTATTTTTTCCAATTCATTTTTTTTATATCCCAATTCATTACACCATATCATTATTCTTTTGTAGTGTGTTCTTTGTAGCTTCAATATTTGTTGCATTTAGATGGTAGGTAACCTTCCTTATTTTTGTTTCCTAATCTTCTATTACAATTCAAAGTCCATCCTCAGTTATTGTTACTAGAATCTTTAGCATTATCAGGTAAGCTTGAAACACTGATTTCATTTTCTAATATATTTTCTTTATTCTCGACTGTGAAATACGTATTATTTGAGTACTTGAAATCTTCAACACTTCAACTTCCCTTCAAGCCGTCTTTCTTCAATATAATTTATGCGGTCATTAATAAAGTTCAGAATGTACTACATCTTCATCATCTCAGCCACTTACTAAAGAAGACAGATTGTTGAATCACGAAGAAAATAGATGGAAAAACACATACCTATTATTATACTTACATTTTATCATATCACCATTAAGATAGACAACGCGAGAAATTATCATCATACCTTACCTCACCCTACATTGCTCATGTAACATTTTGTACGAAAGAGATAGCACGCTCACGTGCTATCTCTTATTCAACTTTGATCTCAATCAAAGTTGAATTTGTCAATTTTAGTCAAGATACTAAACCTGCTGACATGTCTCTTATATTTCATATTACCTTTAGTAATGAGGTACCTGTTAAAAGTACTTCGTTCTAAGAAATCTTTACTTATAAACCCCTGTGGTGCAATTTATGCTTACAAATTATGATGTCTTTTTAATGTCAACTTGACATAACAGACTATTTCGTTTCGTATGCTCTTCGTAATATGCGAGCTCTTCGTAATATGCGAGCTCTTCGTAATATGCGAAACATAATTTCCCTTTAATTATGTTTCGAAATTGGAACTAGCTGTATACACATGTTTTGAGTTGTTGCCTAGCTGTACTATTTGGTTATAAGTAATTGTTAAATCTTGGTAACAATTTATTTTGTGTTTCTATAAATAAATAAATATATCAAAATGATATCAACTAGACATCAACTTAACGTGTTATACAGTCCGATTTTTGACAACACGCACAAGCATAATAATTGCACCACATGGTGTCGTTTTGATGTTGATCCCAAGTTGACATGGTTTTAAAATAGTACTAAGCTATAACAATTCTGTATCATTTTTGACATTGATAACTATTTTATGTCAAAAGTGGAGTGTTACGCGTTTAAGTTGATGTCTAGTTGATATCCTTTGATATCGCATATTTTGGAGAGCATAATTTAATACGAAATTGTCTGTACTGGTCTGTAATGTCAAGTTGACAACAAAAGGATATTATAATTTGTAAGTATAATTGCACCACTGGTCCTGTGTCTTGTCTTGCCTTACCTTATAACTTATAATTTTATTTACGTCTTAACTTTGTAACTCGATCCTCTACACATATTTTTTCATAAGATATATGTCCTCCCCCCCCCCCCTTATATAAGGGGGAGGGGGGACACCGTACATAACAAAAAATTGCACATTAAATGTAAATAAACGGATCATTGCTTTGAAAAAATAAAATCTCAATGTGAAAATCAAAGTTTTTAGTACGCACTGCGCGTTTCATTTAAATTCTAATTTGAAAAAATAATTTTTATGTCACACTTTTCCAAAGATGAGTGACTATGAATAGTTATAGAAGTTAAGCTCTTTATAAGAGAGAGACTGAAAAAAATTATAACCACACAAAGAATAATGTTTAGCTCGTACAATTTAAAAATTACAGCCACGTTTATTGTTGAAACTATAATTTTGAGATTAACATTAATTCTGCTGCTTTCTCTAGCAGACTATAAAGGTTATGCGTCTGGGTCTCTGAACTTCAGAAAACCTTTATTTGCCCTTATTATGCGACCCGAGGGCCGTTACTCTTGAAATGGTCGAGATAAAATGTATTATTGAATTTTTTACAACAGGTTTTAACTGAATTTTTGATAATGTTATACTTACTAATGTAATTCACATTTTATGTTTTCCATTATGCGAGTCTGCCTTTTATTTCGATTTTACGATATTTTCGGCTTAGGGCCCATTATTTGATCAGTAGTTAAATTTACTAATGGTTAAAATTCGAAGCAATTTTGACCAAATAGTTTTTTCAACGAATTTTAACCATTAGTATACTTAACTACTGGGGCCCGATTCTACTAACACAAATGCACTAATGGACTCTCAATAGTGTCTCAATCGTGTCTCAATAAAATGCCGATAGTGTATCAGTGTAATAGTTTTTGACATTGGTTATAGACTTAAACAATAACATAATGTTTAACTATTGTTTATTGCGTGTATTGAGTCCATTGGTGCATTTGTGTTAGTAGAATCGGGCCCCTGATCAAACAACGGGGCCTTAGAGCTTTGACTTTTTCTTTTCGTGTGCTTCTAGCAATGCTGTCAAATATTGACGTCATTGTTTTCATGTCATTAGAACGTCATTGATTTAGCATGAGTTTCCTCTATCGACAATTAAATACTCAGCTTAAACCTATCGAAATAGTGGCCGGGTTGTTATTGCAAGTTCAAAGAACAAAAGTACTTCTCAATCTATCAACTGTCCATTAAAAATAACCTATTTCATATTTGAACGTGAAACATAACCAACTTTAAGTTAATTCCACTATATTCACCTGGAAGAAGAAAGTGGAATTTTTAGGGTGTTCATATCAACTTGGAACCATTTCACCTAGGTAATATCACCCTGGTGAAATGATTCGACTTAAACGGTATTTGTTCACCGTGCAAACAATTCACATTTTTCGTATGAGCCTTGTCGACTTTACCCAAATCTCTCAAAATTAACAGTTGATGTTAATTTTGAGAGATTCTACCTGATGTAATAACATCAGGGGCGCGACCAATGCGTTATCCACCAAGGAGGTTGGAGGAAAGGAAGGGAAGGGAAAGAAGGAGGGGGAAAGAGGGGTAGAGAAAACTTTTATTTTTTTATTTCATACAATTGTAGAGTTCGGTTTAATCTTAAAATATTCGCAAAGTACAAATGTCAGGGGAAATTTAATTCACCGTAAAGTTATTTAAACGACATGAAATTATGAAATGTGTTTTCAACGGGCACATTCCATATGCATGAGTGTCGCCGTACTAAACGGCTTTAATGTTTTTAAGTGAAAATGTGATGAGATGCGCTCATTGTTCATAGGATAATGAAAAAAAGCTGTATAACATGAGTTTCTATTTATTAAAAGTTCTTCAACGTTGAAACTGCATATGCGATAGATAGATGAAGTTATAATAGTTGATACAGCTTGAATATCGGGACAAGCCCACCACACATTGCCATCACTGTGTCTCCTGTGTAGCCAGGATTAACAACGGCGACCTCAGATACACTATAAGCAATGAAGTTTATTGACGTCCCGGGGAAGAAAACTACAGCTATGAAGTCTGAAGTCACAACGAATTTAATCAGAAAGAAGATAGTCGGAGTAGGAAGTATTGAAAGGACTTCCCTCCTTAACAACTACGTGAGAAACAGCAATTTGATGCAAAAGGCATTGTACCCTAGAGAAATGGCAAATCCAGTGAGGCTCGATTGCCGCGCACCACAGTCTATTGTTACGTTACTATTGGGACCTAATGCTAGGAGCTGTTGTTTACTATTTTGATTCCAATAATATGTATTGCAAAACCTTCTAAATGCCTGATAATTATCTCTGCTTGCAATACAGCTTAAATAAATAAATTCTGCACAGTTCACACAGCGCTACGTGATCCCAAAGTTAGCTAGGCATAACCTAACCCTGTAATGGGTACCAGGCATGTACCAGACAACATATTATTGCAGTATGAATGGTTGTGGATCGTAAAGTAGGCTCGCTTGATCGCGGCAGTACCAAATTGTCACATCGAATATCGATAGTTATATAAAGCTTTATTTGCAATTCACAAAATGATACAGTAAACAGTGAACGTTACAAGCAAGTGTATTTGCAACAAGGCGGCCTTATTGCTCCAAGCAATCTTTTCATGGCAACCTTAATAGGGTAACAAAATTCTGTGTGGTGTGGGCAGGGCTAGCAAAACACGGGGTGGGGAGTTGGGATACCTCCACGCGGTCCACCCTGGTAACGTCGGCGAGTAATTCCTTAGTTATCCCACAAATCCCACAGTCCCCACCGCATATTCCCCGGGCGGTGGGGCTGCTGCAAAGCATTTTTCTGACGATAATAAAAAAAAAAAAAAAAAAAAAAAAAAAAAAAAAAAGGGCTAGCAAAACACAATAAACAAAAATTACGAAAAACTAAAGATATTAATGAATGAGAAATTATAATGCATGAAGGGATACCTATATTACTACTACTAACTACTAGTAATTTTTCTCGGTTAAGTACTAACAGAATAGCAAAGTTCAACCTCTTTTCCCACATCCTTCTTTTGTCATCCTTGTTTGTATTATAGATAGACCAATAGCAATCAGAACTTCTGGGGTCACAGATGTACATGGGCTACCGGGGCGACTACCTAGTTTATCCTCTATCATAAAAATCTACTAGCTACTTTAAAAGTATATTCAGTAGGTGATATTGATGTTTTTGGCGATTGTGATCAATGTAATGATAAATATTTTATTCAAAACATTCATTAACCCACACAAAAACAAAAAAATGTAATCGACAATCATGCGTACATTAGGAGGGCTTTGTTTTCATTTGCCCCCATTTTTTTGACTGATGACTTTTAATACTTCTCTCGTCGTTAAGGAGAAAAATGGAGGCCTTTATAAGCCAACTTTATTCCAATTAATGCAAACCGCTAGCCCCCAGGGAGCTTTCGGGAGCCCCGAGGGGGGTTTTCTGACCTTTATTGGGGGTTTGCCGATCAGCGCTTTGATAGTGGAATCTCGGATTGAATTCATTCTAATAAATTGTTTGTTTTGTTTTCACAAAACTAAATGTATATTAAATTGAGTTAATAGTGATTTATACAATGTGTTGATTTGTAAAGTTGCAATATTTATGGAGGCGACCCTACTGCTGGTACTGATCACGAATATGTAAAAAATAACATTATAATAAACTTCAACTAAACTTACATTTAATATTTTTGACGAAAATCAAAATCCTCTCTGGTGGCAACACAATACATTTTATGTTATGAAAGAACCACGTGCGAAAGCGCACGGACACTCGCCTGTCAGTATGCGGCGGACAGTGCGGCGGAAAGAAACGCCGCTGAAATATATTTGAAAAATTCTTCGATTACACGGTAAATTGTATTTCTTTACATAGTATTAAAGAAGTCGGTTCCCTGTCTGTCTGTGCCATGTCTGTCCCTATGCATGCTTAAATCTTTAAAACTACGTAACTGATTTTGATGCGATTTTTTATTACATAGATAGTGTGATTCAAAATAATACACGCAAATGAGTTGCGTAGGTCTCGCTATTTTTATAAAACACAACACAGGTTGAGATTCCATTTTATTAACTGACAGTACTTGGACACAATGTGAACATTGCGTCCAATCACCGTCCAATGCCCAATACTGACGTGTACCGAGTCGGTTTTTCAAAGACACGTTCAAAGGCGACATAGAAAGGGGAGTGCGCGCGATCTTGGACACATTACCGCGCACGCACACATCTCACATTGGACTCTGTCCGCTAGTGCAAGTAAATTGTCATCCATTGTCTTCGCTCTTGCGGCCGCGCTGGGATTGTCCCAATGAGCTAGTCTGTTTCCATTGTTTGGTTATAAAGTTGGTGTTGAAGCCAATGTATGTATGTATGTAAAAGCCAATAAAACTTTCTCATTTGTATGTAATCCCAAAACGGATAAAATAACTACTCTTCCTACACCCCCTCCCCTCCCCTCTTAACTTTGGGTTCCACAAGTTATTATATAAAGAGAAACTCCCAATTAATTCTCAAATAAAACTCAACTGATTTTAGAAACAAAATAAATAATTCAAACTCCCTCGGACCCAATGATTCTGATTAACATTAATAGGAATGAAACAGGATTACAATAGCTTTCCCATTCTAGTCCTATATTAAAGTCATTATTTCTATACATATATTATATTACTTACGACTGTCGTAAGTAATATAATATATGTATAGAAATAAACCAGTACATTGTATCTTTAGTACCAAATAGTAAAACTTAAACGACGTGACGTGACGTACCTAGTAGTCTTAATTATGCCTATTCCTCTCAGAAAAAAACTGAAACGGTAGCCTATCACCTTGAGAATAGTACCTAGAGATTATTAAATATTATTTTAATTTATTTATTTATAGAAACACAAAATAAATTGTTACCAAGATTTAACCAAATAGTCCAACTAGGCAACAACTCAAAACATGTGTAAACATCTAGTTTAAATTTCGAAACAACAGAATGAAGTTGGTATTACTTAAAGGATAATATCCTTTTTTATGTAATACCAACTTCATTCTTCATAATTTATTTTTATTTGAATATTCCTACTACAATGAATACAAAATCTTATAAGCAACTATAAAAAAAATATTAAAATTTCATTTCAATTTTTTTTTATTACAATGGGTCACGTTTTTCCACAGTACGGTCCGATAACGAATCGCTAGAGAATTATTTTCAGCTGCCTACCCCTTTAATACGCGTGAAAAGGGTAAAATTGTACGTAAGCAAGGTATTTTTATTCCGGGCACATAGGGTAGGAGAAATGAACGAGATAGATCGTGTTACATTGTTCGAAACAAGGCTCAGCTGACCTAAATGGAATTGGACCACGAACTATTGATGCGTTAAGATTAACGATACACACATAGTGTCCGACGTGAGCCACCTATTTCTACTAGAAGGTAGATCTGCGAACTACACAATTGCGAAAACAACGAATCTAATTGGCAATTCAATTCCTTCATTCCGAAGGCATCGTCGTCTGATAAATAAGAACGTCAGGTTAATTCTTCGGCATTTTAATTTAATTTCGGGACAATAACATTACAAATAGATACAATTTATTTTATCAAATGTTTATTTTAGATCTAAGTTTTATCAATAAAATTTTATTTTATTATTATTATAATTATAATGTACTTATAAATATAAAAAGAATCAAAGGTATTTTAGAAAAAACGAGTTGTCTGTAAAGTTTATTTGAAGTTACGTTTACGGTACGAGACATACGTAGAAATTCTTTTTAGGGTAATCCAGAGAAACGACGCAACCCGTAATATTAATAGCGAGGGCAGATTCCTTGAATAGCCCATTATGAATGTGGGCTTCCTTCATCATCATTTGTATGCAATGCGTAGCTCCAGTGAAACGAAGGGATTTCTCACTCCGGACTTTTTCATAAACAATTGGAGCCTTGACCCAAATGACAGGTCGACTGGAAAATAAAATTCCCTGCTTTGGGCACAGGAATAAAGATACCTCAGAATATTTATAATATTTTATTCAAAAGAAAAAAATGTATTTAAGAATTTTTCAACTTGGCCGTATCCAGATTTTATGAGGGTTTCTTTAGGCTTTTTTTTCTCGTTAATGATCATTTTGCTGAAATGATGCTAAATTGTTTCGTTTTTTGCCGCTTTTTTTGCCATACAGTTGCATAAGGTCTTAATGGGTTTTACCTATCTAGATAATATTTTACAAAACATAAGCGAACAGGTGTACCTACTGAAATGATAGTAGGTAACTCTTCTAGAGATATTTTTTATTCCTTTTTGAGCAAAGGAGGATATGAAAAAACAAAATCTGCAGAATTCTCGAACTTTCGATTTTTTTGTAACGTTATATAATAATAATAATAATAATAATCTTTATTTTCTCTCACAAAAACAGATAAAACTAAAGAAATACATTGTAGGTAGGTTGATAATTTTGATTTGTGAGAGACTGACGCCTAAACTAGGTAAAACCTAGGACCTTTCAGGACATCAGATATATGAAATATCTAGAAAGGACCTTAAGCTGAGTTTGAGCACAACTGTTTCAGAACGTGTTTTTCTGTATAGCAGACCATAGCAAAGCGTGCAAAGATCTCTGCACGCTTTGCTACGGTCTTATTCCATAGGTTATTTATTTTGTGTGCGTGTTGGAAAACGCGGAGTATCTTCATTGTTATTATTATACTGAGCCCCAATTTGAAGGTTTGCGAGTTATTTCGAGAAAGTATTGAGGGCCATGAATACAGAGCGGCAGTTGACGAGTCGTTAATCTAAATAAACCGCCCTCAAGATTGCCAAGAAGGAAATATTTCGTGTTATTTGAGGGATGTGAGCGAGAATTTGTCGCGAGAAGGCGCGAAAAGATAAGCGTGAAATGGTGGTGAGTTTTATAGTTACCTCTTCAACAGAAACATTACAGACCTTAGAGAAAGGATGAATAGAGGCGACACGGTAGGAGTGAGCGAGATGAGTAAATACAATATTCCCAAGGCCAAAAAAAACTAGAGAAACATTTTTTGTCCTTATCGACGTATACTTTTTTTTTGCTGGGCACAGTCGCTAACTGTGCCCAGCAAACGAAAGCGGTTTTCTTTATTTCTCAAAATCTGAATTTTCAGGGTGAAAACAAGGCGAAAACTGTGTTCTGTGGTTGAGTTGATGTGTTTTTGCGTTCATAGACTATGGTGCATTGTAGTGTTTTAGGCTGCAATAGCCGCAGTGAACGTAAAATCGACAACATAACCTTTCATTCGTAAGTACACTATTTAGACTTTATTTCGGCCCTAATTGATAAAAATGAATACAGATTATATTTATTAAGACTCAAATGACGGTTTCAATGTACAGAAATAACGAAATAAAACGTAAATGGTCAAGAAAATAATCGTATTTTATAGTATTATGCACCCAAATTAAGTAGGTAAGTAAAATGAAGCCAGACGGCCACTTTCCTGTGTCTCCTGAATTTAGTCGGGTACCACGCGTATTGGGGATACCAGCAATTTACTTGAATTTACCCATGCAATATTACCCACAATTGAGGTAAAATAGTGACAACCTAAATTAAATATAATATCTATTTAATACAAGCCAAGAGATCTGTAGTCACACCAACCTTCCCATACTACTATAGGAGACAATAACAGCGTTTTACCCTGAAATAAAACGCTTATTAAATACTTACCTTATTTGAAGCTTATGTGTATATTATATACACAATGAGATAGGCCCTATCTGTTTTCCGCACATCTTTCCTCTCTTTCTACCCTGTAGCCCTCTCTCACTCGCACACTATCCCCTCTACTCCACCAGGGCGGCCATACGGTTGGTGGCCGCGTTCTGATCATTGTGTCGAATTAAACCAGGCAGATTTAAAAACTAAGCTTCAAATAAGGTAAGTATTTAATAAGCGTTTTATTTCAGGGTAAAACGCTGTTATTAAACACTTGACCGTTATTTGAAGCTTATGTGTATATTATATACACAATGAGACCTGTTTGTTATCGCCTGGTGGAGGGGGACGCCAATGTGAAGTTATGCACATGAACAAGCCGAAGGCGTAAACGGTAACTATGAAGGTTACACTGTTCATTTTATATTTAGGAAAATATAAATTAAATTGCAAGTGTGCGAGACTAAATAAATTTGTTTAATCAAATAATACTCTGATGTACAAAGAAATTACAATCATAGTATCTGGAAATGTACACAAAAACATATACGAAATAATATGCAAGCAACATAATAAAATAGTAAACTTCTTCACAATTTTGATTAATTTGTGCCTAAACAGTCTGACATCCCAGAGCTAACAGGAGCCTGGACGACCTCATGCCTATAGAAGCAACGGAATGTGTCATCAGACCTCTAGTTACCTCGTGACAAAATTTGTCAACGGACACGTTATCGGGCCAGTTTCTGGAGGCGACCGCTGAGCGAACGCTACCGGGAGTTGCGACAATACTAGCCTCTGTTATGCGCTCACATTACGCGCTACTGGCTTGTGGTAGGGACCACAAGGAGGGCCTTAAAATAACAAATAAAAATGGAATTATGTTTTTCATTTAACAATTTAACACATTGCTTTACCCAAAACAATTATTGAATTGTCATTTCTTAGCAATTTCCAGGCCGATTGCCTAAAATCCAAACGGTCAGTTTTAGAACCAAGTCTGGGCCATAGAATCAAATGATTAGTATTGTCAATATAATGCTTTTTATTGACTGCCAGAAGTGTCAGGTCATGGATACGTCTACCAGAAAACAAAGCAGCAACATAACAGTGTGTCCGGTAGCAAAACAGTTATTTTCGTTAATTTCATATGAAGACAAAAATTAAGAGAATTTACATCTCAAATAGTTTTCTTATGAGTTGCAGGTTTTTTATATCATGCTTAACCAGTACGTGAGCACTTAGGACTCCCAAAAATTCGGTATTACATAGCGTAGACACCACTGATTTGTGCAATAGTATAAATACTGTGTGATTCCTAAAATAATAATGACTCAAAAATCGAATCCTAGCCGTCTATTCCATGCGGCTTTGTATGTACTACGCGTAGATGGACGCTAGAACGATGAAAGTAGGTCCAGTTGCGAACTGTTCCAGATTAGCTAAGATTATAAGACCACCCTCATCAAGTTCAAGAGAACTATTGATTTCGTGCTGCCTTTCTTGCGAATAAAATATAAGGCTGTTCTGTTGTCGCACTGCAATAGAACCGTGGAACGACTCGAGGACTGACCCTGGTCTTGTAATACATTGAGTAAGGCCAAAAGTTCCTTTTGGTTGCAGTGTACCAGTAGTTCTCATTAGTTCTATGGTCTCATGAATGAACGGTCGACTATTTGCTCTCCCCAAGCAAGGTCTGTCACGTCAGTCACTAGGAAATACGAAGTGAATCGGAAAGACAATGGTGTTTCTGCAACTACCATGTTAGCTCCTTCAGTCAATGAACCGGAAACATGAACTGTTTGACATCTGGTATTGTGGCGACTGTGTTCAGGAAAGAGAGGAGTACTCGAAAGTGAAGCCTGCTCTTGTCACTAAAAAACTTAGATATTGCAACTTCTCTATCGTGATTTGGACTTGTAATATCTGTGTACTTTAATGCACAACTCACACCTCGAAAATAGTCCAAATTCAAATTCAAAATTCAAAACTTTTATTCAGAGAATAGGTTTTCACAAACACGTTCTCTTGTCAGAGTATACAGTAATAAATGATTTGCATAAATTAATCAATTCTATAACTACTACCATTTCGGAAACAAAAGCAAAATGACAACTGGTAAAAAGAAATGGCGAAAGAAAACCAGTTACGGCCTTTTTTGTCGTTTAAAAATATATCGTACTTTTCATTTTCAACATAAAATTTAAAACTAGGTACATAAATACAACATTACGTACGCGGAATGTCAATAAAAAGTGCCATTAATTTGTCTCAACATAAAAATAAATCTAAAATATAAAATGCTAAATCGGTGTTAAAGATAGGAGCAGACCGCCGGCAAGGCAGCAAGTCCAAATAGACAAATATTTGAATCTCTTGATTCCTCATTGACTGTGCTACCTAATTAGATAGAAGCAAACACCTTGGGGGTCGTTCTCAGACCGAATGGGAGGCACTTCATTTTCACTAACCTTCCTTTGTAGATTAGACGCAGGAACCGTCTAATCTGTGAGATGGAGCTACGGAAAGAACCGTCTAGTCTGTGAGATGGAGCTAGTGAAAATAGGTCTATGACAGGACTATTTTCCACATCCAATCATTTGTTTGAAAGTACTCCGGAACTCGAGAGACATTTATTAATCTAACACTGTCGGTGATTACATATCTGTTTAAGGCCGCTAGGTTGAACATGGGTCGGTGCGACTCGTGCCCTTTGACACAAGGAACAGTGTGTACACAAACTTGGCGAGGCTTTGACAACATCTAATATCTACACACCGGTGTTGCATCTGGGTGATAATGGACGACATTGCATCCGTCGATTGCATTGAAACGAGTCTCGTTTAACAGTAGTAGGTACTACAAGTAGCGGTCGATGTGAAAAGGACAGTTGGGGGTGCCCCAACGAGCCAGACGCGAAGCTCTGAATGTTGCGGGCTGATAGTCAAACTATACATCTTTTGTTACGGTAGTAATCAGAAACATGACATGACCCTGCGAGGGTTTAGTATTACAGCAACCCTGCTCGGGTTGATTGTAGGCATGGGAAATATGCGTAAGCGCACAACATCCATAAGTAGTACTCTGCATGCAGAGGTAAGTTACGTAAAGCCTGCCCCTGCGAGGGGTGGCGTGCGGCCTTGCTTTGACCCGTTTGCGCAACGGAAGCAAGAATGGCCGGCTTAATGTATCACTTGTTTGTGTGTTGCAAACAAAGCTTATTCTATCTATCAATCAATGACCCTGCGAGGGTCGAGCATTACAGCAACCCTGCGAGGGTTGATAATAGGCATGGGAAATATGCATAGGTGCACAACATCCATGAGTAGTACCCTGCGGAGGTACGATATGTAAAGCCTGCCCCTGCGAGGGGTGGCGTGCGGCCTTGCTTTGACCCGTTTGCGCAACGGAAGCAAAGATGGCCGGCTTAATGTATCACTTGTTTGTGTGTTGCAAATAAAGATTATTCTATTTATCTATCAATGACCCTGCGAGGGTCGAGCGTTACAGCAATCCTGCGAGGGTTGATTGAAGGCATAGGAAATATGCGTAGGCACACAACATCCATGAGTAGTACCCTGCGGAGGTACGATATGTAAAGCCTGCCCCTGCAAGGGGTAGCGTGCGGTCTTGCTTTGGCTCGTGATCAGACCAATGACTAATATTTGTGACTTTTAGTGTTTATTGTATCACTTGTTTCTGTGTTGCAAATAAAGCTTATTCTATCTATCTATCAATGACCCTGCGAGGGTCGAGCGTTACAGCAACCCTGCGAGGGTTGATAGTAGGCATGGGAAATATGCGTAGGTGCACAACATCCATGAGTAGTACCCTGCAGAGGTACGTTATGTAAAGCCTGCCCCTTCGAGAGGTGGCGTGCGGCCTTGCTTTGACCCGTTTGCGCAACGGAAGCAGAGATGGCCGGGTTTGGTAAAGGCAAGAAAGCTTTTCGAACACCCTTCTCCTGTGCTGCGGCTAGTGACTCCGCATTAAACACGTGCTGACATGACGGGGAATCTTACGTAGCGCGACCTCGAAATGAGGGAACGCTCACGTGGTTCTTAACATCGTAACAACAACTTCTCATTTTGATAACCTCGGCACGACGATTCAAGTTAATTGCAATGATCAGAGCAAACTTTAAAAATTTCGTCTTTCAAAAACAGCTCGTTAACTTTCTCGCCTATTAGTATGTCAAATTCGAATCGCGCGCCCACGTAATAAACTTCTGACAGAAGTTTGTAAGGCTTCGCGTTGCTTATGAACGCAGAATGATAAGGCAGCAAATGACTTGTGAGCGTGAGCAAAAGGGAGTTACGAATCATGTCTTAATTTCGTCATTTATCTTTAAATCGACAAAACCGGGGGTAGCATTATAAAAATAGAACCACGCACCAATCACTACTATCTAAATGTTGCAAATCCTTTAACGTCCGAAGAAACCCCTGAGGAGTCTTAAGTATACTAGGTTCTTTCAATTTCGTCTCAATTTTAAACATAAAACCTGATTGAGCAACCGGTGGCGGTACTTCGACAGAATTTACAATAGATCTGCGTATAGCTCGACACTAACGTTCCCGTCACCTATATTCCCATTAATGTGTACCGCGGAACAAGATACAGAAAAAAATTATTATTGCAAATTGAATAAAATGAATGATTGATTTCGAAGGTCATCTACTTAACGTGTTAATTTACAGGACTCGCGACGTCGATACCGGCGTTTGCTCTCCCCCCCGCATTTTTGTTACGGTGACGCGGTCTAGATTTTCTGAGGACTCGAGTCCAATTGATTCACGCGATCGCGATTTTTATCGTCACTTTTAGCGGGAGCACTAGCACTAGCACATGGTGTTTTCGAGCATGGAATTAAAACACTATCGTCACTTTCCATCTTAATACGTGCTGAAAAGAAACCTAGGGTAGAAAATCACACAAATTATTCATAAAACATGTAATTAAGCAAAACTGAAAAAATATGTAGGTAAGGTACTAAAAGCCTACGTACGTAAAAAGTACCGAACGGTAACACCGTTAATCTAATAATTGAAACAGGAAAGATAATAAAGAGAAATATTAAATAAATTGCAAAAAGAAATGCAAAAATAAAAAGTAAAAAATTATTAATAAAAAGAAATAATTAAATAAATTGCATAAAGAAATGCAAAAAAAAGAAAAATAATTATTTCACCGAATCCTGGGCACGACCGTGCGCAGCGGAAAACAGGACGCCAATGATCAGAACGCGGCCACCAACCGTATGGCCGCCCTGGTGGAGTAGAGGGGATAGTGTGCGAGTGAGAGAGGGCTACAGGGTAGAAAGAGAGGAAAGATGTGCGGAAAACAGATAGGGCCTATCTCATTGTGTATATAATATACACATAAGCTTCAAATAACGGTCAAGTGTTTAATAGGAGTTAGCGGAGATACAGACAAACAGGCGCGGACAGCGACTTCGATTTATAACTCGAACATAAATAAATAATAAATAATAACAAGTATAAATCGAAGTCTCAATATATTGATGATTATAAGAAAAAATATATCGCAAATCATCAATAGTCCTATTAGTTTATCGTATATAAAAATAACATGGGGTAAATCATGGGGTAATATTCTCTTTTCTGGTAACACTGCGTAATCAATGTACTTTGTTTCTCTCCCTTACGGGTATACGCCAAATGACAACACTATTCATCCTTTCTCTAAGTTACAGACGTACAAAAGTCTTATCAAAGTGTTTTTTTTAAATTATTTTGTGATTATGAGTATCTGTTATAAAGGAAGAATAGAAAAAGAGGAATTACTAGTGATAAATGGGTTAAGACAAAACAAAATCGATACAATAACAAAACAAAAACAATAAATAAATTAGTAATTTAAAGTTTTCAATTCCCTAATAACACGTTGCTGTGTATGTAATTCTTGTTTGATTATTGAGAAGGCTTCGTTCTAGCTTTTGAAGTATAAAACAAGATTAACTTAACAACAAGTAAACCACTAAAATGTGAATCGCGCTGCCTGCTCACCTGTTTCCTTCTTCAGATCCGGGTTTATTAAACGGAGCATGAAAAAGTTGTTCGGGTCGTTAAGGTGAGACTGACGCCGCGGTGTCGATGTGTCCTGTGGACTCCACTGACTACTGCTTAACATCAGGAAAGACCTGATAGGGTGTCAGTACACCCGAAGCTGAAAAGTCCATCAAAAAAAAAAAAAGAAAAAAGTGTGGTGAAGTCAATTTGTTTGACTAAATAAAATAAAAAACTAAAAATATTTTAGGTTCACTTTCTTTTGTTTGTTTGCCTATTATTTTGATATTGTTACTTTAATGAATATACCTTATAAAATTATAATTTACGAAAGTGAAGCTAAAATAATATTTGAATTAACCAATACAAATTAACTATTCAAATGAAACGTTTCTATGATAATATCTAAGTTGGAAACTTCATAAGTATCAAGATTGGCCGAGTAATTAACTATTCTTGACATAACCCGACCCAATTTCGTGTCATTTCCACTCAAAGTCTGAACACGGCATCGACGCACCTCTGACATTGTCCGGTTTATCTTGATCTCACAAAAGCCTCTTTGTGGAATAATTTAATTAATCTCTATGCTAATTTCAATTATCAAGAACAAATAACTGGCGATTTAAAAAAGATTTTGGTGTTGGTTAGGCTGTTGGTCGACGTCACAACAAATTCCTTTTAGCTATACATATCTTTACATTATAATAAAACAGTAGACCCCGATATGTCTGTATATTGGACATATTTGGCAAAAATGGAGAGGGAACAGTTGGAGTAAGGTAATAGAAGCAAAATTTTATTTTTTATTTTTTTGTCTGTCTGTCTGTCTGTTTGAACGCGCACATCTTCTAAGTTACTGAACGGATTTTAATGCTGTTTTCACAGGAAGATAGAGCTCGGGATGGAGCAGAATATAGGCTTTGTTTCATTTAAATCACATCTCAGAAAAAGGAGTTATCCTTAGTTTAACATTTCACGCGGACGAAGTCGCGGGTAACAGCTCGTTCAATATATGTATAATAAATTACATGGTGTAAATCTGCATTATATGTTGTTCAGAATTTGAAGGTTGTCCTATTCTTTAGAGAGACCCAGAACACAGTGGGGTCAAATAAAAATTTATCCATCAATAGTTTTGATAATTATATACATCCAGTATCAGTAATAATAATAAGATAACGGTTCATCATATCAACCCATAATCATCCCACTGCTGGGATACGGGTCTCCCTTCAATCGAAGGTGATTACAGCGTACTCTGCCACGCTGCTCTAATGCGGATTGGCAGAGGCCGGTGTTTTCATACCGCCCTAAGGCCACCGACTTGGCTTAACGACTGTCATCGATCGACAACAGCCGGGACCGACGGCTTAACGTGCCCTCCGAAGCACGGAGATAACGGTAATTCTCAATAATTCATAGATATGCCAGTAAAATTTCTCGATAAAGTCCAGTGACCCTATTCAGTTCAGTTCAGTCTGGGGTAATCCACCGTGTCAGGCGTCCCTTAGGTATAATTTACTGAGCCTCGCTTTACTGCCCGAAGTTAGGATCATGCCTTAATAGCAATGATCACACGTGGGATCTAGATAGGATTCTAACGTAAGCTCAAATGTTTAAGGCGGAGCCATTTAGAGATCTAAGGATATCCAATGACCCATTTGCGGTTAACATTGCTGTTTGTCCCATTTCGCTTCTAATACGTTAAATAGACCTATATCTGCTTTTAATCAATCTTGTTTACGAGAACAGCTTACTTTATTGAGATAATCGGAACAAGAAACCCAGGTATCTCTTTTAAGTCAATAATAAAAATATCCCTCTTCACTTTTCCAATGAGGTTGTTCCGGCTTAACTTTGAAAATTCTAACTTACATCTTGCTAGTATGTAATTTAGTTTACTTATCTTCTCGGAATTCTTCATAGTCACTGAGTCAATTGGATTGCGTAGAATCATAGATAATATTATTGTGATTCACCATTCAGCCTGCGCTTCACGGTTTGTAACATTGGGTTGGAAACGAAGTTTAAACAGTGTAGACAAGGGGTACAAGGGGGACAAGGTTCCATACCAATCCAAGCGTAGTTTAATCTCTCTTATCTCAAGTAATGACGTAGTATAATCGACATCATAAAGAACACTGCTTAAAGAACCGTGATACCGGAGATACCTGTAGTAGTTTCACAACTGATAGAATTTTATGAGCCAAAAGTAAATGCACGTACCTACATGTAAGTCCTGGTTTATTAGCAAGCTACTAAAATCTCTGGTATTATTTACACTATATTAATACTGAGGATAATAAACTTTGACTGAAGTCTCTGTGAAATATTCCTGCATTTTCCTGCTCCACTGGTGTTAAAACAAATAAAACTATGGTTATTAAAACTGGGTACTTCACATAAGCGAGAAAGTTTGCAAGTTCTTAGTGTGGGTAAAATTATTGAACCAATTTAGATAATGCTCTAAGTTGGCAAGTGTAAGTTAAATAGAGGACTCTTGTGAAGCTTCAACGATGATGTGAATGTGGACATGAAACTTAAAAGCTAAGTTAAATTTTTTGTTGTTCCTGAGTTTTTATGGAGTTTTGAAAATTTTATGTTAGCACTCCTAATAATTTTTGTTTTGGGAAAGACTACAATTTTAAGAAATATGGTTTACTTGTATGTTAATTCCGTTTTGACACGATAGCAAAACCATGGGCCTCCTCGAAACAAACGAATGGGTTTAACGTTACGACGTAAAAATAGAATTTTTTGCCTTGTCAGTTCTTGGTATTGTATTTGTAAGTTTTGTGTATTTATTGAACTTCAGGGTAAAGGTCATTTGACTGCTGTTTTAAAGTTTTGGCAGAGGCTTCGGGCTATTTTGATTTAGAAACAATATTTTAATAGTTCTGAACTGTTCAAGGCCTACAGCACGGAATAATTGAAATCTTAAATTGGAAATAGAATAAATGAGAGTTAATATTTAAAATTTCTTGAACGATCTTTACTTGTTTGACGAGAGTGACGGTAGTAGCTTATCTGTCGAAAAATCATCTATTCTGCTACTACTCAAATTATATTGGTGGAAGCGTGTTTTTTTTATTTATACGCAATTTAGTAAACATACAACGATACAGGCTATACAGTTTTACATTACCTAATATGGTTATAAATGTGACAACACCGTTTACCGCGGTTTAATATAATCGATTGAGAACGTTGCACTGAATTTAACAACTGAGTACTTGTTACAGGAAATTAGGTAAAAGTTTAATAATACGATGTTTGGCATCTGCTTATTCATATAGGTAATATATCAGTACGTTATTACACGGTCTTATTCTGCAAAGTATAAGAATAATATTAAAAGATATAAAATTATGGTGATAAAACTTGATGTATACTTTAGTGTACCCTATTCCTGGACTCACGGAAACGGTTCGCTTTAATACTGTGACTATGTTATGTGATATTTACATGAGACCTTTCCTAGGGGATAGAGAGGTATTTGTACGGTTCTCAAGCGTTTGTTAACAAATACTTGAGTATTACTTAGAGCTTTGCTTTAGTATAATAAGCAAATGTACATCTAAGAAACGTTTACATTGTGTTTTGATGTTGTAAGTATTAGTTTTAATATGAAAATAAGTTAAAATTAAAACACACCCCGGACACTCCATACAACGCGCGTGAAATAATTACCTATTTCTACTACATAGGCCAATGTCGTCTGTACACGCGCACACGTATGCGCACACGTATACACATTCCTTCACTAAACGCACACCTTTGCGACTGCACCCGCCTCGATACCCGCCTGGCGTAAGGTAACGCGATTCGGTGCGGGGCGGAGAGTGGCCATTCTACCGACGGTTATTACTTATTCTATGACTAAAAGGTTACGCAGTTACAGATATTTTTATGAAGAGCTTGGCTATGAATGTTGTAATGCGTGCACATACTGCACATACACATTGTTTTAGTGTGTGTGACCGATTTTAAGGGCGATTTCGAGGTTATGCACACTAAAACAATGTGCATGTGAACGTTGCAATATTCATAGCTGAATGCTTTTCGTGAAATGGAATATAATGTAGTAAAACTCCTAAAAAAACACATTATAACAAACTACTTCTTCACACTATGACATACGTAGATTGTAGAATGCTAACTTTAACACTTACACGTAAAACACTAGTTACCAGTAAATTTAGTATGGAATGATAGTCATAATTACGAGTTAGGAAGGTACTTATGAATACAAATTGATGTGGTAGTAAAAACACAATAGGAAATACAACCAAAGAGTATTGTTATTGTTTTCCAAAACGATAAAATCAAATCCATTGGGAGATCACATAAAGCAACGAATTTATGGGACATAACATCAGAATATATTAGTTCACTATACAAAATGTGGCACGATATAGTAGATTTAAGGGTAATTGAAGGTTTTATTGGACTATAATCAGGGTCAGTAAAGCTAGGTACAGCGCCATACGTTCACGAACGCGGATAAGTGACTAAAATATTAACGGTGTAGAAGGATGATAAGAACAAGTCCTTTTTTGCGGTACAAACTTATATTATTAAACACAAGTAACTACATTCGTTCACTTTCTATAAAACAGTTATTATAAGGACAAAAAAATCATTAACATTCTAAATAACGAGCATTTCTTGGAAAATGTTTCTAAGAAAAGTTTTTACATTTTCATCCTACACAGCCTAGTAAGTACGCATATAAATCATTAAAGTAAGTACTTCAATTACTTTTTATGAAATGAATTAGATCAAAATAACATTTTTGGGAAATATTCATTTAATTATTGTCAAGTAAAAGATGTCTGCCGCAGTATTTTACATAATGATAAAACATTAGCACACGCTGGATGCTATATTGATAACACCTCTTTTAATAACATTACTTAGGCTGACGATATGGTGCTGCTGGTCTCGTCAATCAGTAGCATTAAACAGTTGGTCAGCATATATGGGAGAGGAGAAGTATGCACACGAGCACGGTCTCCAGTATAATTCAAGTAAGTGCGAAATACTTATTTTCAAAGCGGGAAAAGCTAACCTTACTTATGTACCACCTATTGTACTCGGAGGCTGTGCGTACCCATAGTCGACAGATTTACGTATCTCGGTCATGTAGTGAGATGTGAGAGAAACGAGTTTACAACGTCCTGCGTATTCAGTCTGGCATTTAGGATGCTGTTGCGACTGCCGCGGCGGCGTCGTGCATCTGGCATGTTCACCGAGGCACGCGTCGATGGTTTTCATGCTATAAAGCGCAAAAAGATGTCATTTCTACTCCGTGGTAACGGATTCTGTGTAGTGTGTGTTGTGTGAACAAAAAAATTATCAAATCAATCTCGCAACAACAGCTTAAGGTGATCGCGAGCCGATTTGACTGTCCCATCCAGGCACACTGGATTGCAGTTGCCATTGGCAGAGACGGGTGATTTAATTTAATAATTATTTAATTCAATCGACCGACATAGTGTTTCAAGATTTCGATGTTATTAACCGCTATATGGATAATTGAAAGTCCGAAATAAAAAGTTATTTAATTTAATATAATTTAATTTAAAACTAAAATGTGAAAAAATCTTACAACAATAAAAAAAACTTAACTAGTTACAGATTAATAAGCAGATTAAAGACCAATGAAATGGGTAGTCATTTACTTCATCCATTTTGTTATTCTTTCTTTTGAAAAAAAAAAGTAAATGTAAAGGAATGTTTCTAAAAGAACATTATTTTGAGGGAAGTAAAAACACATTTCCTCAAACCTATTTACATGCATGGCTATAAAATATTAATGCAGAAATCTCCCCCACAATGCCGAGGCATGCTTTTAACGTATCAACAAAACAATATGATTATGGTAGCAGGTGGTTTAGCAATTGAATTGGGTTACGATTTACTAAATCTGTGACGCGAGTAATGGTTTGAGGTGAGTCTCAATTATAAGCGGAGGTTTAATCAAAATTATTATTTCATAAAACAATTCATACTGCACCATCTGCTAGGTTACTCTGCATAGCAATCGCGATTTTAATTTCAATTCTGTATAATTTCAAATGCAGAATTAACAGCAAATCCTAATTCGTACCCTTGAAATTTTATACTATTTGGCTAGCATACAATTCGATTTCATTTAGTTTAGTATTAGGTTAGCGCTAGTTTAGCTGTAAAGAGTACCTAAAAGTAACAATCCAATGGCTAACGTGCGGAATTATCTTCAAGAGTAAGGGGGCTGGGCTTAATACTGTCAATGAAATAGGTGAGCAGGGCCTTACAAATGATTTAAGTTTTCTAAATTTTGCGTGAAGAGATTTACTCGAATTATTTACTAGCGGACGGCCCCAGCTTCGCACTGGTTTTACTAACGCTCCCTAATATTTTAGAAAATATAATATAGCCTATATTACTCGGTGTAATCTACCTTACCAACGGTGAAAGAATTTTATAAATCGGGCCAGTCGTTTTTGAGCTTGTTTATTACTAACATACACACACACGCACAATAAAAAACTTTCCTTTTTATAACATAAGTGTAGATGTAGAGGTCGATAGTGTTGTCAGTTTTTAAGATGTACCCATCGAGTACGTAGCCTAGATATACCTAATTGCTGCAGCAGTATAGCGTCGTTTCATGAAGATGAAAATTAATTACTGGTTACTATCAATTGGAATGTTGGCTTTGCACCTGTAGTCTATCGAAGTTCCTTAGTTTCTTCAAATCCTACTGTCAAGTCTTCTACACGTCTAGTCTGTGGGCTCGCTATACTCGTCGGGCCGCCGACAATGGTTTCAGGATGCTTAAGGGACTACCCCGCAGGTGTAGTGCATCGGGTATGTTTGCGGAGGCACGCACGGATGATTTCTACGCGATAATGCGAAAACGCGCTGCCTCGTTGTTATGCCGACTGCGGGCCAGCTCCAATTCCATTCTGAAATTCATAGAGGGGCGGTATGACTCGCCGGTCATAAAAAACTGCATGCAGCAAAGTGCTGGTCAGACGGAACTCCGTGTGACTAAGGCCTGCATAACATTAATATTATTATGTAAAACTATATAAGATTAATTGTTATTAACACAGAATGGATTTGGTCCGAATAAAAAACTTATTTATTATTATTATTAAATAGGTCCTAGTATGGCCAGGTTTCCATTCCTCTAAATATCCAGATATAATAAAGACATTGTTTTAATTAGCTGATGCAAATAAAAAAAATCATTATCATTCTACAATATTGTTGTAATGAAGAAATATATATCTTCTGACCTAAAAAACCAAGTTACGAACTGTATGCCATGCATAACCACTGAAGCCAAACTTCAATTTTACCTACTGTTCAAATAATTTTGGTTTGAAATTTCAAAGTATGAAAATATTTTTTTTCTTTAAGTTATTGCAACTGCGCCACAATAATTCAGTTTGTATCTTTGAAATTGGGATTCGACCCAACATCGCGACAGATGTCCTGTAGGCCTGACATTTCCGCGCCCATCACACCTCGACTTGACAAGTTTCCAATAAGGAACTTGTACAGATCTGATGCCTCCAATAACTTAAGTTTACGAGATACAGGACCAAGTGGATTTTCTCGTTATAATAAAGTCATTTCGGATTTGTTGACATCTTTATTTGTTAGATTAACTTCTTCTTTTTATACGAAGCTGTTCCATTTAATTATTTTTTTGTCAATATCAGTCAATCTTATAAGAAAAATACTAAATAAAATACTAATATTCCTTGCTAATTTCTCAAAATTCAGCCGTTGCAAGCAATGTTATCTGGTTGGGGGGGGGGAGGCCTATATCCAGCAGTGGACAAATGTAGGCTGATAATGAAGCAATGTTTCGATTTTTTGTTAAAATCCTGTAGTAGTAAGAAAGATTGTAGTAGCGAAATTCTTTCAATCTTTCCTACTCCGACTATCGTTCAGATTAAATTTGTTTTGAAGCCAGTTGCAGTTTTGTCCGAGACGTTAATGAGCTTCGCTTAGTTTTGTTTATTATCAGTGTTTGCTTCTGTGGTCACCGTCGTTAATCTTGGCTGTACAGGAGACGTCTGTGATGGGCAAGTACGGATATCTGAAATTGTTACAAATAAGAAAAAAAAAGTCAACATGTAGATACGCAGTTCCGCAATAATTATTGATGTTATAATGTTCACTTGTTGATTCTAAGAGTGTATCGCTAATGGTTACTTTATGGCGGTCTTCGATATAATGGATACTTAATAATACATTATTATTTATGTGTTCTTTAGTTTTTACGATTTTTGGGAAAGCCTTTGAATACACTTCAAAAGTTAGGTGTTTAAATATAATGTATTAGAGATACGAAATAACAGAAACTCAACTTTCATATTTGCAGGTATCCTGCACTTGCCTTTTGTACAAAAATTCGTCGTATGCATCCGCTTGTTTCACTTTATGTTTACTCATGGTTTTTTATAAAACATCAGCTGCTTATTAATCTTCATTCATAAGCTACATATTTCAGTTGTGAGGATAAGTTCCAACAAGCCTACCTGGTAGATAAACGGTCTAAAATTGTTTGTCACAACTATCCTTAGTTAAATATTTAGTGTCATCACTTAGGCATTAAGGCTTTAGTTCTAAATTCAACAGGTTATTTATGGCGTCTAAAACAACAGACGGTTAGTTTACGACCGTCGTCACTGTAATAGTAGATAGGTACTTGATAAATCATTAATAGGTAGGCAGGCACTTGTTACATAATAACCTAACTCAAAACATTTTTGTCACATTTTTAATCGACCAAAATTATTTATTATCTGTTTGTAAGATAACAGAAATAACATAAGTGATTTATTTATAAAAAGCTAAGCTGAAAATAGATCTAATAAAAATAAAGAGTACATAAAAGAAGTGAGAACGGAGACTACATTTTGTTATTGCGAAATATACAAATAAAAATATTTCACTTAACAAATTGACCAAGGAGTTTTTACCAGTTTTTTTAGGAAAAAAATTTGCTCCGACTGTATTAAAAATGATTCTTGACAAATTATTGAGAGAGAAAGTAAATCAAAAATGTGTTCGAGACGATTCCGTTTTGATTTATTGAATTTGAACCTTCTTTAATTTCCATTGGGATCTGAAGCTGAATGTATATTTAATTATGTTAATGCCACAAGTAGAATGGTTGTGTATTTTCGTGTCAAAAATTACACTATACAGTTTTTAAAAAGCTTTTGAAATTTAAATAACGTGTGTTTAATCCTCTATTGTAAATAAAATGTTAGATTATCCGATGACTTGTTAAAGTGGCTTGAAAATTATTTGCTTATAAATCGTTTGAGAACTTTACTCAATATGATGATTTTAAGTAAGTTTGATGAAAATCGTGACGCAACGCATTTTCCCAAATTTATAATCGATTTTCAGGAAAAGCATTTATAAAATTTATATGAGGACAGTTTCTTCTATTTCATTGCAAAATTGCACCATTTCATGACATCTTGATGTGAAATATAAATTATGAACTTTTGCGTAACATACCGGTGAATCGCCAACGCATCGATAAAATAAATGCAGTTCGAAGTAAGAGAATTTTCCTTAGGAAATGTAATATCTGCTCAGAATAGATTTATCGAAATCCCGATAGGATAGGAAACACCGGGATTACATGGAAAATGCCGAGGGTTTCCTTTAGATTTTTTGTGTACTACGTAATAAGACTGATATGTCTATTTACCTTTAAATAAAATAAGGTTACACAGGGAAGCAAAAAGAAGTAAAGCTTGAAAAAAGAAATGTGTTTATTGTTTCCAAAAAGAACTATCTATGGGACAAAAAGTCTTAGTAAGTAGTTCTTTCAATGGAACTACTGAAGAAACTGGTGCAGTATAACAAGAATCGATTCTTTGAGAAATCCGTTGCCTCGCTTTACCTATGATTCTGGGATTTTCAGACGGGTCCTGAAAAGCTTTCTTGCTCAGACAAGGGTGAGATGGATTGGCAACGCCATAGAGAAAGTGTTGTGTAGCTAAAATAAAAATATTATGGAAAAACGGTATACATTAGTAACCTGTTACAATTCTAGAAGGTGAAAAAATTGCAAATGAATTTTTTTTGCAAACAAAATGCTAATGAAAGCTGTGCAGCAGTCAGTAACGTTGGCGCTCGTGTAACTCAGCCGTTGGAGAGCTGCTCGAATTAGCATTCAATTTGGTTAATGGCCTTTAATCGTACCTCACGTGTTAAATTTAACTCGTTACTTGAATACTTCGGGTTTTTATGGATTTATACTTTCTGACTATTGATTGCCAGTGCTAATAAATCTGCGCGGCAATTCGAAAAATAGTTACTTGAAACTTGAGGTCTTTATTTTCAACAATCTCAAGAATACATATAGTATAAAATATCTTGAAACGTGGTAGTCTGAAAAATTAAAACTTGAGGTCTTTTATTTTCAACAATCTCAATTAAGAATACATATAGTTTAAAATACCTTGAAACGTAGTAGTCTGAAAATTTAAAAAAAATTGTTTATGTATAATTATGATGACTGGAGTATAGGTTAGGAGTGATTGCGTTGGGAATCCAATCCAGTAACCGACTATCAATACTTTAACAAATTTGATTTAATTTATAAGTCATATCTATATAAATCTATTAGTGGGTAATTAATATCTTTCGAAAATCTTAATGTACAATTTTTTGATAACCGTGGTAAGACTTGAACAAAAACACTTTTCTAGAAATTTAATTGAAGAAGCTCAATTGAATGGAAGGAAATAATTTCTTGACCGGAAAGTAGGTAAAAAAGCTCAAACCTCCAAAATTTACAAAAAGACCTCATATTTGTATAAAAGTCAAAATTTTTCAAAGCTTATAAAATTCAATAGGTCGCCCAAGGTCTTAGTGCAATGATTCTGTGGCGTCTAGAAGCTGGGTTTAATTTAATGAATTTATTATATAAGTGTCCCACTGCGCCCGACGGTCGAGGCCAGGTATTTGGGTCAATGCTGCAAGGCGACGTGTTTCCAGTACGTAGTAGTTGCAATTCTTATATTGCCTACTGCCTTTGCACCAGCCAATGCAGTTTTATAGCAATTTAGAAAAATGCCAGAGATGCGGAGTAGGTTTAATTTAAAATCTAATACTATATAGAACGAAAACTAAATATGCTACTTTAATATACTATATTAATGTTCTACGAGTCTGCAACTAAATGATCGTTAGTCAAAAAAAATATTCAGTGAATGCAAGTAGGTACTTACTTGAGTCTGAAACTTCATCATACACCCTGCAAGATAAATAAAATGAAATGTATGACGTAGATAACAATACTCTACATTTGAAAGAAAGAATTGTTTATTTGGTACACAGAAAATATCAAATATAACAAAAACAAATCTAAAAACTAATAACCATCTTATACCAAACAGGTCTCCGTATGTACTGTGGTGTGAGCCACGGGGCGATGGTTTTCCGCGGATGCCATTGTACAAAATAAAATAAAAAAATTGTGTGAACATATTATAAAACAAAGGCAAAGCTCGCAAAAAAATAACTCTTGGTATTAACTATATAACCTTTGATATCCGTTTGAATTATTGAACAAATCGATCAGACAGCTGCTCCATCACACAACATGTCACAACCTCATCTACTACCAAACTGCCCTAGATTCATATAGAATAACTGATACTCCTTTGTGTAAAGCCCATTTTTCGTACCAATTGTGTCTATTTATACCTGTTCGTTCTATCGTCTCCTGTCACAGGAAACAGGAAACGAAATCCCTAAAATCCTACAACAGCTACAGGAGCCGTTGAATTCTATAGATGTCTGTAAATTTTCTTAATATAATGATGCCAGTAAATCTCGAGACCGAATTTTTTAATAGTAATATAGGCATTTTAATGTGCCATTACTTTCAATCTCTTTTTGTTTGGCTCGGCAGAATATTACTAAATGCGTATGCGAAAAAACTCCTAAGAAGACTGGATTGGTAATAAAAATGAGGTTAGAACAATGGTTTAAATAGAACTGCGAATATTGATGCTATTTATATGACAATACAATATTCACATAACTTTCAATAAGATGTCCTGCCTTTCCGTACAATACGGTCTACGTGTCAAATGAGGGACCTGTTTACAGACCCTTGTCAAGAATAATCATGATCTGGAACTCGATAAGTCACTCAAGATCACGGCGGACGGAAATCTATTCAAAATTTATGACAGTTGCTTATCAATATAGCTTTCAGCGTTTTTTAGTGTGTTCAACTGGATAATATTTTCAATACTGGAAGAAACCAGATTAGAGAATTTTTATACTTTCCGACACTTGGCTAGTCAAGAATGGAATTCAAAATTCGTCTATAGTATCACTAATAGCCTTGTCTACGTCTACTTGTGGGCAAGAAAGTGAAATAAATAATGAAACAAAAAAAAACTTAAAAATACTATCGTTTACTTTATCACTTTTATCAGCCTTTTTAAATTTTTTGACGTAAGCTTCTTGTGAACTTCGTTAACAGTTTTGATAATTTAATACCGACAGCATTCCAACAAACAATATTGGTTTTCACCATCACTTTCAACGAATTAATATCAATGCAAAACGATTTTTAATATTACATGCGTTTCCTAAAGATATTATTCTTTATCTTTAATATACATACCTACTATGATTACACCTTTTAAAGATATGAATAAGTTTGGTATTGTGATTATGATTTGCTTAAAGTAGAAATAAGGATCATGTTGATGCAGAATCCTTCGTGTAAACTACCCTATTGAAAACAGTTCAATACGAGGAGATGGAAAGCATGAAAAGACGTCATTCAGGCAGCCGCAAGCAAGATTGATGACAGTTCCACCCTGGTTCTATTCAGTTAACAGCGAGGGGGTAAAAAGTTTACTAGATAGGGATGAGGTTTGCCTATTGAATTTATCGTTGCGTTAATCAATCCAATAATTTTGAGCGCCGGATATTTTGTTCAGAGGATCTTGGAATTGTTTTAAAGTACTTAAAGTGAAAGATTTTCATTTAAGAATTATTATTTCGCAATGAAAACTCTTTCATAATCCAGTTACTCGGCGAATCTTCTTCAACTTTTCGTATGCTTCTCGTTATTAATGTTAACTGCGGGAAAACTGGTTTACATTTAAATGTAAACCAGTTTTCCCGCAACAAGCCTTAAGGCATAACTCTACTTTTTAACCGACTGAAAAAAAGGAGGAGGTTCTTTGTTTCAGTGTATTATTTTTATATGTCCGCCGATTACTCCGTCAATTCTGGACCGATTTTCAAAATTATTTTTTTATTCGAAAGTGCATACTCCTAAGTTTGTCCCATTGTCACCAAGTCAGGATCTGATGATGGGATCTTAGGCAAATTGAGGGCAACCCTCAGATTTTATAGACACGTACAACGCGTTACTTATGTTTTCGTAAGCTATTCATGTTTTCACGTCTGGAAGTCATCATCCCATGTTGGTGAGGTGATGATGGAAGGTACAACTCCTAAACGGATAGAAGTTAGAGAATGATTCTTTAAGTATTGTAGGTATGTATTAGATTAGACCATTTGATTTTTTTCCATCATAACTTGTCACCAAATCAGGATCTGATGATGGGATCTCAGGTAAATTAAGTCATCATCCCATGTTGGTGAGGTGATAATGGAAGGTACAACTCCTAAACGGATAGGAGTTAGAGGATAATTCCTTAAATATTGTAGGTATATATTAGACCGTTGATTATCATGTTGGGAACACGTGTAATCAAATGACTCTTGAGTGACTATATTAGGAGGCTCTCTATACCATAAAGTTGACACTCAAGCACCAGCTGTTAGCACCGAAGAGGAAGAGGTTGCTTCACACCATGAATTGCAGTATAGTGTATTATGACAGTGAAATCGTTTATTCAGATACAAATAGTCCCATAGTAGTAGTAGTTCTCATGTTACATATAATGTTACAAATATAGTCACAATTCGTATCAATGTTAATACGAATAGCTAATAATTACTTAAAAGGTGAGCTAAAAAGTGATGTGTACAAACAAACATACAAACAAAAAAATCTATTTTTTTATTGTTCTCTTTCCATTTTTTTCCAAATTATGGATAGGTACTTATACAGACATACCAAGGGTCTATTGTTTCTATCCGACTTCTAAAAAACCGCTGTATAAAATGCACTAAAAGTATTAAATAAACAATTTTTATAAAAATAAAACAAACCGACTTCAAAAATGAATTTAAATAATTTATTATTTCATGTGCTAGGTACCTACTGTTCTAATTGAAGTCGGTGCCAACCAAACCAAATATTACCTAGGCCACATGCATGAGTGGAAGGCTGTGTACGTCGAGTACGGGTGATCACGTCCGCGTGAAAATGCTGAAATGGGCACATGAAAATATTATTAAAATTCATTTTTGAAGTTGGTTTGTTTTATTTTTATAAAAATTGTTTTTGTCTCTCTCATACATATACTGTACTAAAATATATGAGAATATGTGAAAAACTAAAACAAACAATACATATAATCAAACAATTACGACGGTTAAACAAAACGAGATTAAAGTCAAACACCACGATCGGGCGCTGTTTACTCATGTTTCTAATCAACGAGCACCGCTACCTCAGATATTTGCTGTTGCTTTTATTACTCCTACGGAAAATCCAACTCATTCAGTTCTTATCTATTTTTGGACACAGCTGCAATGCAAACCTATATTACCACTTGCTGATTCGTTTCAGTTTTAAGTATAAAGCAAAGTTTATTATTTGATCCATCTAATAAATCCTAATGAATTTTGTCTGTGTTTTGCCAGTAAAGCATGTTGTATCTACCAAATTTTTTAGGTAAAAACTACAAAGCAGCATTAAACTTATTATGACTGGTGTAACAGATCCTAATTATCTAACTTTATACGAAGAGTCACTAATAAAATTTCGTTTTGAATCAAAAAATTTAAATACTATTTTATTTGTTACAGGCCTCAACAGCGTCTTAATAGAAATTGCAATAGTTATAATAACTATAACAAAACTGAAGGGAAATGTTGTAACAGAAACTCCAAAAAACAGAGAGAGCAATGAAATTTATCCAAGAGATACACCGAAAGACAGAGAACGCAATGAGGTGTACCAAAGAGATAGCCCAAAAGACGTATTAGAACCAGAATTATTGCCGGTGCTTCACGGAAACGACACAAGATGTAGAATATCTGAATATCTTTGCACTAATAAAAAATGTATACCAATAAACAGATTTTGCGATGGCACAAACGATTGCGGAGATTCTTCGGATGAACCAAGGCATTGTACACGTAAGTATAATACATTTTATCATTATAATCCAAGGTACTTATCCCCAATGTAGCAGGATTATGTTAGCTTTACTTTGAAATTTCGTACCATGACACGAGCAAGCTGCCTCTCATACTGCTAACCCGGTCATTTTGTAAATGTTACTCGTATTTATTAGAGATATCATTGATTCGAAGCCTTTAACCAGTAAGAAATTTAAGAAGGTTCCTGCAATATGACGAGCTTTTAAAATTTCACGGTATGTAGGTTCTAATCATTACTGAAACTATATTTTGCCATGAAAAGGATATCTTAAAAAAACTTGAGTAGATTCGAAAAGAAAGTATAGTACATACATGTATCAGAAAATACTGCGTTACTACAAAGGTCAGTATAAATATGTATGAATCTATATTTTTGCCACAAAAAAAAAGAATGGAACATAAAATTCAGTGAATATAAAGCAGAATCCGGAAGAGATAAGTGCTTTCTCTCGGAGTAAGGCTAAATCTTTTACACTTTCATAATCTTTTTCTCATATGAATTTCTTTCGTGACGTGGCAACAGCTGGCGGCCAGGTTTATTTCACTTTCGGAAAGGTAAGGGTAGACTTATGGATTAGTACAACACAATGTTCTTGAGTACGGTATTTCTCTATAAGCTACTAATATAAATTACATTATTATTTCAACGGAGCAAAAATACGTGGTCAGAAAGATAATAATTTTAATGTCACCGTTTCCTGTTGGACCAACTGCTACGCACACCTAGTTGGTCCAACAGGAACAATTCACAAAAAAAATCCTGTTCGCACAACTAAGTTGTGCTTAGTTGTGCTATCCAAAATAAGTATTCCTGTTGGCACAACTATTAAAAATCGTGTGTCATTTCCTGTCCGATTAGCCATTTCATTTTTGATTCAAAAAGTTTACTTATTTAAAGCTATGTAAGAATTTATCGATTTGGAAAATACCACCCTCTAACAGAATATGTATTTATTTATTGACATGTTTCTTTGTGACGTACTACAGCCAAGTGCCTATCCGGATATTGGCACTTCCAGGTACATAATATTCCTTATCAGAAGCAGCATTTCGACTTTACTCTGATTCTCAATTCGCCGTTATTTGCACCCCTAACTCTCTAGATGCCATTACGGGGCATTTTCGATATCCGATAAATTATGTGATTTCATATTTGGATATAACATTTTTATACTGCTAACGTTGCAAACCAGCATATGACAGCTGATAAAATCTTGTAAAAAAAGCTTGTAACAACATAATCAAGATTTTTTTCATTTTTGCTCTGATGATGGACAGTAATTTTTATAAAATAAAATATGACTACTAATTAGAACCAAGATTAAATAAAGTTACGTCAAAAAGTTTATATAATACCACAATAATACTGAGTAACATCAAGTCTGTCTGTCAAGTGACCTTAATAAAACTAGGTAGGTACTTTAAGTAAGACTAAACAAATTAAATTATTTTATTTTTTTCAAATAGGCCTGCTCTTTCGAATCGACGTGTCAATATTAAGAAACAACGTACCTATACGTTGCAGTGTTCAAAACTTAGGAAATACATAAATAAATAAATAAATTACGTAATCCTAAAATGATACCTACAGTGGATAGAAAAATTTATGATATGATCCATACAGTTTCATATCTATAGGCACACGTACAAACGAAGCCGGAAAAAGGCGGGCTTTCAATAAAGCCGAAGTAAAGAGCACCATTACTCTCTGAAGGGGCCGGGTCAGGCGTCGGTCAGGTACAGAGCGAGATTAGTTTCGTTTCCTCATAGTATGGTGAAAGCGGAGATAAGTGGGATGACATACCTATTTCAGTCTCATCAGATTAAAAACAATTTTAGAGTTAATCACAAATGCTCACTCTGTGACTGTGCTCAATGTGTACAATTTGCAGGTGGTTGTTTTAGAAATTTGGCGCCAAGAAGACTGCGATTATGTAGTTGTTTGAATATGTTCTCAACTATAGTAATAAATCAAATCAAATCAAAAGTAATTTATTCTGTAGGGCACGGGCATTTAGACACGTCATTTACAACATATTGTCCTTCTGTGTTAAATATAAAATAAATTAGCTACTCCATAAACTACCACAAGAATTGGCCAAAGAAACCCAGAAACAAGTCTTGATGTCCACGCTAATTTTTAGATTTTCTCTAGTCCTATTTAAAACATAAAATAATATTTTTCAATTATCAAAATTCATTATGATGGTTTATTATAAGTAGTCTGAAATAATATCAACCAACAACAATCTACTTACTTTCCGCTACCATTTTTCCGTCACTAGATAGAAGTTACTAATAACCATTAAGACATTTCCTTAACACAAGCTAATCCAAAAACAAAGTTACCAAAAACCACAGTGTAGATAGATCACGCGAAGAACGCCGAATAAAGCAAAATTCGCAACACAGTAGCTCTGCCTGTGCCGAGCACAATAATTGAGTTTGGGAATGCGACGACACGGAGCTCGTCCCAATTCGATTCGGTTTCTATCTCTCAAGTAGATTTGTTGGCGCTCTGTATTGAATAGGGAATTGTACTAAAACTTAATAATGTTGTGAGATGTAAAAGTTGCATTTAATAGCATATTATGTAATTGAGCATTATGTTTGACAAAATCTTCTACGGTAATAGCTTCGTGGATATCAGTAATATTATTATATTTTGAATCTTATTTTTGCAATATAAGGTTAAATTTTTTGCTGGCGACTATTTTAGACACCACCCAGCTAAATAATTCGAGTGATTTGTGATTCAAGTCATGATATCCATATTCCGAATGACTTCTATTCTAACTTAAACAATAACCACGTACTTTTTCTACCCATAATGGAACATAAAAATCAATCACACTGATTAAAAAACAAAAAGTAAAAAAAGTTTTTGGCCTGTGTCGAACTTTCTGTATTGGAAGCCGACACAGCCAACTTTTGAGATTGTTTTACAATATACGAGTCTCAAATGTAAAAAAATCTCAAAAAGCTATCATCTAACATCAGGTGACCCACTAGCTTGTTTGTCCTCCTCTATCATAAAAAAACTTCCATTAATAAATTCTTTAGACATTAAAAAGCTGGACATTTACGCTACAGGCCTGAAATGTTACATAATTATGTTAGTAGCTTACAACAGATCTCTCCGAGGTATACAACTTGCTAGTTCTAGGAAATTGCTACTGTTATAACTTCGTAGTTTCAGATTGCAAGCAATCTAGATCAATTTTAAGTTTGGCGAATTGGAATTTATAATATTAGTTTTGTTTGTAATTTGTTTTAATTGTTTCTACAAATACCTGATCACAACTGTCAAATTCTTGTAATTAAGGGGAATGTTTGAAATTTCTAAAGATCTGAATAGCATACATACATTAATACAGAAACAAGAGACTAAATTTATTTCAACAGCTCCATTAACGAAATCACAGCATCTGATACTTTTAGTACCATTTCCGTTTATATCTAAAACGACCACATTACTTTATAGTGCAACTGGAAACAATGTTAAATATTACGATACCATAAAGCTGAAACGGCTACTGATGTAATATTTTTAGTGAAGAGAAATGAAATATGCCTGTTAAAGAAATGCAATTCCTTATTATTAAATGATTACTCGAAATTTTATTTATCAGTAGTTTTCATATGTTTTATTAAATTACAAAGTTTCATAACGATGATGATACAAATTATGCTCAAAAAAATTCAGAATTAATGCTAAACTCAGTTTATGTGTCCAGAACAAACATACATAAGTTAATAAGGAGCTTGTAGTACAATGGTTTCTTTTGTTAGCCTTGTTGTTTAGTCAAGTTCAAAATACAATGCTGCTAACAAGATTTAAGCAGTTAATCTATGTTAAGTAGATATACATGATTCAGCAAATCCGCTTACAATAGACGTCAAACTAAATATCATTATTCTGTATGAAGTTTCAGCAAGGTCAACTGTTGAGATTGAAAAAGAAACCATGTTGTATCTTATAAAGACTTTGGTAACAGTTTCTTTATTATTAATTATCATATTATGAATATCCTACAATAGCGTAAGTAAATATTATAAATGTGAATGTTTGTCAAATGTTTTATTTTTTTTATTCAAGTAAATCTCTACGGATTTGCTTGAATTTTGACACTCAGACAGGTAGTATTTGAACTTCTCGTTAGTCACGGGTACAACTAGGTGCCTAACCTTACACGTTCGCTAGCTTTAAATTAAAGAATTTTCATAGATTGACGGCCTCCGTGGCGTAATGGTTACCACGCCGGACCGACCCAGGAGGTTTCGGGTTCGAATCCCAGTCGGGTCATGAAAACGAACTTTTTCTGATTGGCCTCGGGTCTTGAGCGTTTATCTATATATGTAATATGGTATCGTTGAGTTAGTATCCCATAACACAAGTTTCGAACTTACTTTGGGGCTACCTCAATCTGTGTGATTTGTCCCTAAATGTTGTCCCTTTAAATAGATCGTCTCCCATGTGAATAGGAATGCGACAAACTTTTGCATTGCAACTTGCAACAATGCAACGCTTTAAATAAACGCACAAAATTACATCAAATTCCATAGGACCCTACAAATTTGATTTAGTTTTGTGAAATAAAATATTAAACGGAGAGTTGTTGCAGCACTTTAATAAGCTTTAACTGTTCAGTTTATTGTTTATATTTCTCCTTTTAAACTGGCTTCATTAAAACTTTTGTTATTACAAAAATCTCGTTTTGCTAAACCTTGCTTTAAAAAAAATTATATTCCAGATTTAAAATTAAACATTTGTGCTTAGCCTTTTTAAAATTTATTTCTAGCTTTGCAGACTTGTTTTCCGACAACTATTTACTAGAGAAATAGTTTTCAGGAAGTAATATTTATGATTTTAAATCCATAACGTTTAGTACGATTTTTTTATTACTATAATAATAGTCTTGACATAATCTGTACAAATACGGGAAACTAGATTAGTGCAGAAACACGAAAATGAAGACAAAGTGAAAATGTATTTTTTTTAAATGCTCAATACAATAAAATATTTTATAAATGAAAGATTTAAATATTAAATAATACTATTAAATGGCGTCAAAACACTAAATAATAATTATGAAAATTAATCAAGACAAGCCCACCACACATTCCCACCGATGTGTCTCCTGTGTAGCCAGGATCAACAACGGCGACTTCAGATTGACAATAAGCGATGAGGCTTATTGATGTTGCGGGGGAGAAACTACAGCTGTCTTGGAACTCACAACGAATTTAATCAAAAAGAAGATAATCGGAGTAGGAAGTATTGAAAGGACTTCCCTCCTTGACAACTACGTGAGAGACAGCAATTTGAAGCAAAAGGCATTATACCTTAATTAATCAAGAACAGAAAAGAAGACCCCATACATTTTAGGAAAATGACCGAAACTAGGAACACCATTACGTTTAGGTTAAAATTAAAATGGAAGTCCACCTTATTGCGAAAACTTTACAACACTGGCAAATAGCCCAGCCGGCTCCACATTAAATTTTTCTTTATTGAAGTCCGGCAGTTGTTAAATAAATTTTTTATAGCGTATAACTTGAGAAACATTTCTAATGATTGCATTTTTAAACGAGGCCTTTAAAAATAAATATTTTTGCAAAATTCGCAAATTTTTAACTCGAAGCGTTTTCGCTTTTATTAAAATTGTTCTCATTTACATAATACACGCTGGCAAGTTTCACGTAAGTAACTATTATATGGAAAGGTAAATGGCCATTTTAAATGTCACGAACTTTCAAATATCTACACTGAACTCCCACGAATAACAATATAAACTCCCACGAAATAATAACTAGGACAATTTAATCACACAAAATAGTTATGCGATGCTAATTTATTTTTTAATGGGATATTTTGACATAAATTAACATAGAGCATTTTTCAAAGTGCCCTATCTCCTACATACTTTCAGTTCTAGGTAACCGGTATACCAATTGCCAGCTCTAGACTCTCGCGAAGTTGAGAAAAAGAAAGTGTAGACGGCCTCTTCTCGGTCTTTAGTTTTCCTTAGTTTACTCATTTCGTATCTAACTTCACTTCGCTCAATTTTCCGGGAGTGTATACCTGACATAACAAAATCAAGTATAATTTTTCCTCTTCAATAGCATCTTCTGGGTTTGCAAAAAAAAACACATGTACCTAGATTCAGCCTATAGAATACAATTTATTCTTAAGCACTATTTGGGTATACTGTCATGTAGAACATTTAATGGCTCGACTCCAACTAATAAGATCTGTAGTTCATTTGTGTTCCCCACAATTTTGTACCTATTCAACAGGAACACTTACACGAAAACACTTTGTTTTCAAAAATGTATCTTACCTAAATTCTAAGGCTCACGTAGAAGACTCTACCAATCCTAATAGATTACGAAACAGGATAACATTATGAAGAATATAGCCGAGCAAAATCTTCATTAAGACTGTATTATTCTAAATCGTGCGTTCAACTGTTCATTGTGTTTTGTACTAAATCCTGCTCCTGCCTTTTAAACAGCCTTCAGCATCTTAGTAATCTGATTAGAATGTACATCTAGATCTATGGAAATTTGAGTGCGTTTTATGGTAGGTAGTATTATTAAATTTAAACGGATGAGACTCAGTGTCGTAGCGGGAACGCCTAATGGCTTGAGTGAGCCTGCTAACAAGATCACGGGGTTCGTTAATTTGGCCGTCCCCACCTCACTAATTTCGGCGTGGGCATAACTTCAAATTAAATAATAAACTCATGGGACTCACTGATTTCGAAACGGAAAACAATTTACTTTACTTATGTTACGTCGTCATTTTAATATTTAAAATTTGAATAAGAACATAGGTACAGTTAATGTTACATAGAATCGTATTGTTTTGTACAGTTAAGTGATTGTACTGTTTCTCATTTGAAATATTGGTGAGTTTCATTATTATTTTTTTACTTTTTAATAGTTCTAAACTTCTAACTTGCGCTGCGCTGTTTCTTTTGAAAATATAAAACAGAAATAGTTATTTGTTATGCAAGGCTGCAAAGTTGTTTTTTGGCGCGAGTACTTATATTGAAACCTGAGCTAGCGAAGGATTCTAGGATTGAACCACGAGCGAAGCGAGTGGCTCAAATATAGAATCCTGAGCGTAGCGAGGGTTTCAAAGGTACGAGACGCAGAATAACTTTGCCGCCGAGCGTAACACACAACTTTTCACCTCACTACTGCGAGAAAGTGTTTGACGACCTCCGTGGCGTAATGGTTACCACGCCAGACCGCCACCCAGAAGGTCCCGGGTTCGATCCCCGGTCGGGTCATGATGAAAAACGATCTTTTTCTGATTGGCCTCGGGTCTTGGATGTTTATCTATATATGTATTTGTTATAAAATATAATATCGTTGAGTTAGTATCCCATAACACAAGTTTCGAACTTACTTTGGGGCTAGCTCAATCCGTATGAATTGTCCCTATATATTTATTAAAAAAAAAATGCTAAGTGCAAGAAAAACGCAAATAATAAGTTTATGAAATAGGTGTTTATTTTTTTTCATGCGGTGTCGTGCTGGCCAGTTCGATTATTCTAAAAATAAGGTTGGCGCACTGGCATGAAATAAGTATTAATGCATTTTCAGAGGATTGGCGGTATACAAAATTATTGAATAGAAAGGTTCGAATTTTAAAAATTCTTTCCACGCTAGGGCACAAAATGCACTTTGGCGCTCAGATTTCGAATGACAAACAGATTCTTTCCGAGCTTGTGAGGTGAAAATGGTATTTTCCATCGTAGTTTAAAAAAATCTGAAATAATAGCCCCAAAACACTTTATAATAATTTAATTAATTTTTCAATTAATCTTTTTATGTCTGACCATAACCTAATCTCGCACCGAAAAAACAGAAACCATAACGAAGAAAACAGAGATTACAAAGAGTTTTTCATTTCTACAAACACATGGCGGGCGGAATGGAGCTCACGGCGGATTGAAGCCACCATTATTAAGTTTTAATGACGCCGACCACAATTCCAGACCCCGAAGCGATAAACAAAGGATAATGGCCTTTGTGTCTCGCGTAATAAGATAAATAACCGCACTGGCAATCTTGCGGCGAATGTAATCTCGAGCTGTGAAATTAAATATGAATGAAGAACTGAGGATGCAGATGTGTACAAAAAAAAAAAAACGCGGTTTGGCTTGCAGTCTGCAGCGTTTATAGATTTTTGTATTCAAAAGTGGTTTGTTGCATGATTTTCTGACTTGTTGTTCAGCATAAGCGGAAATCTAACATAACGGTGGCAAACGTTGAGTAAACTTTTTAACCGAATTAGTAAACCAGCGAGGGCTTAACAAAACCTGTTTTCTCACTTTTTTATTACATTTAATACTTCTGGAGAACGACAGTGACAAAAACAGAGGTAATTGTTAATGAAGCTATTATTTGTGATTCATCAATAACAATACCCCCAAGTTTGATACGACTTTTTAATTGTTTTCTGTTAGATGTAATTTACAGCGTTTATCAATATTATGAGAAACAACGAGATAACATGAGTAATTTGGATGTTCCTCTTGTAAAACTTAACCTAAATTTGGAATAGGTTACATATTAACCTTAGTTTGGAATAGGTACATAATTCATAAGTTGTCTAAAAATAGCAAACATATAAATTTTATGATACAAAATATCTCCTCTCATATAAAGTTAGTATAAAAAGAAAGTTTTTCTTCGCTTCGACCGTAGAAAAGTTTGTTTTCATAAATTATTACAGTAGATATTTATCCACCTTCGAGAATAACAAGTTCTACAGTCTTTCATAAAATAATTGAAGCGAATAAAGTAGTCTTTGGAAAGTATTTTTCACTGGATGGATGGATCTACCTTTCCTTATACATAAAAGGTGCTACAAGGACATCTCCTCGACGCAAGACACGGCCTAAAAAAAAGGCTATAAGTGTTAAATACACAAAACTGGACAGTCAAAGTTAGTGTTTAATCTATTTATAATAATCTACTCAGGGTTGAATGAAACTATCATCACTTTGGAACAAAACCACAATTAGTATCCATTAAATAGTTCTCTATTGTGTTAGTTTAATTAAAACTTTCAAAGCGTCTAAAGCGTATGCGCTAAATACGTTATCGAAGCCAGCTATTTGTTTAAGCGGAATATGTTCTGACGTACCTATCGATTTTGTTTCTATTATTTGTAGTAATATCTTTTTAATTAAATACGATTTGAATTCCTGAGAGAGACTGTTGTAGTTTTTGACTAGACTTAGTGTTGGTGCACACGGTTGAGGAGTCCACAACATAGTTTCTGGGTCTGCGTAATGTATTTTTCTATTATTATTGTTCTTAGTATAAACTGACCCACTGCTGGGCAAAGGCTTCTCTACCCCCTGTCTATTGATGGACGTAAAGGATAGTTCTACGTGAAAATCCATCACGCTTGTCCAATGCGAGTTGTTGAGCAGAAGGCCACTTAACTAGGCCATTAGTATTTGAAATACCTTCCGACGCCACCCTAAGTTGGTACACGGGTCTTGCACCAACTGTCCACTTCCTTAGTGGCTAGTGTAGTCAAGTGAGCTGTAAATTAAAACACTTCTTCCAAAAGAACAGAATCGAGGACGCACGTATCCGTTGTAAAAAATAAAATTTGGCAATTTCATACCCCCACCATAAAACTTTTAGCAAAAAAACAGAGTCATCTAAATATATGTCATGTACAAACCGCTTTTAATGTCATGGATGTATAACATTTTAAGGATGTTTTTGATCCCGCATTTCAAGGCTCGAGAATTTAACCCAATGTTTGTTATGAGAAAATATTTCGTGTATGTTAAATAAAAAATGTTTTATATTATAAATTCTCATAATGCTAAAGCTCACAAAATTAGGAGAAAGACACACAGAATTACTGATTTGCATACCATTTTTTCGGCCCCTTGAACATTAACTGTAGGTTACCACGTTCACAGTTGATGTATTATTTGTAGGACATCTGAGAACTCCACGTATAATGACGACCATTGTCGAAACTTTGGTATTCGTACTTTCTTATAAGACTTCGATAATCGTGTTCGTACTTGATTGATACATCGAACCATCTATGTATGATCTATGTTCTATCGAGCCAAATGGTAAGTCGAGGTTTGAACGAGACGATCTTTTAAATGGTAGCCTAACATGTGCACCTATGTGAGAACTCCACAGTAATCTAGGTAAAAAAAAATATATTAAAAATGTTATAAACGTTTCTTGATTATAGTAATTATAAAAATGAAATGTTGCTTCAGTGCAGCCACACGCACCAACGATTTTAGAGGCGTCATGAAATTTTTAATTTAATTAATAAAATTGTATCCATAAATTAGATTAAAAATTTAAAAACGTGTAATATTTCCAAATGTACTTAATAAAATTGTATCCATAAAGTACATTTGGAAATATTACACGTTAAGGGAAACTTTATACGGATGAAGAAATACGTAAATGTACGCCCATAAATCACAGTAGGATAGGCAAAGACAAGCACTATTAGTTGTGGATCTTTTATTATTAAATGAATAAATATGTAGGGAATCAAAGTAAGTTTTTTTTTTTTTGACAATGTTGTGCAAGCTAGTGAAGCGCTAACGGGATACGCTTTACCAGCAACATTGGTTTTACGTGGGTGAGGTGTCAACCCGCCGCACAACCCCCGAAATGCTGGAGGACCACACCCGTCGTTGGTCAGCGAGTCCATCGGACTTAGCCGGTTAGTGTAGCTAGGCTGTACTACCGACCATTCCCCTATCCGCCACCTTGGGGATGCTCCCCTACGCTGTGAGGGCCAGCGTGGGGGTCCCAAAGTAAGTTTGAGACTTGTTATGGGATACTATCTCAACGATACTATATTTTATAACAAACAGATATATAGATAAACATCCAAGATACGAGTCTAATCAGAAAAATATCGTTTTTCATCATGACCTGACCGGGATTCGAACCCGGGACTTCCTGGGTGACTGTCGGGCATGGTAACCATTACGCCACGGTGGTCATCATTAAACTTTATTATCATCTTCATCAGTCATAAGATCACTGCTGAATTTAGGCCTCCGTCAGACGTTTCATGATTCAATTATGTACATAGTACCTACACATAGTCACGGTTTTGATTATTCCATTGTCTATACTAATATTATAAAATAATCTATACTAATATATACTAATATTATAAAAAGGAAAGATTTGATTGTTTGTTTGTTTGAATTGAATAGGCTCCGAAACTACTGGACCGATTTCAAAAAATCTTTCACCAGTAGAAAGCTACATTATCAGGGAGTGACATAGGCTATAGCTTTTCCCGAAATTCAATGTGGTTCCCATGGGAACGGGTCCGGAACTTCACGTGGACGGCTAGTATGTAATAAACTACACTGGGCGTCAAAAGTAAGTAGTACAGTTTTAAAATTGCAATATCTCCTAAACTACAGAAGCTAGACCTTTCAAATAAAAAAAGTTAAAAGACAATTTCATTTCATTTAATAAAAACGTCATGCATAATATCATTTTTTAAAGATTGACTGAAAAAAAAACTTAATAAACAAAAACACTCTTTTTTAAACTGTTGGCTTGTACTTTTGTTTTTTATTGTTTTCTTTATTTCTGATAAATCAATTGCAATTCAAAAGCAAATGTGTCTTCAGCGAGTAAACGTCACTAATCATGCCTCTTTCACCAGAAGAATGTGCAAGAATCATAACTTTTCTCGAAGTAGGCATCAGTATGCGTCATACTGCAAGAACGGTGGGTGTAACTCTAAGAACGATCCAGCAAGTAAAGCGAAGGTACTAAGAGACTGGAAACCATCTAAGGAGACCAAGTAATGGCAGACCCAGGTGCACTAGTACCGGAGAGATCGCTTAATTGTCTCTACTGTGTTAAGAAATCGTCACCTTAATGCAGTTAAGGTCCAGCAACAGCTTCTTCAGTCCCGAAGAGACTACGTTAGTGAGAGTACAGTGAGGAGAAGACCTTGCTGAAGCCAACCTGAAGTCGTACAGGCCAGCAAATGGCCCCAAACTTAAGACAGGGCATCGAGTAGCAAGACTACGCTACGCCCGTCAACACGTACAATGGGACGAAGAAGAATGGACAAGAGTTTTGTTCACAGATGAGTCTCGGTTTTCTTTATTCACTTCCGATGGAACGCGGAGAGTATACAGGCAACCTGGTGAGCGATACATTCAAGGTTGCATCTCGGAAAGAGTTCAATACGGCGGGGGCTCTGTACACGTATGGCCTGGCATCTCTTCAGAGGGTCGCACAGAGCTAGTGGTCACAGAAAATGGCAGTCTGACTGGTGAAAGATATGCATTAGAGATCCTTATCGAGTATGCAGGGCCATATTTAGTAAATATGGGTGATGGAGCGATACTAATGCATGATAACGCCCGGCCACACACCGCTCACCTCGTACAAGAGTACATTCAGGAGGTTGGCATCAGCTTGATGGCTTGGCCATCAAGAAGCCCAGATCTTAACCCGATTGAACACACTTGGGATGAGCTTGGGAGGCTAGTCAGAAGACGCAGACCACCCCCCGCCACCCTCAGGGCTCTAAAACAGTCCCTGATAGAAGAATGGGTGAATATTCTCTAACACCGCCTCCGAAACTTAGTGTTCAGCATGCCAAACCGGCTCGAAGATGTCATCAGAGCCCGAGGCGGCAACACAAGTTACTAAAGTGGGAACAAGGCCCAAAACTTAAAAATTAAGTTCTTGATAGTTACTTCAAAATGGTTAGCTTTTTAGTTTTTTCTTAATTTTCAGTGTAAAACTTTACTAATGCTAAATAAAATATTATTTTTTGAAAACTTTGTTAAATTTGCTATAAAATTACTTTTATTTCAAAACTCTAACTTCTATAGTTTAAGAGTAATTGCAATTTTAAAACTGTACTACTTATTTTTGACGCCCAGTGTACATAGTATGACGTAAAATTGTTGCCAATGTGAGTGCGTAATTGGTACCATTATGTTTTAATATGTAGATGTATAGAAATACTAATTCTGATAATGTAAATATAGGCCTGTCCCGGCTTTGACTAGGTTACTAAATTTGCTGAATATCATCAAAATTTTGCCTAATTTGCATGTAAAAGCCGATGTTTATTTTGTCTAATTAATGTAGGTACCATTTAATTAAACAGTAAAATAATTTATCAAACATAGTGCTTCCAAATATTCTCTTCTATAGAGTGTCAGCAAAATTATGAAAATCATTATCTTTTTGACAAAAAGAAGATATAATTCTTGATAGTTTCTTAAGAACTACTAATATCAACAAAAAATAGTAGCACAATATCTAAAAACAGTATTCAATCTCCATTAGTTACCTAATTTGCCACAGCTCTTCATTAGCGAGTACGTGATGCCTTGAAAGCATCCCTCGGGTCGGAGACAAGCCAACTCGTGTTCGTGATCAAAACGCGACTCTGTAACATCTGCCTCGCTTCAACTAATTTGCATTTACTATGCTCCGTTTCTAATGCCTAGGTATTATGTTTTTTTATTGTTTACTAGAGTTAGATACTTTTAGATAAAGACTTGATATTCAGTAGTTATTCATTCAATTTTAAATCTTTTAACGAACGTCATAGGTCCCCAAAGACACTCAAAAAGACTTCATTCCTTCTGCGACGGATTTTATTATTTTGAGACAGATATCCTCAATTTTTTCATTTTATGTTTTTCCTAATATTACTGTATTTTCCCTGTATAAGCTAAAATATCTTTAAAGAAAGTGCACAATGCTACAATGAAAAATAATCCTCGCTTGAAAGCGTTCCGATTGTAAGGTTGTACTTGTTCCTCTGTGAAAAGTCGGAACAACAAGCGAGTTTCTTACACATTTTCAGACAAGTTGAAAAAATAATAACATTAAATCCATACAGGGAACTAAATTAATAAGGACTTTGAAATAGTCGTTTAAATAGCAATTTATTAAACACCATCATGGTTTATGGCTATTTTTAACGAAATAATTGAGAGTGATTGAATTTTGACAGGCCCGGTGGTCGAGTGGCTAACAATGGCCACTTTATCCCAAGGGCCGCGGGTTCGAATCCTGCTCAAGGAGAACAGTTGTGTGCATGAACATGTTTGTGTGACTTGGTTTGGTTGTTTTCTGTATAATAAGTATTTCTTTACAAAAAAAAGTATTTATGTAAATTTACCAGAAATCTAGTATCTTAAGTAGTTAGGTTGGAACTAGATGGCGTTGTGTGATTTGTCCAAGAATATTATATTAGTGTCTGTCATAAGTTAATTTTTTTATCCCGATTTCGCGTGAGAATACCGGAAAATCCTTTCTCATCGGATGCCTTCTTCGTTATACCAAGAACACGCCTTCCAAGTTCCAGGTCTCTACGGATTAGCCGTTTAGTGTCTGTGCGTTGATTTGTCAGTCAGACAGTCAATCATTTATAGGTATAGATAGATAGCTATCTTATGAGAATGAGAATCATCTGAGTCTCTAGAGAGCACGCAAGCGTAAAATCAATTGCAAATAAAATCTTACAATTGCAATGCGTTTCTGACATACAAACGCAATACAAAGTTGTGTAATGCTTGACTATACCTTGATTGGGTTTGAAACTAGTATCTCAGGAAGAGATAATGGACAAACTTGTGCGTTGGAAGACGATATCTTCGAGCATTAAACTACGCCTGTCCACACGCCCTAGTTTCACCGAGCTAGTTTTCAGATCGATTTACAAACTTCGGTTTTAGTTGCGGCTTCAGTTTGCAATCGGTAAGCATGTTCAACTTTCTATGAAGAAAACATAACATTTCTTCAACCTACCGGTATCCCATTTGAAAATTTAATTAGAATTGGGTAGTGTCCGTTACCTACCCTAAGGATTTCGAGAAGATGCTGTTTTTGAATCTAAAAGCATTTCTGTGACGTTCTTTCGACCAGCAGTCTTTCTTCATACGGGTCGACGTAAATATTGTAGTGCTGTAACATTCAGCGCTATGTAAGCACATAATACTCCCATAGTACCGTAACCATAATTTATCAAAGAGTAATGTGTTCCAACATAGCTTTGTGCTTTGACCATAAAGTGCTTGCGACGCGGTGAACCATTTACGAAAACATCAATTCTCACATGTACTGCCAGCAGTATAAATATTTTATCATTTTAGTACCAATGTTGATATGTTCACTCAAAAGAGCTCAAAAGTCATCAGTAATTATTTTTAGTGACAAGTAACTAAAGTGAAAACCTATCGCACTCCTAGATCAAAATTAGGGAAAGATGATGTTTTGCAGGAAGAAATACCTATTTTTAGCTTTTTGGCCCTTTCACGATTTTGAGTTGTCCTAGTTTTGATCTAGGGGTGCGATATTCATAGTAGTGCCACAATATATTTATTTAAAACAAAAATACATTTCTTTTCGTCTTTTATTCTGGCAAAATTTCGAAAAGGCTAAATAACATTATCATCAGTCGAATAGAAAATATTAAATCGTATCCAGATACTCTGATAAAAGTTACGCTGTAAGTAATCGCTCCCCGAGCAATAGCTCAGTTGGCACTCCGCCAAGCTGCAGCTAAGAACAGCTTATTCTTTATAAATTACGCTATATTCATTTGTTAAATGAAGCTTAAACTTTAATGGAGTGTCACTACATCTACACATTATGATAAAATTGCAAACTTATCCTGACCGCGTAGAGTCAAAAAGGCATGAAAATGTGTGCCACGACGTTGAATAGATAATTTTTGGAATGATAGAGAACATTTATGAAATGAGCTATTTCAACCGGGGAAGTACCGTCTCAGAGAATATCGGCATGAAGCAGCGTTTCGTTCGATGAGTGAGAGAATGGTAGCAAATTGAAAATTTTACCAAAATGCCATTCTATTACATGATACAATATAGACTGGATCTGTAATGTATGCAGTAATCAATGAACACTACTCTGGCTCGTATCCCTTCTTCCTCCAGCCGTATTGTTAGTCTCCTTTCCGTCATACCTTTAATTGTTATGCTACACCAAACATGGAATTAATATTTGCAGTTGTGCACAAATTGTCTGTATCCAAACGATATGGTATTTTCCAACAAAAGAGGAAGCATTTTATGAAATTAGCACAGGAGAGAATTAGGAGCAGCCCGTCTGGGGCAGGACCTCCACCTTATAGAAGATCGTAGCCAAATAGCATTGGTCTCGGCCATTCAGTGTTCCTACGATAAAGGTCTCCAGAGCTCCACTTGGGGGGGTTGGGAGGGCTGGCAACGCGTGAGTGATACCCCCGGTATTGCAAGCGTCTATAGGCTGCGGTGATGCTTACCATTAGGCGGGCCGTATGCTTCTTTGCCAACTTTGTGTCTTTCATAAACAAACGTTCAACTAAACAAACTCTTCAGACACAATGTATATATAGATTGGACATGACATGTAATAAGATCATTTACTACATTCCTAATTCTTCGAGTGTTTGTCAACATAATGTACGGTAAGGTCCAGTACATTTTACGATCAAACATTCGACCTACAGTTATGAGAAGCAGTAAACCTTCAGAAAGCAGAAATCTCTAGGGAAAAGGGAACTTTACAGTTTACGACCCAACGCGGTCTATTAAAGGGCTTTTCAGAAAGTGGTTTTTATTACGAAACGTAGCTATTGTTGCTGTTATTTACTGAGTTAAAGCTGGCTATGAATTTTTCAATTACTTTCCCTTTCCAATTATTTATTGATTCGTTTCAACGAGTTCTCCGAGTTGATTAATTAAATCCGTTGTACTTTTCAATCAGTGATTGAATTACTATATTTTTGAACTTTTAGTAGAAGCCGATGGATGCTGAAGTTGCAAATTACTTTGTCTCCATAAAGATACTCTCTTCGTATGTCCAAATATAATCGCAACCAACTAAGTCCAATTATTTCATAATAGAGTGATGAAAAACCCCAGTATACCAACATGAATTTTTGATTCAGATATTTAAAAAAAACTTTGTAAGCACTTGACCACCTTTTATAACAACTACCTAATACAGATTAATATATGACAGACAGAATAATAAAATCTCTATGACCTACGTGATCTTAATAATGGTCTCACAATACATTTAAAAATTGCAACTAAATTGAATTTTGCACAATATGGTACTTATTATCGAGGTGGGATAACCCTTGGGAGCTGTCGCCGGGGCGCGTGAAAGCCTCCGATAAAACCTTCACTTTATATCCTGCCTTCTAAAGATTACCGCAAATAGCTTCCGTGTTCACATGCAAAATATGAAAGTATTTTGTACCATCACAAATTTTATAAGTACTCTTTGAAAGGTGTTTAGGAAAATTACATAAGTTTTCGTATAACCAAAGCTTTTCAATAGAATGTGATCGTAACATATAAATAGTGTAGATGTTATTACATTTTATTTTGAGAATGACAAGACGTATTCTAGTTAAAGTCATTATATCGAACCGATAAATTGATTTAAAATTACATAAATTGTATGAAATCTACAAAAATTTCGATAAAAATTTGACTTTTTTGGTTGAGTGCAAAATCATAGGATACTGAGAAAGCGATCTTTGCCTGACGTTGTTTTTATATAGTGCAGCCGCACAAAAATGTGGAACTCAAACAGAATGCGCCATTATTAGTCCACCAAAGGAAGGAATCTCAGGAGAGAAAATTCGTGTAGTAGCGAATTTTGACATATTTGTAGGAAATGGTGTTTTAAACAATATACTAAAAGTACTGATTGGTGGGGGTGGAGCGACGGAGGGACGGGGGGTTTAAAGGTCCCGGTTTTAGTTTTTCGTAAAATCTCGTAAATGGTAGCCTATATGAAAAAATGTTTTTCTACTTAAATAAGCTACATAAAATTCTCTACCAAAACTACGAAAAACAAACTTATATTATCTATATCAAAGTCCTTACTGACTGACTTAACTATCATATCAACGCACAGCCCAAACCGCTGGGTCTAGAAATTCCAAATGGTTACATGACACCAAGTCCTTTACCCTCAATTAATAATAATATGACAAGTAATGTCATCATTAATTACATATAATGCAACCGGATGCGAATGGAATTATTCGGACAATCCCATTGTTTTCACTCCCATAGAAATTTAACTTTCTTTGATGATTGTATAAGATTTATTAGATTGTAAAAGAGATAGATCATAGCATACACGTTGGTTAGAGCGAGATAGATAAGCGAGACCATTTTCCCATACACGCTATCGGACTGTATCGGCCTGACGTCAGTCGTGTTAAAAACAAATCCTACCTCAAACAATACACACAACAAACCTACATCGTTAGATAGGGATCCTAAAAACGTTGAGGGTGTGGGAAGATCATTTTCCGATACAATGATCCGTTTGCGAATTATTTACATTCAACGTGGCTATTTTCGTTTTGCACGGTGGTCCCCCCCCCCCTAACTCCGAAAGTCTTATGTTTAGAAACTTGAAAAAAATCATGGTAGTAGTCCATATAGTGAACCTACAAGGAAAACTATATCGGTTTAGTAAGCACTGCTAGTTACCGAGTAATAGCCGACGAACTTATGAAGAAAAATTTCTTTGACGAAAACGTACCGTAATAATAAAATAAAAAAAATATTTTATTAATATTAATATCTTTTTCATCATATAGTGTACTCTAGGTTTTGACGCAGTACGGTAATAATATAAAATGCATCGTATATTTTTATATGAAAACATCAAAGCTAATAAAAAATAGAGAGGAACCAACGCGGAACCAGGTCATATAGTGAAGCGTGTAATCTGATTGTGTGTCCGAACGAAAGGATCGAAACGCTTTGTAGAGCTGCCTGTAGCGTGTCCTGAACTAATTAAATTACCACCGACGCCGGTGACCTAATGTGCTGGTCGGTTAGCTCAAAACATATAAACGGTATAGTGAACATGGATAATATGCATTTAGCTGAACGTACTGTAAAATATTTAGAGGTAATGTCGACAGCCAGAATTTGTGTTTGTCTTGAGTTATACACATACATTTTTTTACATCTTACTTTGCAATAGCTCTGCAATATGAAAAGCTGAAATGAAAATCTAATCTTCAAGCCAAGTTTGATAAGTTACTGTCTGCTTGAATGAATTCAAAGTAAGCTTCGAGAAATAATCTTCTATTTGAATATCGATCTAACTGAATACGCTTTAGCCTAGAAATCCCAGAATAGATAGGTACTTCGATTTTTAAACCGGAGAATAGTGTAATTCCAAAGAGCCGCCTATTCATTCCTGGCTTTTAAGATTTCTCGCTCTTAAACCTATCGCCGGAAAATTGTCTAGAACGTTTACCCTTTTCAACTTCAGAGAAGGAAAACGATTTCTTTCATTTTCTTTAAGGCGATACTTATATCACAAAACTTACAGTCGCAGTAAATATAAATAAGTAAGATAGAAAGTATTAAGATGGGTAAGGATGTTATTCTTATTATAATTACTTTTATATTTTCTACGTAAGACGTAAGGGCCAAAAATATAAGTCACATATATTGGGTATCCTTACCATATCGTCATTTAGTGGTTGTTGCATATTTGGCAAAGTTAGTAAAAAAAATTATTCACAACCGATGTATCTTTTGAGAAAATATCACTTACTTAATAAGTCAGAACAAAAGGAATTTAATGAAAATCGAAATAATAGTTTTTTCCCCTTTTTGTCAAAGCTTCTCTCCCTAACAGTATAACTTATCAAGTCAAGTAAATTTGCACAAGGAAAAAGGTTTCGAGCATTGTTATACGATTCAACGACCATGAAGATTTTAGTTAACTCAGGCTTTTACCTGACGTACAATATCAGACTTTATTTCATTGTCTTACATTACATCTTACGTTTTATTTTTTAGCTGACCTGCAAAACTTTTTCATCGTTTTCTTGTTTTGGCAACATTTGTCATTGATGTTCCACATCTATTAGTCGTAGTATGTTGTCTCACCTATCCCACCATGCTCCCCATCTCCGTCCTCCCCATATCTTCCCCCTCCTTCTTCCAATACCTCTCTCCATAATATTGTACATCTCGCACAGTTTTCTGTCTCATTCACTCATAAGATGAGATGTAAGTGTGATACATCTTATTAGTTTATTCGATGCTATCTTTTCATTAAATATTTGTTCCAGAATTTACGTAATAACAATCAAAATGATCATTATCAGTCTTACGCATGATAAGAATGATGATTTATATATGAAAAGCTCATAATATAGGTAGAAACTTCCTTGATACAAAATTACACGATGTAAATAATGATGTCATAGAATAAAGAAAAATTACGACTTGAACATGAACAGATAACTAAATAAAGACCAAGGAAAGGGAGGATTTACTAGCTATATGACAAGGCGTGATAATAAAGACGCTGAGAAAAATGGCCGATTGGATCGGCAAGTGTTTACGACAACCAGACCTATAACTGAGCGGTCCTCATTGGAAATACGCTCTGCTTGCTCACTCGTAAAATATCCATTAGATTTCATTACTATGGCATGGAAATGTAATTGAACGATTTGGTTTCTTTTAGATTTTGTAAATTTAAAATGGAGAAAACATGCCATTGAAGTGTTTTATGTGAACGGTGTTGATCGAGAATATTCTCAACTACGATTCAAGAAAATATGTTCAGCCGTTTAATAATCAACAGTTCTTTTCTAATCGATAATTTGTGTTCTTTAGTCGGGGGCTTTTTAAATTTAATTACTTGTTCAAGTCTACACGTTGAACGGCACTAAGCTCTAATAGAATGTGGTATCAATATCAAATAATCTAACTTACTACGCAATTTTAAATCCAATTTCATTTCCGAAGAGATAAACACATTACAAAACGCCTTGATCCCCACAAAAGTATTAAGAAGTTTTCCATCTCCTATCCGAATGCCCAAGTTGTGCCCACAACTTGTGGGTAGCGAATTCGATTAAGTGAACTTGTATTGGAGTGTTGTGAATGTCCAAAGAGGCCTTGAAGGATTAAATAGTTAGTTCCAATGCTCTACGTGGTGTTCCACATTCTTTAGTTGTTTTGTTTTGATTAGACCAAATTACAATTTGCCGTTTTTTCTATTAATTGTTTTGGGGAATTGATTTCAATTCAACTGATTCCACGTCATATATAAATGAACATTATATAATACTAGCTTTTCCCCGCGGCTTCGATCGCGTTAATGATAAGACTGTATAGATCTCGTATGACAACAGAACAACTCATAGCGCGACTTGTGGCGCCATCTGTTGACTGATACAGCACCCTCTATAGTAGATTTTTTTCCCCATTATAACGACATACTTTCACGGGATATAGCTATCTAGATAGCCTATATTGGGCTCTGTACCCCTAGCAATATGTATGCAAATTTTCATAATGATCGGCTGCTTAGTCAAGCCGTGAAGGAATAACAAACAAACTCACTTTCTCATTTATAATATTTGTAAGGATACATAAAATTCGTGTTTACATTAAAATAAATGTATTCTATATAAAATATTGAAACAGAAATTGTTCCTTTACAAAAGCTGTTCCATTTGTTTGGAATTTCAATAACATAATTTTTATTATTATTGTCAGAATCATAGTGGAAAAATATACCCAATGCAGTGAAAATATGCAGTGGTAATAAGTCAAAAAGTCGGTATTATTTTAAATCCAGTAGAAGTTTTTGACGTGGACAAGCAATTGTTGGATGTTATTTTAATCCTCGTAATAACGCGGCTTGTTTTCCACATGAATAAATGAACATACGTCATTAAAATCAAACCAAATGTGAAAGTTTTGATGTTTATTACTCATACAATGAATAATACCCTGGTATTGCTGATGTTCGTAGACGGCGGGTACCACTTTTCATCAGGCGGCCCTTACTTGTTTGTCGGACATAAGTCAAAACAAATAACAAAAACGGCTAGGTAGATTTGGTTAAAAGTTATAATAGTATACTACTAGGGCGATGAAGATAGATTTAAAGAAACGAAAATTTATAGACTAGGTACTCCGAAAAATACTTTATGCAGTTGAAGATGCAAGAACAACCCGTAAGACCCAGGATCGTGACCTTTCTCACTTAAATCTTAGCGTTCTTCTCCGATTACTAAGCATTCGCCGTAAATCGGATAGCCATCATCACCAAGTACTAACATAACAACATTACCCTTTCTTGGTCGAAATCCTATACATACTGGATGTCCTCTTAGTGATCTTAATAGTCGAATACAGTTGACCTCAAACATTAACTTTGGGTATCACTAAACGCTTAGCTAAGGTAAGGTCATAACCATTATCTAGTTCGTAAACCGAGTAATATTAGTGTGTAAGCGATTCATTAGATGTTTCTTGCTTTTCTTAGCTATCAAAATAAATATTACCAACTTTGTTTCTGCGAAAGGTTTTTAGCATCCTTTTAGACTTCGTTCGGCTTATTGACTTCCAAAGCGTCATCCCGTCGGGGGACCGCTAAGTAAAAATTTATTACTAGCTGACAATTTGATGTCTACAGTCTATTAGTTAATACCTAGTACCTACCTACACAGTTATGTTTAAATGTCTATAGCGGTCCCCCGACGTGATGACGCTTTGGAAGTATTAGGACTAACTATTATTAACTAATATAAATATTATATCATAAAATTAAAAAGTCGAATACGGTACATAATTATTATTTATTTACTTTTTAGAGGTTTTGAGTCGGGGGTTTTTAAAATTTTTAATTTAAGTTTTATTTGGCGTTTTTTATAGTTTCGTTCCTCTTTTATATTTTAGATATGTATGACAGGTATTGCGAAATATGTATGAGGGTATTGTGAAATAAGTATAAATGGTATTGCGACATATGTATGAGAGGTATGGCAATACCTCTCATACATATAAATATGTATGAATGGTATTGCGTGAAATATGTATGAAAGGTATTGAAAGTACTCGTCAAGACGTAACAAACTGGCCCAAACTCGATGGGGTTATGTCTTTTAATTACTGAGTACCTACCCATGACCATCTTACAGCTCCATCATCAGATCAGCTCCATAACTGTTTTAACAAATGTGTGTGACCAAGAGTAGGTCGAGCCTCGCTCGTTTCGCTCGCTCAGTTTTTCATGGTCACAAGCCAAACCTAACCAAACCCAGCAACGGCGGAATATCATATATAGTCATCCAGCTTCATCATCAAATCCTGCTTACCATTCTGCATCAAAGTACTCGTCAATACGGATCAAACGAGCCCAAACTCGATGGGGTTATGTTATGTCGTGTCATTACTAAGTTCCTATCGCCACCGTCCAGCTCCATCATGAGACCCTGGTTACCATCTGGCACCACAGTACTCATCAAGACGGATCAAACGAGCCCAAACTTGATGGGGTTATGTCGTTTAATTACTGAGTTCCTATGGCAACCACCCAGCTCCATCATCAGATCCGGGTTACCTCTAGCACCAAAGTATACAGATACACATGTCAAACTTATAACACCCCTCGTTTTGGGTCGATGATAAAAACATGGCGCGATAGCAATAAACATTAAGTATGACAAGCAAAGCCGCGAGCCCAGCTAGTGAATTATACCTAAAAATGAACTATTCAATGAGACCATTCCAATGAAACCAAACACGATACATCTACTGTAATTTGACGAGGAGTTGAGTATACTGCAGGTTCCAGATGATGCTGCAGCATCAGATCAAGTTTACCATATTCTTGCAATATCATGACAGTAACAGTATACCAAATTTCAAATCGATCTAACCAGTGGAAGTTGCTCATTTCCCTTCATCAAATAGAAAAAAGCTGGTGATCTTCAAACGGCTGAACAGATTTTCATGAATCATAGCTAAGAACACTCCCGCATAGGTCACCTTTCAAACAAAAAAAACTGCATCAAATATGGATCATCCGTTTGGTTGCTACGATGCCACAGACAGATCCACAGATACACAAATACACAAATACACACGTCAAACTTATAAAACCCCTCTTTTTGCGTCGGGGGTTAAAAAGGTAAAAGCAAAGGTAACTAACTAAAAACAAAAGGTTTGTAAGAGGCGTCACTACAAAAAGAATAAAGAACGTAGATTTTATGCCTCAGATACGTGCACTGAGAAGGGTGGAAAACCAGGAGAGGGGAATTTAAATGGAAATTCCAAATTCCAAATGGAGCAACTGAAAACAAAGGATATGTGTGCAACCCAGAGTTGTATAAATGGACAAGAATTTGCATATATTGCAGCATGAAAATTAAACCTTTCTCCAAATAAAGTTAGAATCATTTTGGTATGGCCACTCCGTATTTTTTGGGTGCACGAAATTTTCACTTCAGATTTTTACGATAAATTAAATTCATATTTTCTCTACATCTTGCTTTTTGATATTAACTGTAACATAATATTTCTTAAATAATTAAAGTGCAATATAATTTACATTAAGGTGATCGATGACACAAAACTCATACTTATCTCAATTAAAACCAATTCGTGACTCCACAAAGATGAACAAACAAATTCTTATGTACTTACTATTATAATTTTTCAGTATTTATTCGTACAAAATGTCCTGTCTGTGTTTTAGTATGTACACATACACACACAATAAAATTAGTAAGCATTGTTCGAAAATAATGTAAATGAGATAAAGTCATTTCAAATTCACCTTGTATTGTACTCAAAATATGCTTTTACATACATTTTAGATTTAGTTCAACGGTTATTCAAACAGCTAAATATCGGCTTTACTAAAGCACTACGCTCGATGTGTTTACAAACTGGACCTGACCATCGAACCAAAGCAGAAACGATCAAATATGCACGTTGCTCGTTTTTGGTGGTCAATTTGAAACTTCATGCATTTTGTAGAAAATTTTGTAATATTGCATTTTGTAAAAAAAATTATAATATTTTTGTATATTTATTTTTGACGAAACAATAAACCAAGGGATTTCTAGGCCGTCGTCATAATTTTAAAAGAAATAACGTTCGCTAAAGATTAATAGCGATTTACGTATTTCTTTTTTGTATTTTGATAAGATTAGAATACGCTTTATTTGCAATACACAAACAAGAGATACAGAAAACAGTAACAGTTACACACAGTGTATATGCAACAAGGCGGCCTTATTGCTGAGAGCAATAACCAAAGCTTCCATTACAAAAATACAAAAAAATAGGTTTATCGAAGATTGGGTTAGTGGGTCACCCAGTAAACAACCTCTACTTGCAATATCTTAGATATGATACCCATCATTTCCAGGACCAGTGTCAGTCAACAACATTCGCAATATTCAAGTAATACGTAATGGACAATGACGAATTTATAGGGGTTCTGTTTTCTCCATTTACACAATCCTAAAAAGAGGTTTATGTTACATCACATCAACCCAATAAAACACTCAATATTTGAATCAGGCCTATCCTCTTTTTATAACAGAATCGTGATCGATTTCCAGACCGCATTGCCTCTAGGTTCAATAAACACGTAGAAAATACAAATATAAACTCCTTTATGTAGAATCGAAGACATGCAATGAAAAATGTCATAGAGTATGACGGCGAAAAGATAACACGAATAGGTACTATGTGTATAAAATAGATTTCAGAAATAAAAATATATTTTTACGTAAACATACGGTATTTTTTTTTAGTTCTGGCGTCAAAAGCCTTAAGCAGACGAGAGTGTGGGGAAAGTGAGACGGATAGAGAAGTAAAAAGTGTCAACAAATAGTCGAATAGTCTCTTGATCACATTGTAATTATGCAATGTCTTTGCATAGTTATAATAAATTAGCACGATTACCTAGTAATACAGGAGAATCTTTTGTGACCAATGGAATGACAAGATAATCTGTACAGATATGTGATTAGTTCTGCTGGAAATCAGCAACACCATCTCTGTAATACAGGCTTGGCCTTCAACAGATTACCAGTATCCTTAATATTTATTGTAAGAAGTTAAGTTTCTGTACTTAAATTGAAGAAAATAAACACCTTTTTACATTTTTTTTTTATTATTTTACTTTACATCAATTCCTGTCCTAATGATCACACAATTGCGACGTAACTCACCATTACGTGAAAAAACAATGGTTAAAACATAATAAATAAAGTAGCAGCATCAAGAATATATAATACGTTTATGTAGTCAGGTGCTTTACACTTGCTATACAATTTTGGCTCTTATGACATAGAACATAAGAATGGTATAAGTCCAATATGTAAAGGTCGACCTGCTCTTGACTGTACAAGAAATCCGACGTAACTCGAAAAACGTTCCCCAAGTTAATTTGGACAAGTTCCACAGCTTATTACAAGTTAAATTGAAATTGTAAAGACCTGAGCCTATTCACTGCTGTGGGTAATTTAAGAGCAAAACTTTGTATTAAAAAAACAACCCCCGAGAGTTGCAACTTATGTTTAGATTTTTTTCTGCGTTCTATTATTAGCAAAAATAAAATCCTTACTAAAGCTTTGGTCTCGCGATCGCAACGCACAACGCCGCGGTATGCGGCATGCGGTGACGGACACATGTCATGATCGTATGAAAAACACCCCTCGCCGCTGACGCAGATTGCGACGGAACGAGAGCCCATTCTATACGTTTTTCATACGATCATGTGTCCGTCACCGCATGCCGCATACCGCGGCGTTGTGCGTTGCGATCGCGAGACCAAAGTTTTACTAATCACTTTTGTCTTTTTATTTTGCTTTGGTCTCAGTGGTACAAAACATTGTGTTGTTATTCCACACGGAAATACTACATTATACTACCTCCGTGGTTCCTCTACGTCCATGCTATCCTGTTACTCCTGGTTCAAAATGGTGGAGTGTTTTTTTAAAATAAGAAATGACACTTCAATTTATCTCGTATATGCAGATCTGTTTGGAACTCCAATGTGGTAGGTAGAGTTTTAACGAAGTATAGGTATCTAAAGATGTGGACACGAAGTCAGCGGCGGCGGACGTGGAGCTGCTCAAATGTATAGGTTGTATAAGTCGGGTCTCGATTACAGCGGTGCGGTGCGTATCCCTTTCTGGTGCGTCAAAATCAGCGACACACCAGAAAGCGATACGTTTAAGGGCAGGGCGTATTTTGCGCCAACGTTTGAATCTCAAATAACATAATGGTTGTCTACAGTGGTTTTTGTGTTTTTTTTGCAAAGTTTTGCTTAGCCATAAAATTTTTAATATTTTCATAATACATAAATTCTCGAATGGCGATTTTTCATTCTCGGTCGTACCCCAGCCGCAGTGTGCTCGCATTTTCTTAATATACTAAGCAATATTTTACTTACAAATTGTACTATATTTTACCCCAATATAAATTACAAATACACGATCGTAGCCGGTAACATGCAATGTAGCTGTTACTTATTGAATTTAACTCTGCTTCTACCTTACCGTGAAGTATGTTTTGCCGTCTCTCACGTTTGCAAAAGTCAATCTTGTACCTACTATCATTTTAATTTGTTTCTTATTAAATTCGTTTTGAGTGAAAAGATACAGTAGTAATTTTTTTCTTATGATGACTAGACCTACAATCCTACATAGATTGGGCTAGTATACCAATTATTCCAAAAACACCATTAGGTTATAACGACAATCATCAAAGTGATTTCTATATATTTTCCAAACAGAATTTTTGGATAATACCTACTTATCGTTTCTGTGTGGATTCCCTTGATTAAGTTTTAGAAGTTTGAGTTTTCACTGCAAAACGTCTACACTTTCGCAGATTGAGTACCTATTTCATATTAATTTTCATTTGCTTCTACGTTTTACTGAGAAGACAACTTTTTTTCTTTTTTAGGCACCCAAAAAATAACACAGATTATTTTCATCAGTCTGATACCTAATTTTAATAAATTATGTAGATTTTTTGCTCTAAACTAATGTTATATTAACATTGCGATATTGAAATGAGGTTTGTACCTTATCACCTTATATAGGTATAACAAACATACCTCAAAATAACATAAGTTGCTTAACCAAAACAACCTTCCCTTATATAACTTATCAGGGATTTAATTAACCGTATCTGTTTATTCTAAAGCTCAGTCCTGAACGTTATCTACCAAGTCACGTACGGGCACAAGGATTGCCGTGTACCCTACGCCAAATATACTGCGTGTTAGACAAATATCTTCATTTTCAGTGAATAACAAGAATTCAGTGGTTGGGAAATAGCATTGTTGTGAGTTCGATTACTACATCAAATAGATTTATGGTCTACAACTGTTCTATAATTTCAAGTCTCAATACCGTACGCTTAGTAAAAAAAATATAAAAAAAGTTGACTCAATGGACGGTGGACATTTTGCCCATTGATTATAAAAAAACCGAGACGGCTTTACTTACGTATTTTTTATAAACATACTATAACAGATATACCAATCAGTGACGAAGTAAAAAGTAGGTATACTTCTAATGTAACTATACCATGCGAATACTTTCTGAGATTCCGATATGAAACTGATTTTTAGGGTTCCGTAGTAAACTACAAGGAACCCTTATAGTTACGCCACGTCCGTCTGTCCGTCCGCGGTCTAGCGCCAGACGCTTGATGCTAGAAAGCTGTAATTTGGTATGTATACTATATATCATATTAACAATGCTAACAAAGTGGTAGAACAAAATTGGTACAGGTAAAGCGAGAATGAAAAAAATTTTTCGCACCGGCCCCATGTTGTGAGGTATCGTTAAATAGGTCTCTTAAAAATATTGAGGGTGTGAGAAGATCATTTTTTAATACAATGATCCGTTTGCGAATTATTTACATTTAACGTGTCAATTTTCACTTTGCACCGTGCTCCCCCTCTATCTCCGAAAGTCTTGTATTTCGAAATTTGAAAAAAATCATGGTAGTAGTCCATATAGTGAACCTACAAGAAATACCATAACGGTTAAGTAGGCACTACTAGTTACCGAGTAATAGCCGACGAACTTATGAAGTAAAATTTATTTGACGAAAACGTACAAATGTCATAGAATATGGCATTGTACTCATCTGCAAACAAGAAATGCTTAGCCAATACGGAACCCTACATTGTGCGTGGCCTGACACGTACTTGCCCGGTTTTTTAATCATCAGCGTGAGTACGTGAACATGATAAAACAATAAATGTCTAAACTGTCACATCATAATAATAAGTAAGGCAATCAGAATGCAATGTAAACAAGAAATCTATAGAATTAAACCGACTGACGGCAAGCCAACGCCCCTAATATGTAAATAAGCCCTCAGAACTGAGCGATGCTAAACTCAGCGACTTGTGAGTTTGTTTACGGTTACAAGTTTGATCAGGGTTATTGGTGGACCGCTATTTTACTTGCAAATTATAGGGAGAGGCTATGTAGAAAAATGTCCAGGAATATATTTACACACTGTCAAGAGAAAACACTCTAAAGACTGGAAAGTGTAAAAAAAATTTTTTAGCAGAGGTTAGACAATTGGTGTCTACCGAGTTGGATGAATGAACATACAACCATTTTTAATGAAGTAAAGGTTTACCGAAACCATGTTTTATCATCGCAATTTATTTAACACTCAGAATAAGAGTAACAACGACACAGCTTAATACCAGTGTGTAACAAAATTTAAGCCTTAGCTGATCTAATGATGGGTTGATCTACGTTTGTAAGAGAAAAAGGATTTTCATCTAAACTCACATATCTTTCTATTACAAACACCATGAGCAACATCCTATAGTATTTCATGCAGGATTACTGATCGATATAAGCAGGTTTGGAAATTTCGCATGTTACCAAACAAAAATAACTAGACGACCCAAGTAGGGTTTCTCCTCGGGGATGCCAGTAAAAAGGTTCATTGAATGCGGCAGATTAGATTTTAATAATTCGGGTATACGAGCCTGTTGGATAACATTTTTTTTTATCAATATCGGATTCAGTATTCTAAAAATTTGCTCACAATTTTTTTTTTTCAATTAATCTATAATATCATTTTGTCAGTAAGCAAAAATGTGTTTTTGTGACCGTTAGTTGCTTTCATGGTTAGAGTTTTCTCTGTCTGTCCATCTATCTGCCTGTCAGCGGGATGTATCTCATGAACCGTAATAAGTTGACATTTTGTTATTGTGTTTCTATTGCTGTTGTAAGAATAAATAATAAAAATACACAAATTGTACCTGACGTTTTTGTAAAGACATTGTCTAATTTAGATTGTGATTTATAGAGAACATCTTGAATATTGATCTCTGTAAACATAAATAGCACCAACAATTTTGAAAAACATTGGAAAAATATTTTGTCTTTGAACTGAATAATTCTGACATTACAAAAGCCCGCTCAGGGATATAGGACGCAATCAAGCAGAAAAACAAAGGACCGAGATTAATCTGGATTTTGCCAAACTGCACAACGTTTATTTGCTAAATTCTTTTGTATAGAGGAGTATATGAAATGTCATGACATTCTAAAGTTGAAGACAGTGCTGAAAAAAATCCTCACTTCTCCAAACATTTTGCTTGTTTATTTATTGGACAAATACTCGATGCATTTATTCTATCTTTTTAATTAATTCACAATGTTACACCCTAAACAAATGGCGATCATAAAATGACAATAAGACTATTAAGCATCAACAAGGAAAGGACTGTATATGTTATGTATTAGCACATAAGCACATTATTTACTTCTTAACGGTAAGTTCACAAAAACATTTTAAAGTTAAAACATTGTCTCAAGATTACCGTCAAGCTTTAAAATTATTTATGCAATACACCATAAGAGTGTGTTAATTCTTATACTCATATGAACATTAGACATCAATCAGATAAATGGAAAATGTCACACCAACCCTGTACATTTATATATTTCTAGGTATATTTGACCGCCTGTTGTACTTTTCTTGACACTATGTACTATTCATGTATTTACTTTGGTGCAATAAAGAATATTGTATTGTATTGTACTTTTAAAGTTGATATATACTTCAAACATAAAACCATTATTCAGAGTGGTATTGAAATCATAAGAAACATTTTATTTTCACTGACTAAATCAGGTTAAAAGAAGCGATTATCGAAATCAATCATTTCAAAACCACAACATAATTGGATCGTCCGTTTGTGGAAAGGGCGAAAATAAATAATAAAATTGAAATACATGTCTTATCTGAGGCATTAAATAAAACTGTCAGAACTTCAGCTCCTGGTAAAATAAACAGCCGGTGGCCGAATAATGAAGATACTTTACAAATAAATAAATAAAAAAAATTCGTTGCCATAAGCCCGAGGATAACGGTCCCCTTCCTCTGTAAACACCATTACTGGGTCCTCTGCTATAAACCAGCCAAGATAAGATGTATAGGGACGGTGGCCGTAAAACTGGATATCGAGTGTTCTCTTTACGTTTTCGTGTAAAACCATATGGCTTGCGAAGTTATCTGGATCATACCGTTCCTTATTTTCATGATATTATCACAAATGGATTTTCAGTAATAGGAAACGAATGAATGAAAACAGCATTGATCAAACCAATTCAAGATAATATGAATACTTAGAGTTCTCGATGGCCACGTTGCGCGTGACAAACCTTTATGATCACACAAGTTAAGCACTTGAACTCCAGTCGGTATATGGATGAGTTTAACAATCTAGAGTTTCTTCATATTTCATAGACATCAAATTGTAGATTCCGTTGTCGATTGGTTCTTGTCGTGGCCATCAAGTGACCTGACACTGGCACCAGTTAGGCAGTGAATATGTCGGAGTGGATTCCACAATTTATTTGTTCATATGAAGAGAAGTACTTGTATCTATTAAGGGACCAATTTAAAACCATATATTGTAATGCAATGATGAATGAATGTAATCTATCAATCAATAATACAGAATATACACATACTGAATTGAAGACAAAGGCTTATTGTCAGTGCGTACCCATACAGCCACAAACGCATTGCAAGATTGCTATACATTTGACACAATATCTTTGCTGTGTTCTCGAGTGGAGCTGACATTTCATTGTATTATATCCACAAATTATAAAGCTATATGATTTCTATGAATTAAACTAAAGACATAACGCATTCATTCTTAGCACAAATCTGCCGTCTGAACTGGTGGTGGTAGGAAAAAATTGTGGCGATTCGAAAGAGCTTTTTTCAATAAAAAAATTGACTCTGACTATTACATGTTTTCACTGCACGTTCTTTTTTTCTAAACGGTATAGAAGAAAACAATACCAGCACATTCATAGTGACTAAAAACAAAGAGTAGACACTAACTTTGGGTTCCGGAGTCTAAAAGCTCTCTCTTTGATTGCGACGATATGGTACTTGGCTATTGGGACATGTTTGCTGCCGCATCGTCCATTTGTGGAACGCACCACTTGGCAGCGGCGTTTGCTTGATGCGTTTTGATGCTCGAGTTGCTGTTTTTGTTTCGCCACGATTTCAGTTTCTACTTTAACTATCAACACATTAAGATCTTTGTAAATGGAGCCTGCCAAATCCTTTAATATGTCTGCAAGAAGGTTTGCCTGTTTAGATAAAAGTTTAAGCAAATTCAGGCTAACATTAGGTTCTTATCAGCTACTTTGGCAGTCTAGTGTGCGCCTGCAATATTTGCAATGAAATACTGCAAGATAAATTTGAACAATGTTTTTTTTATGGTTAGTATAAACGAAATCGTGACGACTATCGTGAGGACTTTCAGTTCTTTTGTTTCTAAAATAGTACCTACAGTGATTTTGTTTTACATTATTAAGTATTTTGTCATATTTGTCTGGTGTCATATTGCGGTTTTCTTTCATTCTTCAAGTTGTATCTTTTATTCAGTTGTTATCCAATATTACCGACGATAGTTTCATTTAAGTCCACTCTTCCAGTGTTATCAATTGTAAAACCACGGTGGTAAAACCATACAAAATTGAATTAACTTTCATGATAGCAGACTAATATGTAAAACGCTAGTCTAGTTTGAATTTAAAAAACACGTGGAACATACCTTTCCAATAACACGAGACACAACGGAGTCAATAACAAAAACGTTCTCGCTCTGATAGCCAGAACAGCTATTCAGTTTGCATTTCAGTATTCGCCTTGTGTACTGATTCGAAATGGTGTGTTTACCCGTCAACAGATCTCTCCTCACAATGGCCCGGTGCAATATGTTTGACAGAGCACCTTCAATATCAATGTTTTGTTTCTATGTAGGTTTTATGCTTAGAGTATAGATAAATAAGCTTTAAATTTATTTATACTCTTAAGTTTTATGTCTCTATTACATCTCTCTTTAATTTCTTTCTTATTAAATTCATTGTGAGTTCCAAGATGGCTGTAGTTTTCCCTCGATTCGTCGATAAGCTACATTGCATATTGTCAATCTGAGATCGCCATTGTTGATCTTAGCTGTACAGGAGACACAGCGGTGAGAATGTGTATATGGATTGAATGTCTCTCCACTAATCTCTCTAATCACTATCTCCTCCCAAAGTTATTGTAAAGTATATATTTCAGATCTACATGAAACACATACACCGCTCGGGTACATATTTATTCATTTTGAGAGAGGTAGGGCACAGCGGAAAATCCGCTTAAATCGGAGCAGCCCGTCTGGGGAAGGACCTCCACCTTACAGGAGATTGTAGCCAAATAGCATTGGTCTCGGTCATGTTGTGTTCCTACGGTGAGTAAGGTCTCCAGAGCTCCACTTGGGGGGGTTGGGAGGGTTGGCAACGCGTGAGTGAAATCCCCGGTATTGCAAGCGTCTATAGGCTACAGTGATGCTTAACATCTGGCGGGCCGCTTGTTTGCCAACTTTGTGGTATAAAAAAAAATATTTTCCAGTTTTTATTTTCATTTGTTCCCGAATTGATGGTAGTTTGGTACTTTATTTAATTATGTGCACTATAATTATAAGGCCTGTGAAGGCCTACTCTCTGAATAACGCTATCATTTTCTGAATAAACTCAATGAATACCAGAATATTGAAACTAGAATAAATTGTGGCAATTTGAAAGCATATTTCAAATTTCGATTTGCAAAAATCAGCGCATTAAAACTTTGTACATAAAAGCATTCGCAATTATTTCCGAATCTCGTTACACGTTCACGTATGCGAAGTCACGAATTTCAGCCGTCAAAGACTCAGGGAATTATTTTATTGCTCTTCATATACAAACCGCTGAATACTGATCAGCTTTTCGTACGTTTCATTACGTGGAATGTGAAGGGAAATGTGTACGTTATTTAAACTTTGATAATGATACTTGATTTTTTTTTTAAATTGAAGATCACCATAATAAGAGATCCAATAGAAGTCTTGACTTAGTGTTTGACCAGAGTGAGCCCAAACTTTTCGATTCTAAGAGCTGTTTTTTTATAGAGGTTATTAAATGGACAAGGGATAAGGACCCGTTTTATCTTATGTCATTGTCGAAATTAGAAGATACACGCAAATGTTGCATTGATCTTGCTAGAAGGTACTGATGACACGCATAATGACAGTGACTTTTTATTAAATCCACTAGAAAAAATGTCCAAATAAACTGAACAAATTATATGAAAAAAAAAAAACGTTAGTCTTAAATTAAAATTACTTTCAAAAAACATCTAATTAACTCGTGTTTTCAAGAGAAAAACAATTTCATATTTTACAGGTTTTATGTTTTTCTAGGTAGCCTTAACTTAATTATCTTTTTTTTATTTTCTGGCGCGGCGGCTTTTATTCACTTATTAGCAAAACCCGCGCAGTTTCCTTTGCGTCTATCTGTATCCAAAGACATTTTGATTTAGACTTTGAATGTATATTTTTATTTTTTTGTATGGTTAACGTTAAAATCTTATTCCCATTCGTGAGTTCATAGCTTACTCTTAAGCCATATCAAGCTACGCTGCTCAAGTCTCAGCGACGTATATTTATTGTTCGGGCAATCAACTTGAAAGCCCTCTGTAAGAATACTTGCGCTCTTCGTCATATGGCGTCGTTGTGGACCAAACTTTCTGTGTTTAAATAAAGCCTTCTTATCTCATGGATGAATCACGGAAAGCACTAATATTTATCTATATTCATGTTACTTTATTATTCTGCCGAGAGTGACATAGGTTGTAGGGAGTGGAGTTGGTAGTCGTATGTCATTTCGTGTACATTTTAAATGAATTGTTCTCTTATGTATATTTAGATATTGAAAGTTTCTAGGGTTTTTCTTTTCTTAGTTTTACTCAGGTCCTATAGGTCGTAGTGTAATGATAGCCCATGATCTTCTTGAATACTATGCTACCAGATCAGCATATTATTTCACCATTCAAACTATTTCACTTTGTTAAATTAATCAGTTAATTCTTGAATCAGGTGCCTGTATTTTTTTAATTAATGTTCGACTAATAGTATTTTTTTCTATTTCAGGCTGCAACAGAACATACTACGGTGACATAGGTCGTACTTACGAGTTAGAACTACACCGGCCAAGAGAAGATCTGGTTCCCTACGTTTGTCTGATTACTATTAGTGCTCCAGGAGGTGTCCATGGCGATTTGGTACAGGTAAGTGAATTAATTACTAGAATAAATAATTTAAACCGGATATATTTAGCAAATAACACATTATGCTAGAGATAAATTGACACAAGACGGAAAATGCTGTGTTAAAAAACAAAAAAAAACATACACAATAGACACGAACGACTTACAAATAAGTTCAATGAAAGAAAACATAAAGAAAGTAGTAGATTCACCTCCTTTACATTATCAATTTGACTATTTGTTGATGAAATTACATAATTTAGACATAATCAATTTAATATAATTTTAATAACGACAAATAATTTCTAGATCCCTCTTATCTATTAGGTGAATTGAAAACACTGACACCACCTGCAGTTGATACTAACTGCAGAAAGCACACGAAAATAAGAAGAAGAATCCTATCTATTTTAAAACTTCATGTTTGACTTGTAACTGCAAACCACAGTGAACTTTACGCTCTGATTTACCTCTAAAAACCATTCAAAATTATTCCATTTCATCGTTGGCACGAGTGCCAAAATGTGAAAGGAATGTAGTTGAGCCCTTCGCGACGCCAGAATGGTCGTAATATGAAAAATGTGGTGTCAGAGAAGTCGTTTCATATCCACCTTTTGAGTTGTAGGCATTATATATCTCTCCTTATAGATGCCCCTTGCCATCTAAAGCATCATTTGTATGCTGCTCTTGAGAATATTATTTGTAGAAATAAAGATTTTTGATACATACCTCGTCGCTGTTTTTAAATATGTGAGTACTTTCTACTAAATTTTAATATATTCTCAGATTTTTGTTTTACAAACCTATGATGTTTCTATCTTCATATGAAATGTACTAATCCCACTTAAAATGGGATTGGGATAGGAGTCAGAATAATGCTTTTGTAAATAGTACTTGTTATAAATCTTTGTAGTTAATCAATATCCTGTTATATTATTTATTATATTAGCCTATTAACATAAAATAAATTTCTTGACAAAGATAACAAAACTAAAATAAATAATACAAAGTGTTATTGGTTATATTTCATCACTAGCTGCTGGCTGCTCATGCTGATAATTTTATGCACAGCAGCGCCATATATATCAGAATTTTGATCGTTTTGTCGATGAAATCCTACGGGAATCGCGTACTTTTCGGGATAAAAAGTACCCTATGTGTTAATCCAAGGTATCACCTACCTACATACCAAATATCATAAATATTGGCACAGCCATTTGAGCGTGAAGAAGTAACTTTCGCCTTTGTAATATTAGGTTATAGACATAAGTAGGTACAAAAATACATAAATGAAGTGTATCAAAAACAAAATTTATGGAATTCAGTAAAAGTCGTGGACAATAATGAAAAAAAAGGCAATATGAATTTAAATAATTTTAACACTACAAAAAATTTTAAAATGTAGCAACCAGATTATTCCTTTCACTAAGACTTTTTATGTACACGGCAGTAGATGTGTGTACTCTAAATTTTTACTGTCACAACCCGAAACACTTTTAGTTTTTAGTATAGACAAATATTTGTCACAAATACACCGTGTCACATCTTGCCACGTCGTAACTTTTGTCGGGGTGTCCCCCAAGGCACTCTGCCTCTTTCAATTTTACTCTTCACAATCTCGAGGGTGTCTGCAATAGGTCCTCTCCTCGGATGCAATATAGCTTTTTATTTAGGGCTATTTTTTTCTAAAAAGGTGCTCAAAATAATTAAATAAAAAAATAGTTTTGGTCAAAAATAAATAAATAAATAGGAGGATAAGGATTAAATTCTTTTATAGCTATAATTTGATGCTAATTCGAATATTAAGAGGACAAGTAGGATTTCTATGACTTCAATTTTGTTGTTTATCTAATTGTTTTGTTAGATTGCAGTTTAATTAAAATTGTATTGTAATGTACTCCATTATTTACTTCGCTTAAAAAAACTATAACAACATTAGATATTATGTGAATTGATACAATACAAATTATGAACTCAATCGTAATACTAATAGCCACAGAAAAATATTTTTTTCTTCAAAGATGGAGTTTTATTACCGTAAATTGTATTTCGTTCATGCAAATCTTGCATGTGTCACGCTATAACTGAGTTACGCGTTTGAGCCATTCATTTAAATGTAAATTACTCAAAACAAGTGAAGGTTGATCGACTTAGAATTATGAGTAATGGGTATGATGGAATTTCTCTTATTCAAGAATATTTCACTGTAGAATCTGAAATCAATAAAACAGCAGTGAAAAAGCTTTCATTGTTAAATTTAAAGAAAAATATTCTTTATACATATAAATCATTATCTCAGCCACAAGAAGCCCACTGCTGGACATAGGCAATAAAATTATTAAATACTATAGCGTTTGGCTGCGTATCGTGCGTCGACAGTTACGTAGTCGGCGACGAATTCTATGAAAAATTTTTAAACTGTCGACGAACGTTTTCGTTTTGTCTAGCACGATTTCTTACCAATTTAATGACATTGAAAGATGATGACCTTTACGCGTTGACGTTGAAATAGCGGTTCGTTGACTCAAAAATAACAAATAATCGGAAGATCAGGCAGAATCATTGCAGGACCACGATGATGATGAACACCATAGTGTTTTAAACTGCGCCAGCCTTTTTTTTATACCACAAAGGTGGCAAACAAGCTTACGGTCCGCCTGATGGTGAGCGGTCACCGTAGCCTATGGACGCTGGCAACACCGGGAGTATCACTCGCGCGTTGCCGACCCTGTAAAAATCTTTTAATGCCCCTTTTGAAAAACCCCATATTATAGTCTAAAAAGGAAAGACCTCGGCGGGGATCTCATTCCACAGTCTCACTCAGCGTTCACGGGAGGAAACTATGTGTAAAGTGGCCGTAGGCATCAAGTCAAACAATTCCTGGGAACAAACCCCATTATACAAGCGGTAAAATAGGGAGGCGAAGTCTCTCCGCAGGCTGAGCCTATTAGTAAAATCTAAAAAATGAAACGGTAACCCAAAAAATGAAATATACCGAATTGAACTAATGACAAAAAATAAAAGCACAAAGACTATTAGGTCAGTTCAAAGTTTTATGTAATACGTTAAAGAATTCCATTTATCCAGACAAGTTAACAATAAGTTTTAAAACCGCATTGTCTCAACTTTGAAACGAAATGATTGATGAAAAGAAAATGGCATTTGCCATTTCAGGAGGGATATTTCAGTAGATTCAGCGAATAAAATTTCGAGCTACGACTCAAAATCCACTTTGGTTCTGCTTTGTACTGCTTCACATCTTTAAATTGATGTGACAGGTTAAAGGATTCTTTTAGCATGAATAATGTAGATTATTATCTACGTATTTGTAAGAAATTATCTTCTGTCCGTAATTTTCTGGAGAGTTCGCGTGTCGAGCTTGATGGGCCAGCTTGATATGGCAATAATAAATTATGTAGCCAATTGCCATGCAATTTATAATTTAGTCGATTCAAAAATAAATGAAAAATTTAATTTCATAGTTACAGTGAAGTGTAATAATTGGAGTAATAACGGTTGATACTTTAATGAAACCGCATCGCTATGCAATCAGCTCTGCGGTTCGGGTTTTAAACTGGATACGTATGAGCTTAAATACTGTTGATTCAAGTTATTATTTTATTCTTTCATTATTTCAACGTGCAGATCTATGCATCTGTTAGTATATTTACAATTATATACATTAATTATAATTAAGATGACCTAAAGCTCTGAACATGGAGAAAGTAAATGTTTAGTAATTAAAATAGTTTTCGGAGATTCCGAACCTCCCGACCGGGATTTCGGGTAGTCAAATCAGACTAAATCGCAAATGTTATCATGAGTAGGACGATTCATATTATACTAATAAAATAAAATTCTTTTTAAATCGGAAAAGAAAGAGATTATTGAATTACGATTTGATTTAAGATGACTAATACCTAATTATATTATGATTGTTTATTGAAGTATAGAATTAAACTAAAACCTATTGTGTCGAAGAAATAAATACAATTTCCGGTCAGTGAGCGGACGCCTGACCTGTTTCAACGCTCGGGGGAGTGAGCACTGAAGTTTATGGCTTGCAAGCTGAATAATGTTTTCGTAGAATTTAGAAAAGCATGAAATATGATGTTAGGTTATTACATTGTAGTAGCGCCGCCTATTTCCATTTACTAATAATGTAAGAGTGTAAGGGTTATATATACAATACCGTGATAGGGTGACTGACAGGTTACGCACAGCCTAAACCCTTGAACCTATAGAGTTGAAATTTGGACAGAATGTTCCTTGAGTATTCTAGGGGATCATTAAGAAGGGTTTTTTTCAAATTCCACCCCTAAAGGGGCGAAATGGGGTGCCAAAGTTTGTATGAAGAAACAAAAACGATTGGCCCGATTCAAACAAAACTCGATATAAATACTCTACAAAGCAAATAAATAAACACCTGTTTCAAGATTTTCTCATAATTAATTGCTAAGAGGAAGAATTGGGGGTAGAAAGTTCTTAAATCTGTAAATCGAAACCGTGACTTACGGATAACGCTCAGCCTAAACTACTCGATAAATAGACATGAAATTTGGACAGAATATTTCTTGAATTCTCAAGATGAGCAATAAGAAGGGATTTTTTGGAATTCTAATCCTAAAGGGGTAAAAATTGATCAACGCACAGCCCAAACCGCTGGGTTTAATGATTCCAAATTTGGAATGTAGATTCCTACGACGTCTAGGGGTGTACTAAGAAAGGATTTTTCAAAATTCCCACGGGAAAGCGAGATATACGCAAACGTAGTTGTGAGTGTATATCAACGCACAGCCCAAACCGCTGGGTCTAGAGATTTCAAATTTGGCATATGTCATCTGATCGGATCGGATGGAACCGTACCGTACCGGACAGTGCTGGACCGGACCGAATCGAACCGGAATTTGTTTCTGAAAAAAAAAATGTTAATTGATAGTAGGCCACGCGGGCGAAGCCGGGGACAGAAGCTAGTTAAGCATAAGTAAAGTGCCTTGAAAAGATTGCTTTCAGCAATTAGGCCGCCTTGTTGCATAAACACTGTCTGTAACTGTTACTGTTGACTGTATCACTTGTTTGTGTTTTGCTAATAAAGCGTATTCTATCTATCTACCTAAACTTAGAGCATTGTTAGAGCCTTAAACAGTAGTAGCAAATAAAAACCATAATTATTTTACTAAATACATTAAAATATATTACCTTAAATATAATTAGGTACAAGCATAAAACGACGTTTTTGGGTGACAGTTTCTTTTGTATCTGGTTTTTGATTTCTCCTAATAAGCAACGGATTTTAATGTGGTCTTCAGCACAAATAATATTATCGATAGTTGTTTATACATCGAATATAACTTAATTGGCTACAACCGGAATGGTTTCATCAAAGTAATGGTTCAATTCGAATGTGTTATGCGGTTTTGTTAATTTATCACAGCTTTCATTTCATGATAAACCATTCGCTGACAAAGTAGGTATTAACTTCTCATATTTCAAATATTACCACTACATGAATTCGATACTCGTGATAATATACGACTCAATATAAAGATTGACTCAATATTAAGCACCTTATGCAGACTCCGAAAATCATTTTGAACTAAACATGTTCGTGAAAATTCTCCATTATGGAGATAATAGAAAGCTGACAATTTTAATGACCAATCAAGCTATCACCACAAATGTGATTGTACAAAAGGCTATTGTTAAAAATATTGAGACTGAATGCATCAAAAAGAAGTCGAGGAAAGTTCGATCAGTAATGAATGTAATTACATGCAAATTAAAGGGTGCTCCTTTAACAAACGACAGCCTGAAATTAACAGAGGGTAAGTAATAAACGAGAAATGTACTGGAACACAACGCAACGGGAACTTTAATGAGGTAGATGTGACGCTTGTACCAACGTTTTGTACGTAAATAATTTGTTAGTGAAATTGTTAAATTCAATATTGAATATTATGAGAATTACTCGATGATTCTGAGTAACCGAATATTTCATTTCTGATACCGACATTTATTGATACCCTATTCGTCATTTAAACGTATTATTTTTATATTCTATTGTCATTTTTTTCTGCCAAATCGGCTAACTTGAGATTAGCAAACAAGCATGCAGGTCATCTGATGAGTAAATGATCTCCGCTGGTATTAGAGCACAATGATTTATAGGGAATCCCTGAGCTGTTGCCGACCTTTATTAACAGGAAGAACGGAAGGAATAAGCAGAAAAGGGATAAGGTAGGAGTTGGGCTTCCGGATCCTTACCGAACAAAACAGATTGCTGTTACACTTGAAAGGGTTGTACTTCCCCGGTCGAGCTAGATCATTTTATGAATGCTCTACACTACAATCATTTATAATGACAGTCGTTAGGTACCTACTTCAAAAGTATTTAAAATTAAGGCCTAATACAAGCTCTTGCGAATCGTCACAATTTTTTCCTATCCAGTTCATAATGTTATGAAGTCATTCAACTTAGTTTGCTTTATGACTAAATTTTATATGAATTCGATTTACATCTAGAATAGCTACCAGAAAAGGTTTAATCGTACATTGAGTATAGTCTTGTACCTTTGGTTTCAAAATCAAATCGTCGAAGCTGATCGACCGTCGTTTTTGTCGCAAAAAAGGTTAAGTCGTACCCGACTTAAGTGACTGAAAGAGGAAGAAAAATAATTTCATTAAATAAAACCGGTGGGGGAAGAAACATTGTCTTTACTTTTCCGAGCGCTTCTTTAAAAGCCCCAAGAACAAATGGTTTTAATACTCATTTTTATTGCAAACACTTTAGATATGTTTTTTTTTCATAGGCTAAAACTTTTTTGTTCGGTAACCTTAAATTTTTTGTTCAAATGAATAGTAACCTTACCATCACTTTGTTCGGTTTACGTCAAACATACTAAAATACAGATGATAGTGGTATGATTTGAGCTTTACTCGTAAATTTTGAGAAAGAATAAAAATCATGCAATAGATATTTTTTTGTAAATACCTCTTTTTAGAAAACTTTTGTCCTCAATTAAATACCATCTTACTGAAATGCAATAAAACATATAAGTAATTTGCTATTGCATATTAAGTTACTTTGTTTCGCATACAACAAATTAATTATTAAAAACGGGTACTTTGAAATTGCAAATATTCTTAAAAATTATATCAGTATTTTCCCAAGTCGGTCGAGTGCCACGTCGTAATTTGAAGTAATTTTCAACTCCACCGCGCAGTCAAATGGACCGTGCAACGTAGGATCGAATGCGTACATATTTCCTACAATTTTATAGATTTGTTTTCAAGAAAACTCCCTAAATGGACAATCTTATATTTTAATGTGTTGATACTCCATATAATAAGTTTGCGTCAGTGGATCAAGTTTTTCACTTTTATTATTGGCTATAAAAATCTAGGAGACTTTTTATTTAGTTTTCCTTCCATACCTTCAAACTAAAATCATTATTTTTAGTTATAACGTTAAGAATTGTTTTCTGATTTAAGAGTCATTAGACGCATAGCATTTTTATATGTTAAATTCCATTTTGTACGACATTAATTTCATCGTAAGTACAAACATGTATTATAACTTTTTTTGTTGTTTAAATTCAGGAAAATGCATTACTGCATGTCCCGCCACTTGGGGAAGCGACGGGGGTCTGTCGGGCTCACCTCTCTAGCCAATACCGACTAAAAATCTGACTGTCTGCCACCTTCTCCGCCTTCACGTGGCGGGATCGCGGGCTCTGGTGATACTTCCGCAACCCCGCCGGCGGGTGTCCGTGGACCCATCCCATATTTTATAACCTTGTCCAATACTTATCATTAAGTCTGACCACTGCTTGAATAGTTCTCTGCACATAGAGTTGCTCACAGAATAATGCAGAAGTAAACCTGCTTCCATTGAATCCCTGACAAAAATACCGAGATGCTGGCTCATAGAACTTTACTTACCTCCTCGGGTATTACAAGCGTGATAGTAATGTGGGTTTCAACAACGTCGGTACCAGTTACTATATCATTAGAAAACAGTTATTCAACTCTTGCTTCTTGCAGAGTGCAGATAAATTCACTTCTTTGAAACTTGCATAGTTTAAAATCACATCCATGTACAAAGGAAGCTAAAATTTCTCGGTTATGCAAAATTGCGGGTTTAATTTATGTTCGGTGGAACAGCTGTGAATATTTAAGCTGAACTCTCATAGCTTTTTTATATCTACTTCACAAATTTTGAATTTTACTTACTTTTACAGCTTTACACGCTTTTCTATAAAGTAAAGCCACCCAATCGTCTTGTTAAAGATAATAAAAATCTTGAGATTCTCCGTGATTTGGAACGCAAGCTACACTACAGTTCTTATAGATCAGATATATACAATTCTTCAAGTCTAATACTGACCCCAGCAAATCCTGGTTTGAGGGAAGCACGCTAAAAGAAGCAAATAAAAATGAGGTTGATGATGGATGGGTGACTAGACTATTGCTTAATTGACCACACATATTCTATCCATGACCTACATAAACACAATCTCTTCATTAGAATTGAGTTCCAGATAAATTGTCTCATCAAATAATTCTTGTGGACAAAGCCTAACTAATTGGATTTGGCAAATGGTCAGCCCTCATACACCATCGGAAGTGCCTGGGATTAACGCCAGTGAAATATTAATCGAGGTTAATGGTTGAAACTGATCGATGGTTGTGTTTTATTTATACGTAACACACCTTCGTTATACCTTCTCATAATTTTATGAAGCTTCGCATAATTTAAATTTTATAGAGCCAAATGCTTATAGAACCTTGTCATATTATACAAGTCGAGAGACTTTCGGAATATTTCTACTAAAACTTTTTAGTGAGACGCAACTACATATTATTTAAAAGTAGCTTGAAAAATGCCAATAGAATAAACTTTATTTATTTCATCAAGTGGCAAACAAGCTTAAGGGTCACCTGATAATTAGAAATCTTCGCCGCCCAGTACAGAGACACTAGAGGCGTCCCTGTGACAGGAAGAAAGATAGGTCACTCACCGAATGAAACGCTTTGCTGCTGTACGTAAGTCCAACATAATATTTTAATTTTGGTTGTCAATTATAATGTGATATAAACATTTAAGTGGAACAGTATTTGTATGTAAAATAGTGAAACCCGTGCAACTTTGTTTGCGAGTATTTATTTATGCACAGCAGCGCCATCTATATTAGAATTTTGACCAAATTCTACGGGAATCGCGTACTTTTCCGGATAAAAAGTACCCTATCCAAGGTATCAGCTACCCACATACCAAATATCATTAATATTGACCCAGCCATTTGAGCGTGAAGAAGTAACAAAAATATACACACAACTTTCGCCTTTATAATATTAGTAGGATACATTTAATATTTTTCCATCTAAGGACCTTAATAATACTTTTTTGCAAACCGTAGCAACGGGTATTGGATGTATTTAGAATTTGGCACATATTCAGCTCCGGTCCCCAGTCCACCATTCACTTCCATACATCATCAGAACGATGGGATTGCCGTTGTGAAATATTAATTTAGGGTAATGGTCACTGGACGTTAATTAATAGTTATTCCAAAGGTTTATTAATTTTGTTCAAAAATTTAAATCTCCCTTATAATGTATGATTATATCCGTTGATTTCGTAGTACGTTAGTTTGCTAACTACGTTATGTTACACACAATAGTGGAAAAAACACTGAAGGGAAGGTAGAGTGAAGTGTAATCCGTCGTTTGTATTCAGGTAACGTAGGTGGTGGACATTAAGGTTTATGTAGCTCCTACAAGACCTTCCCTAGATGTTGTCACTACTTTTACTGTAAATCACATGACCCACACATGCACATGCATGTAAGATAAAGTTTAAAATTTATAACCGCACACCGCTCATAAACATCAAACTTTATTGAATATAGCGAGCATTTGCAGCGAATAGTGCTCCGGATAGGAATGTTTTCCTTAACTGTAAACAATATTACTTGTGAGTTCTGAATAGTATATCGGTTGGCTGATTCGTGTGAATTTCATAAGTCACATCACGGAAGTCATGAATGTCAATTCTATTTACTCTCAAATTAAGATTTTATGAAATAGTTCCTGCTAATATAATATATGTTAAGTATAAGATTCCAAATTGATCTACACCTAATTAGGGATGAACAATTCACATATTAACAGGATACCTCTTGTTTCAATTACCATGGTGGTTTAGAAAAATCTGGTTTCAGGTCAATCAAATTCAGGAAAATTTACTTTAAATTAAGTATACATGTATTTTCTTAATATGCTTTGTTTGGTACTAGATTCTAATTTTTCTCAGGGTCGATCCCAAAGGCGCAGTTACATCTGATTGCCATTGTTACCCGTATTAACCCTCAAGGTTTACTTTTACCTTCATTTCCTCTTCATTTATATTTACCCTTGGGTTGGTTTTATCGTTCCTTATCGATAGTTGCAAAGAGAATTCCTTTTTTAATTCTTGCATAAATAATCCGGTATAAAAAAAAAGAAATAAGAAGACGGTTGCTGAACAGAAGACTGAACAAAGAATATTAAAAATAGCAGTATCAGAAGTAACAAATAAGAATCGAAAACCTAAAATTATTTGCTTAAAGTTCTTAATAAATTTTAAAATCTGATACGTAAACTCGATGAAAACAACACGTAAATGTCAACAGCAAATGAAAAATTGAGTTCTGATGGTTTATTGATGATCGCGATCGCTCAGTGTTCGCACAGTATCCAATACCGATTGGGGTTAGTTCCAAATAGACGATATTTCATATGTTTGCTGGACAAATGTGTCAAATGTCGGAAGGTAAACATGTTCGGTAAACATGATAAAATGAATATGAATATTAGTACAGTGGTTTCATGCCCTCTAGTATAAATTATGATAATATACATTATTACGTAATAACAGAAAGTTCTGACCCCTACATAACTGACCAATCACCGCATATCTCAAAGGGTTTGAGATGCGGTCAGTCAGACTTAGAGCAATCAGTGGTTTTGATAACTAAAACGACTTCAAATTCTACCATTTCTGCATCTCCGGTTGTTGTAGAGTCACGAATATAGTAAATAATTATGGTGATAATCTTTCTTGCGTCTTGGAATTATAAAATGGCCACTATAATACTTTTTTTAGTAGGTCCTAAACCGTCGTCTATCTGATATACAGTTTTAGGTTGAAAAAATAGTTTAAAAAATGATATTGTTAAATACTTTTATTTGTCTAATTTTTTGGAATTAACGACAACACATCAAAACCTTCTGTAATAACTTTTGTGATTTCGATAGCTGGTTTATCGTACGCAATCATCCATGTAGAGCCACTTTCACCTTGGTTTATTACTTCTAGTACGCCTGCAGCTGCTGATTCCACTCTGAAAAGATAAAATTGTCACTTTTTTAATGCCACAAAGGTAGACAAGCATACGCCTGATGGTAAGCATCAACGTAGCCTATAGACGCTTGCAATACTCACGCGTTGCTGTCTCAACGACTTAAATCTCGAAAAGTCTAGCACTACGTACATACGTAGTGCTCTAGCTAGTCTACTATACATATACATATAAGTTAAGAATTTGCGTATGTCAGCTTCTATAATACCTGGGGTTTGTAACTTACGTCACTTTATAGCCATTTAATCCACATCTTATTGTAAGAATAGATAAGAATGAAAGTGTAGCTAGGCGATATTTTGTCTGCCAATTTATTCTTACTAAGTCAAAACGCGTTAAACGTTTAAGAGAGGTACGGCACAGCGGATAATCCGCTCAAATCGGAGCGGCCCGTCTCAGGAAGGACCTCCACCTTACGTAGCCAAATAGCATTGGTCTCGGCCATGTTGTGTTCCTACGGTGAGTAAGGTCTCCAGAGCTCCACTTGGGCAGTTTGGGAGGGTCGGCAACGCGTGAGTGATACCCCCGGTATTGCAAGCGTCTATAGGCTACGGTGATGCTTACCATCAGGCGGGCCGTATGCTTGTTTGCCAACTTTGTAACATAAAAAAAAATACGCAAACATTAATAGTAATTTTTATTGTGTTTAAAAAGTTCTAGCATTAAAATAATAAATTTCACACAATTCACACAGGGCACCTGGTCCCAAAGTAAGCCAGGTATAACCTACTTGTATTAAGTGTACCAGACAAGTACAGCCAGTATATTGTAATATTCGAAATTGCAAATTTTAAAAGCGCACCAGTTTAATATTAAAATAAATGGTACACACATTATTTTCTCATCACAGCTGTGCCAAAATACGAGAGAAAATGTATGTAAAAATGCCAAAATTTAATTTTCCAGTGTGAATACCGAATTCGGGATGATGTCGTCCCCTTTGCATGCATTATTCATAATATTCGTAATCCTAATAATATGTTGGGAATAACGATGAAACGCCGTAATGAGGTTTGTATTAACTCAAACAACCTCCGTCGAGTCTATTAGATTTGAAATTGATAACTAAGATATTTGGGATTATAATAATAATCCCAAAATACTGTTATTATAATAACAGTTTAAATAGAACATTAAAATGTAATAATTGGTTATTGGGAATTAGTTTCTTAGCCATTTTTTCATACTCCATCCATATATGAAATATTAACAGTACTGTGTGGTCTCTTGTTCGCTTTTGTTATTGTTGTTTTAAGTAGTAAGATACATTGCACAACAGTACTATCTGAATAATTAAAAATTAAAAGTTATTCTGTTGTAGTCTTTTTTAGTTACGGAAAAAACTTTTAAGTTCATTCTGTATGTGAGAAAAACATCAATAAACTAACTTCAAATATTGTTAAAATAGCTTATCTCTTGTTATTAATAAGAAGAAATCTTACTTTTGCCTCTCGGGGACCACTGAGGTCAAGCTCTCTGCGCCATCTTTGTTAAAGTTTTCCAAGTTAAGCCGCTGTAAAATAGCAGTGTCTGTAGGCCCGAGGCACACGGTCAGGACACGAACTTGTGTCTTTGAATAATACAACTGCGCCTGTGGAGTTTCAGATTTTATGTAAACCAAAATTTTCTAACGAACCCTTTGTTGTAGATTTATTTTTGTAGAGTCAAGTTTTTATCTTTGAATAACGTTTCACAAAGTTTTGTAAACTATCCAAGATTTTACATTATTTTCATATCATATTTTGTATTCCAGTATAAAACATTGTTGGTTATCGCGTACATTTTCTTGGAGGCAAAAAAATATTTTTAAACTGAATTTTGATTTTTCAAACTCTAATTAAAGGACGAGTGATTGTTAGTGGCTTTAGACCAATTTTCAGAATACAGTAACAAACTGTTGACACAAAATATAAATATCATTTCTTTACATTTCAACATTTCTATTAGAAGAATAAGGTTTTATTTTTGCCAGACTCTCATAATACAATACATGTAAGTAAATTGCTACACTTACTCCAAGTGAATTACTAAACTGTAGAACAGCAGTTTTTGTAGCAGCATATACAGGTAAATGTGTGTTTTGTTTGAGAGCCAATAGTGAAGAAATATTTAGAACAATGCCTCCAGAACCACCATTATCAGCTCCCATTATCTCTATAGCTTTCATTGTGCTATTCACCGTTGCTGTCTGAAATTACACATACACATTGATAAGATCTAAGTAACAGATTGCAAATACTTATAACTTAGATGTTAAAAATGATTACATACTTATTACATACATTTTCATAACCAATTAATGAAGATACAGGTTATATTAGATCATAGGTTCAAACTTCAAGGATATAATAGTTTAGCATTCGTTGTCAGCTTATAATCACTTAGAATTGTGGTAACCTAATCAGTCATTACAACAGTTTAGGATTCCTGTACTTTGTAACCACTCAGCCTCTTAAATTGTGGTAACCTATTCAACGATACATTTTACTTAAAATTTAAAGAAGAAAAATGCCACTCACAAAATTAATATCAATAGTCTTCTTATAGGAACGTTCGCCAGCGCTCAAAACTGCTGCATTGTTTATAACAACATCAAGTCTTCTATACTTCTCAAACACTTGATTATATGCTGCAGCTAGTTGGCTATCATCTGACACGTCGCATTTTATAAACTTCGCTCTTAGGGCACCAAACTTGTTCAGGAGTTCAGTCTCAAGGGCCGCTCCCTCCCTCTCTGCCACGTCGAGGAAAACTACGCACTGCAATTGGGCCTTGATTAGTTTGTCGGACTTATTGTTAACGTAACGTAACATAAGGCAACTGGACTGTAACTTCATATATTTTTATTAAGATCACTATTTATTGTTTTATTGCAATTGTTAAGAAGTAACGTTGTTTTTATTAGTAAACATTAATAATAAATAAATAAAATAAAATAAATAACTGACTTCAGTTAGCCAATCTGTTAGATAAATTTGACAAATATGATTCTGATAGTTTTTATCTAACAAGTGTCGACAAGTGATAAAACAGGTCTGTCATGCAACATAAACTGCATTTTTTTTCTATAACTGCATCTATGCAGAAAAAAGCTTGTCCGATACCTGGACAAAGCACTAGTTTCCCGATAAAATTCTGAGTCAAAGCTTCAGTTTTTATATTGCAGGTTTTAGAAAGCTCTTACAACAGAATAAATGAGCTACTTCTTTTACGAAGTAACTTTTAATTGAACCTCACTTAACAACTAAAAGTAATCGAGTGGGGCGGCTTACAGATACTTTTTGTATGCTTTAGATCAAGAATCTTTGGACAATAACCGCCTTACTGAAATTTGTTTAACTTTCACAACTATTCGAAAATTAAATATCGATATTGAATCCATTTTTACCCGTCTACAGGATAAAGCGAGACAGGGAAAGCATATTAACATTCTTTGTCTATTTTAATATTTGTGAAAATTTGCATAGAGGTTTAAGATGGGGATGTAAAACACGATTTTTCAAAATTCACACCGAATACAAAAGAAGTTGTGCAGGTTTGGTTAGTAAGAAATAACGAGTTAATAAGCCTTTTATTATTTTAATAAGAAAACTAGTTTATTATAAGGAAGAGATGAATTTATAACTACTTAATGATAGAATATTCTTAGAGAAACACAACAAAACATACACAAGATACTAAAAGAAATATTTAAAAAGTATGTAATAAAGGTTTGTCGTTATCATATTAAAAGGTAAAGAAGAAAACGTCGATAATCAATTTGTATAGGAAATAACTACAGAAACATTCACATACCCGTGCATTTTCCCATAACAATGCTCTTACGATGCCAGCGCCCACGCCTGCCGCACCACCAGTCACCAAAAATACTTTGTTTTCTATACTAAAAGACATTTCAACATTTCACCACAAGAAATCACCTTTCAATATTATCGTTACAATTACACGTTTTGCCAAAAACAAATTTGTTATCAAACTAATTTCTGTTCAACTGTTGATATAATCTTATCGTGTGATAATAGAAACCAATATAAAGTGTGTATGCGCTCGCGCGATTTATTTGCGACTGACATAACATGGCTGACTGACTGGATGTCGCGTATCAGCTGGTAGTCTAAACAATTTTTTTATTGCACTGTTCGTGTGACTGCACCATTTAATTGAAATTGATCGACAATGGCGAATTATTACAATGTGATAATTCAAGAGTCCTCTTAAATATGACGACACAAGATTTTTTATTTAGTTTTATTTCAATAGACGTGACAAAGGAACGCACCCTAAATTACAGATAACGAGTTACAAAAAGATTTACAGTTTCAATACCTTTATCATTTTTATTCGTTTTCGGAAAAAATGGTATTCGACTGATTGACGTAATTATCACATAACTGACATGGATCTTTTACATTTGACATGATAATTTTCGAATCCATCAGGATTGGTGGTTACCACTTAAGGGCGGAGAACTTCATAATCTTAGCCACAAGACAATGCTGGCCATCTTCCAAACATTTCCAGTATGACCGGTTGGAAACCCCTGCCTTTTGCACCGCCATGCAGTCATGTAGGCGAAGATACCAACTGGTTTTTAAATTAAGCGCCTGAGGTAGCCATATTATTTAAATAAAGATTTTGTTTATAAACATTGAAACCGGCAGTGCTAGTGAACTTTATCAGAAATGCAACAATGACATTTAAAGTTAACGACTTTGTTTTCATCTCCATGCAAACAATAATAAACCGAATTATACTATGTTACTAGCCTATTGTTCGTTACTTTGCCAACACTAAATTGCTCTTCTAAGCATCGTAGCTATTTTTATATGCACAACTAACCAGCCTTATTTATTTTGAAAATATTTTTGAGAGAAAAATTTCACCTCGCTGCCCCTGGTGAGATTCGAACCCACGTCCTCTCGATATCCGGCCGAATGCTTTTACCGTTCAAATTGTAGCATGTTAAAATAATCTGTATCTTAATATAAATCAAATTTTGTTCTTCTAATTGGGTTAGGAAACCCAAAAATATTTTTTTTTATCCAAGGTAATTTTCAAACACATGCCCTTCAAAATTACATCAGTGTAGAAATGTTGTATGTGTGTGACAATTGATAAGTATTTGAGTACAATGGAAATAGCTACCTAAGTTCTAAATAACAATATTAATTAAATACTATATCGTGAATTGATAGTGCATCATATATGCTGGACTATATATTGGGATTCCCCGTTTGTTTCTTGCAATCAAATATTTTGGTTTTACTGCAAACCTCTATATTAGTATAAGCTGATGATTTATAAAACCTTCCAAAATTTTAAATGGGTTGACTGATATAAACAACATGACGGAATAACGACTTGAAGTAGCGGTGACATGCGTTGAGTGAAGGCAGACCGTCCCGTTTCCTACTTCCTGCATCCATCCATACAGCAGTGAATTTTTTATTTAAAACAACGATCCCATCATACCCCTCGAAGGTAGGATAGGTAATTTCTAATATAACTTTTTCCATAATGATGATAATAATGTTAAGATTAAAGAATGCAATAAATAATAAACTCAAGGGGAAAACTGGTGAAAAAGACGTTCCCTTTGTAATATTAGACGCGCGGCGATTTCAAAAGAGGAAAGGTATCTCAATTTAGCCCATGATACTTGAGACTCTTCCCTAAAGGCGAATGTACTTGTTAGATAAAAAGGATGACAGAGCCGCAAATTTAGAGTTTTAAGTTTAAGATATTGAAGTAACTTATGTCTTTATAATAGCCGTGTATAGCTTTACGTCAATGATAACTAGAAACCTATATGCCGAGGATACTAGTATGAAACCTATTTCTAATCATATCATTGAAAGTGCTCTTCAAGATTTGGGCTATCTAATGACAATTCCAGAAATTAGAGTATTCAAACAAACTACTCAGCTTTATTGTGTTAATAGCATTAGCATATCTAATAAAATAATAGCTATTTGAACTGTTTAATCTGGAATTTGCCAGCAAGTAGATGAAAAGGTGGTGAAGAAGGTCTTAATCTAAATGGTATCTTTAGACCACTGGATGCCCGCTAGAGAATTATGGGTGCAATGATATGTTTGTATAACGTTGAATGTTATTATTTTGATCTCAGATAGTAAAAGACATGTATACTCAAAGGGTCGTATCACGATCTGCATACTTCATGCTCCCTTCGGGGTGAAGAGCATTGACGCGGCTAAGTCTTGAAGTACCGTGCATATTCAACACGCAACAATAACCACTAATAAGTAGTACATGAGTCTCAAAGTTCTATATTTAAAGACTTATGTATTGTTACAGAAAGTATACATGTCTAGATGTCAATATTAACTAACGAAATATGTCTTCTTTCATATTATTTTTGGGAATGAATTATAATTATCCTATATCCTTTACATCCAAATATTATCTTAGAATGATTAACGCCTTCTCGACCTAAGTATTTGTACTTAGTCTTAAATGCAAAAAGAAAACAAATCGTATTCATGACTCGACAGTTGTACTTAGGAGAAGGGAAAAGAAATGGGCACCGAAAGGAACGCATTACCACTTTATCCCGATATTCTGTAACTTTCCCGATCGAAATAGCCCATTTCATAAATGCACTCCAAAAAGTACTAAGTCACACGATTAAATTAATATTAAAAAAAATATAGCGCAGCACATTTTGTATTTTAATTATCCCGAAGCTCGCATTCTCTTTATTAACATGTAACGTAGAAAACTGGCGAAATAATAAAACCTGAACAAAGCAAACACTTCACAGCTGGAATGCGACCGAGGCGAGGTGGCGACGCGAGAGGATGCGCAAGCTGGGGAGCATTTACACTACAGTTCATTATATTAACTATTAATGTGGCAACCATGTCAAAATAATTGTTTTTTTAAATGACAGATAAGGACAAAAAATACAAGCCCTTAAATCACTAGTAAACTGTCTATTTCAGGGGATCTGGAGCAGAAGACAGGAAATGGTTAAAAGTATCACTGACGTCATGTCTTCATGTGCTAAACGTCCTGTACTTACAAATATAGAAATACCTTCATAACTGCTGTTTCAACTTTTTGAACATCCGTTGTTCCTGCAGAATTTTTCAAGTTTGGATTGCATTTTAAAAACTTAATAACCGATAAGCAACGACTAACCAATCTTTGGAGGGGTATTTCTTCAGTTCAGAGAAGACATTAAGTAGTCTGGTCACGTCTATTGTATAAATTTAGATAATTATGCCTTAAAATGTAAACTAAATCTAACCTTAAACAATACGCTGATGCACAAGAATCACAAAATCTTTGATGCTGTGCTGCCAGCACAATACAATAAACTAGAGAACGAAATTTGCTACTACTGTTTGTACAAACTACTTTGTACTAAAATTTCACTGTTACAAAGTTTTGTTTTCAGTAAAAAAAAACAGTTACTCTACTAAAGTAAAAAAAAAAGTTTCTAACAAAAATGTGTCTGCAGACATCAGATAAAGTTGGCCGTCGGAAATCCGCAAGGAAGACATATGACATCGTGCTGGTATTAAACGCATCATTACGCCAGAGCTGCTAACTAATTTCACCTTCCAAGATACCTATTTATTGTTACGAGAAATCCGTATTTCTTATGTTTTATGATAATGATGTGCGTGTGCTGAACCTGCCATACTCTACTGTCATTAGAGACGTTTCTAGTCGGACGAATGTGGTTCTCTTTCCTTACCACATACTCTAGGAATCAAATATGGGTAGTGTTAAGGTATCCTACAAAAAAAAACTTATTTGTACACATCACAGAGCAAGGCCGTTGAAACGGGTCACGAAGCAAAAAAGGGTGTTGGTACGCCAAAGTTGCCTCCACAAACAAATACCTTTGCTGGGTGGTATTTGCCATTATGAAATATAATTATGCTACAACATGACAATGTGAGAACATTTAGAGCCATGATTTTTATTTTATTTTAAATGCTATTTGCGGGTAACTGAACCTGGTGAACGTTTCAAATGTGGAATGGCCAAATCCGAAACTATTAGAAACAGCGAAAAATACTAAAGTAAGTCCAGAGCCGATACATTTATCATGTCAGCCACAAGAAGTTCACTGCTGGACATAGGCTTCCCCAAACACTTACGATACACCTATTGTAAGCGTTTGAGGACCTTGACGACCGTCAAGCGCTCAAGAAGGTGGTCTAGACGACTTAACGAGAGTCGCTGGATGCAGACTTTTACCAGCCACAACCGATTATTACAATAAATACTAAAATTGCAAATTTTGCGAAAAATTGCAAAAAATAATTTCCTTAACGAGAATTCGTAGGTCTTTAGAAATTCCTAAATTATGTTACACTTGTCAATAATGAGGCTTAAAAGGATTGAACTTGAGAAAAAAATATACAAACTAAAGAATTGAAGGGAAAGCTAGAAGGGAAGAATAATCTTATCGCTCGAATTACATAATAACATAGAGATAATAATGTTAATGTAACAAACATTAAGGTGAAATAGCAAATTATGATTAATTACTATGATTTCATAAAAATAAGTCATTATGATTTTGATAAAGCAAACGCTATTATATTACCCACGGCTATTCCAACATTCTATTGTTTCTATTTCGGAAATTCAGGAAAATCTATTGTGTATAAAAACTTCAAACAAAAAGTATAAACATTAAAAAAGACATCAAAACAATTCATAAAAAAAATCAACAGTTCGTAAAAAAACGCTTAAACGGAACACGAGAAAAACAAGCACAAACAAGGCATCACATAGCAGGGTTGTCTACAAACAAATCTCACGGTCGGTGGCGTCAAGAGTCTCTCTTTGTCCTTTTTCGAAAAGATACGCAAATACTGGCAGGTTGCGGAAACTGCAATGCGTGGAATAATTTGCATGAAAGTGAGAAAAACTGTTTATATATTCAAACATTCTACCTACAAAGATTTAAAATTGCCTTGTCCATATTTATTTAATCGGAAATCGAATTTTATTTTGTTTGTAAGAAAATGTTAGCGGTACGAAAAGTTATGGTTCGAAATTACGACCTCTGTTTTGCCCCTAATGTTATTTCTTTTCGTTGGCTTTACGTTCGTAAAAAATAACTGCTTTTAGGCGTTTACTGTTTAGATGCAAAAAACGATACTCTATTTACTTATTCATCAGGTTTTTCAAACTTATTTATTGGGCACAAAAATGTTAAAACCTACTGAACTTTAAAAATTCTACATTAAATGTTGTCTTTTGGCTTTTATTAGAAAGTAATATGATATAATTACAGGTTTCACAACTTGTAAAACCTACTGAACTTTAAAAATTCTACATTAAATGTTGTCTTTTTGGCTTTTATTAGAAAGTAATATGATATAATTGCAGGTTTCACAACTTGTTAATAGTAATATGATATAATTGCAGGTTTCACAACTTGTTAATGATGTCCCGTAAATGGTATGATGTAGGTATATCCAGCAGTGGACTTTTTGATGATGACGATAGCCTATTTGGATGATACGTCCTTACCATACATGCTTATACAAGAACTGTCAAAAAGTATCAAGAAAAAATCATACCAAGCGCTATGGTCCGTTTGCACTAATGTACTGTGGAAACGAATTATTAATTTAAATCGAAATTTGCTATGACGAGAAATTATCCATATTATAATAATCAACATTATTAATGATTTAAAATTGATGAATTATTATCTCATAGAGTTCAAAATCTGAATATGTTTAAACATTACTTATTTATTTCGTGTGCCAACGTTCGAGTTTGGGTGTCAGTAATTTTCACGGAGTACTAAACCCAGGTTCAACATCTATAGAGTACTATAGTACTCTATAGATGTTTTTAGTCACTTGACGATTACTGACTTGGCTTAAAGACTATCATCTATCGACAATATTCTGTACTGATAACATAATGTGGTCAAAAGTACGAAGAAGCTCGTAAACGTGATAACGAAGGTCAAATAACTAATACGGAGTGTCATGTCAAGTTAAAGCATTTTAATGAATGAGCTAAAAGTTTGTATGAATTCCTATCTCCAACTTATTGAGAGTTTTACGGACATTCACTGCAGTTTCGAACAAACCACCTTAATTGCCCACATGCGTTCAAATAAACGTCAAAAGTGTTTGAGCGGGTGGGACTAGGCAAATAGTGCATGAGGGGCCCTCACTGTTACTCTAATTAAAGCAATTAGACGGAATAAACCTTGCTTTAAAATTTGCGTTTTGAGGTTGTAAACACATTTAACAGTGTAACATCGTCTCTGTAATTATTCTCGGCGGTTGTTGCGTGATAATAAAAAAAAAAAAAAAAAAAAAATAAATAAAAAAATAAAAAAAAAAAAAATAAAAAAAAAAAATCGTATGTTTAGAGATACAATAAATTAGATTTATTTTGTGTGCTTCCCGCAATTGATGTCAACGGTGTTTTGCAATTGGCTGGTTATTAAGTTTTTAAGATATTTGATGGTCACTGGCTTGGCGTAATTATCATATCCTTCGTAGCACAGAGAAGTTGAAAAAAAAAACAATGGGCCATCTCTCGTTGAATATAATGTTGATACTGAAAACTGTCAATGACAGTGAACACAGTTTTTGGTTCAGATAAATTATATTTTATCTATCGGATGTCTATTCGCTATCCTGTGGCTATCTATGGTATACTGATAGCCTTATCACCGAGTGAAAACAAGTTCTTAATATGTCAAACAGCTTTTAAGAATTCTCTTTTTAACCTACAAATTTTCGTGTTCCAATCGTACCTGCAACATTGCAATACCATTATTTAAATTGTTTAAATTCCTTTGCCTCTTTCATTCATTTCGTATCGTCAGAGAAACGTTCACTGAACACAGCTTTTGCTATGCTCCCGTCCAGACAAAAGAATGGTTCGTTACACGGTAAAACTGTTTCACATTTTAACTTAGAATCCTCTAAACCTGCTGTTAAATGTTTTTTTTGTTTGTTTTTTCAACTCGTTTGTGAAAAAGTTTCATTTCATTTACACCTTTCTGTACGTTATTAACAATGATTTGCATTTTAAAGAAAAACACATTTTTATTTGAATTCCACTAAGTCTCAAGCTATCTCTTTTTTTTCTTTAGTGTGACAGTGATAGCTATAATTAAATGTGTCATTAACTTTATAAATGCATTTTAGAATTTGGCTGTAAATCTCATGAGACAATAATAATATTGTCTAATATGGATGAAAAAATAATAACGTAGGTATACTTGTGTGATGTGTATTATGAAAATACAAATCTCAATTTTATCAAAGTCCCATACTCGAATAAGCTTTAAAGACATTAATAAAAGTTAGGCGTTCAGATACATAGATTCACAATCAAAGTATTTCACTCAGTTGTCAATAGGCGAATGTGTCGTGAATCATACATAGAAAATAAAAAATGAAATTAAAAACTTCCTTTAAAGAAAGGGATTTCTTTGTGGGATACATTTATCATCATTGTTTACCATTCACTACTAATTACGGTGTTTAAAGCTGTGTGATTAATTAAATTATTCCAGAAGTTGGAACTTTCTGTTATAGTTCCCAACTTAATTGTACACATGCAAAGACTGAGAGTTTGCAAACTCTAGTTAAGTCTGACGTTCTTGTGGAAAATTCAAAGTGCAGACTTTGTGAAAAATAATATAATATTATCTACTTTTTTCAGTTTAATCAATGTACCTGTTACTATGCATTAACTATCAATCTAGATTGTGAATTTCATCATTTAATAAAATAGTTAAATGTATATCAATCTCTTCAGATTTTTGAGGCTCTCTTAGAACATACAAGTAATTTGATTCAAATGTTATTACTGATTTTATCACTCTACTATGAGAAAAGAGAACAAACGAGCCTAGCCGGTCACCTGATGTTATACTATTCACCGATGCCCATGGACATCCATGGCTACAAGAATCTTGGATGCGTTGCATAAATAAAATAAAGAAGGAAGGAGGAAGGAAGCAGGAAGTGGGACAGGAGATAGATCTTGGACGTTATGTTTTTCAAAGCCTATCCGATCTTGAGGGTAATAATCCTAAGAAATTTAGCTTTCTAGTGCAAATATTGTTTAATAAACTGGTAGTGGGTGCAAACAAACAAACTCTGCAGTTTTTAATAAATTTTAAATAATAAAACTCGTCTATAGAGATTCTAAAACCGACTCGCGTTAAAATTAATTTTACAATATAAAGGCAGAACATATTCCTCAAATAAAATTACTCTGCAAAATTTTCAAGCTATCACATTTGAAATCTCACACCATTTTCAAATTTAATATTGGTGTCTAGACATAAATCTTTCCACATTACCTAGTTTATTTCCGTCGAGTAAATTGAAACGCCACAACGTGATGTTGAGTCGCATTTAAAATTTCATCAAAAGAGCAACCGCGGCTGGGTAAAATCGTATTTTCTGCACGAAAGAGCCATATATGACAGCACATGTCTCATATGATTCCTGCTCTGTGATATATTCATGTGCCATCAGGAAACGGCACCCACCTCGGCATTGTTTATTCAATTCATCTAGCTTAGTACGTTCAATGCATAATTTTAGGCTTTCTTTTAGTGAAAATACTTTTTAAAAATTTAATATTGCATTGTTAGAGCAATTACAAATGGACCCCCATAAAAGTTGTAACGCTCACTACTCTAGACTAATTCTCATGTAGCGGTATGAAACATCTCTCTGTGTTTGAAACACCGGGAAACTATCCTTTTTTATCTACATGAGTATTAGTAATGTTTAAACTTCCATTGATTATTATGTATTAAATAAAACACATGTGTGATGCTATGAAACGAGAAACATAAACAAAATACTTTCAACTATCATAATAATATAATCTTAGTTTCTTTGGATATGAAATTCAGATGAGGTTTCGTTGGGGCTGTATTCAAATAGACCAAGGTAGAAACAAGATTTACTACTTTTGTAATGTAACTGTGGTAGATTCTGCAGTATTTACCAAATTCAAACTATTATGAAATTTCAGGTTTTAAACTCAGTCAATTTAATATAATTAGATTGGAAATAGTGGAATGAATATTAATTTATTTCCTCTCAAACTCCTCAAAACTTAAACTTGAGAACCATGGAAAACTCTGGATAGCGAGCATCTGATCCTCTCACCACGTTGATATATTTTATTACTTTCAAGGCCAATGTCACCAATTGCAGATAGTCTATTCGTCCGATAAAATGATAGTTTTTGAAAGGTTTGATTTGACAAATAGGTTAACCGGAACTTAAACAAATGAACAACAACAAACAAATGAACAGTACCAATTCCACTTTCAAATAATTCGGGAAATTCAAACTAGTCAAGCAACTTAAATCTATTGTAGAGTGTGAATACGTTGACATATCGTATTTTCCTGTAAAGCATATTCCAGAAGGTGGCTAAGCTATTAAACTTCATAACTTGGTCTTTAATTTTAATTGCCCCAATGAAAGTGGCCTGCAAATTTAATTGATCCATTAAGTGCGCGCTCACTGACTTCGCTCCAATTTAGTTTGAGAGGGAGAAATGTGCTTTGATATTGTAAATTAAATGGGAAATTGGTCTCTCGTGTTAATAATGTGTTGTAATATGAATGTTTTGATTTGAGCATTTTGTTTTGGTGTAATTCATGGCAATTTCGCATTCATTTCAATTTCAAGGTCAATGTCAAAATTATCAATTATAAATTCATCTGTTGGTAGTCCACATTATAGACGGACCTCTATGCAAAGTTATGCGTCTTTTAAAAGAGTTTTGTACTCGTACGTCGTTAAAACTCTCCGTAATTGTTTGTATCAAACAGCATTTCTTGGTATCAATTATTACGCACCGTCTTTTAAATTTTATTTAATTTTAAAACATACTTACTACAATGTACGTAGCAAATTGCAAGAATTAGCTTCTAATAATGTTTCTTCTATTGTTGCAGGTCCTATTTGATAGTTTCACTCTGGGTCGCTTTACATCTTTCACCGAGGATGGCTGTCCAGATGGATACATGCAGATCCAAGAGGCAAGCAGACCCCAAGTCGGTGGCTCATGGTGTGGAACTTCCTGGGGTCCATCCATCTACTATAGCGAAACAAAATCTATTACCCTAATTATTCGACTCCTACATCTATCTAAAGAGCAGAACAACTACAATTTCGATTTTCGAATGGCATATAAGGTTCTACGAAGGGATTACGCAACAGTTCGATATGGAGGAACACCTCCATCAGGTAAACAAAATTTATATTTGACGATATATTTTTCAATAAGGAATTTATTATATTCCATCATGCAAAGTTTATCAAAGCAAAGAATAATGGTCTTCCTAATACTTTAAATTTAAGTTTCTTTAACATCTTATTCTTGACTTTTTCTTTTATTATCTCTTTAAATATACCATTCAATTCCACAGAAAGACCATTTTTCAAAATCCGACCGCCTCTTTATCCCGTAAACATATCACGCGGCGAAGATACGAACATCGCAAAGACAAAAACTGGCGAGTATTACCTAGGGGATTTGATCTCCGGGACTTATTGCTCGAGGATCTTCAGCGACTGCGATCGTAAAAACTGTAGGTTACAGTCGCCCAATTTCCCAGGCGTTTACCCAAGAAACTTGACTTGTTACTATGCCGTAAGACAACACGAGGTGCCTCAAGGAAAACATGCTTTAATCGTAGTAAAACAGCCTAATGGACAACTAGTTTCTATAAGAAGTCAGAAAGCGTTGTACGCAGCGCAACAAGAAAGAGGCAATAATGGAAGGGAATTAAAGTTTTGGCAGCAATGCGACGAGGTACAAGATTACGTAACTGTCTATGATGGTTACACGACCAGAGATCCTGTTATACTGAGATTTTGCGGCGGAGGTGTGTCTGTACCAGAAGCAATATCGAGTGGTCCTGAACTGCTAGTAGAATTCACAACTTCACCGTTCGGAACATTCCTTCAGCCAGCGACTTCGCAATCATTGCACGGATTCCAGTTAGAAGTCGAGGTGAGGTATTTTTAATAATTCGAACGTTTAACTTTTAGGGTAAAATTGGCATTCTTGACTAGGAATTTTGCAGCAAATTTATTTTACTTTTATTGAGAAACTGAATAAAATTATTCTATTACAAAATAAGACTTTATTGCAAGATTCGAATTCGCAAGAGTAGCACTGATAGTTTTTTAAATACATAAAACTATGCGATAGTGTAGAGAACTTTATTCATTCAGTCTCATCTTGAGTCTTCCATTACTTACAGTTTGCAGAATAAAAGTTATTTAATCATAGCCATGAACTGACCTAAATGTTTTCGAGTTCCATCAATTCTATACAATAATTATTATCTAAAGTTTGTGTTTTTGTTTGTTTGTCATTCCTTGACGTCTTGTCTTACAGCTGAACATTATGAAAATTACAAATTTTCAAGAGTACAGAGAAGGACGTAAGGTACTTTTCATCACGAGAAATTGTCTCATTCCAGCGGGAAAGCAAAAACATGAATATATCAATTTGTAGTATCCGCTATGATCGTCAAATCCTATCAATTCCAATGTCGGTCAACAGATGGCGTCATTAATCTCATTACAGATTGATTTTCTTGAATTAACTCTATCAAATGAGATTTCATATGACCTAAAATTCGCGAGCGAAACTACGGACAAAAGCTAGTTCTATAAATTAATAGTTATTTGTTATGCAAGGCTGCAAAGTTGTTTTTTGGCGCGAGTACTTATTTCAAAGGTACGAGACGCAGAATATTTTTTTCACCTCACAAGCTCGGAAAGAATCTGTTTGTCATTCGAAATCTGAGCGCAAAAGTGCATTTTGTGCCCTAGCGTGGAAAGAATTTTTAAAATTCGAACCTTCCTATTCTATAATTTTTTATACCGCCAATCCTCTGAAAATACATTAATACTTATTTCATGCCAGTGTGCCAACCTTATTTTTAAAATAAACGAACTGGCCAGCACGACACCGCATGAAAAAAATAAACACTTATTTAATATATTATTTGCGTTTTTCTTGCACCAAGCATTTTCCTCGCTGTAGTGAGATGAAAAGTTGTGTGTTTCGCTCGGCAGCAAAGTTATTCTGCGTCTCGTACCTTTGAAACCCTCGCTACGCTCAGGATTCTATATTTGAACCACTTGCTTCGCTCGTGGTTCAATCCTAGAATCCTTCGCTAGCTCGGGTTTCAATGTAAGTACTCGTGCCAAAAAACAACTTTGCAGCCTTGCATAACAAATAACTATTTCAATAGCGTAACAAAGGTTATACCGCAGCAAACTATGACCCATACTAGTGACCTTGCAATGTTGCATCGCAATGTAGTGATTTGAAATCGACTCATGTTATTTCAAATTGATTAATATTTTTTAATTGGACGTTCGTATGGATATCTGTATGTTGACTATTGTTGACGCATTTCTGTGCCAAGTGTCGTGGATGATGTATACTTCCATTTATAGTTTTATTGTTGTCTGGTGTCAATGACTGTGTAAATTTGCCTTTATGTGTTAAATATTATTCCAAATTCTAAATCTAAAATTGTAAAAGAACCCCTCTAAATTAAATTTAAAAAACGATGTTACAGTTTGTGTCTCGTGACTCGCGACTGGCCTTGTTTGGTTGCAACTGAAAATCAGTGTTTTGCTCAGTACGAGCAATTAGTATACATTGAGGTGCGACCATTTCGTTGCTGCGGATGTGCCAGGATTGTTTCTATTTTAGTTGTTGTTGTGTTATTGTAAGTTAGTAATAAGTGTTAATTGTGTTATGTAAATTGTATTGTCCGTGGCAAACGAATAAATGTTTTATCTATCTATCTATCTCATAATATTGTTCTTCTAGCATTGTCTCAAAAACGATACAACGTTTATTATATTTTCCAGTAAATGGCTGCTATTTTGTAGAAAACGTTCAATTCGTATGTTTTATTACCTCACGTTAACTCCATTTATTAACAAGTCAATTGCTTATTAGGGTTCCTTGAAAACTGTGAGAGTTTCTAGAGATCTTGCATATTCTAGCAAAGCGAAGAAAACATTGATATAACCAATGTTAAATTTATTTTCAACGAGATGTAGATACTCGCGGCTTCGCCCACGTATAGCTGGTACCCGCGACTTAGTCTGCTCAGGATTAGTACTTTGAGTAGTTTTTTTTTCTTTTCCAAGGTCCTAGCGCCTGCGATAATACACGACACGTACAGTCCTATTACTCCCGTTCCCGTGGGGATTCTATAACATCCCGTCTTTGTCCTAGTCAACATCGTAAAGGGAACCTCTATACAAAATTTCAGCTTTCTAGGTGGAGCGCCTGCGATAATACAATTACAGTCCTATAACTCCCTTTCCCGTCGGAATTCTATAAAACCCCATCTTTATCTTTATGAACATCTTAAAGGGAACTTCCATACAACATTTCAGCATTCTCGGTTGAGCGCCTACGATAATACACTTACGCCAGGTCTATGTTAACTGGTCGACCGATTTTTTTTTATGAAAACGTCGATTACTCGACCATTTCATGGACCTCCCACAATATTAGAGGTCAGACTTAAGTGGACGGATGTTCCTGAGCGACGATCACTGACCAGTTAATTAGACACGTGGGATACATTTTGTTCCGACAGTTTTGATATTTACAATACCTACTTAAAAACCTTCCTCTTCAATCACTCTATCTATTTAAAAAAAACGCATCAAAATCTGTTGCGTAGTTTTAAAGATTTAAGCATACATAGAGACACACAGACAGCAAAAGCGACTTCATTTTATAATAAGTAATACAGAATTATCATTAGTTGCGCCTTCATCATTGCGAGATATATTCCGAAGAAAGTCTTTATGCAAATTTTTCTTTCTATTTTTCCCATAATAAGGAGAACATATCCGTCATACATGATTTCTGTGTAGCTTTAACCATTAAGGCTGCACACGCGACGGAAGCTTAAAAAATGGAGTAACTTCTCCCGTTTTCCCAACATTTCCCTTCACTGCTCTGCTCCTATAGATCGTAGCGTGATGAAAAGTATACTATAACCTGCCCAGGATTATGAAGAATAATTGTACCAAGTTTCGTCAAAAAAAAACGAACAGATAGACAGACAGACAAAATTTTTACTGATTGCATTTTTGGCATTAGTATCGATCACTAATCACCCCCTGATAGTTATTTTGGAAATATATTTCATGTACAGAATTGACTTCTCTACAGATTTATTATATGTATAGAAGAAGGTGGCACTGCTGTGCATAAAATTTGTGCTAGTAATTTAATATAGACTTCTTTCTTCAGTCCGATTCAAGATTTTTAAAACTATTTATACATTTTAACGGCCAATCTTAATTATCCCTTTGATGAGAATTTTTAAATTCGAAATAGGAGTATAGATTTGGAATCTAGCCAAAATGCAATTAAACGAAATGCCTAGACTTTTTACGTCATAAGCACTTACTCTAAATTATGAACGCTTTTATGCGAATCACTGGATTTAATACTCTGAAATATAAAGCGTAGCTCCCCAAGTCCTATTAAGATGTTAGTACTAATTCAAAATCCATTAACATTGCTACGTTTTAATGGCATTAGAGACTTACTGAGCAACGTTTGACATAATCTCATAAATATAAACATTATTGTTACAATTTCTATGCTAACAGTAACACAGTAATTACAAACGACGATATCGATCGGTGAAATTAATGTCGTGTTTAAATTAGTATAGGATTAACATTCGTTACTTAACGTAAAACCTTCCTGAAAATTGGAGAAATAGAAAATAAGAAGCTGCAATAGTCATTGCGTGCAGCTACAGAAAGTTAATGATTTCAGTAGTGCTGTATACTAGGTATTGATAATGTAATCATAGATCCTGACACGGATAAAGTTTTCTAAAATTCATCTAATTCACGCATTATTAAATTATGCTAACATAATATATCAACATGAAGTGTTATTTTAAGCGTATCGTTCTGAACAATAAATCAAGCAACGCCCTAAAGGCTCAGTTGGGCGTTTGCCAAAGTATAATTAGTACCGTAGGCTCGTACGGGATGGTTACAATAATGGAGCGAACTCTAGCATCCTCATTGTTTTAAGTTATGGAATTAGGCCACAGTTTCTGTTTCGGACATTTAAACTGTGCCATCTTTATATTTAACACCATGCATATTTCTGGGATCATTTAAAATCATGATAAATTTAAACGAAGTATGTACAAATGTTTAAGAATTTGACTACATAGATCTGTAAATGACTCTGTGTCTTGTCTCTCGGTGATATATGCTGCAATAATTACGAATATAAGTAGGTAATATTTTATTAGCATTGTTGATGCTACACTATTTAATGATACTCTAAAAAAGAAAACTGTCCGATCATGCGTGGGATATCATTTCCCAAATTACATTGCCTTAATTATCAGAATTCATCTGATAGTTTGCGAAAACAATGCGGACACTGTCGCCTTTCCTTTCACCGACTTTGATTAACGATTTCACTGGATCCTGTGGTTATCATACTATTAATCAATTTCAGGTCAGGTTCGTGGATCAACAGTCACCCACATATGCGAAAAACAAGAGGGCATGCGAATTTTGGATTCGTGGTACAGGGAGGGGTGTTTTAGAACACCCGCAGCATTCGTTACCGCCAAACACAACCTGCCTTTACCACATGCAAGGAATTGACACGTCAGGGCCATCGGGAAGAAACATAATATATAGAAGGACGTCATTCTCCGCTCCAAGATTTAAAGTATGGTTTTCTGTACTGAAATTTTACGTGACCAACGCCCTCAATCCGAATTTGCCCGAGGACGAATATTGTGGGAGTCATTTGAATATATGGGACGGACCGATGCGGATATCGCCTGGCTGTAGCGATATATTCTGGTGAGTTCATATTATATATTTAGTGCGTGCTAGTGCTCGTAATTCTTGTAATGGATTCACCAAACCATAACTTAAATGGAATTGCTCTTTTTGGAATCTAGATTACGATTTTTTTTAATAATCCGCATTTACTCACATTGACTTCCATATTTTAATAACTAAAGATTCTTTTTTTATCTTTACTTAATTTAATTTTATAGTATAAGTATTCTAGATGGTAACAACTCATGATGCAAGCTAATTAAGTTATTTTATTGAAAGCATTTGAATGAGGCAATGTAAATTTAATTTCACATAATGGCTAAACGTTAAAATATGTAATTTGGCCAATATTTTTCATTTCAGTGATAAAGAAAGGTCCGTACAAATGTCAAGAGCCACATCTCCTCAATCAGTGATAGTTGGTCGACCGCCTACAAACGCTACGTTAGTAGCTCGATTTTGTCGAGAACGAGCACCAAGAACATGTGAACATGCATTGTTAAGAAGATCTAGAGCTTGCGCCCGAACAGAGAGTTTCTTATCTAAGGGAGACTCATTAACTCTTGAACTGAAACTAACGCAAGGGACCGCACTCAAGTAAGTACGAAAGCCATTATAGCAATCTAATTACTTAGTCTTGCGAGAAAGGAGTTAATGTAATGTGATAATGTTTAGCAAATTCTTAGTAGCATATATTTTCATGTATGTGACAAATATCAATGGCAAATTCTCGTTCCACAATACAAATGCAAAGCGGCTTGAAATATTTGTCTAGTCACAGAGTTACTTTGCAACGTAAACTATGAATAACGAACCTACCTAATTGATGTTGTGTTAATAGACACAATGGTCTATTAAGTTGAAATACTCTTTTTGTGATGCCCATAATAAAATTGTAATCTAATAATAATCTCTTTCTTAATTTAAAACTATCCTAAAAATACAAAAAAAGATTAAAGTAAGCAATATTCAAAGCTTACATTATTATGTCACAATTTATTTCATAGGGATCTCGTCTTTTTCAGGCCCATATTCTTTAAAGCCCTCTATGAGTTTGTGGATCTCCATCAAGATGGAGAAGCTTGGGGTCGAGGTTTATGTTCTAGAAGATTTGCATCTCGTTCGTTTCCCGAAGCACCACCAGATCCTCCTGTTACCTTCTCTTCTCCAAGAGATGTTTTTCTTTACGGTCGAGGTGGATCGAGAAACATCAGGTATGTTACATTGACGTATATGCCTTGGAATGGAAAGGTTATAAAATGAATGTTGACTATGTTTATGGCATCGCATCGCGCGTATCAATAATAAACAAACGAGCAAGTTAAGCAACTATGACATTGGACAGTATTTAGATGGAGATTAATACTATCGAAAGTCACGTTAGGCTATTGTTTATGAAAATTATAATTTATTATCATTACTCGATGATTATAGTTGACAGTTATTAAGTTAGTGACTGTGGGATATCCTCATATAACAACTAACCCACTTGCCACAAAGTGCAGGAAGCAAAAGAAAGAAGTAATACATTTATATTTTTTCTTAATTCTAGTTGCACATACCGCTTTGAAGCTAACCCTGGAGAAGTAGTACGTCTCCGGGTGTGGGGTGTTAGAAGTGGTGGACGTTTGTGCCGTTCTGTACATTCGGCACACTCCGCCTGGTACCGCTGTGCTGGTGATCCTACTGCTGCTGTTAGAATCTTCGATAGACCTTGGAAAAATAACGGTGCTGGAATACCCAGAGATTGTTTATGCAGGTAATTTGTATTTTACATTTACATTAAGAATGATTACTTAAAACCTGCCGGGTGACACATAGTCAACATAGGTTGATCCTCCATGAGGGATTTTTGAGTTTTGTTGTTGAAAATGCAAATTTCTATTTTTTTCTGGCTACAAAATAGAATCTATGATATTATCTAGTTTTCATTGATTATTTTGTTGAAATGTTAGTGCAAATTATTCATCCTATAATTCATACCTACAATAAAATCTTCATTATGTTTAATTCCAGTGACTTGGGTGACTACGAGTTTACGTCTACTGGAACAGTTGCAGAACTGAAGTTTGATGTTGTCAACATGTCTGCTGTAGATGATTTTCGTTCATTCGGTTTCGAAGCCTCCGTTGAATTTGTAAGGCTTGATGCACAATGCGAACGTTCCCATAGAGTATTTGGTGCCAGTGGTCATTTAAGGCTGTCGTCTACCACTGCAATGTCCACGGAACCGGTACGTTCATATCAAATTCAATCTTGTTTGCAGGTCTAATAGAGCCAGTGAAATAAAATAGCTGATAAATTATGCCACGGAAATAAATTTAACCCTCTTCTTTCGCCCCAAATTAGTTAAATCTTCTTAATACACAAAGAATAATTAAAATGCAATAATAACAAGAAACTTGAATTTGCTCGAATCCCACTAATGTAAAGGTAATTAATAAAAAAATTATTAATTACCTTTACATTTAGTATGAGCAAAAAATTTTCATTACTAATCGGCTTCGTCAGTTTTGTCTGTCACTTAAAATAGAGACGGCTACAATTTCTTTTTTTCATTTTCAGGATCGTTGCGAACGCCGTCCCTGGATGATCGATCCTTCCCCAGGCCGATACTTATACCTTCAAATTCGCGGCAGCATCATCAAAGAACCCGAACTTGATAATTTTACTCTCCTTAACAATATTACTGTGGCACCAGACCTCAGACATTTGTGCAGGACTCAAAATCGCTTAGCAGTGTTTGCTGGTGGATTATCTCCTATATTTATATGCCCAGATCCTCCTGATGATCAGGTAAATCAGAAAACTCATATACCGTACCAGTAAAAAAAAATGTATATCAGATTTGTGCCGAGTTACGAGATTTTTGTAGTAATTATTGAGAGTGCAATATTTATTACTTTTCGCTCGTTTCATTGTATTAAATTATTGTTAGTAGAATTCACTTCGATTTTGGTGATATTTTTACTACCGAGAAGTATTTAATTCGTAATAATTTGTTCGACTTGTTGTGACTATTGAATTGAACATCTACATGCGATATTGTAAACATTATACTAATTTATTTATTCATTGTTTACAGAATGAAGAAACAGTAGAAATATTCTCAGACGGTTGGTCGAAGGAAGTCGATCCATTGGCTCGACATGTCCTCGCTCCTCCGCCTTCACCGGACCAATTTGATCTGGACTGGCCTCGGTCTTTGTCTGTCGAGCTTATATCAGTCGAACCTGGTTCTTATTACGTCACCTGGCTAGAACTTTCAAGAAGGTAACTACTTTATTGAGGAACCTGTCCTGTCATCGGGACAAGCCCACCACACATTCCTACCGATTCGTCTCCTATGTAGCCAGGATCAACAACGGCGACCTCAGATTAACAATAAGCCATGAAGCTTGTTGACGTCCCAGGGAGAGACTACAGCTGGCTGTCTTGGAACTCACAACGAATTTAATCAGAAAGAAGATAGTCGGTAGTATTGACAGAAACATGGACATAAACCTGTTAAAAATATACACAACTTTAAAAAAACTGCATCAACTATTATTATTTTACACTTGGCAGGTGTGAAATTATCACTCGTAACTGTCATACAAAATAAAACTTTTACTTCTTTTGTTTTTCAATACAGTGCACAAAGCAGTACAGAGAATGATATTAATGCAAGCAAAATTGACGAAGAGAAATATATAAATAAAGAAACCAGCCTTTTAGCTGAACGCAGGGATAATTTTAAAGGAAGTCCCCGTGTGGTGCGGCGCGCCTAGTCGTGAGCGCGCCGCTAACCGTGCCGTAGCCCAACAAGGGGGTCTTCGGACGACCGGCGGCGGGGCAGCGGATGTATTATAGTTACCGCAGCCCCGCCCATCTAGGCTGATGAGGTGGCAGTCAGTCAGGTTTTTACTAGGTATGCCGCAAGTGGTCTAGAAGAGGAGCCCGACACACCCCCGCCACTAAGCGGCATGCAGCAATGCATTTAAAAAGGGATAATTTCCGAATGAGAAGCGTTAAAAATTCGCTTAAATATTCTACACTGGGAATGTTGTTACACGCACATTTCCTTTACATGTAATTAGTAAACAAAATAGTGTGTAGAATATGAAATAGCGACATCAAAATCCGGTTGGGTAAATTTCCTTCCTATGCGACCTTCATAATAGAGAATGATTGCACCAATAACATTTATAAAATATCTAGGACGTTTTTTATTATTTTCAAAGCCATAAAGCAAACCACATGCTAGTAAATCCGTTATCTTTATTGTACACGGTTGTTGTGTTCTAAAACAATGAAGATGATAATTTACAACACAAATATTAATCTTGATACGCTATTCGAACCTATAATAAGGTCATATATCCAAAAATAGGCATGGAAGTAGGCAAACTTATTTGTTCAATTAATAAAAGACTCTGGTAATTGGGAGGCACTGGCAAATAACCTTTTTCCCAGCAGTGGGACCTAAATAGCTAATGAAAAATTAAAAGACTAGACTTTCTAGGTTTACGGGGCTATTTTTATCCATTTTTCCTCAAGAATACTAAAGTATTTTGTTTACTTATTTCCAGACATGCCAGTGAAAGAGGTGGCGTCTTCGCATTGTCAGGTGAATGTGAATACCGTTGTGCATCATTAGATGCTTGCATAGCACCAGCTTTATGGTGCGATGGCATTTCCCAGTGCCCAGAGGGAGAAGACGAAAGACTGGCACAGTGTTCTGCGCTGCTTAGGGTACCAGCGCACTACGCAGCCGCCATACTGGCATTCACAATACTAACTGCCTTTGCTGTGGTAAGTTTAACTGATTTACTTAAATAATTAACTGAAGAGGCAATATTCATAGATAGATCTCAAACTAAGGGTATATTTCAACGTTTGCAAGAATAGCGAGTAAAATTCCGGTTAGCCAATATGTATGTCAGATAAAAACCATTTAAGAACTATCAAAAATCTATCAGTTTATTTTACGGATAGGCTATTCGCAAGTGGCGTAAAAGGTCGCACGTTGTGGCCGCAATGAGTAGATTGTTAAATTGTTGCAAATTACTTTTAATTACAAAAGAAGCCCGATAGCATGGTTGCGTGTATACAATTGAATGCATACGCAAGATCCTCTACAACGATTCCAACCAAAATTTGAATGTACATTTATAAATATTTCCAGCTTCTCCATCGTCTTTCGTTAAGTTGAAGCATTGTCATCTATAGATTACAGTCGCAAAACCAAATTAGTGCCACTGAAAACATTGGCCTAACCACCAACCCTTAGTAGATCATCGTGGCGTAATATGCTCCGTTGATTTTTTTTTTGTGCAACAAAGTTGGCAAACAAGCATAAGGCCCGCCTGATGGTAAGCATTACCGTAGCCTATAGACGCTTGCAATACCGGGGGTATCACTCACGCGTCGCCAACCCTCCCAACCCCAAGTGGAGCTCTGGAGACCTTACTCGCCGTAGGAACACAACATGGCCGAGACGAGACCAATGCTATTTGGCTACGATCTTCTGTAAGGTGGAGGTCCTTCCCCAAATGGGCTGCTCCGATTTTAGCGGATTATCCGCTGTGCCGTACCTCTCTTGATTGAAGGAAAATCTCATCTGCCTAAATATCCCAGAAATAGAATTAAATTCGATGGTCGATGTGTTATTTTAAATTTCAGATAGCGGTAACGCGTTCATGCCGTCGTCGCCGCTCGGCGCTCCAGCAGCGTCTCAAGAGCCTTTCATCAGATACGGCCATCTTCGATGAAAAAGAAGTGATTTGCTGACCAAGCGAGGACTCTGTGCGATATGTGGAAATCGACAGAGTCACCACAGTGTGACCGATTTCCCGCGCAGAGTCCTGGCTTATTGTATTTTGATCAGTTCTTTCTGGACTTGTGGTTTAGACATAGTGATGTTTGGATGCATCTATGTTGTTGGTTGTCATGAATGTTCCATGCTGATTTTCTAAATAAAATTTTACAAGACCTCAATTCCTAAAGTCATCGCTTCGGCCTCCAAATTTTTATGAAACCTAGCACATAATTTATTGCATAAATTAAAGTTTTTTTTTTCCAGTATTAGGCTTTATAATGTTTCACATCGCAATTTGACACTTGGGTTTTCTAATCTTAAATCTTAAAAGACGCCGACTGTAAAAAATATATTTGCTATCTAAACAAGGAAACATTTACAATAATACAAGGAACACTCGTGCTATCGTTGGCAATTGAATTAAAGCGAGTCTGAAGATTTGGTCTAAAGACACCCGTTATCGGTGTCCTCGTAGAGATTAAATAGTACATTCAACTGTTGAGTTGTCTATGTAAATATAAAATAGACGTAGTAAAGATAGCGAGAAAGTAATATATATCGGACCAAGTGCAGTCGATCGGTGGCCAAAAATTGCATCTTCTCTTGAAAAAGTTAAATACAATTTTATTAAAACGAGCTTTTCCATACTTGGTACTTCAGATGTGTTTAGAGTTTGAGAAATTGCAATAAGAAAAAACAATTTATATTTGGTCATCTGCTATCTATTTGAACTATTGTCAGTCTCAAAATAAAAAATATGATAAAGAATAAATTCTGTATGATGGTAATAGCTATTAACATTAAAGAAATTGTCATGACTTGTTAGAATAAATATATAATGAACATGAAAAATATGTAATTTGCTAAAGATAAAGTTAACTGGTGTTGTTTTCATTATCTTTAGCAAACAAAATGGATTTCGAAATAACTAGAAGTGTAATTGCTTGCAGGAGAGAGTTAGGTTTCAAATTGTCCTTTTACTTTCATCGTTATTATATTTAACATTACTCTTACGATGAAGTCCATTTCATTTTTGAGGTTATTATAGTGTCTACATTATACTATTTCTTGTAACCACGTCCGGTGCAATCTAGTTGAAACGTCAGAAGATATTAAAGTATGATCGTGTTAATTCCCATTTTTAAATACGCGCAACTTTGTTCTCATGTATTTCACTAAACCCGGGATAAGCCCTTCCTACTGCTGTGTCTCCTGTATAGCCAGGATCAACAACGGCGACCTCAGACGACAATAAGCAATGAAGCTTATGACGTCCCGGGGGAGAAATTACAGCTGTCTTGGAACTCACAACGGAGTAGAAATTATCACTAAGCCCGTGGGATAGTCTTAAAGTTTTTAACTCGAAAATATCGATTTTGTTTTCTTATATTTGGCCTTGGAATACTAGAGTTATTAAACACGCACAATGTATGTATCAACATGGTATTTACGTATGTTTGACCGATCGACTCGTGGCACACTTCGAATAACATGTGATTGTGACTGGAAATGTTGTAAATAAGGTTTTGTAGTATCTCTTATTCAAGGTTCGTTAAAAAAATATTAATAGATGTTAGTGAGGTTAATGCGGCAATAATTTCATTTATTAAAAATAATAATCGAGAATGTTAAACCTGTGTTCTTAAATGTTACTCTAAATTCGTATACGTGATATGAAACTGCCATTTTTGTAAGAACTCAAGTTCAATTAACGAAATTAGTAAATTATACGTTCATTTCTGATGTTTATAATTCAGTTTTTTTATATTATAATAAAATAGGTGTTATACTTGACGTTGATAATCCAAAAGATGGTACTGATGCTGCCGATTACTATAAGTCACCCCAAATAAAATGATCGGAAAGACATAATTAATATTCCTACTTAGACAATTGGAAACACTAATTTTCATATAGTAGAAAATTAATATTGGAATATCTTTAACGAATAAAATTGCGAATGTAAATAAAAATAACACTATTCATATCTTAGAAATGTATTGAAGTGATATATGTTTGTTTCCCAAGGAAATATTTAAAGTTTATTATAAAGCGTTAACTATTAGTGAAATTGTAGGTGAATCGATTATAAATGGAAACAATTTGAAGGAAGAAGCTGAAATGATACTTATTTTATATGTAACTCTGCTAGTTGCATAAACACATATTTTTCGTGCAATTAGGGAAGAAAAAAGGAAATAGCATGAGATCAATGTGAAACTAAGTTTAAAATTTGTACAAATCACTGACAGACTACATTTTAACGGGTTTCTGTAAATTGTAACATAAAAGTACACAATAATGTTAAGCAATTTGTGTTCAAATAATGATTATGTCTAAAAATATTCTGCAAATTGTTTCCGTCAAGTCAAAATAGTTACTAATCTAGAGATTCGAATATTTGAATTTTTAGATAGGAAATGTGAAAAAATACTAGATATATTAGTGTATTTAAAACCCACATTTTTTTTAAATTATTATTTTGATATGGTTGCTGTGAAGCTGTTAAATTTGTTCAAATATTTTAAGTTATCATTAGCAAAATTTACTTATTAAAATATGTAATAAGGTACTAGGCTCACAGAAGTAGTCAATAATTTGTATCGTCTTCCATAATGTTAATTGAAATTTTTATTTCCTCAGTGTGTTTCATATCAAAAGGTTCGATAGTTATAATTCTAATTTTATCAATCACGTAATTATCCTGGAAGACAATAATGATGGATAATAGCAGTATAAGCAGAGATACCTAATTTCACGTTCAAAACAATGATTACGAAGAGTTATTAACGATTATAAGAGGTTTTTAAAATAAAATTATTTACTGCATGAACAAAATCTTTTATTTCTCCCGATTGCTATGTTTCAGACATTATACCAGACAAAATAATCCCTAAATAGGATCTTTTTCCACTAAGCGACAAATTTTAATGATACCCTCTAATTGTAATTCATCAGCGTACCGTGTGGATTCTGAACCATTACTAATTTGTAAGACAATGCAAGATGTAGGCGAAAACCAAGTGTGATTAAGTGTGAAAGAACGTCTAGCCGCAGTTTATTTTCGAATAGGCATACTATTGACATCAACACACACAGGGCCACATGAGCTCGCCACCTGGTCATATATATGACCAGGTGGCGACCAGGAGCTCATACGAGCTGTCTGATTCCGACAGACATCATCATCATCATCTACCAACTGCTTTCCTTTCCACCAAATGCGATCCTTCGCTTTTCGCAGTCTGCATTCAGCACGCACTTTATTTCTACACTTATAAACGGTCGTATGCCATACGAAACAGGTAACGAGTTGAAAACCCCCTTAAAAGTTCGTAAAACAATATTTCTCTAAACTTTCAGACACCATTTTTAATAGCTACGAATATCATAGTCTTTAGAAAGACATGACTGGTACAAAAAAAATACTTTGAACGATGGACTATAAGCATTTGATATAAATCAAGCCGCTTAGTGGAAGATCTCCAAGATTTCATAAAATCCACCTTACGGTTCAAAAATTCTCTGGGACATAACATTGAAACCTTGTTTGATGTCTTCCGAAATATCTTGTGCTTTCTTATTTGTAGTGACCAGCCAAGTACTGCCGCTTGTACCAGCCTTAAAAACTTCCATCAAACCACGCACTGCAGATTCAGGTCTGAAAGAGACACAAAGAACATTTTCATAAATATAATCGGGAAAAGCCCATCACACATTCCCACCACTGTGTAGCCTCCTGTATGGCCAGGATCAACAAAGCAATGAAGCCTATTTATGTCCTGGGGGAGAAACGACAGGTTGTCCTGAAACTCACAATGAAATTAATCAGAAAGGAAATAGACGGAGTAAGATTGAAACGAAAGCTGGTATCACAGAATACTTACAAATAAACTGAGTTCGAAAGAAAAAAAAACATTTTAATATAATAAACTAAAACATAATAAATTCCTGTGCTGTGCCGATAAAACATTATTAAAACAACAAAATAGTGGTCTTATATTAGACGTAAATTATATTAATGTCATTAAATGCTCACGGTTCTCATCCGTGAGCATTAAAATTAATATTAATTATAAAAAAAAATCTCTCACGTTTGATATGGGAAAGACTTCAAAGCTGTAAACATTTCCTCGTCTAATTCTTCATCCAATCCTTTCATTTTAGCAGGTTGAAGAAGACTAGTATCTGTGCAGCCAAAGCATATCGTCACAACACGCACTTTGGACCGATCATAGTGCATGTCCATCTGTAAAATAAAATTAATGATTATATGAAACGAATGACAAAATACGATCTGGTGATGACGAAGAAAAAAAATGAGGCATCATAAATTTATTGCAATTAAACTTTTAATTAATTAAAAAGAATACATACCCCAAGTCCGTTACTAAATTGAAGAACAGCTGCCTTTGTAGCTGAATAGATTGGTAAAAACGCGGTTTGCATTATTCCTACAATTGACGAAATGTTGATAATTGTACCACCTTTTCCTCCTTTGTCTTCACGCATCAGATTGTAGGCTTTAAGTGAACTGGTGATTAGTGCAGACTGAAAAATTTAAAGGTAAGTAGAAAATTTACAATCATTTACAATTTTTATTAAATGTTATGAGTGTGTGTGATCACAGTGTGCACTGATCGAGCAATGTGATTAATTTTAGAGCGAATTAATCATAATGCAACATTTATTGGACAAAGGTTTTTGTTTATGAATTAGGTAAGATAATAAGCATGTTCTATAGACATAAAAGTATTCTAAAAAGAAATCATTATCTCAGCCACAAGAACTCCACTGCTGGGCCGGAACCGGTTACAAGATTTGGGTTAGGAAATATGGGACAACAGCCTTCCCCCAAACAAAAATATTGAAATAAAAAAATAAGATTTGAATTTATATTAGCAATTAGTCAGTCCCACCCAACTTTTGACCTATAGTTTTTTAACTTATTTATGGTTGACCAAATCAGGCCTATTTGTTATCTGTATCAACTAGTAAGTAATTGAAATAGTTTTAAAATATATAAAACTTTAATAACTCTACTAAACTTACCACATTAACTAAAATTTCCTTCAAATATACACCAGGGCTATCATTTAACAAACCTGCACAGTTAATAACCACATCGATATAATCAAATTCTTTGACAATGCTATCAAAAGCTGCAGTCAATTCTTCCGTTGTGACATCACATTTGTAAAATTTAGTTTTATTTGCGCCATGTTTCTTGTTTAATTCCGCTTCCAATTGCTTTCCGCAGTTTACATCTAAATCTAATATTGCCACGTGCTGAAAAAAAGAAAATATTTAATTAACATGTCATAGATCGGGGCCATTTATTTCCGTGATCCTTCTTGGAAGGGCTTTGAAGATTTTTATAGGGAGCATCGCCTACCCACGGAGTAGTCCATAAAGTGAACCTAAAAATAAAACTATCACAGTTAACTAGACTCCACAGTTACCGAGTATAATAGCCGACGAACTTATTTGACATTTTGTAGGTTTTTTTAAACTAACTACTATTACCTATAAATATCGTAGAATATGAAATTGTACTCATCGGCATGCAAGAAAAGCGTAGCAAATACAGAACGTTACACTGTACGTGGCCCAACACGCATATGCCCAGTTTTTTTTTATTGTCTAAATTTTGCTCATGCAAAACGTTGGAGTAGTAGCACATTTATGAAATAAGCTAGCTCAATCAAGGAAGCGCAACTCCTTTCTTATTTTCTTTCTTTTCTCCATATTCCCTTCCATGTAGCAGGCAACGCATTGGTAGCACCCCTGGTGTTACTCATGTTTATAGACAACGGTAACCACTTTCCATCAGGTGGACCGGTTGCTTGTTTGCCTGCTGTAAGCCATCAAAACGTTTAATTAGGTCAGATGTTTTAAACTAAATTTTCGAAGTCATTGTTAGAGAATTAGAGAGAATTTCAATTATTGGTCTTTTGATAACCTTAAATATCGAAACTTTCCTCATTAATATCAATAACATATTAATTTTAGACTGACTAAAGTCAAATACACAATTTCTACCTATTCTGCTAATCCATAAATTCAAATTACTTTTGAACTTGCCTATTCATTGTCTATTAAAATTATCAACATGTTATTTATTAATAACATGTTAATTTTAGAGTCGCTCAAAGTACATTTCTAATTTTTTATACAAATTGAATACAGAAACTCCGCAAAAGATTTTTTATCACCATAACATCATATTTCATCAACATTCATGAAGTTTGCATAAAGTTTCTACCAAGGTTAATGTTAAACATTCAGTTAAAACAATGGAATGACGTTTCTAAGACAAGAAATAGGAATAAAAAGAAATAAAAAAATTATGGTTTTTTTTTTAAATAAAAACATACCTACCTAACAAATATACATACATACAACAAACCTACGTTACAATATGCGCTATAACAATATACCAATTTGATAAATTGTTCAGAAACTTTGTAAATCACCAGAAATTATGAATATTAGGTAGGTACCTACATACATAAGATTTCATCACATTAATTTACATTAAAGATAACGGTGAAAACTGCGGGCACAGCTAGTTAAATAAGTTCTGCTAACAGTTGATAATAATGTGAGACGGCATTGTGCCTAATCAACACAATTTGATAAGAATTTTATGTTTAATTGACATACAGCTGTGATATTGATAGCACGTGTGCATGCCGTCACTCATCGAGTAAAATACATACTCGATGGCCGTCACTTTTACTGCAACTGCAAACTCAATTGGAGACCACATAAAAAGATGCCAAGGTTCTATTCTAAGGCCAACATAGGTACTCGTAATAGACAAATAGATAAAGTTTAAAAGATTTGTGAGACATTAGCTTTTGACTTTTGTACACATTGTTTAGTTTAGAGAAGTCTGCCACCTTACGTGAAGAGGACTGCAGGATCTATTTGCTATTTGTTTCGCTAACCTAACCCAAGTTTTAAACTATCTCTGTACCTTTTAAAAAACCCGCCATATTGTGTTTGTGCAAATAATGTATGAACTTCTGTACGTACCTTCTACAAGTTTTTACGTTATTTCGTTTATGCTAATGTTCGGGTTAACATAATGCACTTGAATTATTGTCTTTTTTCACTTAATTAATAAAAATTTCAAAATATATTTTTAACCTACGTTTTGCACACAATTGTTTATTTTTTGTCTATATTTATTGCAAAAATAATCAACTGAATGCCTAAACATGACTATTTGACTTGATCTTGCCTATTTTCTATGTAAAATACGTATTTAATACCTGGTAGGTAATCAGAATACAAGTTTTGCTAAGTGTAGAACTAGATGGCAATGGGTAATTTGTCGAGAATTATTTAGTACAACTCTCGATTCAACTTTAATATTTGTATATAAACGATTATTATGTCATAGCATAAATGGGTGTCAAAGTGACCATAACGAAGAAAAGTCAACGACGTATGAATACTAAAAATACGTAGGTACTTTTAATATAAATGTACCTAATGCATGTTGTCAAGAACAATTTCTAAAACTTAAAAATCTCTTTAAATTTTAGGAATTGTTAGTTAGGGATTTAAAAATCTCTTAACAGCTTTCAGAGAAAGCTAAAACTGCTTTCAGAGGAAGCTGTTAGGACATTTAAATTTTAGGAAATGTTTTTGAAAACGGGTATTAGGTACATATGTATATTTAATAAAATATTCAAAATCAATACAAGTTATTAGAAAATATTCGAATATTCATCACGTAAATATTTATTCTTCGTAAAGAACCTTTGCTCTTCGACACCGCAAATTAAGGTCACTCCTAATTGTTTTGTTCTACTTACCTTTGCTCCCTCATTTAAGAATTCTCTAACGACACCACTGCCAATACCAGCGGCCCCACCAGTCACTAAAACGACTTTATTGTTAGCGTCAAACATTATCTGAAACACAACTCACTCTCAGTAGTAACGCGTATGAAATGATGTTACGAGTGTCAGGAAATTGTGTACTTAGCGATAATAGTTTTTTTTACAACTATGTTACTTTATTATGCAGTAATCCTTGCAATTTTTTACTAATCTTTTAGTGTACTGTAAAACAGCAATTTATTTATTGTCTAAATATCTAAGGATGATCACTTTTAGTCAAACGGAAAAAAGATAACAAACTAAAAGCTATTTTTAATAAAGCTGCTCTCTACCACAATATCTTGAAACTTATCTTTAGCTCAATAAAATTATTAATAATGTTAACTAAACAAAAAACTTATAATAATAAATAGCGTAAATATTTTACGTCTCATAATAACTTACTGTTCTACTTCTCCCCTTTCTTCAGATGGACTGAAAACATCAGCTAACCAGCACACGATAACAAAGGCTGATGAAAGGACGTCAAACTAGAAAAACTTGAAACTATCAAAAAATACGTTTATGGTGGTAGAGCATTAATGGAATTAGCTTGCTCGACCAAGCAAGTACCACTCCCACACAAAATACCGGCGTGAAATATCAATGCTTTGCATTAAGTGAGAAAAAGATCTGCAAGCCGCCTAAAACTCCTCCCTTATCCCTTTCCTCTGTAGGGGTATTTCTATTTCCTTCATTTAAAAGGCTGGCAAGTCAGGGACTCTCCTGGCGTCTCTTCACTTCATCAACGGCGAAGATCAGTTACCACCAGGTGTTCCGCATGTTCGTCTGCCAACCTTTTCTCTCTTATGTTAACAATAATATGGGACAAGAATAACTTGTCCTCTTCTATAATGGGTCCCTAAATGTTCAGGATCGTGGCTCCGACGTAACTTAGTCATCGTTTCCCTTCGTCTGTTCATGTTCTTGCGCCAGATGGAGAGCTGTGCTTATCACTTACAGAATAAGAATAACCTTGTATTGAGCAGCATTTATTTTAGTTATAGATAACATTATTACCAAGATACATTTATTATATTTGTTATCACTATTTACAATAATGACCGTATATACAATGGTAGTAAAGTATATTTGAACGATAAACGCAGTTTATCTCAAATTTTATGTGTCGAGCACATCTTTGCATAGGCATTCATGACATCACTAAACTTTAAACTGCCGCTGATATTATACTATTGTGGCTTCTAAATATATATATGGCCTATTTATTCTTACTTTTTTATGTCAAGAGGCACGCAAGCACAAGCAAGCGCAACATGGAAAGTGGTGACACATGTAAATACCAGCAACCATTGCGTTACCAACGGGTTGCATGCTACAGGCAATATTTAAAATATAATAATTGATGTTCCACATCTATTGGTCGTAGCGCGTCCACAAGTATATCCTCCTCGAGTTGGGTAATTAAAGACTTTGAATCAGATCCATTTGGTCCCCCATAAAACAATTAATTTCCCTTTTTTAGGGTTCCGTACCTAAAGGAAAAAACGGAACCTTTATAAGATCACTTTGTTGTCCGTCTGTCTGTCTGTCTGTCAAGGCCCTTTTTCTCGCGAATGCGTGGAGGTATCAAGTTGAAAGTCCGTCCCCCCAAGCAGCACCCGTTCACGAGTTGACGCAAGAGTCAGCCACCCATGTGCTCAATCATATTAGAGGGAACTCAGCGACCCGACTCCCGACGCCACCATCAGTTTGGACATTTAAGCGAGCAAGACATACTCAACCCTATCTTTGTGACTATCAAGTTTTAACCGTGCAGACCATTCTTGAAAAAAATATTTAATGCTACAAATTGATATAATGCTCATTTGTATATGTTACCGATATAATGCAGAATACGTTAATGTGTCCATTAACTGGGTAATCTGCAGATTTTCTCGTTCCGATAAAGTATAAAATTTTAATTAAAATGCTCATAGGTAGTATTTGCATTGCACTTTACCTTTTATAGTTTGCGTAGACGAATTCAATTGTGATAGACAGTGACACTTTTAAAATCATTTTTATTTATGCTAAGTCGATGGAGAACCGCCTTCTACTTCCAGGTGTGGGGTCACAAGGTAAACCTAACAAACCTACTGTTACACATTCCGTTGTAGCGCACACGCTAGAACTAAAATGGTCGCGTACTGCGCGGTTTCAGAGGAGTTTCCTTCCGCGAACGAATAAGATCCCCGCCGAGGTCTTTTTTCTATACTATAATATGTGGGTCTTCAAAAGGGGCATTAAAAGATTTTTACAGGGTCGGCAATGCGCGAGTGATACTCCCGGTGTTGCAAGCGTCCATTGGCTACGGTGACTGCTTACCATCAGGCGGGCCGTAAGCTTGTTTGCCACCTTAGTGGTATAAAAAAATCTACGTACGGAACCCTCGGTGGGCGAGTCCGACTCGCACTTGTCCGGTTTTATTTAAAGAGTCAACTGCTTAAATTAACTACTATTTCTGTTGAAACTCTTGAAGAAACCATGAAGCTCAGAACTAGCTTCTGCATTCACATCTAAAAGTCATTCGTCTAATTATTCTGTTTGTTTTTTTAGAGATGTTTGCAGATTATTTTATCAAGTCCTTGTATGTACTTGAAGCACACTTGTCTTGCAGGGTCAATGTTCTTTAATAAGTGTTTATTCTAGCTATATTTATTAATAACTTTTCCATGACTAATGTTTTGTTGAGGTGTTGTTAAGCAGGGACAAATGGCTTTCCACCATAAATCACACTCAGATTTCGAAATGTACTTACTTTCACATCTTCTTCAAGCAAACTTCTAACAAGTGAGCATTGTCCGCTTGTACACCCGTACGATTGACAAAGCAACTATATAGTACCCACTAGTTACTTTGTCAATCGCTTTATTAATTCCAATAACATCCTTCTACAATGAACTTAATGAAATTACCCCGTGTTGTAACACGGGGTAATTTCATGGCGCGGATACCCGTCTGTCAGTATGCGGCGCGCGGTCACTGCCGCTTCAAAGAAACGCCGCAGAAAACTTAGGAAAATTCATTGATAACATGGTGAATTGTAATATTTCGTAAAAACATAACATAGGTTCCGATACCATTTTTATTAACTGATCTACAGACAGCAGGCACTCATCAAGCTTTCAAGTAGTTTCATAACAGTGGTGCGACTTATAACAAACTCTTTGCACAAACATCTCATAAAATACACGATCATATTGACGAGGGTCATTCTGCGCACTGATAGAGGTTATTCAAAAACCTCTCAAAACTTTGTAAGTAAAAAAAAATTACTGGAATCTGTTTACGGCTTCTAAAATAGAACCAACGAATTATTTACGCCTCTTACAATTTTCTATTCAAATATTGCAACTGTCTAAATCAACACCTTGTATATTTTTTTTTTAATTATGAAAAGTTTATTCTTTGAAGCACATGAACAGTAGTCGTCGATTGTCTAAACTGACCAATTGACCTATGACTTTTGCATTAAATTGGCACAAAACTATTCCGTTTAGATTTGTTCCTGTTTAAAAAATTCCCTGTAGGGTCTACAGACAAACACATCATTTATGCTAATAGATATATGATAGATATTCCCTTAAAACTATGTTCTCGTTATTTGGGACTTTAGAAATAGTTAGCGGACTCTTGTCTAGTGTCAACAGTTCTTTATCAATTGAATAATGAGGCTAATATACAGAGTATAAATATAATTTCTCTTTGGTTATAGTATTATACGCGTTGTGTCGATTTGTTGTCACTCACGTTTCCTGATCAAAATTATTAATTTCTTTACACTAAAAAGGTAAGTCAATATTTGATTTCTTATTAAATATAGTTCCTTACTATTGTTATGGCGTATCCAAACAACGGCGAACAGCGAACACGAACAGCAAACACGAACGTGTGGACAGCTGTTTGTCTGTTTTTGTTTGTGTTTGCCAGTGTTCGGCGTCGGTGTCGGTTTTTGTGCACGAATCAAAGGGTGTTCGCCAAACATGTTTGCGATGTATCCACACGCTCGTGTAGCAGTCAATAGTAATTGCCAAACGGAAGCTTTGTTTCCTTCTTTTTCTGATTATTATTTTATAAGTAATTGTAAAAATTATTTAAATTTCAATAAATAATTATCTAGGTACTATTTATTATTTATTTCATTTTATATATTAAATCTAATCCTAGTTTTTTAATAAATTAGGAATAATTTTATTTGTTGTTTCAGAATATTTTTTCTTCTTATATATTTTTTTTCAGAAATATTTCACCCCCCAGATGGGATTCGAACCCACGATCCCTCGATATCCGGCCGAGTGCTCTCCTTCTTTTTCGTTTAATTTCACTTTTCTTTTTTCTTTAATAATTAACTTTAAAAAAAAAAAAAAACGACTTCAGGGTGGTTCTCTGATTACGAGGAAATCGAGACAAAGTTAGAGAAACTTTTAAAAGGTGAAAAATCTTTAATGAAACGATTAAATAGCTATAATTATTTAATGTGACAAAATTATACATAATTGCACTCAAAAATTACGAAGTTACAGGCTTTTAAAATTCAAGACGGTGAAGGTAATGATTAGTCGCCTGATGGTGATGATTGCTGGTTATGGTAATGAAATATATTTTACTGGTAATGATCATTATAATTATGTGGAATCTTCCACTTGTAACAAATTAGACAAAATAGCATAATATAATCTATATATGTTATAATAGGAAATAAACTATGAAAATATTATAATAAACACAACCATTTTCATACTAAGTATCATTTGTTTCATAATGTCAATTACATCCTATGTTTAATTATATTACTATTGTACTCTCTAAAAACAACGAAAATCTTTTTAACACTTTAACAATCGTTTTATAAACTACTTAATTAAAAGTTTTTTGTTTAGATTTCTTGGACGTTCTCACTATTCTTCTTAAATAATTATCAGTCTTTAATAATTAATGTTAATCCCAACAGAAATAACAAAACAGAAGTTTTGGCTTAAAACTTAAAAAAACATAAAATTTCTCCAAACTCATAAAAAAGTCTTCAGTCTTTCCTAATAACTTTAAAGAAATTGTTTTTCTATAACCTTGGAGATCAAATTTAAACTAAAGATTTTGGTCAAGCTTAATGAATTATTTACTAGTATTGCAATTAATTATGATTGATATTTTGACTAAAAGCTTTGGTTACAATAGCATTAAATAGTATACCGACAATAAACAAAAAAATATGTCATTCCAAACAAAAAGGCACATTAAAAATAATTTTGAGTTAGTGCTTGAATTAGACTAGAATTTAGCTGCATTTATAAGAAATAAAAAATTTGCCATAGAATAAATCATCCCGAAGATACCCTTTTGCGCCACAAATATGAGATATAGTGCAAAAGTTTCAAAATAAAATTAATTCAAAATAATAATATGTTCCATTCATCATCATCGCTATAATTTTCGTCCATTTTCTTTTTATTTTCTTTGTCTTCTACCAGTTTAACATATTTTTCTTCATTTACTTGTTTTTTTTTCATTTACTTGTTTCTAAAGCAGCAACAGGTAACTGGAAAGACTGTATTTTATTTAGGGATAACTACATACATCACTATATGAAATAATAATTATCACACGTATTCTCCTATTTAGTAATAATTTAAAATAATTAAAAAAATATCACCTCCAGCATTTTACTATCATTACCTTCCAATTCTAAGCTGAAGGTAATTGAAGGTAATGAGACTGATGGTAATGATTTTTTTGCACTTTTTCATTTTTAATGTTTTATTTAAAAGGACATAGAAGTATCAACAACTCATTATCACAACATATCCTTACAAGCTTTATAAATATAATTAAATCAATAGAAAATTCATAGTACTTACCCGACAATTAAAGTGTTGGTAAAGATCGCAAACACGTGACAAACAACAAATCCACCTACTATTTTCGATCTTTTTTCCGTAACTCAAACGTGGGTCCTCCTGGCTTGGCACTATCGGGTCGACTTAGGGGCGCGTTAGTGGGGAGCCATCGGGCGATATAGTCAAGGAATATACAGGTATCAAAAAACCTATTTCAATAATGGATGAAGGTAATGAATTTTTTTATGTGACAAAAGATTGATATTTTTTTTTTTAAAATTGAGCGAATGTTAAAGTACCAAAATACAATATAACTAGTCGTCGGAACGTATGTGATATTATATAAAATTTAATAGAGTTAGGATCAATGGAATCCTTAAAATTTTGTATGGTCTTTACAAACACTCGTGCTGAAGACACTGAAGGTAGTGATTTTTTGGCTTATTAAATGGTTATATCTTTGTTATCGTTTGATTTGTATTTATCATATTTGGGGCATTTATAGCTAATTAAACGTTAGATCGAATGGGTAAATGGATATTTTTCTATTAACTGTTTTTTATTTTTTATTGATAAAAACATGCGAATTCACCGAAATCAGAGAAATACCCTTCAAATGTTTTTTTATTATTAAATTTAAATGGGACCACCCTTGAGGTATTACCTATAAGCCGAAAAAAGATTTGTTCAAATCGGTTCATAATTGGCGGAGTTATCGCAAAAAAAAAAAAAAAACATACGGGTCGAATTGAGAACCTCCTCCTTTTTTGAAGTCGGTTGAAAATAAGTCGTGCCAAAAGTGATCGCTGCCACCACAAGTTCGTCGTCCGCCATGTTTGCTAAACCGGCATAGACTGGCACGTTCGCCAAGTGTGTGGATACCGCGTTTGTGTTCGATGATTGTGATTGTGTGTTTGTGGCGAACAGCGAGCGTGTGGAGGTCCCATGAGTCCTCAGTCAGTTAATCAAACGCTTGAGAAGTCTGTTTAATGACCAACATTACCTGTCCTTGTCATATTTCGGAAAGTTTAATAGGAACAGGAATTAAAGGTAAAAGTTTAGACTGTAAACTTATTTCACGGGTAGTAAGTAGCGCCTCTCGATCAATAAATGCAATTATGTACGTAAACTTTTTTGCTCTATAAAAATAATGACATATGACTATTATCAATCTGCATCTAACCATTGCTGGAAGGTTTTTCCCAATGCTTTTCAATTAAATCCTCCAGCTACTTTTTCGATCTACCAACAGGTGTGACTCGTTCCGTCAATTTCTGACTGCATAAGTGATTTATTTCTTAAAGTTTTCATTGTTAATTTAATAATTTTAATCCCACTAAACAAAATAATAAACGAAATAATATTTATTAAAATTCAATGTATGAAACACATCACCCGATCAAATTTCTTTTTTTTTTTGCAATTTATGGATTCATAACAGGTTCAGTTAAAATCTCATGAGCTTTCTGGACAAGTTTCGTTATATCCAGTGCTGGTTTATCGGCATTCATGAGCCAAGTGGATCCAGATTCACCTTTCTTCAATACTTCTACCACACCATCTGCAGCAGGCTTGGGCCTAGAAAATGTTATTTATAACTTAGTAATATGCTTATATTATTTGCAAAATCTTGATGAAACATAATTACTTCAATGTCTTATAGATATTATTTCTATAAAAACGAACACTTACTTTTGTTTAGGGACCATTTCTGCCATCTCCATAAGGCTCTGTCCTACATCTTTGTCTATACAACATACATCTTGAATAAATGGTGTTTCAGTTACTCCAAAACAAACAGCAATAACACGAACGTCAGTTTTTTTATACCAATCTTCCATCTGAAATTTTTTTTTGAAAATGAATGACAAATGAAGATCAACTCACTTGATGTTAAGAAATTAACGATGTTGATTTACATAATGAAATTTGACATTGGTATTAGTAAATATTCTACTACAATTTACTTTTTTATACCACTAAAGTGGCAAACAAGCATGCGGCCCGCCTAATGGAAAGCAGTCACCGAACCGTAGCTTATGGACGCTTGCAATACCGGAGTATCACTTGCGCGTTGCCGACCTGTAAAAAGTGGAGCTCTGCAGACCTTAATCTAAACTAGGTATATACTTACACCAATACAATTACTAAATTGTAAAACGGCACTTTTAGTAGCGTTGTAAATGGGCGTAAAATGCGATTGTGTTAATGCAGCCACTGAAGAAACATTAACAATAACACCACCTTTTCCACCTTCATCACGACGCATAAGCTGCAGGCCTCTCAAAGTTCCTGTTATTACCGCAGTCTGGAAAGCATTATAACTGTACTATTACTAGTCGCCAACACGGCTGAGTCAGATGTAAAACGAAGTTCGAAACTCATACTTATTTATCAGTGCATAACGACAATCGATTTTCAATTGTTTTACAAACTGTGAGTTCAAATTTTAGCGCGTAATCTATATATATAAAAGAAAGTCGTGTTTGTTACAACACTTATAACTCGGGCTGGACCGATTGCCATGGTTTTTGATTTGTTGGATTTGTTTCCGTCCCGAATAGCAGAATACATCTTAAAAACAATGAAAACTAGGGTAGGGGTAGGGTAGGGGTAGGGTAGCGGTAGGGTAGGGTAGGGTAGGGTAGGGTAGGGGTAGGGTAGGGTAGGGGTAGGGTAGGGTAGGGTAGGGGTAGGGTAGGGGTAGGGTAGCGGTAGGGTAGGGGTAGGGTAGCGGTAGGGTAGAGGTAGGGTAGGGGTAGGGTAGTGCCTCTAAGGCGGAACAAAGTTTGCCGGGTCAGCTAGTAAATAATAAAAGAACCGAAGTATATAAATTACAGATCTACCAACATCTTTATGAACGTGGCCGAAATTGGAACTACAACTCCCGTTCATATTGTATGTCACTTTTTGACAGTTCGCCTTTGACAAAATTTATGAAAATATGCCACAGTAACGCCCTCCTACAAACGTCACTCACGTTCTTAAAGATGATTGTAGCACTATAAACCACTTTTGACTGCTTTGACTTAGAAGTTTCATTTGTTTCTTGGTTCAAGGGATTGCAGCTTTCAAAATATCTGATAGCAAATACTATAGAAACTCTAATACGCACAGCTTCGGAAGAATTCGGGCAAGACCGCGACACTAGCGCCCCTACGGCATGAGGGCGGCATGAGGTGAACGATTTCAAAACTTTTGTGCGTTTTGTATGGAAATGTTCACCTCGTGCCGACAGATGTCACTATTTCGGAGGTTGCCAAGTCATTGTATGAGAAACGTCAAGAGCTGTGTATATAGTATATAGTATTTGCTGATAGACTCTAGTCGTCTATCCATGACAGACAGTACAGTGATCTTAAAAGTAAATGTTTTTTTTAAAATACCGAACACTTTAATGATTAATGATACACAAATTATTATTTTTCTCACTATTATCACATTATTATGAAACTCGACTTGCTGAGTATGTACATTTATCTACGGTAAAGATTATTTAAAATTAAAATGCAACAATGTTAATATTGGAAATTATTGCAATAATAATTATGATAACAAAGGAATATATTTTTTTTACCTACTACAGTTAGTTAACTGTAGTAGGAAAGTAGTTACTCCTAACTTACCACGTTCAATTCAATTGCCAATTTATATTTCTCCAAAGAATCGTTCAATATTCCAGCATTATTTATTAAAATATCTATTGATCCTTGGCTTTTAACAACATCTTTGAATACTTCAACGAGTCTGTCTTCTTTCGTTGAGTCACATTTGTAAAATTTTACTTTGTTTCCATATTTTGAGTTCAAGTCATCTTGGAGTGCTATAGCGGCTATCTCAGCAACATCCAATAATGCTACGTGCTGTAAAAATGCCCCTTTGAGTAGTTTAATGACATCAATGCCTGTTATAAATCATACTAATATTATAAACGAGAAAGTGAGTTTGTTTGTTTGTTATTCCTTCACGGCTTGACTAATCATTATGAAAATTTTGTATACATATTGTCAGGGGTACAGAGCCCAACATAGGCTACTTTTTATTCCGTGAAAGTATGTCATTACAATGAGAAATTTTTTTTTCTTCAATAGAGGACCCTGTATAGGATGGGCTATCGGCCAACAGATGGCGCCACAAATCGCGCTATGATTTGGTTGTCAAACGAGATCTATGTCATAAAATAAACCGCGAGCGAAGCCGCGAGGAAAAGCTAGTTAATAATAAACCGGGAATTAACGCGATCATACCTTGATATTGCCTGACGTTTCGACCTGGTTTATTATTAATTTATAATAATGCAACGCGAAAGTTTAAAAGTTATTATCATTGCCTGTGTCAAAATTGCTCCTAACCACCCTTGAAAGTATTTAACAATTTATTGTAAAATTGATGTCAATACAACAAAATGTTGGAAGCATATAAAAAGAGAACACTCTGAACCAACACCACAGAATTCATAACTACTAACGTAACGTCCAAAAATATTTATTCACTGCGTTAATTCAATTGTTACTACAAAATATATAAACTTTAAAAAAGATATATACCTTCACATTTTCTTCAACTAAATTTCTTACAACAAGTGAAGCAATGCCACCAGCTGCACCGGTGATCACAGCCACTTTGTCCTTCAGTTCAAAAAACATCCTTCCTTATTGAATACTATTCAACAAATGCATAAATTGTATAGTTTCGGACTAATTTATCTATGGATTTATCAAGGTACCAACGACAAAAATGCACGTAATGACGACATGTAATAGCTACCCATGAATGAATCAGCAGAATTAACTAATCAGAGTTTACTTTCTCTAAGTTCAATCTATATTTTTATTTGTAGTTTTGTGTGATTGTTGAGGTTGACTTCGACGTATCTTACTCACCGTTTCCCTCCGTCTCTTCCTGTTCTTCTACCAGATGGAGAGCTGTACTTATCACTTACTTTTGAATAGAAATAACTTTGTATGAAGCAATTATTTCAGTTAAAGATAACATTATCCCAGCAAAAACATTTTCATGTAAAATGTTGCCAAGACCATATGACTCGCACTGTCAAAAAGTTATCAGATCTCATGTAGAGCCAAGCTTCTAACTCACACGCCCTACCTCTACAAGGCCTAACTTCACAAACTACACCTTAATCAAAATATGTGTCTTGGCCGTTTCGTTACATACTATAAGAACTAATATTTATTAGAAAAGTATGATGATGAATAGTTTATAAAATTTACACCTTACACCTATGTGAATGTGTGAATATTAGCTTACATACCAAATTTCTGCGTTCTAGGACTTCAGGAAGTACCTTAAGAATTTTGATGATCAGTGAGTCAGTGACGAAATCGGAGGTTTTTAGACATTAATAAAATCTAAAGTATAATAGCTACGACATTCAAACTTTGTATGTTTAATGATGGTACTGGTGTCATTATATCTCGAAATTTTTAACTATTTAGCATCATCCGAACCAAAGTTATGAGAGTTCAAAAAAACGACGAAACGTTTCGAGAAAAGGTAGGTAGTGCCCTTGCACTTCGCTTAGCTCTTCTTGGCGAGGGCACTTCCGTGCCCCATTTATGTAGTACTATTATTTATTCTGTGTCAGAGTTTACTTTATCTAAGTTCAATCTATATTTTATTGATAAGTACCTATTATGTTATATTATGTGTGTAATGAATTTATGATACTCCTAACCCACTATCTATAGGTACATAATAATAATAATAGTGAGTTTGTATGTATGTTTGTTTGTTATTCCTTCACGGCTTGACTAAGCAGCCGATCATTATGAAAATTTGCATACGTATTGTTAGGGGTACATTTTTGTTTTGTTGTTTTGTTGTCGAACGAGATCTATGTCATAAAATTAACGCGAGCGAAGCCGCGTGGAAAAGCTAGTAGGTACATAACAATAAAAAATTAGACCCCTAGTAAGTATGTCTGTAACTCTGTACATCCATACTCCATACTTTTTTAATATTTTAAAGTAAATAATTATAATTTATATAAAGTGTGTTTGTGTGTCTTCCCTTTACGTCGAAAGTAGTACGGAACGGATTGATATGGTTTTTTTATTGTGGATAGTTTTACGCCTGGAGAGTGACATAGGCTACTTTTTATCCCGGAAAAACATCTCATTCCCACGGGGAAAAATAGACTAGGTATGCATTTTGACAATATTTATATCTATTCTAATATTATAGAGAGGAAAGATTTTGATTGTTTGTTTGAATTGAATAGGCTCCGAAACTACTGGACCGATTTCAAAAATTCTTTCACCAGTAGAAAGCTACATTATTAGGGAGTGACATAGGCTATAGCCTATTGTGGTTCTAATGTGGTTCCCACGGGAACGGGTCCGGAACTTCACGCGGACGAAGTCGCGGGCAAAAAAGGCTAATAAAATAAATAATACATAGAAGCAATGTTTATTCAATTATGTTAATATTTTACAACTCCCGAAAAACTATGGATGAATAACAGGTTCAGCTAAGACCTCATGAGCTTTCTGGACATATTTTGTTATGTTCTGTGCTGGTTTACTGGCATCCACGAGCCAGGTGGAACCAGATTCACCATTCTTCAATGCTTGCACCACACCGTCTGCTGCAGTCTCAGGCCTAAAACATAATCATTTAAGGCTGAACAAATTTGCTTTTATTTTAAATGTTTATTCGATTTACAATAAATTCCAGATAGCTTATAGTACGAGAAAATTAATAAAATCAGCGTAAATAATTCGTGTAGTTTTGAAAATTAGCACAGTTATACAATATAGAGTCCAGAACAACATACTAAAAGTCCTCGAGGGTGGGGTCTCCGCTAACGAAGTAGGGGAGGGGGGTTTGTCAAAGGTCCCATTTGTCAGATTTTTGCTCATATCTCGAAAGTCTGTACCATTGAGGACCCCCGAGGACTTTTAGTACCTATGTTATTCTTCTCCATAAGTATACCTTACCCACAGTTATAACTGTGCCAATTTTCAAAAATACGAATTATTTATCCAGAATGCCAAAATTCGACTTAATTTGCTTGGGGTATTATCCATCAGATAAATTGTTGATAATGTAATAGATCTATTGTGACTATCTTGAACTTATCTGGACATTGTGATACCGGCCCATAAAGTTGTATATTTTTGCAACAAACGAAAATGTTACGTAAATTCAAAATTAATTAAATGTCTCTGGTATAAAAGTTTCAATAGAACAATTATTTACTTTTGAATAGGAAACATATCTATTAACTCCGTAAGTTTCTGGCCCACGCCTTCGTCTATACAACCCATGTCTTGAAGTAGTGCTGTTTCTGTTACTCCAAAACAAACAGCAATTACGCGAACATCAGTTTTATTATACCATTCGTCCATCTGTAAAAAGATAACATCAATGATCAGAAAAGGAAAATGTCACTTAATGATGTTAACCAAAAAAAAAATAAACCCGAGATCGCAGAGGAAGCTAGAATAATCCTCATATTAAATATGGGGATTCTAACCAATTAATGGGAAGAACGAAATTTGTGTCTTCACTGAACGAAACGCAGATTTTAACGCCAATCTCTAAATATACCTGCCCTAATATATACAGTCATCAGTAAATCGTTGCTGTTTTTGGAGTGAATTCATATACTTAGGTACAGAATATGTTTTAGAATGTAAGTAAATATATAAATTTTGTAACTCTTTCGTCACGTGTGCATTCCACTGTTGGTATCAACAGTAGGTTAGTATGGTGTCAGTTTTGTTTTGAATGTTTTCGTCTAACGTTAACATTACAAAATGCTACAACAAAATCTATTAATACTTACTCCAATACAATTACTAAATTGTAAGACGGCACTTTTAGTAGCATTATACACAGGCGTAAGTGGATATTGTGTTAATGCAGCCGTAGAAGAAATATTCACAATAACACCACCTTTTCCACCTTCATCTCGACGCATTAACTGTAGACCCCTCAATGTGCCTGTTATTACAGCAGTCTGAAAAGTTTTTTAGATAAATACAATTTCAAATATTCTTGATAACTTAGGTTACTTTTTGCTTGAAATTCGTAACTCGTCTTACCGACTAATTTATTCTAATAATGTTTTTTTTATACAATACCTAATCAGTAAAAAAATTATCACAAATACAATCACAAATAAATTACTAATATCTAAATCATCTTGATTGATAACATCACTTACCACATTCAATTCAATTGACAATTTATATTTCTCCCAAGAATCATTTAATATTCCAGCATTGTTTACGAGAATATCTATAGATCCCTGGCTTTTAACAACATCTTTGAATACTTCAACAAGTCTATCTTCATTCGTGGAGTCACATTTGTAAAATTTTACTTTGTTTCCATATTTTGAGTTCAACTCTTCTTGAAGAGCTAAACCGGCTTTCTCAGCAATGTCCAATACTGCAACGTGCTGTAAAAGAACTGAATTAAATTTCGTAGGTGTGTGCTTTTTAAAATTGACCTTGAATTTACATTTTTTTCTTTCCAAAGATAGCGTAGGCATTTTGGGTATGCTGCTACAGGGGACCCTGTCTTTTTTACTTTTAATATTAGTTTTAAATACTTGTATGATATTGAGCAATAAATAAATATATTGATCTAAAACTAATATTACATAATATACCTTCACATTTTCTTCAACTAAATTTCTAACTACAAATGAACCGATGCCACTTGCTGCACCGGTAATCACGGCCACTTTATTGTACACTTCAAATAACATCCTACCGAATTGGATGCTCCTTAACGACTAAAAATAGATACTTATTAATTGCGGTCTAATTTATCTTGTTAGTTTATCTTTTGAGATTATCATGGTATTAATGAAAAGTAAATTGTGAGCATTAGCAACCGATAAAGTAAGCAAACATAAGTATTGATTTTTCTTTATATATAGACCTAAAGTATGATTGTGTAATATGATAAGCGTAAATTATATTATACTTTCCCGTGGATACCTATATTGCATAGATATAGATTTTGACTCTGCTACGCTAACCTTGAATAAGAATTTGTGGTATCGTAAAAATAACAATGTCATTTAAAATTATGGTTACTCGTTTCAACACAATTTTTAACCCTTTCCTTTCTCGTGATGGTCAGCAAAGATTCTTTACTAACATGGTGTCTTCCATCGGTACCTCGTTTGTGCCCTAATTAAATATTATATCAGGTTCTGTCAAGATCTCGTGGGCTTTCTGAACAAATTTCGTTATACTCCTGTGCTGGTTTATCAGTATTCATGAGCCAAGTGGATCCAGACTCGCCTTTCTTCCATACTTCTACCACACCATCTGCAGCAGACTTGGGCCTAAAATACCTATAGAATAAAAACAATTTGCTTTATATGAGGTGAGAGTTGCAAAATAATGACCTCATCAATTTTAGATTATGATAGATTTAATTAATAAAGTATTTTGTTGAAATCCATCTTATCTGTCTGAATTGAAAAAAAAAAAATAAGACAAATAAAAAAACTTAAACATAAAACTTATCGCACCATTCCTGGAAGAAAGTCATAAGACAAGTGAAAAATAGCAACTTTTCAGGAGAGTAAACAAAATGTCTACAAAATACATCTTTTGTCCTAAAATTATGATAACAAAAACAAGCTGTGAGGAGTCACTATATTTTATATTGTAAATATTGCATTATTGACATGGGGACGGTAATTTCGCAGTTGGATGTTACGGTAGATATAACTCTTTTTTCGTGCCCTAATTCGGTAGTGCATTAAATGCGTAAGTGTGGTTTACACGCTTCTTCAACGAACAACACATTTGTGTAAGATCTTTTTCGTTCTGAAACATTCCTTTACTTAAAGTTGTACTTGATTGCTTCAACTTTACTTAAAATGAAAAATTGCAAAGATTTTTGTGTAGTAATCTATTGTTTTTCATGAAAATCCTATTTTCATGACGAAACGAGCGTCATTCCTTCTAATAATCATAAATAAATCCATTTTTAATTGAATCTTTTTAATTAAGTGCTTTTAAAATCAAGTTAAAAACTCAACGAGGATTCCAGGTGACAAAGGATCTGCTGAAACTTCTTGTACCTTTGTCCAATGAACTTCTTCTCCTGACGCTTCCTTTGCCCAATTAGTATTATTAGTTATAAGTCGTTTCTTAAAATCCAAAAGTCTTCCTGTGACATTTCTTTTACGTTATATTTCGGTCCTCGTACTTTAAGCATTCCTAATAGAAAATTTCTTCTGAGATATACAAAACATGGTTTTTCTTGCTTTTCTCAATGAATTAATGCATAGAGCCCCCATCATTCTGCGTATGGCCTTTCTGTGAAAACCTATTCGTGATTTTTACAATTTTACTGCTGCATGGACATAATAACGCAAACAAATATCTATTTCGGTTTTGCCCACTGCAATTGTCCAAGTAAAATGATACTTCATTAGTTCCTTTATAGGTTTTGGCTTTTAGTAAGCCCATACACAGCTGGCTATCTTGTTAGCTCCTCTTTTTGCTATCTCGCCATGCCAAACATAAACGTAACAACTTTTTAACAAAAGATTATAAATTATTAAGTTGTAAACAGGGTATTTTCTTTTACAGAGAAACACCCCAACTTCTGACTGGGGCAGACTCAACACCTTGTGTCCGAATTTTCCTTTTCGTCGTCCTTAATTTTTCTTACTAGCTCTTTATTCTTTACTAGCTTTACCCCGCGGCTTCGCTCGCATTAATTTTATGACATAGATCTCGTTTGACAACAAAACAACCCATAGCGCGACTTGTGGAGCCATCTGTTGGCCAATACAGCGTCCTCTATAGTAGAAAAATTATTTTCTCATTGGAACGACATACTTTCACGGGATAAAAAGTAGCCTATGTTGGGCTCTGTACCCCTAACAATATGTGTGCAAATTTTCAAAATGATCGGCTGCTTAGTCAATGATTGTTCATCCAATCTACGCGAAGGCGATTTTCGCACAATTAAGTTTTTCATAACCGAAATATATAAATTAACAATGATTTTAGGTGTCGTAATTAACGAAACGTATTGAGTTTCACATAAAAGTAACCGAAGTATTTAAGTTACCTGTTGTTATGCGCGGGAGAGATGGCGGTTCCGCGTACCCGCTCTTTCCCTGTGCTTTGGTCTGGACTCTGGATACTTGTTATCCGGATACTATTGGACATTTTGATATGATTCCAGCTGAACATTTTGATATGATCCATTATACTTTTCGTGGTGTGTAAAAAAACAAAAGGATAATAGATCATATCAATTTGTTTCCTCGCAAAGTCTCATTATATCCGAAAACAGTCTCAAAAATGTTTGATAAATTGTGTAATGAGATTTGCATAAATAAGGCGGGTACTTATAGGGCGGGTTTGTAGCGACACAGCAAGTTTATACATATATCCAATCGAAACGAAGAAGAAATAAGAGAAGTAAAACAAACAATATTTATTATTGAATGCAGCAAAATACACAATATGATCTAGCTCTCAAATTATGTATTTGTAATACGCTCCGTCAAGATAGCATAAGATTTTTGAACATATTCAGTTATATCTTCAGCTGGTTTATCAGCGTTCACGAGCCAGGTGGAGCCAGACTCGCCGTTCTTCAATACTTCTATTACACCGGCAGCGGCGGATGTAGGCCTAAAATATCAAAGTAAATTATTGTGCGATGCCTTAATTGCTAAATTTAATCAACGTTATGTTTAACAGGCAGGCAGAAACACATTTTTGTTTTTTTTTAAACATTAAGGCTATCTTTTTAGTTGTGGTGGACTTATAGTTTCTTAAAGTCAAACTCATTTACTTACTCCTGGAAAACAAAAACACTGAACACTTCAGGAAGTCTCTTTTCTATTCCTTTATCAAAAACACGAATATTTTTAAGAAGCGATGTATCAGTTGCTCCAAAGCACAGAGCGATGACACGAACACCAGTTTTGGAGTACCAAGCGTCCATCTGGAAAAGATAAAAGCCATACCATGTTATCCTTATCTGTAGAATGATTCTGTTATTTTAAACGATAATGTTATTTAAGAGATAGTGTTTTAAGAGAGGTAGGGCACAGCGGATAATCCGCTTTAAATCGGAGCAGCCTGTCTGGGGAAGGACCTCCACCTTACAAAAGATCGTAGCCAAATAGGTTTCGGCTATGCTATGTTCCTACGATGAGTAAGGTCTCAAGAGCTCCACTTGGGGTTGGGATTGGGAGGGTTGGCAACGCGCGAGTGATACCCCCGGTATTGCAAGCGTCTATAGGCTACGGTGACTGCTTACCATCAGGCCGGCCGTATGCTTGTTTGCCACCTTTTTGACATAAAAAAATAATATCCAAATATTGTACACAATATAACAACTAGCGAACACTTGCAGAGTTATTGAAGATATCTCACAAGAATTTCCTAATATCTCTTCATGGCTGACGCTTTCTACTTAAAAATCATTCAACTCCCGCGGTTCAGAATTCTATAATATTCTTCTATCTCAGTTTCGTTTTTTTTTAATAGAAAGAAATTACACAGATTGAGCTAACTCCAAAGTAAGTTCTAAAATTGTGTTATGGGATACTATATTTTATAACAAATACATAACATCCATGACTCCGGCCAATCAGAAAAAGGTTGTTTTTCATCATGACCATTATGACCATCATCCTGGGCGGTCCGGCGTGGTAACCATTACGCCACGGAGGTCGTTGTTTTTCTGGGTTAATTTAAATTTTTATACAAACACAGTACAGAAACACTGGTTTGAAAATTTTCATAGTTACAAAGATCTGTGTGTACATCAACAAAACTTCCAAATGTTCTTGGTTTATGGACTGTAATATGTGAAAAAAATATTATCTAAATTACTTACACCAAGGCAATTACTGAATTGCATAACAGCACTTTTAGTGGCATTGTATATCGGAGTATAAGGTGTTTGTGATAAAGCAGCCACAGAAGAAATATTCAAGATGATGCCACCTTTTCCACCTTCATCACGACGCATTAACTGTAGGCCTCTCAAAGTTCCTGTTATTAAAGCGGTCTGAAAAGTCAAAAATTTTACAATAAAATAAATAATCATAAAATATTTTAATCTTTCCCTGTTAATGTTTGACGACCTCCGTGGCGTAATGGTTACCACGCCAGACCGCCACCCAGGAGGTCCCGGGTTCGATCCCCGGTCGGGTCATGATGAAAAACGAACTTTTTCTGATTGGCCTCGGGTCTTGGATGTTTATCTATATATGTATTTGTTATAAAATATAATATCGTTGAGTTAGTATCCTATAACACAAGTTTCGAACTTACTTTGGGGCTATCTCAATCTGTGTGAATTGTCAAAAAAAAAAAAAATCTTCCAAGTTCCAAGATCTACGACTACATATCAATATTTTCATCATAATTATCATATAGGTATCATATCTTTAAAATCTATATATATAAAATGCTTTGTCCTGACTGACTGACTGACTGACTGAGAATCAACGCACAGCCTAAACCGCTCATCGTAAAAATCTGAAACTTGGCAGGTGGAACTATTATAAGACGTAGGCGTCCGATAAGAAAGGATTTTTCGAAATTCGAACTCTAAGGGGGTAAAAAAGGGGGGTAAAGTTACTATGGGACAACTTGATTCCTTGGTCCAATCTACTTCAAATTTTGCATAAAAATTGTTTAAGAGAATTGATGGAAGATGTGATTCTTATTTTATTGAAATTCTTGAAAAAAATGTATTTTGTGGGTAATTTTCTTCGAGTTGATATCAATACTCATACTCCTTAGTGCTTTTGATTTCAATTACATTTCATTTTGACACATCCGTGAAGTGAAGTGTGTCATCTGTCATGTAATATTTTTATAAATTGTGAATATTCCGAATATTCAAACAAAATGATTTCATAATGTCGTCGTTATTTATTCTGTTCGTGATCTCGGAAAACAGCTAAAATTCTAGCTATAGAGCGGACGGAATCATATTCATCGATAATAACAGTAAGTAATTAAATATTTAATTGTATGATATTTGACAGGGTTCAAGTTAAATGGCATATTGATATTGTCTCTTTCTCGCTCTAATATTTCGTAGTGTTGTTGAGGGATGGTTGTAGGCTGAGGTTGTAGGTTATAAAATACCGATATACTTTTTAATTTTTTTTTACGGAAGTGGTTGGAAAACAAGCTCAGGAATATGGATCATTTGATATTAGGTGATTACCGTCGACTATGGAGCACATAGATTCTAGGGCCCCTGACCCGTTGCCGACCTATAACAGGAAACAGGATATAGCGAGAAATAGTATAAGGACGGAGTTAGATTTTTTTATACCACAAAGGTGGCAAACAAGAATTTCGGATATTTCACTCTCCGAACGAAACGCATTGCTGCTACACGTCAATATTTTGTAAAAGGGTGGTACTTCACCGGTCGGGCTAGCCTATTTTTCATAAACTCCAAAGATTGTAATGAGAAGTACCTATATAAATAGACAACCGATAAGAAGGGATTTTTTTTAATTCCCACGGGAAAGCGGGACAAACGCAAACGAAGTAGCGCGGGTTTCTCTAGTAAATGTATAAAATAGCAGAAATAGTAAGGAATTGTTTCTTGCGCATAACTTTTCAAGGTTTTAAAAAAAAATCTTTTACAGTGATATGCATAAACACATTAAATCTGCTGATTTTCAAAATAAATGCTTTGCTTTTAATGCAATCTAGGCCGTTTTATACCTGTCATTCTTGAGGAGAATTAAATGAAGTTCGAAAGTAACAAAATTCGTTTCTATAAAACCTTGACTGATCTTTAATTATAATTATTTCTTATTTTGAGTAAGTACACTTACCACATTCAACTCAATTTCCAATTTGTACGTTTCCCAAGAGTCGTTTAATATTCCAGCGTTGTTAATGAGAATATCTATAGACCCTTGGCTTTTAACGACCGTTTTGAATATTCCAACAAGTTGATCCTCTTTTGTTGAATCGCATTTGTAGAATTTCACTTTATTCCCATATTTTGCGTTCAGCTCATCTTGTAACGCTGTACCGGCTTTTTCTGCCACATCCAATATTGCAACATGCTATAAAATGTTAAAACAATAAATAACCTGTGTTTCTTAAAGCTCACTAAACTATATTAGTTCAGTTTTATTATCGCCAGCTTTTCGATCGCTATGTTCTAAAATAACTTCACGGTATTCAGAAAGAAATCTATATATATATAAAAGAAAGTCGTGTTTGTTACAACACTTATAACTCGAGAACGGCTGGACCGATTGCCATGGTTTTTGATTTGTTGGATTTGTTTCCGTCGACTCGAAAACTCGATTAGGGGTAGGGTAGGGGTAGGGTAGGGGTAGGGTAGGGTAGGGTAGGGGTGGGGTAGGGGTAGGGTAGGGGTAGGGTAGGGGTTGGGTAGGGTAGGGTAGGGTAGGGGTGGGGTAGGGTAGGGGTAGGGTAGGGGTGGGGTAGGGTAGGGGTCGGGTAGGCGTAGGGGTAGGGTAGGGTAGGGGTAGGGTAGGGGTAGGGTAGGGGTGGGGTAGGGTAGGGGTAAGGTAGGGTAGGGTAGGGTAGGGCAGGGTAGGGGTAGGGGTAGGGGTAGGGTAGGGGTAGGGTAGGGTAGTGCCTCTAAGGCGGAACAAAGTTTGCCGGGTCAGCTAGTGTTTTATAAAACAGAGAATTCTGATTCCTTAATATCTTTTTATTTTATATATATGACTTGTTATAAAAGGTCTGACGGCATCAAAACCTTTGACGGGGTCAGTCAGAGACCTGGACAGGGATGTGGGGGGCATCTTCCCAGCAGTGGGACAAAATATTATTATATGGTTTTTAAAGAAATGACTTCCTATGTGTACGAACACAATAAAATTATTTCTATCGGTGTTAATAGATGGCAACGAGTTGTCAAAATAAATTGCATCACATTTTCACATTAAAACAAACCAAACTAAATTTCACTTACCTTTACTTTTTCTTCAACTAAATTTCTTACAACAAGTGACCCGATGCCACCTGCTGCTCCCGTGATCACAACCACTTTATCCTTTACTTCAAACATCTTTCTACAATTGACGTCTGTCGATGATCGAGTTATATTATCTAGTAATAAACAGATTGTTTCCGAGTACCCTCTTGTAAATGTTAATTTCGCGTCTTTGCACTTTTTATCTAATCTTATTACGTTGTTTATGTAACTTGTTATGTTAACAGCTCAACGTTACCAAGATAAAAGCTTTGACTGAAACAAAATGTTTTGTTGTAAAAACATTTAATTAGTGGTCGATCGCTGAGATAATTGCCGTAACCCATGACCCCATGAGAAATAAAAATAGTATACATCTTTGCATAGCACAAAATGAAGTCGATTTTCCGCTGTCGGTTTACATCATGTTAACATTGATTGATTTTAAAAGATATTAATGCTACCTGAATTCTTATATTCTTACTACATAAATTTGTTTATTATTTCTTAATATTTTGGTTAAAACATTATATAGTTCAGTCAACGAATGCCTCAAAAGTGGGTATAGAGTGTGTGAGCGGGAACCTATGCGATTTCTTCAGAAAATTAATCAGTGCTTAGGCAGATAACATACTAAAAGTCCTGACGTCTAGGAGGTGAGCTGGATGAGGGGGGGGGGGACAAAGGTAAAAAAAAACATAAGTTTTACGTGTAAGATCTTATTATTGTTATGGATATTTATTATTGAAATATTATGTTTACAAATTTAATATCACCGAATAGTATAGGTGTACTACGTGTAGTAAGAAAAGTTAAAATGTTAATAACCATTGATATTAATTCACAATTTAGTGCTACGTAGTACTATTTATTATTCTGTGCTAGTGCGGTTCAGAAGTGAATTCCCGCGGCGGGAAAATTGCCCGTATAGTTGTATGACCCTAATATCCTTTGGTTTGTGTAATGTTGTATGTATAAAGAAATTATATATTTAAAAGAAGTAAAACAAACATCATTTATTATGGAGTGCAGCAAAGTATACATGTCATAATATTATTTATAATGATATTGCTTTCAAATTATGTATTTGTAATACGCTCTGTCAAGATAGCATACGATTTTTGAACATATTCAGTTATATCTTCAGCTGGTTTATCAGCGTTCACGAGCCAGGTGGAGCCAGACTCGCCGTTCTTCAATACTTCTATTACACCGGCAGCGGCGGATGTAGGCCTAAAATATCAAAGTAAATTATTGTGCGATGCCTTAATTGCTGTCTTTTTTTTATACCACAAAGTTGGCAAACAAGCACGGCCCGCCTGATGGTAAGCATCACCGTAGCCTAGACGCTTGCAATACCGGGGGTATCACTCACGCGTTGCCAACCGTCCCAACCCAACCAAGTGGAGCTCTGGAGACCTTACTCACCGTAGGAACACAACATGACCGAGACCAATGCTATTTGGCTACGATCTTCTATAAGGTGGAGGTCCTTCCCCAGACGGGGAGCTCCGATTTGAGCGGATTATCCGCTGTGCTTGTTTCTCTTGATCATTCATTAATTTATTCATTCTAATAAATATTACTAATCAAGATAATGTCTAACAACTAGTCAATGAAAAGCCATAGTTTTAGTTTCACATTAAGTCTCCGGCTAACTTTTCATCTTATTTCTTTTGATAGAATAACTATGGGAATTTATGGTGGACTTGGTAGTTCTGTAAAGTCAAAATCATACACTTACTCCTGATTAGCAAAAACCTTGAACGCTTCAGGACCTCTCTCTTCTATACCTTTATCAAAAACGCGAATATTTTTAAGGAGCGATGTATCAGTTGCTCCAAAGCATAAAGCGATGACACGAACACCAGTTTTGGAGTACCAAGCGTCCATCTGAAAATAGATAAGAACTTTAATGTAACCATGTTATACATATAGAAATAAATATATTGAACGATTTATTATACACAACTAGCAGACGCTCGCAAAAATATTGTTAGTAATTCTATTGTTCACAATAATTTCCAAATATCTCTTCATAGCTGACAATTTCTTCCTATAATAATTCTCAGATTTTCATCAGTTTCAGAATTCTATTACTTTTCTCAGTCCAGTTTTTTCGGTGTAAGTTTTTCATTCTTGACAAATACAATAAACAATGAATCGGAATTTTTACATTACAGACATTGATAAGAAGCATAATCTCTTTATCTGTAGACGTCTACAAAATAAATGAAAATGCAATGTACTAAACGGAATAAATTGTGAGCATGCCTAACACATCATGATGATCGATTTTAGATATACATGGAAACTCTTTTCGTTGTATGGACTGTCACTTATGAATTTTATTATAAACCATACAAATAAGAAGAAATCGGTAATCATACTAATACATATTATAAACGAGCTGTTACCCGCGACTTCGACCGCGTGAAATGTTCAAATAAGGATAACTCCTTTTCCTGTCATGCGATTTAAATGAAACAAAGCCTATATTCTGCTCCAAGCCGAGCTCTATCTTCCTGTGAAAACAGGATTAAAATCCGTTCAGTAACTTAGAAGATGTGCGCGTTCAAAAAGACAGACAGACAGACAGACAATAAATTTTTAAAAAAATTTTTCGCTTTTATCACCTTTCTCTAACTGTTCCCTCTCCATTTTTGCCAAATATGTTCAAAGTACAGACATATCGAGTTCTACTGTTTTATTATATAAATAGATGAGAAAGTGAGTTTGTTTGTTTCTCCTTCACGGCTTGACAGCAGCCAATCATTATGAAAATTTGCATACATATTTTGAAGGGTACAGAGCCAAACATAGTCTAATTTCTACCGGGGCGAAGCTGCGGGTAACAGCAAGCAATTATCTAAATTACTTACACCAAGGCAATTACTGAATTGCATAACAGCACTTTTAGTGGCGCTGTATATTGGTGTGTAAGGTAGTTGTGTTAATGCAGCTACAGAAGAAATATTCATGATAATTCCACCTTTTCCACCTTCATCACGACGCATTAACTGTAGGCCTCTCAAAGTTCCTGTTATTACAGCAGTCTGTAAATTCATAAACAATAATATAAATAACCACAAAATATAACAAACTTTTAAAAGTTTCCCATGTATTGTTCCCAGATTTCCAAGTTAAACCTTGGCTGATTTTTGTTCATTAATAAGGGATAAATGTTTCTGATTTTGATTAAGTACACTTACCACATTCAACTCAATTTCCAGTTTGTATGTTTCCCAAGAGTCGTTTAATATTCCAGCGTTGTTAATAAGAATATCTATAGACCCTTGGCTTTTAACGACCGTTTTGAATATTCCAACAAGTTGATCCTCTTTTGTTGAATCGCATTTGTAGAATTTCACTTTATTCCCATATTTTGCGTTCAGCTCATCTTGTAAGGCTGTACCGGCTTTTTCTGCCACATCCAATATTGCAACATGCTGTAAAAAGTTAAAACATTACACTGTTTTTCTCAAATTTTGTAATTATATATTATATAAGTTTAGTATAAGTATTTTTATTATCAAAAAAGTTATATAATATAAAAAAATGCTTTTCGATTTCTTCATTCAGAAACAAAATGTTTTATAAATAGAAGGTTCTGAATTTTCTTTGACAAAGCGTGGACAGTGAGGGGTCATGGAGAGAAATGTGTAGAGAAAAACAGTGACATAATATATTATAATGGCTTTTTAAAATAGGTTCTTATAAAAAATAATATATAAAATTCTATTCATCGGTGTTAGAATAACAGTAACGATATGTAAAAAAAATACATTTTGCATTGAGTCGATTCAAACTAGACTTCACTTTTACCTTTACATTTTCTTCAACTAAATTTCTTACAACAAGTGACCCGATGCCACCTGCTGCTCCCGTGATCACAGCCACTTTATCTTTTACTTCAAACATCTTTCTACAATGGACGTCTGTCGATGATTGGGTTATATTATCTAATATTAGGCAGATTGTTTCCGAGTATCTTTTAAATGTTAATTCCGCGTCTATACACTTTCTATCTAATCTTATTATGTTGTTTATGTAACTTGTTACGTTGACAGCTACAATCAACGTTACCAAGATAACAGATTTGACTGAAACGAAATGTTTCATTGTCAATACATTTATGTAGCGGTCGATCGCCGCGATATTTGTAACCCATGAGAAATAAAAATAGTATCAGTTCTTGAGAGGAGCTCGATGGCGTCGCTGTGTGTCGCACTCTAATATGAACACGTAAGTTAAGCGATGTCGACCATAGCCAGCGTTTGGATGGGTTTCGTTATCTCGAGCTTCTCCGTGCTTCGGAGGGCACGTTAAGCTTTCGGTCCCGGCTGTTGTCGATCGATGACAGTTGTTAAGCCAAGTCGGTGGCCTTAGGGCGGTTTGAAAACACCGGCCTCTGCCAATCCCCATTGGAGCAGCGTGGTGAATTGATTGAAGGGAGACCCGTATCCCAGCAGTGGGATGATTATGGGTTGATATGATGATGATCACTTATTTGCATAGTATAAAATGAAGTCGGTTTTCCTCTGTCGGTTTACATCATGCTCACACAGTTCTTTTAAAAGATATAATGCTACCTGAATGTGTGATTTTACAAATTTTTGTTGTCATTTCTTAATATTTTGATTAAAACAATATATCTAATAGCCGACGCATTTTGTTCGGTGTTACAAACAGACAGATTTTTATTTTATTTTATTTATTAAGAAACCAACAGCTTTACAGAGAAATAGTACATATTTAAAAGGCCAATTACAGGTTCCATTAAATTCCAAGCAAGTAATAGTGTTATAAGTTTGCGCAGATTCACTGCATGACAGCATTGAAGAAATTAGTTAAAAAGATGAAGCTGGTAACATTTGTAATAGTAATAAGAAGTTTGACAAGATGTGGAAGATATGGTTTTTAATATGAATAAATCCACGCGAAGCGAAGGTTCGAAAGAACGTCTCTCGTTCACACTATACGGATGTAGAATGAGCTCCCAGCCTCTGTGTTTCCTTCGGAATATGACATGGGTCTATTTAAGAGGTACATTAGAGGACTCGTTAGAGGAGGTAAACGTATTGGTCATGTCCCTGGTGTTGCTGATGTCCGTAGGCGGCGACCATTTTCCATCAGGTGGCCTGCCGTATAACATTTAAAAAATTATTGGACAATCAAATCCTTACAGTTACATTAATAAGACATATCTAATTACGACCATCACGTTTCTTAAATGTCGATTTAGAGCCCAAAAACAAATCCACCTCTGCGAACTCGGTATTATAAGTACGGGGAATTCTTGTGAGCGAGGAGTTTGCTGCATAACTAGTAGTGCACCGCGGTACCACCAGCAGCGGCAGCAGTGTGTGGCGAGTGCGACGCGTGCGGCAGTGACGTGACGGAGGAGTGGTGTACGCAGCACCACGCCCGCCACCAGTTCCGCGTTCCGCGCAATATTAATATCGTGCAGCAAACCCATATCCATAATTTTTACGTATTTTGTTTGTGTTAATATTATGTTGAAATATTATGTTTACTTTAATATCACCGAATAGTATAGGTACTACGTGTAATAAGAAAGGTTAAAAGGTTAATAACCATTGATATTAATTTACAATTCATTACTGATATTAAGGAACTGACATTAAATTTATCTAAACATCTGAATTTAATACAAAAAATTAGCGTGATAAGAAAAATCACAATCACGTGATAGAATATGCGAAGATGACAATAGTGCGAAATCACGCTTGCTTTTATGTTTCGCAGAGAAAATGCGATGGAATTTACCTTCTATCAGCGTGACAATAAGTATATTTGCGAAAATGACAATAGTGCGAAATCACGCTTGCTTTTAAGTTTCGCAGAGAAAATGCGATGGAATGTACCTTCTATCAGCGTGACAATAAGTATATTTGCGAAAATGACAATAGTGCAAAATCACGCTTGCTTTTAAGTTTCGCAGAGAAAATGCGATGGAATGTACCTTCTATCAGCGTGACAATAAGTATGTATGCGAAAATGATAAAGTGCAAAATCACGCTTGCTTTTAAGTTTCGCAGAGAAAATGCGATGGAATGTACCTTCTATCAGCGTGACAATAAGTATATTTGCGAAAATGACAATAGTGCAAAATCACGCTTGCTTTTAAGTTTCGCAGAGAAAATGCGATGGAATGTACTGTAGTGTATAAGTTATTATCTTAGAGCATGTTATTATTATATAAATTATAAATTAATTACTTTAGTGCACTTGGCCATGTCAATCGGAAGTGTAACTAGGTCGATGACATCGCCGAACCGTTGTGTAATAAGTTTTTGCATGTTTATATATATTAGTTTGTAAGACCTTTTTTCGCTCTTAAATATACGACAATCAACTGGAAAACATCTTTCACTCATCGCCACAATCCTCATATCTCATGGCGACCCATACCAGTTTCGAACCCATATTTTGAAGATATTTTTACAAATTTATCAAGACATCAAGAATGAATTTATGAAGACCAAATTATAGAAGAACAAATTATAGAAGACCAAATTTTAGAAGATCAAGTTATAGAAGTTATGTGAAGAAAGAAGCGTACGGGTCACGGATGGTGTCCAGGGTATAGCCCGGCCCAGTAGCAGTGGTGTCCAGGGATATCCCGGCCCAACGAAGATACGCAGACCTCAAGGACAACGTCGGATGGACGAAGGCGGACGGAGCATACTAACCGGGATCCTGGTGGCAGCAGCTGCAGTCACCGTCGTGTACGCGGCCCTTCTTCTGTACATATCCTTTTTAATTAAAATAGGTTATTAATTATAATGGGGACCACTAATACCAAGGAGGATACCATAATTGCCCAGACAGCATCAGGCGACGCTCAGGCGACACAAAAAATCAGCCACGGATTAAGTACGTCTGAGATTCTATTAGTGACCATTCTTTTAGTTTTATTTGCATGTATAGGCTATTATATTGTAAGGAAGTATAGGAAAAATAATATCAAGACACTAAGAAGGGAACTAAATAGTCTTGCCCTCAGGACTACTTCTAACATTGATCTTCAACAGACGGGTCATATTTAATTTTTTTTTTAGAAATGATATTTTAATATTAATTTATGTACATTTTATTTAAGAAATTTTATTTGTATTATGCAACTTATTACTAATTTGACGGAATTGCATGGTAACCTTTTTGCAATCAGAGAATATATTAGTAAGCTTGGACCGTTAAGGAGACAGACAGATTTAGGCGTTAGGAAATATAATGAGGCTTGCTTAGAATACGCGAAATTAGACTCTATTTTGTCTCACGTTAAGAGTTGCATTGAAAAATCAGAAGTAAGTGCAAATGACTTAACTAGAATTAATAATTTAGTGAGTGAAATTCATAGCTTATACCATAAGATTATCAGTTTATCCAGTCCCATTAGTGTAGAGGGTACATCAAATTCTGAGACGAAATCAGAAAATACATCCGAAATGGATACCGAAAAATTCAACATTAAGACGGCTATTTCCTTGTTACCCGTTATGACGGGCCAAGAACAAGTGACCAAGAGTTTGATTGATGGTATTGAGTTATATAGTAGTATGATTTCTATTGATACGCATCCCCAACTCATAAATTTTGTCCTTAAAATGAGATTGTCATCAAGCGCAAAGTTGCGTCTTAAAAGTTCATACGTTACAGTTGCGGATTTGTTAAGTGACTTAAATAAGTATATTATGCCCAAAAAATCACCAGTAGCTTTACAATCGAAATTGCAAGTTTGCAAACAGGGTAGCCGCTCAGTGGTAAATTTCGGCGCAGAGTTAGAAGAGCTTTTCGTTAACCTTACGTTGGCTCAAGCGGAAGGAGATAGTACTAAGTACGACATACTGCGACCTCTCAACGAGAAGGTGGCTATTAAGCGTTTCGCTGATGGACTGTCCAACTCGCGGCTCAGCACCATCATAGCGTCCCGTCAATTTACCTCTCTTTCAGAGGCGATCCATGCTGCTATAGACGAGCAGTCGATGACTACCGACAATCATGTCATGTCAGTTAATCGATCATTCCCACAACAACCGAATTTTTCCCGCGGTAATTACTCGTATAGGAATAATTACTATAATAACAATAATCGCAATCAATTTACGAATAAAAATTCATGGGGAAATAATAAGTACGGTAACACGAGCCCAAACCAAACGCGTGGCGTTCCGTCGTATTCACGTGGACAGCGCGGTAACATGACCGGGTCGAAGCCACCGCGGCCGCGGCGGACCAACAACGTATCCTCGCGGAGGACGTTTTTACTCCGTTCAACATGCGATCCAGGAGAAACCTGTCGACTCGCACGAAGGTAGTAACGACGACGACGTGTCGAATGAGTTTTTTCGTAACTAACAAAGATAAAAATAATGATCATTACGTTCTTAATTATAATAACAGTAGTACAGTAACTTTTAATATTAACGATAGGAATATTGATTTGTTAGTCGATAGTGGTGCCAGCCTATGTGTATTAAAATATGAGTGGCTGCAAAACGATCCATATTTTGAAAATAAAATACATTACGATAAAATTACGATTAAAGGAGTTAGCGGTAAATTAGAATCAATAGGATATATTTTTTTAGATTTATTATACAATGGGGTAGTATTTAGAGAAAAATTTTACGTTTTTAGGAATTTATCTTGTTCAGCGAACGGAATTCTGGGAGATAATTTTTTAAAGCGTTACCAAGCTATTATTGATTACAAACGTAATATTTTACAATTAATGAATGACTCACAATCAGTTTTTGTAAACATAAACTGCAAAGGTAGGTACGAACATTTGATACCACCGCGTTGTGAGGCGATTAAGTTTATACCAACTTCATTATATGAGGATTGTGTTGTTTTATCAAACGAAGTACAGAGTGGTGTTTTTATTGCTGGGTTGATTACAAAACCTAGTCAAGGTAGTATCCCAGTTAGGATTCTAAATACAACGAACAAGGAAATTAACCTTGATTTTTCTGACTTAGAGATTTTCTCGTTATCTAGTTTTGACGTATGTAGTTTTACGGATGAACACCCTTCAGTCGACCGTGTTAAAACTTTGTTTAAATTACTTAACGTATCAAACTTAAATGACGAAGAGAGAGAAAGTGTAGTGAGCATATGCGCCAAATACGCAGATGTATTCCATCTGCCTGGCGATAAATTAAGTGTAACAAATTTAATGTCTCACAATATAACTTTAAAAGACAATGTTGCGCCGGTATACGTCAAACCTTATAGGTTACCGCACGCGCAACGAGCAGAAGTTCGAAAACAGATAGATGACATGCTCGCTAATGACATCATTGAGGAGGCTTCGTCAGAGTGGTCAAGCCCAGTTCTACTTGTCCCGAAAAAATCTGAGAAGTCTAACGAGAGAAAGTGGAGGCTAGTTATCGATTATCGCCGATTAAATAATTGCATTCAGGACGATAAATTTCCATTACCTAACATAACGGATATTTTAGACTCTCTGTCGGGTAGCATTTATTTTTCTAAATTAGACCTTACACAAAGTTATTATCAACTTTCATTACACGAACATTCTCGTAAACTCACGGCATTTACAGCCGATACCAAAATGTATCAGATGAAGCGTTGCCCAATGGGTCTAAAAACATCCCCAAGTGTTTTCTCAAGACTTATGACAATAGCCATGTCAGGTATTAACTATAAACAAGCGTTTATTTACTTAGATGATTGCATCGTGTTGGGTAATAATTTAAAATCACATAACAAAAACTTGATTAGTGTCTTAGAACGACTTAGAAAAGTGAACTTAAAGCTAAACCCAACGAAATGTGATTTTTTGAGAAAAGAAATTGTGTATCTAGGCCATAAAATTACATCTGAAGGTATATTTCCTGACGATAGTAAAATACAAACATTACAAAATTACCCTACTCCTACAAACAGTGACGACGTAAAACGGTTTGTCGCATTTGCAAATTATTATAGGCGATTTATCCCTAATTTTGCTAACATTGCATACCCATTAAATAAGTTATGCAAGAAAAATATACAGTTTGAATGGTCAACAGAACATTCTTCAGCCTTTGAACAATTAAAATTAGCCCTAATGAACCCTCCAATATTACAGTACCCGGATTTTTCACCTAATAATATTTTTACGTTACAAACAGATGCTAGTAAAACAGGTTTAGGTGCGGTATTGTCAAATCAAAACGGACAGGTGATCGCATATGCGAGTCGTAATTTGAAACCTGCAGAAACAAGGTATCCGATTATTGAATTAGAACTTCTAGCCATTGTCTGGGGAGTAAGGCATTTTCGACCTTATTTATATGGAAGAAAGTTCAAAATTATCACCGACCACAAACCACTAATTTATTTGTTTAGTTTAAAAGATCCATCTAGCAGACTTACGAAATTTAGACTTTACCTTGAGGAGTACGACTTTGAAGTGGAATACGTCCCGGGTCGAGACAATGCGGCTGCAGACGCACTGAGTCGATTACCAATGACGCGTAGTGATTTAACATCTATTCAAGAACATGTGGTTTCAGTTTTAACTCGAGCGCAAAGTAGAAAAATTGATAATCAATCACCACCCCTAACTGACTCACCTGAGACTTCTATTCACTCCAGGCCTGATCAACCTGCAGCGGTAGAAATTCTCAAAAACCCTAAAGACGCTGTAGAATTACTCCTAGCGCGTAACATAGACAATTTTAAACTTTCCGAAAATATAGTCTCGAAAGCGGGTTATTGTGTATATGTGCCAACGAAGGCAGCGATTTATCTATGTTCCCGATCGTTATCGACCCCAGAGGTGTTAGCGAGGGACTTAGAGGCCTTATGTAACAGGTTGAATATCGCAAATGTGTTAATAATTAAAAATAAATTTATTTTAAATGAAATAAAAAGTCTCGCGCGAGTAAAGAAAACTTTGAAAATAAGTTGCCCGCAATTTCTTATAACGAAAAACATACGGAAAATTACGAACTCAGATGAAAAACGAGTTATCTTAAATGATTTTCACTTATTACCCACTAGTGGACATGCCGGCATTAATAGAATGTTAAACAATATTAAAAAATATTTTTACTGGCCAGGAATGAGTACTGATATTGTAAACTTTGTAAAAAAGTGCAAACAATGCCAAGTTTATAAACATAGTAACAGGCAAATAAAAGAGCCTATGGAAATAACAGATACAGCCACTTCGGCTTTTGACAAAGTTAGTCTAGATATTATGGGCCCACTGGATGTAGACGATTATAATAATAAGTATATATTAACTTTGCAATGTAATTTAAGTAAATTTGTAGAAGCTTATCCCTTACCGACTAAGGATGCCGTGACAGTAGCTCGAAACTTCGTAGATAATTTTCTGTTGCGATATGGCGTTCCAAGTGAAATTTTAACTGACCAGGGAACGGAGTTTCTATCCTCAGTGTTATCAGAAGTTTGTAGTTTATTAAAAATTAAAAAGCTGCATTCAACAGCTTATCATCATCAAACTCTTGGCGCCCTTGAGAATACACACAAGTCATTAGGCGCGTTTCTTAGAATCCAGTGTCAAGAAAATAAGTCTAACTGGAGTAGCTGGCTACCCTATTGGTGTTTTTCTTTCAATACCACTGTACATTCTGAGACAAAATACAGCCCATTTGAGTTAGTCTTTGGGAAGAATTGTAGATTGCCGAGTAACTTACAAAGCAATATCATAGACCCACTTTACAACTACGATAGCTATCCAAATGAGTTAAAGTATAGACTTCAGAAAGCACAGTCAGATGCTAGGCACAATTTAATCGTTAATAAACTATGTAGAAAACAGTTATATGATAGTAAAATGAACCCTATTGTGTATAAAAAGGATGATCTTGTACTTTTAAGAAATCAAACAGGAGATAAGTTAGATTGTATATACCATGGTCCTTATCCTGTAATAGAAGATATTTCTCCTAACGTAAAAATCCTAAGAAATAGAAAGGTATACATTACTCATAAAAATAATACGAAATTATTTATTACATAAGTTTCTTGTTATACGCATTATATAAAAATTATTAATAATAAGTTAATTTAATTTCAAGTATTATAGTTCTTTTGTTTAGATGTAAAAAAAAAATTTTTTTTTGATGTAATTTTTTTTATTTTTCCTAAGGGGGTTATGTAGTGTATAAGTTATTATCTTAGAGCATGTTATTATTATATAAATTATAAATTAATTACTTTAGTGCACTTGGCCATGTCAATCGGAAGTGTAACTAGGTCGATGACATCGCCGAACCGTTGTGTAATAAGTTTTTGCATGTTTATATATATTAGTTTGTAAGACCTTTTTTCGCTCTTAAATATACGACAATCAACTGGAAAACATCTTTCACTCATCGCCACAATCCTCATATCTCAGTACCTTCTATCAGCGTGACAATAAGTATGTATGCGAAAATGATATAGTGCAAAATCACGCTTGCTTTTAAGTTTCGCAGAGAAAATGCGATGAAATGTACCTTCTATCAGCGTGACAATAAGTATATTTGCGAAAATGACAATAGTGCAAAATCACGCTTGCTTTTAAGTTTCGCAGAGAAAATGCGATGGAATGTACCTTCTATCAGCGTGACAATAAGTATATTTGCGAAAATGACAATAGTGCAAAATCACGCTTGCTTTTAAGTTTCGCAGAGAAAATGCGATGGAATGTACCTTCTATCAGCGTGACAATAAGTATGTATGCGAAAATGATATAGTGCAAAATCACGCTTGCTTTTAAGTTTCGCAGAGAAAATGCGATGAAATGTACCTTCTATCAGCGTGACAATAAGTATATTTGCGAAAATGACAATAGTGCAAAATCACGCTTGCTTTTAAGTTTCGCAGAGAAAATGCGATGGAATGTACCTTCTATCAGCGTGACAATAAGTATGTATGCGAAAATGATATAGTGCAAAATCACGCTTGCTTTTATGTTTTGCAGAGAAAATGCGATGGAATGTACCTACCTACTATCAGCGTGACAATATAAATTTTGTCACGTTAAGCCGGTTTTTCACTGTAAGATATAATATAATACTAATAATATAATACACTTGTCTTGTTTGTTACTTTTACTGTTTACTATAATCACTGTGTGTTTTGCAAATAAAGCTCATTCTATATATCTATCAATCTCTTAGAGCATTAAACCAGACCGGAGGCGACACTCATAGGCGTACCCCTCTGCTAAAGGTACGAGAGCGGCGGTCATACCCGTTATATAAAACTAGTTGCCGCGATGCGATTGTGTGCGTGTAGTTTAAGATTGTGTGCGATAATAATGTTGTGTGCGTTTATAGCGACGTGATAGAATATCTATGTGTGTTACCTCACCCCCCGCTGAAAGAGGCAGTTTTTTTTTTTTTTTTGCGTAGGAATTGTTGCGCGAGTCGTCTCCGGTCTGGTTTAATACTCTAAGATCAATCTATATAATAAATACTACTACTACCCCTACTAAACTATCCTTACTAATATTATCCTTACTAATATTATAAATGAGAAAGTGAGTTTGTTTGTTTGTTATTCCTTCACGGCTTGACTAAGCAGCCGATCATTATGAAAATTTGCGTACATATTGGTAGAGGTACAGAGCCCAACATAGGCTACTTTTTATCCCATGAAAGTATGTTGTTCCATTAGGAAAATAATTTTTCTACTATAGAGGGCGCTGTATCGGCCAACCGATGGCGCCACAAGTCGCGCTATGGGTTGTTTTGTTGTCAAACGAGATCTATGTCATAAAATTAACGCGAGCGAAGCCGCGGGGAAAAGCTAGTCGAATATAATAGCCGTATCGGCACGATTTTGTCGGAAAATATGAAAACAGTCGGAGTCAGCTTTCGAATATCGTAATCGGATCGGATAATGTGAAAACGCTTTAAGGCTCGGTTTTACTGCTTGCTAATATAGACGGAGAGGAAACATTGAATTAAAACTATAAAAGAACAGTCAAAAAACAGTTTTTTTATGCAACAAAGTTGGCAAACAATCATACGGCCTGCCTGATGGTAAGCATCACAGTGTTTTGCGTGTTAGTTTATTTGACAAAAATAAGCTATTCTCAAGTGATGAAATAAGTCTTAGACGAATATAAAAATTGCCGCCTGCTTTATAACAGACATCTGACAGACATTATGTAGGACATTTGACGACCTCCGTGGCGTAATGGTTACCACGCCAGACCGCCACCAAGGGGCCCGATTCTACTAACACAAATGCACCAATGGACTCTCAATGGTGTCTCAATCGTGTCTCAAAAGAAAGCCGATAGTGTATCAGTGGAGTAGTTTTTAAAATTTGTTATGGACTTAAGCAATAAGTTAAACATTATGTTATTGTTTAAGTCCATAACAAATGTCAAAAACTATTCCACTGATACACTATCGGCATTCTATTGAGACACGATTGAGACACCATTGAGAGTCCATTGGTACATTTGTGTTAGTAGAATCGGGCCCCAGGAGGTCCAGGGTTCGATCCCCGGTCGGGTCATGATGAAAAACGAACTTTTTCTGATTGGCCTCGGGTCTTGGATGTTTATCTATATATGTATTTGTTATAAAATATAATATCGTTGAGTTAGTATCCCATAACACAAGTTTCGAACTTACTTAGGGGCTAGCTTAATCTGTATGAATTGTCCCTTTATATATTTATATCTGTTCCCTGTTCCCTTATCTGTTATTAACAAAAAGATGTAATTAAACACTTTTTTATTTCTTAAATAAATCGTTTTTCATAGCTTCGCCGAAGATAGCATATCCTTTATTTATATCATCTGTTATGTTTTTTGCTGGTCTATCATCATTGACCAGCCAAATTGTTCCATTTTCTCCTTTTTTATACACCTCTATCGCTCCTGATACTGCAGAGCTGATTCTGAAAAGAGCATTCTCATTTAAGAGCAGATAATCCACACTTGTAATACTAAAATTACAGGCAAAGTCAATATTACGTTCAATTTACTGCGTTTAACTGACATCGTAATCATTCAATTTGCATATTTATGTTGTCTCGACTCGACTCAGTACACAATCTCTGAGTCAAGATCCCTAAGAAAGATGATAGCAAAATTTTCTCAGAGAACCTATAGTAGTTCTTTATCACTATTCACTTTAACCAATGTTTGCTTTACATTTATTTATGCTATCAATATGACATTAAATAGTTTTTTTTATCACGAACGCATGTTGTAGCTGTCCTAGTTGGTGCCAAAATCCATTTTCTATTACTTACTTTTGCTTATATTGAACGTTTACAACATTCACCAAATTTTGAGTTAATACTTTGTCATAACAATCATATTTATTGAGTATTTCCGTATCAGTAAGCCCAAAGCATACTGTCAAAATCCTTACTCCAGTGATAGCGTGGTATTCAGGATACTGGAATTATAAATAAAAATATTATACATAATTATCTCAAAAATTAAGGAAGACTCGAAATTTTTTATATTAGACCTGCCAGCTAACATGACAAACGCGAAAAAATTTTCTCGCTCCGCTCCGCTCTGCCAATAGCGTATCTCGGTTGTCTACAGTAGGCAAATAGGCATTGCTATTGGCGAAGCTTTGTTGCGTGCGGGAATCTATCTCGAGTGTAAGCATGTTATGCCCGCAGGTAACTACTACCTCATAAAAAAGACTATTTCCAAAATGTAGAGCCATTGTGGAGGTCATCAGACTCCACAACTTAGAAGAGAATCTAAAACTTTCTTAGATTATTTCACATCAACAATCAATTTGCCTGGAGGAAATTGCTTAGCAATAAGGTTGCCTATTGTACTTTTAATATTTAATTATCTGTAATAATTGTAATTTTGTTTTTGTATTGTATCAACAATTCGAAAACCCAAAAGCAATACCAGAATCTGCATAGGATTGTAGCTAGTTCCTTATCTACTGGAATATTAACCATATCATATCTGAAGAGCAAATATTCACCAGACAAACTTAGCTATTATTAAACGAAGATAATGTCAAGCATTGTTGATTCTGACAAGTAAAGTTTTTAGATTAGATAGTAAAGGAAGATAAAAGTCTAAATGCGGTTTCCTATCTATAATTCTATGCACTTATAAATAAGTAGCTGTTTGTAATGCAATACCTATATCTGCCCTACACTTATTTCTGCCTACTTTTCCTAGCCATGAAAAGGACTCCTCAACCTAAGTATAACTGATTTGTCAGTTATGCCAACCAAACTTCGGCGATACACTTCAACACACGCTTCAATGCGACGTTATATTGGAAAATGCGTTGCTAGTAATTGAAATAGCATTGCAGATGATTACCTCATAAAAAATGCGAATGATAGCAACGAACTTCGATCGTATTGTTTCGGAACTAGACACTAAACCCTATCCCACATTGTTTAAATCGCAAATGTAAAAGTACTTACACTCAAACAAATACCAAACTGCAATACAGCACTCTTAGTAGCATGGTACACTGGAACAGTCGGTGTACTTCCGAGAGCTGCTACTGATGATATGTTGATAATAGTACCACCTTTTCCACCTTCGTCCTTCCGCATCAATTCCAGGGCTTTGTAAGTACTTGTTACAGTAGCTACCTGAAAGACTCTAATTTTATAAGTCTTTTACGTCCCAATGCAGGACAAGCTTCCAACCACTTTTCCACTATTTCGATCATCGATATTGACTTCAAAAACACCATCCATGCTTCTTATTTTGAAAATATGCAAGTATGTTCGTTTGTTTAACCTTTATTCGGATCGAAAAAATCATTCGCAGATAATTTTACGGGGACAGTTTCAAAGTCTAAAAGAAAGACTGACTCAGATATTTTTTCCACTAGGACTATCTCTAGGGAATTGGTCGCTGTTTGTGCGTCGACAGTACGAATTCTACCAAACTTGATGTTTACCAAAAATTTACGACGCAAGATAGGCGACCAATTTTCACTAGGACGTCATTACCTTCAAAATGATTATCAGAATTCAGAAGATCATCATTTTTATTACTTATAGAAATCATCAGACGATGATGACCTCTGGTGTTAACCCAATGGTCGGTAGGTATATATTTATCCTGATGCTTTAGGTACACCAGATGCGATTTGTTTAATTTCCCGCAACCTTATATAGATGAATGTCAGGTATACTTACAAAATTAATTTCAATTTCCTTTTTGTACATATCCCAACTATCGTTCATAATTCCAGCGTTATTTATAACCAAATCAATGGCACCATTTTCCTCTTGAACAGATTTAAATGCATCAAACAGTTGATCATCTTTTGTGACGTCACATTTGTGAAATTTCGCTTTACCCGAGCCATATTTCTTTTGTAGTCCATCTTGAAAAATTTTCCCGACGGTTTCGGCTATATCAATGAATGCAACGTGCTGAAAAGTAAAAAAATATAAAGATCACTCGTCACTTATCACTTGATTATCCTTGGGCCTTGGATAATCAAGTGATAAGAGACGAGTGTAAACTTTCCTCAATTTGTCAATTATAGGACGTTAAAAACATCTTGACACTTGGCTATTATTTTTAATCCCGTTCCCCTAAAAAAACAAATACTCGGAGTATTTGTTTTTTTTTTTTTTTATGGGAGTATTATTACTCACCCTAAAGTATAACCTAATCTATTAGTAAAATAATTGTGTAAAATATTTTATTTTTTATTTTATTTTATTAATATTTCCGACATTAGGCTGAACGGCTGTTATTTATTGTCGAAAATAAATAATAATGTTGTTGTAATACGGTTTGTATGACGCCGTGTACGCCGAAGAATAGGTTGCCATTACAGACGCCTGGGGTCTATAAAATCGACTGCAGTTGTGTTGCTCATACATAGGCCAGACAAAACGCACTATTGCTGATAGGGTGAAGGAACACATCGCTGCTGTCAAGAACCTGCAGACCACCAAATCGGCAATAGCAGAACATCTGCTTGAGGCTGGCTCAAACCACTGGTTGGAATTTGACCAGACGCAGGTACTCTCTACCGATAGCCATTATTTATTACTCACGAGGTCACAGGTTGTTCAGGAAGCGATTAAAATTAAAAAAACATCCAAACAATTTCAATCGGGAGGATGAATTTAAGTTATCATCTGCGTGGAATCCAGTAGTGGCAAAGACAAAACTTCCCTTTACGATGTCGCAGTCGGTTAGGCATCGGAATGTGGACACTGTGTGTTGTGTGCAAAAGTGGGTAGACTATCCAAAATATGAGGGTGGAAGAATATTCCGCCTCCGATATGGAGATGTGTATGACGTGTGCAGTTGCCAGTACACCTGTGACCACGGCCGGTGCAACCTGGTCGAAACGTCAGGCAATATCAAGGTATGATCGCGTTAATTCCCGGTTTATTATTAACTTATAATAATGCGGATTTTTCGCGTTTTGTGTGTTGACTGACAGTTTTTGGTAAACTACAACAATTTCATACAATTCGTTGCTATTCGTGCATCGACTACGTACTATCAAAGCACGGACAGCGACCAATTCAATAATGCAACGCGAAAATCTTTAAAAGTTAATTAAAATTCACATTACAATATCAGTATTGTCTCTGCGGATACGTTTACGCTCTTTTTTTTTTCTTTTTTTATTGTCTTTATTTTTTTAGGAGCTTTTGTCTTTTTAGACATGGCAGCTCCATCATCACAAAAAACATCAATATCTAACACAACACAACGATAAATATACAGTCAAAGCTCCACTAAACTGCACAAGCTCAAGGCAGCATCAGAGAGGGGGTTGGTCAGAATGCTCTGAACAATCCCCACATCCAGCCTATTAATCTCATAATCTTGGAAAATTATTTGTCTCTTAGTTTGGTTCCGCTCACACTCCATTAGAAGATGAAAGACGTCCTCGATTTGCCGGCTTTTGTTCTTCAGGTCACTGCCATCGAATGCTGCCTTATATGCATTTTACCTGCCGTTGCATTATTAGATATTTAATTGTGAATTAACGCCATTTGATATGTCTACACGCGATGATCCATATTGCCTCATTAAACGAATAAATTTAAAAGCAATTGTTACAGGAGTAGTGCTCTTTTCTCTCAAATCACTTTTTTAGGGTTCAGTAGTAAATTAACCTCTGCTATTCCGCATTGGAGCAAAGTACGCTCTATTTAACCTCTTTTGATTGAAGCGAGACCAGTAATCCTGCTGGGATGATTATGGGTTGACGTGATTGAGTAAACTTATAATAATTTGGAATAAAGTGTATACGTTTGGGGATATAGTGTTTATTTGACATTCAAATTGTTCATATCTTTTTGAAAACAGAATTACTTCGACAGTTACATATTATCTTATCTATTTTTGTGCATAAAAGTTTTTATCTTTTTGCAAATAATATTATATGGTTAGGTACTTAACTAATCTGTTAATGCAAAACATAAAAGTACATTAACTTTAATGATTTAGCATTTTTTTATATTGTTATTAAGTAACATAGAAACAAAGTATTTATTTATTTTTAGGAAGATTTACAGAATCGGTGTATCGATGATATACCAAACATTATGAAGTAATCTATGCTAAGTCAAAATCTCCATCATACCCTTTTCTAATTCATTAGGATTGACTGGGTCCGGTATCTAAAGCCAGCTCATTACTCTTGGAAAATGAAGTTAGTTTTTTTTAAATTCCTTCTTATGTGGGCAACGCATACAAGATCTTGTAGTCGTGTATATCCATGGACAGTGATGATTGCTTACCATCAGGTGACCCCCAGCTCGTTTGTTCTTCTCTATCATGAAAAATAACAAAAGAAGTGTTGAGGAAGTAAAGCGAAGACCACGTGCACACTGTCATTTACGCTCAACTCAACTCAACTTCCTAAAAGCATAGAAACAGCATAGGATTAGTTGAAAACTCACTTTAACTTTTTCCTGTAACAATTTTTCAACAACACCGGCGCCTATTCCTCCTGCTCCACCAGTAACTAGCACCACTTTATCTCTTAGTTCGTATTCCATTGCTGATTTCTTTTACGATTTCCGTTCAATGTTCACAACGGTAGCACCAGTGGATTCGGTTGCAATTTTTATTTACAAATCTGGAAATATAATGCAAATGTCTTTACTTATTTAGATTTGTAGATTTGTACTGTTGTAAATAGTTTAAAATTTTAATGTCAGCCATCTCGCTCATACGTAATATGAAATGGATATGATAGAGGATTTTGATCGTGAAACATAAAGGTGCTCCTTCACCGGGAGCATTCGCGTGTAATATAACGCTCAGTTTCGAGCATTTCATCAGTGAGGGAGGAGAACCGAGCATTACAATGTTTACCTTATATTGATACAAAACGAGATTACATCAGTGGAGGAGGAGAACCGTGCATTACAATGCTTTCCTTGTAATGATACAATGTGTAACATCTTGATACAACTTGTAATAGGCCCCGGAGACGGTCAAGCCACTTGAGTCAAGTCTACGTTTTTTTGTACCACAAAGGTGGCAAACAGGCATACGGCCCGCCTGATGGTAAGCATCACCGTAGTCCTTAGACGCTTGCAATACCGGGGGTATCACTCACGCCACGCGGGCGAAGCCACGGGCAGAAGCTAGTTCGAATATATACTAAATGTTACATTATGCGCGAGTGCTCGTCAGTGTGGGAGGTAGATTGTAATGTAATGCTCAAAGTCGAATCTAAAATGTTACATTATACGCGAATGCTCGCGAGTGAAGGAGCACCTTAAAAAAGGAAACAAAAATATTTCAAGGATGTCATAAAAAATAACATTCTTATTAATATTAGGTTTAGAGGCACAAGTTATGACACTCTTTCACACAGAAACTGCTGGACAGATTTCCTTGTAATTTGGTACTCAGGTAGTTTAAACACAGATTAACACAGATAGTTTTTTTTTCGTATATCACTCGCGGGTAAAACCGCGGGCATCAACTAGTACTATCAACTAACTATAATTCATTTCGCAACACGACTTACTTGCCAGAGTTCACAAAATTCTCTGTTAAAATACAATCTGAGAAGCGAGATATTTTTGTCATATTCTAACATTGTGTTGTGAGCACAATAAAAACGCAGTTATCATTCAGATAAAAATGTAGCAGATTGAATTATTTTTTAGGGTTCCGTAGTAAAGTAAGTCCAATAACAGCCAAGTTGTTGTAACAATTTACATGAATAAAAGTAAACATCGTTATTTGTGCATATCGTCGCTTATACAACAATACCGTGCTAGTAAAATTTAACAAGTTTTCAAGAGAGACAAAAAACTGTTTATATTTTATTCATTCTTAAAAATGGGCAAAAATTATGTTATAATTCTGGAATAACTGTTGTCCGCTAAGATGGCAGTCCTGGAGAACAGGTGGAGAATATATTGTCAAAATCTATTTTGTGAGAACAGCGCGGAGAGGAACTTGTGGGATTATGCCGTTAAGGAACCTGACATCCTTAGACAGAGATAGAAGAAGCAATCTGCAAACTGAAACCTAAGGCTTGCGGTGGTGACGGGATAACAGCTCAAATGCTGAATCTTATGGGGGAAAAAAGAATCACTTATGCATTCAATATGCCAAACAGTCTGGCGAACAGGACAATGGCCAGAAGACTGGACTGAGTTCATTGTGGTTCCTCTACACATGAAGGGATCGACACGCAAATGTGAAAACTATCGCACCATTTCATTTATTTCCCACGCCAGTAAAGTCCTCATGAGAATCCTGAGTAGGAAAGTAGAAGCATATACAACTCAGCAGGTATCCAAGGAGCAATCAGGATTTATCAGAGGTAGGGGCACAAGAGAACAATATTGAACATCAGACAGTTTGATTGAGAAGTGCAGAGAACATAACATCAGTGATGCCCTCTGCTTTATTGACTACGCTAAAGCATTCGATTGCATCAACTGGGGCAAATTGTTCGGTGTTATGAATGATATGGGTATTCCGGATCATCTCACGTTTCTCGTGCAAAATCTGTATCTGACCAGCAAGTCGAAGGTCAGGCTAGAAGACGACTCGTCACACCCTTTTCATCCTGATTGAGGAGTACGTCATTGTTGCATTTTGTCACCGCAACTGTTCAATTTAATCGGTGAATACATAATGAGAAGGGTATTGGACAATTGGAAGGAGGCATACGCGTAGGAGGCTATTTGCTTAGTAACCTGCGGTTTGCCGACCACTAAAATAGGCTCCTCTGAGGCGGAATTAGCTGAATTCGTGTCCAGAATCAGCAAAATAAGTTATACCGAATATGGCCCACTCATAAACCGGTCAAAAACAAAACTCATGTTCGTGGATAGAGCGGGAACACTACAACGAACGCACGAACTGCACGATCTAGAAGATTGCAAATATGTGACGATGGTGATTGTTGATTGGAAGTTGTCAGGAGAGCCCAAATAGCAAAAACAGCGGTTAACAGTCGCAACACCAAAAAGAAGCTAATGCAGCTAATGAAGCTAGTTTAGTTAGTTAGATATATATTATATAGTTGATCGTGGTCAAAAAACATGTCCCTTCACTATAGCAAAAAAAGTTTTGGTTTCCCCATACAAAATCGTAATGAGCTAGCTGGTCGGGTCACTCGGTTTCGTATGGGGAAAGAAGTTTTTTTGTGAGATTTTGATGGTTGGTCAAATAAGAAAAGTTGTTGTATTTGAGCAATGGAATCATCCCCTAATAGGTCGTAAACATCTTTTGAAATACCCTATAGTATAAGTTGTATTGTGTAATCATATTTTTAGCCAAAAACTATGTAAGCAATAAAGTTGAGCTTTAATTCATTGACAAATTAGGGACCAAAAGAGTTGTTGATTAAACTTATCCTACTTAAAATATAAGCTTTTCAATAAAAGTATTATATAATAAGGCTTTTTTTCTATTAAAGTGTGAAAAAAATATGTTTTTCTGAAAAATAAGTAATTTATGAGTAATCTATGTTTAGTTTCAGATTTAACCCGTTTTGGCGGCGTTTTTTTGGTTTTGGACAAATATATATGTTAAAATAATAATTAGTGATTATAATAATAATAAAATAAATTACCTTTATCTTGTTTTACTTAATTAATTTAAAAAAGCTAAAGGTTACCCGACTTTTTGCATTGTACTGCTGACAAACTTTGAGAGAGTAAAAAGGAGGATAAACATTTATTATAACATTTTGTGATATCATATTTGTACACGAATATCAGCGCATAAGTTTATTACACGGTGTCATTAGGTTTTAAAATACCTTTAAAAACGTCGATTTGAATTTATTACAAACAGCACCTTGCTAACATTTCAGACGAATAAAGCCGTAAGTGAAGACATAAAAAAAACAAATTTATAAATTTAGACGAATATAAAAATATTTTAGTTTTTCGTGTTTATTGAAATTATTATTGTATATTTTTCAGTATTATATATGACATATTAAAGCACAATTTTTTCCCTACCCAAGGATACCATTTAATTTATAATTGCTCAACTACAAGAGGCGTAAAGACAATTTTAGTGTTTTTTGGCGTTCCTGTAAAATTTACTTTTTGCAATAACGGCTTTATTCGTTTGGTGTGGCGATTTGTCAGCAACGTACGCGCCGCACGCGCCGCATTTCTTGAAAGCCTCGCACATTCGCCGTACGCGCCGTACGCAAATCTTTAGTGTATTGCCAATTTGAGCACGTACCGTACGCGCTGTACGCGCCGTACGCGCCGCGTTATATGACGTCATCAGAATGCTTCCTTCAAATTCGGACGCCTACCGCACTTTACGAAATGCGGCGCGTACGGTGCGGGTAAATGTGCAAGGTTTCACATCATTGCATACAACGAATTCAAAATTGCGGCGCGTACAAATCTTTGAACACATATCTGGCAGATACAACAATATGTGACCAAATGTGTGAGCAAAGTCTTCAAAGAAGTGTTCACATCTTTGAACACATGTCTGGCGCTGGCATAAAAGAAACGATACAACAATACCGCGCAAATAATTTTTGGCCAATTTCAAGGATGAATAAAATATTGATAAACAATATAAAAGATGTTTTTATCTTCATGCAAAAAGTACTTAGGTACTTTACTTACTATATTTTGTTTGGACTTCTAATCAGGATACTGCCAGTATCCGGCTTTTTTAAGTGTGTAAAAATTTACAATTTATTTTTAATTTTTCCTTATAGTACTTGGTGAACCGGGGTCAATCGGCCTCTCTTCTAATAAGTATATAGGTAATCTAATGTATGGGTTACGGATCCGAATTCCGATGTTTTACTGGCGTATGATTTTGTCAATTCCATCAAAGTTCATCAAACCCCAATTGGGGATCATCGTAACAAAACGCAATTAAGATGGCTGCCATTTTAAAAATGTTATGCTTCTTTTAAAATTTTATCTTTCTTTCAATAAGCAAGTTTTTTTTATTTATTTATAGCTAAGTATATTCCGCATTTAAAGAAGAATTTGTATGCAAGGAGAACTTCTGTCTTGTTTGACTTTCTTCACCAAGTGTCGTCCTATGCCGAAGTGTGAGACCCCCCTAATCAACGCACAGCCCAAACCGCTGATCGTGGAGACCTGAAACTTGCAGGGTGTATTGTGCGTTGTGCTCCCATAACTTCTAGGTATTAGGCACAAGATTGCAGCGATTTAGCTAGACAAATATCCATTAAAAAATAGGAATGATTTTGTATAAATCTCACTTCACTTTTTATAGCGTATGTTTTTCAGTTTGTTATTCCAAAAATAATACCTAAATCGGTGTCCGTTTGCAGATAATTAAGTCTCTTTAAGATAGCCCCTGCCAGAATAATACTCTCACAGAGATACCAGTTAACGCTAATAATAATGTATTACAAATAAATAAAATTGAAATGTCTGTCAATACTAATATTTTAAAGAGGAAAGATTTGATTGTTTGTTTGTTTGAATTGTATGAGCTTCGAAACTACTGGACCGATTTCAAAAATTCTTTCACCAGTAGAAAGCTACATTATCAGGGAGTGACGTAGGCTATAGCTTATCTCGAAATTCAATGTGGTTCCCACGGGAACGGGCCCGGAACTTCACGCGGACGAAGTCGCGGGCAAAAAAGCTAGTACCTTACCTATGTAATAAAGCAACTAAAACTTCTCGAAAAAAATTGTTTTCAACTTTTTTCATAGAAATATACAAAGAGATTGATCTAATGTAAAATTTTAAACAGCAAGTTGTACAAAAATATTATTAGGTTAATGACAGCGTCAGACTTATTGTGTTAATTAACTTTAAAATGTAACCGACTGAAGTCTCAAGTCCCCCATTTATTTGTATAAATACGGGACTTCATACTTCAGTCTGTACTTTTACAAAGTAAGAGACAAGTCTTTATATTCTCATGGGTGACACCTGATGCAGGTTTTTTTTACCTTCATTTATTAAAATTAATATTATTGTAATATTATACAATACAATAGTTTTTTTTTTCAAAATGCACCTATGACCTGTGCGAAGTGGAGGCGGGCAGCAAGTACGTACAAAGTATATTATGTGTTAATTTAAAAATATAATAATATTGCTTAAACAATACAGTTGTACTTATAAATACTCAAAAATAAATAAATTGACATATTTATATGTTCATAATGTTCATATTAAAAGCTCAGTCTTCAAATTTGAAAACATTTTTAACCATGGTGAGCGTATAGACGAACATATCGCCGTATTTTTCATGAGTGTACCTACCGCTAAACACATATTAGTGCCACCATAAATTTACATGTTTCCGCAGTGTCACAATATACTACATTTCAAAATGGTTTTCCGACACGTTAGACAGTACAAAGTTGACACCCCAGGCAGAAACTGTAAATTTATAACCGGTGAGAACCTTCCGCTCCCGCAATTTTCTGGTGTAACTAGTAGTCGAACGAAACCCACGGTTGGATTCATTAAAAGCTATGCCTGTTTTTTAATAAAAGCAGTGGGGTAATTCACGTAACAAGAACCGATTCTAGTTCGATTCAACGACACTCGCTGTCCCGTTCAATTCCTATTTTGTATGAGTGAAACAGCTAGTGTCGTTGAATCGAACTAGAATCGGTTCTTGTTACGTGAATTGCCCTACAGTCCAGTCACTGTAGCCTATGGACTCTTGCAATGGGTATCGAGCGTTGCCGACCCTGTAAAAAGTGGAGCTCTAGAGACCTTTCTCACCGTAGGAACACAACACTTACTTCCAAAAAAACCGCGCAAGTACGTGTCGGGCCACGCACAATGTAGGGTTTCGTATTTTCTACGCTTTACTTGCTTGCAGATGAGTATAATGCCATATTCTATGACATTTGTACGTTTTCGTCAAATAAATTTTACTCATTAAGTTCGTCGGCTATTACTCGGTAACTAGTAGACCCTACTTAACCGAAATAGTTTTCCTTGTAGGTTTACTATATGGACTACTACCATGAATTTTTGTGTTGTTCGAATTTCTAAACATATGACTTATGGAGATAGAGGGGGGGGGGGGGACCACCGTGCAAAACGAAAATTGGTTAAATGTAAATAAATCGCAAACGGATCATTGTATCGGAAAATGATGCTCCCACACTCTCAATGTTTTTAAGAGACCTATCTAACGATAACCCACAACATGGGATTCGGCGCGAAAAAAAAAATCTTTCTCACTTTACATGTAGGGGAAGTGCCCCAAAAAAAATATTTTTCAATATTTTATTCTACCACTTTGTTAGCATTGTTGATATGCGTATACATACCAAATTACAGCTTTCTAGCATTAAGCGTCTAGGCGCCAGACCGAGGACGGACAGACGGACAGACGGACATGGCGAAACTATAAGGGTTCCTTGTAGTTTACTACGGAAGCCTAAAAAAAAAGAATTATTAAACACGATTATGGGCACGAGTAAAACAATAAAACAAATGGCGCCGCACTAGTGCACATTATATTAGTCAATTTTACAATGTTTAATACTCATTTCAGCTCGAGAAGTGCAACAGTAACATGGCCTACGTGTGGACAGATAAAGTGGTTTTGATAACAGGAGCTGCGAATGGAATCGGAGCTTTGATTGTTCGGATGCTTGTCGAGAAAGAAAATGTTAAGGTACGTGGTGAATTGAAACATTTTCTTCAAAAATATGAATATCCATTACTAATATTATAAAGTGTATTTGTTTGTTTGTCCTCCCTTCACGTCGAAAGTAATGAACGGATTGATATGTTTTTTTTTTAATTGGGGATAGTTTAAAGTCTGGACATAGGCTACTTTTTTCCCACGGGATAAAAAGATTCCCACGGGAAAATTATTGACATTTTCCCTTGACCACGTGGGCGGAGCCGCGGGTAACAGCTAGTTTTAAATATATATTTTGATTGTTCGGATGCTTGTCGAGAAAGAGAACTACGTAGGTAGTGAGTTTAAACATTTTCTTCAAACATAATAATTTCAAATTATAATATTATGTGAATAATAATGAATTTAAAAAACACTAATGGATTAGATATAATTGCTTTTCAACAAAGGTAATTAAAGCAGTAAATGAACCTATTAGTTCCCATTTAAGGTTATATTATTAATTTATGCATCACAGCGGAAACATTTCTAACGGCATTGACAGATTCAGTACCTAGTAAAACCACTTTATAAAAAAGAAAATATAATAGCCAATAGCACTTATTATAAGTATACATTTTCTCAAAAATATTTCAAAAGTAAATAAACGATCAACTGTATAACTATTTTGAAAATAATAACATACTGTGTAAAGAACAAAAAGTTTTCAGAGGAAATAAAACCATTATTTTGACAATATACGAAATACGACTGTTTCAAAATTGTACGTAGGCATAACAACACCATAGGCACCATACAAGTATTAGAATATCTGTGACCATACTATGCGTTTTACCCAGGCATTTAAAAAAAACAATACTTGTCAAAAAACGAAGTCTCGCAAATCAGTTGTTCTTCCGTAAAAAAATTGTGTGATCCATGTAATTCCAAGTCGGTTATTAATTTATTCAGTCCCTATCCCTACTTATGGGACCTTCTGTCTTAAGTTGTTACGTAATTATCTAACCTAACAACATCTTATAGTGACCTTAACTATATTAAAAATCTTTAACGTTTTAATTAAATAAATTATCGTTTATTATAATGTTTTTGCACATATTGACGACCTCCGTGGCGTAATGGTTACCACGCCAGACCGCCACCCAGGAGGTCCCGGGTTCGATCCCCGGTCGGGTCATGATGAAAAACGAACTTTTTCTGATTGACCTCGGGTCTTGGATGTTTATCTATATATGTATTTGTTATAAAAAATATAATATCGTTGAAGTTAGTATCCCATAACACAAGTTTCGAACTTACTTTGGGGCTAGCTCAATCTGTATGAATTGTCCCTATATATTTATTTATTTATTTATTTATTTATTCGTGTTCAGTATCGTATCAGCGGTAGATTGGCCTTCAAAAATATTGCAACTGTATATACAAATCAACACTTTGTATACATATTTATTTTATGTAGCTTTTTTGTTTAGCCCGCGATTTCGTCCGCGTGAAGTTCCGGACCCGTTCCCGTGGAAACCACATCGAATTTCGGAAAAAGCTATAGCCTATGTCGCTCGTTGATACTTTGTGACTACTGATATTTTGTGCACTGGGGGTATATCAGTAAAACATTACTCAAGTTATATACGCAGTGCAACGTTCCTCCCCGATTCTACCCTATTCCTCCTTATCACTTTTCTCGCCACTTCTCTGCAGCATTTTAAAAATTCCTCTCTACCTTTTGACTCCCTCATAAACTCTCTGAAACTATCTCGTTGTACGCTTGTCTGTTTGTCTGCCGATAAAAAAAGTTTAAAAAGTACTTATCATTTTACTTCTTATTGTTTTCAGCATATAACTATTCTCGATGTGGCCGAAACTGCAGGTAATGCTTTGTCGAAAGAGTTAAACTCTAAATTTGGAGAGAAGGTTTTCTTCAGAAAATGTGACGCCACCAGTGATGAGCAACTCTTCGCTGGATTCCAATCTGTGGTAGACCGCTACGGATACATAGATGTCGTCATCAATAACGCCGGTGTTATGAATGACAGCAAGAACGTATACAAGAAGATGATTGATCTCAATTATGTAAGTATTTTTTTTTTTTGTAACGCATTTATACACATGTGTCACATTAGGTTATAGCTGTCACTGTCAAACTAAAGAAGAAAAAAGAAGACAGCTTGGTTGGGATTCGAGATCGCCGCCTTGTCAACGGTCGTCAAGATGGCGACCTCGGATCCTCACCGTACGGCGTACCACGTTGCCTTTTTAAAGTGTACTTTTTTTTGTTAAAAAGTGTTCATTTATAATACTCGACATTGACGAAATTGTCTATTTGTCGTTAAGACACGTCACACGTCAGAAACGCCACTAATTAAGAAAGAAAAGATAGCAATTAAATAAACAAATAAATCTACATAAAATATTATAAAGAGGAAAGATTTGTACTTTTGTGTGTGTGTATGTTTGTAACGAATCAAACTACTGGACCGATTTCAAAAATTATTTCACCTTTGGGAAGGTACATTATCCCCGAGTAACATAGGCTTAAGTATATTTTAAAAAAAAATAGAGATCCTTAGTAACACCCGTGCGAAGCTGTGGCGGTCCGCTAGTAGTAAATAAATAAATAAGGTAACCAAAGTAGAGAACTGAGAACAAAGATGTTTATGCTAATAATTTGACGACCTCCGTGGCGTAATGGTTACCACGCCAGACCGCCACCCAGGAGGTCCCGGGTTCGATCCCCGGTCGAGTCATGATGAAAAACGATCTTTTCCTGATTGGCCTCGGGTCTTGGATGTTTATCTATATATGTATTTGTTATAAAATATAATATCGTTGAGTTAGTATCCCATTACACAAGTTTCGAACTTACTTTGGGGCTAGCTCAATCTGTATGAATTGTCCCTATATTGTCCCTTTAAAGTAGAGAACTGAGAACAAAGATGTTTATGGCAATAATTTAAACATCGTTATAAAATTTTGTAATTACATAACAACATAAATGAATACTGTTGAAAAATAAAAATTCATGTAAATCCGTAATCACGCAAAATTTAGAAAAAAAAGTGAGAGCTAGGGCACAGCGGATAATCCGCTGAAATCGGAGCAGCCATGGGGAAGGACCTCCACCTTACAGATGATCGTAGCCAAATAGCATTGGTCACGACCCTCGGCCATGTTGTGTGCCTACGTTGTCATGTTAGCCCGGCTGAGCTCCACTTGGGAGGGTTGGGTTTGGGTGGAGGGTTGGCAACTCGTGAGTGATACCGGTATTGCAAGCGTTTATAGGCTAAGGTGATGCTTACCATCAGGCCGTATGCCAACTTTGTGGTATATGTGGTAAAAAATATTAATTATAATCAAACGTATGTAATGTTTTGTTTCAGACGACTGTATGCACAAGTACTATAAGAGCAATGGAGCTGATGAGCAAAGAGAATGGTGGAAGAGGTGGTACAGTTATCAATACGGCATCCATCGCGGCATTGGTTCAGCACCCGTTGTTACCCATGTACTTTGGAACGAAAAGCGCAGTATTGCAGTTCACCTCATGTATCAGCGTAAGTTTATATCAACCAGTCAGTCAGTGAAAGTTGTATTTCATTAATTAAATTACTTACCTAAGTATTAGCACAGATTACATAATAGTTCCTTCGTAAGTATTACAGCCTATGCAGGAGATGCGGGTTCCGCAACGTACGGTCCGCGTCGGATTGTCAAATTTACGCATTGAACTATTTATTTATATGTTACAGCCAAAGTAATATATCCGGATATTATTTATATACTATCCAGACATTATTTATAATGTCTACTCAATTTAGACAAAGTGATAAATGACACCGAATTAATCACATTAACTAGCAATTATATATAATTTCTTCGACGATTTGGTTAAAGTAATAAAACAAGTAAATTAATCACTTTTTCCGGACATTATTCATAACAGCAGTGGGTGAGGTTAGCCAAGAGGCGCGTATTTTTCTTACGATTCCGCGTTTTATTACTTTGCTAACTTTGACCCGCAGAACAGTTATGAATAATGTCCGGACAAAGTGATTAATTTATCACATTGTCTAGACAATTTGATAATTATATACAATTACCAGTCATTATGTATAATAGCAATTTAATCACTTTGACTGTAACATATACATTTGACAATCCGTTGCGGACCCTGCATAGGCCCTTTCTGTTTCTGCGACAGAGAAATAATACTTACAATATACAAATACACTTTAATACTTATGTTCCATACCTACTTGACGCAAAAGGTCCAAATAACATAAAAATTAATGGATCTCAAATCACTTTATTACCTACAATGAAGCACACAACATTATGTTACTAAAATAAGGTAATGACTAAGTAGCTCAAACACCATCATTGAATTTCACTGGAGGAAGCCTATTGGAGCGAAATATCAGTTTACGACAATCATGCGAGCGAGTAAAGGCCTCTGCATACGCAACGGGATAATACCTCGGACGGGACGGGGACGTGACTTTTTGTTCGAAACGGCACGTTCCCGTCCCATCCGTGTATCCGCAACATATATGCATATTCACATACATTTTGTATGGAACTATATTTAACTTCCCGTTATAAAATTCCCGTCCCGTCCCGTCCGGGAAAAAACACGTTACGTAAACAGCGACCTTAACTCTCATTGTAGACGTGTCTGGCACAGAATAAAATATTTTTGTCTTTGACTTTGTGTGTTTCGCACGGTGATGCGCTGCGCACCGCGCTACTGTATAATTTTTATTGTAAGGCTGCCCTGCCATGCCATCAAGATGGACTGTATGCATCGCACCAACTTCACGGAGTCGGTGTATTCAACTGCTGTAACTGTACGTTCGACGTCGTGTAGTCATGATATCAAATGCACTCGATTGGCTGCTGTTGTGTGAGGTCAATGTCGATTGCATGCAGTCATGATAACAACTGCACGCGGTCGGATAACTGTACGCGGTCGGCTGCAGTTGTGTGTCAACACAGTCACAGAATAAATTAGTTAATTCTTCTTTTCACAGATGGACCCGTATCACGCTAAAACCGGCGTTCGTCTATTCACCGTTTGCTATAGCGCTACTGATTCTGAATTAATAGTAGACATGGAGAGTAAGGAAATACAATTTCCTTTTGTGAAATCAGTAATTGGAAAAATGATCAAAGAGTTCCCGGTTCAAAAGTAGGTACTTACATCATCGTAATAAATAAATACATATATAAGTAGGGACAAATCACACAGATTGAGCTGGCAAGTAAGTTCAAAGTAAGTTCGAGACTTGTGTTATGGGATACTAATACTAACTCAACGATATTATATTTTTATAACAAATACATATATAGATAAACATCCAAGCAAGACCCGATCGAGCCAATCAGAAAAAGTTCATTTTTCAGACCGGGATTCGAACCCGGGACCTCCTGGGTGGCGCATGGTGGTCTGGCATGGTAACCATTACGCCCCGGAGGTCGTCAGAATATTAGCAATGAATGAAAATTAGTACTGATGACTGTGGATGCACTCGCACAAAAAAAATATTCGAACCATATTAATTTATGATTATACTTGTGTTCTAGTCAGACACGCTTGACCGGTTGTTTTTTTTTTTAAGTTAAGGTTTGCTCACTAAGTATACGATCATAGACCTAGCACACACGCTCTACCACGTATACGATACATGATTTATAATATTATTTTTTAAATTGTGCTTTTATTTATTAAGCGCGTTAGAAGAGTCCGCGCCCACCAAAGAAGTCGCATCGGCGCGTGGCGCCACAGTATTATAATAAATATAGTCAGCTAGATAAAATGTAGTAAATGTATGTATAAATGTCATATTTAGATAATTTTTTCGTCTAGGGACTTCTTTGGTGGCGGGGACTCTAATGCATAGTCACATAAATTGCGGGGTGCACTCACTTACAATACGTTTGTTTACATTCTCTTTCTTGAATTTCTGAATGCAGTACCTATACTGCTAATATGTACCTATTTACTTCTGACTTAGTTTATACCTGTACCTATATCTTTCATTTTTCATTTTATAGAATTGAATCCGCTGCAGGTGGATTGATCGACGCTTATAAAAAGGCTGCAAATGGCAGTACATGGCTTTCGAAGAATAATAATCCAGTTCTTGATATAACGGACAGAGTTACAAAAGCCTATGAGATTCTGTCTGAAGGAATTATGGAATAATTTTAATTTTTAATAAATGAGCGATGGTTTTGGAATTAATTGAGTATTTTTACTGTATCCCATCCCAAATAATGTTTTTAACATGGTGCTGATTGGTTGTACATAAAAAGAATGTTTTTTTTCTCAACTTGGCGGGGGGGGGGGGGGCACTGTCGGGCCCCCATATTAAAAAAAAAAAAAATGGCCTCCAGAAAAAAAAATACAGAAGTGTCCGTCACATTAAGTATACCTTATAATTGTAAAATACAATAAATATGTGCTACGATTTTTGATAAATGCCTGTGCGTGTTGGTTTTTAGACCAAATCCAGCAATCTCCTTTGTACAGAAAGGTATATATGTTACAGCCAAAGTGACTAAATTGCTATTATACATAATGACTGGTCATTGTATATAATAACCAAATTGTCTAGACAATGTGATAAATTAATCACTTTGTCCGGACATTATTCATAACTGCGGGTACAAGTTAGCCAAAGTAATAAAACGCGGAATCGTAAGAAAAATTCGCGCTTCGCTCGCTGTGCGGTGTTATGATCACAAGATAACCCTAACCGAACCCACCAATGTCTGTTGGTATTCAGACAGACATTGTGGTGGGTTAGCTTTAATTTTTCTTACGATTCCGCGTTTTATTACTTTGGCTAACTTGACCCACTGCTGTTATGAATAATGTCCGGACAAAGTGATAAATTTACTTGTTTTATTACTTTAACCAAATCTTCGAAGATATTATATATATAATTGCTAGTTTTTTATATATAATTGCTGTGATTAGTTCTGTCTCATTTATCACTTTGTCTAAATTGAGTAGACATTATAAATAAAGGCTGGATAGTATTATATAATATCCGGATTTATGACTTTGGCTGTAGCTTAAATATATTTTAAGTGCAGGGAGCCCAACATAGGCTAATTTTTACGCGGGCTAAGCCGCGGGTAACAGCTAGTAAGTAATTAAATTACTTATGGTATCCATAATCATACCTACTAATATTATAAAATGTGAAAGTGAGTTTGTTTGTTTGTTATTCCTTCACGGCTTGCCTAGGCAAGCAGCCGATCATTATGAAAAGATCATTGGGCAGAATCCGATCCGGTCGCGAACAGAAACAGTTTTGGTTATAAATTATTGGTAATAATCTTACTTTTCATTAGGTATAAAAAACCCATGGGAAAAAACCAAAAAAACTGTAAAAAAATATGTTTAGAGCATTGTATTCACTTATTTTTTCAATGATGCACCAAAGTATTATGAACCGATATGAAGCCATTATTACACAACAGCGTTATGGCAGCGTTGATTTATCAAATTGTCTCTTTCACACTTATAAATAAAACCGGACAAGTGCGAGTCGGACTCGCCCACCGAGGGTTCCGTACGTAGATTTTTTTATACCACTAATGTAATCACTTAACAGTAATCACTCTACACACTTATCACTAAACACTTAGCAGTGGACTAATCAAAGTGTATACCAGCCTTATGGTGTCAATCAAGCTTACGGCCCGCCTATTATTGTTGATTATGAAAATGAATACTTAAATGATTAAATAAAATGCTTATTGCTTTTTATTATAGACCTTTACCTTAATCTTAAACATTACAATCTTACATTTTGTACAAGCAAAGAAAACAATAAAATACGTGCAGCTGAACGTAATGCAAACAACGCATTTAATACAGAATTCTATATTTTTATCTCATGTTTCCCATATCTCACAGAGGTACGACTATCATAGCAAACTACAACTATTTACGCATACATACAACCCATTAATTTTCGTTTCTGTCCGCCGTTTCTATTTCTCCCTACTACTTACGGTGCTCAATGGTCTTTGTATTTATAGAGCCCAACAGCTACTTTTTATCCCGTGAAAGTATGTCATTCCAATAGGAAAATATTTTATCTACTACAGATGGCGCTGCAATTGCTATGTCGGCCTACAGTTGGCGCCACAAGTCGATAAATGGTTGTTGTTGTCTTGTCAAATGAGATCGATATCATAAATAAATCTGTGGCTGTGGTTCGTTTCGTCACTTTATTGGCCAAAAGTCGCAATGCGTGGTTAGGGTAAACCAAAGCTGATTTTAGTTTTACAGTAGCGTAACATTAGCTATCCTATCATAACACGCTATCACTATTGTTCAAGGTTCTTTCTGAATCCAAAATTATGAAATATTATATAAATTTGAATAGGTACAATCATCGAGATAATTTTATGTAAGTACTTCGATGAATACATTAAGAAATTTGGCGCTTTTCGAAGTCTACCCCCTCAGAGATTGGAAGCGTGACGATGGTAATTAGTCACACACAGTGTCGTCGTGTGGTGTCAACAACATCCATCACCAAACCAAGCCAAGTAGCCTTCGTTTCGTTCTCCGTTCCTTCCTTCCGCGAGATTCGCGAGATTCATGTACAGTATTGCCAGGTCTACAGAGTTTGTTAGTAGTTCTACCAAATACTATAGACGAGTAATACCCACAGCTTCGGAAGAATTCGGGCAAGACGCGACACTAGCGCCCCTACGGCGGCATGAGGGCGGCATGAGGTGAACGATTTCAAAACTTTTGTGTGTTTTGTATGGAAATGTTCACCTCGTGCCGCTAGGGGCGCTATTTCGGAGGTTGCCAAGTCATTGTATGAGAAACGTCAAGAGCTGTGGCTATTAGTCTTTGGTTCTACTAAAGCCGTACTTATTTTTTTTTTTTTGACGATGTTGTGCAAGCTAGTGAAGCGCTAACGGGATACGCTTTAAGACACGATTGTGACACATTTCCTCGATAGAAAAAAAAATCCGAAGTAACCTCTGTTTTTTTTCAGTACTCTTGTAACTTCTAAACTGTAAATAATAGAAATTTTAAACTTCATAATAATATAAAGAAATACATTAATATTTTCTAGATATTGTAAAAAGAAATAATAAAAAACTCAATTAGTGAATTTTAAATTCAGGCGCGCTTACGGTGTTAAAAATTCGCCGGGTTCACGGTGTCCCATCTCTGTCTCTCGAAGCAGGGATTGAAATATGCGTCGCACGGGCGGGGCGGGCTCAGTCGGCCGCAATTATTTTACGACGTAGGAAGACTAAGTCCGCCTTTTGTATCAGTACCTACTTTAAATGTATTGTGATCAATACTGTTAATAAAAATTAATATCAAAAGTCAACAAATCTTCAATATTCAACTCAACCAGAGGGAATCGACTTAAAAATTGGTATGGGTCATGCTCGCTGAATGAAGAATGTTGTAATAAATCGGGGAAACGCAGACTATGTTTAAAAATTAAGAAGTGTAAACATGAATGTCTGGATGTTTGTTACTCTTGTACGCAAAAAACGACACAGGTAAGTAGTAGATTCATATAACAAAAATAACACAGATAATGATAATTTTTATTCCCGTTCCCGTGTATCATTCCGGAAACGAGAACATCGGGATTTCGTTATTAAAAACCGCTAACATCAGCTAGTAGAAAGTGAAATAAGACAATTACTAATAAATAATATTAAAAAATTCAGACCAATTTTATAAAATTTTTGTTGATATTCTTTTTCAAATTAGATCTGGTAACACTAGGGAAACAGTCAGACAAAACAAAACAAATCAGTTTAATCCTTCAGTCAGTTCTGTGGTCAGTTCAGTCATTCAGTCAGCCAGCCCAGTCAGCAGTTGACTGAGTGAGTCAGTCAGTGAAGTGAATTGAATTGAATATTGTAGTGTTTGCTTGCCGTGAATCTCAATTTAAACAATTAATTCATTTGTGCGTACATACTGTGTTATTTAAATAAAAGTGCTTGTAGTAAAGTACCTAAAATAATAGTCAAGTGTTTCTGACACATTGTGATAATTACAAGTACATATAACGTATTTTGGTCCTTTTTTACAACCAAACAAGGAGGTGAAAATTAAAAATGAATCCATACCAGCAAGTAAGTAGGCCGAGACCAATTTTTTCGCTTGAACAAGATGAGGTTAGGGAACTTCTATAGGGTTTTTCTCGCCTGTTTTCAATTTATTAATATTTAAAAGGTTTTAAAGAACATTTTGTTTATCTTTTAAGTAGGTAGGTAGAATACTAAATTTGTCTATGGTCAGAGAGTCGCGTTAGGGGCAGGAAGGCTCTGACCAAAATATAGGGGCAGGAATGTAATTTCTTTCAGAATCCAGACAACAGGGTAGGTAGGGTCAAATTATGTAAAAGTTAACAATGACAATGATATTTTCCGTTTCGTTTTAAGGGTCAATCGGGATATCCTCAGCAGCAATACCTCCACAGTATCGGATTTTCCAATGCCGCCCCACAGTCATTTGGTAACCCTGCACCTATGCAGGGTTTTCCCACAATGGGTTATCCCCCAGCTCAACCTGGCTACCCAAACGCAGGTTATCCCCAGACGGGTTATCCCCAACAGTCTCAACAGTCGTCGGGGTACCCGCAATCTAATGCTGGTTATCCAAGCCAATATCCGCAGTCAAGTCCTGGCTATCCTCAAAGTTCTGCTCAAGGGTATCCGTCATCTGGATTTCCACAAGCACAATCTGGATATCCACAAACAGCTCAATCTGGGTATCCGCAGCATGGTAGTTTCCATGGATCCTCAGGGCAATGCCACCAGCAATCCCAATACCAGGGCTACCCTCAAAGTTCCCCTCAGCAAAGTCAGCGAGCTTACAGTGTCTCGGCACCTGTCCCCAGTACGCCGCAGGTATGTTTTTTCTATTATTTTCTCCTCTTGATTGGCTTTTGGCAGATTTTCCTCATAAAATAAAATAAAAATCTCATATGGCTTCACATGTTTATGAACATAATAAAATTTTGTGTAAATGACATAAATATTTGGGTATAAAAAAAAAATGTTTGCTGACCTTTTTGAACTCTTTATTTTATTTCTATTAAAAAGCAAATTGCTATTCGTTATTCAATTAAAATCTTGTTTTCTTTCTACTCAATACACGCAATGTTAATATAACCTGTCACAAAAGTAGGCATAGTTTATTAGCCATTTTTTGAAACACATTTTTAAAGTTAATGAGACATTAAATTTATAGTTGTCAGTCAAACTAAAGAAAGAATGAGATGGCTTGATTAAAATTTAAAAGTGGTTCAAAAACAGACTGTATGACAGGTTAATTGGCTAACATGTTGATTATTTAGATAACTATTTATTAGATGATAAAATCTTTACTGACTACCGTAATGAGTCATTCACAGTGTCAGCACCATGACTCATTGTAATTTCACAATTTTCTTTGACTCAACCTTTTCCATAATAACACAAGTGTCTATTAATTCACAAATTACTAATTTCACATTCATCTCACATTCATTTATATTTTTAGAAGAGATTTTTTTGTTGTATATAAAGTCAAAACATTGTATTAGTATTAACACATTTAAATGAACAATAATGCAAAATAATGAAAGACTGGCAACGGCTCAGGGACTCCCGAAATCATCACAGGTGATCACTTAACATCAAGTAAACAGCAAGCTCGTTTGCCACTCTAAAAAAAATACAGTTTCAAAAGTCTGCCATAGCCGATCAAGTGGAATGTTCTAATTTGTGCTTGTATTTCATGGTATTTGGATTATGTTAATTTATTCGTGTTGTTTCTTTGTTAAATGTTGACCGTTATATTTTGTGATAATACTTGATCTTCCCATCAATAAATTATTGCTTGGTGGAACAAAAATATGGGTGGTTGAACTTTACTTTGTACATTTGTACTGCTTCCTTAATAATTTCTATTGCAATGGTATTTTCCTCTTTATGTTTATTAAGTAGGCCGATTTGAATTGTTAGTTTTAGTATTATTTTCCTCACCTCCATTGCTCCCGTTGCTAGGAAGTATTATAATATATTTGTTTACTGTTTTATGTATCATCAATAGAATAAGTAAGAACCCACGGGTATCATTGTGTCCTATAACATTGTGATAAACAAAATAATGTACCTAGTTTTTTGTTTTTGTGCTCAAACATGTCTCTCATGTCTGTCTTATATGTTGTTCTTATTAATATAGGTAACAATGAAACTAAAATGTGATCACTCATAAAACCAGTTAATGAAACACATTTAAATTTTAATTCCAAATTAAGTAACTGATATTAGAAGATTTTAACTTTAAAAATGCGTTTTGAGAAACTACCTAAATGATAGTCTTTACAAATCTACAAAATAAAACATTTTATGAATGTAAGATCATTGTTTATGCATTGCGTCTGTTGATGCATGGTTGCTCTAGATTAACTACAAGCCCCATGTAATAGGTTGATGTAGACTCCATGACACACCATATAAATGTAGTTTGATTTGAACACACATGGTAACCATGCTTTTGTTATTAAAATCTGGTCATTGACAAATTTTATATTTTATTGTGGTTGAAGTTGAAGCATTTTATTTTTAATCCTTAATAAGTTAGGTTTTTATTTTAGAAGGTAAGTAATACAATTTAATTTTGGTGATACTACGTCTTGTTTTATTATAAGTTGCTAACGAAGTTTTTTTAGGCCAGCCATGCAATATGTTTGAATAATAAAATTAAAAGCGTCGAACCTTTCAGTTTCAATATATAATACATTTCATAATAATAAATGAATAACAGTAGGGTAACAATTTATTTGATAATTTCTTCTACCCGAGAAGAAGAAATTATCAAAAATCTAACTTATCTCTGGCATATAATAGCAGAGACCCTTAAAAGTGTTCTTACGAACCAAGGGCATAGAATTGGTATAAATTAGTACGCGACTTTCGCGGTTTCTTGGCTCGAGCGATAAGAAACTTCCGATGAATGAATAGATATCTAGTAAATGCATTTCATTACTAACTTTGCTTTACTTAAGTAATGCAATAAACCAAATAACACTGACGACCTGCTGACATAGGAGCCTGGCCGTACCTACATGAATCTATTCAAGGAACAGTTAGAGCAATTACATTGTTATGCTCACTTCGTCTCTCGGTACATTTGTCGCAGTATCCAACGATTCAGTCTTGGCATTGGTCCCCAATATAATGGAAGTCGTGCACCACGAAACCTTATTCTCACCTTTTCTTAAGTAATTTGTTAACAGTGATGTGAGTTGTGCAAATCCGAGAATCGATATCAACATTTATTGTAAAGGATAATCAATATGTCCTCTGTAACTTCAAATTCAAGTATGCGCAGTGTCTATAGAGCTTCAATTGGCCTACGGCGTGGGTTCAAATCATTTCGTTATACGGTATTTATGTTTCATTGTTACTCTTTCATTTCCTACGTTGGTAGGTAGGTATTATCTAAACTTCTGTTCCTTATTCTAGAGGTGATAGATTCTTCTACATCAACCTAATCAAACTAGGTAGGTACATAAAAAGTTTTTCAGTTGCATTGTCACGCCCTATCCTATTCTTATTCTAGAATGACACTTCTTTATTCTATGTCGTATTGTATCGGACACGTCAGAAGCATATCTGTTTCATGCAGGATGGTTAGGAACACTCGTATCGTATCGTAATAATGTGTGTCTAAACATAGTAAATGTATCAAAAAATTGCTGTCGCTTCACAACAGAAAGCGACAGAGAAGTGTGTTTCTTTATGTAAAAAAATTGTAGATTCCAAAAACATCGTAGATTCCTCGTCAAATCAGCCGGGATTACCCATCCCGTCCCGTCTAGTTTTAAAGCGTTGTAAATATTTACCACCCCGACTTCGTTGAATCACGGAGTAATTAAGTCCAAACCTGTGACTCGATACATGACATCATAACTTAAAGTTTTGAGGCGGACGAATCTTTTAATCAAAACAGCCTATCATCCATATCATCTAATATTACATCAAATTGTTACTTGTTTGTACTTTATAAGCAGCTTACTCACTATTTGCACAAAAATTGCTTTGATCCTAATTTATTAATCTTATGACTCGTACTTGCCTTTTGCTATTCTGACTTTCTGACTCATTCCACCAGGTTAGAGATCGACACAGACACATAACATTGTCTAAAAACCAACAAAGCCTAGAAGATTCCTAGGAGAGTATAATACAAAAACAACAACAATTTAATCCATATGCGATTTAGGACGACCTCGAAATACTTAATTAAATGTTTATATGACATGATTAGCATCTATCACTGAACTGGTGAACTTAATAGATATTATTTTAATTTAGGTTCAATCAATTAGTTAATATTTAGACGAATTTGTTTTGTTTGCTTTTACTTCAATTACATTATTTATATCCGTGCGATATGTATTACTCTTAATTTCAGTTTGGTTATTTTCTTAATTAGTATGACCTATGATTTACTTTACCTTTCTTTTGCAGTCTAAACCTACCGTAGTACCGGTGAACCCCTTCGATCCTCGCGAAGATGCAGCAATTCTGCGCAAGGCTATGAAAGGCTTCGGTACCGATGAGAAGTCTATCATCCAAGTCCTTACGCGAAGAAGCAATGAGCAACGTCTGCGAATTGCGTTCGAGTTTAAGACGTTGTATGGAAAGGTGAGTTTTTCTCGATTCGATTGTGTTACGTACTTTAGTGAACAATTTTGTGATTGTTTGAAACTTGAGTGTTCCCCAAGGTACAATTCTAGGTCCAGTTTTCTTACGTATAGTTTAGTTTAGTTAAGTTAGTTCTTCTGAAGTCTAGAAAATAAGCCTGATCAAACTCCTTACGGGGCAGGAAAGTCGCAGGAAGCGGCTGGATGCAGGCCGCTACCAACAGGTCGCATTGGAGGCGTTTGTGGCTGAGATGATGATGATGACGAAACTCCTTACTGATTCTTACCAAAATTAGTCATAATAACTACAAATTGCAAATGCTTAACTCTTAGAAAACTATGTAGGTACTATTAACTTAATAGTTCATTGTACTGTGTTGTTAACTATGAGCTTAGAAAACTATGTAGGTACTATTAACTTAATAGTTCATTGTACTGTGTTGTTAACTATGAGTGAATGATATAAGTAACAACACTTTATTCTCTTATCAAGGTACTTTGATGCCTATCATTAAAAGTAAATATTTACGGTCATGCTATCTAACATCAAAACACTTGTCTTGTTTTCTATATTGCTCTTATAGATAAGACACGTGATAACTTTCATGTATATGTTATCGTCTTATCAGATAATTTCTATACTATACTACTTTAATGACGTATCAAATAATCAATTAGATTAAATTTTTTCAAAGTACAGAACTTAAAATAATGGTTAAAGCTGCACTAGAAGTACTTTTATCAGCGAACAATGTCTCCCCTATGTACTGCCACACATAACTGCGAATTCGCATCGCATCGCAAATATCTGCGAACTCGCGCATCGCTTTTGATATGAAAAGCGATACTGCGATGAGATTAAATAGAACATTTGTAACACATACGACTAAACACGGACAAAAGTTACCTCATTTGCGCAGGTGCAGTTGTAGCAATTATTGTCTATACCTATAACATTAATTCCAACATATATGGAAAAGTTTTCATGATTATTACCCAAAAAATTGAATTGACAAATTACACTTTAATGGCATTAATTACTTTAACGTTGGACTATTCCATCACCATGGGACATATTGACCCAATGTTTTCTCAATTACCTCTTTTTAATCAACTAACATGTATCCTTCCTACTCGGTCTAATATATTTCTTTGCGACTAGTTGCAAGGTTCCCAAACAGCTGTAGTTACCAGTAGATATGCACGGGCGTTCCGGGGGAAATAGTTTCACTTATTATTGTGATTCCGTCACGTTCATCCAGGCTTACACGGTGCATCGGTGGGAAGAATATTTATAGGCTTTTCCCAGATGAGGATCTTGTTTACAATACAAAAGAAAACGTTGATAAAAATATAATAACACAAGAAGTAGGATGCATTTGGGTAATTAACTCCGTAATGAAGGTTCTAATTATGAAGTTTATGACGATATTGACAATACAATGGCTGCACTAACTAGCACTGATAAAATTTATGCTGATTACATTTATTTCTGTTCCTGTTTTTGGCATTTGTTACCTAAATTTTGGTGATAATGAATGTGGTTTTAAATATTTTTATGGATATTTTAATATTTTATCCACGAGTTCGCCCGTCCTTGATTTTGCTCGGCTTCTAAAGGTTATATTAATGCGATTGTATTGTATTCTTATTCCTTGAAACGATCATGCGAAATCACCTGATGGCTGACCCCTTCAACAAAACTCTGCTTATCCCATATTTTGTTCTCATTACAGAATGTAAAATAATCTTCAAGTCGTCTAGACCATTTAGTTTAAGAAATACCTACGTTATTGCTGTGTTCTGGGTGTTATGTAAATAGTTTCTCAGAACTTTTTCTAACGACACTGAATATATTGGCAAATATCCAATTCGGAACAATTGTATGGATCCCAATACAAGCTAATCGTGAGAATCAGATTCGAAAATAAGTAATGATCTCATTTTGTATTTTGATAAAAGTATTACTAATAATGATACAGATAGATAAATCAATCTTCTTAATACTGTTCTCCTGTTTACTTTAGATTTTTTCTAAGAAGTTTCTTGAGGTCCCGTCTTTATGAGCATTTTCCAAGGACATTACAAAATTTGAAGATCCAGAAAGAAAATGCTAATGTAACGCCAATTCTAAAAGGAGTCATCTCAAACGGTCTATTCAATTTATGGAGAATGCTATCGTACTGGTACCTAATCGAAAACAAAAAGATAATTTAGTTAATAGGATGGATTGTCTTGTTGCCACTCAAATCAAATCAAATCAAATCAAATTATTTATTTGCTGTAAATAGGGTTTACATAGGGTCGTGGTAAGATATACAAATTAAGCGCTCCTATCTAGCCATAATCTATAGCATGCAAAATTCACATAAAAATTAAATTTTTAATACATTATTATTATTTTTTCTAAACTACCCTCTTACACAATGTCTTTAAAAAAAAAAAAAACATACAAAATTATATTATTTACTAGCGAAACCCGCGCAACTTCGTTTGCGTGTATCCCGCTTTCCCGTGGGAATTTTGGAATGTATGATACTTTAAAACCTTCCCCTTGAATCACTCTATCAATTAAAAAAAACCGCATCAAAATCCGTTGCGTAGTTTTAAAGATTTAAGCATACAAAGGGACATAGGGACACAGGGACACAGGGACATAGGGACAGAAAAAGCGACTTTGTTTTATACTATGTAGTGAAGATATTCGTCAATTGAGTAGAAACACTTTTGAACTAGCCAATTTTTTAATTTGTTTTTAAATGAATTTAAAGACAGAGACTTAAAATCGTCGCTAAGCCTATTATAAATCCTTACGGCCATCTGATAGCTGTTGTTACTGTAAGCCGCCGTGGTCACTGGGAGTAGCCTGAGTCTGTTTACATACCTACAATTGAATTTGCTTGTTTCGCTACGGGTTTTGAAGAGACCGGAGTTACTCCTGACAAAGACACACATCTCAAATATATATAAACAGGGTATAGTCAAAATATTCAATTCTTTAAAGAGTGGTTTGTAAGATGTGAATGAATCAACATTAAAGATGGCTCTGATAGATTGTTTTTGGGCTTTAAGTGCCCGATCCATGAGACAAGAGTTTCCCCAAAGCAGTACACCATAACGCAGTATGGAACCCACATAACCGTGATATGCTTGAATAGCGACTTTTTTACTGCTAATTTTTGTTAGACGCCAAAGTGCATAAGTAAATGAATCTATTTTATTACACATTTCGGTTATATGAGCCTGCCACGCACAATTGTCGTCCAGTATGATTCCCAGAAATCGAGTCTCGATAGATTCCCGGATCGTTTCACCTTCATACAACACATTTAAATTTTTCTTCTTACCATTTCTATTTATGAACTGAATATAGGTTGTTTTCGACAAGTTGACTTTGAGATTGTTGTTATTTAACCAGTCTATGATTTTTGAAATAGTATTGTTTATTTCGGAATTGTAGGTGTTGATGTCATAACAAGGTACAATAACAGACACGTCATCAGCAAAGAGTATGCAGTCACAAGTTGTAACCTCTGGTAAGTCATTGATGTAGAGCAAGAACAATAAAGGCCCCAAGATGCTTCCTTGCGGTACTCCAACTCTGTTTACACTGATCGAAGATTTAACTTGATCAACCTCGTTTCTAGAATTTATTTTACTTAGTTCAACATATTGTCTCCTATCACTCAAATAAGATTCGATCCATCCATTTGCAATGCCTCTAATTCCGTACAGGTCACATTTACTGAGCAGACGTTTATGGACTACAAAATCGAAAGCCTTGCTCATGTCGAAAAATACTGTTGTAACCGGTGTGCGTTTATCTGTGAAAGCCAGTATTTTATTTATCAGATGGAAACAAGCCAATGTGGTGGATTTACCTCTTTGGAAACCATTTTGTTGCGGTATGATAACTTCATGTTTCACAAGAAACTGCGTGAGACGAGAATGCATAGCCCTTTCAAACACTTTCGATATTACGGGTATAAGTGATATTGGGCGATAATTATCTACAACGTGCTTTGGTCCTTTTTTATAAAGAGGTTTAACTTTGGATAATTTTAGTTGATCTGGAAAGGCTCCGCTAGTAAATGAGAGGTTTATTAAAAAACTGAGCACATGTGTAATCTCTTTCGCACAGGCCTGTAGTATCCGTGTTTGAATTTCGTCATCTCCACATGAGCTTGTAGGGTTAAGCGATTTAATTATTTTATTTACTTCATAGTCATCTACTGGCGTTAAGAATAAACTAGCTTGATTAAATTTAATTTTTGAAGTAATCTTATTTTTATGTTGTGAATTTTGATTTGTTAAATTGATGTAGTGATTGTTAAAAGCGTTTGCAATGTCCGTTGGGTTCCTTAAAACTTCATCACCTATTTTTATTTCGTCGATATTTGTATGGGTGGGGTCATTTGCTTTTTTACTCTTAATAAGTTCCCATGTAGCTTTACATATACCATTACTCCTTATTCCCAATCAGAAAAGTGACTGTAAATAGACACTTTTCTGATTGCGCACACAACTATCAGAAATATTGACGTATTTACCATCTCTGTCATCAGGACCTCATTTCCGACTTAAAGAGCGAGACAAGTGGGAAGTTTGAAGACCTCCTCGTAGCTCTCATGACACCACTGCCTCAGTTCTACGCAAAGGAACTCCATGACGCTACATCTGGTATCGGCACTGATGAAGATGTCCTCATTGAAGTTATGTGCACCATGTCCAATCACGAGATCCAGGTCATCAAACAGGCTTATACTGCTAGTAAGTATTTCTTTTAATTTTACCGTTACAATCCGCGCCACGAGAGTGAGACCTGATCAATTGCTGATTTGATTTCTAATAAAATGGTACAGAAATCGTCTACTGCGCAAGTCAAATCACGTGATACACAGGTCTCATCTCTCGTGGCCGGATTGTAGTAGACATTACGGCGCCACGATGTAGCGTTAATGTCCTTCCTAAATAAAAGGGATAGAAATACGATTACCCATAAAATAAAGAAACGGGCGAGGGAAAGAGAGCGCTTATTATAATTACAATCGGAAAAAAAGAGATGGCGAATTATCTACAATTCTACATGCTTTTACTTATTCTCCGATCATACCAACTGAAATGTTCACGCGAAGTTCACATAGTGAGTTCACATTTGAGTTTTTTTGTTACTCTTTGTCAGTGTAATGTTGTTCAATATAATTTTTCGTGACAAAAACAGTTTTAATCTCGCACGCTAAGCTCTTTTCACATTTTGCATGAGATGAGCGAGATAGAATGTGAGATCGAAACTCGATTTTGACAATTAGTTAAGAGAATTGGTTCGTTGTTTTTAGTCTAGTATGTCGTAAAAGGCGAATAATAGGACAAGGCTATGTTTGACGATCGATATTGTTGGTTTAGTTTAGGGGAACGCTCCCTTTATCTGGTACTTCATAAATGTATGGAAAAGCCTTGGACTATTCTCTTTTCTTGTTTTTTTTTTCATGTATTTTTATTATTACGTTTTCTCTTATTTATTCTATTTACTCTTATTATATTTACTCGAATCAAATAATGTTTTTATTAAAAAAAAACAGTGTTTACGATCGTTGTCCATTATTACACGCCTTTTATTTTAATACTACACTACCTATATTTAACATTCCATGTAATTTATATTAATTTATTCCGTAATGTAAAATGTATGTAATGTAAGATATAAATGAGGATAATGTGATCTCAATTATTGCAATGTGAATTTTTTTTACATAATGCAACATTGTAACAAAACCGTAGATTCTCAGTACGTCCTTGGAATCGTAAATGCTTGATCTTGTTGCTAACAAATTGCTTCCGATACGCGTGGACGATAAAATTACGATCTTTTTGTACTGCTAAGGAGGCAAACTGGTGAACTCGAGTGTAAGGTTCCGAAATTACTAAGGAGTGATTGAAACTATTGAAAAATAAATAATAAGGCAAACTCAATAATAATGACTATTAAACGGGTTCCTGAAAAGCCTGTCTGTAAAAAATTTACAAAAATATATCTACCTATATTTTGTAATTTTTTAATAATGTCAAATGTCACTAGATTTTATATTATTTTTTAAACCGGCTTTTATACACGAAAATAAATTTGTTCGAATCAAACAATTCCGGTCTATTTAAATGTATGTATGAAGATAGATCTATCGAAGGTTATAAGTAGTTTTTTTTTTATCGCGAGAACAACTGTATTCATCATCATCTTATCAGCCCGTATCCCAGCAGTGGGATGATTCCATAATCATCCCACTGCTGGGATACGGGTCTACCTTCAATCGAAGGTAACATTAGAGCGTACACGACACACAGCGACGCCATCGAGCTCCTCATACAACTATATTGCTGGTACGGAATACTCAAGTTTAAAAATTGTTTTTTTTTTTTTTACTATTTATAGTATACGGAAACCTTTTGGAAGACGACCTCCGCGGTGACACGTCTGGGAACTTCAAGAGGCTGATGACGTCATTGTGCATGGTGAGTATTCCTACAAGGAAAATATACGAATAATATGTTTATGTAGGAAAACAAGGCAAGAATATTATCACGTTACATTCGATCCAGGAAAAAGGGCAATCCACAACAGGAGTAGAAAACTAAGTTCGATTGACTTCGTTCCGGGTTTTCTTGACGGACGGATGGATTTGAAAGAAAATAATTTTCATGGAAAAATTGGTTCATTTTATGAGAAGGCGAGAGAAATAAGTGAATTGACAAGTCAAAATGTAACTTATAAAACAAATCTTAAAAAATATAAAAATGCAAAATATATATTATGTAGTTAACGTTAGGAGTAGGTACATTACAAAACTCTATTACACCAATACAAATCAAATACATACACTCCACATGCAGCCCTAAGGCCCTAAACCTAAAAATATAAACGCCAGACCGCCACCCAGGAGGTCCCGGGTTCGATCCCCGGTCGGGTCATGATGAAAAACGAACTTTTTCTGATTGGCCTCGGGTCTTGGATGTTTATCTATATGTGTATTTGTTATAAAATATAATATCGTTGAGTTAGTATCCCATAACACAAGTTTCAAACTTACTTTGGGGCTAGCTCAATCTGTATGAATTGTCCCTATATATTTTGTTTATTTATTATTTATAAAATAAAAAAACTAATTTAAATGTCTGCCTCTCTTTTTCTACTCAAGTTGCTATACCTTAAAAGGTACATGTAGATAACTGTTATGTATTATGTACAGAAATATAATGTATGTGTGTAAACCTATTTATAAAACTAAACATACAATAGTGAAAGATAGTATCCTTTTACCAATATACAAAGTCCGAAGTATTCCAAACATGGCTAACCCAGTTATACTGACATGTTATTCCAAATATTATCCTGTTTCCACACACATTAATTTATATCATACCTACGCTATAAGATCACTTACAATTGATTTTAAATCTTATTTGTATGCGTACAAGGTAAATTTTGAATAATCATTATTATAGTTAGCGAGTGTATTGGGTTTTCCATTTAGATAGAAGCTGTAATTTCCTTATGTTGATAAGCCAATGACCTAAAACTGAGGCCTAACAATAAAAAGTTATGTAACTTCATGCCCGTAAATGTAGATATAATATTTTGTAGATTATGTAGTTATAGTCAAGTGCCAAATCTGTAAATTTGCATTCATGATAGAGAAAGTCGATGTATGGACTAAAAAAAGTTATCAATGCAATTAAAAGCCGCCTTGAAAAGAGCTAATGATTTTCTTGAATCATAGCTAATCTCGAACAATGAAAAATGTATGTGTTTGAAGTATACGTTATAAATTAATAAACGTATCGCGTCCTTGATTTTCTCTGCTTCTAAGGGGTTATAGCGTGTTAGGTTATAGCCTATAATCAGGCTGTGACATGCAAAAAAATAATTAAGATTACAATGTTTAAACAAACTCGGCTTTTATTTTAGTATTTTAATAAATTCTTATTAATATTTTCAGGGTAATAGATCTGAGGAGTTCCATGTTGATCGTGATAAAGCGAGGGAAGACGCAAGGAGCTTGCTTCAAGCTGGTTAGTATTATATTCTAGTGACTTGAATTTTTTTCTTGTAAATAACAAATTGTAAATAACAAAAATGGACGTAATCGATTTTCTTTCGCCATTTCTGTTACCGGTGGTCATTTAGCTCGTTTCCGTAATGGAGGTATTTTTTTAAATATTAATTTAATATACAAGTTTTACATCTCACTGTATGAAATATTATTACAGTGAGACGAAAAAAAAATTAAAAGATTTTTTAAACAATAGTTGATGACAATTTGGACTATATTTCATAGTTAACATCACGCTCAATGCTATCTTTGTGAATCAACAACGCCCACGAGGTCGTCCAGTCATAATGGGTTTGCTCATAATACGTCACAACAGAATACTAGTCTATTGTGACACTTAATTTTTTTTGTTTATGAAATGATGTAATTTTTCTCACGGGGCTTCCGTTCCGTTTATTTTTTTATGACATAACAAAGTTTTGTAAAATATTTTAGAAAAACCCTTTCTAGTGTAATTTCCTTTTTTACAAAGTCAAATATTTATTCAAATAGGCCTTTATCAAGCTCTTTGGAATTCTTAAAATTAATTTATATTTCTCTTATTAATAAACGTAGTTAGTTCGGGTAATATTGACTATTTTGTCTAAACCTCTTGCTAAACTATGTTTATTGATTGATAAGAGGGTGAATCTCTAAGGTCTCCCACGACATATGTACCGTGTGGACAGTTCAAGAAAAAGTTAACCTATTTAGTCGTATGTAGATAGCGCCGTGTGCGAACACAGGCATAAAATGAGATACAATTTGGTTGCGTCGCTACATCTGGATAGCCTTGTTTGGCTAACTATTTGTAAACCAAGTCACACTCCGTTGTTTAGTTTTAAGAACTCCCCTCACTTCCTATATTTTTTGTATTATTTTTAAGCGAAAAGCATTTTTTTTATACCACAAAGTTAGCAAACAAGTATACGGCCCGCCTGAAGGTAAGCATCACCGTAGCCTATAGACGCTTGCAATGCCGGGGGTAACACTCACGCGTTGCCAACCCTCCAAATCCCCCCAAGTGGAGAGTTCTGGAGACCTTATTCACCGTAGGAACACAACATGGCCGAGACCAATGCTATTTGGCTACGATCTTCTGTAAGGTGGAGTTCCTTCCCCAGACGGGCTGCTCCGATTTGAGCGGATTATTCGCTGTGCCCTACTTCTCTCATCTTTGTTTTTTAATTATAATTACAAATTTATAAATTTCAGGTGAGCTGCGACTAGGCACAGACGAGTCTGTGTTCAACGCGGTGCTATGCTCTCGTTCGTTCCCGCAGCTGGCTGCCATCTTCCAGGAGTACCATGGACTGACTGGACATGACATCGATGACGCCATCAAAGCAGAATTCTCTGGAGATCTAGAGAAAGCCCTCAGGGCTATTGGTAAGTATTTTTTGTATAATTAGAGATAGTTCTAGACACCTGGTGATAACCAATTCATAGTGCTTACCACATCGAAAACATCCTTAAATTTCTTATCAGCCGACTATACTTTTTACAAGATTTTTGGTTTGAAATGTTTGTATAATGCATAGTCAGCTAAAAAAGCTATAATGGTTAGTCGCTATTTTGTTAAAACATTCAAATGAAACATAAAAAATAACAAAAACCACGACAAATAAATAACATAATTATCGTGTGTGGTCAAACCTGTTCTTGGGCACAAATAGGACAGAACTAAACGTCCAGTCTTTTTTTATTGCACAATGTATTACATACAATAAAAAGACGCCGAATCACAATGACGTCATAGCATCACGTATCACGCGATCCCATGCGTCATACATACTGCGTCATTACGTATACGTATTGTTACTCACTTGGCGTATATTCCGTCCTGTAAAAGTGACTCATAATATTTTTTGGCTTTGTTTTTAGATTGTATTTCCCAGTCAATTGACATTGAAATGCTTATTGAGATAATTGAGGGGCGACCGGTTGAATGATTTTGTTATGATACAGTCAGTGGCGGTACTTCCAATAAAGCCGAAAAGCCGGGCTTGCCCTACTAAAATAGGCAATATAATATAAAAACCTCAATAAAGCTTAACTACATTTTCATACTTATTTTTTTAAATCAAAATCGATCGAAATAATATTCAGAAATTAATAATTCATTAGCGCGCCGCGGCCGGCGGATGAACTAAACATGAAGGTTGATTTTTAATATGAACTGTGTTCCCCATCCGCACCACACGCGGCACACGCACACATCCCCGTCGACGTAATGATGACACAGTCTCGAGCGAGCGAGACAGAGACCGCTAAAAATGGGCTTTATATGCAATTTGTACCGTGCTACACAACGGCTTCAGACTTCTCGCTCTAACGTATGAAAAAACGCACACAAACGTATCTGACGTATCTGTCAAAATTGAACAAATTACTATGGAAAAATAAGCCTTGATTGCTAATGAATGTAGCCGCGGATCCTCAGCGGCTCAGCGCTGGATTTGATTCGATCGAACTTCATTCATATTATTAGTGTTCATGCGGCTAATTTGTTGTTGTTTTGTGAAAAAATTGACTTTGCACTAAATAACGTGTTTATAATCAGTGAATCTCATTGAATATTGTTTCGTGTGAAGTGATAAGTTTGTGTTTTTACGATTTGTAAACTTAGTAAATGTAAAATCGGATAGATTTGCTGTTAGAATTTATTTTAACAGGTTTAGATAACAACTCTAAAACCTACTCTCCGGACTTATGTAAGTATTATTAACTCTATTATATTAGAACGGAAAGAGAAATACAATAGTTGGCTGCTCTCGATCTTATATTGTTATTTATTTAAGTTTTGAATATTTTTAACGTAAACTCGTAAAATAGGTACCTACCTATCTCAATCTTATTTCACTCGATATTTCAATCATGTATTTACGTAATGACCACAATCGCAGTGTTTTTTATAGATTAATAGATAGGTAGTTATTGACTATTTTGTGCTGTGCATTATGCACAATAAGAATTTGCCTTTTCAAAAATATTATAAATCTAATCCCTCGCTTGGATTAAATAACGCATAATTTTAGAAATAAATTCGATTCGAATTGTTATTATGACGACGACCTCCGTGGCGTAATGGTTACCACGCCAGACCGCCACCCAGGAGGTCCCTGGTTCGATCCCCGGTCGGGTCATGATGAAAAACGAACTTTTTCTGATTGGCCTCGGGTCCTGGATGTTTATCTATATATGTAGTTCTATCCTATTTGTTATAAAATATAATATCGTTGAGTTAGTATTCCATAACACAAGTTTCGAACTTACTTTGGGGCTAGCTCAATCTGTATGAATTGTTCCTTTATATTTACATAATTTAAATCTCGAAACGATTTCTAAGATATAAAAAAAATCGATTACATAATTGTATTCTATGAAACTTTGAATAGGTACCTAGCATCAATTCTCTCAAAAAATATAAGTACCTTACCTACCTATCTGGCTTGCCTTGCTATTGAACCCTAGGCACGCCACTGGATACAGTCAGCGACATTATTTCTTCAGTATTTCTAAAGATTGAAAAGGTTTATTCATAGAGTAGGATGCTTCTTGCATATTCTCTACTCAAGAGTACTTGCGGTAATAAATATATAAATATAAAGGGACAATTCATACAGATTAAGCTAGCCCCAAAGTAAGTTCGAAACTTGTGTTATGGGATACTAACTCAACGATATTATATTTTATAACAAATACATATATAGATAAACATCCAAGACCCGAGGCCAATCAGAAAAAGTTCGTTTTTCATCATGACCCGACCGGGGATCGAACCCGGGACCTCCTGGGTGGCGGTCAGGCGTGGTAACCATTACGCCACGGAGGTCGTCAAAATATTAGTAGGATATTATATGAATATTATTATTTACAGTGAAAGTGGTACGCAACAAGCCGCTGTTCTTCGGCGAGCGCCTGCACAAGTCCATGAAGGGGCTCGGCACCAACGACCGCCAGCTCATCCGCATCATGGTGACGCGCTGCGAGGTGGACCTGGGGGACATCTCCGACATGTTCCAGAGCAAGTACGGAGAGACGCTGGCCAGCTGGATAGAGGTGGGTTTGTTTATGTTAGACAATAAGCTATTAAGCTATGAGACAGGCCCGGTGGTCGAGGGGCTAGCAATGGTCACTTTATCCCAAGGGCCGCGGGTTCGAATCCTGCGCAAGGCAAATTTGTGTGCATGAACATGTCTTTTTGACTTGGTCTGGCTGTTTTCTATGTATAATAAGTATTTATAAAAAAAAAGTAGTTAAGTATATTTAACAGCTTATTGCTGATAAATATACTTAACTACTTTTTTTATAGCCATAGCCATAGTACAGTCAAAAGCAGGTCGACCTTTACATATTGGACTTTGGACCGTCCTTAAGTTCTATGTCATAAGAGCCAAGTACTGCAAGTGTAAAGTTCGACGTGCACCTGACTGTACAAGCTTAGTTGCTTAGTTTGGGACCAGATGGCGTTGTGTGATTCTTAAAAAAAAAGTTTAAACATCATTTAATTTCACTGGATTTTTTTAACTATGCACACGATGCTCTAAGTAAGCTAGTCTGCAGCCTAGCTTAATCTAGAATCCTGGGTAAATAAATTCAATATTTGGTTTTTAAAACTTGTATCATGCTAAAATTTTCATCTTTTCCTTGTCATATCTCAATGCGCTATGCTATTTCCCTTATATGTAATCGATAGTGAATAATTTGTTTTTTTTTTCAGGACGACTGCTCCGGCCATTACAAGAAATGCTTACTCGGACTCCTTGGTCTCTACTAATCAACATTAAGAACAGACTGTAAATTAAGTGCTATTTGCAATTAGTTTATAATTCAATGTCTATCGGTGTTTTTTTGGTAATTCACATTTATTAAGGCTATCTCACACAAAAAATGAATTTACATGTGTAATATTTTTTATGTATGCATGTATTATCTTATACGCGAAGGAACACTCCAGAAATGTGATCAATGTGTCTTGCGACGAGGGAAAGGAATTGGACTTCCATATCTGCATTGCTACTTTACGTCTATATTCTGTGACAGGGTGGTATTTTCCCGGTCGAGCTAGCATATCATAAATGCTCTATATTTAGTCCTCCTTGACGTATCCGTCTATGGAATCTTGGCAATTTCTATTATGCTCTACCACTAGTATGTTAAATGAATTAATCTCTGATTTCCATGATCATGTACGGTACCTAAACCCTGTTTTTCTTAACTTGACCAATGTAGTAAACAATCTTAGCACGATTTTACACATGGATAATTGAAGTTAAGAAAAGAGGTTATACTGAAACTATTTTCCTAGAAAAGGTCTACTCCTTAAATAAACGTGTTTCCTTCGGACTATGACATGGGACTGTTTAAGAGGTTCATTAGAGGTATAGCGCATTGGTAGTGCCCCCGGTGTTGCTGATGTCCATAGGCGGCGGTGACCACTTTCCATCAGGTGGCCCGCTTCCCTTTTTGTCTGCCGTGTAACATAAAAAAACGTGAATTTTTAGACATGCGTTAAAACGTCACGTACGTCAATAATGTCAATTCAAACTGTAAAATATTTTCGTAAAATTTTTTGATACCTATTTGTTTTTAAAGCAAATAAATATAATTTGGAATTCATTAAAAGGTAAAACCGGTAATTTGTGTGCTAAATAAGCATTGAATAAAATATATTACAGTTTTTATGCATTTGATCAATTTTAAAAATGAATTTCAGGTTAAAATTTGATCAAATAAAAATGTTGTTAACTTTCAAAGTCAAACATACTTTACTCTGTAGGCTTTCACAGGCACATACTCTCGTCATGTCGTACATTATCATTCTGTATTAAATATACAATAAATAAACTACTCTTTAAACTATCACCATTACAGAAACAAAGCAAAATGACCATTGGGATAAAAAGTGGCGAAAGTAAGGTTACTTTCGCCACTTCTTATTTGACAAAAAAGGCCGTAACTGGGTAGTTACGGCCTTTTTTTGTCAATCAATTTGTATATATATATATTTTTTACAATGTTTTATAACACATAATACTTTCTTTTTTTGTGTCGTTATGTATCGTGCTCCTCGCGTAAGTCTTGTGTGGTAGTCTTAATTGTGTTAAGTAATATCTTATTTCAAACACTTCGTTATTCTTAAATACTAATTATTAATTAAGCCGTCCGAATGATCTGAACATTACATTTGCGATTTCTATTCGATGTCAAACATCATTTTTGTATCGAAACTTAGTTTCCTTATCGATATATCGCATAAAATATTCGAATAACATATTATTTATATTCACGACGATTATTAAAAAGAAGTGCCTAAACATTAATATATTTTTTTTCGTCGTCGATAAAATTATTTATTAATTTTGAATAAAATATAAAAAATGTCTGTTATATTTTAATTAAATGGCTTCGCAATAAAGATGCTTACGAAAACTTGTGCCTTCCATATGCCTAAAAAGATTTTAAAATATTCTCATTATGTAATCTCACAAAGAATCTGTTATGTACTACAGCGCCAAATGGAGATTTTGTAGAAAAATTAAATGTATGTATATTTAGTGCTGCGTTCACATGCGTGCCGCGCAGCCGGGCGGGTAGCAAGGCAAGTAGAAATATCGTTCCCAAGCGATTCTGAAATTTATCTCGACGCTAAATATTATTTTTGTTTTGTACAGCGCCATCTAATGACACGATTTGAAACTGTCACGACTCCACCTTACATTCAGAATTTGTTAAAAAGAAGTTAGTTTCTGACCAGTCCTTAGTACGTCTAAACTGGTAATATAAAAAAAATGTGACGCTTCGAAAGACCTTGTAATTAGGCTTATTGAATAAAAAAAGTTTCGTTTGAACAAAGCCTATTACAAATGACTCTACATACGTATCGCGTACAAATATTTTACAATCATGGACGAGCTGGTACGAGTAATCAGGAGCGAGGGAGAAAACAATCTATTCACAAATAGAGTAGTCCGTGCTTATTGTATATTCGTGCCTGTCGCGTTGAACGCACGCATGTAAACGCAGCCACAAATCAAATAATATAAGATTAAATTGTAAGCCATCATTTCATTTGTTCACTATCCATTTCTTTATAATCTATGGTCTCCCACCATTATGTTAATTGACAAGATTAGAATAAGACGGGATAGGTTGATAATTTCGGTATATGTTTGCATTTAACTTTATTTTCTAGTACAATATTCTCGAATATTTTTTTTATGTCTGAACTCAATCCGCAGTTGAGTGACAAAAAGCACATCTAAAGTTATACCCCCTTACTTATAAACATAGTTTACCGAGTATTTAGTTAAAGACTGTTGTGTCACTGTCCTTCTTGATGAGAAATAAATGACGTGTGAAAGTGACAAAACATTGTTTAACTATGTTTATAAGTAAGGGGGTTAAAGTACAATACAATATTCTTTATTGCATCAAAAAACAATTTACATTAAAGTACACAAAGATAGGTCAATTACAACAGGTCTTATCGATAAACATACTACTTTAGAGAAATAAAGAACAGGCGCAAAATGTGTCAAAGAACATAAAGAAAAGTATATAGCCTAAAATTAAAGTTTAAAACTAGATGACTAGATGATCGGAGGGGAATCATTTTTTAATTCATACCCTACCGACCAGAATTGGTCGCTGTTTGCGTCGACTACGTACTGTCTACGCACGAACAACGACCAATTCGCCGACCATTCAGTGGTGCGTGCCAATTCATCGGCAAGTAACAAGGGCCTTATTGAATGTAATGCTTGTGCGAAAAAATTATAGTTCTCTATTATTCTTTCTCAATTATAATACAACGAAATCTAGAGTAACGGGTATTTATTGTGAACTCAGATCCTTACAAAACGACAGTTTCCCTACAAATTAATACAAAACAATAAATTTTTACCAACTTTTAGTATGATAGAAATTCTGATTATGCTGACCGCGATCGATTGTCATAAGGTCAACGTTGCAATAAATTTAGATTTTTCATTGAGAAGCGAATTGGAAGATTGAATGTTGATATGGCACTATTGATTTTATTGAATTAAATACAATTACCTACTCATTAATATAATAAAGTACTATAAAAAATAAATATACTTACTATAAAATATATTTACCGCTTTATATTTTATACAATTAAAAATTGTATGTTCGTTGTGTATGTGGCCAATTTTGTATACTGATTAAGAATGTTCAATTATACAATTTAAAAAATGATTTTGTATTTGTAAACTGTTGGTGTTCTTACTGCGAAGTATAATGATATGATTACATGAGTTGTTTTATTTTTTTAACTCAACATAATATAAAAACCTTTACAGCCCAGACAAGTCCGGCTTTCTCACACATCGTACCTATGACACAAATAAATACATAGGGACAAATCACACAGGTTGTGCTAGCCCCAAGCACAACCCGGACACTTCACACAACGTGCGTGAAATAATTACCTATATCTACTACATAGGCCAATGTCGTCTGTACACGCGCACACGTATACACATTAGTTCACTAAGCGCACATTTGCGGCTGCACTCGCTTCGATACCCGCTTCGGGTAAGGTAACGCGATCCGGTGCGGGGCGGAGACTGGCCATTCTACCTAGGGTTATTACTTATTCTATGTCCCAAGTAAGTTCGAGACTTGTGTTATGGTATACTAACTCAACGATAAACACCCAAGACCCAGGTCAATCAGAAAAAGAACGTTTTTTTTTAATTATGGATCGACCGGGATTCGAATCCGGGACCTCATGGGTGGCGGACCGGCATGGTAAATTGGTAACCATTACGCGGTACGCCACGGAGGTCGTCAACACAGTGCCAGGGGCATATCACGATATTTCACGTCGAGATTCTCTAAGCTGTAAGTTTTACTTTTATACAATGAAATTAATCTTGAAAAGCATTGTAAAGAGCTCGTAAAATTTTATTCTATATCAAAAATATTAAAACCGTCTCCTAGATCAGCTGAGTGGATCCATTATTCCTCCTAAGCCTGGTTTGGAACGGCACTAAACCGAGACAGCTTTCCAAATCTGAATAATTAAAGCGTAGTGAGTGCATATCTGGGCAACTGAAATGACTGTTCCGCACAGTTCCCATGACAAAGCGGAATTTAACGCCTTTCGAGATTGGGGCAAGCTGTTTTATGACACTGTAATTATTATTATCAGCTATTGTTACAAAATTATAGCTGTGAATGTTTGGTCAGTAATAAGGTACGTAGCTTTTATTAACTGACTGGCTCAAATTCTGGTCTGGTCTCGTGGCAGAAAGGTTTAACTTTATTTTTCGTCCGGGAAAGTAAAAGTAATGGAAATCATTATACAGTAAGTAGGTACCTACTCAATCACCGCAGTATTAACTTGAATTTTTCGCGGCTAAATCGGCCAAACAGTCCATTATGCGCCGCCGTTTCTATACAGAATTCTTATAAAATACTTTTCCTTTTTAATAATGTAATATTCCTTGCATAATTCTAAAGCGCTCGTATTCAAACGAGAGGTGATAAACACTTACTAACCACTCGGGACGTCTTTTAAAATACAAACAGAATAATCCAATTAAAAATGATACCTCAATCTTGGTTTTGTCTTACGATAACAAAATGATGAATCACAATATTCAGGTGAATTGTTTGTGATAGATCATCCCGAACATAATAAAAAATTAATGAAAGTCTCAAGACAGCATGATGAATGGGGTATCAGATATGCAAACAAAACGCAGTCAATCAGTTTCTCCCTCCTTGATTTTAATAAGGAAACTGGAGCGTCAAAACACAAATTAATGGATAAACTAGATTATGGACGTAGTAGATGGCAACAGAGAGAATGTGGGGTTATAACAACGTTATACAAAGCCAGTGTTTCACATTCCATTTATCTTGCTGTCTATGACCAATACGTATTCTAGTTAAATATAAATTGACAATGGTTAGTTAGTGCCTAATATTGATTACTATTTATTTTTAGTAATAGTCTACCTGTAATTGCTCAGCGAGTTGCACAAAAACATTTTAAGTTCAAATTTAATGACCAAGCTACTTAGGTATTTCTTTTTACTTTTTATTTATTTCTAAAGAATATGGCTTCTATGTGTAATAACAATAAAGGACAGGTACCTACCTACCTACTCGATGACCAACAACTTTCCTAACAACAATAAAATACCGCCAATGTAAAATGATTAAAGATGGCTCTTTTTTCTTTATTATCCTTTTTCTTTCTTAATTGGATAATGACAGCGTCAGATTTAATGTATCATTAACATTAGAATATATTTCTGCAACTAACCTTTCTACTAAATTTTTTTTGGCTGTATGGTTTTCTATCAGGGTTTTCCAGTCCTTTTTTGAAAGGAGTCTATTTTTTGTCGTCTGTCAAATTATTGACACGACACGCAAATGGGCAAAAAGTTCGAGTGTTTAATTAATAATTACCAATTAACCTTCTTATTTAATGCAATTGGTCCACAGTTAACGAAATTATGGCGTCTACATATAAAACGAAATGCAACGAAGCCTTCACACAATTAAAATAAATGTCCGGCAATGATAACAGCGCCACAGGAGATCGTTTCATGCATATGAACGAAGCAATTTCGACGTGTCAATATTTTTTGATTCGCGAACCTAACTAAAATAATTTCACTATAAAATGGCATGAATTTACGACACAAATATTTATATATCTATTCTATTATTATATATTATTATCTAAGATAATTAAATTCTATGAATTGAAAAACATCACCTACCAATTTGGAAGGTGATTAACAAAGGTGAAAACACCACAATAAGCGGTTAACCATGAAATTCCGAAAATACGGACTGACGTTTTGAACCTTATTCTAACTAATTTGGCAACCTCGTGAGTGATATCCTTGGTATTGCAAGCGTCAAAGACTACGGTGATGCTTACCATCAGGGGCCCGATTCTCCTAAACAAATGTACCAATGGACTCTCAATCGTGCCTCAATAGAATGTCGATAGTGTATCTGTGGAATAGTTTTTGATATTTGTTATGGACTTAAACAATAAGTTAAACATTATGATATTGTTTAAGACCATAACAAATGTCGAAAACTATTCCACTGATACACTATCGGCATTCTATTGAGACACCATTGAGAGTCCATTGGTGCATTTGTTTAGTAGAATCGGGCCCCAGGTGGGCCGTTTACTTGATTGCCAACTTTGTGACATATTTTTTTTTAATGATTTGCATTGATTGATATTATTTATTTTATATTTTTTGTCATTAGTCAAAAATAGTCTTATTTGACTATGTAAAGTTGTTAGCGGAACTCGCTCCTATTTGACAGTGAAGGTTATTCTAGGACACAAATGAAAATATTCTAGATATCTATAAAAGATATCACTGAAAGATACATTCAAATCAGTCTCATTCGATATTCTAGATCCAGACAGAAAATTTCATAGCGATGTTTTCTCAAAGAACTTATTATAATTACATATTCTGGGATCGAAGTATTCTATGAAATAAATCAAAGTGGAACATTGACGTCTGGTACTTGTTTAGAATTATGTTAATTTTATATTTATGAGATGAATTTTATATTACAACTAGCGAAACCAGCTCGACTTCGTGCGCGTGTATAGGTACTTAACGTGGTAACATCGGAAAACACTTTCTATTCGGATGCTGACGTCATACAAAAAACAACAAACCCTCCAAGTTTCAGGTCTCAACGATCAGCAGCGGTAGGCTTTCAATTCATTTCATTTATTTCAGTAAACAATTGTATACATTGTATTGAAAAATAAAATTTAAAATAAATAAATTCAATAATAATCCAGCACATACAATTAATAATTTTTTGAATTAAACATTATAAATAACTAATTACAAAATTAAAAATTACATATTTGAAGCTTTGCATTGATCCGTCAGTAAAACATTCAGAACAAACCTAATTAAACAAACAAAGAACTTAGTACCTACCTTGGTAATAGTAGAGACGTAGTAGAACAAAGAACGTCCACACTGCCGCTTTTCGCTGAACTTCGCGAGACTAGTGCCATGATTAGGCTGCAGGCAGCACATTGCGGACTTCACTAGCTCGTGCAAATCTGCATGACACTAAAAACCCCTTAAGGGAGACTTCATTTACAGAAGACTAAATTCGTTGCCCTTCTATCCCGCACTCCTGTTAGTAATTACCATGTGACATCTCAAGCTTGTATCAAGTCTGTTTACGCAGCAGTAAATTGCTCTGCGGAATGAGTTACATCTTAATATGTTAGCTGAAACACTTGAGATAATGATTACGGCTCGATTTGAAATGTGTATCTCACTGCGGATTTGTAAGGACGTTTATTTAAAGTAATATTTACATGACATTACATGTCCTTGATTGACACATGTACATAAGTGTCTAAGTGTCTATATACTATCACATTAATACAATCTTATATGACGACCTACGTGGCGTAATGGTTACCATGCAGGTCCGCCACCCTGGGTTCGAATCCCGGTCGGTCTCATCCCATGATGAAAAAAGAAATTTTTCTGATTGGCTTGAGTCTTGTTTATCTATATTATGTATTTGTTATAAAATATAATCGTTGAGTTAGTATCCCATACATAAGACAAGTCTCGAAATTACTTGAAAATGCACGCACAGCCACTTCACATTATTACAAGTAGATTTTACTTTATCGCCAGAGACTATTCGAATCATTTTGTGTGAAACAACAGGACTTCTCTTTTAAAAGAAATAAATGTTTCTCTTGACTCCTCTCCTCAAACTCAGGCAACCTGCCGTTGAGTTGAAGCTCTAATCCATTTCTTACTAATTCCCGTGAAAGGGTATATAAAGCTAAAATTCATCGAGTGATCATCAAATACAATCAAGTTACGAATCCAAAATTTCAAAAACGTCGATACTCGGATCACTATTCGGTTGGATTTAATATTGTATCAGACATAATACCTCAAACCAAAATTAGACTACCATTTCATCAATCAGTAAACACAGTTTAATCGTAGTTAACAAACGTACTACAAATTCGGCAAATACCAAACGAACGTGGCATTCACATCATAATGGAATATTTGGAGTACGAGATAGCGTGTATAAATTTTCATGCAAGTTATGTAACAACAAGTACTTCTCGAGTATACCCACATGTATATTTTATCATCATCATCAGTCTAAGAGAGTCTCTCATCAGTTTTAAGAGAGGTAGGGCACAGCGGAAAATCTGCTCAAATCGGAGCAGCCCGTCTGGGGAAGGACCTCCACCTTACAGAAGATCGTAGCCAAATAGCATTGGTCTCGGCCATGTTGTGTTCCTACGGTGAGTAAGGTCTCCAGAGCTCCAGTTAGGGGGATTGGGAGGGTCGGCAACGCGCGAGTGATACCCCCGGTATTGCAAGCGTCTATAGGCTACGGTGACGGCTTACCATCAGGCCGACCGTATGCTTGATTTCCACCTTTGTGGTAAAAAAAAAGTCTATATCTACCACTGCTGGATATAGCTCTTTCCTCTAATAATTCTCCGCTTTCGCCCTAAGTATATTCTATATTTACGCATGGGAAACAATATTCATTCTTCAAGATGAATTTTAACTTTTTTGTTCTTTTTAATATTTTTTTTAGATTTATTCCCTTATAATAGAAAACTCTTCAGTTTTAATTTAATTATGGAATGCTTAAACGCTATCTAATCTCAGAAATTACTGGATCAAATTAGTGTTAGATAACATGAGAAGAGCCAAACATCACGCTATGCAGACGAAAATTGCCTATTAGAAAAGTAAAATATAAATTGTAAGTTACTTGCCATGCCACACTTGTCACAAATCGTTAAATGTAAATAGAGCTTTCAATCGTTAAGCAAACGTAGCCAAATGACGTCGAATTAATCATTCGATTTATCCGTCCGCCGACTGCAATGGAAAACAATTATGTTTGCGGATTGCATTGATTGCAATGATTAGCTTTGCGGTGAATACCGAACTGCCTCTGTTGACATAAAGACAGTCTCTCAGAGAGGTTAACAGATTTACATAATATTATATTACATTCACGTATATGTAAATTACATACATATTAAATTAATTAACATAGATTTATAGATTAGTCCGTGGATCGCCTGTGCCACAATTATTAGCTGACCTGAGCTCATCATAAAAATAGTTAGCCCTTATATTATAGTCAGGCTACCTTTTATCACGGGATAAAAATATTCGCACGGAAAAAAAATATACTTACGCAACATTTAATAAAAAAAAATAAAATTAAACATTTATTATTAATTCAATTCTATTATCCATAATTTAAGAAGAAAAAAAAAACGACTTTTCTATGTACTATTCCGTTGAAATTCTTCTAAAAGATAGTGTTTGTAGGCAATCGTAAGGGAGAGTGGGCAAAACAAATGGCTCGTATCTAATGAGCCCGCCCAATTTTCCGCTACATGCAAGCCTAGGATAACGCCAAACACCCTTTCTGTGGTTTCAACCGTTTTTATTTCACCCTCAGTTTTACCTTACACGATGTACGTGCTTTGAAATATAGTTCTACGTATTTTCAATTGTAGTAGTTTAGAACACCAAAGGAACAATATATTATGTACAGCTTATTACATAGCATAAATGTAGCGTATTTGTATTGTGTACTTCACAAACTTACTGTGAATTCTGCGTTATTGAACATTAATATGAACTGCCATAATGAATTTATTATATTTTTGTAACATTATTAGAAACCTATTATTAGCTATGTAACATGAAAATGTAATATATTATTGTACGCTGCTGATTTCATAAATAAAAAAAATAAAAAAAACTGAGAACATAAATAATTTATTTTAAATACAAGTATTTTTAAGAGATAACGTTTGTGAAGTTCTAGTAATTTCTGTATCACCTGAACCGGTTTTGGTCATCATGCAAAACACAACTGAAACGCGGTTGAATGCAGTGAGTTAAAAAATAGTTTGACAAGTGATTGAAACGTAATTGAAACACTGTGAAACGTTTACGTTTGTACGGAAACGCGGTAATGAAACCAGCTGAATCTAAACTGATCAATCTAGATAAGTTTGGAAAACACGATTGGCAATTTGGCAGTGAGGTCTAAATAGTTCGCACATTTTCTGACATTTATCGTTTCAGTTATGTAATGCCTTGGTGCGAGCCATACGAAAAGCTTTCCGTATGGCCGACCTGACCATAGTTAATGGGGATTAAAGAATTTAATTTAATATTTTAAAGTGTCGCAATAAATATCATTAATTTTCACCTAACTGTCACTAAGTAATAGTTTTAGAAGATTTCTATAAAATGATATTTGAATATGTCTTAATTCTTAATGGATGTCTCGTAAACTGACAGAAAGACAATTTATCAGTTCTTCAGCACTGCAAGTTTCACTGTAGTTTTTATAACAAGACAATAATTTTATGCAAAAATACTCTTGAATTAAAGAACTAATCCAAGAAACTTGAATAAAATGATAAATTATCAGTGACTTGGTCTAAAATATTATAAAGACGCTATTTCACAAGCACAAAAGCTAATATTTATAAGGCTGTATACCTTATATACACCTATATAGGTATATCTTTTTAAACTTTTAATAGGAACTATGTTTTTTGCGTGTTATTGACATGCAAAAGTCATGTTAATCGACTTGTAAAATTTTTTTTTAATCGACTGTCGCGCGCTTTAGATGTTTCTATTATATTAACTTAAGTTTGCATTGGTGTTCTTGCACTATTTCTTTTACTAGTAGTCATTTTAATTTTGTTTCCAAAATGGTAGCTTCTATTATAGTATTTATATACGCACTTATGTCATTATTATTGTATGTTTACTTAATTAGAGAAAGTCAGAGACCATTGACAGCCTATTCTCTCAATATAAACGATTTCATTTCATTCGTATAAGGCCCGTTGGTACCAAGGTTTACTGTCCTATAATAAATAAGCAATATGCAACCAACCAAACGTAAATACCGCATAGCCCCTACGTGTAGTTCTCACTTATGATTGCTATTAACTCGTTTTCTAGAAATTTTATGAAACAGATCGACTGATGTCACAAACAATAGATGCAGAGTTACTTGCCATTCATGCAATAGAAATTAGTCATATAGAGTCAAAATTGCGATTCGAATTCGATTTTAAAACTGAATAAGTTGAAAAGAAAACTAACTAAGCAAGAAATCATATTCTAACTAACTCTATCTATTTGTCAATCAAGAATATTCAAAAGTGTTTTTTTCTTTGCACACCTGTCACATTTACATTTTCTGCCCTGCGAATTCACATTGCGTTGATTCGCTGTTTTGTACGAAAATAAGCCAGAGAAAACATAATAAAATAATAATCCTCTTTTTGTGTGAAAGAGTAACAAACATCTCCATATCCATACAAACTCGCATTTATAATATTAGTGAGATAAGTAAGTTTCCATCGAACCATTAGTAGTGGTGGCGTATGCATTGTCATCTCGATTCGCTCTCCATTACGAGTGTTTGAGAGCTCGGAGTGACCACGCTTTGTTTGTCTGAATACTGACTTTATTTCACAAAGCTCGTAATATTACTTTTTTAACCGTTATTCAATGAAGTGGGTCGGCTACGCTTTTGTTTAATAATACAGTTTTATTAACATTCGTTGAGGGTTATGCTTGACTTAATAAATCTTCGACAGTGTATTGTTTTTATGGAATTCATATTTTTAGAGGTGCATTTATGGCCAGGCTAGTTTTGGCTTAGCACTTCGCAGCAAGCGGCCGCCGCCGGCGCGCGGCGGCGGGATCGGCGAGTCGAGGTGTGTGGTCCGCGCAGCTCCGTCATGTATGGCATCACATTGGGTAGTGCGTACACTTGTTCCTTCTCTGCGCTCCGCCAAAATTTAATGATTCTTCTATTATACGATGGTCCACTTTGGGGCAGAGCGCAGAAGGCGTAGATAGCGTGCAGTGACGTCGTGTGAACAGTGTGAATCGTGTGACAGACCATCGTAAAGAAGAACAAATAATCTCTGCCTAAAATAATTGCCTAATTTGATAATCCCAGGGGGAGTCGGTACAGTCAGGTGCAAGTGGAGCTGTACACATGCACTACAATTTTGGTACCGTATGTACAAAGCCCGATATGTAAAGGTTGACATGCTCTTGACTGTACAAAGAAGATATTCTGACAGTGTTTCTACTATAATAATATAATAAATAGCAGTTACCCGCGGCTTCGCCCGCGTAAAATTTAGCCTGTGTTCGCTCTGTACCCCTGACTACATAAACATGACGACAAGAAAACGGCTAATTATTACAGCATATCTTAAGTTATGATCCAATATTGTTACAAAACAGAAGGAAAGTTTAATCGAGGAAAGCCCGTTTAACAAAAGTGTACAAATCTGAGCCAAGCTCACGAGCCAAGTTCTCCTACAAGCTGTTTTCACTTCGTAATTTATTTTACATTAGCTCTAGCGAACGATATAATTTTAATTTTAAATTCTTATACTAATATTATAAAGGCGAAAGTTAAGTGTATGTTTGTTGCATCTTCACGCTCAAATGGCTGGCTCAATATTTATGATATTTGGTATGTATGTGGCTGATATCCTGGATTAACACATAGGGTACTTTTTATCCCGAAAAGTACGCGATTCCCGTAGGATTTCATCAAAAGTCTGATATAGATGGCGCCACTGGGCATAAATAAATACACGCAAACAAAGTTGCGCGGGTTTTACTAGTTTATTATAAACTGTTGTCTTGTGTAGTAACATGATGTATTTCTGAATTTTATTCGTTTAAACTAAGACTTCGTGGTGCGTTGGTGACTCTACTTTTGGTACAAGAGGCCGTAGGTTCAATCGCTGAATGCAAACTAGTGTTGGCATTTGTGTTTGTGTGGAGTCTGGCTGTTTGCTATTATTTTTACAATACCCATTGTGGCGACACCTATCGCCATACAGAAGAACTACAGAGTGAAGAAAATGTTCACAATGCGAACACATGACGGCGCCACTTAGAATCCTGAATCACGCTATCGAAGTTTCTACGATATATATATATATATATATATATATATATATATATATATATATATATATATATATACACAACCTCCGACACATACATTGTCTGAGCCGCGGTTCCCCAAGAATAACACCTAGCCTGGCCGGAAGATCTTCCCTTTGTGGCGGTCGAGCACATCGCCATCGCTCCCGCTACACCCGTTGTCTGGTTCACATAAGGCAGGTTAAGCCTACGTTACTTTGGGACCAGGTCACCAGGTAGGGGCTGTGTATTCTATCTATAAGCTATTCAGCCAGTTACTGAGTCGCATTTTAATTTTAATTCCACATTAAGTCTCATGCTGTACAGGGTGACTTTTCAAGGGGTTGCCATTTTTTGAGGAAATAACTACTAAGAAGTTACTAAGAATCAGGAGCTTAATTGATAGATTTTTATTTTATTATTTTGCGTATTTTAGTAGGGCAAGCCCGGCTTGTTGGCTTAATAAAGCCGCCACTGTTTTCAAGTTAATGTTTTTCAAAAAATACTACGAATAAATATAATTATGATAAAGTCATATTTTTATATTGTTTTAGAGCATATTTTTTTTAAAATGGCAACCCCATGAAAAGTTACCCTGTATATTTTTTATTCTTTAGTTGAAAAGTGATATACATAATATTATTTAATGTGCCAAGATAATGTGTCATGAATTTTTTAATGATTTTGAGCAATTCATCGTTAGTATAGGTAATTTGATTGGAACTTGGCTAATTTTGTACATTAACAATTATGAAGCAAACTTCAAGTAATAAAGAAACTGCTGATCACGTGTCACAAGTCAAAAACACACTTCTGTAAAATTTTAACTTGTTAATTTTGAACCGTTCAGTTAACCTAACTTCAGTACATTGTTACCACATTGTTACTTCAAAATGTGCACAACTTTAACGAAAGACTTTAAAACGAGTTAACTGAAATAGGTTTTGGTTTGCGGAGATGAGTGTAAATTGATTGGGCAAGTCTGTTTATAGCAACAGATTGTTAAGTTAAACTCATTTCGAGTAATTAAGTATTTGTATTGTTTCGTATTTTATAAGCCGTTTTGTTTGTATTATTTTATTACAAATTATCTACATTGTTTAAAATTTTGAAAGGATTTTTTTATAGTTGTAATACAATTCTTTTTGTATGTCCCAATGAGAAACCAAACCAAATTTAGCCAATGGCCATTAAGCAGACTCAATGCCGGGAAGCTAGGAGGAAATTGGTCCAGTCAGGGCATGACAGTCACGCACGAACCCAGTCATGAGAGAACGACGTAGAAGAATGAGAAAGAAGAAAAAAAAACATTTATTCGGTAATAACAACAAAATCTTAAGATATAGATAAGCAGGTATGTACAACATAAGACGAGGCAATACAGGGCAAAGGCCTTCCCAAACATCTCAAAATTTTCTGAGAAAAAAACCTTCAGTGTACTGTATGACTTTTCATCATGTACAATCACGTGCAACTGTGTTATGAAGAGTTGTCATACTGACACATTTCAATGGTTGCCACTAACAACCTCGACGCACGAGCGGCTAGATTTTACGTTTCAGAGACTTCATATTTTTAAAATACTTGCAGTACCCCGTGTCTTTGATGGAAAGAAAATATTCGGGTTGAAAAATATCAATATTCTTTGATACAACTAACAACTAATTCATATTCCCCTGGTTTGTATAGAAGATTGTCACTTTGTTTGCGTGTATCTTTCCCGTAGGAATTTCGGAAAATTCTTATTTTGTAGGTATTATTGTTCCTTTTGAATCATTCTATCTATTGCCGAAAACTTCAAATATATTGAGTAGTTTAGAAGATCTAAGAGAACAAACGGATGCGACTTTATTTTACACTAACGGCGACCTCCGTGGCGTAATGGTTACCACGCCAGACCACCACCCAGGAGGTCCCGGGTGCGATCCCCGGTCGGGCCATGATGAAAAAATGAACATTTCCTGATTGGCCTCGGGTCTTGGATGTTTATCTATATATATATTTGTTATAAAATATAATATCGTTGAGTTAGTATCCCATAACACAAGTTTCGAACATACTTTGTGACTAGCTCTGGCTTTGTGATAATATGTCCCTCTTCATATATATTTATTTATTTAATTAGTTTAAATAAATAAATAAATATATAGGGACAATTTTAACAGATTGAGCTAACCCCAAGGTAAGTTTGAAACTTGTGTTATGGGATATATTTTGTAACAAAATACATATATAGATAAACATCCAAGATCCAGGCCAATCAGAAAAAGATCGTTTTTCATCATGACCTGACCGGGATTCGAACCCGGGAGGCCGGAAGTGGAGATCGGCATGGTAACCATTACTTACGCCACGGAGGGTCGTCATAAGTATGTAAAGATGAGCGTCGTGTACGTTGAATTTGAAACTTCCAGCCTTTCTCTCGTAATTCGTGGACTTTTTACGCTACAGACTCGATCGCACAGAATGTATGTCGTCCGCGTTGCCCATAATGGGCTATAAATTGTTTCCAATTCTAAAGTAATTTAATCTATCTCGAAATTCACTTTTCCATAGTCCACAATCCATTCGCCGCACACTTAACTAATTTAGTTAACTGGAAATAGTTGAAGTGCATAAGTCTGAGTCGGGTTCATTCAATGGTCGCTACAAATATTTGTGGAGAGGATTTCCTTCAGTCCAGAGGTCGCTCGCAATAATACAATGGAAATCATTTTATTTTTATAACTGCTTTTACTTGTACTTAAGATGTATACTGTCTTGTAAGTTTGTTGATTGAGTTGAAAACTATTTTATAATTTTGAAAATGATTGCCTGTTAAATGACATTATAAAAATAATATTATTCAGAGAGTCTGCCTCAGCAAGCCCGTTATCTAGTAGTTAATATTATTTCAGTTTTATTCAGTATGTGATATAAAATATTAGATAAATAAGCTAACTACCCTAAAAAGCCACCATTTTGGAAACAAAGCAAAATTACCACTGGGAAAATGGCCAATTTTGTGTTCGGGACTTTCAGGACTTTGTTTTACTAGTAAAATAATATTGTGGTCCTTTATTGCATTTAATACTACGTGATGTCATCCGTCATAAATTTAAAGCTATATTGATCTCTTTTATCAATATAGCTCCGTGGCGACCTCCGTGGCGTAATGGTTACCACGCCAGACCGCCACCCAGGAGGTCCCGGGTTCGATCCCCGGTCGGGTCATGATGAAAAAAGAACTTTTTCTGATTGGCCTCGGGTCTTGGATGTTTATCTATATTTGTATTTGTTATAAAATATAATATCATTGAGTTAGTATCCCATAACACAAGTTTCGAACTTACTTTGGGGCTGCTCAATCTGTATGAATTGTTCCTATATATATATTTATTTTTAATTTATTTTTATAGGTTAGAAAAAAATTGTAGTAGCAATAGCGGTAATTGTGTAGCCAATCATTAATTGACTGTCGCCGCAAACCGGCCAGGCCCTGGGGTCAGCTACAAGGATAAATGCACAACAGTTTCAAACCACATCAGTAACGTCAGAAAAAAGGTTTTCTTTACGTAGTTTTTTTGGTAAAAAAGAAATATGAGATTGATCGCAAAATTTGACTTTCTAGAAATATAGACAGAAATTTTGCGTTTTTAATTCTGGAGCGTTGCAAAATGGAGGTCTTGTATATTCAATAAAAATGAAATTAATGGTCAAATTATTAATGCCACCAGTGAAGTGTCTGAAAAGATTTGCCAAGAAAAAAATGTTAAAATAAAATAAAACAATAATTAAAATGTACAAAGATTAATATATATTATATTAAAAAAAAAGATATAGATAGTTCGATTTATTTTAAAAGTATGCGCGGAAATGTAAGAACTCTACGTTACAGCCTGCTGTAGACTGCAAGTAACACTCTACTAGTTACTTTGTATTGTATCTCTATAAAAGAGATTCCAAACCGCAGCGTCACGTCTTAGAATCGGACCTATATTTTAACAGATAAAACTTCTTGACGAAACTTAGTTGTAGCACAAGTTTCACATTTACATTCTTTCAATTTTCAACCCCCGACACAAAAAGGAGGTGTTAATACTAATTTCTTTGTGTTTTTGCTATCTGTACCTCACTTACTTCTACATTAGTGTTCCGCTGCGTCAGTGTCCCATTCTTATTTGTCCAGGGACCTGGCAAATGATGACAATCTCTTCTGATACTGCACCAATTTGTAAGTCACGTCTCAAATGCGTATATACATATTAATACGCATTTATACTAACTTCTGTATGCCTCGACACTTTTCTTAGATTAGATCACACTTTTAGTTTTCATATTATATTTTTTATCTATGGTATTCCACGTATTATCTTTATTCAGACAGTGCTACAATGCTATTTATGAACGTGGCCGAAATTGGAACTACAACTCCCGTTCATATTGTATGTCACTTTTCGACAGTTCGCCTTTGGTAAAATGTATGAAAATATGCAACAGTAACAAACGTCACTCACGTTTATAAATATCATTGTTGTAGCAGTGTCAAGAAGCTTATATGAGCATATTGATTTTGTATTGTCAAAACATTAATATGAATTGAATGACAAAAAAGGCCGTAAAGTGCGTTTCTTTCCCCATTTCTTTTCCAAGTGGTCATTTTGCTTTGTTTCCTTGAGAACGTACCAATGAAGACCTACTCTCTGATAAATGATTTTATTTTGTTTTCTTTATCTCTATTAATTGTTTTTCCTCTCTATTACAAGTTTACAATACAACAATTTATTTAATTATTCATACATTGACCACGTAGCAAAATTGCATGTGGATAAAGTGCTCGCAATGAAAATTGCCAACCTAATTAACAGTATAAATACGGTGATTGCGCCGGGTTTATTTGATGCCTCGAATTGTAATGGTGACATATTAATTTGGTATAAAGTTAGACAGGTATTTTAATTACCGTGGTGTCAATCATATTAATCTTTTTCTACATATAAATATTCCTGTTACCTGCGGTGGATTTAGTTTAAAATGTATAGGCCATCCAAGGCAGGGTAGGGTGGCCTGTTATTTGGGGCGGCCAAGCATGGTGAAAAATTCTAGGTTTTAGGCAAAAAATACTCGTTTGCTGGCCATGGTTTGTCGACCTGGTGAAATACGGCCTATTTAAACAAAGTTATAAGTGTTAATTTGAATATTGTTACGAAATAATTGGAACTTAAAATTTAATTAATAAATTTAACCTTTTCCCACCGATTAATCCCCTTAAAAAGGAAATGCCATCAGTCAGGGCGTTCTTTCATCTGTGTTTATTTTAAGTACCTTTTCTGAGGGCCTGTTCTCACAAATAAATAATGGCTGAGTGCCCAAACGTCCTCTCGGCCTCCCTAAACACGTATTGTTTGCGCAGAGTTTTGCCAAAAATCCCTTGTCTTTTGAGCCGAAATATAGTAGGTATTATATTACCTATATTAGTAAAATCGTTTCATAATCTATATTGACTATGCGATGAAACAATAGAAAGAGAAACATTCATTCAGTACAGCACATGAGACACAGGATAATCAATGGCACAATTGATAGTGACTCTACTGGACTTTACAATTGCTAGCGGACGCGAATTATGATATACACGTTACAACCATTTTGTTTTCGCCCTTCCTCTCCTAAAGTCACTCTAGTCTAGATCAATGTGTAAACGCCCGCTGGGGAAACCCTACTCAGTTTAGCAGTGAGAGCCTTCTCCGCAATTGCCCGGTGGCGTAGCAAAAGACCGCTCTGCAGGTCTGGCTACTTTGTCCATTCAAGAAAAAAGCTTTTAGGCAGACGCTGTGTAAATCTCAAGCAGTGAGACGCTGCTGCTTCCACAATTAACCCTGCAATATGCAATGCAAAATGCAATATGCGGTCCAATAAAAAATAAATATTTGGGTGCATGACGGCCCAAACCTTTAAATTTGGAAAGTATTTAAAAAGAAAAATTTCACCTCTTTCTGGATTCTAAAAATCCTTTTAAATTTTCTTTATGGCTTTGTATTTCTGTAGATCATCAGGTCATTAGGTATTATGACATTAGTCGTCGGCGTCGAAGCTTTTCGTAGCCTCCGATCTACATGTAAACTTCATCAAAAAATACAGGTGTTCAGATACTTTCTTGGACGTACTGTCAGACTATTTGAGCTGTCATATAAAAATAATGTTTACAAAAAAAATACAGGTTCATTGAAGCTGAAGAATAAATCCGTTAGAATGTGACAACAGTGTCGGGCACAACAAACGAATTCTCGACTTTCCATTGTGCTATTAAAACTATGGGCGAGATTTACGTTTCTTTGTGAGACGATCACGCGTGTATTTCTTCTAAGAATTTTCATAGCATTCCCTGCAAATCGGATTTTTCTTTCATGTAATCGGACGTACAGGGCGCGCCATATTCAGTGACAAGTCGACCCCCAAGAGACGGAGGGAGATAAGAAATTTAGAGTAAGTTAGAACTAGCATTAGAGCGAATTACTGCTTACTGCTACTCGATAGAATTGTTACACTACGATACATTGAAAGAAAAAAATATTTACAATAAACAAATAAAAATTTCAAACCTTACTAATTTAATTAATAATGTAACCTTTCTGATTCTTTGTTAGTTAAGAGACAGTTGCGTTTTTCTTCAGCGACCTCATGGAGAATCACGACCTATTTAAAAAAAAAAAAATTGTTTATTTTTTTAATAAATAATAGAAATATTGTAAAAGAAAAAAATAAATTCTGCGCCAAGCTTTCTTGGTTTTATTTTAATAAAGGTTAATTCTCGTCAATTTTATAATACATATTGATATCACATTATTTCTAAAAATCCACTTGAATAACAAAAGAACAAAAAACGCATCTGACATAAAGTATAGGTGTAGTGCTACTGTGGTATTTATGAACGTGGCCGAAATTGGAACTACAACTGTCAAAAAGTGACGTACAATGTGAACGGGATCACATTGTACGTCACTTTTTGACAGTTCGCCTTTGACAAAATATATGAAAATATGCCACAGTAACGCCCTCCTACAAACGTCACTCACGTTCATAGACATCCTTGTACATCTGTAGGTTCAATTTAAGCTAGTTCTAATCAATTAAAACAGTTTTATCATGTCCATGACAGTCCCAAATCTATGTACAAGGGATTTTTCTATTGTACGCGAATCCTTTTGTGTCTTTGAAAGCGTTGTCTTAAGCTGTTATACCACCAAACGTTTATTACATAGTAGGAAGGAACGAATCAAATTCAAATATTGGTTCGGTTTGATGGGTAAGAAAATTTTCTTGGGGAAATCGTAACACTAAATTCAAGTATTTATTGTCGAACCCTCGCTTTTTATGTGCGCTGTTTTGCATTTACATTGTTTAAAAGTGACCCAATTTTTATAAGTGTACGCGTATCATCTACTAGCGCGAGGCGGCAAGCGGTAAGAACAAAATGTACTAAAATATGAATGACGCTACGAGGAGACGCCGAACTAGGCGGCGCGGCAACCCTAGCGATTTTGGGGAGCGCGTAGTACAGGGCGCGGAAAGGTAACAAAATGTACGAATGCGATGCCCCATTGTTTCAGAGACTCGTCCTATTTAGTCAGAATGTATCATAAATACTCTATTTTGAAAACAAAGAAAAATTATCTCTGCCAAAAGATGACAAATAAACCTATTTAGGAGGTCATTAGAAACTCAATCATTATCATCATCATTTCAGCCACAAGAAGGCCACTGCTGGATATAGGCCTCCAATGCGACCTGCTGGCAGCGGCCTGCATCCAGCGGCTTCCTGCGACTTTCCGTAGGTCGTTTGACCACCTTGTAGGGCGGGAGTTCTACGCTGCCCTTTCCGGTACGTGGTCGCCATTCCAGAATCCATTTGCCCCCTTCGGCCATCGGTTCTGCGCGCTATGTGCCCTGCCCACTGCCACTTCAGCTTGCTGATCCGTTTGGCTATGTCGGTTACATTGGTTCTGCTACGGATCTCCTCATTCCTGATTCTATCTCGTAGAGAAACTTGGCTTGGCTCGCTGAGTGACCGTGAGCCTTCTTAAGAGGCACATAGTGAGGGACCACGTCTCGGATCCATAGGTCAACATTGGTAACACACATTGCTTGAAAGTTCTTCGTCGAAAGAAAGAAGAAAGACCGCGGCGCAATACCTGTGCAGAAACTCGACAAAATTTCACTTCTAATTGAATCGAGCGAATACTCAGTGACATAGATTGAACAAGCAGAACAGTTGGCGGGTTCTCTAAGAGGTGACCGGACAAGTTAGTCAGTTCTTGTCGTCTAGTGCATTTCACGCTTTGAAATACACTGCAAAGCTGTTCAATGAACTAAGTTTTAACTGTATTAAGACATTGTAATCTTGCTTTTGTAATTGTTATTTAGCTTTGAACTATCTTAGTTCAAATTAAGTTGTTACATTTCAAGAGTCATAGTTAATAACTTTGTTTATGTCTGCCACCGGTTACTTCTGTGATATGAACACGACTGTATTTTGACTTTGAAACGATTGCTGTCCAGCACCCGCCCATTACTAATTGATCGCTTGACGGCCAACTGATAGAAGGATCGTCTTTTCTGCTTAGTACACGATACTGTGAATCATCAACTAAACCGGGGAAGTAACATTTCTTTCACAGACTATCGGCTTAAAGTACCAATACAGTGAGAGATCTAAAAGCCTATTCTCCTTTTCTATCTTATCTCACCATCCTTGACAACGAATCCTTCCTGGACAACGCATTTAGCGCCCCATGTTGTTGATGTTCATAGACGGCAGTTACCACTTTCCGTCAGATAGCCGACTTGCTTACCTTCCGAATGACATAAAATATTTCTCTTCCTTCAAATAAAACCCTGAAACTGAAGGGAAAGATTTAGTAAGATTTGTGTTGATTCACTATCGTTACTGTTCGCGGACAGACGACTCAAAGATTCTTATCCTTTAGCTTAAAGGATGAAGGTAAATCGAATAAGATATATTAGATCTCATGATAATCTTAAATACGTATATTGTATTAACTTTAACATGAAATTCAATATTCTTATATAAATTCCTTTTGATTATTATTTTTTCTTTTTGTGCTTCGGAGGGCATGTTAAGCCGTCGGTTCCGGCTGATGTCGATAGATGGCAGACATGGCTGACACGAAACACGAGGCAAACGATGCACGAGGCAGATGAGGTACGAGGCAGACGTAGCACGAGACACGAGACAGAACTTTTTTAAACCCATCAAAATCTAACCAGATCTAGTCGAGAGAGATTTAAATTTTGCAGTCTGCCAAATGGTTTTAGGCAATGGTTATCCACTTTTTTTCGTCACAAATCACTGATAAAATATTGTTTGTATGTAACGAAATTCAAAGTAATAAATCTCCATAAAAATCCGCGATAAAGGAAATGAAAATTTACTGTATACGTTACTGAATTCAAATGTAAACGAATCGAATATGAAACTGTTTCGATTGAAAGTCTCGTTCTGGCGCAATATCAAACGATACGTTATTTTATACATTTCGGTTCAAATTGCGTTGGCAATAGACATTTTTAAATAAATAAAGGAGGTGATACAATTCCTCTAGTTCAAAAACTTACAATAAGCGGGGCAACCATGAAAGGAAATTCCGAAAATACGGACTGATGTTTTGAACCTAATTACTAGTAATGTCTTTTTTGACGTGACTATGTGTTTCGTTGTTTCGGATGGACACTTTCATGGTAGCCCCGAAGATTTTAATATGAACGCCTACAAACCTACATGAGCAAAAATAAGTGTTAGCTATACCCGATAGAGAGATAGTGATAGTTTAGAATAGTATTTATAAATATCCTCCAAAATCTGAAATACAATTTTTTTACACCAGAACCTGGTTTTTTTGGATCACCTCTTATAATGATATATCAACATACATTTCACACTGCTGAAGCATGGGGTTTATCTCAATCGAAGGTGTAAAGAAAATTACTTTGATACCTCGGTTCGACCTGCAAAGACATACAAGTCAATGGATAAGGTTTGCAGGATTGAAGTTCGAAAGAGACTCCACTCTAAAGTCCATAGGGGAGGCCTATGGACTTTAGATTTATATTCCTAGGCCTATTTCAGCCCCGGCGGGGTTGCGGAAGTATCACCAGTGCCCGCGACCCCGCCACGTGAAGGCGGAGAAGGTGGCAGAAAAAAAAAAAAAAAAGGCCTATTTCAGCCGTGGACTAGTATAGGCTAAAAAGATGATGATGGTGATTGTATGGTGCTCAATCTAAGATGCTAATATGCTACTTAACTAAACATATTTGAGCAAGTGCTAAGTTTCTTGCCAGTTATTCTTGGTACAAATCTGCCATCTGAACTGGTGGTAGGGAAAAATTGTGACGATACGTTCGAGCTTGAAAGGCCTATTTAATTTGAATATAAACTGTCTTTGATTTTATAAAATTAGTTGTTTTACTAACAAAACTCATACTTTCTGTGCATATTTTATAACTACTGTACTGTGCGATAAAGTATAGTAAAAAGTCAAGAGAAAAAATAATTCACCACTCGTGGTAAAATTGGTTTGCCATACGTGTCCAATCGTCTAAAATGCATCTGAACGCAACTATTAATTGACCCATTGGGTTTTAGGTAGACGAATCAATCAGCATTCAGGAGACTTTTTTGGTACACATCTGCACCAAACTCGATTCGAGTCTGTATTCCATAGGATTAATTTAGATACGTGCGAATTGAGAGTAGGACTTTGTATACGAGTAGAGGTGAACTAATTTGTACTTCTTTATATGTATATACGTCTATTTCGTCATTCAATCCCGATAATACGAAAGGGAATTTAAAGTAGCTGCCATTTAAAAAGAGTACCTACTTAATAAAGAAGAGATAGATGGAAAGGTTAGGGCGTTTTTCCACTACTCCGGCATCCGATATCCGATGTAGAAATTCATACTTTAGACATAAAATCGGATGCCGGAGTAGTGGAAAAACGCCCTTACGGTACGGCCCTTGGCCCTTCTTGTAAAAAGATAGTATTTTCTTTTTCAAAAATAACGTAGGAATATTATGAAATAGACATGAATTGATTTTATTGCAATAAACACAACATTATGTTGCCACAATAAGTTAAACAACAACAACAACAACAACAAGTTAATTCAAACACAATAGTCGAATTTCACTAAAATTCCTTAATTTATTTAATTTTCACTTAGAAAATTGTGCAAAGTAAACTCGAGAGCAATGAAGCCGGGTCACTTAAAAAAACTTATAGGTTTCTTTAGAAGATTTATAGGTTTCTTTAGGTGACCCGCATTCATTGCTCTCGAGTGTATATTGGAATGGATGATTTTTTATGCTGCACCCCTTATTACCGATTAAGATGTCTCAAAGTTAAACTGGGAGACAATGCTTTAGCATTAAGTTCGCCTTTTGTATACACATTATGTATTGTGTGCAATAAAGTTTAAATAAATAAATAAAAAATACCTACTTATCTGGTTTTTTCGCAATTTCATTTAGGTACAGGTCGTATCAAATATCGGACGAGTCGTAAAAACGTAGCTAAATGTAATAAATATTTAACTATTCGCAAACGACTAATGAAAATTGACGACGAATAGTTGAAAAGTTATAGCGTATGTAAATTGTATCCTCAATCATTTGCTAGTAACGAGCAAATAAATGGATAACAAACATAAAATTTGCTATAAACCAATAGTGAATGTTGTTGTCTGCATTTTGATTTTATAGTCTTTTTCTAAAACGATCTTTCAAGTATGATTTATGTAACCATTTTCTTTTTTTACTGGAATGCATTACGCATACGTTTAGCCGATCTATAATGTCTGATTTTCCCTGTCAGTCAGAGACTGAAATCAAAAGGTGTTTCTCACACACCATTATGTCAACGAAGCGGGAGCCGCCGCATTCTTCCGATTATCTTAAGGACACTCCATAGCTCAGATGCCTTCACGAGATTATTATTATAAATCCTTTCTTTTTCAAGTCAGGAAGATGCATTGCTGCATGTCCAGCTGCTACCTATTACCGTAGCCGATATCTGGTAGCATCCGGCCGGTAGCGTAGCAGTCCGTAGAGTATCGGCGGGGTTGTGTCCACGTACGAAAATTTTTGAAAGAAATGTGATTTTTTTCAGAAATGGTAGCGACGGGAGTCAGTAAGAAAGTAAGGGGCATACTGACTTGAAACCTGACTGTCCACCCACCACCACACTTTCCACCGCGTGTAGTAGGGGTGCGGGAACTATTTTATTATAACTTCCTCTGCCCTACCGGAGGTTACATGCCCTAAAGTAACCTTATTTCCATCATGCACAAGTCTCAGAAGTTTGAACAACCAAGTTTGTCGGTTTAGACCACAGTTTCATTAGCTTACTACGAATATTCTACATTCGCGTAATTCTATTGGGAACTAAATAACTTAATAATACTGTTTTCATCATATTGCACCGCTATCATGGTTAGTACTCTATAAAGAGAGATGCACGAAATAAGAGAGATGCACGAATTAAGCGCTTTTATGGCTTGATTTTCATACATTTCTTTTGAACTCGACGTATTAAGAGCAACGACGACGGAGACGCTTGTAGACGCAATGTATTGGATTATTCCTTCACGCCTCGACTTTACAGCTGATCGTTATGTAATTTTGTGCCTAAACGTATTGTCTGTCACCGGTATAGAAAAGGAGATAGGCTACTTTTTAATCCGTTTAATAAAATAATTGTCCAAACATTGCGTCCACTCGAGCAGCTCGATGGCGTCGTGTCGTTGTGTGTTGCACTCAACACTCATACAAAATTTAAAATGATCGAAGATTCGAGATTGAGATTAGATTTGAACTGTCGTATTAGGAGAATAGACCCATGTACATTACAACGTAAGGTATGCTTAAATGTTTAAATAAAGGCACAGAGTTCATAATAGTACTAACATAAAGGTTTATTAACACGTTTTACAGTATGTACTTAAAAAGTCTGTTAAATAGTAAAGTAAATAAAACAGAAGAGAGCACGAACACAAATCAAAATATTCCACCAAATTATATTATTGTTCAGCCATAATGGCTTTTAGATTCTGGGGGGTTACCATCATCTTTTACCTAACTACTCACGTTTTGAATTGGTTCCGTTTAGGTACCTAAACGTAATCGCATTATTTCGTACCACCATCTCTCATAAACAGGATCTCATTTCGTCGGATGAGCAAATGAAAATTGTCGCTGATTAGTTGCAGCGGTGCGTTCAAAACAAACCATAATTCGTTTTGGTCATTACCGGTTTTTTAAAACAACTTAATTTTATTATTTATCTATTTTAAAATTGTTTAAGATGTATATTAATCTATATTCAAACGAAAAACACAGATTTTTTATAGATTATAGATAGACAGATTATACGGGGTTACTTTCTTATACTTGCGTAAAAAAAGTATTTAATGAAAATTAAATATCACATGTTCAAAACGCACCCTGTCGGATCGGACTGACACAAATGTCAAGTCAATCTTGTGAAGTGAAATCGCGTTTTACGAATTTAAATAAATTTACGCCTCGTCATTTTCCATCTGCGACCGTACCAGCTACGCCTCAGCATCTAACTCCTAGACGCAAAACAACGCGTGACAGGCGGAGACGTGGTGTGGTGATTTGAATTCTGTGGTGATGGTGAACCGGCGTTGAAATAAGATGCAGCACGCAGGGCGTTGTGTGCTGTCTCAATAGAAAAAGCCAATTTATCGAGGGAGAAATTTGGTATTTTTTAGGAATTTAGTAGAGGAGCATAACATTATTGATGAATATCATATCACATCATAACATTTTTTTATAATGTTAATGTTCATAACTCAGGTTCATAACAATAAATGTAATTTATATAAATGTTACAACAATACATTTTGTGTGGTCTTTTTCTTTACTTTCTTATTTATTTATTCGTTTCTTATAATTATTAAATTATATAAAACAATTCGCACCAAGTAGCCATATTTAGATAGAAATTTGATAGATATTACCGTCAATTTTCATTGGCAACAGCGACATTTGGCGGCTGGCGGGTGAACTAAAATTTAAAAAAAGCGATGGCCATTTTCCAACTTCACATGGCGTCTGATGGACCGCGGACCATTTGATACCATTGACGTTATTTATTTTATTAGTTATTTATTTACTTAAATGTAAATAAAATATAAATTGGATTCTTAAATACTCAAAATTTTGTATATTCCGTCGGTTGGGGGATGTCTTTGGGGCGCTAACAAAGAAATATATATAAGGGTAGCGTATACATACTATGTATAAAGGTATATAGTTGAAATTTTAGTTCATATCTCAGCCAGTGCATGGCAGCACCTTCCATACATGACGATTTCACCCTGGAGTTGCCACTCTATCCTCCTTGACAGTCCTTGATTTAGTTTAGGTTGACAGCTCTTTTGACAGATAAATCCTTTCAATTTAGGTCGTGGAAAGACATGGTGGTACGAAAGTTCATACAATATGAATGAATAATATCTGCTGAATCGCTGTCACCTAAACCGAGTCGTTTATAATACATGGTGGTACGAAATAACGATTCTATTCTGTTTAGGTCCTGAATTGAATGGGAATAAGAGATGGTGGTAACCCTGCTGTAGCAAATTCTCAATTGTCTCTTCCTTATTTTGGGGTTCCGTATAACATAGTATGAACGGACGCTTTTGATTCCATAATCCCGTTGTTCATCCTGGGGTTACTTCCGGGACTCAAATGCTGTATCATATCCTGTCTTGGGTTTTAAACTAACTGCATAATAAACATAATATCTTGACTACCTACTGAAGACTAGACCATTATTTCACTTTATTAAACGATCATATGTAACCTATAGAGTCATGTGTTAAAAGGAAGTTCATTAATAAATTAAGATCTTATATTAAATTAAATATTGAATTTAATTCAATATATTTTATACGGAACCCAATGACAAAAAAAAATATTCTAAAACGTTGTTACTCAAGTTTCGGGTCAACGCATACCGATACTGACGATTAAAAATAATAACAATAAATTATTTCACAACAAATATCCTACGTTATTTGGCCTTATGTATGCATAACAGATTTTTCATAAGTTATTAAAAAGTTTGTTGAGAAAGACACTTAGAAAGAATCATTTTTAAAATTATATACATACAACATTTTCCGGGCTCTATAAATAATCTATATTCTTAATAGTTACATACTGGTAACATATATGTTCGATTATTCCTCTAATATAATATAATATTTTTGGAGTGTGTTAGGAATGCTTTTGGGGTGTGTTAGGAATGTGTTAAGCATGTGTTTGGAATATATTAGGAATGTGTTAGGGGTGTGTTTGAGATGTATTAAGAATGGTTTTGGAGTGTGTTAGGGATGTGTTAGCGGTGCGTTTGAGTTGTGTTAGTAATGTGTTAGAGGTGTGTATGTTAGAAATCTGTTAATTAATTATGTCTGTTTTGTAAAAAGCGAATTAAAATACAGTCTTTCAAATCTGTTTCAATAAACTTACCTGTCAACATTACAATTAGTAAGCGTTGCAATAATAATCATTCATAATCAACATTTATTAAAAGTTGCCGCTGAAATGGAGACAAATGCGTATTTATTCGAACTGTTTAATCATGTAAAATATCACAATTTACTATAATCATACCACAGCATTAAAAAAATTATTTACATATATATTGCTTACAATATTTTTTTCTTAACTATACCTACGTACATTTTAAATAGATATACCTACGTAAAAATAAATAACAATTTGGAAGAAAAAAGAAACATCACATTGCGTCAAGTTTGCTAAATTTAAATATTTTTAGATGGAACATGGATAAAAATATTACATGTGTATAAAACGGGATATACCCCAAACACACCACAAAATCATTCTTGACACCTCAAAACAATTCTTATCACATCCTAAACACGTGCCTAACCTAACACATTCCTAACACACCCCAAAAGCTTCCCAAAACCATTCCTAACATCCCACAAAAGCATACCTTGCACATCGTTGTGTTGTCCACAAGCGGTGGACATCGCCACAAATTAAAAAAAAATGGGGCGTTTATTTTTAAAGTTGTGGCAATAGCCATCGCCGGTGGCCAAGAGCCCAACTTTTTGAAACATGTGCGATGGCCAAGACGAATAATCGCATATGTTAGGCTATTCTCCGTCGTTAAAACAAGTGTTGTTGCGTTGGGATAACATTTTCATGTTTCTTTAATCAAAATAATACATACAAAGAACACACACATACAGTTCATAAAGAAATGAGACACGAGAAAAAAAACTGCAGAAATAAAGTCAGTAGTCAATGGTAAAAAATTGTATTGTAAAACTCACTGTCCGTCTACCCTATAACCCAAAGAAGCTATCCCCTGTGAATTCGTTATACCCTCAACTTTGGTTTTAATCAACACAAACAATTCTCGTCGTGGCTTGTTGGTACCCGATCCACGTCGCAAAGGGGTAACGGAGTAAATATTTATAACAGCTGACGTCTACTTTTTTAAAACAATAACTATGTTACAAATAAACGTAGTACTTATAACGATATAATATAAGTTAAACAATGTTTTGTCACTTTCACACTTATTTAATTCTCATCAAGAAAGACACAACAGTGAATAACTTATTTACTCGTTATACTACGTTTTTTTATAACACACTAGCTTTTTTGCCCGCGACTTCGTCCGCGTGGAGTTCCAGACCCGTTCCCGTGGGAACCACATTGAATTTCGGGAAAAACTATAGCCTATGTCACTCCCTGATAATGTAGCTTTCTACTGGTGAAAGAATTTTTGAAATCGGTCCAGTAGTTTCGGAGCCTATTCAATGCAAACAAACAAACAAACAATCAAATCTTTCCTCTTTATAATATTAGTATAAAGTAAGAGTATTTTGAGCTTAGAATATCTGGAGCTCCTCTCTACATCAGTGAGCATGTTAAACTGTCGATCGAGAGACAATAATTGTTATAAGTCATCATGAAGATTTTGACATAATAGCTCGATCGTCATTGGTTTGTAACTTTTAGGTTCTTTTGAAGTCTCTTGATTTGATTTTGAACATTGGAGGATACAAATTCGGGATATATTATAAATTAAGTATGATATTTCTGGGTGTTGTTGTGTACGGAGTGTACCCCTGCAGTACGAATTACAAGTTGGAATCGACAGAATTTTAATTAAAATTTAAATTTTATTCAAGGTGTAGCTAGCTAGTTGGTGCACAATCGTAGGCAGCATACGAAACATAAGTCACTCGTCGAAATAAAGAGAAAATATGAAGAGAAAAGAACAATGTTTGTATGTTCAATTCACGAGACAGTATATTTGGTTGCTTTGACAATTTGTATTTCATTGTAAATAAAAGAAATTGACTTCGAAGCACGAAGAAGCTCGAGTAACGAATTTCCATCCAAAAGATAGATCCAAACATTGGATAGGGTCGACTTTGCTTGACTTGCGTGTTTGTTTTAGACGGCAACACTCAGCGACGCCATCGAACTCCTCAATAATATCTGTTAATTAAAAATATACTTTTTTTTTAAATCTTGACATGGCCACCGTACTGGCCACCGTACATTCCCACTGCTGCGTTTCCTGTATAGCCAGGATCAACAACGGCGACCTCAAATTGACAATAAACAATGAAGTTTATTGACGTCCCGGGGGAGAAACTACAGCTGTCTTGGAACCACAGACATAACAAACAGACCATTCCATATCAGAGATCGTGGCAAAAACGCACACTATCAAATGTCAGTCACACAGACACAAATGGGTACTTTTGTACTGCTTGCTTGGCAGCTTTTGTTTTCTTTTGTTAACGAAGAGTTTTTAAAATGTATTACACAGCACTTTACATCCATATTTTTGTGTATTTGATATTATATTCACTAAATTTTAACTTTAAAAGTCACTTTTTTAACGAAACAAATCGCCATCTTACGTTTACTTTTACGCATGCTACAAATTCCGTTTTCCAAAACGAGGCACTGCTGTCAAATTGTGTAAGTGTGCGTTAGTGTTGCTATTGATAAAAGAAAGGGACAAGGTTATACCGAATTTAATTAGCTGAAAAGTGACAGCGATATTTTCAGCTTGTGTCTTTGGTATGTAAAATTATGTTTAGTCTGTTATGTCTGTGTTTGGAACCCACAACGAATGTAATTAGAAAAAAAATAGACGAAGTAGGAAGTATTGAAAGGACTTAAAAAAGATATTACCAATTCAAGAGCAGACTAACCTTGTACAAAAACGTTTCTAATCGTTAAATAGTTAGACAAGTACTGTATACCTGTACCAGTTCTGAAATACAGATGAAACTTTCGAAATATGCAAAGTATGAAATAATTTTGCCGGAATTTACTTAAAAAACGTATGGAGTGTTACCAGTCGTTGCATAGTTTATAAAGTATTCAGGAATCAGGAACAGTAAGAAGTTATCGTAGTTTCACTGTGGATTTTGGTTCCATTTAAGGAAATATGAACGAAGTTTTGAGTCATCATGGTAACTATTGTAACTAATCAGTGTGCACCAGAACAAACTATGTAGTTTTAGATACTAGTTACGTCAGCCCCGCTTCAAATAAGGCCCCGTTCGACCTTCCTTTCAGTGTCATCTTAGGCCGAGGTGCAGACCCACTCTGGAGAAGCCCCAAGGCTTCTTCTTGATCGTTCCCTTACAGCTGAGGATCGTTACTCTACACAACCTTGTCGACTAGTTGCCGCCATCATCGGTTGCGCTCAGACGCCTGGTCGCTTCGCTTAGCTTCTTAGTCAATCGCGAAAATTTTCGCATCATCTAAATGCGCCCTTACGCTACCGCAATTACCCGGAGTAGTAGCGGCACCGCAGCGGTCTGGCTACAATAATAATCCATTAAAAAAAAACACTACAAATTATGCGTTAAATATGTGTACCCATGGAATATTATTAATAAAACTTGGATTTCGTAACTTCGTTAACTCAAGGAAAGCAATAAATAAAACCATGAGAAGGTTACATCAAAACTTAACCTATAATTTACATTTAAATGTGCTCTCAATACTTGATTGAAATTCTTTTAAAAGTTTGTGGAAATTTGTTTATATTTAAAAGTACTTTTTCTCTCTTTATTATGGCAGTACTAAGGAACAATATTATGTTGAAAACCTTACCGCATTAGATAGAATCAAATGCCCAATATTATACTTATAATGTAGTATTTTTTTTTGTTTGTAGTCAGGAAAATGCATTACTCTTAGTATCTTCTTCATGACATTACTGTCCCGCCCATGAAGAAGATAGGTCCCGCCACTTGGGGAAACGACGACGGGGGTCTGCTTTTCCTCTACCCAATGAGGGGCATACCTGACTGTCTGCCACTTTCTCAGCCTTAACAGTGGCGAGGTTGCGGAAACTGGTGATACTACGCACATATAATTTTAGCCTATGTTATATTTATCTATACCACACAAATGCGCAAAACTGCAGATTCCAATAACCATTTAACATTTTATGTTAAGTTGCGATTGGAAACTGTAATAATAAAATATGTCGGTATAACGATTCACAACATTCTTTTTCCATTTGGTATAAAGCGGCCACTCAAAGGGCCGGATAAATATTATAATATGAACGCACTTTGTATATCAGCTCATCTCTTTGCTCGGTCGAGCCAAATGTATGCGCATGCATTTTCAACACGTGCGTGTTATGTTTTGTTTATATTACTTGTTCTCTCTATTGCTGAGAGCTGTCATAGCCTAGATATATAGATACAACAGACAACCAGGAAAAAATGCAACAAGACTGCCTTATTTCTGAAAGTAATCTTTTCAAGGCAACGAATTTCTGTATGGCACTGCATACAGAAGTAGTGGATAAGTAGCTTTTAATCGAACTGAGAGATATTAAAACACAAGTTAACTCCAACTAGTTTATTGACAGACTGAACGCTCTGACTTACATACTAGGTACCTACATATATTTTATCATTATTTTATTCTTAACATACCTTACACCTCCACCCTTAATTGCTAACATCTTAAATATACTTTTACAACAATCATATTAAATACCATGTGCTATTTACGTGCTTCATGGACAACCATGAAACGATCCACGGGGCGACGCACTCTCTTTGCCAGCTGAGGTGGAAGCACCGACGGTACCGATACCGGTGATGAGCTTGGAGCAACTAGACTGTCTCCCACATCAGATGGCAATGCTATATTGCGCGATGGCTCGCATAAACTAAACCTATCTGCTCTCGTGTTTTCTGGTATTACGTCTTGAGAGCCTTTTTCTATACTAGGTTTCGAGCCAACATCCTCACCGTCCTCCCCGCTCGTATCACCGACCCCCACTATTTCTGGACATGGTACATCTGATAATCGTGGCCTAGGTCTTAGTTGGTCTATGTGCCTTGTTACTACTCGACCGTCTCCCTTGTCCACGGCATAGGTACGAGACCCTTCGCGTTCCGTGACCGTCCCCTTTACCCATTTGTCTCGCGTCGGGTACCCGCCATACTCCCTTGCCCAGACCGTTTCCCCTGGATTTAGGGTTCGAGGCGTGCCCGCCGCATACTCTACTTGTTTGTCCTGCGCATTACGTACCCTATCTTCCACCGCGCGCTCGGGACGCAATAAATCGAATCGGGAACGTAATGACCGGTGTTGCAGTAGCATGGCCGGTGATTCCCCGGTAGTACTATGTATACTATTTCTATACGCGAGTAAAAATGTTTGTAACGCAGTATCCACATCTACCTTATCCCGCAAAGCCTTTTTAATTGCTTTCTTACAGAGTTTTACCGCGTTTTCTGCTGCTCCGTTTGACGCGGGGTGGTATACTGGTGAGAAGGTCTGACGAATGCCATTATTACATAAAAACGATGCGAATTCCGCACTAGTAAAAGGAGGTCCTTGGTCCGATACTAATTCAACTGGTAATCCGAATCGAGCAAACGTACTTCTTAAAACTCTAATAACACACGAAGCCGTGGTACGCTGCATTTCAAAAACTTCTAACCACTTAGTACTTGCATCTTTTATAACAAGAAACGTCCTACCGTGTAGTGGCCCTAAAAAATCTATATGTAGCCTACTCCATGGTCGCGGTAAATGCGTCCACGGCTGTGGAGGTGCGCGAGGCGGCGCGTCGGCTTCGGCGGCGCACGTATCGCATTGTCGACACATTTCCTCGACGTCTTGGTCAATATTTGGCCACCACACATAACTTCGAGCTAGACTCTTTGTCTTCACTATACCCATGTGACTGCTATGAAGTTGTTTTAATACTATTGTACGCACCGACGCCGGGATTACTAGCCTGTAGCCCCACATAATACAACCGCAGTCGATGTACAGTTCGTTCCGTTTAATATGATAAGGTCTTAAGTCTTCATCTGTACATTTCATAGGCCACCCGCCGTGTAAATGTAATAATACTTTACTTAAAATAGTATCCTTAGCAGTCGCTTTTCTTACATGATCATTTGTCAAAGGAAGAAAATTTTCAACAAAATTTAAATAATTAATTTCTGTATTCGTCTCGACTCTGTCTTCTACGAGTGGTAATCGAGACAAACCATCGGCGCAGTTATTTTTCGACCTAACGTATTCTATGTCGTAATCATAACCTGCCAGCAACACCGCCCACCTTTGGACCCGGGAAGCCGCCATTGTTGGTATTCCCGATTTATTTCCAAAGATGTATGTTAATGGTTTGTGATCTGTACGTAATACGAACTTACGACCGTATAGATATTGATGAAACTTTCTTATACCATACACTATCGCGAGTGACTCCCTATCTATTTGCGCGTAGGCTCGCTCGGCCGCGGCGAGTGAACGCGACGCATAGGCGATCGGGCGCTCGCCCGCCGAAGTCAGGTGCGAAAGTACCGCGCCTACGCCGACACTACTCGCGTCTGTTGTCAGTACGAGAGGCAAATCCACCGAATAATGTATTAATACCTCGCTCGACGTTAAAGCTTGTTTCACCTCTGTAAAGGCATACTGGCATTCTCCACTCCAAACAAATTGTACACCTGCTTTTAATAAATGGTATAGGGGTGCTAGTATAGTACTTATATTTTTCAAAAATTTACCATAGTACATAACGGTACCTATAAATGCTCGTAACTCACTAATGTTAGTTGGAGGTGGAGTTTCCAGTATCGCTTTTACCTTATCTGGGCAAGTATGTACCCCATGTTCACTAATTACATGGCCGAGATAATTAACCGATTTAGCAAAAAAAATACACTTCTCCTTTCTGACCTTCAATCCGCTTACTTCTAACCGTTCGAATACTTTATATAAATTATTTAAATGCTCTTTCGTGTTCCTCCCTGTGATTATAATATCATCTAAAAATACCCCTACGTAAGGCAAGTCTCCTAATAATTGTTCCAACCGTTTTTGGAAAATTCCCGGACTCGAAGACAATCCGTACACTAACCTATTATATTTAAATAAACCTTTATGTGTATTAATAACGGTATATTTGCTGGTTTCGTCTAAACACAACTGGGCGTACGCCTGTGAAAGGTCAATTTTTGTAAAACGCTGACCACCGTGCAACCGTGTCAATAAGTCCTCCACCCTGGGCAAGGGATAACGGTCGACTTCAATCACCTTATTCAAAGTCAACTTATAATCGGCACAAATTCTGACCTGACCATCTTTCTTCATAACGGGTACGATAGGGGTCGCCCAATCCGAGCGGTCGACGGGGGTGAGGATGCCGTCGCGCACCAGCTGAGCCAGCGTGCGCTCCACCGGCTCGCGCAGCGCATACGCCAGCGGGCGCGCGCGCATGAATACCGGCCGCGCACCCTCCCGCAAGTGAATAGTGACCGGCGGCCCCGTGAATCGTCCCAAGCCATCTTCTAACACCTTACAAAATCTGGAACTGAAGTCCCCATAATTAAATTCCTTGTTTGATAAATTATTAACATTGCTAGATGAACATAAACTATATTTTGGCAATTCAATATCGAGTTCCGCTATCCACTGCCTACCTAACAATGTAGTTTTGCCATTTTTAATAATATACAAATCTAAATGTTTGTACCTGTCTTTGTATCTAACAATAGGTTTAATTACTCCCACCGGCTTTATGGTTTCGCCTGTATAATAACGTAACAGCAAATTACTTGTTTTTATTTCTAAATTACGAAATTTTTCTAAATAAAATTCGTAACTAATACAGGATACCGCACTACCGGTATCGCATTCCATGTGAATTAAGTTATTATTTACTGACAGTGGTATTATTATTGGTTTGCAACTATCTAAGCTTAATTGATTAATATTTATTAACTGTACCTCCTCACTGTTATTACTGTCTTGATCCTCTTCCTTCACATTATTGATATTTGAACTATAATGCTCCACCAAATTTGAACACATACGTTGCAAATGCCCTCGTTGGTTGCACACGCGGCACACGTAGTGTGTAAACTTGCACGTCGCGCGATCGTGATCCCCGCCGCACGCGCCACAGCGGCCTGCTCGACGCGGCGCCGCCGGCCTTGCTGCGGCGGCCGCCGCCGGCCCCCTTGGCCGCGGCCGACCCGCCGCGGCCGCTGATGCCGCCGCCGCTGCCCCGCTCCGTGTTCCACTCTGATGTCCGAGTCTGCGAAAACTGGTCACTAATTGGCAGTCTGCTGTCCCTCCAGTGCCACCTCCTTGGGCTGTCGACTGACCTTCTACAATTTTGCTGTCTTTTTCAGCTGCCTCCATGCTCAATGATAACTGATATGCCTTCTCGAAAGTTAAGTTTTGTTCGGCAAATAAACGTTGGCGTATGACTTCACTGTTTAAACCACACACGAGCTGATCTCGTAGACTATCTTGAAGCCAATTTGCAAATTCACACGTCTTTGACATCTTCTTTAAGTCCGCCACGTAATCGGCTACCGCTTCGCCCGCCCTCTGTTTGCGCTGACGAAACTTAAACCTCTCCGCGAGCTCGCTTGGTTTAGGTTGCAGATGATTTTGCATTATGTTCGTTAATTCTTGAAACGTTTTTGAGCTTGGTTTGGCTGGTGTGCACAAACTCACCAATAATTCATAACTTTCGGCACCCATGACCGTTATCAACGTCGGTACTTCCATTTCTTTCGAAATATTATTCACGACAAAATATTGTTCTAATCGTTCCACATAAAGATCCCAACTGTCTGTGCTTATTCTAAACTCGCTAATTTTGCCGATAGACATTTTTCTTTAATGCACTTGCACGCACGCTGTGGAATGTTCTAGCCCTCGTCGCCACTGAGAGATATTAAAACACAAGTTAACTCCAACTAGTTTATTGACAGACTGAACGCGCTGACTTACATACTAGGTACCTACATATATTTTATCATTATTTTATTCTTAACATACCTTACAAAATCCTAATGGGATAATCCTACAGAAGGCATGGTTCACATAAGTTGTAATCATGTACAGACAAATAATGAAAGAGGCGACTAGGGTAATGCACTAAGAACGAAGATTTTTATAATAAAGTAAAGTAAGCAACACTTAGTATCGTTTAGTGAAACTTTGTACAATAATGAATTGATAAAATAAAAATTCGAGTAAATCATACACGTTAATCTTTTTTTTTTTGGTGGCAAACAAGCATACGGTCGGCCTGATGGTAAGCCGTCACCGTAGGCTATAGACGCTTGCAATACCGGAGGTATCACTCACGCGTTGCCAACCCCCCCAAGTGGAGCTCTGGAGACCTTATTCACCGTAGGAACACAACATGGCCGAGACCAATGCTATTTGGCTACGATCTTCTGTAAGGTGGAGGTCCTTCCCTAGACAGGCTGCTCCGATTTGAGCGGATTATCCGTTGTGCCCTACCTCTCTTAGAAAATTATGATAAAAACATTCACGCAATATTTAGATAACCTAAATCGCATTACCGGTACCCTGCTCACCTCTTTCATTGGCTGATTGTTCATAAGTTACTTTGATGATGCAAATTTATTTTTAAATTTTCTCTCTGATAATTTCATAGTGAGATTCCAAACTGTTTTATTTTACTCCCCCGAGACGACAATGATCTGTTAATCTGTGGTACCTGTTATTTAATCCTAGTTTTACAAATACAGAAGTAGGAATGTATGTCTTGTCCCAATTGTATAAACCTATAAACATTTGCTCTACATATCATAGTGTAAAAAATATCACGTTCTGCTTTTATCAAAGCATTTAGATAGGAAATTTGAAGCCAACAAAATGTGAGCGTGTCAGCGCTGTTTATTCATATTTTATGTAAAGTAATATTTGCTATTCTTTCTTGGTTCATACTCATGTTCATATCAAAAAGTAGAGTAACATTCACAAAATGTATCCACTAGAACGAAATAGTCAGAAGTCAGAAACACAATTGAAAATTAATAAAAGTAATGGCCTTTTTTCGTTCATAAAAGTATTTTTTTTCCTCAATATGTCACAAAGTCTTTTGAGAGAATCTTCTAAATTAAGTATCTGTTAAGTTACTCTGATTAAATAATTTTAATTAGCGTCAAACGCCAGCGGCACCTGCTCTGTTAAAAAAGTTGCTAATTATATTCTACTTACTTTGAGTGGATGCAATTTTTTTTTAACACTACGGTTACTATAAGTATTTTAAATATCTGTGATACGATAATCGTCGCGATCGGTAGGGGAAGATATTGATTTTTACATAGAGCGACAGACCTTCGTAACTCAGAAAGCAGAAGGCTAACCAGACCTGTCTTAGGTTGGGCCACACTTCTTTGTAGCGGAACTCATAAAAAATGAGCCCGAGAGCCCGACAGACCCCCGTCGATATCCCAAGCGGCAGCCCAGCCCTGCAGCATTGCATTTTCCGGACTTCAAAAAAAACACACTTTTTTCAAAATTTGTCGGACGTGGTAGTATAATTTGAACCAAAAATGAGTCGGTTATAAGATTGTTTTTATCACTGTTCCTAAACACGAATATGAATAAATTAAAGAAGAATTAAATTATGCAAGAATCCTGCTATCTGTGTAACTCTATTATATTTTACACGTATGCTTCACTGCATTTCTATTGTGAAATTATCATATGCATTCCACTTGAACACTCGCGTAATCTTATGAAGCACGTCTGTTGTGAACTATGAACATAGAAGACTATGAATCTCTTGAGTAAAACAGCTTAGTACATCTGAGCGTTGAAATCTTTTTTGTTTAGATAGAATAAGGTAAAATTCAAACCCACAAAAATGCATATAAGTTTTAGAAGTATTTTAACGTCTACCTAAAAAAAAAATTAGAGGACTTGGCATGTATGCCACAGCGTGAAGTCAAGTCAGTGACCGTTAGGTGTCTTGAAAACAATGACACCAGCTATTTTAGGTAGGTCTCCTCCACATTTTACAAGGTCGGCAACGCGCGAGTGATACCGCCGGTATTGCAAGCGTCATTAGACTACAGTGACTGCTTGCCATCAGGCGGGCCGTAAGCTTGTTTGCCACCTTAGCGATATAAAAAAATACCACATGAGATTAAGTGCGGAAAGCACTTGAAAAGAAGCAGCGTGATTTTCAAACGTCTTTGCGATGGCGCATGGCGGTCAATACGATAAAGATATTTAGAAATCAAAAATTAATTATAAAAAGTTTAATTACACGGTCCATGAAAAAGTTTCTGGTAATATTACAACTTTAGAATATTACTATTGTTTTATGAAATAGACAAAGCATCGACCGCAGACGTAACAAGCAAACTTGCAGTCACCAGACAACTTTTATGAAACTTAAAATTGCAGTATCTTGTTTGCAGTCAAATAACATTGAACTTTGCTTGTTTTCTTGCATAGACTAACTATCTTTTCAATGTATATCTTATAAATAAAAAAATATGAAATATAGTTTTTCGTATCGTGTACTTTTTATGTAATGTACCTATTACAATGTGTTCGGGGAAAAATTTTAACTGAATTACCTTTTATTTTTTCCCCTTATGAAAACATACGCAACTTTTTTTGTTTGTCTTTCCCGTCGAAATTTTGATAAATCTTTTCTAACCAGATGCCTACGTCATGCAAAGAAAACACCCTTCAACCCGTCGTCAGTCAGTCATTCAGAATAAAACATTTTATATTATAGATCTCGAATATAACGTTTTCTAACACGCTCTCAACTTAAATATACTTGGTCTATGTTTCTCGCATAATTCAGGCGGACACTGGAGGATTGTAAATCGTATTACGTACCTTTCAGCTGAAACTACTTTATATGAATTCGGAAGACGGTGTCCCCAAGACAGAATTTCAAATGTCATCAGAAAATAGTTTATCTTGTCTCATTGCAATTTATTTCACCTAAAACTTAAGTTAAAGTAAAGTGAAGCATGATTGTCCTACTATATAAAATACTCACATTTATTCGTAAAATTTTTTATTGCAGAAAGTTCTATTTTATTAGCCGCCTTTTCAATTTCAATACTAGGAAAACCCACTAAAGAGAGTTTATGTACTGTACGTTCCTTAAAAAATAATTAATCAAGTCGACAATTCCAATTTGAAGATTGTCCTCAATATTTCTGAATGGATGCATTACTCAAATCAGTGCAAAACGTAACGTTTACACGTAATGTTTTGAAGTACCCGAATTTAATGTGTGGAAGGAATTAAGAGGCCGACTAGATCGACTGCGTGGAATGAAGAAGAGAAGAGAAAACATTTGTATGCATGAACATGCTTTACAAATCACAAAGACTCTTAACGGTACACACGTTATTAGCATCTTCATCACTTTGTTTTTATCTCTTTAATTCATTTGAATTGACACTAAATACTTTGCGTAGTTTAGGACCAGATGGAATGGTGTGTTTCGTTTAATATTTTATTTACCATAGTAAAATGTCTCGCCATTTGCGCAGTAATGTGCTGGCAACCTTTTTTGGGGTTGCCAACACTTTACTGCACAAATGGCGGCAAAATAAAATCTTGCGTTAATTTTCGGACATCCTGTAAACGTATGGTAGTGGAAAATTATTGATATATTATATAAGAAAAGAAACATTTAAAATGAACTGAAATGATTTGACGCACTCTACATCTTAAAATAAATTCGTAGGTAGGTACCCGTACGTAATTCAATTGGCTCGTTGAAGTTCAATTTCGTTTAACATTTTCAATGAGGGCCAGCATCTTGGATGTTACGTACATCTTATAAAATGAAAGACGCAAGTATTTCCTGAGTGATTTTATACGGAAATTGGGAATTTTTCTGTTTATCACCATATATTTCTTATGTAACCTATTTTTTTATATTTGATAAAAATACTAAACAAACGTGTACTATACATGTAGGTAATGTAGGTATCCGAACTGTCAATTCAGATATTATATGAGGTCAAGCTTCTGATAGATAGATTATGCTTTATTTGCAAAACACATAAATTACAAAAAACAGAAGGTACATACAACTTACAGACTAGTGTTTTTGCAACAATGCGGCCTTATTGCTGATAGAAGAGAGTAGGACACATCGGATAATCCGCTCAAATCGGAGCAACTTCAGTATGTAAGAGGCTGCATCAAACGCATGCCAAATCAAGAGCATTTGAAGGCAAAGCGTAAGTGGTTTGAAACCTTTTGTCTACACTGTTTAAAGCCTAGTTTCCAAACTAATATTTTAAACTGCACAACGCAGGCTTTAGTATACATTACTGCAATAATCAACAGCGATCCAGACGTACAATCAAGTTTATTTATTTATTTATTGAGAAAACCAACAGCGTTACAAATAATAAATACATAAATTTTTAGACAAACAATAAAGCCAATGACAGGTTTCCCTGATTATGTAGAAGTTAAGTCGTTATGTCTTCAATGAGCATGATACCGAACAGCTTAGTTTGTTATTGCCACAATCTAGAATCTTCCAGTGGTATTTGAACTGTTATCGCCTTTCCATACAATATGATTGGATAGTTCAAAGTTTATAATATTATAGTTTGTGTGTTGTTATTTGCTTGTTTGTGATATATTATTATAAAAAAGTAGGATTAGGCTACTGTATTTACATCCCTTTACCCAATAATCACTTGTCCACATCACGTCACACCGTGGCGTAGTGATGAACAAGCTGTAACTTCCTATTAACTATATAAATATAAATATAAATATATAGGGACAATTCATACAGATTGAGCTAGCCCCAAAGTAAGTTCGAAACTTGTGTTATGGGATACTAGCTCAACGATATTATATTTTATAACAAATACATATATAGATAAACATCCAAGACCCGAGGCCAATCAGAAAAAGTTCGTTTTTCATCATGACCCGACCGGGGATCGAACCCGGGACCCCCTGGGTGGCGGTCTGGCGTGGTAACCATTACGCCACGGAGGTCGTCATAATATATCGGCTTTTAACTATACTTATAGTATCCGATATAGGTACTTACCTATATCGGATTGCGATATAGTTTTTCCATGATAGCTAGTTAAAAGTTTTTTAACGGTTTGTTTGTGCATACATATTTTCCAAATTTGCAATTGAAGGGTGTACGCTAGTTAGCATACTTCAGAAACAAGACAAATAATTCGATCTATGAGTTTATCAAACAAACTCTCTCTATTTGGGTCCTAAATGCAGTACATGATAGAATCATGAAAACGCCGATTGTCTGCTATTTTGCCGTTGCCGACCTATAACAGGAAAAGACAGGATATATAGCGAGAAATAGTATAAGGAAGGAGTTAGATTTTTTTTATACAACAAAGGTGGCAAACAAGAATTTCAGATATTTCACTCTCCGAACGAAACGCATTGCTGCTTCACGTCAATATTCTGTAAGAGTTTCACCGGTCGGGCTAGCCTATTTCATAAACGCCCACTCCAAAGATTGTAATGAGAAGTATTTAAATAGAAAAATAATCATGTATACATATGAAAATGTTTTGTCTTGACCGTAGGGACCTGAAATTTGGGTGTGTGATGTAGGCAACCGATAAGAACGAATTTTGTGAAATCCCCACGGGAAAGCGGGATAAACGCAAACGAAGTTGCGCGGGTTTCTCTAGTTATATAATAAATGAACGAATAGAGCCAAAAAAAGTATCTGATATCGCAGTTTAAAATCACACTTAAGTGTTCTAAAAATAGTAATGGTACATTTCAATTAAAATGTTACGTATACAATAATGATTTATGGAGCTTTCTAATATACTTTCACACTTTTTAAGCTTCCGTTCCCCAAAACCCTTATAATTCATCCCCTTCAAATATGAGAGATCTGGCAGTAAACTACGTATATTAAACTGTCGAAAAAAGTAAATTATTTTTGTTGTTCTTCAAAATGATTTTTGAAAAGGTTATGCCATATTTGTGCATCAAGGTTTATTTTCTATAGTGATCTTTAAGTGGTTCGTTTTTACCCTTTGAGGCACGGAACTCTAAATATAATCGTAAATGTAAAAAATAGCTCAAATATATTATGTAATACAGTCACTCCACTAGTAGACTTTGTCGAAGTCGGAGCCATAAACAAGGTTTATAATTTCATTGAAGTGGGATTGCGTCCTCAATAAGCGGATCTGCCTGATTGCTGGCAGCTTGTAAAAACGCATCTGACTAAGGAGATTTCTTATATTTCAATGAAATGAGAATATTGTACACTACTCTTTTACAACATCTTTCTCGACTACATCAAAATCGAATCTTTACTACACATTTTATGAACCTGTCGCATAATAAAATTGATTAAAAACCAGGAACGCAATTTGGATAACATGTTTAAAATAGGCATGAGTAGGTACTCGATAAAGTCCCGTCAATATTAAAATTTATCAGTAGATGTCGCAGGATAATTTACAGTAAAAGGGTCTTTGCGATATTCCTAAAAGCGGCGCAGGATAATCTGTATTCCATATATTTTCAAGAACGACATCACATTTTGCTATTATCTTTCTTCGGAGCGTCTTGACCCAGAGACTATATACTGAGTCAAGACAGCATGAACACTATGCTCTGTATTACGTATACACAAGCATAACTTCAATCTTCGTCTGTAGTCTGATTGCCAAAACGAAAAAAAAAGTAATAATAATAAAATTCTACAATAGATACTCATTATTTAAACTCTTTTTGAACTGTTTGACACTGACACATCTGTCACGACAGGATTGTCATGGCCAATATAAACATGAATTGAATTTTGCTAACTATATTTTTTATTATTTTATTTGTATTACATTTATTTATTATTATTCAAGATGGCTATGGCTGAGAAGAAAAACGAATATCCACCAAGCGTGGAAGCAGATAGAAGACTCCTGCCCTTTGATAACTGGGAAGAGTATTTGGACTCTCTCATAGAGATAGCAGATCTGAGAAATCTCAGGAGTACTGCCACAGCCAGGACTATAGCCGCTCTTGGTTATCGGTACAGTTTCAAACTATATACTTTAACTACTTATAAACAATACCAAATTTTCACTATGCGACCTACCTTTGCTTGTAAAACAGCTCGTGATAGAAAATGCCCAGATTGAAGATACGGAAATTCTTGTGGACAATGACATAGATTAACAGGGTAAAGAAAAGACACAGACTAATTAAGCTGAACTAGATAATATGTTAGCCTAGCACATCGAAGTTTTAGGATTTATGTTAGATCTCACGAACGTTCCAAGTTACAAAGACGTGATTATACATCGGAAAGTTAAAATCTAATGCCAATTGTAGGATATTTGATAATAAATTTGTATATTTAAGTATGTGCCGTAAGTCATCTGCTTCGACATCTGGACTCCACATCTGGATGAATCGCTTTCGCTTTGCACGATGGCAATAAAAAAAAATACATTGAAGTGAGAATCAATGAGTATCCAGTACATTTCTAATGGATACTTAAATGATAAAATGTATTCAAATTTCCTTTTTCCAGACATACTAGCTCTTTTTTGCAGTCATGACCAACGAATTTAGAACTAAAAATACCCCCGAAAAATAACCCGAAACCATAAAAACGTTCGTTTGTAGCTAGAAAGTAATTTACGATTTCAGAGCCAACGGCGATACATTAAGCGAACAAGAGTTTTACAAACGTCGTGGTGTTATATACGCTATCGTATACCCAACAGTTAAAGCATACACATTAGCTAGTGATGGTGGGAATTTGGAGGATCCTTTCAACAGAGAATTAGCTGTAAGAGAACGTGCGAATAGAATCGGGATTTTGCAGGTATGCTTGAAACTAAAGAACTACATAGTTCAGACAGCGCGTGGCGAGCGATTTCTTTTTTTATGCTTTCACTGCAGGCAAACAAGCAAGCGAGTCACCTGATGGAAAATGCTTACCGCCGATTGTGAAAATCAGTCATACCAAAGCCTGTGCCAATGCGTTGCTTACTACAAGAAAGGGTAAATGGAGACATAAGAAAAATGAATTCGACATCCAGATCTCTCAATCACCGAACGGAATGCATAAGCCTATTCCATAAATACTCTACTACTCCCAAAATATGGTACATAGAAAATTCGATTGTCACCACGAACGCCGCACGACGCACGACACATAAGGAATCTTTGCGGTGACACATGGTTCCGTGTGGCTTTAACATACTACATAGCTGTTCCTGTCTCGGATAGCCGTCATAGTTCTACATAATTATTAAGTTAGATTTAAAATGCGTTATTACCATCTAATAACCACAGGGCATCCTTTTTATTATTAAAAGCTTTTATTTAACTTATTCTTGAATGATTGTCCTTTAATTTTGACTAATTTAAAAAACTAAAGGTAGGTTATAATACTCATAACATAACGTTTAGTTATTAAAAATTTGAAACATCGTCTCACCGCGGCCAGGCTATCTGGGAAACCCTTGTGATGTCGCGATGCCCTTGGGCGATTCATAGTTTGATATTCTCATACATTATTAAATATTGGTACGAACGTTTTCCGTCCGATTCGATTTTACGACTGAGCAGTTAATAATAATAAACTTTACTTATTTGTTACTCCACAACATGTATAAGAAGTTAAGAACGGTACAATGATATAAGGGCCATAGTGACGAGGGAGATACAAACGTGACAATTTTTAATGAATACGGTAAATATGATATTAACATGTCTTCCATGTCACCCATGTCAATTGAACCAAATTTTGATGAGACCTTATGAACGTTGAAGAAGGAAATTTAATTACCTATAGTTATTTCATGCGACTAAGCTGCAAGTATTAGTACTAAATGCTCAATAGTAAAATTGTCCATGGATCAATAATTATATAGGACAATACCGATGTATTTCACAAATGTGTTTTCAAAAATGTTATTGAAATAGTGTAGTGTATTCTTTATTTCTATCGACCATTAATTGTGTACCTTTGCTCCACAAACAAAGAATATTTGTATTAGAAATCGGATACGCAACTCCAATACTTAATTTTGTAGTTTTCAGGAAAACATTCTATTTTTCAGTATGTTTTTCGAATTTTCCGGAAACTATCCATTTTAATTCTGCCAATATTCAATTTTGCAAAAAATATCAATGTTTCTGGAAATATGATGCAAAAATAATGGATTTCTGACGATTTTTTCCATTACAGCGTGTTTTAGAAGTTAAAGAATAAAAAAGTGAACAAATAAATAATTAAGTAGACCCCAATTTTCATTGCGATTCAATAGCTAAGTATAATCTGTCTTTAGCAGAGGATGAAATGAATGCGTAATGGCTATTACGGAAATGAAATATTTTCTTCCTAGCTTTCATCGCAAAATAGCTGATAATAATTAATATTATACATCTATATTTTTGTTTATAAATCATTTTATTGCCGTATTTGTAATAGACTAGAACGTTATCCCGATCTCCTTTCACAAAACTGTATTTTAGGAGTTTTAGTTATCGCATTTGATCGATGACTCTAAATATCGTCTGTCAAGTCAAAAAGGAGTCACCGGCTTAGGGAAGCTTTTTTAAATGTAAGTAATAATGTTTACAAGAATTAATTTTTTTTTCTTCCATTTTCAGTCAATAATATTCATTCGGCACTTCACCAAAGGTGGTTTTGAGATATCCGGATACATAGATTTTGCACACAGACTCCTCTCAGAGAATTGGACGCCGTTCTTCAAATTTAATAAACAGCTATGGCCGAAAGACAGTGATTTGGGGTATTACCATTGGCGACATGGAACAGTAAGGAGTAACATTAGCAGAAATTACAAGGTAACAATATTATTGTATTATATTGAGGTGCCCTACGGCATTATACCGTATGTAGAACTAATTAAACCCCTTAAACAACAACGACTGCAGCCAATTTTTGGATGGATCTAAAAATCTCGAGTTCCTTCAAACTTCAGTGCATATTAGAGGTTCAGAAATTTGCATTAATTGAGAATAATCTTTCAACAATCACACGTTTCTTTTATAAAAAATTAGGTTTTAAACGAATTTATGTAAAAATGTTTCTCTTAATAATTTTATTTATTATTATTTTGTACATTTTTATTTGATAGTTAAACAAAATCCTCAATAGTTGCGAATGCTAAGTGTGATGTTGTGCACGTAGCCAATATCACATACATTACTACTGTTAAAAGTGAGAAATTTTATGGCTTGAACGTGTGACTATGACTCGACTCGAGTTTTAGCAAAACAAAAAAACAAAAAAAAGCAAAGTGTTAAGAAAATTAAATAACAAATGTTTTTCAATGGATACTATGAGTATTGAGTAGTCGTAGTTTCATTTGAACTAATAATTCGTTCTGTGTGTCTTTTCTAACTTCAGATTACGAATTTCTTTGGTTTAGTCCATCGTTCGCTTGACTAACACTCTAAAATATGTCGTATTGAATTTTGAAACAATGTTGATATCGGGTCAAAGTTAGAACCGAATTCTTGCATAGTTCAGCACTCAATTTCCTGACCCAGTATAGCCAGCTACCATTCGATCTTATCTACGTACCATAGCGCAACTCTACTACGCAAAAACATTGTATCATGTTGAATTTAACCCGAATTTAAAGTAGTCTATATTATAAAGGTTTATGAATTTGATTAGAAATAATTAATGTTAATATTTGAAATTTTCATCAACGCCAATGACAAAACCCTTGAATCTAGAAAGAACCGAAATTTCGCGCAGAATTTCATTTATGACGTAGACAAGTGAAAAGGTTTTTCAAAATCCCCACGGAGCATCGGCATACACGTAAACGAAATAGTAAGGGTTTCGCTAAATCTATAATAAAAAAAGCGGCCAAGTGCGAGTCGGACTCGCCCATAAAGGGTTCCGTAGCAGCAATTGCGGTTTACGATTTATGACTTATTAAAAAAAACTATACTGACTAGATCTCGTTCAAACCAATTTTCGTTGGAAGTTTGTATGGTATTGTACATCATATATATTTTTTTACTTTTATTTTAGAAGTTACAGGGGGGGGGGACACTCATTTTATCACTTTGGAAGTGTCTCTAGCGCAAACTATTCTGTTTAGAAAAAAATGATTTTAGAAACCTCAATATCATTTTCGAAGACCTATCCATAGATACCTAACACGTATGGGTTTGATGAAAAAAAATTTTTTTTGAGTCTCAGTTCTAAGTATGGGGACCCCCAAAATTTATTGTTTTTTTTTTCTATTTTTGTGTGAAAATCTTAATGCGGTTTACGGAATACATCTACTTACCAAGTTTCAACAGTATAGTTCTTACAGTTTCGGAAAAAAGTGGCTGTGAAATACGGACGGACAGACAGACATGACGAATCTATAAGGGTTCCGTTTTTAGCCATTTGGCTACGGAACCCTAAAAAACAGCAAAAACAGTTTAACATTTTACACCCTTTAACCTTGTAATCTTTACACCTTTAAAACATATTTACACGTTTCAGCCTGTCATGGACCCAGACAAAGGCTTGCTGTTCCAAAATCGCCACGATCATAAAATTATATGTCCAGATCCAGAACAAGATCCTGGTCAAAACACCAGTAAACAAAGAGTATATTCGCAGAGGTACACACAAATAGAAATATATGATCACGTTGTAAGAAGAAAGAGTTAACCGAAAATCATTAAACTGTGTAAATTCTGAAAAAAAAATTATATACAAAAATCGTAATTTAATACTTTATGATTATGTTACTGAGCACACCGCATGCAGCGCAGCACAGCGTTAGAGCGTATGACGTTGTAATCTATGCAATATTATGAGAAAGGACACACCAAACGCACGACGCGTAGAAAGGAGTTTACTCAGAATTATACAGCTGGCATATACAAAAAGGTCTACGGAATATAAAAACACAAAATAATTATATTATAGCAAAATCTTCAGGATGTAAACAGGAATATTTTAAATGAAATCAAGTAGAAATGGTGATTAAATAGAAATATATAATTGCGCTGTAAGAAGTAAGATTTAACTCAAATTTATACAACTGGCTTATGATAAAGACTACAGGATGACAAAATATTAGATGAAAATACCAAATTGTATAGCAGCTTGTATTTCTTGCCCTTTATGCTGTCAAATTACAGCCCTACTTGAATAACAAATGTTTAGATTTAAAATTTAAATTGTATTTTCTAATAAAGAAATAAGTACAGCGAAATAATTTCAAATGTCTTTTATTTTGAGAGATGTTCTTATTTTATTAAATTTTAAAAATAAAAGCAAATTACAGTTTCTTTTGAGATTGTCACTGTTTTAATAATACTTAAAAGTAAGTAAAAGTAAACAAATACAATTTGTAGTCAATATAATTAAAAGCTTTCATAGAAATAATCTTCATAAAATATTTACAATAAAATTATATTATGATAGAATTTAATTATCTTGATCTTAGAATGACATGTCAATTATTACTAGATATCACAAGTGAGGAATACCCGACCCGTGAAATCCCTTTGTTCATATCATCATACTGCCTGCGTCTACCTACTGCCGAATAGCCAGCATCAACCATAGTCTTCCAGAATTCTCACCAAATACCGATGTTCCCCCTTTGTGTATTATTTATAAACTATTGTGTACCCATACAAAGTGATAAATTCAGTTCCAAAATGCATAAGCATAAAATGTATAGGTATAGCATGTTGCTGCTTCTTATGTACTTAGGCTAATTGCAAAGGACAAGAATGTAGAAGTCATAACTTTAAACAAATACAAGCTATATGTAGACGTATGTTATTAACATAACTGTGTTTACTATGAGCGTACTCATATACAATTCCATAAACTTTGGTACAAAGTAAATTATAAACATGAATAAAAAATGTCGTCATAGTAACATTTAATGTGCCTAAATGCATGTTAAAATATAGGTACCCAGCTTTCAGTGATCCATCCAAAAATCAGCGTTCTCCGAAATGCAAATGGTAGTTCACGAACTTATTTGAATTAAATATTTCATTAATTATATTAAATTTATATTCTTTAAATGCTATTAAATACAATAAACGTAATAGAGAAAGCGTTAATTCTTGTTCTGAGGTATTTATCACCATCTCATTTAACGTCAAGATGAAGAAAGATACACAAGGTTACAATTGGAGACCAATGATAAAATACGAGCTTTAAGGTTTAGCAAAAATATTTTTCTCACAAAACTATACTATCAATATTCGTACATAAAATTATTAAGTTCATTTCAGGTATTGATTTCACGTAACTCCGTGGATGATTTGTTCCATTGGCAGTCTATGTTGAATTTTTATCATAGAGCCAATAAACGGACAACTAATATGCTGCTCAAGCAGTAGCTCAGATGCGCTTATAGCTAAAAATGCATTCACTCAAAGTCCATCTATGGACGTTTCAACCACAACACAGCCGCTTTCGTGTTGATGTTGAATGTTAAAATGTTTATGGAAGTATGTAGTCATAATCAGTCTACGCTAGTGATTGCAAGGACTCTTGTCTCGTTCTTTTAGCACATTCTCTTGAAGCGCTATGCACTTCTGCAGTACGAAGGGTAATGCCGAAAATATCTTCATGATATCTGTTCTCGTCCTGAAATAGAATTTTATGTATTAGTTGTCTTATTATTTGAAATGTTCCAATGATAACTTTTCACTTTTTTACTCAGATAAACCTAATTACCAGCTCTTTCGAATCATCATCATCGACATATTTTCAGTGGTACATTGTAAAGTTAACTCTAAATAGTAAATTTATTGATTATATTTTTCCACAACACATACCATTAATTCAAGCATAAAGTCCTCTATTTCTTCATCAGACATTTGGGCATGCTTTTTGATGGTAGTTTTCAACGTTTGCTGAACTTCTTCAGCCATTTTGCAATCACCACAAACATAAAAATGTCCATCTTCGTCAAGTAAAACTTTTGTTATTTCTTCACCGTCTTCTTCTAATAGCTTTTGTACGTGTCTCTGTGAACACATTAATACAATATTTTAAATATTTAAATCAATCAGCTTTTAAGTTATTAGATTAGCCCATTTAGGGTCTGTTTCAATTCCGGATAGCATATCAGTCAGACAAAAAATTATGAAAATTCCAAAATCATACATAACCTGATCTCTTATTTGATAGTTAAACCAACTGAAATTTATTATCAACAACGACTTTCTAACATTCTGCTTTACTACTTACTTTCTCTTCGTCCTTTTCTCTCGAAAAAGCAACTTTGACGTTAGTTAGAACACCGTCTGCTAAAGCTTTTTCTTTTTCTTCTTTATATAAATCCATTCCTTTAGTTCGACAACCGAAGTATAACCAAATGGGACCTGGTTTCTTTTTCTTACTATTTTGTGTCATATTTTTAATTTCTTCACTACGATGATGCCAAAAACCTCTAAATGGTGCTATTCCTGAACCAGGTCCTACTAGTATTAGTGGAGCTGATATATCTTTGGGCATATGGAAATTAGGTGCTCTGGAAGAAAAAGAAATAGAATTATATTAATAGAGTGCTTCAAAGATGATTTTATATTTTGTCAACACCAAAACATAAAGACCCTCTGTGTTATAAATATGCCGTGTATTTCTTGTTTATCTCTGTGTGAGTTTTGTTTTTACATTTTTAATACAAACTTTATGTTCTTATTATTATTATGTGGGTGATACTTGCCGTCTTATGAAAACTAAAACTTCATCTTCAGGTTTTCGACTTTGTAAATATGTAGAACACACGCCATAATGTGTTGGACCTTCGCCATCTGAAATTATTTTTTTATTGTTATATCTAAATTTAAAATAAACTAGATAACGTTAGTACGTTAGTGATCTTTTAAAGTATTAATATTTCTAAATATACTTACTTTTAGTTTTGTAAATGACAATAGCAATAGTAATATGAATATTGTGTCGATGTGCTAAAGGCGATGAGGATATTGAGTAGAATCTCGGCTGTAAACGAGGCAACAATGCTGCCAATAAAGACGCTTGAGGTCTGCACGATGGAAACTGTTCTAATACTTCTGCTAAATTTGGGTAAAAGTAGTGCCGCCAATCGTCATACGCATTTGAATCCTAAAAAAATTAGTTAAAATAGATATTAATTTGTTAATTTTATACGTTCTATTTCGTATGTCAGAAGCGGATAAACTAACTAGGTGATAATAAGAAATAACTTGCTAAGGAATAGGAATAATACGACTTTTTTTGTTTGGGCATTTTATAACCAGATCGCTGCGATCTTGTGCTCCTACACAGAGCATTTCTGGGAGCAGAAGGCTCTCACTGCTTAGAATTTATAATATCTGCCTAGGAGCAATCCCGAGGGGAACTCGCACCCGGCCAAAGATGACACTGGGAGAAGAAGGCCGTACGGGAGAGAGTGGCCCGGTACATGCCGGTACCGCGGAGAAAAAGACGAATTATGTGATAAGAGGGAAGGAGTCTTTCTTAAAGTTTAGCTTACCGTAGCCAAGTTTGTAAGTTCCTCCTTCTCATCTGTATTACTACAACAACTTGCTAAATACTTTAAAACTTTTGTTGAAGGAGGTGTGGTGATGTCTAATAATTGAGTAAAAATCTGACGAACAGTCACTGCTGGTAAACGCTCATGCTTTTCCCATGTTTTTATAGCGCCTGAAAATGCAATGTAAATATTAAACGTTCATAAACAGGTATTACAACTTTCTATGTAATTAATGTTGTGAAACTGTGCAGTTGTAATAAAGTTAGGGTTTGGACAACTTGTGTATTAAGCGTATACATGTTTACTTTGCAATACCAAATGAAATGTTTGTTTATGATTTTTTATTAAGTAAGTCGTCATTAATTGTAAGTTAATTTTAATACCTTTTATGAATTCTAAGAGCTTACTACTAGCTGACAAAATCTAACAACAACTGTCAGTTCATCTGACAAATATTCTAAAGCAGTTTACCAGTCGGGGTAAGTGTTTCTTTCATGACTTCCAATTGAACAGGAGCATCATAATCATTTACTTCTCTTAGTCTTTCAAGTATACCATCTACTATATCTGTACGATTACATGCCATTATACCAACATGATCACCAGGATCATATTTGAGTTCATTCTGAAAATAATTAGAAATATAAAAATTGCATTAAATTTTTAATATAAATTTGGAATCTTTAAAGCTCTTTATTCATGTTCTTACACATCGATCTGACTGCAACTTGGTTGATACTTTGGACTGACCATACGTGTTATTTGACGACCTCCGTGGCGTAAAGGTTACCACGCCAGACCGCCACCCAGGAGGTCCCGGGTTCGATCCCCGGTCGGGTCATGATGAAAAACGAACTTTTTCTGATTGGTCTCGGGTCTTGGATGTTTATCTATATATGTGTTTGTTATAAAATATAATATCGTTGAGTTAGTATCCCATAACACAAGTTTCGAACTCACTTACTGTATGAATTGTCCCTATATATTTATTTTATTTATTTATTTACTATCGTCTTAATCATAACAAATCCACGGCTAGACGTAGGCTCCCACAATTCGTTTTTATCTACGCGTGTGGACGTTTTTCAATTACTCGTATGTACATACGGATTTTTAGGCTTTTTGTGCATGTGCAAGTGCAAGTGCTTGGCTGCAGCTCTGGGACTGGGGTTCTACTTTGATTATTTATTTACTTTTATTATTAGTTGTCGCTTGGAAGTTTCAGTAGTACTACTGAAACTTCCAAGCGACAACTAATACCCGTATCAAAGTAGAACCCCTTTCCTTAAAAATACTTTACCTCAGGTTGCATATCCACAAAGATGGTTGCTCGATCTGCCGTAGAATCCCCTAATAGTTTATTTTCTTGTACTTTGCAAGTAAGTAGCTGTTTTTTAAAGCTAGTCTCAAGTGCAGATTTGATTGGTAATACACTTCCTGGTTTACCAAGCCGTACTGTTTCTTCCGATAGTGGTAGAGTTCCTAAAGCATTTCTAGCATCTTTGACCATATCGGTTTCATCCAAACAGAAAGTTTCACACGCAACCTGTATTAAGTAACAATTTTAAAATTATTTTACTTGTAGTGGTTTATAGAATTATAAAAATATGATAATGAATCTGTCTACGAATTTAATTTTAGTTTTCCAATAACATGTATTTTATGTGAATAAATTGAATTAGATTAATTTTGTCTGTGCTTGCTAATAAATTGTATATTGGTATAATTTTGGATTAAATGATGAATTCTCATAAAGATCACCATACCCAGCATAGGTATAATTTCTGATAAGTTCCAGTTAGTCAATATGTTAAATATTATTTGTCAAATATACAAAATGTCAAAATTTTATGTTTTTGTGTTTTTACACAACTTATCTAACAGAAAAACTGAAACATCAACAACAACAGAAATCGTGTGTATCTATTTAAAACTTACATGAAAGATGTCTGAAGACCACGCACGAAACTGTTGTTCCTGACCATACATTTCGTCACCACAAGCCACATCAAGTATTCTTTCTCCACCCAAATCACTCAGTACTATATCTAAGGTTTTTCCAAAATTACAAAATTTTGGATACGCGCTTGAGCCGAGAGCGAAAACTGCATAACAGACATTACTGAGAGGTCCAATGTTCTGTTCCAACGTTGAAGAACCTGCAACGCTACCTAAAATAACAAAAATTATTTGATTTAAGATCTTAAAAATATATTTGCCAGTATACCAAGATGTTTAAGTAAATTCATACATAGTAGTTATCGTTGTATGAAAAGATTAGTAACAATTATCATAAACGCAGAAGTTTGTTCGGGTGTATGTACCTAGGCATTAAATTTTTGTGTGTGTGTGGATAGGTGAAAGGTACGTTGTCAGGCAAAAACACTTTAAAATTAAATTCTAAATAGGAACCAAACGAGATACTCAAGTTCACCACATCTGCATGACGAGATATATAATCATTATACATCGCAGAATTTTTATAATAATACTAACAAAATTGTAATTGTAATGATACTAATTATGATAATTTAACATGAATTCTTTATTTTATACATTTTCAACTTGAATTTATCAATAACTAGCGCCCAGTCCCAGCTTTACAAAGGGGGTTTTACAAAGGATTACAATTTAAAAAAAATATATTATAGCTTATGTTACGCGGGGGTAATGTAAGAAATATTTTTTTAAATGGATGCAGTAATTTTTGTGTGTATTCGTTACAAAAAAATACAAATCCTTCCTCTTTATAATATTAGTAATAATTAAAAAGTATTTTTACTTTTATTTGATTCCAATCGCGATAGCTGCTTTTTATATTCGATGGCTGGCGACATAGTACTATTTGTTCTCATCAGCGATTTTGGTGTAGGGATTTTAAACATTCTGAAAAAAAGGTACATACAAAATGTTAAAATAGAAGTCAATTTGAAAATACATGAAATAGATTTGCTACATATCAAAATACTGCATATCTTGTTACAAATGACGGTGGTTTACAACAAGCAACTCTTATCTTATTATAATACAGCAGTTGAATAAGAATTTTAAGATTAAAAACAAAGATGCTTACCCCGAATTGTCCGTTTCATCTTGACCATTTTTCTCATTGTATAACAGTTTAAATAAATGCTCAGCGAAATCCTGAAAAAATATTTAGAATAATAATCTTCTTGCATTTTTAAACCTAACGTATTTCTATATTGTATTGTCGCGAATGTTCTCGACGTCACGCGTCCCCACTAGAATCACTTGTTTACATCTATTTATAGATCGAGAAAAACAAGTGGTTAAAACAAGTGGGAGATGCAAGCGACATAGAACTTTGGTCTATGCTATTGTTTATTACACACTGGAAATTTTTAACGCCGAAGTTGTTTGTCAAAAAGGCCATAAAAAATGGGAATATTCGAGACGTATGTCGAGACATATAAGTACCGCGACGGTAGCCGACACAGTGAGTTCATTGTGAGCTTTCGGTGCGATAACTCCGAAGACTAAACAAGAGCGAGTTAACCTGCCACCTTTATGATTCCAACGGACTACAGACGACTCTGCGACTTGGGCGAATACTGTCATTGGACCAACGACCTCGACGATCCACGGACGTCGATTCTACGTGTGATTTGGCTACGGTGATCTGTGACCGTTCATAGCTCAATGAATTCTTCTAACAAGTCAACCGTTTTTAATCCAAATCCCGATTCCCACGTTCGTAACAATATTAAAATAATTACCACTCCATTGGCCGGGGGTTCTCCATTCCCAAAAGTAGACGTTACAATAAGAACTAATGTCTCATGTTCTATCGAGAACACATCATAATCTGCCATACTATGTACCTGTTGAAATTTAAAAGGCATGAATTAATAATGAACTCATTACTTTAATTATTTCTCAAATCTTTTAATGTTTTCTTTTATATCTTGTACTAGCGAAACCCGCGCAACTTCGTATGCGTGTATCCCGCTTTCCCGTGGGAATTTTGGAATGTATTATACTTAAAAACCTTCCTCTTGAATCACTCTATCTATTAAATTAAACGGCATCAAAATCCGTTGCGTAGTTTTAAAGATTTAAGCATACAAAGGGACATAGGGACAGAGAAAGCGACTTTGTTTTATACTATGTAGTGATTTGTAACTGTTATCAGTACTATTTTAAAAGAGCAAGCGCTAAGCTTCATGCCAGTTCTTCTTAGTACAAATCTGACGTCTGAACCGGTGCTAGGAAAAATACTTGACTTTGATTTTCATTCTAATTTTATTGAATTTTTAACTTACTTGTGCATTAAACGCGTGTCCAAAAATAGTCCCTAATTCTTTGGCATATTGTTCAGATTTGCCTGTCTCTGTCGCATATAATATTGTGGCCTTTATGCGCTTCGAAAGTGCTCTGCCGAATAATTTGGAAGTAAACTTCACAGCTCTTGCGATCTGCTTGAAGTGGAATTTTCTGTGAACTATCTTGTTACCTTCAGTCTTTGTCCACTTGTGAGTTTTCCATGCACTTTCCTGCGGACAATTTTTAAAGCAACTTGAATACCTTTTCTTATTTTATTATTAATAGTTATTAAACGTTCTACTTAATTTTCTGGTTACAATTACTGATGCTAACAAGTCACTACAACTTTTTTTGCAGTGTTTTTTTTATTGCCAGACGTCTACCAAAACGGTTTTTCAAATACACCGTAGATTAAAATTAATTGTACGATAATATGCAAACACCTTCAATTAATAAAAAAGTTTAGCTCTAGACACTTTAAACGGCACGATCATCATCTGAAGTTTATCCAAAGTTAGAAATCTATTGAATATCAGAATTTAGTTCTGATACATTTTTACTGCCATTTCATCCATCTACAAGTGATACAGACCGAAAATACTTACTTGATAGTCATATGAGGGTCTTAAATGATATAAAGCCATTTCTTGATGAAATACCGAAGTTAAAGATGAGGACATTGGTGGAACTATCCAAACCCAATCAGATGGACATCCTCCCCTGCAAAAAATATTTCATTAAAACTGGATCTTGTTAGAAATTTGTGACGCCGACTCTAAGAATCATAAAGACTGATGTATTTAAGAAAAAATAACGGAACTGGATAGTAATTTGTTTAAAATATACCTGCTTTTATTTTCGTTGTCCAAATGCTTTATAAATTGTTCAGATGCTGAATGGTGGTCTACTATAGAAACGTTATCCCTGTGGTAACTGTGAAGAACAGCTATATTTATTTCCACAAGCGCCTTGTCTTTCCACAGTGAAACGTATGAATTTGTATCTAACCCCATTTTCAGTGCAATAGCCTGAAAATATAAAAAAAAAGATTATACAAGAAGATACTCAAAGAATTGATTCAGTAGATTTATGAACCAAGTAAAATGTGTGGTAGATGGTTAATATATTTTTTAATAGCCAAGTCTAAGGCTTTGATGGGAAGTCTCTCTTCAAAGAACACGAAGTTGTGTGTGGGCAGTGGGTAATTATGGGTTGATATGATGATGAAGCTTTACTTCGCCTGATGACCAGCATTATGTGACAGCATAAAAATAATTGGTAACCAGCCTTTTAGTTTTATACACACAGTTGCCTGCCATAATGATCGACTTAAAGTTTTGAAATATATCAGGATATATTATTAATTAAAGAAATGGGTTAATGAATATTTTCATATCTTCATTGTTATTTACCTCAACGATATTCAGACGGGTAGCATCACTGAAGTTCCGACATCCGATCTCGGTACCCATGTACCATCCGTTAAAAGCAGTTGCTGTGAACTCCAGACCTCCACAGTCGAACCTCATATTGGACACAGCTGGCAAAGCATACCAGCGCAAACCTAGCTCTTTGAACCAGTCATAACTGTTGACAAGATACACAATAATAACTATACAACATTCTTCATACTAAAAAAGATATAAGTACATAACATGAAGGCATTTAATAAGACCTTAAGAACCTTTGGGTAGCCAAACACAAAATTTCAGCTTAATCGATTGAAGATCATGTTATGTAGGTACATTCATGCTATATTCATGTTAGTTGTATGGTTATTTAATATAATGTAAATATTGTTAAAATTTGTGTTTTTATTACGTCAAATAAACCATTTTCCTTTCTTTTAAGATAACTTCTTTAAAAATTAAGATGATATTTTTGATATGAACAAACAAACATGGCATGTAAAAATAAAACCTTCTGAAAAAAATTACGTTTACAAAAATGGTAAATATTGGTTCTAAATTTGTATGCAATAAAAAGGGGTCACTTACGAGGGATGTTCCATTTCGACCTCCATAATAATGTCTCTGGGTATATCAAAGAATTCTGGATCTTTCCCATCAGCTGATAGCACCAAAGGCAAAACATCCCACGCTGTTCCAGGCGATTTCCAACCAAGTTTGACACAAACCTATAACAGAGATTCTAATATACATACACTCAGCAAAAGTAGGTAATCAGTATGAGAAATATAGAATTATAATAAAATATTATATGATATCATAATGCTACATCGTTGTGAAACTTTATGCACAGTGCAATATGAACCACTTCTAAAAAAATTAAGTAATATCTACATATAACATTCTTATTAAATTTATTTATAAAAACGTAAATCGTAAAACACGGTTACTATTTCTATAAGATGCAATGACATCATTCATCAAGAAAGCAATTCTCGTAAATGTTGATGGCAAGATCATTATCAACAAAGATATATAAGATGTGGTGTGAGGGTTTGTAGATGAATATAACATATGCAATCCAACTATCATATTACTAATAAATAAAATTTACTGCAGTGTACGCAGTAAGACAGATCAATGAAAGTTCCTGGTTCCAAGTATTAAGGCATGTAAACAAGCAGAATTCAAGTTTTCCGGTTTATGGTTGGTCTGAAGTAATTGACTTAAATAACATAACAAACATTTGAATTTGATCAAATATGTTAATAGTGTACATTATTACAAAGAAGAATTTCATTTCCTTTCTCTAGTATATTCTACTTATGTGATGCTGACGTGATAATTCCACTATTTCAGTATTTGCAAGAAGAAATAGACTCTATAGGATTGTTTGTACTTAAGTCTGAAAGATCATCCTTCATGGGGCATTTATGGTAAACAAAACGTTTTGTCAGTGCATTTAGAGTGATGTTTTATGCATATGATTACCTTCTTAATTTAAAATTTTAACTTTAACCATTGCAATATTTACTAAAAATAAATGTCAGTGTAAAACGTTTAGTAATCATTCAAGTTATACCTCAGTGAACTCAACTCGTGCCGGATCTCCCAATACGGTTCCATCTGGCTGAAGATAACCAGCGTAACTAATGAGTTGAGCATTCCATATCCTATAGTCATGCTTGCCGTCTGTTCTTTGAGGGAATATTGTTATAGCTGATCTGAAAGTAAAAGATACTTTATCAATTAACTGCCTTTACTGTTAGGCAAAAGTCCATTTCTCCGCCTCCAAGCATCTCTTACCAGTTTTATCCGCACAACAGTCAAATCATCCGACCATCACACCTTTAGCTTCAATATAGATATTTTACCATCTGTTAATGCTCCTAATACACGACGCTAGTGTACAAATTATGGCATCATTTAGAATATACCTAAGTATATTCTAAATCCTTAAGGATTAAATTTCTTTGTGAAAATTGATGTATGTGACTGTTATGCAAACTAACCAATATAATTCGTATCTAAACTGTAAATTAGTTTGTTTAAATTTAATTGAGTTATTGCCACTTCGCATTATTTATTAGACCGTGATGCTCGGTAATCGCGCTTCACTTGATTTGCCACTCTCTACGCTAATATATGCCTAAGGTCTTAAGTCTCAATTTACTATTACTTCACTTACATCACCGTTGCTATAGAGGGAAATCATTTGCTTTCTATTTTCCTTAACTTACTTTTCTTTAAATGTATTTCTTTTTAAATTTGTCGTCGGCTCCAAGACATTCGTCCTAACCTACTGTGTAAACATATAACACCTCACAAAACATCCATGGAAAGAAACATTGGTCAAAAATATATGAAACCTTTATCAAATTTGTGTTTCCTCACCTGATATTTCCTTTATTCGTGGCGTATTTAATATGATTACAGAGAGCTTCGAACATCCCACTTGCTGTTGTTACTTCTCTGCAATCGAACGTCTGTAAGAAATGCGAATATTTATCAACAATATCATCACTAAGCTTGTTAAACCTAATACCTAAACCTGGCAATGCTTCACGCTTAATTTCCGGTTGTTGTTGATAAATGACAATAGTTAAGACAAATCAATGGCCATCAAGTGAATTGACTTTTGTCAATCCGCAGTGGCCCAATTCTAATTCTATGCGATAGACGACATCAATTAAATGTATAAGAGCCCAATGGAGTCAATGTGCGTATCAAAACTGTATGAACACGAAAACTAATCAACGACAATCCCAGTCAATTTTTGTATGGATTTAAAAATCTCGCTTCTACGTGCTTAGGAGGGCTAGTTAAAATTTTATTTAGCAAAGTAGTTTCAAAATACAGACTGCTAACGTTTGTCAATTTTGGGAAGAACTAAATAAAGACTAACATTATGTACTAAGTGGCCAAATATAAATAGGTAATTGCATTTTCTCATCAAAAACAAGTGTTGAATAATATGAAAGTGTTTAGATGTTAAAATTATTCTTTACCGCCGGGACCACACGTAAACTTTTAATTAGGGCTACAAAGCTGACTTCACAACTTATAACGAGATCCAAACGGGATGTCATTAGACAAATTTCATTCCTTCTTATGTCTCTAAGTGAATATTGGAATGTGTGACTTGATCTTTCAGTGACATCAAAATTTCGGCATAGATGTCACGATTTTTTTTAAAAGATATTTTTATATTTATTTATTTAGGAGCATCAAGGAGCCATATAGCGTTACGTGTGTAAAACTGCACGAGTAAGTTAAGCAATGACAATCCCATGTCAGTATTTGGATGGGTTTATGAAAGTTTCCGTGCTTTCGATGTATTATGCTGTCAATAACCGTCAGGTGGCTCTTAACACTAATTAGGCTTCCAAGATATCAATAAATTAGAGTGATGACGTCCATGATGATGAGCTTAAGAAAAACATTGAAAATGTATTCTAACATCAGGTTTCAATTTTTTATTTCACAAGACGATGCCTTTTCTTATGTCCAAGAAATAGATTTTTATCTTACTATCTTTTTTTTCCTTTCATTTTTCAATTAAGACGATTACACAATGGTTATAGTCAAAGGAAGAATTGACGGGAAAATAAGGCATACTTCAGATACAGAGAACATCATACCATTGTTTAAAAAAAGCACCAATTAAGTAGATTACCTACTCAAAAACCCACCTCCACTAAATTAACGCGATTTATCTGGGTTAGCTAATTTTCTCCCTAGGGTAACGATGGCGATTTAGGTCCATCTTTTAACGTCTTTTTTCCCCGGGGTGGAAACCGCAAACGGGTATGAACACGCAAGTCATTTGAGGATGAAACCATCATGGTTTACGTATCTATTTTTAGTATTCATAATATCTTTTACCTTGACTTACAATTTATTTTTATCACACTTTGTGTGCTAAAAATAAATCATAATAAAATAAACATGATTACTTAAAATTGTGGGAAATCACACATTTAATTTGTGATTTCCCACAATTAAGTTATCGTGATCTTTATCGATGATGTGATTAATAATGATTAAATCCAAATTTATAAGCTGTAATTCCTAGCTAGAGCCATAGCTCTCATATTGAGAGCCATAGCTCTAGTTAGGAATTAAAGTTTGAAATTGATTGACTAAGGAAAAGCAGAATTTAACTAAAAGGCTTGATTGAAATAGCCAGTTGAAATAGTGGAAGAGCATTCGACGGAAAGAGCAATCGATTTTCGAGAGGTTTAATTTAAATCCTACTGAGATCACGAATGTGACGTTTTTTAAAAATAAAGTTAGTTGATTATTAAAATAATAATTATTAGAGAAATTATTAAAATAATATCCAATTTGATATTAAAACCAAAATAAAGATTGAATGTATTAAATTAAGTTACTGTCGATGTGACGAATGAATAGGGTAATGGGGAAAAACTTACTATTCATACTATCCTTACGTAAAGTAAGATGGGTGCAACAAGAAAGATTTTAATGAGTAGAGAGGATAGGAAGATGATGAGTTTGATAGAAAACCTTATACTAATTCTAAGGAACAATCAACAAATGAATATAAAATATGCAGGATAGACAATTAAGAGCAAATATTTTTGTGCTTATGTAAGCATAATTTTAAAACTTTGTATTTACATAGTGCAATATTAATACTATTAAAATGAAAATTTGTGACAATAATTACTTGTAGTATTTAGCAGAATTGAATTATATCTAAGGTTCTCATTCATTTATTGACTGTACTAAAGTTTGATAGAAAATCTGCTAATTCTTTTGTTTTCTATTTAAGTATGTTTCCAAAGTCTTACTTGCAATTTTTTCCATTGTATTCTACCGATGCACCTTGCCGCGTTTCTCCATGCCAACTTAGTTCCGAAGACCAGTTCCGATGTTTTAAGTTGGTATGTTCCTTTCGCATCTAATTCAGCCTTAACCTCTTTTAGTCTTGCCATATGTGCTTCAGTATTTTCTCTGAAAGAATTCGAACAATTTTAGTTCATGACAAAGCCATTCTTAGATCAGTAGCGTACATGTTTCTCATAAAACTATGTGTCATGTTTGTATTAATTTTATAGAACGACTAAGCAGAGGTACCAATATTTGTAATAAGTGTTTATAAGTCTTCCTAAAAAACATTCTGATTTGTTTGTTAGTATCACTGTTGAATCGATACAGCCGTTAATAACAGTGGTTTAGCAACAATTAGGTATTCTGTTGTTTTCGCACTTCATTTAGGGCTTATTCAGACTAGCTTAGGACTTATTCTTTTAGTCGTGGCGATCAGTGATTTTGCCACTTTTGATAAATCATCACTAGACAAGATAGACTCACTAAAAAACGCCGATCGATTCGGCTACACGTAGCTAGTCTGAATAAGCCAATAACATTAATTAATAAGGGGAACTTACAAAACACATATTATATGAAGTTAATGATATTATTAATGTAAAAAACGAGTTCTTAGAGTAAACAAGAATAGAAGGAAAACGTAAAATCAAACATGTTAATTAAGTTAATTTCCATAATGAGTTTTAGTATGCATATTTAAATTAGATAAAGGAAAAGTGTGCCATATCGGTATTAAGGAAAACAAGAATTTGAAAACTGGTTTTCAATTATGTTTTTGTAACAAAAATCGAAATATATCGGTTTTCTGCCAGCACTTCTTTTTGTCAGTAAATAACATTGGAAGGTCGCAGGAAGCCGCTGGATGCAGGCCGCTACCAACTGGTAGCGCTGGAAATGTTTGGGATGGGCCTATTTCTGGTACTGAGATGATACTTGTACCTACATGCTACATAGTGATAGATACATAGTGTGTCACATGTATTCACTATTCTAAAAGAGAAAATACTTGCCAGTTCTTCTTGATGCAAGTCTGAATAAATTGGTGATAGGAATAACGATTGTTAGATTTTTTTTGTATATTTAATTAGACCAGACTCACCTCCTTATAGAAGCGAAATATTCTTTGAGGAATGTTTCTGCATCTTTGTAGACCTCTTCAGCAGTGCGAGGGGCATCTCCACGGTTTGGTATGTCCATGATACTTGACGTACAAACTTTCTCTGTGCATTTTGTATTCTGGAAAAAAATATAAGTCATAAATTTTCTAAACCTGAGATCTTCCTGAGATTTAATAGGTCCGGATCAGTTAAATACATTTAGTAGTAGCATTTAGTAACACTTAGATAAGTCCTGGATAGGGATGTGTGGAGGAAAGACTGGGAGGCATGTCATGCTCTGAGACATAGATGACTAGTCTAGGATCTCCAGTGTTTTTGTGCTCATTGTGTATTGAGTATTGGTAGTTTGACCCATAATGAAGGCAATATAGGACGGAAGAGTCATCTAGGACGGAAGAGTCCGCCAGACCCCCGTCGCTTCTTCAAGCGACGAGAAATGTAGTAATGCATTTTTCTGACTATGTACAGAAAAATATGTTATATTTTATCCCATGCGACGGAATATGCAGTAATATGAATAAAAATAGTGTTAATCTATTTTTGTTGCGTACCGGACTGGCCATTAAAATAAGAATCCCGTTGAGCCTGTTCTTCCTTTTTTTTTGTTTGGTTATTTTTCTTTATTTATAGTCTTTTCATACTTGTTCATCTCTCTCAAGTCTAGCTGAGTTTAGTCGCATAGGTGTAGTGTAGCCTGACCTATGGTGGCACTGTGTATTTATTGTTTACATTTGACACGACACCTTTAAACTTCTACTTTTATAGCAATCTAGAACCTTTAGCAGACACCCTATATTTCTAGACAATAAGACGACAAATTACACTATTCAATACAAGCACTTATAACCCCATGTCTCCTGAGCAATGGATCTCAATCAAGGCATATTGTCAATAGTGAGATGATACCGTGTGGATATTTACTTTAGCGTACACTTATGTATCTGTTGTGTTGTATGTACCTACTACCTAGTAAGATTCTAACCCAAAGTTGTGTAAGGCTGATTTTGGTACTACACGCCAAACATTTTTCCTGTTCAAATGTTAATTACGAACATCGCCTTCAAAAACATGATACCCGTTACACAACACCTCGGAGTTTTATTTTTTACTTTTTTATGACAGAGAACGGCAAACGTGTTAGCGGGGGTCACTTGATGGTAAGCAATTCACGACTACAAGATCTTGGATGCGTTGCCCACATAGAAAGGAATGATAAAGGAAAGAAGGGGGAAGGAATGTGAAAAAGTAGAAAGCAGTAGAGGGCTTCCGACAAGCTTTTTAATAATGTAATTGATACTCGATATTCGCTTGACTAAACACATTATGTTACAGGGTCTTTTGATACCTAGTACAGGCGCCAGTTCTCCATCAAACACGTGATTTGTATTTATTAAGGTGCAATTCATTGTAAAGTATATTTTATTTTTTGTCATTTGTTTGTGGAGAAGAAATAAATAAACGTTTATTTTATTATTACACACGCTTGTAATCTTCCAGAGGGTTTTACTCTCGTGCGTATCGCGCCTAACTAGACACTAAAGAAACCTACTTGCGACTTCCGCAAGGTTTGGCAGAATGTGTAGTAAGTAATACATCATTTTTCATGACTTGATACAAACTAGGGGGAAGGGAGTATAATATATTATATTTTAATTGTTTGCAAGTCTCTACAAGTTTGTGTCTCATAAAAATCTATACAACTCTTTTACACCTCATTAAAACGTAATTCTCACTGTGATGTTAAATAGTAAAACTACGCAAATTGTTTTCAATATAACGTTTTATTATTACTACGCTTGTAGGTACTTAATTACTGTTTTATTTTCACAATACAATTTGACTTAAGTAAAGGCCAATTCATTACAAAATCGAATAAATAACCATAATATAGTATTTACAATTATAAATAACTAGCTTTTCGACGCGGCTTCGCTCGCAGTCAATTTTATGATTTAAAGCTCTCGTATAGCGCGACTTGTGGCGCTATTTATAGTAGAAAAAGTATTTTCCCATTGGAATGACATACTCTCACGGGATAAAAAGCCTATGTTGGGCTCTGTACCCCTGACAATATGTATACCAATTTTCATAATGATGGGCTGCTTAGTCAAGCCGTGAAGGAATAACAAACAAACTCACTTTCTCATTTATAATATAAGTATGAGTATGATAATGATTTATTATTGTCAGGTTTTTAGCCCTTCACTTTTTTTATCATCACTAGGCGGAGAGCCCGACAGACCCCTGTCGCTACGCCAAGTGGCGAGACATGCAACAATGCATTTTCCTGACTTAAACAAATTGAGAAAACAGAGAGAATGCCTTTGTGAAAAACAGAGAGCCTACCAACACATTTAAAACAATCAGAATCTATTGAATGTAATTCTTGGATATTTTTCTCTAAGCATGTAATCAAGCATTCACAAAACTGTTTTCAATTATGGTTTAAGTTATACAACGTTGACATCATACAACAAAATCCTAAGCACGTACCTAGCACTTTAAATGAAGTATTCAATGCCATTATTTGGTAAAGTAGGTACATATTCATTACGATTTCCTACTGACCTTGTCACCACATAGAAAACATGTTAACTTTGACAACTCGAGTATATGTTTTAAAAACTAAATAGATTTTAAAACATATACTCAAGTTGGCAAAGTTACCGTGAAAAAAATCGCGCGTTTTGCGCAATTTTTTTCACATTTTCATCATTGTTCATCTTATTTTTTTCAACTATAATCCGTATAGTTCAGTTGGGGTAAGACCCGGACAAGACTACCAGTGTCTGATAAAGAATTACAGCTTCCTGTTCAATTTTTATATTTCGGTAATATAGCGGAAATGGTAAAGTACTCAATTTAAAACACAGCTGTCGCTACTGCCATAAATATGGTCACCACAATAAAAACAAAATTTGACGTAAGATCGAAAAAGTTTCAAGTGTCCGGAAAATTAAGTTTTAGAACATAATATTATAAAAATTAACCTTGATATTATCTTTGTGTTTAATAATTCAAATATTAATAGAAAGATTCGGTAGTTAATCGTCTTACTTTTAAAGTGTGCTTGTTCGTAAAAAAAAAGGTATAATAAGCGAATATTTAAAACACATTAAAAATTATACCGGTAGCCTTACCCCGGCACTTTGAAGGAGGGGCAAAACTAGGTACCAGTTATATATTTTATTCAATATAACTGTGTTGAATGCACTTATAGAAAAAATGATAATATTACATGACTTCATTTATATCTTAAACCCTTGCACTGCACTATTTAAATCAAGAGTAGGGCTAACAATTTCGGCATAACTAAAGACCGACTTACTTTTTTGAAATACAGTATGTTGGTCTTACCCTAACTGACCTTATAGACACACACTAGTCTCATAACATTCACGAATTACGTCATTTACACTGTAACGATTATTTTCAGGTAATTGTTTTTCCATTATGTTTTCGGACGCACATGACATGTAATGTTACAAATTATTGTTTACTGACATGTTTATGTCCGTGGCAAATTAGCATGTAGCGTGCATGAGGACATAGATAAACATACAATATAGACTGAGCATTCAAATTAATAATTCAATGCGAAGATCACTCGGTCTACACGTAAGAATTATGTCAATAAACTGAATTATTTTAATGTTAAAGTTATATCTACATGAATTAATAATATTAAGTTACACTGTCATGTCCTGGTAGCCTACTCTATTCATAAATTCGTTACCTTTTTGTTAAAAGATTGCTTTCAGCAATATGGTAGTTCTAGTTTCTAATACAATAATCTATAAGTTATACACTTTGTGTTATTTCTGCTTGTGTATTATCCTAATATTATAATTGAGAAAGTGAGTTTGTTTGTTATTGCTTCACGGCTTAACTAATCAGCCGATATATTGTCAGGGGTACAGCTACAGAGCCCAACATAGGCTACTTTTTATCTCGTGAAAGTATGTCAATGGGAAAATATTTTTTCTACAATAGAGGGCGCTATATCGACCAACAGATGGCGCCACAAGTCGCGCCATGGATTGTTTTGTTGTCAAACGAGGTCTATGTTATAAAATTAACCGCCAGCGAAGCCGCGCGGAAAAGCTAGTTGCAAATAAAATTCATTTATTCATTCAATTATCTATACCACACAATTTCGTATGGATTTAGTTTGAGACACAGTCTCTTATTAAACGCTAGCCTTCTGTGTTCTGTGCTACTTTCAAACAGGTAAAGTCAGACGCATAAATTTACTTCTGTACTTTGTCACTACTTAGTAAAAAAGCATTATAGAAACAAGTATAGTATGTAGTAATGTTATCGAAACCTATTATGTTTTTTACCTTCATTAAAAAACAGTTTAATTTATAATTACAGTGATAAAGGTTAGGAATTTGTATCTTTGTACCAATTAGAGACCTAGAAAAAAAAATCGTGACTTAACAATATACATGTTGAATCATTTTCAATTGAAACACGTGTCAGAATATTGTAGGTGGATCATTATCGCCACACAGCATCTCCACGTCTATAGGTTCGTTGACCTAGTTTGTCTATGTACTATTTGAAATATTTTAATTAAGTATCTAAAGCGTTGTTGTGGCAAGCCAAACTCCTTTTTTATATATTTCAACATTTTTATATTTTTTTCTTTGTCATTCACTTTCTTCATTACTTAACCCTTAAGGGGGTTATCTGTGCCCTTAATAAACCAGGGTTTTATTATTATTTTTATTTATTATATTATAAATTTTTTATTTTTATTTTTTTCACAAATTTTTCCAATAATTCTTTAAAAAAACTCCTACAATTCCCATCAACCGTAACAGGCGTGTTTTATAATGTTCTGATTAATTCCAGATTACTTATCTGTGAGATAAATTGTCCAAAAGTCATATGAAAAAGTCGAAAATTCAATTTAATAAATAAACTGCATAGGTTGCGATTTTTTTATCAGAGAATGAGGTAGGTAGCATTCCTTGAGCTAGCCCATTTCATAAAATACTAGTATAATACTCGCAACTTCGTTTGCGTATATCTCGCTTTCCCGTGGGAATTTAGAAAAATCCTTTCTTAGTACATCCTAGTAGACGTCGTAAGGAACCTACATTACAAATTTGGGATCTCTAGACCCAGCAGTTTGGGCTGTGCGTTGATCTAAGTCAGTCAGTCCGGACTTTGAATTTTATATACTTACGAGCTGTAACCCGCGACTTCGTCCGCGTGAAATGATAAAAATGATGAAATGATTCAAATAAGGATAACTCCTTTTCCTGTTATGCGATTTAAATGAAACAAAGCCTATATTCTGCTCCAAGCCGAGCCCTAGCTTCCTGTGAAAACAGCATTAAAATCCGTTCAGTAACTTCGAAGATGTGCGCGTTCAAACGGACAGACTGACGGACAAAAAAAAATACCTAACTAACCTAAATTTCTCTAACTGTTCCCTCTCCATTTTTACCAAATATGTTCAAAGTACAGACATATCGGGGTTTACTGTTTTATTATATGTATAGATGTAATTATATAGATTGTAGACTACTTCTAAAGTAAATTGGTGTATAATTCAATTGCCAGCTTTAAAAAGAACTACTGTCTTGCTCATAAAATCCATTTCTAATGTTATTATTACTTTTCTCACGGTTATACTGTTTGTGAACTAGATATATAAAAAAAACAATAAATGATAACAGGGTTTTTTTCTCATAAATTGCTTTGTTGACTTACGTTATCACTGGCGGTGTATCGCTTTAAAGTATGACTAAAAGCTTTTACTGTGTCCAGATTAAACTGATATATACTGATAAGGCCATACTAATATTTGTGTTTAATTTTCTGGCTTTGATTTATATTTTTTTACGAGGCCTTGTGTTTACAGCGCTACAAGTAGTGGCCAACACATGTCATGTAGACTGTGCGAATGTATATGTAGCTGATTGTCTATTCTCCCTTGTCCCGTCAAACAACTTTTGACATAATTTTAATTGACAGAAATAAATATTAAATGAAATAATATTATTGAAAAAAAAAAATCAAACGTTGAATATTTATGCCGAACAATAATAGATTAAACGAATATTAGGCCCCGTAAAAAAATGGGACAAGATGTTCTATGTGGCTAAGATGATGATAACATTCATAATAATTAAAAAAATAATTTATAAAAGTGTTTTATTTGCTCTAGTACATTATTTTGAATACAAACTAGTTGACGAAGCCTCCTTTTAAGCATTTAGATGCCTGTGCCAGGACACTCCGCTCTTCTTAATAGCTCTAAACATAATGAAATTAAACTTAAGTATATCTATTACCAAACATCATCTAAGTATACAGATTAGACTGAATTATTGTTTCTGTGTGCGGTTTATATATAATACACACACATTTTTGTATACAACACTAATCTATACTAAAATTATAAAGAGGAAAGATTTGATTGTTTATTTATTTGTTTGAATTGAATAGGCTCCAAAACTACTGGACCGATTTCAAAAATTATTTCACCAGTAGAAAGCTACATTATCAGGGAGTGACATAGGCTATAGCTTTACCCGAAATTCCACGGGTCCGGAACTTCACGCGGACGAAGTCGCGGGCAAAAAAGCTAGTAATAATATAAAAAGAATTCATAAGTCATACTTAACTTAAGCCTCAGGCTGATGTATGTGTGATGGACAATATTCATATCAAACAATCATGAAATGTGTATTGTATGCCACTGATGTTACGATCAGCATTTTGTTATCAAAATGTTGTCTACAATCTACAATGTTCTTTCTACAGTGTGATGTTGACATGTTGACGGTGTTATGGCGTCAGACTAATTCCAATTGGTCTTATAATGAGTTTTTACTTAATACCGTTAGCCGGATGCTGGAAATACCTGTACAATGGAACCTCACTAACAATGCCTCCATAAAATTAGATGTCGAGATAAAAACGAGCTAAAAATTCCCGAAGCGGATCCTACGGTGTTCTTAGAAAACCCCGGTGATTGTGCGCTTTAAATAAATCTTACTAATTGAAAATAGGAATGTTGACATTTTTTTTTCATAAACTTGTTTAAGTAAAATAACATTTAAATATAATAATGCCAATTTTTGACCCATTTCAAAAGTTGTTTTCATTGGACACAGACTTTCTTTCAAATCTGTATACTTAATTAATTTAAATTTTAAAATTTATTTTTGAATATTACGCTGCCACATGACGTCACCTGTCTTTTTAATTTTTAACATTAATTTTACTTTTGTTTTATTTTTATTTTTAAAGAACTGTTATTTATTTTGCATTTTGTAAATAAATACCTAAGTTATATGACAAACTAATTATTTGATTAGCGTATCATTTGATTTAATTTAGTAAATAATTCTTTTCAATAGTATTGTCAACTGTCCGATTTAACAGTTGGACTTTTTGATAATTTATTAGACTGATAGGTATTATAATTTTATTAGATTGATAGTATACTTTTGTACCGGGTTATCTTTTGCACGGAACTGAACATAAAGAGACGTATGCTCTATCTATACTTATAATAAAACTGTAAAAGGGCCAATTCTGTACATTGAAAATAAAATAAAAAAATACCTCCAGGGGTCTTCCTAAAGGTAACACATGGCGAAAATGTGATTTTTAAATTTTTTTTCTGTCTGTCTGTCTGTTGTCCGCTTTTCACGCAAAAACTACTGAATGGATTTTGATGAAACTTTTTTTGTTATATAACTGTTGGTCCTCGCCAACATATAGGCTATAATTTATTTTGAAGATCGGAATACCTGATGTGGAACCCTAGCAGCCCAGCTAAACTATAAGAGATACGAATATAGCGCCTTAGGAAAAGTTAATCAGCATAATGAGCATTTTCTAATAACGTAAAAAATCGAAGATCTGGCACACTTGATGTGGAACCGTAGCAGCCCAGTTAAACCATAAGAGATAAATATATAGCGCCTTAAGAAAAGTTGATTAGCGTGATGAGCTCTTTTTATTGACGTACAAAAATCGAAGATCTAGCACACTTGATGTGAAACCGCACCAGCCCAGCTAAACGTTGATAAGCGTGATGAGCATTTTCTACTAACGTACAAATATCGAAGATCTGGCACACTTGATGAGGAGCCCTAGCAGCCCAGCTAAACTATAAGAGATAGGTACAAATATAGCGCCTTAGAAAAAGTTGATTAGCGTGATGAACATTTTCTATTGACGTACAAAAATCGAAGATCTGGCACACTCAATGTGGAACCTTCGCAGCTCAGCTAAACTATAAGTGATACAAATATAGCGCCTTAGGAAAAGTTGTTCAGCGTAATGAGCATTTGTTGTTTACGCACGGTAATAAATCAGACCGCGTGATGTCAAGCAGTTAGTTGTAAAATAACGTAGTTGTAGAGTGCGTGAGCTGGAACCTAAGCGATTTCTTCAGAAACCTAATCAGGATGCTTAGGGAGAAAACATACTCAAAGTCGTGGCGTCCTAAGAGGTGAGCCGGAGGGAGAGGAGGGTGACAAAGGTTCCAATTTTAGGTTTTTCGCTTATATCTCAAAAAGGGTACGTTATGGTGGAAAATAGTTTATGACGAAATGAAAGCTAATAAAATTCTCTATCACATTATTTACATTTTTTCCTAAGAAGATGGCTTGGTGATCTGTCATGGCTGCCAACAAAATGAGGCCTCATCACTGTTCCAAAGCGTGTAATTCGAAAACGGATGGGAATATGGAAAAAATTTAAACTATCAAGTGATAGAGAATTTTATAAGCTTTCATTTCGTCATAGACTATTTTCCGCCATAACGTACCCTTTTTGAGATATAAGCGAAAAACCTAAAATTGGAACCTTTGTAACCCTCCCCTCCCTCCGGCTCACCTCTTAGACGCCTGGACTTTAAGTATGTTTTCTCCCTAAGCACCCTAATTAAGTCTACTACGAAGAAATTTCATAAGTAATATGTTTATAGAGTAGTGTGTACCTACAAAATACAATTTTATTTTGGTACTTCTATTGTAAAAATGTAAAAGTTTCTTCTTAAACACTTTCCTTTGTGGTACAGAAGCTTTCATATTGGACTTCTTTCATGCACAGCAGTCTATCTATCTATCTATCATAAAGCATGTAATCGTGTGGTCCACGCGAACGAAGTCGCGGGCACAGCTAGTTTGTAAATAAATGTTAATGTATAAAAACATGAGACACAAGCTTTTGAATAATAGGAAAATGGATATTCAATTAAATTAACATAATCTTTTTTAAACACTTGAATGATCAAGTATTAAAACTATTATATTATAAAATAATCGTCTCAATGTTTGAGGTAAAAACAAGTTCAAAATAAAAACAAAAAAACACTTTTTGTTAAAAGGAAAATTGACATATAAACAATCTATTTTATACACTACAGTTTGTATTCTCAATTATGCAAAAATACAAGTGTACATAACTTGTATTTTTGCATAATTGAGAATACAAACTGTGAAATAAAAGTTCGTTTTTCATCATGACCCGACCGGGGATCGAACCCGGGACCTCCTGGGATGCGGTCTGGCGTGGTAACCATTACGCCACGGAGGTCGTCTCGTCGAAAGAATTTTAATAAAAAAAAATTGAAATGGAAAATGAACATTTTTAACTTAATTATTTCATAAACACTCAGCGAGTTGCACAATAACATTTTTAAGTTAATGACTTAATATGGCTGTCAAAGAGCCTTGTTGTTTATAGTCAGGAAAATGCGTTAAGTACTGCGTGTCTCGCCACATGGAGAAGAGACGAGGGTCAGTCGGGCTCTCCTCTTTGCATAAAGAGGGCATACCGACTAAAAACATGGCCGTCTTCTTCGGCGGGGTTGCGGTGTCTGGGATACCCCACGCAGGCAAAAGAGTGAGATCCTGGGGCTTGTAATATGTGTTTCTGTAACTGGCTGACAGTCTTGTATAATCATTTATGCAAATAAATGATATTATTAAAATGACCGTGTCCATATTTGAGGTAAAAACAAAGTTCAAAATTGATAATTAACCTTTAAAATCAACGCTCCAAAGGTCGTGAGAAAAATTGTACTATTATACAAGTGTGTGATTTTTATCGACGGAAAAATCATTGTACGATATTTAGGTTAATCGTTATGCCATTATGAGCGTTGACCGTGAATTCATAAGATCCAAATTGCCGTGGGAATAGTAGTTTAAAAGTGAAAATACAAGGTGTCAAAATGTATTTTATATATTTTATAGAAGGCCAAATAAAACACATCGCAAAAGGTACAGAATTCGCATTTTTGGAGAACTTGCATGACATTACCAGATGATATTCAGATAATTACCTTTATTATGGCGGGTACAGACTGTTCAGTTGTAACGTAACATAACATGACATGTGATGTAACACGCAATGAAATAATTTTTCGTACATACAATACCTACTCTGTTCGTGCGCGTAGTATCTACCTATGCACGCCGCACGGTCCGTGCGCACAAGATTTCTACAAGTCCACATCCATACTCCACACCATGGATTTGTTACATTGCATGTTACAGATCATGAGAAATATTTTGAAGATTCGAGTATAGGTCGCAATTTTCAAGTAAGGATAATGTATCGCCGACTTAAGATACCGCAAACCGTAATATCTTCAGACGGCCCTAAAGTTGGTCTTGTTGTCAAAGATTCCACGTCACGCAACTAGAAATAACTATGCATAATTAACAAATCACTTTGGAACTAAACACCGATATTTGCATGTCTAACTAAAACTTGGGATATCTACCACAGTTAAGCCTACTATCCTGCGGTATAACTTTGTACATTAATATCTAAGTCAAATTAAAAGTTGAAGTCAAAACTGACAACAAAACATTACATGAATATTTGTCATTCAAGTAATAAAATAAGGTTCATCAAATGAAGTGTTAGTTACTCAATCACACAAGAATGTTTGAGAGATATAAAAGGTAGTAATGACAGTCGGTAGAAATGCGAGCGATTCTGCAGGCACAGAATAAATAATATTACTACAGGGCGAACAAACGTGCGCGCGAACTTATGCGATGCCACAACCACAACACATCTGTCACCGCTTCGCTCGTAGACACAGCCTGTTGCTTCTCGTAGCCAGGCCGTTGGTCACGCCGATCGGCGTTTTAGCGATTATGTATTGTTTGGTCGCTGCATTTCAGGTCCCATCAAACGGATTTTCAATACAATATTCATCAATAAACGAGAGTGATAAATAAAGTCCATTAGGTACAAAGATCTTAGAAATATCTTACTAGAACGGGAGGTAGGTCGTAACTAAGCCTCTGCTTTAATAGAGGCAAAGTTATAAAGTATGTAGTTCCAGGAAAATATTATAATTATTTAAGTATATTTATTTAAATCTTAAAATATACCTATTATATTTATAAATGTCCTTGCACGATTCGTTAGAAGTTTGTAAATGTGTTAAGTAAATTAAATAATTTTTACGTACAAATCTTGTACAAATGAAAACTACTCCAAAACATCATCGCCATCGTTATCAGATTACTTGAATTCCCACATTTCACCAATTTCTAGAAAATAAATATAATTCTAGACAAACGTAATATTACTTTTAATAAAACAAATGGATATAAAATTTGATACAACACAGTTGTTAAGTTTGTACATTACCTGTTTTACCTACAAAATAGCTCGGCCCAACGGTCGGTTTATGAAAACGTTTCGTGTGTACACAGAACAAGCAAAAACAACACGTTCATTGGCCACAAAAACTACACTATTATGCATAAGCCTACCACATGTAGATCAGACTTGTTAAAGCGCGGTTTACATCCAACGTTTTCCTGCAACCCTTGCTATGTCTAATTTATTTCTGTTTAAATTCGTTGTGAGTTCCAAGGCAGCTGTACTTTCTCCACAATCTCCCCCGAGATGTCAATAAGCTTGATTACTTATTGTCAATCTGAGGTCGCCGTTGTTGATCCTGGGTATACAGGAGACACAACAACGGTGGGTATGAGTAGATGGTTCGGAACTAGCCCACCGCTTGTTCCGAACCCTTCGGATCATCTAACCATCTCGTAACGTAAGTACTTTCTACTCTGTCTATTAAATTGAAAATACTTTTATTCACTATTAGCCTAGTACAAGCTCTTTCGTGTTTCTTTCTAATCCTACCTCCTACCATCAGTTGTACTATGAAGAACTGGAAAGAAACTTAGTTAATGATCTTTTAAAATGGTACAGTCAGGTGCACGTCAAGCTTTACACTTGCAGTACAATTTTGGCTCTTTCCTATGAACCACCAGAACTTAAGAATGGTACAAAGTCCAATACGTAAAGGTCAACCTGCTCTTGACTGTACTTGGTAGGAACGTTATACACTAGAAACTTAGACACTACCCCACACTAACTTCAGTCTAATCAGAATAAGATTATAATACTCATTGAACATTTTGAACAATTCGATTATGCGGTTGTTAGTTATGTAGGTTGCCGTCAATGTTAGTCTAGTAAATTATGTTGTCAGAATAATTTTCATGATCATCATATCAATCAATAATCATCGGGGATACAGGTCTCCCTTCAATTGAAGGGGATTAGAACGTACTGTGGCCAGCCTGGCACGCTACCCCAGCTTGGACCAACGGTTAACCCCATGGCACTTTGAAGCACGGAGTTGTGGTAACATTTCGTAAATAAATACTTATCTATATCTATACTAATTTATACTTCTATTCTATACTAATATTATAAAAGCAAAATGCATTTCTGTGTGTGTGTGTGTGTGTGTGTATGTTTGTAACGAATAAACTTAAAAACTACTGGACCGATTTCAAAAATTCTTTCACCAGTTGGGAAGGTACATTATCCCCGGGTCACATAGGCTATATATTTTTTTTCTTATCCTTCTGATCCTTAGTAAAACCCTCACGAAGCCGGGGTGGTCTGCTAGTTATTAATATTCACTTTCGCCTTTATACAGTCAACTAATAAAAGAGATGAGCAGGGTAGCGAACTAAAACACAAATGTTTATGCTATCTAAGTATCGTTATGAAACTTAATTACATTGTATTTTGTTATTTTTTTTGTTATTGTGACAAATGAAAATTCGCGCAACACAGAAGATCGTAGACAAATAGCATTGGTCATGTTGTGTTCCTACGGTGAGTAAGGTCTCCAGAGCTCCACTGGGGGGGGGGGAGGGGGGTTGGGAGGGTTGGCAACGCGTGCGTGAGTGATACCTCCGGTATTGCAAACGGTATTTAGGCTACGGTGATACGGTTAGTACCAACGGGCGGGCCGTATGCTTGTTTGCCACCTTTGTGGTATAAAAAAAGCAGAAATCTTAAATCACATAGGCCCTGCTCTTTAATTGGCTGACTGTATGACCTAAATTAGAAAATACATACCTAGGTAACTTCGCACAATATTATTCGTGTATCAAAATATTTCTATTCATAGTCACATCACGTGTAATGTTAGATTACTCAGTATCTCCATTTACGAGATTACTAACACTGTGATGTATTACGGAATTCTAAGTTATGCTTTGATGTTTCCTAAATTCGATAAATACGACCTAAAATTTGAGTTTCGTACCGTATTACGACAACATGTTTCGACAATAATTATGTAACTGCGATACACGTAGGTACTCAATATCGACGATATTTTCAAAAATCAAAATCAAAAATACTTTAATCTGTGGCGCGGGCTCGTCTTTTAGAATGTTGTATATTTTTATTTTATCTATACTTATCTTAATTATGATATTGCCGAAGCGATTCTTGAGTGCAATAGCATACTTAGGACATCTTCGACAATAATGCTATAATGGTCGGCAACGCGGCTGGCTCGCGCAGTCATAAAACGAAACGAAACGAAGTTCGAAACTCATATTTACTGCTCAGCGCATAACGAGAATCGATTTTCAATAAAATTGTTTTATAAACTGTAAGAAATAATTGGATTTCGATTTATTTTCCGAATGTCTATTAACTGTCAAACTACGAGTATCTGTCCTTTTCTTTCGTACGTGATATAGATTTTGTCCTCGTCTGACATAAAAAATATTCATTTACGACCACATACACAGTTTCTCACAGTGACCTTACATCAGTTTCTCAATAAGACGACACGGCGACCGTGTGAACTCAAATCAAATATGCTAATTAAATAACAAAGACCTTTTAGATCCATGTTTTCTTTGTATAATGACCAAGTTTCCCGGAGCTCCTTATTAGTACCATATTATTAATTTATTGCCTCAAATTTACATGCGCGTACTACATATTAATTGATTAAGGTGTTACTTTGATCACCACTTGCTAATAAAGTCCCGAATAGGTTGTTTGCCAATTAAAAAACGTCAAATCCATATTAGAACTGTCAAAAAACTGTCAGTTTATTTGACAAATTAAGCTAATGCGTGGTGAAACCGACTCTACACCCCTGCGCGTGCTACATTGCATTTTGTATGTTAGACCTTACGATAAAATTATTGTAACTCCGCGATGTATAAATAATAAAGCTCGACGAAAATACGCGGCAAATTCGCCCTTTCTGGACAAGGTCTATGTGTTTTAAAGTTAATATACCCATAGGGCAAGAATCCGCTTTTTATTTTTTATCGAACATTTGAGCGTATACAATACGAAATCCTACATTGTGCTGTTCGTGACTCGACACGCACTTGCCCAGTTATATTTTAAATGTTCGATACAATATAGCTGCATAAATATTTTTTTCACCTCACAAGCTCGGAAAGAATCTGTTTGTCATTCGAAATCTGAGCGCAAAAGTGCATTTTGTGCCCTAGCGTGGAAATAATTTTTAAAATTCGAACCTTTCTATTCTATAATTTTTTATACCGCCAGTTCTCTGAAAATGCATTAATACTTATTTCATGCCAGTGCGCCAATCTTATTTTTAGAATAATCGAACTGGCCAGCACGACACCGCATAAAAAAAAACACTTATTTAATGCACCTAGCATTTTCCTCACTGTAGTGAGGTGAAAAGTTGTGTGTTTCGCTCGGCAGCAAAGTTATTCTGCGTTTCGTACTTTAGTACTCGCGCCAAAAAACGACTTTGCAGCGTTGCATAACAAATAACTATTTTAACTTCTTAGTGGGAAAATAAGTGAAGTGATTCAAAACAGCCTATAATATTCGAATTTGAATTTTTTATAAAACTTGCTCGGTTTTTTATCCTACTCTCGTGATATTAAAATTCTTACTTAACCGTATATCTGAGCCGCCACAAAGTCAACTGGTATAGAACCGCATTAGCAAGTAATATATCCAACTTCACCCTTGAATTTTGTAGTCACTGATCAATAAAGCTTTGTATAAATAATGGAGAGATCTACATTATGTCCTTTTCATGTTTTTTGGCTATTTTGTTATTTTTTTATGAAACCCGGTTTAACAGTTTGGCTGTGAAACCACAAGTTTATTATTTATGTTATTGTTGTACTCGAAAGAACCTAATGGCGTGGTCCTTGTCACATGTCAAACTGAGTAACATGCAAGTCGACCTGCAATGACGACTTCATCAAGTTTATAATATACTAGCTTTTACCCGTGGCTTCGCTCGCGTTATTTATATGACTGTATAGACAGATCTCGTTTGACAACAAAACAACCCATAGCGCGACTTGTGGTGCCATCTGTTGGCCGATAAAGCGCCCTCTATAGTAGAAAAAATATTTTCCCATTGGATAGACATACTTTTACGGGATAAAAAGTAGCCTATGTTGGGCTCTGTACCCCTGACAATATGTATACAAATTTTCATAATGATCGGATGATTAGTTAAGCCGAGAAGGAATAACAAACAAACAAACAAACTCACTTTCTCATTAATAATTTTAGTTAGGATAGCTACTTATAAAAACATAGAAAACGTCAAAAACAAGACAACACTAATGTTCGAGACAGTTTTTTTTTACCACAAAGTTGGCAAACAAGCATACGGCCCGCCTGATGGTGAGGATCACCGTAGCCTATAGCGCTTGCAGTACCGTGGGTATCACACACGCGTCGCTAACCCTCCCAACCCTCGCAAGTGGAGCTCTGGAGACCTTACTCACCGTAGGAACACAACATGGCCGAGACCAATGCTATTTAGCTACGATCTGTAAGGTGGAGGTCCTTCCCCAGACGGGCTGCTCCGATTTGAGCGGATTATCCGCTGTGCCCTAACTCTCTTCAAATGTTTGAGGATAGATCGCGCGTCCTGTGGCGTCAGTAGGCACTGATACAACTTGCCCCAGCCTGCTGTCAAATAGACAACTTTGTCAAACATATTGTACAAACATTGTTAATGTTTGCCAAATAAGCCAATACGCCACGTCATGAAGGGCCACTACTTAATGCGTCGTCAAAAACTATGAACACTAAATAAATGCCTTATTATTATTATTATAACGCCTCATTACTTTTGACAATAAGGCCGCCTTGTTGCATGTAATACTAGTCTGTAAGTTTTCCGTCTATTGTATTACTTGAAGTTGTGTATAGATAAAGCATATTCTATTTTATCAAAAGGCCATGTGAAGTTAAAGCATTTCAATTCGATCCAGTAACTAGATTTTGTTTACTAATTACTATATGTCTGAACTACACGTATCGTTGACGTTCCACGAAGCAATCACTAACTATACAGGGAGCAAAATTAATTATCATGGAGCTACACCTGACACATTTTTGATTATTCCATGAAACAAAAATTATTTTTTATTTGTTACTCTTGAAAATGGCTTGGTTTATTTACTAGATATTAAGTAGATACTTACATGGGTATTAAAATAAATGAAATTAAATTAAATCATTTATTTTGCAACATAGATGTCACAGTTCTACAACCCAGAAAACTTGCACAATCTTACTCGGTTCTATAGTTGTTTGAAGTTGACCGAGAGAGGTTAGACAAAGTTAAGAAAGGAAAAGATGAACGAAGCAAGACGAAGTTGCTCCTCCATACTCTCGCATTCGCCTAACTTTGGTGAACTTCGTGAGTAGTGTAGAACCGTGGGTTAAGTATGTTAATATCTGTGACCGTGGTAAGAGTGCTCATGTTTTCTGGGCTGTAGAGCTGTGCCCGTTGTCCCGTGTGCACCATTTGACTCAATGACTTGATCAATGGTTCAAATGAGACTAATTAGTTTCGTTTGCACCATCTGACATCTATGTTTAATTTCTTTGTTTTAGACAATATATTTGTTAAAATTTTGAAGTGCTTGTTTGTAGAGAAAATCTTAACAGAACAATAATGAACTACTTACTAGAAGGAACGGTAGAAATTCGTACACTACCCTAATGGATTTCAACACTTCAATTTTATTTCTTTGTTATTAAATTGAAGTTTCAGGGGAACTCACAAGTCATGCTGCCAGTTTCTGAAACGCATTTATATTTTAATTCTACATTAAATCCCAAGTAATACTTTCTTGTTTAGTTTGACAGTGGTGCTAATTCTGTTGTACATACATTCAACTAGACTAAACTAATTTTGACAGGACTACAAGTGTTGCTATCCTTGTCACTAATTGTAAACTAAGGAAGGACAACAGCAACAGAATTAGCACCAGCGACAGCTATAATATAATGCGCCATTAAGTTTAAAAATGTGTTTCATAAACTGGCTGTTAGTAAATAAATTCCCGATTCCCGATTCAATTGGAATTTCAGTTTTTTTATACGCATAATATCCTAAATCGTTTGTTCTACACATTAATCTATATGTAGTGTTCTATATTGTAGGAATGTGGTTTTCGTTTGTTTATGAGATGATGTTGACTAGTTGACATTGGATGTTAATTGAAACCGCAATCACGTTTTAGGAGAGTCATAGATAAGGAAAACAAAGCTATGGCATATCTGGCCATTATTGAGCAAAACTGAAGAACGGAAGAACTGTTGGTTGGGGTTTGGATTTATTTGAATTTACTTATTATTAGATGTTATCCGCAGCTTCGTCCGCGTGGTCCAGAGTATCTGCCATTTTTTTTTCCATGGGAATAAGATTCTTTTCCTGGATGTAGCCTATGTCTTTCTTCAGACCTTAATCTATCCCCAATCATGTCAATTCGTTCGTTGCTTTCGACGTGAAAAAAGGACAAACAAACAAATTTTCGTATTAATTTTTAGATTGAAAACATAAAAGAATGTATTTTTTATCCGTATGCCGTGCTGTCACGGCAATATATATGAAAATAATATCTTGTGGGAGTTGTAACTTGGTCCCGGCCGCGTATGAGTTTTAGTAACAATCCCATTTTTTTTTGAAAATTTAACATAGCCTATAAGTTCAACAGGGGATAGTGTAGCTTCTACGGCGAAAGAATTTTCAGAATAGTCGAGTAGTTTCGGAGCATATTCAAAGCAAACAAGCAATCAAAATCTTTCCTCTTTTTAATATTAATATAGACTTACTAGTTGCCCGCGGCTTCGCTCGCGTTAAATTGTGTAGGTACCGATTTTTAGCTTCCTACCTTGAAAACGCGAAAAGTCCCATACAAAATTTCACCCCCTCTTTTAAGGGGTTGGGGGCAGATAAAAAAAATGCACGTTTTTTTGTTAGTCACAAATAGTCCACATACCAATCTTTAGCTTTCTACCTCGAAAATGGCGGAATGCTCCTTACAAACTTCCACCCCCCATTTTAGGGAAGTGGGGGGTTAGAAAAAGACAAAAAGTAGCCTATGTCACTCTCCATCCCTTCAACTATCTCTACTTATAAAACCATGTTAATTCGTCGCTCCGTTTTTCCGTGAAAGACGGACAAACTAACAGACACACACACATTCCCATTTATAATATTAAATATGGATGAAGGTAACATAGGTACATACACGTCAAAAAACCGTTATCATTACATCAATACATACTCATAATAAGTTCCGCGAATCAAACAGCGTAAAATATAATATGTCATTTTCTTTTTGTCATATAAAAAATGTCTACTGGGAAACGAACCAAGGACCTTTCTAAACACGAGCCCAAATCAATCAATGGCAATCATACGGAAGTATGATACATTCATTACGCAAATAGGAGTGGGTGGACCCATTTCAAATAAGTATATAGGTAGTATACCTATATTTATTTAATTCAATTCAATTCAATTCTTTATTGCTCCTCAAATTACATGCAGATTACATAATACACTATACAGTAATATAATATAATACAATAATTCTACACTCACTTAAGGGCCCTGTTGGGCGCTGCAAAAGCAGAGAGGAGGAATTTCGCCATAATATTAATTATACAGCGCTGGTCAATTCTCATAATTAATTTCTTACTTACAGTATTATTCGTATTTACTCGGCTAATCACACGACTTGTTCAAAGATAATCGAAAAAACATCACTATTACATAGGCGCCACGTCACACCTACATCCCTAGCAACGTCATTCTTTTTTTCGTGTGTATTCGGCAATACACGCAATAATATATTTTATTCAATTTTATTAGTTTTTTCTATTATTAAGACATTATTAAGTCTTTATATAGGTGGAAGAAGAGGAGATAAAAAGAAAATGTGTAAAAATCGAGTAATGGAGGAATTCGACGAAAACAAGACTCACGCGCCGTCGTCGCCGCTACGAGGATGGTTACCTTAGGTTGATATAAATCCAATATCTATATAATTTCAAAGCAAAATGGTGAGTTGTTTTAAAGTTGAACTCTCAAAAAGAGTAAAAATAATAAAATCTCTTAATAATTTAGATTTCCAAACAATTCGGCCGGCGACCTGGTAAAAAAAAAAAAAAATGGCAGCTCCTTTTTGCAATTAATTTTTTTATAATTTGTCGTAATGTTCCTATAAATTTGTGATGAACAAATTTTTCTATGGGATTGTTGCCTTTAGAAAAAGTAAAGATCGTTATCCTTTTTCCAAGATGTGATGCATTGCAAATTCATTTGCATAATATTATTATAAATTTAATAATGTCAAATCAAGGCATTGTGTGTGGCTCAGTGGTACCGACCGTTCCATGCATTAAATGGAATACATTCATTTCAAATATCAGTGATCTTAGTATGTAAACCACATTCAGCTAAACAATTGTTTGATGTTTGACCAAAAACAATTTGGTCTAGCTAGATGAATAATAAGAATACATTAATAATATACTTCACAATTATTGTGTTAAGTACTAACACATTTGGAAGTTATTTTATTTAACCTTGGTAAATGGCCGTTGCTGGATCAACAAGAATACATATAAGTAACCAATATAGTTTGGAAGACCCTTTCCATATATATATATTTTAAATACAGAAAAACAAAGACTGGCCGCTCCTTTATGTAACACATGGGATTTCTTGCAGTGACTATCTTTACAGCTGCTTTACAGTTTACAAAATTTATAAGAGGTATTTGGCACAAATTTAAAGTTGGAAAAGAAGAAATTATTTATTAATTTGTGTACCTGCCATGAGGATTTTTTATTATGCCAACCATTATATTATTATCCGAGATTAAGGAACTGCGAATGATTTGCGGGATCATTTCTTTCCGAATTATATCCTAGATATAAAGGATGTGTCTAGTTTGTGGGACTAGTTCCGTTCTTATTTATCATGGATTTTGGGACATTAGCGTCTGACACATTGGGGTCAGATCATGTTTCCTGTTCATAAAAATCTTGGATTTAGGGATTGCGAATAGCACAATTGGGGCTATTTCTTCCCGGTTTTTTATCTGGATTTATTATCCAAAAATTGCAGCCATCCACAGACAGGAGGCACTTGGCTCCGTGTGGTTTTGTTTGTGCTGAATGCCTCTTTCCTGACACAAATATTATATTAGCATTTATTAACAATAATGTTTAGCGATGGTTGGTTATATTTTCTTTTCTCGGACCATTACCTTCGTGAAAATCCTTTTTCCAAGCAAGCAATGGAAAACAAAGTTGGCCTTGGTCATATGATTTTGTGAAGAATATAGTTTCAGAATTAATATAATTTATTTCAGAAAATAATGGATTGATTTCCAGAATACGAGTTGTCCTTATGAGACCATACATCATATATCAACCCATAATCATCCCACTGCAGGGATACGGGTTTCCCTTCAACCGAAGGAACCATTTCTTTCACAAAATTAAATTATTTTTCTAGCAATGCATTAATGACAATGGTGAACAATGTTATGTGAATGGTTTCTTAAAAGAACCAAAATTGTTAAAAACAATAATATTAATTTATTCCAGACCATAATGCATTAAACACAATGGCATATGTTAACCAAGGAAAGTGATGGTTATAGTTGGAGATTTATTTTAAAATATACATAAAAATATATTATTATGTTTTTACATGCCTTTAGTGGAGGGTTTTTGAGACAGTTACCTACTGTTCTGTCTTTTATGCATTATTTATGAAAATTGTGCCTGAAATAATTTACTCTTACTGCTAAAACATAACGTTTTTTCTTTTTTCAGAATTATAAAATCATAAAACGATTATTCTTTTTCACAACGGGAAAAATGCCAACTAAAGCTCTCTTTGGCAATATCTAAAACTCCCGTCTTACGCATTATATACCTACAAGGTATTTTTCTTTTGCGAATTTCAGCTTGTTTGAACAAGACAAGACTTCGATCAGTCGATCGAGACGAGACTTCATATTTTTCAATGGCTTTTTAGCAATTTAATAATTTAGTACTGGCAATACTAAAGAATTTTTTATTTTATCTTTCATTGGACAACAGTATTAGTAAGCCAAAAACTGTATTGTATTCAGATAGTTGTTGCCAAAGAAGAAGAAGTCGAAACAAAACGTCACGAAATTGACAGTGACATTAGTGACAGTGAAAGATTTTAGTTTTTTGAATAAATAAAATAAAATTATTAATCCTTTCTTTCAGTGTAAACAAAGTTTATAGGAGCCATAATGTGTAAATACACAGTAAATATATCGCATTGTTGTGTAATTATGCAGAAAAAAGGGCTCAGTTTATAAAACAATGGAAAACCGATTGTCGTTGTGCACTGAGTACCTAATAAGTATGATGAGCGAGCTTCGAACTTCGTTTTCTTTTTTATGACTACGCGAGCCAGCTGTGTTGGCGACCAGTATACTTAATTGTTTTACATACGCTTCTTGCACTTAACGGTCTTAGCCTGAAAGACTACCTAGTACCTACGCCAAAAGCGTAACGTACGTTTGTACAGCACAACCAGAAAGTCGGCAATGAAATTACAATGAATCTGTCCTTTTTATTAGGTACTTAACCAAACCTGCAAGATACAGTTTCAAACAAGTTTGTATGAATTATTTCCTACTTGGTAGAAAAATACATTTAGTTATGACATCTTGTCATAAAGTGGTTTTTTTTCTGTAGAATAATTTACCTTTTATATTGTGTGAGAAAACACATACTATGCAAGTAATTCTGTTATGGAAGTGGCAATTGATTGTTGCCCTTGTTTAAGTAAAAAATATGACCTTTTTTATGAAAGATTTTACATATGTAAAATTCCTATAAGTAGTTACAATTACTATGAATCTTTTGTAACATAGGGTGACCTATGTGTACTTTGATCATTTTCTGATGATGAGCTTCAGTGTATATTCAAGACAGGTTGATGGATACGGGTGTTAAAACCTTTTGTGTAATAATTTACATAGCATTTGCTGTGGTTTTATATATACACTTATTATAAACCTATTCTATTATGTAATATATATATTTATTATTGAAAAATGGTTGAATTTATACATAGTTGATACTAAAACTATCATATTCTCTATGTCAACATGGTTTATCCAGTAATTATGTAGGTACTGTGAATAAACAAAAATAGAATGTAATTAACATTAAAACTATAGTTAATAATAATAATAATATGATGTATTCATGATTGGAATTATCCTGACCAAAGTCTTAAGTCTATAAAACTTTTAATGATTGAACAATATTAAAATTGCTCAATTCTGATGTTTTCAGATTGCATAATATTTATGTATGTACTTTGAATTTATGTTTCAGAACTAAGCTATCATGAGCTATGTACAGATCGCAAAACAAATGAAATTGAATTTCAATTTTCTAAAAACTACAAAAAATCGTTTATTCAAACGATAAATTATTTAACTTATGGTATTTAGTGGTTTAAGTAAACAAATGACTTTCCAGTATTTGACTCAATTATATTAACAGCAATACCTTAGTATGGTATGAGATCTTATCATGTATAAGCGTTGTCACCAAACAAAGCACTTCAACCCTTATGTTGCTGATGGTATGAGATAATGTCATTAAAGCTTGTTGCAAGTTTAACAGTTGGTTTTAAAAAAAAAAAAATAATAATAATAATAATGGACAGTATAACAGAAAATAGTGCTTTTTTAAGTTTGTACTTTTATAATTCATGTTTTTTGATTCAATATTACAGTAAGAAATTACTGAACCTGTCCAGAAAAGGAAGGACAATGGTTATTGAAATTTCCATTTCATATAACTAAAACTAGACTTTCGAATCCTGCATTGAATTGCTTTAAACATTGGGGGGGGGGTGGAGTGTAGTGACATGTTATGCAGAATTGAAAATCATCCAGTTGCACTGATTGGTTTTTTAAATTTAAAACAAATAGGTTAAAATAATATTTAAAGATAAATACCTAAGCAAGAGATTTTCTGTACGGTAAAAATCTGTAGTACTTTGCGATAACTTGTCCTTTTACCTTAAATTCACTATTAACTCTCACATCTAGTGTGTTAATTCTTATCAAATCTTGTCCACTTTTCTAAGAGATAAGCTATGGGCATGACTTAAGTATAGCGATTAGATATATTTTACATTGTGTTTGCATGTTGTTTAATCGAGATCTATAATGTGTCTGTAATATCGGTAGGTCAACACTATAGATTTTACCTATCTAATCATCAATATTAGTATGGTTTAAGAAATTTATTTCTCATGAGAACTTAAATGACAATATGTTCACTTACTGAGAAACTAAATAATTCACTATTATCACCGAACCAATATTAGTCAAATGTTTTTTCTGAAACTGTGACCGAAATGGACATTTATTCAAAACTATTTGGAGTTTGTATTTTTATGACGACCCTTTCTGGGATAGGCAAAAATACAAAGATAATATTATATTTTCTGTTTACTACAGAATCATCTTCAGAACTGGTGTGCTGACCATATAGGTATTTGGTGTTCTGGTTATAATATTACGGACAAAATGGGCAAAAATCCAGATGCTCTAAACATCTACTGTAAGTAAGAAATTAATTATGAGAATTGACCAGCGCTGTATAATTGATGATTAAACGAACTTACCTGTACGTGAAGTTCTATCATAATTATACTAGCTGGTCAATTCTCATAATTAGGTCCCTCCCAAGTACCCCTCCCGTAAGTGTATGGGATACACAAATCTGTATTTAGCCCACATTGTCCGAGTCGGGCGTAGACAGAATAGTATTCTCTGTCTACGGAGTCAGGAGTACTTTAAACAAAATGACGTTGCTAGGGATGTAGGTGTGACGTGGCGCCTATGTAATAGTGATGTTTTTTCGATTATCTTTGAACAAGTCGTGTGATTAGCCGAGTAAATACGAATAATACTGTAAGTAAGAAATTAATTATGAGAATTGACCAGCTAGTATAATTATGATAGAACTTCACGTACAGGTAAGTTCGTTTAATCATCAATAATTATAATACTCAGTTATATGGTTATATTAACATTTTCTGATAATAAATTCTTAAAGAATCGAAAGCAATAAAGTTTAGTTTACACAAATAAGTGTAAATTGTAATCTTTAGGTACCTAAGATAAGTAAGATTAAGTTGCACAAATATGTTAAAGTAAATAACAGGAATAGCGAGATTTCTCGGGTAGGTATAACCGCAGAGCAGACATAAACTACAGTAGCGGAGATGAGCGGAAATGTGCGGAGATGGGCGAATAGGTTTTGCAAATATATATAAAATAAATAAATAAATAAATATATAGGGACACTTGACACAGATTGAGCTAGCCCCAAAGTAAGTTCGAAACTTGAGTTATGGGATACTAACTCAACGATATTATATTTTATAACAAATACATATATAGATAAACATCCAAGACCCGAGGCCAATCAGAAAAAGATCGTTTTTTCATCATGACCCGACCGGGGATCGAACCCGGGACCTCCTGGGTGGCGGTCTGGCGTGGTAACCATTACGCCGCGCCACGGAGGTCGTCGAAAACGCAAATATATATATATATTTGATATATAAAATTCAAAGTCCTGACTGATTTAACTAAACAATATATCAACGCACAGCCCAAACTGCTGGGTCTAGAGATTCCAAATTTGGATTGTAGGTTCCTTACGGCGTCTAGGGGTGTACTAAGAAAGGATTTTACAAAATTCCCACGGGAAAGCGAGATATACGCAAACAAAGTTATAGTATATATGTTTAAAGAAAGATAATATACTTAAAATATTTTTTAATTATTATTGTTTTTAGAATAACAACGAAGGTTCATAATTCATTTTTTATTATTTCATTTACTTAATTATATCTCCGCCTCTCTTATCACATCTCCACTTTAGTGGACGACTAGCCTAAATATATACTGCGAAAACCACGCAAAAACTTCCGTAAAATTGTCCCCTACCAATCGATCAAAAACTACATAACTGGTTTATTAAATAAATAAAATCCTATTATTATTATGAAGGTGAAAGTTATGTGTATGTTTGTTACTTCTTCACACTTTAACGGCTGGGCCAATATTTATGATATACTAGTAAATCCCTCGCAACTTCGTTTGCGTATATTTCGCTTTCCCGTGGGAATTTTGAAAAATCCTTTCTTAGTGCTCCCCTACGTTATAAAAGGAACCCCTGTGCAAAATTTCAAGTTTCTAACCCTTATTGTTTAGGCCCTGCGTTGATATGTCAGTCAGTCAGTCAGTCAGCGTCTCCTTTTATATTATAGATTATTTGGTATGTAGGTAGCCTAATACCTTGGATTTCCCGCGCTGGCCCTCACAGCGTAGGGGAGCGTCCCCAAGGTGGCGGATGGTCGGTAGTACAGCCTAGCTACACTAACCGGCTAAGTCCGATGGACTCGCTGACCAACGACGGGTGTGGTCCTCCAGCATTTCGGGGGTTGTGCGGCGGGTTGACACCTCGCCCACGTAAAACCAATGTTGCTGGTGAAGCGTATCCCGTTAGCGCTTCACTAGCTTGCACAACATTGTAAAAAAAAAAAATACCTTGGATTAACACACAGGGTTGTTATGGGTTATCCGAAAAGTACGCGATTCGCGTAGGATTTGAACAAAAGTCTGACATAGATGGCGCTGCTGTGCATAAATAAATACACGCAAAGGCGGGTTTCACTAGTACTACTATAAATACTAGTTTTAACAGTGACAAAGACATATTCGTCTTTATGTCAGCGTAACAAAGTCTAATTTTTAATGCACAAAACCAATTAAAAGCTGTTTTACAATGGCATGGTAATCGCAAATAGAAACACTAAAGCTTAACAAGAATAGATTGATTTACCAACTATAATGGGTCAACCAGGTTTAATTATAGTTTACTCAACGCTTGTACTTCAATTAAAATGTTCAGTTTGTTCTTAAGTCGATGTAGTAACATTAAAATTTAAATTCCAATATTTACATAATCATTTTGTACAAATTATTAGGTCTACGCTCTCGCAAATTTGAGCGAAAACGAGAACGCGGACTAGCTCTCCGTCCTATTTTTGGTTATAGTAAGGAAATGCATTTCTGCATGTCCCGCTACTTGGGGAAGCGATGGAGGTCTGTCTGACTCTCCTCTCTAGCCATTGAGGGGCATACCGACTAAAAACCTTACGGTCTGCCACCTTGCCCACCTTAACAGTGGCGGGGTTGCGGGAACTGGAGATACTTCCGCATCTCCACCTGCGTCGGGTGTCTTTGGACGGGCTCTTCGTCCTACTTCGTCTATGCTTTTCCTTTATCTTTGTGCCTAACTCTCCTTCATTATCAGTCCGGGTTTGGGAACAACAGGATTTGAGCTATGTAGAAAATTAATGCCGACGACCTCCGTGGCGTAATGGTTACCATGGCGGACTGTCACCCAGGATGTCCCGGGTACGAATCTCGACCGGGGTCATGATGGCCTGGATTTTTGATGCTTATCTATATATTAATATGTATTTGTTATAAAATATAGTATCGTTGAGTTTAGTATCCCATAACACAAGTTTCGAATTTACTTTGGGGCTAGCTCAATCTGTGTGATTTGTCCCTATATATTTATTTATGCACCTTCATTGTCAGTCCGGGTTTGGGAACAACGGGAATTTGAGCTATGTAGAAAATTAATATAGAGGTTTCGTTGAATTGGACTCTACAAATTAGTCACTGTTGGTACGTAGTACTATCACATGAGTAAATAAACTGACGGACAGAGGCTTCACTTCCATACAACGTCGCGCGCCGAGTACACGCACACAAGCATGAGGCGCGTGTATTGCGTGTCCTCAAAGCGCTCGTCACGTACACATGCTTGTGTGCGTGTCCTCAGCGCGCGCTATTGTATGGAGTGAAGTCTCTGTTCCGTCAGTTTATTTACTCATGTGGTACTATTATCTATTCTGTGCTGTTGGTAAAGTCTAAAGGTGCTCCTTTACACGAAAAAAACCAACCGAATATTTTAGTCATCTATTTACAATCTCAGTATTATGACAGTCGATGATAAAATGAGATACTGTTTCGTACGAGAATTTGTCACTGTCAATGATAAACGAAAAATCTGTTGATATAATCAATAAGGTCTTTATTGATAGTATTCAGAAGATATTGTATCTATTAATATAAGACGAGCCTCTTGGTACATGGGTCGCCAAACTTTTCAGCCTCAGGGCCAGACTTACTCCTCCATGAAGTCCTAAGGGCCAGGACCTAGCTAGCTCGTACCAACATACTGTAATTTTATTTACGCGCCAATTGTCATTACGCTCCGCTTACGCGGGCCGAATTGTTGCTGCTCGCGGGCCGCAGCTGGCCCGCGAGCCGTAGTAGTCAGTCAACGAAAAAGGTGAGCAGCGCAGAAACTAAGAACAAAGATATTATAAGCTAATAAAGCATCTTTATGACAATTTGGAATTTCAATAGTGCAATAATTATGTTTACTAAAAATTCGAGTAAGTAAACACCTTTACTCAATTTTTTTTATACCACAATGGTGGCAAACAAGCATACGGCCCGTATGGCCCTTGATAATAAGCATCACCGTAGCCTATAGACGCTTGCAATACCTGGGGTAACACTCACGCGTTGCCAACCCTCATCCCATCCCCCCCCCCCCCCCCAAGTGGAGCTCTAGAGACCTTACTCACCGTAGGAACACAACATGGCCGAGACCAATGCTATTTGGCTACGATCTTCTGTAAGGTGGAGGTCCTTCCCCAGACGGGCTGCTCCGATTTGAGCGGATTATCCGTTGTGCCCTACCTCTCTTATATTTAAAAAAACTTGAATCATATTTACGAACCTGATCAACTGTTCCATTGACTGTACCGTTAAAAAACATAATCCGAATATTAACAACGCAAAAATATGAAGTAATCCTAATGTTCAATATGACAGCTGTTGATCAAACAAATGTTTATGAGAACCGCAAATATTTACATGAACGATCATCGCTACTGCACATGATAATCAGGGTCGGTTAAAATATAATCTATTATAAACTAAATTGCATGTGGAAGTAAGTCTGTTTATCTGTCACATTAAAATGAGCTCCATTTTAATGTGACAGATAAACAGACTTACTGACTTATAGATTTTTTGGTATAATCAATAAAAAGCAATAGAATTTTATCAAACTACCTCCATTAGAGAGCCATGTAAATAAGTATACAATTTTGTCTTAAAAAGTATTAATAATATAATAAGTGGTAAGAGAAGTGAAAGAGCCGGATATCGAGAGGTCGTGGGTTCGAATCCCACCTGGGGGGGGGGGGGTGTTTTTCTTTCAAAAAACTTTTCAAAATATAATAATAATCCATCGATATTCCGAGAGGGTGTTACTGTTGACTCAGCCCATTTACGACAGTGGTAAGTGGTGAAATCCTACATACCCTTCATTAATCCATGTGGGACGAGCTTACCTGTGTAATTTTTTAATAGGGACAAACTAGTCCAGTTGAGAGAGGTAGGACACAGAACAGTCTAACCAAAACTTTTAGCGAATGTACATACAAACAAATCCTTATCATCTGCGGATATTTAAAAAAAAACCTATGTCATTGCTAAAATATTACGTACTTCAAAATACATTTTTTGTTAGTGTAAATATCTATTGTATTAATAGATAAATGTAGTGTACATAATGTAAAGTGTCATCCCACGCATAATAAAACTGCGCATTGAGAACCCTAATTTAGTGTCTACGATGGTGGGTGGGCGACTTGAATATTTGTCTTGCGTTTATGTATGTATTGTGTATTTTATTGTCCGTTAATGATAATTGATCGTTATAATAATAGTACAGCTATAAAAATTATTTGATTGATCAATTTGTTTTGCATTTTTACAATTTTTAACGGTCTTATCGCATTTTCGACGTCATATAAGAATTCCGTTCAATGGATGTCTCTACTCTTAAGAACTCAACGTTTTCGCGAAGTTCAAAGTTAAGCGAATATTAGAGTATATGGGGCACTTCGTTTTATTTCGTCTAACTTTTCCTTCTAACTCTAACTTCATCTCGGTCAACTTCGTGAGTTGTGTAGGTACTGACTGATGTCTTCGGAGAAAATTTTCACGGACGGCAGAGTTCTAATTCGGCAGGATTACGTCTAGATTCTTATCGTTTTATATGCCACATGATCTCATCGTGGATTAACACGAACTAGTTAATAGTGCCAGAGAAATACCTTCAGGTTTTAGACGATCCTACTTAAAACAGAGCAATTTTTGAAGTGGCAGAGCGTAATATAAGAAATGTTCTGGCACGACCGGTGAAGTCTCACCCTCTAACAGAATATCACTATGAAGCAGCAATGTATTTCGATCAGTGACAGAGAATCGGAACTCAAGTGTCACTATATCCTTTTCCTTTTCCCCCTACCTATTTCCTAGTTGAGAGGAACGTATGGTATCGCTAGGCAACAATTGGCCTGGCGCTACCATGCGTTCCTCTATCCATCTCCATATAGGCGGAACCACTTTCCATCATGTGGTCCGCTTTGTTTGTCTGCCGTACGATAAAGAAATAAATAATAAATATTCTTGGACGAATCACACAACGCCATCTAGTCCCAAACTAAGCAACTAACTATGGGTAGATTGCTGATATTTTTGTAAATAAATACTTATTAAATTGAAAACACCCAAACCAAGGCAAACACACATTTTCATGCACACAAATGTTTGCCTTGCGCAGTATTCGAACTCGCGGCCCTTGGGATAAAGTGACCATTGCTAGCCACTCGACCATCGGGCCTGTCAAAAAACATAGCGATATTAAAAAAACATAACCAGTGGACACAGCTCATATTGGGAGCATACATAACGCAAAAAAAGGAAGGATTACATTAGATGGACTTGTGCAAAGGAAATGCTTGTTTGCAATGTCATGGTTTATAACCGCAAGTGATGTAAGTGACCATTATCCAATTACTTAAATAACGTAACTTTAATGTTCGGTAAACATAATACTGTAAACTTGTGTTTACTGATCTAAGTGTTGGTTATACTGTGCATCCAATTTAACTTGTTGTCAAGGTGGTTGGTTGGTATTGGCAGTAATGCTACCTTCGGTACCAGGGGGTGCGGGTTCGATTATCGCTCGGGGCAAACTTTTATGTGATGGCTTTGATGGCATTTGTGTTTCTTGAGTCTGGGTATTTTCTATGTGTTATAAGTATTTATTTACAATATATATCCGTAATCTGGTACCCTTATCACAAGCAAGTTAACTAGCTTACTTTGGGACCGTGACGGCGTTTTTCCAATACTTACTACACCGATTTTTATCGTTCCGGTAATTGCCGGTCCGATGTAGAAATTCATACTTTAGCATACGCGCTTCTCCACTACTCCGGCATCCGGCTTTATGTCTAAATTTATTGATTTAATTATATTAGATGTGTTTTTTTTTATGTCATACAGCAGACAAATAAGCAAGCGGGCCACCTGATGGAAAGCGGTCACCGCCGCCTATGGACATCAGTAACACCAGGGGCGCTACCAATGCGTTGTCCTCCAAGGGGGTTGGATGAAAGGAAGGAGGAAGGGAAGGGAAAGAAGACGGGGGAAAGAGGGGATAGGGAAATAGTTGGGCTTCCGGATCTCTCACTCACCGAACGAAACGCATTGCTGCTTCACGTCGATATTATGTGAGAGGGTGGTACTTCCCCGGTCGAGCAATCCCATTTCATAATAATTGCTCTACCACTCCAGTAAAACGACTGATATTATTTTTACGCTAAGCATGGGAAAAACATACCAAGGTAATTTACATATCTGTCTTCCGTGGGAAAAAGACATCGACAAGCAAAATCGGGGTCTCAACCAGTATTTTAAGTTTTTTAAATGACATTAAGAGAGGTAGGACACAGCTGATAATCCGCTCAAATCGGAGCAGCCCGTCTGGGAAAGGACCTCCACCTTACAGAAGATCGTAGCCAAATAGCATTGGTCTCGGCCATGTTGTGTTCCTACTACGGTGAGTAAGGTCTCCAGAGCTCCACTGGGGGGGGGGGGGGGGGGGGGAGGGTTGGCAACGCTTGAGTGATACCACCGGTATTGCAAGCGTCTGTAGGCTACGGTGATGCTTACCATCAGGCAGGCCGTATGCTTGTTTGCCACATTTGGGGCATAAAAACTAAATCGCGGTCTCAACGTACAACAGTATTTTAAGTTTTTTAATGACATAGGACGACAAACGAGCTAGCGAGTCCCCTGATGGTAAGCAGTCACCATTGTCCATGGATAACGCGACTACAAAAATATCAAGATGGATTCCCCCCACCTATGAGAGAATGAAAGGGGAAGGAGGAGTAATAATCTTAAGTTTTTACTTTTACTGTGTTACAAATAAACGTATCGAGTATTAAGTTATACAATGTTTTGTCACTTTCACACTTCATTTAATTCTCATCAAGAAAGACAGTGACATAACAGTGAGTAACTTATATACTCGTTATACTACATTTATTTGTAACATAGTAAAGTTTCGCCTATTTTTAATAATTACTTTGACTTAAATATAAAATTAAAACTAACTATTAGTATTTCATTTCCGTTATTTGTATCATAGTGACTCTTCAAAGACATTTTTAGTACCTTCTCAAGTGTTTATTACAAAAGGAAATATTGTATCATAATCAACATGTATAATCTTATCAAATAAATAAGTATAAAAACATTGCGAATAAATTATATTAGTAATACAGTATTTATACCTTTTATAAAGTAGCAAACAAATAATAATAAAAAATTAATTTAAAAAAAAGGCTGACTGTAGATTACTTTTAGCGTAAAGTCCGCCTTTTGTACCCAAATATTGTGGTCATTAAAAATTAAATAAATAAAAGTAATAACTTACAAATGTGGTGAAGTCATCCAAACGGGAATGTAAAGTGTCTCCATTTTCGTCCAAAGCCTGAAGATTTTTCAGTCTCAATGGCTGGTGAACTTTGACGCGCAAATTCGGCTTGTCTTGTTTGTTTTTTTCAACCTTTAAGTCCACAGCACCGGTAAAGGGGCACGATGTTGGTACATGATGACCGTTAACTTGTGCCATTTTAATCCCTAGATCCTTAAGGATCAGTCACAACCTTATTCAACACAAAACACCGGTCATTCACACGCGCAAGCATTTAACTGACTACAGAAACACTACGCGCATATTATATGTATACCGGACCAGGTTCAAACGAGAACTGAACTGACGCGGTTGTCTCGGCAACCGGCTAGCGATCGAATCGTATTCGTACTCGGAACTAGAATCGATTGGATCGATAAAAAATCGGCATAGTAACGAGATGACCACGCTACTCGGAGTCTACCGAGAATCGATATTAATCGTGTTCTTAGATAGTAAAAAATAATCACGACGGCGCGTCGTCTGCGCCCGTAACAATGAGAATATAGCGGATACTACATACCATTGATCAAGGTAATGTGGTATTAATAGTTCATAATAGTGTCGTAATAACTTTATCGAGAAATGGCAGAACGATCGCTAATTGATATCCGATTCAAATGCTAGGAAATAAAGGAGTATGTAAAATTCTTATCTGTTAGTTTAACTTAAGGTCCTTCATCTACGCGTCGATTTACTCGCGATTCACGTATAATATCATGCATACATCCCCTCGGATGTTTTCGCCATAGACTTTTGGTATCACTCGTACACACGTGTCGTTAGAAATTGAATATAAGTTGCGCAAGAAACTTCTCAGTAGAGTCGTTGCGTGGACGAATGTCCTCGTCAATCCCGTTTCAGTCAAACTTTCAAAACCTAGAATCCAGATTTAAGAGTTCTTCGGTCGGTACGTACGCTATTCACGTATAAGATGACTTCTTTTAAACAATTAAATTCGATACATCAGCTAGATTAAGCATCCATTTTTTACATGATATGCAGAAATCAATCGCTAACACGTTTAAGTGTATCGTTATAATGATTTGGTTAACGGCCATCATTATGTTGGGCACGACAAAAAATTTGAATTGCCGGAATATAAAATATTCAGTCAGATTTAATAATGTCTTTAACTTTAAATTTTATACCTCACTCACCAAATAAAATTAATTGAATCGTGTGTACACTTCGTCGTGGAGTGCCGGCCGAAGAATAGCATTCCCCCAACTCTTCTCGAGGGTGTCGTAAAAGGCGACTAAGAGATCTTCGACCCGTGCATATCGCCACCTAGCACATATGGGTCAGACTGGTGTCGGGCAGCAGCGACACTGGTATAGCATGCACTGCGATTGCCAACCCGCCTGCTCAGCGTGGCAATTAGAGCAACCCCCCTCAATATGGCAAGCCGAAACGTACCACGGCCCCCAGTTCCCGGTCGCCCTGCTATTCCTGATCACGGCGGCGGTCACGGTGACGGCAGGGCAGGGGGTGCGAAGAATCCCCGGGTTACGAAAGGCCGCCAAAAACAACTGACCTTGGCGACGTATAACGGACGCACGTTACGGCTAGACGAGCACCTGGCGCAACTCGAAATCGAGCTCGGAAAAATAAGGTGGCATATTCTTGGGTTATGCGAAGTCCGAAGAGAGGGGGAGGACACCGTAACCCTTGATTCAGGCAACCTTATGTACTTCCGAGAGGGAGACCAGCTATCCCAGGGTGGCGTAGGGTTCCTGGTTAATAGAACCCTGTGTGACAACGTTGTGGAGATTTCGAGTGTGTCGAGCAGGGTCGCGTACCTGGTAATTAAGCTAACCGAGAGGTATAGCCTCAAGGTTGTGCAGGTTTACGCACCGACCTCGACACACTCGGACGATGAAATGGAAGATATGCTTGGCGACATATCGAAGGCCTTACACTTCACCACCAAGGCCCACTACAATGTTGTCATGGGGGATTTTAACGCAAAAGTGGGAGTACAAAATTACAGCGAATCGGTAGTAGGGTCCCATGGGTATGGAAGCAGGAATCATAGGGGGCAAATGCTAGTCAACTTCCTCGAAAAGGAGGGGCTCTTCTTGATGAATTCGTTCTTCAAGAAACGGCCTCAAAGGAAGTGGACATGGCAAAGCCCCGACGCTATGACCAAAAACGAGATCGACTTCATCATTACGGACAAGAAGCGCATATTCAGAGACGTCTCAGTGATCAACAGGTTTAACACCGGAAGCGATCACAGACTTGTGCGAGGCTCTCTGAATATCAATTTTAAGCTTGAACGTGTCCGTTTGATGAAGTCCAGGCTCCGGCCAACCCTGCTCCAAACTGTAGTGGGATCTGAAACGCTCCAGTCAAATCTGGAAAACCGATTTACTGTCGCGGAAACCACAAACAGCGTTGACCAGGCCCTCGAAAGGGTGGTCGGAATCCTCAGGGAGGAAGGTATGAGTTTTTGCGAATTGCAGCGTAAGGGCAGGAAGTCGAAATTTTCGGAAGAAACACTCGAGCTTATGAAGGTACGACGGGAAGACCCACCAGCCACTTCGTCAGACAGACATGCTCTAAACAAGAGAATTGGCAAACTGGTACGACGAGACCTCCGATGCTCCAACACTCGATCTATAGAGCGAGCTATCGAGCAAAATCGGGGGTCCAAAGTGTTTGTCCAATCGCTTGGGAGAAGCCATCTGACGAAGTTGACTACCACGGATGGAGTAGTCGTTTCTTCTAAGCCGGAGGTACTTTCGGAGATTGAAAACTTCTACAGCCAGCTTTACGCATCGCATTCATCTCAACCTGATCCCGGAAATGAGAATTCTAGAGCCACACTTACGCGCCACTTTACTGAAGACTTGCCAGAGGTCAGCCTAGGCGAAATCGAGTTGGCTCTTAAACAGCTTAAAAATGGAAAAGCCCCTGGAGAGGATGGTATTACGACTGAGCTTCTGAAATCTGGTGGCACACCTGTAATGAAGGAGCTCCAAAGAATCTTTAATACTGTCCTCTTCGATGGGAGAACTCCAGAGGCGTGGAGTAGGAGTATTGTCGTATTGTTTTTCAAGAAGGGTGATAAAACCCTCTTGAAAAACTATCGACCCATTTCGCTCCTCAGCCACATCTACAAGTTGTTTTCAAGAGTCATCACGAATCGCCTTGCGCGAAGACTCGATGAGTTTCAACCACCGGAACAGGCCGGGTTTCGATCGGGGTACGGCACCATAGACCACATCCACACAGTGCGGCAGATTATACAGAAGACCGAAGAGTATAATCGACCCCTGTGCATAGCGTTTGTGGACTATGAGAAGGCCTTTGACTCCATTGAGACCTGGTCTGTTTTGGAATCTTTGCAGCGATGCCAAGTCGATTGGCGATATATCCAAGTGCTGAGAGGCCTGTATAACGCCGCTACTATGACCGTCCAAATCCAGAACCAGCGGTCTGAGCCTATCCCCATGCATCGTGGTGTGAGACAAGGGGATGTTATATCCCCCAAATTGTTCACAAATGCATTGGAGGACATGTTCAAGGTGCTGGACTGGAACGGACGTGGTATTAATATAAACGGCGAGTACCTCTCACACTTGCGATTTGCAGACGATATCGTCATCGTAGCAGAAACGCTGCAAGATTTGCAACATATGCTGAATGGCCTAGCTGATTCTTCGCAACGCATTGGTCTCCGGATGAACTTGGACAAAACCAAGGTTATGTTCAACGAACATGTAAATCCGGAACCAATTGCAGTACAGGGCAGTATTCTCGAGGTTGTTAAGGAGTATGTTTACCTTGGGCAAACTCTGCAGTTGGGTAAAAACAACTTCGAGAAGGAAGCAAATAGAAGAATACAGCTGGGCTGGGCAGCGTATGGGAAACTTCGTCGGGTCTTCACATCGCCAATTCCACAAAGTCTAAAGACGAAAGTCTTCAATCAGTGCGTCCTACCTGTTATGACATACGGTGCCGAGACGTGGACACTCACGGTTGGTCTGGTCCACAAATTTAAAGTCGCTCAGCGAGCTATGGAAAGGGCTATGCTCGGAATTTCTCTGAAGGATCGAATTCGGAACGAAGTGATCCGACAGAGAACCAGAGTCATCGACATAGCTCACCGAATAAGCAAACTGAAGTGGCAGTGGGCCGGCCATATTAGCCGAAGAACCGGCAACCGCTGGGCTAAACGAGTTCTTGAGTGGAGACCGCGGATCGGTAAGCGTAGCGTAGGACGCCCTCAGACTAGGTGGAGCGATGATATTTGCAAGGTGGCTGGCAAGAGCTGGATGAGAGTGGCCGAGGATCGTGCGCGGTGGCGTGCAGTTGGGGAGGCCTATGTCCAGCAGTGGACAAATGTAGGCTGATGATGATGATGTGTACACTTTAAATAAAACAGTCTTGGTTAAATTTACTTAGACAAATCTTTTTACTACTTTTCTTTTCAATATTGATAAACTAGGGAAGAGACCGGTCCACACACAACACAGGGAATCCTAGTGTGGGGATCATGGCTGTTAGTAATGCTTTGTAAAGCTTTATTTTGAGTCAATAAATGTTTTTATTTCTTAGATATACTTCTAACTAGCTTTTCCCTGCGGCTTCGTAATTTTATGACATAGATCTCGTTTGACAACAAAACACGCATAGCGCACACCCATAGCGCGACTTGTGGCGCCATCTGTTGGCCGACATCGCAATTGCAGCGCCACCTATAGTAGAAAAAATATTTTCCCATTAGAATGACATACTTTCACGGGATAAAAAGCCTATGTGGGGCTCTGTACCCCTGACAATATGTATACAATTTTCATAATGATCGGCTGATTAGTTAAGCCGTGAAGGAATAACAAACAAACTCACTTTCTCATTTAGAATATTAGTTAGGATTATCACTTGGCACTTGATAAGATTGTTTTTAGCAATAAGGCCGCCTTGTTGCATATACACTAGTCTGTAATTTTTTTTTCCTGATTGTGTAATGCAAATAAAACATATTCTATCTATCTAGCTTGAAAACAAAACATCGTGTCAGTCACTTTACACAAGATTTCATTTCGAAAGAAAATCTAACACGTAACTCTTAGTAAGTTGCTTACCATCAAGTTGCGAACTCGATCGCTTATCGCGTTTAAAATGGAAATACCTGCATTAGCACCTAAGGGCGATGGACCAGGTAACTCCCGGGCGATGAGATTAGCAGTTATGCACTAACATGAGTCAGTTTAATATTCATGAGTAATTACCATGCATTTTTACTGCAACAGGGCTCTTAGTAATGTTTGGTAATTAGCACTAATACTGTGTCTATATTCCATTGACAGTATTTTATTTAGTTTTTTCTTTTTAGTAAGTACTTTTTGTTTAGTTTCTTCTTTTTAGTAAGTACTATTACTATTACTTCCTGTTGCAATCAGTCTTTTTCTCACAGGTGGCCTAGGTCGCCTATATTGTAGTCATGTTAAAATAATAATTTCTCTGTATTTTTTGTGTGGTTTTTTTTTGTTTATAATATAACAAAAAATAACCATAATCGTTATAGACAGAAAAAATATAATAGATTTACATTATACATTGTATAATATATTTATGTATACAGTTTAACTAAGGCTTCATGTCACGAACTCACGACCATGGCCGAGACGGCCAGGAGCTCTATTTTTGAATCACTCGTATGACACCGCCTTGTCGCATGCGACTTATGTCACACTCGTCTTCCAAGTCGCATGACGCCGATTTTCCGTATTTTTGAATCGTTCGTTTCCAGTGCTGCCAGTATAATACGAAATGTAGAGGTTTATCCTTTTCACGCAGAATTTAGAAAAACCGGTAACTTCCGCATCGAAAACGGAACGTAATATTTATGTGTTTTTTGCTTTTATAGTCTATGGAAATGACTGTCAATGTCAAACATTATCTGTTGTGAAAATTTAAAAAAAAACAACGACGACGTGAGATGGACTCATGTGACACTGACACACGCATTGATTTTGACGTTTATTCTATCATTCGCTTGCATTCGCTCGACTGCAACGAGTGGGTGGAGGCACTCGTTGCTGTTCGAGCGATTCAAAAATACGGAAATTCTTATGTCGAATGAAAATCAGTAGAATCGAGCGCTCGTCTCGACACGAGTGATTCAAAAATAGGTCTCCAGGTCACTGCACTAAGCGACCAGCAAATAATTCCAGCGACAGAACAAAATCCATAGTACACTTTCTTATCTATTTAAAAATGCAATATAATAGGTGGTCAACAGACTATATTTAATGGGGGACCAGAGGTTTCAAGGAAAGCACCCGAAAAATTGTATTGTCTTGCTTATACAGAGTGTCGTGTAAGGAGTGGATTAAAGAAATGTTGGTGATAGTCATCATACATGTGGAACATTACAAGTTATTAATAGAGGGACATTTTACACTGTACAATATCTAAATCTTCGTTCTAGAGTGCGACACACAGCGACGCCACCGAACTCCAAAATGAAACGCAGTTATAAAGTAGTAACAGAAAAGTTTTAGTCATGCGATATTGTTATTAAAAGTTTATGCGGCGATTTGAGGTGTCACAAGTTCTTAAATTGTACTTTTTTAAAACTGCCATAAAAACCCATGGTTTATGGTGTAAAGTAATTTGTAACTTTAATACAGTTGCCAGAACCGAAAACCCAGGAGAGATTCGCCTGGCGCCGTAGAGTGAAGAGACCAGACCCCAGATAATGGGACCAGGGATGGACAAAGAAGAAGAAAAACAGTTCTGTTCCGACAAAGTGTCAACATCATGCTTGTCGCTAAGTTCTAGGCGCAATCGGCTAACTTAACAACCTGAGGGTTAGACTAGACAATGTCCATTAAAGCGATTCAATTTCTGAAACGTCAAGAACATGATAATTATGTGATCTATTAAGAACATCTATCTGTTGTCTGTTTAGATTACATAATATAATGTAATGTACATTTTTATATTATAGATAGATATATTAATATCTATCTATAATATAAAAATGAATCGCTAAATGTGTTATTAAGCGCAAATCTCGAGAACAGCTGAACCGATTTCGCTAATTCTTTTTTATTAATATTCCTTGAAGTACGAGGATGGTTCTTACGGGGAGAACAATTTAAAAATTCCCACGGGAAAGCGGGACACCAACGAAGTTGCGCGGGTTTCGCTAGTAGTACATACATAGAATTAGAGCCATTGTATAGCTAACAATTTAACTTATTATTAAGGTTAAAAATTAATATAAACTAAAAAAATAATTTAAATTATTAAATAAAATAGAAACTAATAATAAGGGTAATTTTTAAACTGAGAAAAAAAATGTATATACATTATTTTTGTTTAATTCACAGTTCCCAAAGATAAAATAATTAGCGGTGGAAACTAGTATCTTAAAGTAACGTAAGCTTACATAATCTAGATTATTTTATAGGATAGAAACAGAGATAAGCTAATAGGTGAAGCCAATATAATATTTTACAAAAAATAATTCTACGCATTATGCATCCACGGGTCTTCTTATCAATGTCATGTTGCTTACTCATTAAATAAATTTTAAATGACGTAGGTACGCTGACGAATGGCGGTAAACCAAAAGTCCCTAAAATCATTTGTTTCGAGAAAACGGGTCCAAAGACAAGCCTAATATCACGTACACTGGTCATATTGAGAGATGTGGTCATAATAGTAAACACAGAACTAACTTTTTTTATTCTATTGTATAAGTTTTTATATCTTCGTTAACTTTGATTTTATAGCTAATAAGCATTTAAAAAGAGAATATACGAAGCCATAAAGTAAAGAAAGAGTTATTATTTATTACTAAGAAATATAGATAGAAGGATATTGAGGTCTTTGTCAGCAGTTGGGCCACAATAGACTAGACCCAATTCCCAAGGGCCCAATTCGTAAATACTTCATACCCGCCTCACTCTCTACGAGTATTATAGTTGAGTATGAGTCCGTAGAAAAAAATGGGAGTAGGCGCGGTCCCACTGCTGCGCACGAACACGTGGGCCACGTGGCACATTATAGCTGCGTGGATGACTACGTGGGTCTACGTTTCCACTGCAGTACAAGCTATACACGAATATAAAACCACGACTACGTACAGCTGTAGCGTGGCCCACCACGGCGCACGGAGAGGCTACGCATTGATTGTCATAGTTTTTGGTTTGTAATGTGCCACGTGGCCCACGTGTTCGTGCACAGCGTGCGCAGCGATGTGCACGCTTTGTGGAACAAGCTGTGTACCGCATTCACTGCGTGCATGGCGTTGACAGCGTTGAGCTATGTTGAGCAAGCCACGCGTGTATCAATGACGTCACTTGATGGCTAACGTGTCCGTGGGTTGCAGTGGAAACAATCACGTACATTCTCTTGCAAAGCAAAGCTTAACACACGTGCGTAGCCTCTTCGTGCGCAGCAGTGGGACAGCGCCTTAATTACCTATACACAATAAAAAAGTTTTAAACTGTCATATTTGTGGTATAAAAATCTACGCACAAATAAAAGTCTGTTGTTATAAAAAAGTCTATGACCACTCATTCTACTTTTCTATAAACCACAAATGACACATTATCCACACAGAAGGAAGGAAAGTTGAATCTCATAATTTCAGGTCATCTAAATGAGGTTACAGGAATTTGATTCTGTGGTGTACTAGTACTTAACGGAACGGAAACTAGGACAATGGTTAAGGGGAAATTGGTGGGACTAACCCATCGTGCGCAATCGTGTTTTCATCACCGCACTTCTCTCCCTTCCCAAATTATTTATAGACTAGTAAAACCCGCGCAACTTCGTTTGCGTATGTCTCGCTTTCCCGTGGGAATTTTGAAAAATCCTTTCTTAGTACACCCCTAGACGTCGTAAGGAACCTACGTTCCAAATTTGGAATCTCTAGACCCAGTGGTTTGGGCTGTGCGTTGATATATAGTTAAGTCAGTCAGGACTTTGAATTTTATACATATATAGATAAATACTAGCTGTTCCAAATGATGATAAGAATGAGAAGAAAAAGTGACATAATAATTAGTGATAAAAAAAGTATAGATTGTCTAAAAAGTTTTATGTTAAAAGCTACCAAAGAAAATCTTAAATGAAAAAATAATTTTAAATTTATTCTATTTACAAAAAATATATTTTTTTAACAGAGAAACGTGTTTCTTTAAATACTTTCTCAATTAAAAAAATGTTTCAAAGGTCTCGAAGGATCTAATGATAAATAAATGCATCCATTCAACCAAACCAAACTCATTATCTTAATAGAATATCATGTTTTCTCTTATCATATCGAAACTACACACGGAATACCAATTTATTCTGATTAGTCCGTTATCGTTTTGAATAATATTACTATGAGTCATAATAATATAAATAATGCAGCAAAATTTTGTTTCTGTATATTTTTTCATTATTCTGATGACCGGCGCTGGATTAAAACGAGACAGAAGGAGAGCATTCCCTAAGAATGAAACACTTGTTAATAAAAAACATCCTTCCACTTGGCTCCTCTTGCTTGATCCCCAGAGAATCCCAGGACACTATTTTTCCACTCCAATTCACCGGTGGATCCTAGAAACCAAGAATGTCATTGACTAAAACCTGTTTTGTCACCGAGTTAAATGAAGGTCGACAACGAAAGTTTCAGTTTAACCTTGGCTAATCTTTAACTTTTTTGTCTCTGTCTAAGCAATAACTCCTTCAAATTTGTTCTATTCGATTCTCTCTCACCACATCTCAAATAGGTAGGAGTTTGGGCCTCCAAAGTCTTCTACAGATGCCATATGTAAATTACCCAAAATTAGGAAGATATTCGTCAACCCGACCAAAACAAAGACTTTTCGTGCTGGTAAGAAGTATTTTGAATTTGTGTGTGTGAACTTCAGTTATGATGCAGTTCAGAGGTCCTAATGACAAACTTAATAAATTATCAAAACTATTAACGCTTTTGTTTTGTTTTTAAAGTACATAAAATATCAGTAAATTCTCGTCTGAAATCAACATAAAAACCACTTAGCACTTGGCAGTATGTTGTTCTCTTAATAACTGACATACGGAATGTGAATGTGTGAAAAAAAAAGATAATAAAATAACCTGTAAGTTCCCCATCGTCACCTGTCATATTCTAGGAACGTTCAAGTGGAACTATGGCTATGTGGTCCCCCACACAGTCATAGTTAGAACGTCCCCGTTCTAACTTAGTCATACTTTTTGTGGTCACGATAGACGAATAGAAATCAATAGATTTCATTGGTTGATACTAAAATACCTATCAAAAGTTTATGGAATCTATATCTATACTAATATTATAAAGAAGTAAAGTTTGTGTGTTTGTATATTTGTTAAATTGTAAGGGGTAATCTCGGGATCTACTGAACAGATTTTAAAAATTCTTTCACCAATAGAAAGCCACATTATTGTTGAGTGTCAGCTATATAAAAAACCGAAAAATAAAAAGGCTTTTACGTAGTAGTCGGTTTTGCAAAGTGAATCGGAAAATAAACGGTCGAATTAAACGAACGATCTTACGAACGCTGCTTTCTTTCGGACAGTTACTTTCGAATTTTGTATTAGCATGCAAATACAAACTATACCTACGTATAACCCTCCTTTTAGCAATTAGAAATTAAAACATAACACTCTGTACTAAAAAAGGATTATTAACATTACGCCCAACGAAGTGGGCACGGGTCAACTCAGTAGTATTTAATAAATATAAAGACTGAATGTTACAAGCGGCTCTAGTGGATTCAGTTTCCTTTGTAAAATAAGCTGTAAAATATGACAGGCGCATCTGGCTGTCCTATTGCTTTAAACCACAATGGACCCAAAATTTTTTTTGATTTTTTGCATGTTCGGGGGCACGGGGGTTCTGGAATGGCGGTGGTCATGACGTATGACGTGATGTATGCAAGTTCTACGAAGAGGTAAAATTGGAGTTTAGGGTAAGTGACAAAAACAATAGTATGCATTTTTCAATATGAAGGAACTTTATTTATTCAATAACAGACGAATTTCGTAATCCAAGTTTTATATCTTTGCCCTTTTAACACTGCCAAACAGTTGTTTATTAGATGAAACTGTGCTTTAATTTAATTAATCGCGTGATAATGAATTTCGATAATAACATTAAGTTTAATTCACAAAATGTGCAATTCGATTAAATTTAGAATATTTGAAATCCACAATTTGTAATCCGGTAAAGACGATGATTAAATGTAACCTTTATTATAATAATTATGTATCAGAAAAGATTTTTGTAGGTATATTAAATTCTTGTAACACGAATAATAGAAAATATGAATTATGTAAGTATTCTCTTATAACTAGGTACAGAATCACAAATTCAACACTCATACTAATAGTCGCGAGAGACGATATGACTGCAGAAGGAATCGAAAGTTTTATATCTCGCATACATTAATTAATTTTAATATTAATTTTAAATTATTATTTAAGGTAAATTTTATATTACATATTTTCAATTATTTATTAAACAATTCACTTTTATAATATTGTTATAAGTATACAAACGCAAACATTTTTGAAAAAATATAATATTATGAATAAACACTGTCAATATAATTCAATAAAATTTTTTTTAAAAGCCATGAGAAATATATAAAGTACATTGTTTTTCAATTTAAACATAAAGCATTTTACATTATCATGTTAATGTTTTAACATGATAACGTTGACATGTTATTATCGTATTAATGTTGATACATTAATACGATAATAACATGTCAACGTTAACATGATACTGTAAAATTAAAACTATTTCAATTTGAAAAAACTGATTATAATGCATTTGTACAAATTCAGGCACCTGTAATGTAACATAGTCCCAAGAAATATATAGGTAGTGATACCGAAAGAGAGAATAGGGATAATTAAAAGATAGGGATATTTGAACTGATTAAACCTAAAGATAAGAAATTACATAGTACAAAATTAATATTACAAATATTATTTACAATAGCACAAAATAACCTAGCTACACCTTCTGTACAAGATTTGGCAATAAATTCTCACATAAATCATCGTTGTATAACATATAGTCTAATTGAATTAGTAATAATAAAAATAAAAAGATATCTTTATGAATCAAAATTATTAAATTAAGTACGATTGGACAATAATACTTTTTATTATGACATCGATGAATTATAAATACATTATTAATAATTATTTAAATGGAATATATTTATACCTATAAACTATTATATTGGTAAATTTTCACAATTCGAAATATTCGATTAAAAAATCTCATATTTTATTGATGCTTCGGGAAAATTTACTAACCCTAATTAATAAACAAAGGTTCGATAACCTTCTGTCATTTCCCCACTTCATTCAATTCTCTCAGATTGCAGGTTTTAGACCTTAGTCTTTATTTATTAATAAAGGTCAAAATAATGCGTTTTTGTGCGTTATATAATATTAGTTAACCCTGCTTGGAATTTAAAACATTTAATAAATTTATAAAATATTTAGCTGCCTTTGAAATTTTTGCATCAAAAAATCATATAGGGTAAGGTTCCAGTGACAATAATGACACGGAACTTTACAAAATTCAAGATCCACTATTAGCACAACCTCTGTACTGAACCCCTGACCCGTTTGGTCCAAATATATTTTATGAAAGCCAAAGTCACTTTTAAAGAGACTTTATCAACTTAAAATTAATTAGAAAAGAATTATAACATTTTTTGTACATCTAATATTTTTCAAAACGGAAATGAAATGCTATAAACTTAAACTTCTTGTTCAGCCAAAGACATCTACATACATCAAAAATAAGGAATGATTATAGTGTTTAGTTATGGATCAAGACTCAAACCTGATAGTTGAAACTAATATTTGACATTAAGCTACAATTATTTTCTGGTTTAATAATTTAATCCTTCACCTTTTAATGTACTATTAGCCATTAGAACTTCAAGCCAGATTTTTGAAGATTACTTACAGTTATTTCAAATTCAATTATTATGAGATCGGTAACACACTATAACAATGCTTTAAATTTTACAATGTTAATAATGAATGGGAATTATTAAATATATAATTGAATATCTTAATCGTGTTTTAATTGAACTAGAAACATTCTTCTCGGATGTGAATGGTATCAGAAGTCTATCGGTATACATACATTTAAGCCATAACATGATGGCGTTTCATAGATATAATCTTAAAGCTGTGGTCGCACTGCAAAAGCGCTCACTTGTATGCTAATCATCTTAGCAGTGTGGCCTATGGCTATCACAACATGTTTGATACAGAGCCATGACGTGATGTGAACATCTTATCTTGCCCCGTTACGACATAGGTATTATGTGCGTACACTACATTGTTGCGACAGCATGGTACATTATAGAATGTTTCTAGTTTAACTATAGATACTACATCAGATAGGCATTTAGCCTTAGACAAACTCTGATATGTAGCTCTCCTCCTAAGTATTAATAAGTTCGTTTAAGCAGAATAATGGTAGATCGAAACAATTCCGATAACCCAGATATTTACGACCAATTTCTAAATCATAAGCATTTGGTCTTCTTCCAAAACTCACTTTGCAGTTATGAATAAATATATCAATAGACGTCACTAATCCTCTCAAAATAGTCTACAATATCAACCCAATGAGAATGGAATCATCGATGAATATTGTGTATGAACTAAGTTTTATGGTAATAAAACTGCAGGAAAGGTAACATATCAATTGACGTGTATTCTCTCAATAGAGCTGACAGCTTCAGAGGCATATAAACCGAAAAAAAATCTGCATGTTTCAACACTCTTACTTATTTGGCTATTGATGATGATGATGATGACATAAGGTTCATTGCTGATAAAGCTGTCATTAGACTAGGTGAGCGTGTTAGGACGAAAGCGCGATGACCGGCGTCATGGCTGCAAGGCAACTCGGTTCCTGCGAGCCGACTCCCGAGAGGCGCTGTGAACTTCTGCTGTGCGAAGTGTAATACCGAAGATGTCTTCGTGATAGCGATTCTCCTCCTTATGAAGGACATTTTTAATGTTAGTGGTTGGATCTATTAATAAGTTCAGGCATTCAATTATCATTATTGATGTAAGTACCAAAATTTTAATTTGACTTGTAGTTGCAATTAGAAAAAAATATAATTTTATGTTACAATAAACCTTACCTTAAGCATAAACATAAAGTTTTGCACTTGGTCATCTGTCATATTTCCGTGTTTCTTGATGATGCCTTTCAATTTCTGATGAACATCTTCCGCCATTTTGCAGTCACCGCATACATAGAAATGTGCACCTTTGTTGATCAACAAATCGTGAATATCAGATCCTTCTTTCTCAGCTAATTCTTGAACATACATCTGAAATAATGTTAAAAAAAATTATCTATCTCCATTCATCAGCTACACAAATTAATAATAATTGTCGCTCATTATCTAATTGATAATTTACCTTGGGTATATTTCTTTCTCGTGACAAAGCAAGGAATACTTTTGATAATACACCTTCTTTCAAAGCATCTTCTTTTTCTTCTCGGTACAAGTCCATTGTACGCGTTCGACATCCAAAGAACAGCCAAACAGGACCAGAATTTGGACGAGAGCGAGAATTTAATTGAGCTCTGCGGTGATGCCAGAAACCTCGGAACGGTGCAATTCCCGTTCCCGGACCAATTAATATAAGAGGCACTGACAGATCTTGCGGAAGATGGAAGTTTGGAGCGCTGAAAATATTAACAATGTAACAATATGTCATAACATAAAAACTAACCCTTGTCATAACAATATACAAACCTCCGTATGAATAAGTAAACCTCATCGCCTGGCTTACGATCCATGAGATAATTTGAGCAAACACCGTAGTGGACAGGACCCTCGCCATCTGTGTAAACATGACATCAGCCTGATATATTGTAACCTAGTTATGCACTAAATATAACACTGATTAATTTTTTCATTGTCTCTATTACTAAAGATCTATTATAATCAATACGTTTTATGATAGTTATTAATAGGGTGTTTACTGCAATACTGTTTAATAGTGATTAATGCACGTGGGATTGAGAAATTGTAAACAGTGAACAATCATCGGACTAATTTCAAACGAGATTAAATGTTTGTAAGCTGACCTTGAGTTCTATATGTGACTACAGCGACGGTGAGGTGTAGTCTCTTGGGATGAGCAATAGGTGACGATGATATTGAGTAAAATCTTGGTTGAAGTGGCGATAGAATTGCTGCGAAGAGAGAAGCACTTGGTCTTGCAGATGGAAACTGGTCTAAAACTTCAGGTAACGTTGGGAAGTGATAATGACGCCAATCTTCGTAGGCTGCAGGGTCCTATGCAAAAGAAGAAATATGAGAGACCATATTTTTAACTTTGTAAAAAATTAATTACACATAATAGATTTTCTTACTGTTGCGAGCAAATTTAACTGCTTTCTCTCTTCTTCATCTTCACAAGTTTTTGCCAAGTATTGAAGTAGAATTGTTGTTGGTGGCGTCGTTATATCTAAAAATCTCGTAAAGAGATCTCGAACGCTTACTACTGGAAGCTTCTCATGTGGTTCCCAGGATTTCACAGGTCCTAAATTACAAATGAATGTACTTAATTATTATTATGGACACAGGCCATAATGAAATACAATTCATGGAATGTGACAATATTATATTAATCTGTTGGTAACGTACTTTATTTAGAGTCAATTTCACAGGTTTCTGATAAAATCCAGTCAAATAAAGCAATTTTTTTCTGACAGATGGTTTATCTGTCAAACAATTTAGAGCTTTGTTTGATTTTATCTGATAGATACCTGCCTGTCCCTTTTATTCTATTCTTTTATCTATTGTAATAAATTTATTTTCAGTTTTAGCCAAATAGGTTTAAAGTCCCTACCCTAATGTTAACCTAATGTTTGTTCATGCTGTACTTAATTTAAAAACATTTTACCGCTTGATGTATGTGTCTCTTTCATCAGCTGCAGTTGCAACGGTTCATCATGATCATCGACATCTTTTACACGCGCCAACAAATTATCGACCATTTCTTTACGATTACAAGCAACTATGCCTACATGATCGCCAGGATCATATTTTAATTCGTCCTGAAAACAATAAAACATTTTATTTGTTCTTGCAGTTTATCAATAACTTTCTTATAAGAACGTTTTGAAACAAATTAAATTATGAGATTGAAGAGATCTTTAAATTAAAATATTTAAGACCTATTTAAAAGAAACCATCTAGTGTTATCCATGATCTTACCTTAGGTTCCAAGTCAATAAATATAGTAGACCTTTCAGCTGAAGCATCTCCCAAGTCTTTATTTGCTTTCACAACGCATGTATGAAGTTTTTTATTTAGTGCAGATTGTATAGCTGCAGGTAAAACAGGTGCTTTTCCAACTGGCTCAGAGAATCTTACAGTTTCTTCACTAAGAGCAACAGTACCTAGTGCCCGTTTGGCCTCTTGCAAAGTTTCATCATCATCCAAACAGAATGTTTCGCAGGCAACCTAAACGAGAAAAGTCTCTTAGAACTTTGTCTAATTAAAAACTATTTACATCAAAAAATAAAATTTGTGTCTATAACTAACTTTACTGTTAAAGTTTTAATTGGAGACTATTGAAAATAATATTGAATTGTACGAAGAAGTTTCAAGAAACTATTTATTCTATTATTGATTTTATGAAAGCTAAATTCGAAAAACACCACTTTATTTCGATTAGATTAAATTAAATTAAATTAAATTAAATTGTATTTTAAATGTAGGATCATCAAGCTAGTTCATTAATCAAGTGGTACTGCGTACTGACACAATTTTATGAAAAGTTAATACAATTTAATTAATTTAAATCTTCAAATTTTTTCCAAAAGCGATTATTGCTAACTCACATTAAAGACATTGGAAGCCCACTTTCTAAAGGCCTGATCTTGCCCACACATCTCATCACCAGTCGACACATCATGAATTCTTTCACCACCAAGATCACCAAGGAGCTTGTCGACATATTTTCCAAAATTGCAGAAGTTTGGGTAAGCGCTAGATCCCAGAGCGAAGACCGCAAAACGAACGTTGCTCAGTGGGCCGAAGCTGTCTATTGACGTGGCATCTGTGGTGCTCCCTGTATCATATTAATTATATTAACTGTTATAAAATGTTGATGTGAAACTTATCTTGGTTTAATACGGAAATGATATTACGAAAAAGAAACAAATAAAAATCTTTAATAAGAACTACGTTGGCCTTCTTTGGATAGATAAAACTTTTTACCTAAAAGAGTGTTTACGAAACTATTAGAAGAAACTTCTTCATATACCTAACTAGGTATTATAAAGAGAATACGACTCAGTACGAAAAGGTAAATTCCTGGTACTTTATATTAGATTGTTTTATTACAAACATGCACTGCTGAAACATTTTTTCTACACCTAAACTTGACACAGAAAGAATGTTACATCCCACGCGATGCTTACTTTACATTCTAGTCACGACCATACCCTAACTCGTAAACCTAGTTAAACAAATTTTTACAAAAATAAGAGGATAAACCTAATTCAAATGTTTTTAAAAGTATCATTCTAATCATTGTTTGTCTTACAAATAGTGGTTGCTAAATATACATAATATCATTTACACTTATTTTTATACTTATCTAAACACACAATTCACTATATAACACACACTACAGTTTATAACTCCAAACCACACCCAGAAACGAGAATATACGGACTCATTGTGTACATATTTTGTATGTCATTAGTTTTGTTTACTCTTGCCATCTTTAGTATTATAAAAATATAAATCTATTATTTGGCTATTCGTTAAATAAATTTTGATTGTAATTAGATAATGGAATTTAGAAATAAAAATAAATAAGGTTTGGGGAGTAAAAGAGTGATAAAAATCTATTGAAAGGTCATGTCTATTAGAACACCACACTTGGCATCATGCAGCATGCTTGATTTGTGTTATTTTTTTACCTTTCAACGATTCTAATCGGCTCAACTTTTTCGGATTACCTGCTGCATATCTTTGGAATTCCATTTGACTGTTGGCTTTTATGAACGATTTGGGTGTCAGTGTTTGAGAATTTCTGAAATAAGACGATTCATTACTAATTTTATGCTCATATGCGATCACTGGAGCGTATGGGATAGTTCGATCTTATATAAAACAGAATTGTTTTTCAAAACTTACGTAATTACTTCATCGCCAACTTGATCTGCATACAAAATCTCGCACAGATGTTCTGCAAATGCCTTTATAACAATGGAAACATATTCTTAGTACAAACAACAAATCATTTTTTTGGATAAAAATATAAATTAGCAAACTTACAACTCCGTTTTCTGGTGGATCACCATTTCCAAAAGTTGAAGTCACAACCAATAACAACGCTTCATGTTCTATCGATGTAATGTCATAATCAACCATACAATGAACCTAAAAACACATTTTTTTATTACATCATAATTTATATAAGAAGACTTACAGTACTTATACACATACATAAAGTAAAAGTAATAAAAGAATAAAGTCTAAATCATATAACTGCAACTATTAATTTACATGATAGACAGGTTAACTGAAAGTTATTAGGAAATGATGTAAAAGACAATAAATTAATTATAAATTCCGAAACGCTGCCAGTATCTTCGGAACCCTGCCTAAAGGAATTCCGAAACTAACATTTCAAGTGATCTCTATACTACACTACTTCAATAATTTAGCTAGAGCAATGTTTCAAAAACAAATTAAAATTTAATTATTATAAAAAGTCATTGTTTTACCTGTGCATTGAAGGCATGTCCAAAAATAACTCCCAACTCTTTGGCATAATGCTCAGATTTCCCAGTTTCTGTCGCATATAAGACTGTCGCCTTGATCCTCTTTGAAAGCGCTCGGCCAAACAGCTTCGATGTGAATTTGACTGCACGAGCTATCTGCTTAAAGTGGAATTTCCTGTTTATTGGCTTCTTCCCTGTGATTGGCTTTGATTTTTGCCATTGATGAGTCTTCCAGGCTGGTTCCTGTGTTGATAATAACGTAATTGTCATCAGAGTTGCAAATACACTCATCTGCATTTTCTCAGTGTTTATGATAATAGGTTTCATAACTGCAGGAAGATGCGGCGGAGGGCGCGGGGGAGGACAGAACGGCGACGGGAACCGGGAGGAGCCCGAACTGGGGGAAGACGGGGAGCCAAAGAAGGAGCCGGTCACTTACATACCTTCCGAACCCACAAATAACGAACAGGAGAACTTTAGCAGCACTATCTCCTCGGGCATGCCTAGTCCTATAAAATCTCCAGACTGATCTATCTTTTGCATTCTACATAAATCTTGTCACACCAATATAAATTCAGTTTTTATTGTACAAATAATATTTTTTATATTTTAAAATTATCAAAATGAATGTAATTTTTGTACGTTTTACCTGATACTCATAAGATGGCCTTAGGTAGTACAATGCCATTTCTTGATGGAACACTGGTGTGATTGATGACGACATCGGTGGAACTATCCATATCCAATCAGCCGGACATCCAGACCTAAAAAGATTAGAGTTTTAATTTGATGATACAAACAATGTATCAAATAGTTTTTTGACGAGAATTTCGGTATTCACGGGTACAGTCACGTGCAATGTTGTAGCTGTATGTATACAAATTTAGACCTTACTAAATTGACATAAAAGAAACGTGTATTTTTATTGCAACCGACCGTACATACAATTTTTTTTTGTATGTTTTTAACATATAAATGGTTGATGCAATGGAAACGCTTTGGTGTCGTCATTTACATATTCATCACGTACGTATACGTAATTAAAGCACCACCCATTTGTATTACACAAAAAAACATGTTCTTTAAAAGAGTAACTGCGTAGTATGAAAAAGTAAACAGTTCCATGGGATTTTTTGTAGATTTATTACGAACAGACATCGTCATTTCGGCCATAAAACTGTCATCGCCAATGCTACATGTTTTAAGAAGCCTTAATAAAATATACATAAGTCTGGATTAACAACTTATTGCGGATGTTTTTATGCTCCAAAGATGCGTATTGTCAAAATGTGCATCAACATTGTTGACCCAGAAACACACTAAACTTTTGTGTGGTGTGTTTGGCTTTGAAGGAGGTGAGGATCGATAGAGAAGATAAGCAGACTTATTGATTTTATAATTGCTTTCTCTAGCTACACCGTGCAGAAATTCGTGAATTCTTCTCTTAGTGTAAAACTTCTAGACGGAGGAATATTTTCTGTAAAGCCAGAACTAAAAGTGGAGAATTAACAATAAAATTCTACTCTAAATATGTTCATTGCAAAAAAAATATTCATACGTAAGAATTATTAGGAAAGACTTAGCAAATGTGAATATGAATGAATTATCATCATCATCGCAGCCACAAGAAGAAACTGTCAAGATAAGGTGTACTCTGCCACGCTGCTCCAATGCCGATTGGCAGAGACCCATCACCCAAATACATTCATTAAGACATATTCAATCAAAAGTAATTTTACTATAAGTTCCGGGTACTCGGTCACATGACACTGCCGCTATGGTTTTAAGTGTTTTTTTTATGATATACAAATATTTGATGTAAATTTATGGTATTGCAATATTTCAAGACGTTAGCACAGTTTTAGATATTAAGTGTGGGTACTTGTTTCTTTTTGTGTTTTTGACCTTTGCTAAATACTTGAATGTTTTTATTAAGGACATTGTCTATACTTAAAAGCACAATGGCCGATGACCTGCCTCTAAGTGACAAACGTCTCTTATCGTATTTATAACCTTTAACGCTTTTTCTTAGAAAAAAACATTTCATAGATAGGTATCTACTGAAACAATCTCTACTACAGGCTGTGCTACAGGTTACTTGACTTATCCAAAGAATTTGTAAGCTTTTAGTCAGCTGTAAACAACATTGATACTTTAGACCTTGTTGCAACGGCTTTGGAACGAATGTAGCTTAACGCGAGTATTAATCAAGCTGTTCCTGTTCTGAGTCTGTAATCTCATCTTAAGCCCGTGAAGAATCAACACCTTCATTCCAAAACAAATTGCTTTTGAATAAGCACTAAACTTAATGACTATTTTAGACGCAAAGATGATATCAGTAAGACCATGTAGTACATGTACCTACACGCTTTGGTTGGCAATTCGTTTCGTTATACATTGAGTTCTTTGTATGTTAGACCGTCACGATGACATGATTGCAACTCCGCGATGGATAATGATACGCGACGAAAACACGAGGTGAATTCGCGTTTCTGATCAAGGATCCGCGTAAAGCTGGAGTTCCCCGAACAAATGACAGTTACAAATTAATAATGGAGTTTAGTTTTAGATTAAATTCTTGATACATTAGATATTATGAATGTTCTGAATCGGTATTTCCAACTATTAGTTCCGTTTATCAAAACGCATTTCATGATTGATCATATTTTTAATAAATTTAAATTTAAAACTTTTATTTAAATGCACTAAAAAGTCAAAATTTCTGCTTTGGTTGAAGATAGCTTGCTTCAAAATTGATTTATAAAATTCCGCCCAAACAGTTAAATAAAAAATTCAAATTTTTAATTATGGCGCATAGGTTCATGAAGAGACACTGTCATGATTAGGTAATCATAGTTAAAATTAAAAAAAGCGATATTAAAAAGTTCATCTTCAAGATGACGATTTTCATACCTCAATCGATTTTCGTTGTCTAAATGTTTAATGAAACTCTCTGATGCTGTATGATGGTCAACAATCGTAGCATTGTGTTGTTGGAAACTATGAAGCACGGCTACATTCACCTCCACCAGAGCCTTGTCCTTCCATAAGTTCACAGGCGTTCTTGTATCCAGTCCCATTTTCTGGGCTACTTTCTGTTGGAACGATGTAAAATTCATTTGAGAAAGCGACGACGTGATGATACTGGATCACGGGTGCATAATCAAGATAAAGAAAAAAGAGATTCAGAATTTTGTGTGCATATAGGCGTTATCTTTGTAACGTATTTAAAAGTAGTTTGATATTTGAAAGGTTCGATTAATGCAGATAGATAGAGTTAGTATCAAATCGGTTCACACGTAAGTCGCCTGTGTAGCAACTCGTCTGCAACGCATAGACTCTTGTAAGAAGTAATATTCACTATTACTATCTAAGACAGATAATTATTGTTCATGACAAGACTCATTATGTTACTAGTTTATTACAAATAGAGATAAAGTTACTTTAAATACTCACCTCAAGCATATTCAATCGATTAACATCGCAGAAGTTTCGACATCCAATCTCAGTGCTCATGTACCAACCATTAAAGGCATTTGCAGTGAACTCTATGCCCCCACAGTCGAAACGCATGCTGGAGACAGCTGGTAGGGCGTACCAACGGAGATTGAGTTCTTCAAACCAGTCATGTCTGATGAAAAGGAAATAAACCAATAAATTCAGTCATTTGTAGTTAGTATTTTACATTCTAGAGGAGAAAACTTCAAATAAGATAGCTCAATCCGAGAAGTACCAATTTTAGACGAGTTAGCAAAAAGTATTATATTTTATATTGCAGCAATTATATCCATGAATATCAGTAGTTATCATTACGGAACTCATATAGAAACATAAATTCGTTTGAATCTCTACACTGAAGAACAGAATAAATTTTAATTTAGCCAAATTGCATTTAGATTTAGTTGAAATTAATTTTGTTTTGCACATGAAAACAGTCGGTTAATAGAACTGGAAACAGTTTAACTGGTACTGAAAAACTGTACAAAACTAGACAGTTTGTGGACGAGAGTCATTTTGGCTGTTCTTGACATGTGCACTCATTCTGTTTCATCGCGTTTATTTACTAGTTGCTTCTTCCATGCAAAATTTAGTTTACGTTTTGCTTAGAAGAACTAAAGTCATTTTTGCAAGGTTCAACATCAATATTATTATCCCTAAATCAGACATTTCCAATATTCTAGCTAGTAAACATTTTTTAATCCGTCCGTTGCAATTAAATAAATAAATTGTTTATTTATCTATCTAAAACAAAAAAATACTTTGCTATTGAAATTAGTGAGGAAAAAGGTAAGACAAAAACCAATAAAAAATAAATAATCCTTGTCAATCTAACTTTACAGATGTCGGTATGAAAAGGGTGACTAATTGGTCCTTTGACATACAGACTACATTTATAGACATAAAAGAAAGACATTTTACATAAAGTTATTTAAGAAATTTCTATGATAACGAGACTCTGCTAGTATCGAAGCATAATATGATGTTAGCAATGAAATTAAAGATTCGTCTCCTAAATTAATATCTTATGCCTTGTTTCAAAGTAAAGTAAAGCCATCTACGCACTACCTACCCCTCCGTGCACAAATGATGCACAACGCACGATGCATATTTATTATCATTACCGCGATGAACTTGCATGACCAACTTTTTGAACGTAATGTTTTGAATGATCTTACAGAAGATCGTAGCCAAATAGCATTGGTCTCGGCCGTGCTGTGTTCCTATGGTGAGTAAGGTCTCCTCAGCTCCACTTGGGGGGGTTGGGAAGGTTAGCAACGCGTGAGCGATACCCCGGTATTGCATGCGTCTATAGGCTATGGTGACGACTTATCATCAGGCCGGCCGCTTGCTTGCCAACTTTGTGGTATAAAAAAAAAATGTAAGTGCACACTTGAAAAACCAGTGTGACTGTTGTGCACAGCTGTCCTTTAAGATGGATAGTGCATAATGGGCTTTAAATTGATAAAGTCCATGACGTCAGACACACAACTTTCGGGAAATCGACAATTTAAGGCTCAATTACAAGTGATTACGCCTTTTAACGTCAGTTAATATCCATAGAGGTATTATTGAATAGCAGAGATTTATGGGCTGTAAAAGTAGATTGGAGATCACTGGACCACGGTTTACGATTAGCAATTTAGTCGGTCGTGTTCGCCTATTTGCGGCCTTTTACCCCTGCCCTCACAATATGCATTCCGTCTTTTTATGTCGCATAAATCTGTGATGGAAAGCGATACGACGTGTAAGCAGCATCGTACATAGTCGGTTGTACACTGGAGACGGGCGATAGTGTTGTTTATTATTGTTAAAGGCTATGAGGAGTTTTGTTTTAACAATGGTGTTATATGTCGCTAGGTTATATGGTATTATAAACGACATTAGTGTTAGCGACTGGCTGGCTAGCTCCAAGCTTTTATGAAACATATTTGTCAATTTTGAAAAATGTATTCTTTTTAAGTTTCTGATTTTGTCAGTCGCCGTTAAATATAACGTTTAAAATGTATCTTCATCTTCATACTACTTATAATTTATTTTACAGATCACATCCTCAGCCATCAATTAGTCTTACTTTGCATTATATTTCACTTTCTAATGTGTCTTTCTATGTAGTGATCAAAGTTGTAAAAATAAATAAATAGATTTTGGAAATCTGAATTTCTTTTATTGTGCGATGGATGATATTTTTTCTGTTTATTTACCTAAAACAACTAAATTCTTATAGTTGAACTAAGAAAAGGTCAGGATTAATCTCATAATGCATAATTTGCTGCCGCTGGATACAAACAACAATTAATTATATTCTGGGGAATACACATATTTCTGCGTTTATACATATTTGCGCTAAAAAGTAATAGGTGTACCTATATTGACAAAATAACAAATTATTTTACCAATAGAAAAGGGTTTACTTGAAATCAAATCCATAAAGCACCTTCATTACAAGTTTAGTAAAAAGGGAGCTCTATAAAAACTTCGAACACCCCGGGAAAGAAATAAACTACAATTCACTTAAGCGGATACACAGGGTAACAAATTATACCCAATCGTGAGACAAAATTGATTAAATATGTCTTCCTAATTCTATTTAAGTTTGATAAAGTAACTGGTACGGACTGAGACACGGACGTAAAGCCTAAATATAATGATGCGTGTATATGTCTTATCACGTCATGTCTACCAATTTGATTGCTCTATTTCTCTAAATACTTTTCATACTATACCCAGAGGGGAGCACAGGTACGGTGGCCTCGAAGATAGGAGGACCATTTTAGAAAAAAATCGCTTGCACATCTTGTAAGCGGATTTTTTGTCAGCTCCGTTTCTTTGTTACTAAACATGGTTTTTGTTTATTTTTAATCACATGTGTCCACTAGGATGTTGGATGTTGCAACCAAAAATCATCCTAAAGATGGTCCTGCTATCCTCGAGGCGACCGTACGCTTCATCATCATCATTTCAGCCTATCGTAGACCGCTGCTGAACATAATGCCTCCCGTCTAGAGAGAGTCTAGAGAGATAATAAGCATTACCTGAGCGATGGCGCATTGTAGCGCTATATAAGATTATTATTATTTTAATGTAAATGATTGTTTTTACGATAATTTTTTTATGCAATTTGAAAATTGTATACGTCTTTGTATCCAGAACTATTAAACGTCAAATTTATATTGCCAATTTGACGTTTGTATAAAAGGAGAAACTGACTGACTGACTGACTATCAACGCAGGGCCTGAACTATAAGGGTTAGACACTTGAAATTTTGCACAGGGGTTCCTTTTATAACGTAGGGGAGCACTAAGAAAGGATTTTTCAAAATTCCCACGGGAAAGCGAGATATACGCAAACAAGTTGCGCGGGTTTCGCTATATTAAAACTGTAAAAGGACCAATTCTGTACATTGAAAAAAAAAAAATACCTCCAGGGATTTTCCTAAAGGTAACAGATGCCGAAAATGTGATTTTTAAAATTTTTGTCTGTCTGTCTGTTGTCCGCTTTTCACGCAAAAACTTCTGAACGGATTTTGATGAAACTTTTTTTGTTATATAGCTGTTGGTCCTCGGTCCTCGTCCTCGCTAAACTATAAGAGATACGAATATAGCGCCTTAGGAAAAGTTGATTACCGTGATGAGCATTTTCTATTGAGGTACAAAAATCAAAGATCTAGCACACTTGAAGAGGAACCCTAGCAGCCCAGCTAAACTAATAAGAGATACGAATATAGCGTCTTAGGAAAAGTTCATCAGCATGATGAGCATTTTCTGATAACGTAAAAAATCGAAGATCTGGCACACTTGATGTGGAACCGTAGCAGCCCAGCTAAACTATAAAAGATACAAATATCGCGCCTTAAAAAAAGTTGATTACCGTGATGAGCATTTTCTATTGACGTACAAAAATCTAAGATCTGGCACACTTGATGAGGAACCCTAGCAGCCCAGCTAAACTATAAGAGATACGAATATAGCGTCTTAGGAAAAGTTGATCAGCATGATGAGCATTTTCTGATAACGCAAAAAAACCGAAGATCTGGCACACTTGTTGTTGAACCGTAGCAGCCCAGCTAAACTATAAGAGATACGAATATAGCGCCTTAGAAAAAATTCATTAGCGTGATGAGCATTTTCTATTGATGTACAAAAATCGAAGATCTGGCACGGAAAAGTTGATTAGCGTGATGAGCATTTTCTATTAATGTGCAAAAATCGAAGATTTGGCATGGAAAAGTTAATTAGCGTGATGAGAATTTTCTATTGATCTACAAAAATCTAGCACACTTGAAGTGGAACTGTAGCAGCCCAGCTGAACTATAAGAGATAGGTACAAATATAGCGCCTTAGGAAAAGTTGATAAGCGTGATGAGCATTTTCTATTGTCATACAAAAATCGAAGACCTGACACACTTGATCTGGAACCGTAGCAGCCCAGATATTAGAGATACAAATACAGCGCCTTAGGAAAAGTTGTTCAGCGTAATGAGCATTTGTTGTTTACGCATGGTAATAAACCAGACCGCGTGATGTCAAGCAGTTAGTTGTAAAATAACGTAGTTGTAGAGTGCGTGAGCGGGAACATAAGCGATTTCTTCAGAAACATAATCGGGATGCTTAGGGAGAAAACATACTAATATCCTGACGTCTAGGACAAAGATGATTTAATTTTTTTCTATATTCCTATCCGTTTCCGAATTACACGTTTTGGAATAGTGATGAGGCCTCATTCTGTTGGCAGCAGCAGCTAAAATTGGAACCTTTGTCACCCTCCCCTCCCTCCGGCTCACCTTTTAGACGCCAGGACTTTTAATATGTTTTCTTCCTAAGCACTCTAATTAAGTTTGTGAAGAAATCGCTTAGATTCCTGCTCACTCACTTTATACCCACTTTTGAGGCATTCGTTGACTGGACTACGAAGAAATTTTATAAGTAACATGTTAATAGAGTAGTGTTTACAATATACAATTTTGGTACTTCTATTGTAACAACGTAAAAGTTTCTTCGTAAACACTTTCCTTTGTGGTAAAGAAGCTTTCATGTTGGACTTCTTTCGTGTACAGCAGTCTACTTATCTATCATAAAGCATGTAATCGTGTGGTCCACGCGAACGAAGTCGCGGGCACAGTTGTACAATAAAATTATGGCACAAACGACCGATTGCAAAAACCCAGCATATGACAATAGAAAACGATTCCATTTCACTATACATAGTTTATTTTAGTAAGTCTCGGTATTCTAATCTTTCTATCATCAGTTCTCTTTAGAAGAAAAAAAGAACGCTCGATTTTCATGGAGGGATTTGCGTTATCTCTTAAAATTTATGTCTATGGCCCGAAACATCTGCTTACGTAGGGTGAGTCATATGAATTTCCATCACAAGTTCTCTTGGGATCTCGAAATAGTCAGGGTCCTTCCCATTGGCTGATAGCACCAGGGGTAGTATATCCCAGGCAGTGCGTGGTGGTTTCCATCCCAATTTGATGCACAACTGGAACAAATAGGTATTGTTAGCGGAATAAAATCGATAACATGCACCGCACTATCGACTTCTTAAGTATAGTCGCGTCCCTAGATCGAACTGTCACTGTCAATGGTGATATGGTCGACTCGCGCGCAAAGTTGTTGTGAAAGTATTCATAATGTTTTTCACTTCTCATGCTCAGAAAATGCTTATTTGCGCAGGATATTATAGGCTGCACAAAATCGAATTTTGTGCACAAGGGCAAAAACGTATCTACTCATAAATGTATCTATATTAAGGCAAAGGAAATAAGCCATACAGCCAAACACAACAAAAAGTTCAGAGATAGAATTTGTTATTTTATAACATTTACTTTAATTTATTTGCCTTATGTGTTTTTTAAGTCATAAAAGATTTTAAAATTTAAATTAAAGTACGGTAGGTTATTTAATTAATTTAAGAAAAATATTTTATTACAAAATTAATTTAATAGTAGGCTGTATAGGTCTGCAGCCCAAGCCTAAATTCAATGTCGTAAGATTTTAAAAAAAGCGGCGGGAAAGGGGAAACAGGTCTTGTTTTTCGTGCGTTTATTTATTTATTTCCTCGCAATCGAAGTGAAAAGCAGAGTTTATAACTCGTCCACAAAACCATTTCTATCCTCGACATTACTATCTGCTAAAAGTCTCGGATAGAAATGATTCGTTTTGTGCACTTGTTGTAAAATCTACTATTAATTTGATTTAATAAATAGTTTATTATGTGAATTGTGTCTATTAGTATATATAAATAATCTCTATATATAAAATGCTTTGTCCTGCCTGAATGACTGACTGAGAATTAATGCACAGCTTAAACCGCTGATAGAACTTAAGAATGGTACAAAGTCCAATATGTAAAGGTTGACATTCAAGAGAATGTACCTTAAATTTTACAATAAAAATCTTCAAAGTGATTTATTGAAGTGATAAATACTCTAGTTTGCGATTTTTTCTACGTAACAATAAATTGTGTCGTGTAAATTAATCTATATTGTAATCAAGCCATAATACAGGGAATCATTGATGAAGATAAATGCACTATTTCATTAGATCAAAGTTATAATAAATACTACAAGAACTGCTAGGTTACTTTGCATAGCAATCGCGATTTTAATTTCAATTCTGTATAATTTCAAATGCAAAATTAACAGCAAATCCTAATTCGTACCCTTGAAATTTTATACTTTACTAACTATTTGGTTAGCATACAATCCGATTTCATTTAGTTTAGTATTTAGTTAGCACTGGTTTAGCTATTAAAGAGTACCTAAAAGTAACAATCCAATAGCGATCGAGCGGAATTATCGTCAAGAGTAAGGGTGCTGTTCTTTTTTGATAACCAATAATAAAAAACATTAATGAACTCATTGTATCTAACCACAATGAGTTACATATACAACTGTTATGCCTCTTAGTAGTATTATAGTAGTATAAACACACTATTGTAATAATAACAATTTATAATAATAAATTACATATATAAATCTATTATCTATCAGAACAATGTAACCAACCAGTTTGTAAAACATAAAATTAAAAAGGTGTGTAAAGGTTTGTCAGGCTTACCACTTTCCGATCCTAAATCCCAAAAAGACTGATCAAAACATGACGCCAGAATCAGTGCGTTGCGTATAGCTCTTATGTTGCCTGTTAGTACAGTCAACAAAGGAATGTATGCTCCCCCCCCCCCCCCTTATATATGATTAAAGATTTCTAAATATTGCGTGAAGGGTTTCACTAGAAGAATTTTAATTACATAGTACAATATGAATTCTATTGATAAATATTTTTTCTAGTAAATCCCTTCACGCAATATTTAAAAATCTTTAATCATAATTATATACTCTTAATGACGTCTATACCATATCAATTTTTTTCCAACCACATTTTGATTTTAATTATACTTACCTCAGTAAATTCACAATGCATAGGATCCCCAAGAACAGTGCCATCAGGTTGCCTATATCCAGCGTAGCTGATCAGCTGACTGTTCCATATTCTGTAGTCGTGATTTGTATCTGTGCGTTGAGGGAATACGGTTATGGCCGACCTGCAAAATCAAACTTGGTTGAGTTGATATAATGAAGGATTGATGAGCTGTGAAATATGTTATCTGGAAGAGACATAGCAGACAATAGTCATCATGATAACAAGAGATAAACTTGTGACGTTTTCTGAGCTGTAGAGTCTAGCTACTACTAAGAACCTGATAACAGATTAATTTGTGAAGGAATGGTACAGTATATCTATTACTATGAACTGGTAGTAACTCGTGATGAGCTGCATGATCGGGGCAGTACCACCCTCTCCCTCTCACATAATATTGACGTGAAATAGCAGTAAAATGTAGTTGTGTTTCTTATCATGAATGAAAGAGTCGACAGTCTTATACTCGTACATTCTTCATGTTACTTCGGGCGTAGTTCATTATTCTGATCTCGTAGCAGTGAGAATTATCAGGCATTTAGAAGGTTTTGCAATATATATTATTGGAATCAAAATAGTAGTCTTATACTCGTCCTGCTTGCTCCTTAAAAGCCTATCATCATAAAGTCCCGATAAACCAATCATTTAAAATCATCTTATTGTTGCATTCATTGATGGGTATCAATGAATGCAACAATAAGATTATTTATAGTAGGGTCAATTAATCTGAACCAACAATGCGGTTCATTGACTTGTGCCCGACCTTTGTTTCCGATCCCAAGTAATTTGTGGTTTCAGTGGAACAAATCTTCGGCAACAGGTTAACTGGCTATGCTACACTAGTTTTAAATCTATACAAATAAGTTCAAAATCTATATAAATAAGATTTAATCTGTTCTCGTAATGTCCCAACTTTGCACGGGTTTTACCACAGAATAATAAATAGTAATACGTAGTTTTACTATCTTTACATACATAGTATAAAATAAAGTTACACTGGTGCTAATTCTGTTGTACATTTAACTAGACTAAACTATTTTTGACAGGACTAGAAGTGTTGCTATCCTTGTCACTAATTGTAAACCAAAGAAGGACAACAACACCTTTGGTCCTGTCCAAATTACTTTAGTCTATTTAAATGTACAACAGAATTAGCACCACTGTGTGTCTGTCCCTATGTACGCTTAGATCTGTCTACGCAACGGATTAATGATGCTGTGTTACTAATAGATAGAGTGATTCAGGAGAAATGTTTATGTTTATTCTACACCCGAAAATTCCCACGGGAAAGCGGGATACGCGATATAAAAATATAATATAGCCTATGTTACACGGGGGTAATGGTAACATCCCAACGGTGAAGGTATTTTTGAAATAGGTCGAGTAGTTTTTGAGTTTATTCGTTACAAACATTTTCATTTTTCCATCTTACTTTTTAAAAAAAAGGAAAGTGATCGAAGGGTTACGTACCTTATATTTCCCTTATTTGTGCTATATTTGATATGATTGCAGAGCGCTTCGAACATCCCACTTGTTGTCGTGACTTGTCGGCAATCGAATACCTGTGCAAATATCATTATTTATCAAAAACTGAAGGTTTTCCAAATTAGCTACATAATCATATTATTTTCTATAGATAATTTTTGTTGTCAGCTTAAAAATAGTAAATAAAAAAATGCTTTTACCTATACTAATCTTGTCTAAAAAAATCTACTGTGCTTAAGTCCAAGCAAGCTGTTAAGTCTTTAAAAATAGTCTAGACTTTTGAATATTTCTAGGAACTAAAATGTACGCGTGACCTAAGTGGGCGCCACACACAACACAGTGACGCGACTCCTCCGCCGCTTGCCGCTTAAGCCAAAAGTGGTCATGATCTTTACACGCGACCTGCACCTAGAGGTAACGCGCGTGTAATCTAACTCTCAAGTTCGAAAGAGCTTGTAATAATCCAACTGTCAATAATGAAAACACTGACACCAGCTGAGTGCTTAGTACGAGTTTTTTGGTCACATTCGAACGTGTCGATGTAAACAAATCGACCAAATAAAGAAGAACTCTCATGCTGTGAATTTATCAGACGCTTGTTACATCTCCAAATTATCCGGGTTGCTCACTTCTAAATGTGAGAAAGCAAGCCACATAATTTTGATATGTATCACGCGTCTTTTAAATTCACAATATGAGAGTTCTTGTCTATTTGGTCGGTTTGGATCGAACGCGAACAAAAAATTCGTCCTAAGCACTCTGTTCAATTTCGTGTGATTCCCACAATTAGTATCAACTACGGGAAGCACATAAAAAGAAAAAGAAGAAGTAATGAATATGGATTAAAATTTTGTAACTTTTACGATCAAAACAACGGTAATAACATTGATAATTTCCGATAACAGTATCAATCGCATTACGTTACATGAATCAACCATACATTATTTATACATAGATCCACCAAACATCCGGGTCAGAACGTAACCAAAATCGTATCTCTCAATTATTCGAACAGGGATTTTCATGATTTCACCTATGAATTATAACATGCCAAATGCAGTTAACCGAGTTAGTTAAACTTTTGATAAATTAGTTTGTTACCGCGAAAAGCCTTTTGTTATCATAACCACAATGCAATGAACTAAACATTTAGTTGAGTTTACTGTTATAATAAACTGCATCACTGACAAAATTATACGGTGTTATAAAGCGATTCAAAAGACATAAACTAAAATGAAATGGAGACAGTTGAACCATAATCTATTGAAATAGGTATTCCTACTATCACCACGGATCAAGACAATGGGGTTAGTGGGTAAGTAGTGTACTGAAACTAATTAGATATAGCATAATTTAAGTATTCATACTTTAATAGAGAGTGAGTAACCAGTTTTTCGTTGATTCCAAAAAAAGAAACATTCCAAAAAAGTCCAGGCGAAAGGAAAAGCTACGAGGATATATGGACTAATGATGGCTATGAGCTCGGTTGATGATGATGGCTGGTTGATGGCATAGTATTATATGAATATGAATAAGAGTAAATATTGAGCAAGTATTACTCTTAAAATAGTAAGAGCCAATACCTTTACATTTCAATCCACTCAATTTGTCGAATCATTACAATTGTTCGACTTCCCAGAAGAAGGCACTCGTTAGCAAGCCGTTACATCACTCACTGTCAAATTAACATTCCAATTGGCCGTAAGAAGGCTGTAAGCGAATAGCTTAATAGTAGGTACGTAAGGTAGGCCCGGCCCAACTTAAAGGAAATTCTCCCAAATAAATTCTATGAACGAATTCCGTAAAGGGACAGAATCTTCGACTGAGCATCTAAACGTCCCTGAATAAATTGTATGCACAAGACATTTTATTTTTATCATTGCATTTCATCATCAGGTTCTCTTTCGTGTTTTTTTAGAAAATCAGCAATCGTTTGATGAAAAGTGTCTTGGGCTTGACCACTGATGAAGTATACCTGTTGAAGATCATGCAAAGTGGATCATGCAATTAGGATTGCAGGATTTTGCAGGCGTAGGACTTAATACAGCATTTGACTCACTGGCTTGGCTGGGGGAGGGGAATTTATTTTCTTAATTTCACCCAAACAAAGCGAGTGTTTGACGATTTTGATTGTTTTGTTCGGTTGCGAAGCCATTAATTACCAAATATTTGCCATGCACCGCCAAGTAATGTATTCGAAATTTCTAATCTCAATCTATTTGTCGAATCGTGTGAACAAATACTCACAGTGGATACCTCAAATGGGGAGGTAATCGTCGCGAGTGACGTCACATCACTCAATGTCGAATTAACAAGCCGAGTAGCTGTTAACAAATCGCGAAATAACCCCTACTAAGGGAATTGTGATTCAAATCAAACGATTTATCTTCTTGAAGTTTAAAACAGTGCAAGTTAAAGAAGGCGTTTTTCTGTGGTCCATTTCCTTTTTTAAATGCATACAGAGGATCTAGAGATAAGTAAACCAACGTATCTTAGCGTAATTTTTTTAAATTCCCACGGGAAAGCGGGACACACAAACGATGTTGCTGAACCGCTAGTAGATAATAATTTAACAAAAATTAACCCTTCTGATGCTTATCTAAAATAATAACAACGCATATGACACATGACAGTCAAACCTATCACAATCGGATTTTATTTTATTTAAGTCACATTATCCAGATCACGGAAGACAGGTGATCGAGACTTGATTGTCGGGTTGATAACTTGCGACATACTTGTCGACTTGATGTTATTTTTTTCACCTCCTGTGTTTCAATCGTTAGTTTGAAATATCTTACTGATACACTTTGCAAATTATTTCCTCAGCCTCAGTTGAGATCTGGTTCCAATCTATTCCAATTGGCGATTAACAGTAGCAATCTATTTGAGCCGCGTAATTACAAAATGTATTCGTGAACATCAGTAGGAATTAACAGTAGGGCCGAGTAATGCTGATTTAAGTCGGTGTCGCCCCCGCGCCAACCGTTGAGGAACTAAAGACGGGGTCATTAAATAAGCGATTTTCAATATGCAGTTTTACTTATTCCAAGAAATAATGTAGGAGAATATATGCTTGATGATATATTTAATGAATGACAAGTAAGTAACAACATTATATTAATTTTGTTAAGATTGGCTAAGACTAACCACGCCAATAGTTTTACCCGTTATTCCGTATCACCAATGGAGTCCATTCTATACGGAAGCTTCTCTCTTCCTCTATCCCTTGCCTCTTTATGCCCTCTCTTTCTTTTAAAGGTTGGCAATAGTTTATGGACTGCTGTAGTAGCTGCTATAGTCTCTGTGCTCCATGGGCGGCGGCGGTGAAATATTTTTATAAGGTTTGAATTTTTATATTATATTTGCTTGGCTTACATTACATTTTTAAATACAGACGATAATATTAAAACATTTTTACTTTTTCCCTGTTATAGTGTAATAAGGGCTCCGAATAAAAGTAGAAGGTAGCAATTAATTCCGCTGATGTTGTGGCCACGCAACGAATGGAAACGAATCGAATGAATTAATGACGTTACCTCGACGCCGCGCCGTCAATAGGCAGCTCTAATTACAAAAATATTGAGATTTAATATTTCGAAAGCCACTTCGTGAGTCAGACCTATAGGAGCAAAACGAAGAATAATTTCCGTAGTAATCCGATGAAGCGTTTTAGGAAGGAGAAAATATAATATTGAGAAATTAAGTTTTGGTATTCGGAAAGTCGCAGGAAGCCATTGGATTGTCAAAGTGCCAGCGGGGGCCCACAGAATTAAGTATTTTTGATTTCGACTTTGGATGCCGGGCGTACTAGAAGCTTTTGTTAACCGATTTTGAAAATTCTTTTACCACAACAAAGCCACGTTATTTGTGAGTGTCATTGGCCTACCTGAAAAAGATCAAGCTTAGCCGCGGGCAACAGCTAGTATAATTTATATAGATGCACTATGACTTTAACGGTGATGATGATGATTCTAATAAAAACATCATCATAAAAAAGTAAATAGAAAAATTCGTAATAAATGCTTTTCATGTTCTACTAATCAATTTTTCTTTGGAAATCTATCATACCCAAAAATAATATTTATTATACGTATACTAATAAAGAATATTGTGGTAGAAATTACAGCAAGTATATTTCGGGATATCTTTTCATGAACAAATTCGATTCACCAACTACAAAGGCGTGTGGAATACAAAGAACTAGTAAAGAATGGAGTACTGTATTATTCAATAGATAAAATAAAGGAATAGGTGCTATGTAAAGTAGCCAGAAAGTTGATTTACAATAACAAAGAACATAATAAATCAAATAAAGTTTTATATCCTGCGAACTTTTACCACAAATTTGTAAAAAGTCCTACTAACGGGGTACGGGTTATCCATTTTGATAATATTGGCAACATTGGTTGATCATAGGAAAAAAAAATATTTTTAGACTAAACAAGTTGACTCCACCTCATCTGATTAATGAGCAGTATAGCCCAGAAGTGAGACTAATCGGCAGCGCGGACAAGAAGCGCAGTCTCACCTGGAGCCTGAAAAGCTTCTTCACGCTCCGTTTGAAAACCCCGAGATCATAACAAAAATGGCAGTAACATCCCAATAACTTCAGACCTCTATTCCATTTTTACCTGATCTCAATAAGATATTTGAAAAAGTACTTTTAGACCAAATTGATGTTATGTTTTGATAATCAGAAATTACGTGACCATGCAGCACCATCCACATTTAAATGGTACAACATGTGAACAATGTCAATAAAAAAAACTTAATTCGCTGTCCCCGGCGAATATTATGGTTATCGAAAAATCTAAATTTTACAGGAAAAATAAAAAACTGTTTTTACTAAATAACTTTAAAAATACACAAGGTAAAGAAACCATTCATATACCAAAAGAAAGCTAATTTTTTGGGAAATAAAGATATGCATTTTGTGATTATTAATTATTATTGGTATTTAAATTATTAATAAAATTAATTTTACCAGAAATTGTAAGTGTATTTTACGACGCTAAGCTACATTACAATAGTATTCGAGTAAATTCCAAGATTCTAGCTTCACAATAATAAAGTATTACGATATTATTCGTTATTCTCAATATTGCGCTGGGTAAACGTAACGAATTAAAGCCATTTTATTCGAGTATCAGTGAAAACAAACGCATTGACGTATTGTTGTGTAATCGTGTTATTCGTCGAATCTAGGTAATTAGATATTTTATGTAATAACAGTTTGCAGTTAGAGCAAATAACAAATATTTTTTGTAAAAAAACACTATTTTTCAGTTAAAATCTTTATTTTAATATTAAAATAACAAAAAACGATTACTCTTTTAGAATTTCTTTTTAGAGCGACATCCTTTGTATTCTTTGCCTGAATTTTTTAGTCGCCTTCGTTCAATTTAATCTCTTGAAAACCCTTAAAAGCCGCAAAAGTTTCATGGTGACTAACAAACCTTCCCCAACACTGCCCGGAATGTATGGAAGTCCCTCAACTTACAAATGCAGTCGTGTTCCCATTGACTATTGTCCGGGCTGCCAGAAGTTCTCATGAAGTCGAGGCCCAATACGCAGTCATCCATAATTTCAGCCACGATAACGTTGTGAGTGTATAATGTTTCACCCACTTGCAATGTGACCAAAATTTCCCCTAGACCCGTACTAGGGGAAATTTTATTTGCTGGCCGTAAGCGGAAATAAGTTGGACATCAGTGGTATTGTTGCGCCTCTTCATGGTTTGCATGAAGTTGCAGTTTCGGCGTGATTATTGTCCTAGAGGCTCCCGTCACCCGTGTCCACACTTATCTTGCAGTCTCTCAGGAGAGACTGCAAGATAACTGTTTAAGGATACGCTAGTTCAAGGATACGCCGCTCAGTGAACAGGTTCACCGAGTGCCGTATTCTTAAACTATTTCCATTGCTAGCTTGTGAGACGATCATTCTCGGGGTTTCTTCTGTTCCAGCCAGCACCCGCCCCTTAGCCCTGGCTGTTAGTCGTTTTCCTGATTCTTAACAGAAGCTGAAGTATCCATCTTCTGTGCCATTTCCATAAATTGCTTCTGCATCTTGCTCAACTCCTCAGCAAGTTTAGCCGTTTGAGGCTCCTTCTTCAAACTGCAAATGGCCTGTTTCTCCACATACACTTAGGTGTGTAGCACTTAGGTTCGGTCTTTTTCTTCGGCTGGAACGACGTCTTTATCTCCCGCACTTTTTCCATTACTTCCCGTACTTTGTAATCTGGTCGAACATCACGTCGCAGGGTTTCACCTTCTTCCAGGGCTTGCGCTAGGGCTTCCTTTAATAAGACATGATGGCGAAGCCATACTGCAGCCCTAATCTCCATGTCTTTGATCCCATCATACGAAACGCTGTAGTATAGATAGGTAGGCCTTGCGGACAAGCATCTCAATTTCCAAGGGCCACTGCTGCAGCTCTTCTACCGAACGCTGAGTTCAGTCTCGTAATTGAGCACGGAAGACATGCTCCAGATGTTGTTCGCCGTACCTTGCTTCCAGTGCCTCCATTAGCTCCTTGAATGTGCTCCCCGAGGACGGTAGCGCCTCCAGAACCGAAAGAGGCGATCCCTCAAGGTGCAACTGTCAGAGTTGTCAACCTTTGTTCTTCCATCCAATCATTAGCATTGGCCACGGTCTTAAATTTCTGATGGTAGGCGGTCCAGGATGTAGTGCCGTCGTAGGTTGAAACTTCTACTAGAGGCGCCCGGCTGCCTATAGCAAAGCACTCGACATGACAGGGGCCCGATTCTACTAAACAAATGCACCAATGGACTCTCAATTGTGTCTCAATCGTGTCTCAATAGAATGCCGATAGTGTATCAGTGAAATAGTTTTCTATATTTGTTATGGACTTAAACAATAACATAATGTTTAACTTATTGTTGTAGTCTCCACTCGCAGAAGCCCCTTCTGCAGCCATCGACATCTTTTTTTAGGGTGTCCAATGTCCATGTTGTCCTCCAGATTGATAACCCTTTCTTCTACTTGGTCTACATTCTTCTGTAGGTTTTCCACCTTATCATCCACTGAACCTACGGCATGCAGTAATTTTTGACGCCATTCCTCCTGCTCTTGGCGCATTTTCTCTTGCCCCTGGCACATGTAGTCCATAATCTGCATTAATCTATTAAAGTCGAATGCAGATGCTCTAGCCTCTTATGCTGGCGACGAGGTCCGATGGGTGGGTCTAGTGGACGGGGCCTGCATAGTTGATGTCGCCTGGTCCTGGTCGATGGAGTCGGTAGGCGTGTCCCGATGGTCCGTTGATGGGTCCTGTCGGGCAGTAGCCATGACTTCCGCGGCTTCCTGTGCCCTCGTTCTGACCCCGGCAGTTTCTTCCCTCGGAGTCACTAGCATCTCCAAATCCTACTTTTGACACCAAATGTTACGAACGTGGGGGTCGGGATTTGGTTTAAACACCGTTGACTTGTTAGAAGAATTTGTAGAGCGATGAACAGGTCACAGATACAATCACTGTAGCCAAATCACACACAGAATCGAAGTAATACGTTAGTTGTTTTCATTTAAATAAAATGTATTAGAACTTTACCAAAAACACAAAACAAAAATATTTACTCGAATAATATCGTATTTGCGCTTGCCGAAAAATTTACGAATATTTATGTCTCGAACAGTAAGGTTATAATACACTGCCGACAAATCTCGAACTACAGATATCAGTAATCAAATGTAACATCCTTTTTCGGGTACATTAAAGAACATAAAATTTTAACGAATGTCATTGTGATGTACGTTACAATAGGTGTGGAAAAGTCCTATTTCCGTCAATATCAATAAAAAAAATCTGAAAAAAATTGACAAGGTGTAATGGGACCATATGATAAAGAATCTGTCAAAAAGTGAAAACTATGGTTATAGTTGAATACGGGAATATTCCCGGGGGGCAGCGAATTATCAAACTATGAATACGATACACGACTTGCACTTGGCCGATTTTATTAACAAGTGCCGTTGCTTTCCGAGAAAACGCTTTAAGAATTTCCAACTTATAAGTAAAGAGAACTGTTTTTAATTATCATCATAAAACGGTTGACCTCTATAATATTTTTAACTACTTCACTTAGTCAGACAAATGTCGAATTTAGCAAATATATGATAGATATTGGTGATCTATTTGACTGAATTCGTCATAAGTAAAGCCATCATTATAATATGCTTGATCATTTTCATCATTATCAACTCATATCAGCCCACTGCAGAAATATAAGTATTTCTTCTGTAGTACTTTCTACATACTTTTATTATTTTTTACCTACAAAGTATAGATATCATGCCGTATGCTTTTATGCCAACTTTGTGATATTAAAAAAACATTTATCTTAAAAATCTTTGGTTTTCGGTACAAAGAACTTGCGGCTTTTGTCATTAAAAAGCCAATTTAGTTACGTTTGTGATTTTTCTGAAACCTCTCGTAATAGAAACATAAAACAAACACAATAACATGGAAATGCAACATAATTATTGTTAGTTTTAAGTTAAACTCTATTGTCGCGACAAATGCCATCTAATGGCGTTGAAAATTATATTAATTAATTTAAATTAATATCAAATTGTCGCTTGTATAGTAATTGTCGTTTATTAAATAAGTCCCCAGTATACTAATAATAACTGCAAAGTGCAAGCGAGGATGATTTATTTACAGTCCACACAAAGAAAGCACAAATTAGTCTTAAGTATTGTTGGTAATTTAATTTTTCAGTTTGAAAGTACTTTCGAAATATTTGCAGCTTTATTATGAAGCGTCGGACTTTAGCGGTGAGCTTTTTGAACTTTTTCCTTCATCCTAATTACTTTTTTGCTGGTGCCGGTGGTTAGAAGTTCTCTTCATATAAAATTCTTAGCTTTTCCAATTGTTCGTCCAATCTAAAGTGTCTGTTTTGATTCAAAACTTTTATGCATTTATAAGAGAGTAGATCTTGCCATTTTATCAAGAATTCTATTAATTTTACTTTGTTATTAATTCTTCTTTTGTCAGCTTTCAATTCTAATTAGTAATTAGGTACGTCTTGAATTCAGAACCATTATTATCTGCTAGCTAGAATCTTACTGTTCTGTAGTCAAAGTCAGCATTTTTTATGAAATGTGTCCATTGACCATTACAAGCTCTTTCGGACAGTTTCATTTGTTCCTATCATTAGTTCGCATATTTTAACTAAAAACTAAAACTGAACAGAAACGTAAGAGTCATAGTTTTATATAATTTTTGAAAAAATAAAGGATTATGGAAATATTCACCTGTAGTTTGGACCACTGTATCCTGCCGATACATCGGCTGGCGTTCCTCCAAGCCAGCTTGGCTCCGAATACCAACTCCGTGGTAGTGAATTGATATGTCCCGGACTTGGCCACCTCCTCTTGCACGGCCTTCCAGCGTGCCTCATGTGCTGGGGTGTTTGCTCTGATGATGAAAGAATGTAAATTAAATTCTAATGTTTAAAATATTGTATTTGAACCTGACGTGATTTTTAAATAATGGATTTTTCAGGGTCTAGTTGACTTACTTACATATTATTAAATAATAAGTTTAAAATTAAAGTATATAAGTAGGTATTTGTAGTTATTATCATTTTTTTTTGTTATTTACCAATCAATGGATAACGAAGTCAGATAATGGTATTTGGCGAAAATCATTGGGGAAGACCAATATCCAAGTGATTACCAAGCTGGTGATAATAAACGAAACAGTAAGGTGTTATTTTATATCTACATTAAATTTCTGATTCAGTTCAATCTTTAAGAAATTATTTTCATCCGCGTCAAATTAGATAATAAAATAATAATTTAATAATAGTGTTTTTGTTGCGTTGCAATTCAAGTTCTCTTCTCAGCCATGCACTCTTGACAGAGTAGTCGTGGTCCTATCCAGGTCGAGTCACTCGTCACCGCCACTCTCGCGATGCGACGCCATGCAGCTCTATGCCTCGAGGAGTGTGAGCTTGTGTTTATGGGACAGCGGGTGACATAGATTTAATGAGGTCTGTCCATCGTATTGGAGAGCTTTTCAAGAATTAATTCAGTCTTACCTTCTTATAGACGCGAAGTATTGTCCAAGGAAATCCTTGGCGTCCTTTAGAACTTCGTCTGGGTCCCTGGCGACTTCTCCCCGCCCAGGAATGGCCATAAGGCTGCCGAGACAGGCTCTTTCGTTGCATAATGTTGGCTGTAACAAATAAAGTACGATTAATTTAAAAAAACAAAAATACTTATAAAAAAATTAACACGCCAGGTGAGTCTAATTTGGAATGAAATTCATGTGAACTCGCTTGGCAAGTCGGTGGTATTGAATGTGTTAATACAATGACTGACTGATATAGTAAACTAGTGAAACAAGCGCAACTTCGTTTGCGTATATTTTTGCACAGTAGCGCCATCTATATCAGACTTTTGATGAAACGGGAATCGCGTACTTTTCGGGATAAATAGTACCCTATGTGTTAATCCAAGGTATCAGCTACCTACATACTACATACCAAATATCATAAATATTGGCCCAGCTATTTGAGCGTGAAGAAGTAACAAACATACAAATAACTTTCGCCTTTATAATATTAGTAGAATACCAGAAACATTAATATTATTGTGTACCTAATACCGCATCATTTTTTTATATGAGGGCTTAGATGATAAACAGCCAGTTTCTGAAATACATTTTCATTTTAATTCCGCATTATGTCTCAAGCTATCTCTTTTTTCCTTCTGTGGTTTGACAGTGACAGTCATAATTTAATGTATAATTAACTTTAAAAATGCGGCTCAGAAACTCGCTGGAAGTATTATAACAATAAAAGGTAAATACTAAATAATTTTTATATCCTTTATTGAATACATACACATTAAAACTAAACTAAACATATTATTATAAACATAAATTATAATGGACATAAAACTAAAAACCTTAAAAAATATAATAAAATAACTAAAATATATTATTAAGGGACTCCTTTTTAGGCAAGGTTCCGAAGATACTGGCAGCGTTCCCCCCTTTGAATAGCTAAACTGATGTCGACTAACCTTTTTGAAATTAATACCAAATTAACTTTATGACCTTATTGAAAAATAGTAATTAATTCAGTAAACCGATAACGACAAATTGATAATTAAATATTTAATTACTGTTCAATGATTTATTGGTTCCATTCCGGTGATTGTATAAAACAATAATTGCATAATCTCCATTAATTATTTGCTCAATTTTAATTAACGTTGTGGTAGAATAAACTATCGTAAATCTGAACTACTCAAGCTGAAGAATATGTTTGCAGGCTATAATCTCAGAAAACTATTAAAGCGAATCTTCTGTGAAGGACGAAAGAAGTTCTTGGTTGGATGATATGAACAGCAACCAGACACATTCAGGGTTCCACCAGCTAGGACAAACATGCTCAAATTTGCGCCTTTGTCACAAGCCATAAAGTTACTTAATGTTCTGTCAAAAGAGGTTGACATATTCCATTCCAGCCTAACAAAGGTTATGGAAGTATTACAAAAATGTATAGAAAATTGTAAAAATATATAATTAATTTTAGTTACAGTATTATTAATTAGTTCAGTAGTTGTAGCATCGCTTTGTTTTTTTTTTTGTAACTGTAGGTGTTATTATAATGTTGTCAAATAAATAAATAAATATTTAAAAAAAAAATTTTTTTTAAATCTCATAGGAATAAGATAAATTATTTGCTACGTTGCTTTTTAATTTATAAAAGAGGTGATCCAAAAAAAAAACAGGCACCGGCGCAAAAATTTTGTATTCCAGATTGTAGAGGATATTTATAAATACCATTCGAAACTATCACTATCTCTCTATCGGGTGGCTAACACTTTTTTTGCTCATAAAGGTTTGTAGGCGTTCATTTTAAATTCTTCGTGTCCATCCGAAACAACAAAACACGTACTGTCAAAAATGATATTAGGTACTAGTTAGAATTAGCGAGGCAACCATGAAAGTGTCCATCCGAAGCAACGAAACACGGAGTCCTGTCAAAAAAGACATTACTAGTATAAATAAGATTCAAAACAGGTTAAACTGGTAAGAATTCAACAAAACGTCAGTCTGAATTTTCGGAATTTCGTTTCATAGTAGCGCCTAAGGCTCAAAGCTGGTAAGAATTCAACGAAACGTCAGTCCGTTTTTCGGAATTTCGTTTCATAGTAGCGCCTAAGGCTCAAAGCTGGTAAGAATTCAACGAAACGTCAGTCCGTTTTTCGGAATTTCGTTTCATAGTAGCGCCTAAGGCTCAAAGCTGGTAAGAATTCAACGAAACGTCAGTCCGTTTTTCGGAATTTCGTTTCATAGTAGCGCCTAAGGCTCAAAGCTGGTAAGAATTCAACGAAACGTCAGTCCGTATTTTCGGAATTTCGTTTCATAGTAGCGCCTAAGGCTCAAAGCTGGTAAGAATTCAACGAAACGTCAGTCCGTATTTTCGGAATTTCGTTTCATAGTAGCGCCTAAGGCTCAAAGCTGGTAAGAATTCAACGAAACGTCAGTCCGTATTTTCGGAATTTCGTTTCATAGTAGCGCCTAAGGCTCAAAGCTGGTAAGAATTCAACGAAACGTCAGTCCGTATTTTCGGAATTTCGTTTCATAGTAGCGCCTAAGGCTCAAAGCTGGTAAGAATTCAACGAAACGTCAGTCCGTATTTTCGGAATTTCGTTTCATAGTAGCGCCTAAGGCTCAAAGCTGATAAGAATTCAACGAAACGTCAGTCCGTATTTTCGGAATTTCGTTTCATAGTAGCGCCTAAGGCTCAAAGCTGGTAAGAATTCAACGAAACGTCAGTCCGTATTTTCGGAATTTCGTTTCATAGTAGCGCCTAAGGCTCAAAGCTGGTAAGAATTCAACGAAACGTCAGTCCGTATTTTCGGAATTTCGTTTCATAGTAGCGCCTAAGGCTCAAAGCTGGTAAGAATTCAACGAAACGTCAGTCCGTATTTTCGGAATTTCGTTTCATAGTAGCGCCTAAGGCTCAAAGCTGGTAAGAATTCAACGAAACGTCAGTCCGTATTTTCGGAATTTCGTTTCATAGTAGCGCCTAAGGCTCAAAGTTGGTAAGAATTCAACGAAACGTCAGTCCGTATTTTCGGAATTTCGTTTCATAGTAGCGCCTAAGGCTCAAAGCTGGTAAGAATTCAACGAAACGTCAGTCCGTATTTTCGGAATTTCGTATCATAGTAGCGCCTAAGGCTCAAAGCTGGTAAGAATTCAACGAAACGTCAGTCCGTATTTTCGGAATTTCGTTTCATAGTAGCGCCTAAGGCTCAAAGCTGGTAAGAATTCAACGAAACGTCAGTCCGTATTTTCGGAATTTCGTTTCATAGTAGCGCCTAAGGCTCAAAGCTGGTAAGAATTCAACGAAACGTCAGTCCGTATTTTCGGAATTTCGTTTCATAGTAGCGCCTAAGGCTCAAAGCTGGTAAGAATTCAACGAAACGTCAGTCCGTATTTTCGGAATTTCGTTTCATAGTAGCGCCTAAGGCTCAAAGCTGGTAAGAATTCAACGAAACGTCAGTCCGTATTTTCGGAATTTCGTTTCATAGTAGCGCCTAAGGCTCAAAGCTGGTAAGAATTCAACGAAACGTCAGTCCGTATTTTCGGAATTTCGTTTCATAGTAGCGCCTAAGGCTCAAAGCTGGTAAGAATTCAACGAAACGTCAGTCCGTATTTTCGGAATTTCGTTTCATAGTAGCGCCTAAGGCTCAAAGCTGGTAAGAATTCAACGAAACGTCAGTCCGTATTTTCGGAATTTCGTTTCATAGTAGCGCCTAAGGCTCAAAGCTGGTAAGAATTCAACGAAACGTCAGTCCGTATTTTCGGAATTTCGTTTCATAGTAGCGCCTAAGGCTCAAAGCTGGTAAGAATTCAACGAAACGTCAGTCCGTATTTTCGGAATTTCGTTTCATAGTAGCGCCTAAGGCTCAAAGCTGGTAAGAATTCAACGAAACGTCAGTCCGTATTTTCGGAATTTCGTTTCATAGTAGCGCCTAAGGCTCAAAGCTGGTAAGAATTCAACGAAACGTCAGTCCGTATTTTCGGAATTTCGTTTCATAGTAGCGCCTAAGGCTCAAAGCTGGTAAGAATTCAACGAAACGTCAGTCCGTATTTTCGGAATTTCGTTTCATAGTAGCGCCTAAGGCTCAAAGCTGGTAAGAATTCAACGAAACGTCAGTCCGTATTTTCGGAATTTCGTTTCATAGTAGCGCCTAAGGCTCAAAGCTGGTAAGAATTCAACGAAACGTCAGTCCGTATTTTCGGAATTTCGTTTCATAGTAGCGCCTAAGGCTCAAAGCTGGTAAGAATTCAACGAAACGTCAGTCCGTATTTTCGGAATTTCGTTTCATAGTAGCGCCTAAGGCTCAAAGCTGGTAAGAATTCAACGAAACGTCAGTCCGTATTTTCGGAATTTCGTTTCATAGTAGCGCCTAAGGCTCAAAGCTGGTAAGAATTCAACGAAACGTCAGTCCGTATTTTCGGAATTTCGTTTCATAGTAGCGCCTAAGGCTCAAAGCTGGTAAGAATTCAACGAAACGTCAGTCCGTATTTTCGGAATTTCGTTTCATAGTAGCGCCTAAGGCTCAAAGCTGGTAAGAATTCAACGAAACGTCAGTCCGTATTTTCGGAATTTCGTTTCATAGTAGCGCCTAAGGCTCAAAGCTGGTAAGAATTCAACGAAACGTCAGTCCGTATTTTCGGAATTTCGTTTCATAGTAGCGCCTAAGGCTCAAAGCTGGTAAGAATTCAACGAAACGTCAGTCCGTATTTTCGGAATTTCGTTTCATAGTAGCGCCTAAGGCTCAAAGCTGGTAAGAATTCAACGAAACGTCAGTCCGTATTTTCGGAATTTCGTTTCATAGTAGCGCCTAAGGCTCAAAGCTGGTAAGAATTCAACGAAACGTCAGTCCGTATTTTCGGAATTTCGTTTCATAGTAGCGCCTAAGGCTCAAAGCTGGTAAGAATTCAACGAAACGTCAGTCCGTATTTTCGGAATTTCGTTTCATGATTGGCTCGCTTATTGTGGGGTTTTTTTAATATGGGATTTGGAGTACCTCCTTTGTTTCTCCTCGACTTCCATGTTTCTTAATGTTTTTGTTGTGTAATAAAAACTTAGAACATATATTTTTTCAATCTTTTATTCCAATCATTTGGGGATCAGTAAAATGAGGACGGTATCGTCGAAAAATAAAGGAACATGCAAGTTAAATAACGATAATCCTATCCAGTATTTGCATGGAGTTTAATAATGTAGATTCTTTGTCCTGTCTCCAGATAGGCACGAAACTACTGACACAAGCAACCTTCACATGACACCAATAGCTGGAAGCAGACGCAAGCCTGTTGTACCCTTTATTAAAAGACTTTAAGAAGAGTAAAGTAACATTTTTATGTTACTAGTAATATTAAAAGAAAAATCAACTTCAACGATAATATCGTATGAGAAATTAAGCGTTTCTCCCTGTATTTCTAACATGAATCGCAGTCAATTACCAAAACGTAGGATCACAAATCGTTCTCGCTCGGTAAATATTTTCTCGCGTGCCTCGAATATTGAATGGGACCGGCTTAGTACAGTCAAGTACGAAAAATTTTGTTTTTTCATATGTCATTTTTCGATGTATCGCCACTTATTATTCGTTTTTCTTATATTTATTTGAAGTAACATTTCAATAAATTGTATCATATTTTTATTTGCTTTTGCTTTATACATTGCACGTTTCATTTGAAGAATTTGAATAAATCCGAATATTGTTATGATCGTTAAAGATCAAGATGTTTCTAAGTAAGTACCTTATAATCAAACACTCGTATCGTGGGTATAATCTACTAAAGGTGAATCTATAAACGAGTGTTTGATAATAAAATGAGCAACATTTTGAACTTGAATATGCATATATTATATGATATATGCATGTATACTATTCGTTCGAAATAAAAAGAGCAATGAAAAGAACCATTGTCAAAATAACTAGTAATGTTAAAATAGTTTGCGTTGTTTTAGTTCATTTTTTTTAAAACTTTGTGTCCCTCATAGGCAGGTCAACTCACCTGCCTTGTGAGGCAAAGGCCTCTCCCATCTTCTTCTTATTTATTATCAAAAAAAAGTACTAGTTATTTTAACATACAATTGTGTGCTATGAATGGTCACAATTGTATATGAAGAATGTGTGGACGAGCCTCGTCTACGGACCATTCACAATCGCATATTATGCATATGTCTGGGTATCTCACATTATTATGTTACATTTCCCTACAAATGCATCTACCTCATTATGCTTAGAGGCAGAGTAAAAGGTAGCCCAGTGACCCATAGTGAGGTGACTCATACGTGACCATCCATGAATATTTAAAAAATACAACATAATTTTGTACAATATTACTAGCGGACTTTCTATTTCTGTTCAATTCAATTCAATTCAAAATATTTTTATTCAAATAGGCCTAATATAAGCTCTTTCGAATCGTCACAATTTTTTCCTACCACCAGTTCAGACGGCAGATTTGTGCTAACAAGAAGCTGGCAAGAAACTTAGCACTTGCTCTTTTAAAATGGTATTACTAAGATACAAATTACAATGACAGAAAATACAAATTTGTTCATCTACAAATCACAAGCAATCCGCATAAATGTTATGTATACCATACAATAGATATAAATACGAATATAGAATTGGGTCGGTGTGTGCCACACTTTAAAACGAACACGTAAGTTAAGCGACGTTGACCTTAGCCAGTGTTTGGATTAGTTTCGTTATCTCAAGACTCTCAGCATTTCGGAGGAACCGTAAAGCCACCGTCCGTCGATGGCTTTCAGCCTTTCAGGTACTCTGAAAACACTGCTCTCTGCCAATCTACAGTGGAGCAGAGTAAAGTACGCTCCAAGAAGGGAGACCCTATCCCTGCATGAAATGGGATGATCATGGGTTAATATTAAAATGGATTAAGATTCTTTATTTCACAGATATCCATACTAATATTATAAATGTGAAAGTGTGTTTGTTTGTTTGTCCTCCCTTCATGTCGAAGGTAATAAACGGATTGGTATTATTTTTTTAATGGGGATAGTTTAAGGTCTGGAGAGTGACATAGGCTATTATTTTCCCATGGGATAATGAGATTCCCATGCGAAAAAATATTGTCATTTTCCCTTGACCACGCGTGCGGAGCCGCGGGTAACAGCTAGTACATAATATTTATGTTAAATCGATTTTAGTTTTAAAGTATTTTCTATATCGTTATTCTCAACAAATATCGAAACATGATCGTATTTTTAAAACTACGTTATCGTTCCACATACTTGGAAAGTTGGATGCAGTTACTCGAACAGCCGCTGGCTGTTTCATAGAGTTTCATAAACCGTGTTTATAACAAGTGCATAAGTAGGGGGATAACATTTGAAAATGCAACAGACTTACAGCAAGTTTTTGAAACTTATTTTAACAATAATTCCTCATTAATTCTCAAGCTATTTTCTTCTAAAGTTTGACCACTGTCATTAACTAAAAAATTGTTTCGAGCAATTCACCGTTAATTAGTTAAGCGATGTCATCTCCAGTCAGAATTTGGATGGCTCTCTCATTTAAATAAAAGTCTTGCCTTGTTGCACGTTAAAAATCTATATTTCAGTTTATTTTTTGCATGCGATGTTTACCTACCAATAATTTGTAGTATTTGTAAGGAATACTATGGAATCATGAAGATGAAATGTTATTTTTGAACAACTGTTGATAAACCTTATAAATAAAGTTTATAAATAACCACAGCCTAATAAAATTGTAGTATGATAATATACCAGCTGAATCTTATGAAAAATATACATAATATATATGTAAATAATATTTTCTCAGCGTTTTCCGCCTTAAAATAGTCCTGTGTAAACACGTATCGGCCGACAATAAAATCAAAAAAATCCGTCACGCTGCATGATATCAGTGGTAGGTAAACATTGGACACGGATAAGAAAATCAATGGATACGTTGCACACATTACTTAAAGTTTCTATCTCATTATTAATGATGAATTAAAAATACTAGATGGTGTAAAATACTCGTAATAAATAATGACAACATCTAGTATTTTACACCATCTAGTCCAACACTAAGCAAAGCTTATACTATGTGAACTAAATAGAGATAATATTATTATTATTTAACGAATTTATAGAATACTAGCTGCCCGGCCCGGCTTCGCCCGGGTACTGTTTCGTTTTTTTTTTTCAATCTTTCTGAGAGATTTTCTTAATATTTCCGTAAGAACCTTGTACAGAGTATTAGAAAACTACAAAAAAAAAATCAGCCAAATCGGTCAAGCCGTTTTCATGTTATGTCGTGACAACGGAAAACGGGTTTCATTTTTATATATATTATAGATTATTATAAAAATTTACGTTCGCTCTTCAATCGATCGAAAAGAAAAGAACTAAACAATAAGAAAAACGTATTTTTTATAGACGTGGGATGCAGTTTTTGAGTAAAACAATTTTCCTTACATGCAAAGCTATTGTTGTGCGTACAACTAATTTTGTGACGCCGTGTGGTACAAACTGCCCTTTATGAATCCGAATGTAGCGCAAATAACGCTGCTCTCAAAATTACGCTCATGTGGCGTAAGTGTGAAATAAGTCCAATACCTACTACAGATATTGCAAAATAATTTGCTGGTAGTTAATATTGTTTTCATAATACTATGGATTAGGTATGTTTTTAGGGTTCCGTAGTAAACTACAAGGAACCCTTACAGTTTCGCCATGTCCGTCTGTCCGTCCGTCCGCGGTCTAGCGACTAGACGCTTGATGCTAGAAAGCTGCCTCCCCTACAGGTAAAGTGCAAATGAAGTTTTTTCGCGCAGGCCCCATCTTCTGGGGTATCGTTCATGATCCGTTTGCGAATTATTTACATTTAACGTGTCAATTTTCGTTTTGCACGGTGCCCCCCCCTCTATCTCCGAAAGTCTTGAGTTTAGAAATTTAAAAAAATTCATGGTAGTAGTCCATATAGTGAACCTACAAGGAAAACTATAACGGTTAAGTAGGCACTATAAAATTTCTTTGACGAAAACGTACAAATGTCATAGAATATGGCATTGTACTCATCTGCAAGCAAGAAATGCGTAGCCAATACGGAACCCTACACTGTGCGTGGCCCGACACGTACTTGCCCGGTTTTTTTTCACTTAAGTGTTTGAAAAACTTCGCAGTTTTATAAGATCGAGTTAAAATGAGTAATGTCTTAACCTAGTGCATAGCAGACAGGTCTAAGTATCTCTGTCTTACCTATGTCTATCTCAACGCAGCTGTGTCTGGATAATTGTATTCCGGTTTGAACAGAGACGTTGTTACAGAGTAAAAAAAGTAAAAATCCATACACGTACGAAATTATTGAATAGATTATGTAGTTACTTACTATCATTGTGGTAATATAATAAACAAGTAAACTAATATTGTTCAAACACATAATATTGTGTGCGCTGTTGTGGTCAATTTAAGAATATTTAAAAAAAATGCTCCAAATAAACATTCAGACTCAAAATAAACTAATTAACTACTGTAATGCTGATAACACACATATAGATACAAATTATTTTTTTTATAAAATGAACATTAACCTTTTTTGGTTTATTCTGGTTCTTAATCCTTTCCGTATTTGTTTGCTTAAGTAATATCTTTATAAGAAAACATTTTTTTTTACCTATCCATTTTTACAAAATCCTTGACTATTTGCATTATGGGCGCGTGCTTCAATGAAGGCGACTTTAGTCATACAAATACAAACACCGGTTATCTGTGTTTAGTTAACTTTGTTAATATTATTTTACTGTAGATTTATACTTCACGCTTATTATAAGGACTCATTGGCAATCTATTCATTAAAATAAATGATCCATTAAGATAAAATTACCACGCTCGCTTTAAGGTATTGCGATCAACCTTAAGTACTACTACGCTACATTTCAAGATATTGTAATCAATTTAAAGTTTTTAAAGGTACAAATTATAGAAAAAAATTATCAACTTTACAAAACAAAATTACAAGTGAATCAAACGGTTTTAGTTGTGGGATGCTGTGAGTCTATTCTGGTAATAAAAAAAAATATCTTAATCTCAAAGGCTATCTTGCTCGTTTTTGTATAAGCAAAATAGCTGTAGAGATTGATAATAGGTTTAAATTGTTTTTGTTACGAGAATCCTCAGGTGTCAATCACTTCGTTAATTTGACAGGTTTATTAGCTTCTAATGATATTCGTAAAAAAGTAAGTAAACTACAGGATACGACCACTTTAGGTGTGCTGTTTCAAAACTTCAATAAAAATAAAATAAAGTCCTTTTTTTCAATAATATGTAAAAAAAACAAGAATATACTCCTTGGTTCAGTCAGGTCAAGTGAGTCATATAGAACATCGTCATAACCTACAAGGTAGACCCTAGCCGTCAACACAATATAAGTACAATTTTTTGTCTCAAAAGTACAATACTTTTCTTTTCCATTAATATGTCCAAAAAATCAAGAAAACACTCCGTGGTTGCCAAATAGTACCGGAAACATTGTCTTAAGTTACAAGGTAGAACCTAGACTAAGAACAAGAGAGAGCACCAAAATTTACTCACCACACGTGGACATGTGTCTTCATACAGTCGATCATACAAATAATCTTGAGATTCGTAATTTTTCAACACTTTAGGCTTTACAATCTTCTTTATTTTAGCAATCTTCATCTTTTCTTTTTCATTCTCAACTCCGTTTTCAGTTCCATTTTCAGTTCCATCTACAGTTCCATCTTCAGCTTCATTTTCAGTTCCATTTGTGTAATTTAGATGATCAATTGGGCAAGTTTTTGCATCACCATAATTATTGATGAGATCATTATTATTAGTGACAATAACTTTAATAGAACTATTAATAATCGTTTCAGAATTTTGAATTGTTGTTGGAGCCATTTCGAAATTTCTTATGCTTAAATGTTTAAAACTTTCACGATGAAAAGAAAGTAAGTAACTCTTTCACGAGGAAAGGAAAGTAAGTAAGTGCCACTATCACCTGGATGGGTTAATGTGGTAATGAGCCGCGCGCGAAATAGCGAACGCACTAATCACAAGGAGACGCGACATTAGTATATATAACAGTTTTCTTGGGTGACGAACTCGACCAAATCATTTGTCTATATAGATCTGGGGCTAATTAGTATTTTTTTATAATGATACAATATCTTCTGATTTAACTAAATTTCGCTCGAAGTCAAGACTAATTTAGGTGTCAGATTTCATAGTAAATTAATAAAACTTTTTGTTATGGTCAGAAAATATCCTCGCTGCGCTGAAATCTGGCTAGGGCTCTCAAGTCTATATACATACCGACTAAAAATCTAACTGACTTTCACCTTTTTTTTCTTCGCCTTAATTGTGTTTCTATTCTATTAAACATCAACAGGGATACGGGTCTCCTTTGAATCGAAGGAGATTAGCGCGTACTGTGCCCATACTCTGCCACATTGTTCCAATGCGGATTTTTGGAGGACAGTGTCAAGCCGTCTGAAAGCCATCGACTGTCATCCATCGACATCTTAACGTTTCGAGAAGCAGAAGCTGGATATAACGAAACCGTCGTCGATAGGGACGACTTGGTTAAACATGCGACACACAGCGACGCCATAGAACTCATACTGATAAACATAAAAAATGTTTACTATCCCCAGAACTATGCGAGGTTAACGTTTGTAAACTTCTTCATATCAAGCTTTTTCCTGACGTTGCTTGGGATCAAAACAGGCGAGCTCGTGATAAAATCACCATTTTTATTCATGTTTCACGTGTGTCTATTTACTTAAAAAATCTGTTCATTGATTTTATCATTTTGAGTCAGAAAAAATCATTTCAGCCACTTTAGGCATCCGCTAGCCTCCTGAGCCATATATTCGGAAGAAGGAGGCCTAAAGGCAGCTGTAGGTACAGGTCAACTAAGGAAAGGGTTGATCTGGACCGTAAATATAATTAAAGAATTCTAATTAAAATTAAAGTCTGAACCACTTTTTCATAGATTTTGATTAAGGTGTAGTGTAGAGCTTGTACGTTTAGAGCTTGGCTTTATACGAGATCTGATAACTTTTTCACAGGGTAAGCTATGTAGACTCGTCTTGGCAACATTTTTACATGAAAATGTTTTTGGTGGGATTTCATTTCTTTTTGTAAGTTGCTTATAATTTTTTTTTTCTCTTTTTTTCTTTTGGGCGAAGTTCCAAGTTTTATGATATTTTTGTTGTTTGTGTACTAATACTAGCATACATACCAAATTTCAGCTTTCTAGGATATTAAGAATCGGAAATCTCATACAAACTTTCATCCCCTAAGTTAAAGGGTTGGGGGATGAAAGTTCACAAGTTTTATGATTTTTTTGTTGTCTTTGTAGTAATATTAGCTTACATACCAAATTTAAGTTCTAGGACTTCAGGACTTAAGAATTATGATGATCAGTGAGTGAGTGAGTGAGTGAATCAGTGACGAAATCGGGGGTTTTTAGACATTAATAAAATCTAAAGTATACTAGCTACGACATGCAAACTTTGTATGTTTAATGATTGTACTGGTGTCATTATATCTTGAAATTTTTAACTATTTAGCATCATCCAAACCGAAGTTATGAGAATTCAAAAAAACGACGAAACGTTTCGAGAAAAGGTAGGTAGTGCCCTTGCGCTCCGCTTGGCTTCTTGGCGGGGGCACTACCGTGCCCCCAGAACAAGCAAGTTAAGAAAACCCTATGTTTCATTAACAATCACTGTCCTACTATTGGGTTGTCGATAAAATAGATTAACTTCATGCAAATGCTTAGTTTAGTTTACTTTCATGCAAGGGTTTGAGTCACCAGTCGGGTAAGTTGAACCTGAAGAAAATGTGAAAATTAAGGAAAAAGATGCTAGTTTTTTAAACTAATCAAACATTGTAAGCAAACATTTATGTCATTGTTCTTATTTAAACTTTCATATTCAGTCATGTGAACCGTTTATTTGAATTATCGCGTCAGACAAACTCAGGTCATGTGAGTCTGTTCTGCTTTTTACTACAGTAGACAGAAAAACATTTATGTACACATAAGGTACTGATAAAATAAAATGTAATCACAAACAATTAGATTAAAAGGGACAATTTCAGAATTATTACATTATGGAGTTTTACCTAAAATACATAAAAAAGAATATTTTTTTGTCATTTTTTGGTATTTTGGTTTTGTAAAAGAATCTATAATAATAAATAAATAAATATATGGGGACAATTCATACAGATTGAGCTAGCACCAAAGTAAGTTCGAAACTTGTATTATGGGATACTAACTCAACGATATTATATTTTACAACAAATACATTATATAGATAAACATCCCAGACCCGAGGCCTATCAGAAAAAGTTCGTTTTTCATCATGACCCGACCGGGGATCGAACCCGGGACCTCCTGGATGGCGGTCTGGCGTGGTAACCATTACGCCACGGAGATTCAAATTCAAATTCAAAATTATTTATTTCTCCACAAACGATACAAAGGGTTCTTAAATCTAGTTTACATTGTACTTCTTAGAAATACTGTTTGTGGGAGCTGATGCTTGTACTAGGTTAAACCTGTGTTACAAGTCATCAGGCCCCGCCTCTAGGTTTACCGACAATGTAAGTGCTATCGTATAAGTTATTTAAAAAGAAAAGTGTCAATTTTTTTTTAAATTTAAATCATTTTTTTTTTAAAACAAAAAAGGAAAAAAAAAACATTATACAAACGAAAGGGAGTTTCATGTACAGAAAGTGTATGGTGTTGTGGGTGTGTATTGTGTAAAAGTGTATGTGAGTGTGAGTGCGTGTAAAGTTTGTGTTTGTGTATGCTGAGTGTGAGTGAGTGTGTGTGTTGGAAGAGAGTTTGTGTTTGATTTTAAGTTACTGGGTGTAATAAATTTTCTGTCCTCTCATAATTTTGGGTTTGTAACCACTCTTTCAGTGTGCTTTTAGCTTTGTAGTTATTAAAGTTGTGTAGGGATAACATTTTGTGTAGTTTGTTATATAAATGAGGACCCAAAAAACCAAGAAATCGGTGGGCGAATGTGGTGTTAAAGGAGGTTGTTTTTGCTACGAGGTGGTTACGTTTGAAAGTCTCACCAAGAAAGGGAGTTATTGAGTGTTGTTTAAGAACTGCTTGTAGGATAAACAGTTGGAGATCGTCAAAATACACTTATCGCAGGAATACATAAAAAATAGTTAGGCGATTTGAAAATGTTTCCTAGCTTATAAAATACGACATGTATTTTTTAGGCTTTCATTCCTCTTGCAGTGTTTTTTTTTTCAGGCCTTAAAATTTTTTTTATAAAGAGAAATTTTATTTCTCTACCCTAAGGTCGTCTGGAAGAGATTGCTTTAGCGATAAGACCGCCTGTTGTTTACCTACCTGTTTGTACCTTTAATTTATTGTTTTTTTTTTTTTGTGCAATAAGCAATAAAGAATATTGTATTGTACTGTATTGTACTTCGGGTCGCTGAGCCAGTAGTAAGTAAGTAAGTATTGTATTGTATTCCTGCGATAAGTGTAAGTTTTGAGAAAGTACTTAAGGATTTTATAGGGCTAATACGCCGCGAGATTTGCCGCGTATGATTATCCATCGCGGAGTTGCAATCACTACATCTAGACGTCTAACTTACGTAGAGCTCAATGTATCACGACACGAAACGCAACACCGAAGCGCGTATATGTGTACAGGGTATTATCATTTGTAGAGCAAAAACTCTCATTTGTAACTAGTTTGGATATTCGCTGTTATTATTATATATTACACGCCCAAACAAAACATAGGTAACGGGACAAACAATGAACTCATTTGTCAATTCGCCACCCGCTGCTTGGTGATACAGCCAACAAAAAACATTTATTTTCATTTTCTCTTCTTGCAGTTTACTGTTTTTAGAGTTTCGTAGTAAACAAAGAACCTTTATAGTTTCGCCATGTCCGTCTTTCTGAGCTCCAGCGCTGTGACGCTTAATACTCAGGCTGTAATTTGGCAAGTCTATTCTATAAACGGCGTGACTTTTCAAGGGGTTGTCATTTTAAAAAAATAAGCTTATGACTTTATCGTAATTATATTTATTCGTAGTATTTTTTGAAAAACATTAACTTGAAAACAGCTGCTGTCTTTCCAATAAAGCAGAAAAGCCGGGCTCGCCCTACTAAAATACGCAATTAATCTTTTAAAAAATTTTTTGCTTTTTATGCCAATCGATAAGCTCCTGATTCTTAGTCCCTCCTCAAAAAATGGCAACCCCTTGAAAAGTCACCCTGTATTATACTATACTTACAAAATCTTGAAATACTTTTTTAAAGATACCTCTCCGATATGTAAAGTATATTGAAATATTAATCTTATTCAGCTTGGATATAAAACTCCGATGTGACGTCACATCAGAGATCGTAAAAAATGAGATCTGCTTTGGTCACCCGAACTGAGGAAGTCACCGTTTTGTGTGTTTTCAAATCACATTAACTATTCTAATATTAATTTTGTGTATGAGAGATAGATTAATACGTGCGTAGTACTGGAAACGGTAACCACTACTCAATTGATCCGTATTTTATCGTCAGATCATTTCAAATATTTTCAATTCATTCAAAATATTCAATACTAGCTGACCCGTGCCCACTTCGTTGGGCAAAATGTAAAAGCCTTTTTATTTTTTGGTTTTTTATATAACCTATGACACTCAGCAATAATGTGGCTTTCTATTGGTGAAAGAATTTTTAAAATCGGTTCAGTAGATCCCGATATTACCCCTTACAATTTAACAAATACACAAACTTTACCTATTTATAATATTAGTATAGAAGTATAGATAAGCCAATTCAAAATAAGCCTATTACAAACTCCTTCGAATCGTCTTTTCTTGTCCTACCTGGTGGTAAGATAAGAAAAGACGATCTGACCTGGTGTTCAGACTGCAGATTTGCACTAAAAAGAACTGGTAAGTAAGTAGAAAAGATTTAGCTAACATAATTCATACCATTCCATATCGCACAGCAAATCCTTACACTTGACTGTACTAGCGATATTATAAATAATATGTAATACTTTTTGTTGTCTGTACAATTTTAATGAAACACTTGAGCACCAATAAATCTTGAGATAAACCCACAAAACACGATAACAATTTGCTTTCAACACTCTCAGGGGTGTTATCATTCATCTGAGGGTATAATCGAATTGTAATATATTAGATAAAACTTGATAAAAGTACATAATAGTGGAATATTGCGGGACACACTTCGTGGAGATTAAAGATGTCCTTAAGAGGGTCAAAAGTACCATTGGATAGCTTTATATACTTTTGAGGGTTCCGTAGTAAACTACAAGGAACCCTTATAGTTTCGCCATGTCCGCCTGTCTGTCTGTCTGTCCGCGGTCTAGCGCCTAGACGCATAATGCTAGAAAGCTGTAATTTGGTATGTATACACATATTAACAATGCCAACAAAGTGCTGGGACAACATTTTGGAAAATGTTTTTTTTGGTGTGCCTTCCCTAAATGTAAAGTAGAAATGATTTTTTTTTTCGCGCCCGCCCCATGTTGTGGGGTATCGTAAGATAGGTCTTTTTAAAACATTGAGGGTGTGGAAAGATTTTTCGATACAATGATCCGTTTCGGAATTATTTACATTTATCGTGTTAATTTTCGTTTTGCACGGTGCCCCCCCCCCCTCTCTATCTCCAAAAGTCTTATGTTTAGAAATTTAAAAAAAATCATGGTAGTAGTCCATATGCTGAACCTTCAACGAAAACAATAACGGTTAAATAGGCTCTACTAGATACCGAGTAATAGCCGACGAACTGATAAAATAACATTTCTTTGATGAAACTTACAAATGTGATAGTATTTTATATTGGACTCAACGGAAAGCAAGCAAAGCACAGCAAATACGGAACCCTACATTTTTTTTATTATTGCTGTGGGTGCAGGGGTAATAGTGATTTCCTCGTCCACCCACCGGTACAGGTAGTCGTGACCTCTTCGTCCAGTGAGGATAAAAGGGTGGGTACCATATCCAAAAAAAATTGTGATGCCAGCTTTTAATAATATAATAGCGGTTTATAAGAATTAGCAGAAATCGAAAGAACAACTCATGAATCAATAGTATCTTGACCTGATATTAAGCAATTTCGCTTCAAGCGAAAATGACATAGGTAAACTCGGTGAACTCGGTGAAACCCAAGACAAGTGAGTGAGGATACACTTTTAGCCTTTAAATACAATTAATTAGAAAACAGGAATTTAGGAATAAGGAGAAAAAAAAGGATAGAGATACAGTTGTCAATCGAGATCTCTCTTTTACCATACTAACTGCGAATTAGGACGACATTCTTCAAAACGGTGGCATTTCCCACAACAACCCAAAACCATATCCTAATGATAACATCTAGAAATTGAAAAAATCTCTGAAAATAATTACATACAGCCGAATGCATTTATCCAGTATATATAATCGCGACAAGCCCACCACACATTCCCACCGATGTGTCTCCTATGTAGCCAGGATCAACAACGGCGACCTCAGATTGACAATAAGCGATGAAGCTTTTTGACGTCCCGGGGGAGAAACTACAGCTGTCTTGGAACTCACAACGAATTTAATCAGAAAGAAGATAGTCGGAGTAGGAAGTGTTGAAAGGGCTTCCCTCCTTAACAACTACGTGAGAGACAGCAATTTGAAGCAAGAGGCATTATACCTTAGAGAGATGGCAAATCAAGTGAGGCTCGATTGCCGAGCACCACGGTCTATTGTTACATTACTATTGGGACCTAATGCTATGAGCTGTTGTTTACTATTTTGATTCCAATAATAAACATCGAACCCCACCCAATTTATTTTTTATTTTATTTTTTTTAAGTAGGTAGTTTTTATAATGTGATAATAACGAATAATGGGAAATAGAATACGTAAATGCAAACAAACTAAGTCATTGTATGATAAAATATTTTTTTGTCAAGGTCTATCTTAGCGTGATCAACGATCATATGATTTCAGTGTTTATTGATATAAATATTTTATTAAAACTAATATTTATTTTAGATTAAAATTAGTCACGCTTATTATATTCGACGCGCGATGCCTAGCGTTCAATGTGAGAACTTGTTGAAAGACGACGGAATATTTTTTTTGTTATAGACGCTTGTAATGTGTCCCGCTGCAGATTTCTACTACACCAGACAATATTGCGGGAGTTGACGGCTCTCACCACTTAAGAGCACCACTTAAGAATTTCCAGTGCCTGCCTAGAGACGCTCCAGAGGCGGCCTAACACTAGGAGACGAAGGTCTAACGGGATATGACGACAGAAGTAGTACGTTTAGGCTGAAATGCATGGAGGAGGAACCGCAAAATGATGTTGCTACACTGCTTTGGAAACGCAAAGCTGTTGATAGAAGATAGGCAGATAGAAATCGCAACTGTTAACTCGTAGTTGTCAATTGTGACGTCCTAGTTTCCGTCTTAGTTTCCTTCTTATCGTGTGCTTCTAGACACGATAAGAAGGAAACTAAGACGAATTGCACGATGAAAAGCGTCCCGTAAGAACTGAATAATAATAGAGAAACAATAATTCTTCCATCAAAAATATTTATTATTTCTGTTCGAAGCATAATGCATACGCGATCCACGCCATTGTGGCATTTTATATTCGTAGTATTCTGTATCTGTAACTTCAATACGATTTTAATACAAATATTTTAACTTTTTCTTAAGTATCAAAACTTAAATGAATGCCTTCCATGAATCAAAACCTCTTGATATACTCATCAAACTTTTCATCGTTCAATCACATAAATTACATGTCTTTAATATTCTCAAATTTTAAAGCCTTAAAGGTACGCACAGACCAAAGCCTCCAATCTATTTATACCGAGACTAATCCACCGTACATTCCCGTCACTTCGTCTTCTGTAGGTATTAATCATGATTACCAGCGGCTACCAAAATAACAATGAAGTTTAATGACGTTCAAAAATTAACCCTTTTGCTGATTGCGGCAGCCATCTCACGTTTCGGCAGTAGCCGTCGATAGATGGCGACAGCTCCAAATTGTATCTGCCATAAACAAATGCCGCTCGTCGCAAGTGTTTCACCCAGTGATCTGTTATTTACTATAGATTCGTAATGTTTGACACATACCCGCTGCCACGTCGACTGAGGCCACAGCCTTCGTTGAATTTCTTCCGACTTAGTCGTAGTTTGACGTTCAGTGAATGCGTATCTCACAATAATATCACAAAAATGGTTAAATGCACTGTTAAAACATGTATGTCGTGATCCCAAACTAATAACAAAGCAAGTGGTATCACTTTTCACAAATAAGAATGCTTAATTATGTTAAAATTATACCAAAATAGTATTAAAATCGAAATTAATATTACGCATTGTTTTTGCCAACAGTGTTGCCAGTAAAAACGATTTTAAGTTTCCCAAATGTTAGGAGTTTAGTCAATGACGAACTCATACGCCTTTATGTATCATTATTAGTAACACAGTAGAAGTAAACCTACAACCAGGCTGAAACTAGAATTAATTATTTACTTAGAATTGATTGATACTAAAATCAATCGCTAGTGCTACGCACGTCAAGACAAGAAAAAACAAATCATTTTCCTCTTTTTGATATGGCTTTTAACTGACATTTGACATAATGATATTATTACTATGACAGTGAAGTAACAATTTCATCTTTTTCATTGTGGTAACGGTGTTTAATTTAAATTGTTTCTGCAATTATCAAATGTTCGATTGAGTACAATAGTTTTTTTTTGTTTTATGTTGTATTTTATTCAAATTATTTAAATTTATTATTTTATTTTATTTAAATTTCATTTTCATTTCTTAACAATAAAAAAAAATCTACTGAAGACTTGGCTGTATGGGCATAGTTCCCTTTGCCTACCCAGAATGGGTGAAGAAAACAAAAAAAAATCTCTGCTAAAAGTTAGTAGTAGCACAGAATAGATAATAGTAGTAGGTCTGCATCGGTTAGATTCATCAATGACTAAAAAATGGAAACTTCTCCATTCCGCCATGATTCATTCTTGAAATATAATATGTATGTACCAATATTTACGCATCTATATATTTATTTCTTCCTATCTTTAATTCTTCTGTCACCTAAGAAACAATAATATGGTATAAAAACATTTTTTTTTTAAAAAAGACTCATAACATTCATTCAATGGGAAAATTATTCATGAGCTGGCAACTCTGACCATTTTTCTGGGAGTAATGCTTTTGTCTCATTTTGACATAATTAGTTTGACTCTAGAAAAAAAGAGACAAACATATTTTACTTTGGCATATGCTCGGAATATGTATCGGTTTCAAAGCTACGTCTTTAACACTCTAAAGTGGTTGCGGCTTTTTACGAATGCTTTGTATGACGTTACTTCTCTTGTCATAAAATATATAAAATCTCATTGGTTTCACCCATCAGCAGCTGTCGAATGTCTGATGGCAGATAGGTATCATTGTGGCCGTCGCCACTCGTCAATGGCAGCCTTTAATGGTTTGCCGACAGCTGCCGATGCTTTTATGAGATGTCAACTCATGGCGTTCGTCTATGTCTGAGCACTTAGGCGTAACTTAATGTGTAATCGGATGAACAAAGCTTCGATAAATTCTAGTTAGACAGAAAATACAGCGGTGAGATGGACCTTGTTAACGAAGTTACGGTAGGTACCTAAGTACTGTACAGTCGAAATTATATGCAACAATTGCTTACAGGATTTATCAGACAGGTCCGTTTGCTACCTTAATAGTACAAATATAAACGCTTATTTACGTAATATGAACTCCATCGTTCCAAACTTCGTGATCGTGACCCACCTTACTTAACCCTCGAAACTCCGGGTGGGATTACGAGATGTTTTACGTCTGTTTAAGAAGATAAAACAGTAATCCTCCTCAGTGTTGTAAAGGCAACTTTTCTTTTGCGGCCCCAAAAATTATGTTAACGCCATCTATTTTCATACTCTGTACACTGATATCGTAAAAAGGAACCGCTTCGCTTTTGTTTTGAAGATATAATTAAGTTGATTTTTTTTTGTTTATGTATCCATTCTAATCCAGTCGCATTGAGAACAATTCAGTATTGTGTTTTGAGATTCGTTCTGTGCACATTGCATTTTTTAGTACAATGTTCATAGAGAGCACACTGCTCAGACCCACTCATTGGGTACAAGACTGCCAGACCCAGGGTCTGCATGGTTGGTTACGGAAGCATCACAGTTCCCACAGCACCGTGACAAATTGGCCGACAAAATGGTAGCGAGATAGGTTGTTAGTCGGTATCCTAGAGTGAATTTAGGAGAGAAGAGCCCGATAGACCATTCTGCTTCCAGAGTAGATACAACAGCTCTCTGCCCAGCATATCTGGAAGTTCCTAGAGGCAACCGGTCTGGACAGGGAAATTTAATTAAATAATAGCATTCTCCTGACTATAATCAAAACTAAATAGCGAAATGCGGTATTTTCCTGACTATAAACAAAAATAAAATGGGTTAGTGGGGGATTGGCGTACAGATTTTTGTTCTAAATGCAGATTTCCTCACGATTTGAATAATACATAACTTTAAAGTTATCTGCTACTTAAATGAATAATTCCCCTTGTTTACCACCGTCCACCTCCAGAGACTACCTGGGTGAACCATGGAAAGTATTTTTTTACAGCGGCTCACCTCTGAGATAAAGCATTGAATGCCTCTAACTTTATATTGGTGGCGGTACACCTCTTATATATAGGTACTGGCCATTATAATATCTATATATTCCATCATTCCCATTACCCAAACCAATTGTACAGTTAAGAAGAAAATCAACATTCTTGAACATATTTTTTAATCACTGTTATTAACTAATTACAAATTAAATCATAATCTAGTGTACGCTTGTACCGTGGTCACTAAAATTTCATTACTGAAGGACAAGTGGAAAAAAAAGAGGATTTGAGAAGTGGATTACACGATCATCCCGACGAGTGATACCGGCTTTCACTCCGGTTATTAATAAAAAGTTAATCAACCACGCAAAGCTGGCGACGCGCTCGCCAGAGGCTATTAAAAGTATAGACTTGGCAATAATTACTTTACTGAAATTCTTAGGATTTATCGTAAAAATAAAAGCGCACGCGCAAAATAAATTCAACGCGTTTCTCACGTCGCTCGATGACGGAGAGATAAGACGTGGTTTAGCAAAATTCCCACGGGATACACAACTCATTGGTCCTTTTCTCAACAGCTAGTAAATATTAATTGTAATTATTTCTCTCTTTTAATAGGTCTCTTCACACGCTTTTTAATGACTTCATGTCACAGAGGACATGTTTCAGTACATAGCGTTATATAACAAGAGATAACTATGGTCAGGTCTACCAGTTAATAAGTCTATATGTTAGGACTGGGACCGTAATTAATATCTCACAGGTACTGCAAAGGTTATCGACATAAATACCTATTTATATGCCAGTCTTAGGAAACTTCGACTAAATAATCTTGTTTTAAAACTTTAGTTGACCAAATAAATTAAAAATTAGGCAAAATAATTAGAACTAGGTGATATAAATCTCTCACAATAACGCAATACTACTATACTACGCTATAATACGCACTATGTCATAGTTGACTAACTACGTTTATTTTTTACATTATGTCCCATTTTATTATTCCTGCAGTGAGTAAATTTTTCATAGTTTAGTGATTTTTTTTTAAATTTACTCTTTTTCAAACTCAGTGGCCAATGAATGATACCTAACGACCCGTGACCAAATGACCTGTTCATTTGTAATTTACATTCAGAAACATGGCTAGTAGATACATAACAACTACAAACATTTGCAAATCTTATCACAAATTAAATGGACATAAGCATTAATTAATATTTACATAACTGTATTTATCTTGAAATTTTTCTTTTGCCAACTTTTCCTTGTTTTAAATTAAAAAATAGATTATACCAAAGAGCTCCCGGAGGGTAAGAACACCCCTCCTGAACTGACAAACACAAAAATGTATTATTTTGAACAAAATTTTTACCTATTGTATACGATACGGCTGACTGTTCTTCGTCGACGTGAAGATATCATCGTCCATACTAAATTTTTAATTGTATCATCTAAGGAGACTGTTACATTCTCGTATTTTTCACTTAGATTAATAACTTACTAGATGGAGTGTCTTCATACAAGCGCTCTGTCAAAAGTGAATCGCTAAACGCTCGATGACAATGAGATTTTATATATTCTAAGACAAGAGAAGTAACGTCATACAAAGCATTCGTAAAAAGCCGCAACCACTTTAGAGTGTTAAAGACGTAGCTTTGAAACCGATACATATTCCGAGCATATGCCAAAGTAAAATATGTTTGTCTTTTTTTTTCTAGAGTCAAACTAATTATGTCAAAATGAGACAAAAGCATTACTCCCAGAAAAATGGTCAGAGTTGCCAGCTCATGAATAATTTTCCCATTGAATGAATGTTATGAGTCTTTTTTTTTTTAAAAGTTTTTATACCATATTATTGTTTCTTAGGTGACAGAAGAATTAAAGATAGGAAGAAATAAATATATAGATGCGTAAATATTGGTACATACATATTATATTTCAAGAATGAATCATGGCGGAATGGAGAAGTTTCCATTTTTTAGTCATTGATGAATCTTACCGATGCAGACCTACTACTATTATCTATTCTGTGCTACTACTAACTTTTAGCAGAGATTTTTTTTTGTTTTCTTCACCCATTCTGGGTAGGCAAAGGGAACTATGCCCATACAGCCAAGTCTTCAGTAGATTTTTTTTATTGTTAAGAAATGAAAATGAAATTTAAATAAAATAAAATAAAATAATAAATTTAAATAATTTGAATAAAATACAACATAAAACAAAAAAAACTATTGTACTCAATCGAACATTTGATAATTGCAGAAACAATTTAAATTAAACACCGTTACCACAATGAAAAAGATGAAATTGTTACTTCACTGTCATAGTAATAATATCATTATATCAAATGTCAGTTAAAAGCCATATCAAAAAGAGGAAAATGATTTGTTTTTTCTTGTCTTGACGTGCGTAGCACTAGCGATTGATTTTAGTATCAATCAATTCTAAGTAAATAATTAATTCTAGTTTGAGCCTGGTTGTAGGTTTACTTCTACTGTGTTACTAATAATGATACATAAAGGCGTATGAGTTCGTCATTGACTAAACTCCCAACATTTGGGAAACTTAAAATCGTTTTTACTGGCAACACTGTTGGCAAAAACAATGCGTAATATATTAATTTCGATTTTAATACTATTTTGGTATAATTTTAACATAATTAAGCATTCTTATTTGTGAAAAGTGATACCACTTGCTTTGTTATTAGTTTGGGATCACGACATACATGTTTTAACAGTGCATTTAACCATTTTTGTGATATTATTGTGAGATACGCATTCACTGAACGTCAAACTACGACTAAGTCGAAAGAAATTCAACTAAGGCTGTGGCCTCAGTCGACGTGGCAGCGGGTATGTGTCAAACATTACGAATCTATAGTAAATAACAGATCACTGCTCGATGACATGTCGGTGACATGCACTTGACACTTGCGGAATGTTGCCAATGGAGGTGTAGTTTCCAAAAAGCGGGGAAATAAATAGAGATTTTTTAAATTTCTCATCTTTCAAGTAACAAAATTTTAGGTATATGATATCGTAAATTCACAAGGACTTCCATTAGAGAACGTGTCACATACCTACGTAAATATCAGTAGCAGCAGCAACTGTTTTAAAATTAATCAATCGAAGCAATAAAAATAGTTAAAATAGGAAACTATTTTCACAATCGGGCAACACCGAGCATTAAAATAATACGCTAAGATCGTATTATTTCTTTTTCATAATTAACTACAAATTACTATGAAATAACAAAACTTTCCTGTGAAAAGTGATATCATTACATTACCTTTGTTTTTCAGACGTCTTGTGATACGATTTAATAGCACAAACTGCCTTTTTTATCCGGGAGACACTAAAACGTTTTATGTTATATAAGTTGTGCGTACTACAAAGTAATAATAATAATAATAATAAATAAATAAATATATATAGGGACAATTCATACAGATTGAGCTAGCCCCAAAGTAAGTTCGAAACTTGTGTTATGGGATACTAACTCAACGATATTATATTTTATAACAAATACATATATAGATAAACATCCAAGACCCGAGGCCAATCAGAAAAAGTTCGTTTTTCATCATGACCCGACCGGGGATCGAACCCGGGACCTCCTACTAGTAGAAACTACTTATAAGAAGAAAATAAAAACTTAAAAAATATATATGAATCACTAATGTTGGCTTGTCGCCAGCACGTTAATAATTTTACGGGTAATATTATTATTAAGAACTTTTTGAATAATATTTTTTATTTTTTTATTAGATTTTACCACAGTAATAACAGACTAAACATAATTTTACATACACATAGACACAAGCTGAAAATATTGCTGTCACTTTTCAGCTAATTAAATTCGGTATAACCTTGTCCCTTTCTTTCATCAATAGCAACACCAACGCACACTTACTCAATTTGACAGCCGTGCCTTGTTTTGGTAAACGGAATTTGTATCATACGTAAAAGTAAACGGAGATGGCGATTTGTTCTCGTTTAAAAAGTGACTTTTATAGTTAAAATTTAGTGCATATAATATCAAATAGACAAAAATATGGGTGTAAAGTGCTGTGTAATATATTTTAAAAACTCTTCGTACAAAAGCAGCCAAGCAAGCAAAAAAGTACCTATTTGTGTCTGTGTGACTGACATTTGATAGTGTGTGTTTTTGCCACGATTTCTGATTTGGATTTTACTCATATTTGTAGCCAGTAAATTTACACATAAGTACAACAGAAATTAGATTCTTTCTATTAGAATCTCAAAATGTTAGATAATATAGAACAAAATTTTAACTTGAAGTAAATTTATTACTCGAACTCTAACTACTACCTTAGGAACTTACAAGGAATTTTAATGTCAATTATGAAATTCAATTAAACTCTAAATTCGATTATCTCTGATGTCAATGAAACGTCCCCCGGAAGCATTTTAGAATTGTTATTCGATTAATTTGTGGGATCAAAAACAGATCTTAGGAAATTAGTTATTTCGTTTAAGTTTGATAGATTGACAGTGAGTTGTTCAACGCATTTTAAACTTAATTCTCAAGCTGCCTCTTTTTCTTGTTCATTAACTCTCAAGCTCTCTTGTTTTCATGATATCTATGAAACCTTGCCGTTATAGGCGTAAATATTTGTATATATAGACAATATTTTTAGCGACGAATACAATAATCTAGTTCAGTCAATTAAATGTCTAGTTTTAATACCATTGATAAATATAAATAAACAAATATTTTGATTATTCGTTGGTTTATCATAATATCGGATCCATACGGCCAGTTTAGGATTTTCTTATTTTGACATTTAATATAGCTAATAATTAATTAAATGTCTTATTGCAACACGCATTTCACTCCATTAATGAGGTTAGAATCAAAATTTTGGCATTTTTCCACTGTATTTATTTATTCAACTTTATCGACCACAATACAGAAAGAACTGTAACAATTAGCGGACTTAATGCTAATTGAATTCTCTACCTTTGGGAGTGCAGAGATTCACGATTATAATGTAACCTGCATTTTTATCTCCACCTGTGTATTACAAATAAATTATTAGACAAAATTTGTAATCAGGTTTTATTTCAGAGCAGATTAATGGCGATTGAAACCACGTGAATCAACTAAGCTAAAAAATCTTAGTATAAGTATGATTTCCCCTCCTTCTGTAGTCTAGACCTTAATTCAGCCGTATTCAAAGTGGGCAATAAAAGTTTTAGCCTCTTGGGTCTAATTAGCTAATTTAACTTTTCGGAGACGATGAGCGACAAAATCCCTAGTGAAATAATATTCATGATACACTTCCGTATTTATTTAATGAGGGAAAAAGACTTTCACAGATTAACACGTAATCTATGGTAAAATTTGCTTATTGATTGTTTGTCCATCTCCATTTAATCGTATATGGGTGCGAGGTAAACACACTATATTCTTATCTATATTTGGAGTAATAGACCATTACTTATACGTTTACCGACCAGGCTACTTGGGCGACTCTGCAGGCATCTGTTCAGATGGTGCAGCGCGCAGCCTGGAGAGTGCTTGTGATTTGACTCAAACTGCTCGCCAGGATCACGTCCCTCAGTCTTAGGATATGGCGAAGAAAAATAATAATAATCATACTAATATTATAAATGAGAAAGTGAGTTTGTTTGTTTGTTATTTCTTCACGACTTGACTAAGCAGCCGACTATTATGAAAATTTGTATACATATATAGGGGTACAGAGCCCAACATAGGCTAATTTTTATACTAACTTTTTGTCAAGTATAAAAATATTCACCTAACATTATAATTAGGGCCTTTAATTAATTATAATGTTGTAATTTATACCGAGGTTCAATTCATCAGTCTGTCCCTAACTTTTCCTACACTTTGTACCTAGAACTTTCTAAGTCGTGTAAAATACCTTCAACAAGATTTATATTAAAGAAAAGCTCCGGCAATATATCTGAATGTCAACCTTTTGTTTTAACGTAAAGCTGTCTTACACTTGCAACTTATATGATTTTAATTTTGCGACTTTATGACTTTAATTGTCTGTCGTCAAATTACCAAACAAAAACACTAAAGTAGCCTGTTTGCTTCCAGGGCATCCATACTTAATATTATAAATGGCAAAGTGTGTGTGTCTGTTTGTTTGACCGTCTTTCACGGCAAATCGGAGCGACGAATTGACGTGATTTTTAAAGTGGAGATAGTTGAAGGGACGGAAAGTGTCATAGGCTACTTTTTGTCTCTTTCTAACCCCCCACTTCCCTAAAATGGGGGGTGAAAATTTGTATGAAGCATTCCGCAATTTTCAAGGTAGAAAGCTAAAAATTGATATGCGTACATTTGTGACTAACAAAAAAAACCGTGCATCATTTATTTTTTTAAATCTGCCCCCAACCCCGTAATAGAGGGGATGAAATTTTATATGGAACTTTTCGCAGTTTTCAAGGAATATTCTGTTCCGAGTTCTCTTCTGTGTTCTAAATCAGGAAACAACCGTGTTACCCCGAATTTAACACGAGCGAAGCCGCGGGAAAAAGCTAGTAAAAAATATAACCAAAAGACATTTCATTATGATTATTATTATTTTAAAATATGATGTTACGACTAAAAGCAATAATACTGTTGAATGTTGATCCATGTGCAGTCGCGCGCCCTGAATTAGCAATGTCTACCCAAAAGGAGTGATTGATTAAGTTGTATGTGCATGCTTATTATAAGACCCTGATATACAGTCAGCCAATGAAAGAGGTAATCAGGACCGTAAATATGGTAATTTTTTTTTACGCGAAGTTATATTAATCAATTGCATTCACATTATTACCATGTAGTTACAAGGTTTCATAACGATGCTTACAATAATAGCGTCAAAACGTTTTTTCTTACTCACACATAATCGGCAAACACTCATTTTGAGTTTGAATTTTACTTATGCAACTTTATCGCCCAGCTACAACCGCCCTTAGGAAATAATCGCTACATCTACGGATGTGTACCTACTCGAACATTAATAAGCAATTTCGGGGAACGGAGCAAAGATAACCGATAAGACACGTATCGTCTTGTCCTGCGACTTGTTAGGCGCTAAATCACCTCGTAACAATACTTACGTAGATAAAAATCTTACAAGAGGGGTAACTTTTATTATTCTTGTGTGAATATTCATACATAATTAAATCTTATTTTTGGATTGATTCTTCTTCTTCTATGAGCAGGCTCTTGTCGGTTCAGCCTCCATTATTACTCTATCTTATGCCAGCTCATTTACCTCTCTTTAGCACACGACATGTGCGTGTTAAAATGGAATGATCACGCAAGTTATGCAACGACAACTCTAGTCAATACTTGGATGGGTTTAAAAAATCATCCGTGCTTCGGAGGACACGTTAAGCTGTCGATCCTGATTATTATCGATAGGTAACAGAAGTCAAGTCAGTGACCGATATGTGACTGGAAAACACTGACCCCAGCCTACCCGGAATTGACATCACTAATTGCGGGAAATATACGAAAAAGAAGAATCCTAGCTAGGATTGTCGCAAATATCCATTTTCTCTAATCCGACCACAAAACACATCATAAACACATTACAAATACTATGTGAAAAGTCCCCTCGATGCCGCTCGTGCGTTGTTTTTTATTCAGTGGCATATAAAACAAAATACGAGCCTACTACGTGTTCATATTGTGAAAATCTTCCAATTGATTGAAGGCTGTTTCGTGTTCAGTTATAAAAGCAAGTGCGCTTTGGGAATAACCACATTCAGCTCTGACGCGAGAAGCGATATTGTTTTGAAGATTTTGGTGTTCTCTTTAAAAGAATTTCTTTAGAAAAAAACATGAGATTCACACGTTATTTAGAATGTTAGACCATTTATGAAAAAGGATAGGTAGCTTGATCGGGAAAATAGTACTCGCAGAATAGGGGTAACCATCAGGCTTACCATCAGGCCAGCCGTATAAAAAAAATCAATCTAAGTTAGATCGTCCACGCGCATTTGTTCGCGTTGGATCATTTGGTGTGGATCCGGATAATGACCAGATGACTTTTTATCGTGCAAGCCTTTTCTGCAACTAGGCAGATGCGCCCTCTTTGAGTTATAGGGTGAAGGGTGCGTCTCTCCAGGGTTGCCCAAGTGGGTTTCTCAGAATATACTTTGACGGCTTCTAGGCGATCTCGGTCACGAAGGTCGTAAAGTGGTCTGAAATACTTACCAAAAACATTCGACTTTTATAAATAGTTTGACTGCACTGCCGAACGCTTATATAACTGATAATTCCTTTATTTACCATTTATTCGACTTCTTAACTTACTTGAGTGTTTTCAAATGAAGTGTTAGGGTAAGGTGACGCATCTGTGAGTAAGATCATTAGGAAAATAAAACAAATGTTTTAGTTTTTATGAAATAAGTTGACTGCTGGGCAAAAGCTCCCCTCTTCTAACCTTCACAAAACTTTTTGTGAGATGTTTTTGCAAATATTGCCATACAAATGAAGTCATATTTTGTCATATACGAAACATATTTACATTTAAGTACACTTTTTTGCGACACTATTAATGAAAAGCGACGACTTATAAAATTCATTAAGGGCCTGTTCCATTTAGACATTCACGCTTCGTAAGCACACCGGTACCCTATGTAATGCTCAGCTATACACAGTAATGCTGAGTAATGTGACGTGTGAATGCTGTAATTATTTAGCGTTCATTAGAAGACTGACGTCACATATTCGTGTCAGCAATAGACTGTTTAAGCTTGGGATTAAGAATAAAAATATAATAATAATACAATTTGTAATTTATTTTTTAATTTTATAAATAACTAGCGGACCACTCCGGCTTTGCGCGCGATTTACTAATGATCCCATATTTAAAAAATATATATAATACTAGCTGACCCGTGCCCACTTCGTTGGGCATAATATTAATAATCCTTTTTTAGTACAGACGTTCGTAAGAAATGCTTTCATTCGACCGTTTTTTCTCCGATTCACTTTGCAAAACCGACTACCACATAAAATCCTTTTTATTTTTTGGTTTTTTATATAACCTATGACACTCAGCAATAATGTGGCTTTCTATTGGTGAAAGAATTTTTAAAATCGGTTCAGTAGATCCCGAGATTACCCCTTACAATTTAACAAACACACAAACTTTACCTCTTTATAATATTAGTATAGAAGTATAGATAGCCAATGTTACTAGGGGGTATAATGTACCTTCTCAACGGTGAAAGAATTTTTGAAATCGGTCCATTAGTTTCGGAGAGGAGGGTATTCAATTCAACAAACAAACAATCAAATCTTTACTCTTTATAATATTAGTATAGAAGTAAAGATATAGAAAAGGTTTATATCTTTCTTTTTAATTATTTCTTTCTTCTTAATGGATTTGCCAAACATGAGTGTCAAGACATATTGCCAAACCGAATAAATTAATATAAAATCCTTTGATCATCATCATCATCATCTTAGCCACAAGAAGTCCACTGCTGGACATAGGCCTCCCCCAAAAGCCTCCAATGCGACCCTGCTGGCAGCGCGACCTGCATCCAGCGCAGCGTAGCGGCTTCCTGCGACTTTCTTTAGGTCGCAGGAACATAATTTAAATCCTTTGATGTGCATTGAAAATTGCAATCCATTGTCTGGTACCCATAACACAAGAAGGTTTAAGCTTAGCTTACTTTGGGACCAGCTAGGTTAATCTGCATAGCAATCGCGATTTTAATTTCAATTCTGTATAATTTCAAATGCAAAATTAACTGCAAATCCTAATTCGTACCATTGAAATGTTATACTTTACTAACTATTTGGTTAGCATACAATCCGATTTCATTTAGTTACTAGTTTAGCTGTAAAGAATCCTAAAATTAACAATACAATGGCGATCGTGCGGAATTATCTTCAATAGTAAGGGGGCAGGTCGCGCTGTGTGAATTATGTAGAAATTGTAATTATAAAGTCCCAAATATGCTATTTGCATATAACTGTTAAAAAACTAATATTTTGTTTGACGAATAAGCTATTCAGGTTTGGTCAAACTGGCCCTAAGTCTATGTTTGATGTAACCTACTGAAATATAGTTTCAGTTAGATAAATTTAAAACATAATATTTGAACAAGCCTAGACATAATAATTATATTAATATGATTGAAGAGACATAACAACTATTGTTTTACACTTCAATGTATCATGATTACAGAAACACGATTAAATGTAACACTGTCGCCGTAATGTCGACTTTTCCCATGGTATTGTGGGCCGGATGATGGTCTTATGGTAATTTAAAGTTAATCACACATTATTTATATAGGTACTAGTAAAACCCTCGCAACTTCGTTTGCGTATATCTCGCTTTCCCGTAAGAATTTTGAAAAATCCTTTGTTAGTACACACCTAGAACCTACATTCCAAATTTGGAATCACTAGACCCGGCGGTTTGGAGTGTGCGTTGATATATAGTTAAGTCAGTCAGTCAGGACTTTGAATTTTATCTATGAAAAAAATCCGGTCCGGTCCGGTTCGATCCGGTCCAGCACGGCCCGGTACGGTGCGGTTCCTTCCAGACCAATCAGGTCTGATCCGTTCCGGTCCGGTCCGGTCCGTTCCGGTCCGGTCCGGTCCGTTCCGGTCCGGTCCGGTCCGGTCCGGTCCGGTCGGTCTGGACCTTATAAGGACCCTACATGTCAATGTCAGTGTATATAAAACACAATGTGTGGTTTGAAGAACTGGTTGGTTTGAACACTGAGAAAAAGAAAATTATACCTAAACGGAGTATATACTGTTATCTAGTAGTGAAAACTTGTTATTAGCTCTTAGTTGTTATTTGTTAAATATATATTGTTAATTTAGCTGTAAGTTTTCCGAATAAAATAAAATAAAATAAAATAAAAATAAAATTTTGTACAATTGCAATATTTTTGGAGGCGTATCTACTGCTGGTACTGAACACGAATATGTGAAAAAAACATTATATAAAACTTACATTTAAATTGGAAGTTTTTGATGAAAATCCAACGCACACCATATGTTATGAAATCACTCTGTATGAGAGGGCGCCGACACCCGCCTCTCAGTTTGCGGTGGTCACTGCCGCTTCAAAGAAAAGTCGCAGAAAAATTAGGAAAATTCTTCGATCACATGGTAAATTGTAATTTTCCGTATTAAATAAAATACAATGTGAATACCGAGAATTCTTATATTCCTTCTTTATTCTTTACAATGACATAAACAAACAATAAACTAAAACCATAGTGACAACAAAATTTTCTTAATAAGCCTAACACCCCCCTTAAAATTTTACCATGGAAGTAATAAATACTACGTACAAACTAAGCATTCCTTTAATGCCACAGTTAATGCCCCCCCCTCTACACGTTGGCCAACCCAACACTTTGGCCAAGATTGTGGTGATAGTTTGTACAACATCCACACGTTGGAAGGTCGTTCAGTTTGATTTGGTTCGGGCCAATGTGCGGACGATAATTGAGGCGCTGAAGGCTGCTGCGATTTATTTATTTTCAGCATACTATAGTTACTACGTACTAAAATAGACATGGAAAAAAAGAAGGTGGTTGATGTTGTCAATAAATCGAAACAAAACAAGGTACAAGTACCTACCTAACTAAATTAATATAACGTGTGGACGCGTGGCCAATAACTCGGCCACAACTACGGCCAACTCCACTCCTTTGATCTGTGTCAAAAAACCGACACCACACGGATTTCGCGCCAGCTTGTAGGCCAACACGTACTATCATTCCAACACCTACCAAACCCCTCTCTACACGTTGACCAACACAGTGGCCAAAAATGTTGGCCACTGTGTTGGCCAACGTGTAGAGGAGGCATAACACAACATATGTAGGTCCAGATTCAATTTATTAAATGTCACTACTGACAGCAGATTCGCGTCAAACTGTCAAAATGTTTCATAAAAGTGGCCAGCGTCTTTTAACAAACTCTTTGCTCATAAATACACGAATATTGTCGCGGTGCATTCTGTGCACTGATTGAGGGTTTTTTATATAGGTATTATAGCCGTCACTGTGAACTGTCAAACGAGAAGAAAAAACCGGGCAAGTACGTGTCGGGCCACGCACAATATAGGGTTCCGTATTTACTGTGCTTTGCTTGCCTTCAGTTGAGTCCAATATCAAATTCTATCACATTTGTAAGTTTTCATCAAAGAAATTTTACTTTATAAGTTCGTCGGCTATTACTCGGTAACCAGTAGAGACTACTTAACCGTTATAGTTTTCATTGAAGGTTCAGCATATGTACTCCTATCATGATTTAAAAAAAATCTAAATGTAAGACTTTCGGAGATAGAGGGGGGACACCGTGCAAAACGAAAATTGACATGATATGTATTCCGAAACGGATTATTGTATCAAAAAATTATCTTTCCACACCCTCAATGTTTTAAAGAGACCTATCTAATGATAACCCACATCATGGGGTGGTCGCGAAAAAAATTTTTTTTCCTTTTACAAGTAGGGGGGAGGCATCCCAAAAAAATTTTTTTTTTCAAAATTTTGTTCCAGCACTTTGTTACCATTGTTAATATGTGTATACATACCAAATTACAGCTTTCTAGCATTAAGCGTTTAGGCGCTAGACCGCGGACAGACGGACATCGGACAGACAGACGGACATGGCGAAACTATAAGGGTTGCTTTGCTTGTAGTTTACTATGGAACTCTAAAAATAAACTAAAACAACGCTAAAACTATTTTAAAAATACTTCTTATTTTGACAATGGTTCTTTTCATTGCTCTTCTCATTTCGAATGGTCCAGGCTAGGCATATTATTATATTCAAGTTCAAAATGTTGCTTATTTTGTTATCAAACCCTCGTTTATTGTACTTACCCACGATACGAGTGTTTGATTATAAGGTACTTTTATGGGAAACATCTTGATCTTTAGCGATCATAACAATATTCGGATTCCCCTACCCCTACGAACCCTAAAAAAGAAATAGCTTGATAAGTAAAATTAAAAACAAACTCGGGAGTCCAACCACAGAATACTACAGAAGGTTGGCTTCAAACAACCGTCCAGAATAGGTATACGCATACAAAGAACGGCGATGTGTGCGTGAGCTCTCACCGACGAGGTCTCGTACGCTCCGACCGCGGTAAGAACTGGTTTGAACCGGCTCAGTTTCCGTATTAACGCCAGGGACGCCGGCCGCTCGCGCGCCGCGCCGCACGTTCTGTGACGTGTACAATGCCAAGTTCGTGTAGTGTTTGTATGGCCAATTCAAAAAAGGACAAGGACATTTCTTTTTTTTGTACCCTAAAAATGATGTGAAGTAAGTAGGTACCTACGATTTACGAAAATTTATTATTTTTGAATATTGTTGTAAGTACCTACTACCTTACTATCACAGCTATTACCTATTTTTAATAAGTAGTATTGTATACTTATATAAATTACATAGAACCAAATGTTTAAACAATATAATGTTTATTACAAATGTTAGTATTATAAACCAGAAATAATAAGGAATTAAAACGAAAAAATAAAATAAAATATTTTCGGGTCACTTATTTATAGACAGGCCCGGTAGTAGAGTGGCTAGCAATGGTCACTTTATCCCAAGGGCCGCGGGTTCAAATCCTGCGCAAGGCAAACATTTGATAAAGTTTTTAATTATAATAATTTTCATAATTCCTTTATGTTTAAAAAAAATTATATTTTGAATGGTTCTACATTGTAAATTTGATTATTAAATAAAACATTTTATTATAAACGTTGTTTTTATTTTTATATTAATATGAATTTAATACCGTGCCAAAAGTGTCAACCCTATGAGAATAGGTGTAAATTTTTCATTTAGTCGGGAGTCAACCCTCTGTATTACTCTGTGGTCCAACTCTCGCATGTAGGTACTTTCTTTTATGGAAAACGATGCTATTGAGAAAAGCTACGATTGGATAGTTAATTAAAACAATTATTATGAAACATATTTTTTTTTATTAACGAGAAGAATTAATGCAATTTAAATTCGATATCAATGGGAAATTATTCAAGACTAATAATTTAGGCTTCCGGTCTTATATTATCTTGCTTGCCATCACTTCGGTAAATATTTACATTAAACATTTATATTTATGACCGGGAATGAGAAAATCTCAAATTAAAATTATCTTTAAGGTAATATTTTTAGGTAATATTTACTTAGCTAACATTAATTTCCAGGGGCTTACAACTTGAAACACCTATTTATGTACTTAAGCTTAAAATATAACTAGCAATTTTAATTAAATAAATATTTATATAAGAAAACAAGTCTATTTTTGAATGTTTGAATTGAAAATTAAAGGAATCCAATTTTGAACTTATTTTTTTAAATCACTTTATAAACCTTATTTAAGGCGGTGTGCTACCTGAATATTATATATGTGACTTTAGATGATTTCAGATTAGCTCATAAACTAAAAGAAATATAATTTTTTGTTGTTTTAAAAACATGGAATCATAGTTTTCTCGATAGAAAAATAAAATAAATCCAAAAATATTTAGATTTTAGTTTTATTTTCGTTTGTAGTGATAATGACATTCCTAATCACAAAATCTACAAAAATATAAAATAACTAACCCTTAAGTCATAAGTAATGATTTAACAGACTGTAACCTCTATAAATCTTTAAAATCGTTTTGCTTGTATGAAAATCTTGCAAAAGGTGTCGGCGCGAATTTTCAATGACGTAATTACTTCCATCCACAAAGGCATATACTGTGACAAAGTTCTGATTCAGAGGGATTAAAATAATGATCGTCGGCTTAAGGTAATAGAAAATTACTATGAATAAGAGCATTATCGTGTTCAATAATAAATGTATTCGCTTTAATTAAATATTAGGTAGTAGTTCGATTTTCATGTAATCAATTTCGTGAAACTCTAAACTCTTAACTATTTGATTTTAAATGATCCCGTTCCCGAATCCGAGAAAATCCCGTTCGCGGTGTGGTTTCCGGGATAAAAGTTATCCTATGTTTTATTTTATTACGCAAATCAAGCCGTTTTTGCTTGAAATAAAACAAACATAATAAGACAGTATCCACATATTAGTTACCAAAGGACAACAAAAACAGGTAGGTTGCCGGCGGGGTTGCGGATGTAGCACCAGTGTCTGTGAAGGCGGAGAAGGTGGCAGACAGTCAGGTTTTTAGTCGGTATCCCTCATTGGCTAGAGATGTAAGCCCGACAGACCCCCGTCGCTTTCCAAGTGGCGGGACATGCTGTAATGCATTTTCCTGACTTTAAACAAAAAAAAGATTACTATAGGACCTATTTTCTAGCGAGTGTCCCACCAAAATGATATAGAGAGTAATCACAGATCGTAAATTAACTGTTCTAATGTGCTTGCATATAAAAAGTGCAATTAGGAACAGTCGAACTTCAAATCTGAATTCGACATAATGTCATGTATAAGGGAGGTAGGGCACAGCGGATAATCCGCTCAAATCGGAGCAGCCCGTCTGGGGAAGGATCTCCACCGTAAGGTGATAAAAAGAAGATCGTAAAGAAGATCGTAGCCAAATAGCATTGGTCTCGGCCATTCTGTATTCCTACGGTGAGTAAGGTCTCCAGAGCTCCACTTGGGGAGTTGGGAGGGTTGGCAAAGCGTGAGTGATACCCCCGGTATTGCAAACGTCTATGGGCTACGGTGATGCTTACCATCAGGCGGGCCACCATTAGTAGTATAAAAAAAATGTCAACTGTTCTAGCTTGAAACAAAAAAGTTTCACTAGAATTAATAAAGAACCTTCTGGAAATAAAGGTTAGGTACATGAGACATGCGAAGAGAATATAATGGTAATTGTTTAAAAAAGACCTGTTATATCAGAACCGTAATAAGCCTAAATTAAGTTGGTACCTAAATAGGATACAACTAGGGGGTTGAAAAAGATTTTTGTGACAATGTGCTAACATAAATATCAAATGAGCCATTCCGAGGCGCCAAATCGTTAAAAGGGCCGGCAATGAATTGCACTGATGAATATTTTATGAATGCGTAGGACAAGTAAATGTATTGGTTTTAATATGGTATTAAGAGGTGACATGAATACTACTTTAATAGATAATTTAGACAAAGAGTATAATTTAGTGATAACTTAGTTAGTGCCAAAATTCGACTTATTTTAATAGATTTAACGCTTTATTCCCTACTAGCGAAACTCGCGCAGCTTCGGTTGCATGTATCCCGCTCTTCCGTGACAATTTCGGAAAATCAAAAAATAATCACTCTATCTATTACCTGAATCTGTATTAAAATCCGTTAAGTCGTTTAAAAGAAATAAGTGAACAGACAGTGGAATGGACTTCATTTTGTAAAGATTGGCAATTGAATAAAGCAGTTGACGTCAATCGTCAATTCGTCACACCAAACGAATAAAGCAGTAATAGCACGTTACCAAAAAAACTTTTTTTTGCTTATTTAAAATCTACGGACCTTAATACATCACCTGAATTTTTTTCAGATTTTTTTTACTGCAAATAGTGTAATTAAAAGCGTTTGACGTCTTTTTTCTACCGAAAAATATATACAAAAGCTTAGGCGAACAAAATAATTATTTTACCTTATGTCCCGAGAGAAAGTCATTGATTGGAAGAATAACAGAGTATCATTCTAATACAACTTTATTCGTCCGAAATCCTACGCAAAACTAGTTTGTATTAGATTAAAACTGTTTTATTCTTATGAAATTACAACCATTATTGTAATGTAAGTAATCAAACAATTTTATGTTATTTTGATCCAAACTGTAATGTGTTATTAAGTAATCTATATATATAAAATTCAAAGTCCTGACTGACTTAACTATATATCAACGCACAGCCCAAACCGGTGGGTCTAGAGATTCCAAATTTGGACTGTAGGTTCCTTACAACGTCTAGGGATGTACTAAGAAAGGATTTTTCAAAATTCCTACGGGAAACCGAGATATCCGCAAACGAAGTTGCGAGGGTATATCAATGCACAGCCCAAACCGCTGGGTCTAGAGATTCCAAATTTGGCATGTAGGTTCCTTACGACGTCTAGGAATGTACTAAGAAAGGATTTTTCAAAATTCCCACGGGAAAGCGAGATATACGCATAAGAAGTTGCGAGGGGACGCACAGCCGAAACCGCTGGGTCTAGAGATGCCAAATTTGACATGTAGGGTTATAAGGTCCAGACCGACCGGACCGGACCGGACCGGACCGGAACGGACCGGACCGGACCGGAATGGATCAGATCTGATCGGTCTGGAAGGAACCGCACCGTAACGGGCCGTGCCAAACCGGATCGAACCGGACCGGACCGGATTTTTTTTCATAGATAAAATTCAAAGTCCTGACTGACTGACTTAACTATATATCAACGCACAGCCCAAACCAATGGGTCTAGAGATTCCAAATTTGGACTGTAGGTTTCTTACGACGTCTAGGGGTGTACTAAGAAAGGATTTTTCAAAATTCCTACGGGAAACCGAGATATACGCAAACGAAGTTGCGAGGGTATATCAACACACAGCCCAAACCGCTGGGTCTAGAGATTCCAAATTTGGCATGTAGGTTCCTTACGACGTCTAGGAATGTACTAAGAAAGGATTTTTCAAAATTCCCACGGGAAAGCGAGATATACGCATAAGCAGTTGCGAGGGGACGCACAGCCGAAACCGCTGGGTCTAGAGATGCCAAATTTGACATGTAGGGTCCTTATAAGATCCAGACCGACCGGACCGGAATGGATCAGATCTGATCGGTCTGGAAGGAACCGCACCGTAACGGGCCGTGCCAAACCGGATCGAACCGGACCGGACCGGATTTTTTTTCATAGATAAAATTCAAAGTCCTGACTGACTGACTTAACTATATATCAACGCACAGCCCAAACCAATGGGTCTAGAGATTCCAAATTTGGACTGTAGGTTTCTTACGACGTCTAGGGGTGTACTAAGAAAGGATTTTTCAAAATTCCCACGGGAAAGCGAGATATACGCATACGAAGTTGCGAGGGGACGCACAGCCCAAACCGCTGGGTCTAGAGATGCCAAATTCCGGACCGGACTGGATCGACCGGACCTGATCGGACCGGATGGAACCGTACCGTACCGAGCCGTGCCGGACCTGAATTTGTTTCTGAAGAAAGATATGCTAATTGTTACTAGGCCACGCGGGCGAAGCCGCGGGCGGAAGCTAGTCTATAATATAAAATTCAAGTCCTGACTGACTATATATCAACGCACAGACCAAACCGCTGGGTCTAGAAATTTCAAATTTGGAATATAGGTTCCTTACGACGTCTAGGGGTGTACTAAGAAATGATTTTTCAAAATTCCCACGGGAAAGCGAAATATACGCAAACGAAGTTGCGAGGGTATATCGACGCACAGTGTAAACCACTGGGTCTGAAGATTTCAAATTTGGCATGTAGGTAGGTTTCTTATAAGGACCGGACCGTCCGGACCAGACCGACCGGACGAGACTGACCCGGACCGTACCGGAATTTGTTTCTGAAGAAAAATATGCTACTTAATTGTTAGTAGGCCACGCGGGCGAAGCCGCAGGCAGGAATTGCTAATGAAATAATTATATTATGATATTGCACTAAGGCTCCTAAGGCCGAGTGGATGAGTGCAGTGGCATGGAACAAAGTCAATGAAAGAAAGGCGCTCAAAGAAACTGGCCTGGCCCTATATTGTCAAAATCTATTTTGTGAGAACAACGCGGAGAGGAACTTGTGGAATTATGCCGTTAAGGAACCTGACATCCTTAGACAGGAGATAGAAGAGGAAATCTGCAAACTGAAACCTAAGGCTTGCGGTGGTGACGGGATAACAGCTCCAATGCTGAATCTTATGGGAAAAAAGGAATCACTTATGCATTCAATATGTCAAACAGTCTGGCGAACAGGACAATGGCCAGAAGACTGGATTGAGTTGAATGTGGTTCCTCTACACATGAAGGGATCGACACGCAAATGTGAAAACTATCGCACCATTTCACTTATTTCCCACGCCAGTAAAGTCCTCTTGAGAATCCTGAATAGGAAAGTAGAAGCATATACAACTCAGCATGTATCCAAGGAGCAAGCAGGATTTATCAGAGGTAGGGGCACAAGAGAACAATATTGAACATCAGACAGTTTGATTGAGAAGTGCAGAGAACATAACATCAGCGATGCCCTCTGCTTTATTGACTACGCAAAACATTCGATTGCATCAACTGGGGCAAATTGTTCGGTGTTATGAATGATATGGGTATTCCGGACCATCTCACCTTTCTCGTGCAAAACCTGTATCTGACCAGCAAGTCGAAGGTCAGGCTAGAGGACGACTCGTCACACCCTTTTCATCCTGAGAGAGGAGTACGTCATTGTTGCATTTTGTCACCGCAACTGTTCAATTTAATCGGTGAACACATAATGAGAAGGGTATTGGACAACTGGGAAGGAGGCATACGCGTAGGAGGCTATTTGCTTAGTAACCTGCGGTTTGCTGACCACTAAAATAGGCTCCTCTGAAGCGGAATTAGCTGAATTCGTGTCCAGAATCAGCAAAATAAGTTATACCGAATATTGCCTACTCATCAACCGATCAAAAACAAAACTCATCGTGGATAGAGCGGGAACACTACAACGAATGCACGAACTGCACGATCTAGAAGTAGTGCACAAATTCGTGTACTTGGGATTGCAAATATGTGTTATTGTTGATTGGAAGTTGTCAGGAGAGCCCAAATAGCAAAAACAGCGGTTAACAGTCGCAACACCAAAAAGAAGCTAATGCAGCTAATAAAGCTAGTTTAGTTAGTTAGATATATAGTCGATCGTGGTCAAAAAACATGTCCCTTCACTATGGCAAAAAAAGTTTTGTCTTCCCCATGCAAAATCGTAATTAAACTAATAATCTAACTGTAGTTGAACAATAGTGTGGGAAGCCTGAAGCCTGTAGCACAGTTTTAACTAACACAGAGCTTCAGAGCTGTCAACTAAATTGTAACAAGTGCATTTTTGAATAAAGTATTATTATTATTATTATTATTAATGAGCTAGCTGGTCGAGTCACTCGGGTCCTTGTATGGGGAAAGAAGATTTTTTGTGAGATTTTGATGGTTGGTCAAATAAGAAAAGTTGTTGTATTTGAGCAATGGAATCATCCCCTACTAGGTTGTAAACATCTTTTGAAAGACCCTATAGTATAAGTTATTGTATTGTGTAATCATATTTTTAGCCAAAAACTATGTAAGCAATAAAGTTGAGCATTAATTCATTGACAAATTAGGGACCAAAACAGTTGTTGATTAAACTTATCCTACTTAAAATATAAGCTTTTCAATAAAAGTATTATATAATAAGGCTGTTCTTCTATTAAAGTGTGAAAAAAATATGTTTTACTGAAAAATAAGTAATTTATGAGTAATCTATGTTTAGTTTCAGATTTAGCCAGTTTTGGCGGCGTTTTTTTGTTTTTGGACAAATACATATGTTAAAATAATAATTAGTGATTATAATAATAATAAAATAAATCACTTATATCTTGTTTTACTTAATTAATTTAAAAAAAGCTAAAGGTTACCCGACTTTTTGCATTGTTGTACTGACAAACTTTGAGAGAGTAAAAAGGAGGATAAACATTTATTATAACATTTTGTGATATTATATTTGTACACGAATATCAGCGCATAAGTTTATTACACGGTGTCATTAGGTTTAAAAATACCTTTAAAAACGTCGATTTGAATTTATTACAAACAGCACCTTGCTAACATTTCAGACGAATAAAGCCGTAAGTGAAGACACAAAAAAAACAAATTAATAAATTTAGACGAATATAAAAGTATTTTAGTTTTTCGTGTTTATTGAAATTATTATTGTATATTTTTCAGTATTATATATGACATATTAAAGCACAATTTTTTCCCTACCCAACGATACCATTTAATTTATAATTGCTCAACTACAAGAGGCGTAAAGACAATTTTAGTGTTTTTTGGCGTTCCTGTAAAATTTACTTTTTGCAATAACGGCTTTATTCGTTTGGTGTGGCGAATTGTTACCTTACAAAATCACTGACGATGACGTCGATTGTTCCATTTCACCATCGATCGACGAATGGTATAGTAACACCCTAAACCAGGCCCGAAAAAATGGATCAGAAACAAAGTAGGAAAAAAACAAAGTTACTGATTAACTCCAGAAAGATGTAACGAAAATTCCATTTGAATTAATTTTATTTAACCAAATTTGCCTATGTAATATGCATAGGAGCATAAATACGCGAAAAATACGCGAAATCGCTCACGGCACTTGCAAGTTGTACGTGAATAAGCACTTAAACGTTCATAACATTACATTCTCGCGACTCATGTAAAGATCTTATTACATTACCCATTAATTACATCTCAATTATGAGTACAATTGAAGTTAGGGTAAGGGCGGACATATTGCCTATTCGTAAACGGATGCAACATGACCACAATTTGATAGACCACATCTCCGCAGACACCTAACTTAGGAGATGCGCGTACAAATAGACAGTCAGAGACGTACTGAGAGACAAGAAAAAATAAAAACTAGCTAGCACAAGTAATATTAAAATATCATCATCAGCTTAGCCACAAGAAGTCCACTGCTGGACATAGGTAGGCCACAACGGGGCGTTTAAAACGTAAAGTCGTTTCTAGATTATTCCGGTCTTATATCATGCATAGATTCTCTCTTTCTTTTTTCTCCTTGTAATTTTTAATAATGCCTATTACGAGCTCACTTTAAGGTTTTAGATATTCTCGATGACACATTTTCCTTATACAAAACGTCAAATTATAATAAACTGCGCCTGTCAAACGACTGTCCTCGATAATTAATTCTTTTCATCGAACAGAATTTCCACCAATTTTGCACAATCATCTACATTCTAACGAAGGTCGCACTTTTTGGACGCAGGAAATATATTTCAAACCATCCAATCATAATTTTTTTAGGTTTCTAATGATTCACCTAACCATTTTGATAAGGGATTGGGGATAATAAGCGGGTAATATATAAAGTGCCTATTATGATAAATTCAAATTCTTGCTTTTCGAAATTCTCCTTCTTAACAAATTTCAGTCACAGATTAACTAAAAATGTATACTGTTGTTTACACTTCATTTAATACTCCTCATAAATGATAGCAACATGGAAGCTTGGTTTATCTTTTTTTGACCTCGATCACAAATAAGTTTTTTGGTTATAAACTTATTACTATAGAAAAGGGGAAATTGTCATAAATATTTAACATATGACAACATCACAACACCTATGAAAACATGGCGACCATACTCTGTAGCAGGCTAATCAACGTGGAAATGAACACTAGATAAGCGTGATTAGGAAGTGAAACAAATTGCTCTCGGCCAAACTTTGCTATTCGTAACTACAAATTTTGGCTCTGATAAAAATTCACCCGCAATATATATACATATAATTTTCCTGTACAATTTACTGTAAGTATTACATTTGTTCTACGGGCGATCAACCGCGTCTACAAGGATATAAAGAAAACTCTACCTGCACATTCACGTGAAAAGATTTGCGGCGACTTCGGCCTTTCTGGAAAAGGTCTAATACATCTACAATCTCCACTAAACACATTATTTTATCAACAACAGCCCACCCCTTAAATAAATTGTTTTCGCGCTATATGTAAAATATTAACCAAATTTTTGTCAAAACAAGGCGTATTCTATATGTAATAACGTAATTTTTCTTTTGTTTCCATAAGGGTGGGATTCGAGAAAATATGTTGTTCCCATGAGAAAACGTCAATCTGAACGTGTGATGTGAATTGAGAATGTTACACATCGTTCTCCATACCGTCTTATACAAAACGTGACAAGTACCGATGCTGAGTATGTTATCTTCGATTGTCATATTAATCATGACTGTGTGGAACTCTCTTACAGAATATCGAGATGACATAGCGGTAATAAGCCTGTGTTTTTGTACGATACGGGAGTTTTTCACTTTCCTTCTCCCGTCCTTACATTTTCATTTTAGATGGGCAACGCCTCTAAGATCTTATAGTCGTGGATGTCCAAGGTGCAGCGATGATTGCTTACCATCAGGTGAACCGCTAGCTCGTTTGTCATCCACTGTCATAAGAAAGAATGAGAAGGAAAGAAGTAGGATTATTATGGAATAGTATTATAGTATAGTAATTGGATTTATCCCACAAAGTTGGCAAACAAGCATACGGCCCGCCTGATGGTAAGCATTACCGTAGCAATACCGGGGGTATCATTCACGCGTTGCCAACCCTCCCAACCCCAAGTGGAGAGCTCTGGAGACCTTATTCACCGTAGGAACACAACATGGCTATTTGGCTAAGATCTTCTGTAAGGTGGAGGTCCTTTCCGAGACGGGCTGCTCCAGATTTGAGAGGATTATCCGCTGTGCCCTACTTTCTTAAAAGTATTACAATAGTACAACTATACCACGTGGAGTTACTTCATAGATTCATTTAGGTATAATATACTCAGAATGCTGTTGAGGCTGCCTAGGTACCGCAGTGCCTCGGGCATGTTTGCAGGAATGCACACCGATGGTTTCCACGCCATCATCAGGAAAAGAGTCGCTTCCCTGCTGCATGCAACGTGTCCAAACCAGCACCAACCACAATCCAGTGGGGCAATTCACGTAACAAGAACCGATTCTAGTTCGATTCAACGACGCTTGCTGTCTCACTTTTACAAAATAGAAATTGAACGGGACAGCGAGTGTCGTTGAATCGAACTAGAATCGGTTCTTGTTACGTGAATTGCCTTACTGATGTGTTTGCGGACAGAGTGGACTGTCCTATAATAAAACATTGGATTGGAGTTCACGTAAGGAACACGTGAACTGCAGTCTAAATGCTAAAGTTTACTAACATAGGTAACGTACATTTTTATTAATTACAAATATTTTTTTATTGTCCTAAATAAAAATATAAATAAATAATCATTCAGAATATAAATAAAAAATAAAAAATTGTAATTTCTTTCAAAATTAGATAAAGCTACGAGCACCCGTAGGGTTTAGAGTTTCTTATTTTAATTGGCAACAAGATATCGTCAAGTAGAAAATTCTTGAGATATCGTCAATTATTCATCTAGATCTACAACTATTATTTAATATTTTTGATGATATTACATCAACGAGATTTTTAAAGAACTTTCAATTTTCAATTTTCAAAAAGTATACAATTTTTTTTATCAGCAAAACCACCGTCACATTATCGTAACGACTGCTATGTCATTATACGACATTAGTCGGGAGCAGAAGCTTAAAATTCCCTTCAAAACATAGAGCATAAAGATTTTTCAACCCATCCAAATACTGGCTGGGGTTGGCATTGCTTAACTTTGGGGTGTGGACTGTACGTTCAGTTTTAATAACGCAGCGACGGCATAGAGTCCGCTACGATATACTAAGTCAACACTTTAAAGGGTAGTTATCATGAGTGACGTGTTATAAGAAAAACGTTTTAGCACAGCAACATTGTAGTCTAGACTTCTAGACAGAGATTTAATCATAGATAACTGAAAACCACTTGAACTAAACTGAAAGACTCGTACACCGTATGAAAACTGGATGATATCCAAAAGACACTTTCAAACTTTTTGGGTTAATGAAAATAATGGATAATGGATTTTGAGGGCCAGAATACATTTGTGATTTTCTATAATACTATCTCAGTTTTCTTCTTCTTCCTACCATTATCCCACTTTACATGGGGTCGGTACAGCATGTTAATCGTACCATCTCACTCACTCCTACTAAACTAAACTATGCATGTAGCAACTAGTAAACATTACAAGCATCTTGACGAAAACGCAACAAAAATATCGCGAATTCGCGACGAATTTTCCCTTCTTGACGTCTTCGTGGCCAATAATTGGAGTCAATTTTCTGCAAACCTATTGAACCAAATCTAATGAACTATGTTTGCCGTTTACGTATAACAAGTGTATTAGTTATACAATCATAATTCGTGGTCCCTCGACAGATTAATTTAGCGTAGGACCCCAAAGTGGGGTGAAGTGCTTATTTAATATGCAGGCTTGCCCACAGCAGGTGGTAAAGGTTTCAATTCAGATTTCCAAATCCTTCCCTAATTTCATTACATTTGAATTGGACCGTATTTTGTGCCCGTTGTAAACATATAAAAGTTATCAGAAATTTTCTCTATTTGTATAATTTAGGTGACTTTATATAATATTTTTCTGTTGGAAAATCATATGGTTATTGGGAAAAATATTAAGAAATTTGACAACAATTTATTTGAGAACAATACAAACAAAACAATAACAATTTTCAACAAAGTTCCAACAAAAGAAAGAACCCCAATGTTGGTTAAATCAAACAATAATTTGATGGTTCGGCTGAACGCTCACAAAAAACCTCGAATGAGTATTTACCTTTCGTTAGCTACATTTACAAGTCACAGGAAGAGCACTTGAACCGAGAATCCAACAGAGTAATGAAATCACAGATATTATTGTCTACGAAAAAAAATATAAAAAAATAACTGAGATTTTTAATAGTTTTGGGTGTTCCCATATTTTGTCACTCTCGGTGGAAGGATTCGTGGAGGAGTGGGTCCGGTTAGTTTCCTGGCCGGATACTCAGGCTAGGCGGGGTCGCGCAGGTATCGTACCGTACCACCATAGTAGTAGCTAGGCTCTATCACTCTAAAAATATTTCCCAAGCGTTTTGTTTAAATATCCTTCGCGGTATACCGGATGAATTTGAAAATCGTCTTAACGAAAATTGAGAGTAATAATATAAAATAAAAAATACAAAACCAACTTATAGTATCAATCGTAACTAAACAATTGGCCGCGTTTATAACACTCGTATAAAATAAATTAAAAAAACTAATATCTATATATATTAAAATGCTTTGTCCTGACTGACTGAGAATCAACGCGCAGCCTAAACCGCTGATCGTAGAGACCTAAAACATGGAGAGTGGAAGAAAGCGTGATACATGCAAACGAAATTGTGCGGGTTTCACTAGTCTACAAATAAAACATTTGACTTTTTTTTTTCTGCCAATTGTTTAGTTACGATTCTTATTATAAGTTGGTTTGACGTACTCTCAATCTTTGTTAAAACGATTTTCAAATTAGTTTGCAGATACAAGAATCTATGACTTCTTATTTCAAATATCAGCCCGCCTACTCTCGTAACAAAAATCGTACAAATCTCGTGTCAATTTCAATCGCCGTCTCACTCATACAAAATAGGAATTGAGCGGGATAGCGATTGAGATTGACACGTGATTTGAACGATTTTTGTGCCGCAGTTATTAGTTGTTTAGTCACACTATGCGAAACCTCTATACGTTTCATTACTCTTCGTCAAATTGTACCGAAACAAAGTCAACAGAGTGTGAAAGTGTACCTATAAAGTTAACGTAATCACAAATCAGACCACAATTTGATGTCCCGCCCATTATGACCCGATTTCTTTGATCTTGCCCGAAGATATCTAACCAGTTGTCTAGACACCCAACCCTCCCTGTATAGCACTGAAAACTGTTTGAAAACCGCTTCGTACTTTCGAGTTAGAGAGGTCTAAATAAAATGGATACTTTATATGAAACAAATTAACGTATTTTCCCAAAACGATGTGGTACGCTCTACGATTTGTTAATCAGTAACAATAAAATCGTTTTGTTAACGTTAACGTAACGTGCACGTAAATGTTTCGGTTCGTTACACAATTTCAATTGATAATTTTACTACTTTGAAGTGTGATATCCATGAAAACCGCAAATGTGTTGACATTGTAACATCGTTATCTATACAATGTGTAGATTTGTACAGTTGCAATATTTTTGGAGGCGAATCTACAGCTGATACAGAATACGATTATGTGAAAAAACATTATAATAAACTTACATTTAAATTTAATGTTTTTGACGAAAATCCAAATCCGCCCGTATGGCACACTGTACTTTTTATGTTATGAAATCACTCCGTGTGAAAGGGCGCCGATACTGCCGCTCCAAAGAAACGCTGCCGAAAAATCAGGAAAATTCTTCGATCATATAATAAATTATAATTTTCCATAAAAACACAACATAGGTCGAGATTCCTATTTATAAACTGTCACTACTGACAGCAGATTCGCGTCAAGCCGTCAATTAGTTTGGTAAAAGTGGCCAGCGACTTTATAAGAAACTCTTGGATAAACATCTCGCATACATGTACAAGGTCGAGGGGTCTATTCTGCGCACTGATTGATGCTACTTATTCTGAAAACCTAACAAATCTTTGTGATTAAAAAAATTACAATAATCTGTTTACGGCTTTTAAACGGTCATTCTCGACATTAGGCGTTCTTCGCCTAATTACCGTACCCTTTTTTATTTTTCTCTAGTTTGTTTTAAAAGGATTGAAATATGTAACTCATGAAACATGCGAATGTAACAATTAAAATGGCATTCGTTTATTAAAAGCGGTTTCCGAGTTAATGAGACTTAAACATTTCATGGGTACGGTAATTAGATAAATCTATTCCTTAATGTAATGGTAATTAGAAAAGATCATTATGTCTATTTAAAATAATAATAAAAATGACATGTATAACATGTATAGACACAACTACACGATAAGAGGTATGAATGTTGATGCTAATTGGAAGAAAATGGCTAAAGCAATAAGAACTGCTGCAAAAGAAGTCCTTGGGGAAACACGAGGTGGGCGAAAATTGAAAAGGAAACGTGGTGGTGGAACGAAAGTGTCCAAAAAGCATTAAAAATCAAAAAGAGTGCATTCAAGGAATGGCAGAGTTACGTGACATGATCATAGGAAAACTGAATTGAGGGAGAGGTATAACGAGGCGAGGAGACGGGCAAAGGTGGTGGTTGCGAGTTCCAAATCCGGGGTAGAAGAAAAAGTATATAATGAATTAGATAATGAACTAGGTCAGAAAAAACTATACAGAATGGCTAAACAGCGCAATCAAAGATCGAAAGACATTTGTCACGTAAAATGTGTGAAAGACGAATGCGGTAAAACATTGGTAAAAGATAGTGACATTAGAGACCGATGGAAGGGATATTTTGAAAAATTACTTAATGTTGAGAATGATTATGATGGAAAAGAAAACATAATGACATAGATATAGGCATGATAGCTAAGGTAGATGAATTAGAGGTAAAGAACGCCTTGAGGAAAATGACACAATACCAATAGAAGTCTGGAAGGTTCTAGGGGATTATGGATGCAAGTGGCTCACTTTATTTCTTAATGAATTGTTGGTTCAGGATGTCATCCCAGAGGAATGGCAAGACAGTTCCTTGGTACCTATTTTTAAAAGAAAGGGGGATGTCCAGGAGTGCAATAGCTACAGGGGGATTAACTTGATGTCACACACATTAAAGCTGTGGGAGAAAATAATGGAGGCACAACAAAGTACAAAAGAGCACACAAAAACCTACATATGGTATTCGTGGACCTCGAAAAGGCCTACGACCGGGTCCCGCGTCAGTACAACAGAATGCTTTTCTGTTGATGTAGGTGTGCACCAGGGTTCAACGCTCAGTCCATACTTATTCCTTCGGGTTATGTTGCTGGAGGATGCTGAGGTGGATGGATGTGTGGAGTGACGAGAAGGGACAAAGTCAGGAATGTACACATAAGGGGGAGTTTAAAGGGTGGCGCCTGTAACCGATAAGAGAGGTCAGAGACTGAGATGGTTTTGCCATATGATGCGCAGGGTGGACAGTCTGGACTCTGGACAGTCATGTGACCCAGAGGGTGCCAAGAATGAATGTGGATGGATGGAAGGGCAGGGGTAGGCCAAAAAAGAGATGGAGTGATGGCGTGAGAAATGACATGAAATTAGCTGGAGTAATTGAGGAAATGGAAGGAGTTTGGAACTAAATCGGCACAGCAAAAGTTTAATAATTTTGTAGCGTGTCGCCACAATTTCATACAACGGTAGTTAGAAATACATGGTAATTGGTATACGGTAATTAGAAAACGCCGATTTTTCATAAAATTTTCGAAAACCTACAGAGTATTGAAATACTGCATTACAACACTGTACTGAGACCAAAGCACTGTCTCTATTTATATAAGCAATTAGAGTCTACCTTAACCAATCTAGTATAAAATTAAGTACACGGTAATTAGAAAAGTTTTGAACGAAGGATACGGTAATTATATACTAACGTGCTTCATTGACTTATACACTAACGTAAAAGACCTGCACCTGCTGCAAGACCGCGGCAGAAACTGAGGGCTTGAGACGTGTACAAGTAGTTATGTGCCAAATATCATAATTAGGAATGTGCACCCTCGAAAAGAAAACGTCACGGCAATTATAACTTTAGTTTGGACATGCGGTTACTCAATGATAATTATTTACAGACTGATTTTATTGAGTGGATATTTTTTCATGTGATACCCGTTGCCTAATACTCATTAAAATGTTGAATGGAAAAAATAAAATCCGTACATCATAAAAGTTACAAGCCAGTTTTAACCACATTTTGGGGTGCGGACAGGGCACGGAGCTTAGAGAACAGACGTTTGTGAAATTAATTTAGCCAGATAACTATGTAATCGGGGCCTATGTTTTTGTTACCAGCTAGACATGGATGCTAACTAACATATAAAAATATTTCCCTTTTTGAATTAGATAGTAATACGAATATACAAGCCCGGACGCACAAAATCTAGCTAATCGAAGAATGGCCGTAAAATAGAACCAACGAATTAATTATGCCTCTTACGATTTTCTATTCAAATATTGTACTGTACAAATCTACACATTGTATATCAGATGAAGAATTAGACCTTGTTGAATCGACTTAAGAACGAATATGAATATGTTTTATTGCAAATAGTTTTACGCAACTAAATCGCGTTAATACGATGGGAAGAGGTTAGAGTACGAACTCGCCGCTATCAGCGCAGGGTGGCGAGCGGTAAAACAAAATGTACTAAAATGTTGAATGACCGCTCGGCTCGCAGACCGTGCAAAAAAATGTCGCTTACTACATAAAGCCATCCATATTTTAAAATATTGATGTAAGTAAACGCGTTGACGCGCCCCTCGTACCTCACCCCTCTTAAGGCCCCATTCACACGCCACGAATTTTTACGTGCGAGCGTCGCGTAAGCATCGCGTAAAAATCAAACGCACACGCGTAGTACACGCTCAGCACTCGCATCGCGATCGCCGACGCTCGCACGTAAAAATTCGCGCCATATGAACGCGCCCTAAACCTTTTTTCTATTGATGAATGGTTGCTACAAGATAGGCACATTTTACCTATTATTTCTATTTTAATTCAAAACAGAAGAAAGTGGCGACAGCAGTGCATAAGAAGTGCGATATCCTATCGTGCTCTTAAGTACTCCTAACTGAACTTCATCACAAATGAGGTTAATCTCCACCTAAGATTCGTTAGCAAGTGTCTAAAATTAGCAAGCATATTTAATTTATTGGGTTATAAGGAAATAAGCTACTATTAGTTTGTAATCAGCTAACATTGTTCTGTTATGAGAACTGAGAATGATGTTTGGCATAAGGTGTTAAAATTAAAGCCAAATGTTACATTTTAATACAATATCGTATTAATTTTGATTTATTGTTACTTAAAGTGTAATATAAAATTAAGTATGTCTACAAATCTTACCTTTATTTGTTTAATATTTTTAAAGATAACACTAAAACTGGTAGAGAATGCATATTAGCATTAAGTTCGCCTGTTGTATTAAGTACTTTGTGTATTGTGGTCAATAAAGATAATTAAATAAATACATTTTTTTTTTAAGGAGGGAACAATAAGTTTATTGGTAAAATACATAATTAAATAACATGAAAAACTAAACTAACAATAAAAACTAAAACTAAGCATTAAAAAGACATGGTCCCTGTGGCAGGGTGCCCAAAATGCTAGCAGCGTTACCTCGCTGAACGGCGATAGATATCCGTTGAGCGAAGTAACTGCCAGCCTTTGGGTCACCAGTGGTTTGTCGTAGCCTTAATAAATTAGATAAATAATAACAGTCCAATCTACATTCCCACAGATCGCGGCCGGTCCTTGATTAATTCTCGAGCGGCTGATTGGCGACGTGCTTTAGTAACAACATAGTAGTAAGGTCACATAGGTGTAGTTAGGTCCGCAATTATCAAAGAAAGGAAAAATTAAGACGTCGTAAAACACTCATTTTTCGCTCAACTTTGTGAGATTGTAGAACTATCATTACACATCGTCATAACAATCGGGACAAAACCACTTCATGTCGAAAAATCCTTATTAGAAATTAAACAAGTTATCTGACAGTTAATCCTAAATAAGGAACCTAAGAAACCGGCTCTTAAATTAAAAGAACTTGCTTTAAAAATATAATAGATTAAGTATAAAAGAGCCATTCGAATGTTACTAATACCGAAAGAGACTTGCATCTATGTTAAGTCTCGTTTGACAAAATAATTTTAATTAACCTGAATGAAGCTAATTAGCTGTCATTACGTTCTCATCGAATAAGTATCCATTGCAGAGGAGGAAGACATAATGACATAATATAATTAGAAAGATCTCTTCTGCGTAGCCATTCAAAAACATTAGATGTATTTGAGGAAATTTATATTTAAATTTCTTTCTGAAATCTTAGACAAAAACTCGGTCTAATTAGGACCTTAGAAATGTTAATTAAGAAGAATGAATTGTTGGTAGATATTATTGCAATAATTAACTCCAGTTTCACCGCACCCGAATATAAATATTAAAATCAACTTTACTCTACTTACTTATGTCAAATAGACATTCGGGGATTTATTAGCAAACACTAAGGCCCAAAACAGACGATGAAACCCAAATGTGACGAAACTGCAACTTGTAGTTACTTTTGAGTTGCATTTGAGTTTCTGTCATAGACTCCAAACAAACTAGTTTCATTGAAATTGGCATGCAGGAACCTCGCGATTGGGTTAGTTGCGTTTCACCGTCTGTTCTGGGCCTAATTCATCCAAGAATATAAAAAAAGTAAAAAATATGAAGATATATTTGACGGCGTGTGTCTGCACTCAAATGCCGAAACAACGTACTTAACCAAAGCAATCAGAAAATTTTATATTTAATATCATTAGAGCATTTAAAATAATATAATCAAATAGCATTAAAACAATTCTACCCTAAACTTACCCAGAAAGTTGAGCTCGGTATAATTGTATGCAAATTGTATAGAAATTTTTAACGAACATATTTTTACGGATATACGTTTTATGTCCGTAAATTTTAAATAACTTTGAAATTATATAATCAGTAAAAAGTTTGGACCCCGTTTAAGGAAGCGGGCATACGGGGCCTATAGTACTCATGAATAATAAAGTTCCAAGAGGTCCCCTATTAAAACCTCTACCTCGGATTTTTATATAAAAATATCCTATTTTTCACGTCCCGCCCCACGGATACTCGATAAGACGTGTTTAAAGACGGTTTCAATGCCGCCTGATTCAAGATATTACGCTTATTTTCTTGTTACACCTTTATTTATATTTGGTGTTGCCTGCGCAGAATTTATTTTTAATACTTATTGCCATGCTCAAATAACGATAAATAACCATTTTGCATTATTTTTAAGCCGTGTTACTATAGTAGTACTAAATCGGACTACATTAGTAGGCAAATCTACATAAAATTTGTATTAATTGGAAAATGAAATGTATGTGCAGATAATAGAGAGAGGAATATTATAATATTTTCAAATATTTCAAAAATCATTTTCATTCAAAGATGATATTTTCAAATCCTAAAATCAGTCACATTCGACAGAGAGCTATCATTTGAAAGTAGACTTATTTTCGTTATCAATATGCTATTCAGAATTAATTTTATACTTCAATTTTTTCTCTCCTGTTTTGCCTCCATAATTGAATGTGACTATGAAATGCTTTTTGAATTGGTCAAACCGATGGGACATGACGACCTTTTAGAAAAACAAGATTATATCATAATTTCAAAATACCTTGAAGAAACTGTAGTGTTAGTTTGTTAGGTACTAGTTCATTATAATAAAGGATGAACTTACATTACTGAAAGAGAAAAGTCCTGACCGGCCTGCAAGACCAAAAACCCGCAACAATTACAAACAAAAAAGGTAAGTTAAAAAATGCGAAAGATTGCGACCTCTTTAATCCAAGCTGAGATAATACGAAATATTGAAGTCAAGAGAAAAACAAACACAAAAACCTTTAAACCGTGGCTTTGTACACTTAAGTCTGTCGAGAAAAAGATAAATAGGGAGATAATTCTTAAGGTATTTTAAAAATTATTCGCTAAGTATACCGTGCGGTGTGCGGGATTACGGAAAGTTTGGAGCCTCCTAAAAATTCATTGCCATGAATAATAAAAATTAGTCTAGTCCACGAGAACGGTGGCTCGACGCTCAGGTAAACTTGAGTTTAATTGAAAAATGGGGACAACTTCCAAGACATCTTTGAACGACTTCCAACTAGTTAAGTGGAAATCGCGTCTGCATTTTGTTACTTCAGTCTTTACCAGTTTGTTTTTATACAATGAGGATCAATCCGAATTGTCTAAATGACGAATGAGAGGAGCTTTGCAATATGCGGATTTGCTCGACCCTCGACACCCTCATAATGGTGTGCTTACTGTTTTTTTGTACTATATCGGGTTTATTTATCATAATAAATCAGACCAGGGAATCAGTCTTTGTGGAAATAACCAAAATATATACACTTTTAAAAATGTAATGAAATAAACAATAAAATGTACTCAAATTAAATTATGGCTGTCACTGTCACACTAAGAATGAGAAAAAGAGTCAGTTTAATAGAATTTAGTTTCAATGTGTTTGTGTAATTCAATGATGGACTGTTTAGAGAATCCTTGCAAGTCATTTTAGTGGATTACTTTGTTACTATTCCACACGTCTCGCTAAGTTATTTTTATTCCATCACGTAGTTGCCCAACAGTAGATCCGCAAGTAATTAGATAACTTTATATGCCTCATAAGTATTTATTTCACCGAGTTGGTTCTAGGGTCGAACCTTTACATCTTACGAAGACGCAAGGGTATTTCTGCCAAGTTATACCGCGTCACCTCCCAGTTTTGATTCCGAATTTCTGCTACGCACTGAATTAATTAAACGCCTCAATTTCTATATGAGCACTGGAGCGTATGCCTTGTTGTGTGATCTCCATTTATGCGAGTTGTAAATTGGAAATAGGACGGCACATGTACCACTAAAACAAACATAATTATTATCTACAACTGTAGGCATTATGTAGAAATAATTTACGGTAGGCATATTGAAGTTAAATAATACATGTTTTTGTCTTGAATTCCAAGTAAATTAAATTGTCCTTATCACAGATATTTATAATACTTAACAGTATCCTTATTTTGTGGCACAACATAAACATTTTAATCAAAAAGGTGTTCGAGTCAAATAAAATAATTTCTTTCTTTCAAATATTCAAAGTAAAAAATAAAAAATTCGGACGAATTACACAACGCCATCTAGTTCCACACTAAGCAAAGCTTGTACTATGGATATACTAGATTTCGGATAAATGTACTTAAATACTTTTTTTTTATAAAACAACTTGGGACAAAGTGGCCATTGCTATTAACTCGACCACCGGGCCTGTCAGCCCATCAAATAGACAATATTTTGCGCTCATACTTATAAATCGTCGGATTAACATAAATGATGGTTTTCCAGCTCACACCTAGTGCGTAATCGTCTCCCATAGAGACAAAATTTACTACTTTCATTCCGGCCAAAGTAAAGTTTACTTAATAGTCTCCTGTCCCAACACGGGCCGCCAAAATTTAGTTACAAATCCTCTTACAACTATTACGACCTTCCCACATGAGGACACGAATCTGTTATTTAATCTTGTAAAGTTTATTGCGTCTTCTGTAAATTTCAAATCTTTTTTGCCTTGTGGTAAACTCTTTAGTTTTTGCTTATAGTATTTTTTTATGTCAAACTGTAGACAAGCAAGCAAGCGGACCACCTGATGGAAAGCGGTCAGCGCCGCCTATGGACATCAGTAACACCAGGGGCGCTACCAATGCGTTGTCCACTAAGGAGGTTGAAGGGAAGGAAAGAGGAAGAGAAGGGAAAGAAGGAGGGGGAAAGAGGGGATAGGGAAGGAGTTGGGCTTCCGGATCACTCACTCACCGAACGAAACGCATTGCTGCTTCACGTCGATATTCTGTGAGAGGGTGGTACTTCCCCGGTCGAGCTAGTCCATTTCATAATAATTGCTCTACCACTCCACAAACTTTTCTATTGAAGTTATTTGTGTCATTATTATGTTTTATCTATACTGAAGCCGGCTTTTCAATATGGGATGTAATATACATATATTACATCTTGAGCTATATATTACATCCCGCGATTGCCGTTCACACTATGGGATGTAATATATATTACATCTTGAGCTATATCTGTTCACACTGTTTTAACGGTCTCGTACAAAATGTATGACGAGCGATAAAACATTATATCTCAAGATGTAATATATATTAAATTATATCCCGTAGTGAAAAGCCGGCTTGATATTAAAGAGGACAGAATTGTTTGTTTGCATTGAATTGGTCCCAAAACTGCTGGACCGATTGGAAATATTATTTCACCGCACTGTTTGGGAAGCTAAACTATTCCCGGGTGACATGGGCTATACATGGGCTATATATTTTTTAAATTAGGAATCTTACTAAAACTCGTGCGAATCCGGGTTGAAGTGCTAGTCTATTATGAAGTTAGAAATAACACGATGTTTAATGAAGAAACCAAAGTTCTATATTTCAATAATATCTCTTTCGGCCTTTTTATAATTTCAAAATGTAATAAATCAACTACATTAAAATGAAGACGCTTATTCTCACCAGTGCCTACTAACCTTAGAACAAGTTTAGAAGCGGACATATCAGTCCCAAGTTGGGACAGCCAATATCTAAGTTACCTGCAGGGCTGTCACTCGCGTTTAATTTAACATCGACATCTGCTCCGTAATGTAAGGGCTCAAACTGACTCGACATAATAACAAAATGGTTGACATTCTGCATTTTTATTATCATTCATCTCATTATTATATACAGGCCGGAGCGGTGGTGAGTTTTTAGTGATTCTACTTTTGGCACCCGAGGGTACGATTTACGCTCGGGGTTTGTATATGTTCTTGAGACTGGGTGTTTTCTATACATTATAAGTAAATATTTACAATAATAAAATTATATCCGTTGTCTGGTAGTCATAACACAAGCAGGTTATGCCTATCTTTCTTTGAAACCAGGCCATCATGTTATTTATCTATGTAAATATAAAATTCAAAGTCCTGCCTTTATCAACGCAGAGCACAGACAGCGTCTAGAGATTCCAAATTTGGAATGTAGGTTCCTTACGACGACGATTTTGAAAAACCCTTTCTTATTAGACCGCATACTAAGAAAGGATTTTTCAAAATTCCCACGGGAAAGCGAGATATACGCAAACGATGTTGCGAGTATTTTGTTTGTCGTCTATATTATTTTCTTCGTTTTTTAAGAATTTTATTGTTTGCCAGTTTTTTCAAATCACTTTTTATTTTGTTTGCTTTGAATTCAGTTGCAGAATTTGCAGCAGATAACAGCTGTGCTAAATTTAGCTTATCTCAGAAATCGCAAGATTTTTCATTCTAGTATGCAAAACGCAAACGTCTCGCAAAGTAATTCTAGCTAATCTAGACCTGGATTAACTTAGCTCTTGTCGGTGACCAGCTTTAAGTAAAGCTTTAGTGGATGTATATTTTTTGTTGCTGTAGTATTAAATATAATACTGTTTTAAAACTAGATGGCTTTGTGTGATTTTTCCCAGCAGATAATTATTATCATCAATTATTATATTTCTTCATTATTGGAGACGTTTTTATTTAGATGTTCACTATAAATTCGGTATTGCGAAACTACACTGATTTATAACCCAGAACTAACATACTGATAGTAAATATAGTTCAAGTCTTTTTTTATTTGATTTATACTTTTTAACGTCTCTCCATTTCGTTTTAGTCGCTATCTTTTCTATGTGTTCTTTTCTCTTAATTAAATTATTTAGAACATTCTAGATGAGTCATAATTTTCCTACTTTTCCTATTAAGTCGAAAAATCGTATCATTATAACTATTCGATCTGTATTACGCTTAACCTTTGTGATTGGCGTCCCTCAGCCCTTGGCTTACTCATCAATGTCTAGTTTCAATATTATTTCTGTTGAACACATCTGTTACACCACTAACTTGTGAATTATTTAGTAGGCGTGGATCCTTATTACGATTGTCGAAATTTTGGTTTCTCTAGCTTAGATGTTATAATAAAATAGATTTTACTCGAAAAGTTTAATTTAGTTATGTCACTTTCTGGTCCTTCTATATCTTGCAACGTTGAATTGCAGACTGGAAGCAGACTGCGCAAATTTTTGAAAATAATTAGTAAGGATTTAAGTTCGTTCATAATGGTATTAATTTTCGTATATTTTGTATGTTCCAGGCATCATAGCAGCGTCCATTATCTAACACTAAGGCCGCAGTCATATATTCTATTAAAACCAACGTCTATTCAGAATTACTTGACATAAATACCAAAAATTTTGTACGGCTTATATAAAAAGATTTTCTTAAAAGAGCTCTTTTTAAATACGGGCCAACGAAAATAACTAGAAACTAAAGATCCAAATTAAAAATACGTAAAGGCCTCCCCACAGATACAAGATACGCAATAGCCTTCGCAATAACCTGTCTGCTTTTTAGCCTTGTTGTTTTTAAAATAACGTGGGAGTTTCCTGCACTTTTCAGACTGAAAATTCTCTTTGACTACACATTTTAGTAGCCCAGTGTGTTGGAGAAGTGAGGTAAATGATTTATTGTGCGAGAATATGTAATTTTACATTTTAGGTTGCACAAAAAGATTTGACGTAAGATCAGATCAAACCCATAAACTAGTAAAACACTCACAACTTCGTTTGCGTATATCTCGCTTTCCCGTGCGAATTTTGAAAAATTTTTTCTTAGTACACCCCTAGACGTCGTAAGGAACCTACATTCCAAATTTGGAATCTCCGGAGCCAGCGGTTTGGGCTGTGCGATGATATATAGTTAAATCAGTCAGGACTTAGAATTTTATATTTATAGTTAAATGGTACCTAGGTATTTATAAAAAAAAATCTGAAATTTATTTTCTTATCCGATATAACAAAAAGATTAGCCGTCTTTCAATTTATTATAAAACGTATTCTTAGCATTTCTTTTTTTTTGCAAAAAACCAAAGCTTGTGATTGAACGTCAGTTTTGAATAAGCTTTATCTGTAGTATGGCCACAAAAAGAGCGAAAAGAAAATTAATGAGAACTTTCGTCATTAGTCGTAAAAAGCATCAAATTGTGTTATTGAGTAATCGCATAAATAGGCGATGGGCTAACCACACAATATTTTCACATTATCGGTAGCATACGTCTACGTAAAGTACCCACCCTCTACCCAGATGGACCGATGATGACTTCACGAAAATGGCCGAAGGTAGATGGTAGAAGATCTCGTATCTGATAACGAGCTTTTGCAGAAACATAAGCTGATGATGTTGGGCATACTACATTATGTGTATGGAACATGGCTATAAATATTATATGTCTCGCTATCGCCAAATCGCGCTTATATCGCTAACTTCGTAGCCTGCAGCGTGCTCCAGCTTTGAGTGCTTTGAATAGAGTGTCCATACGCTAGTTTTAAAATAACCAAAAGTTGTTCTGTGGTTGTTCAAAACAGCCTGTTGTACATACACAAACATAACTGACAGTGTTATTTCATAGCTTTTGACGGTGATAGAAACAATTTAGCGGGTCATTAACTCAAAAACTTACTAAAACATGGCCCCTAGCACACGGCGTATTTTAAACGCACTTCAAGCGAGATTCGAACGCAACCTTGTAACTGCGCGTATACGCGCTGTAGTCGTTCGTACCTTCCGCGTTTGGAGCAGAGTCTCCGCGTCAATCCCTCCCCCCCCCCCCTCCTCCGCCCCTTTGTACGCGCTTCAAACGAGTTTCGAACGCGCTTCACACGCGCGTTTGTATTGCGTTTTACGCGCGATCGCATCTTTACAAACGCAAATCAAGGCATCTACGGCGCAGAAAACGCGCGTTCCTGTCGTCGTCTGCGCGTTTTAAATACGCCGTGGGCTAGGGTTCTAAGCGAACACCCAATGTCTAATTTGGTAGTTTCCAGAAAAAAAGTATTATTTTCACATGACAAAATATACTTATATATAATTTCATTTATTTTTTTCATCCGATTTAGTGCTCATGCAGACTAATATTATTTTACAAATTCAGTTATGATTATCTCATCAACGTGGTTAACCATAATTGGATTAGTAATGTTCAACAAATCGGTTTCAATCTATTTAATATTATTAATAGATTACATTAACGTTAATATTATGGTAAAGCAGAGTAAATTATACCAATATTATATCCAAATCTCGATTAATCTGTCATTTGTTATTAAATAATTTTTATTTAATTTCCAAATGTGTTAAAAAAGTTGAGTAGGTAGTCAAAGTGTATTATTGTACGGCTAAATAATAATGATTTTGTATTAAAAAACGAAAGAGTAACAAATACCTATGCATAAAAACTTTTGTTTTAATAATTAATAGTTAGTAAACTTTTTAAACGTTGGAGGAGTAAGAAGTAGAGGAAGACCAAAGACAAGATGGATTGAGCGTGTGAGGGAGAATATGAGGAGCAGGAGCGTTACGGTGGAGATGGCGAGTGATAGAGCAAAGTGGAGGAGGCTTACGTGCTGTACCGACTCCACGTAAAGTGGGATAAGGGTAGGAAGAAGAAGAAGTAAACTAAGAGAAAGGAGAAGAAGTAAGTAACAGAGGTAGGGCACAGCGGATAACCCGCTCAAATCGGAGCAGCCCGCCTGGGGAAGGACTACAGAAGATCGTAGCCAAATAGCATTGGTCTCGGCCATGTTGTGTTCCTACGGGGAGGGGAGTAAGAACTCCAGAGCTCCACTTGGGGGGGGGGGGGGGGTGGGGGGGGTTGGCAACGCGTGAGTGATACCCCCAGTATTGCAAGCGTCTATAGGCTACGGTGATGCTTACCATCAGGCGGACCGTATGCTTGTGCCAAATTTGTGGTATTAAAAAAAACTTTTGCCTCTGCAAAGGCAAAAATCTACTAAATTCAAACCGTTTATTCAGATACTTGTCCTTCACAGGCATTTACTCTAATCATATATCACTGTAAAATCACTATAAAATCTCTCTTTCGGCAAAGTGGAATCAGCGATTATATTTTAACATACCCAGAATTTTGGAAAATGTAAATTTGTTTAACTAACAAAGAGGTTTTTTCAGCAAATACATATGAAACTCGTTCTAACTAAACAAAAGAAATGTGTTGAAAACCGAATTGGGAGGACAATATGAAGCCCCAAAAATCCAAGTACAATTCAGACCTTCGCAATTTAAATAAAAATTGCGCTGAAGAGGAACAATAGACGGTTATTTAAATATATACAGTACGAAATGAGTGTGTAAGCACAGGTACAGGTACTTTCAACATTAGTCCCTTCCGGCTGCGGTAACGGAGAATTGTGTTTCGAATCAAGTTCGTTTGGTAAATTCGATTAGCTTTAAAAAAAATGTTAAATGTTTTATACTGAACCACGAATTAATTGAGTAACAATTTGTATTTCATTTTATTATTTCAGCTACTTTTAATTTCGTAAATATGGGTCTGTGTTATCAGAAATAAATAGTTTTTATTTATTTATTATAAACTAGTAAATCCCTCGCAACTTCGTTTACGTATATCTCGCTTTCCCGTGGAAATTTTGAAAAATCCTTTCTTAGTGCTCCCCTACGTCATAAAAGGAAAATTTCAAGTTTCTAACCCTTATATTTTAGGCCCTGCGTTGATATGTCAGTCAGTCAGTCAGCTTCTCCATTTATATATATAAATTACAAGAGTTAATATGTTTAAATTCATGTTTTATTTTTAATAAGTATATAGTCACATCGATTGCCACTAGATGGCGTTGTTCTCAAATTGAATCACGCTATGGTTGCGTTTTCCGGCCCACTATAAGACTCCTTCGATTTTTTTAAATTTGTTCGCTAGTTTTTGACCACGGCGGTGGTAATAAAGAATAGTAGCGCCCCCTATATTGAGTTTTATTAAACATTTTGGTGCCGAAACCCGGGAATTACAGTGTTAATAGTGAGTGAAATCAAGTGAATTTGGACCCTATAACAGTGAGTAAAAACACTTGTAACTTTACTAGTGAATTTGGACTTGTAAAATTTCAAGAAAGTAACTTTGGACTTAGAAAAATCACGATAACATTTTAGACTTGTAAAATTTTAAAGATAGTTCATTAACTTAGAATAATTCGTGAAAAAGTGTTGGGACATGGAATCTATGCCGAAATTTTTCTAAGTGTTTAGTGAGTTTAAAGACTTAGTTTCTGACCTCTTCAAGGGACTTGTAAAATTTTGCAGTGTTGTTATAACATAAACTTTGAACAGTCAGTGCGATATTATCTAACTTCAGTGAAACGTTTACTTTGCTCTCATACAGGGTCACTACGTTTTGCATTACGAACGAACATTAATACGATTCCTTCGTCCAAATAATCTTTCATAATCATGGAAGGTTTGCAAAATATACAAGAAGACCTTCTTCAAAGGCTATTGAAAGCTGAAGTTAATTACAGGAAGAGTCCGAAGGATAGAATAACTCAGAGTTACTTGGAGACGAGATTAGATACTGCAGAGACTCTTTTTAAAAGTTTTATGGAGACGCATCGAGAAATGATTACTAAAGGAACTACGGAGCAACTGTCAGGTCTAGGATATTTCAAAAAAAATATTTATGAACTATTTGAGGAAAGTTATACCCTTTACAAGAGTTCACTGCGGGAAGCGCTTCGAATGATGTCGGCTTCTTCGGCTCCTTCTGCTCCTATACCTGTTACTCAAGAAACGACTGGCAGTACAAGCGAAGTGAAATTGCCACCAATTCACCTACCGAATTTTAGTGGAAAATATAATGAATGGCAAACATTTTTCGATTTATTTACATCTATAATACACAATAATAAAGGTTTATCGTCAGTTCAAAAGTTACATTATTTAAGGAGTACGTTATCTGGAGAAGCAGAGAATGTAATTCGAAATATATCTACAACAGAACTTAACTACGAATCAGCATGGGAAAAACTTACTAAGAGGTATAATAATAAGAGATATATTTGCAAAGAAATTATGAAGGTATTGTTCTCACAAAAGCAAATGCACACAGAATCGGCGAATGCTGTAAAGAGTTTACTGGATACTACAACTTCATGCATGACTTCTTTAAAGAACCTAGATATTGACCCATGGGTTGCGATGCTCATTCATTTAGTAGTATCCAAGTTGGATGATGAATCTATTCGTCTATGGGAAGTTAACGTCAGTGGCATTCCAGCAGATGCACTACCAAAATGGAATGATATGAGCCTGTTTTTGGAATCAAGATTTAGGAGCTTGGAGATGATTGATTCTAACAAGCCAGTGTCGAGAGCCCCCCATCAAGTTGCCAAACGACCAGAAAAGATGAGGTCATTTGCAACCATTAATAATGATAACGGTACTGGCAAACAATGTAGTTTGTGCTCTGGAAATCATTTACTGTTCCAATGTAAGAGTTTCGCTCAGTTGATGCCACGTGAACGATATGATCATGTACAATCGAAATCCTTATGTTTTAACTGCTTCGCGCCGAATCACTCTGTAAGTAAATGTCGCCAATCTGCGTGCTGCCGTAGATGCGGAAGAAGACACCACTCACTACTACACCTGGAACGAGAAATTCATCAGGGTGCTACAAATAATTCAGAGATTACACCAGCCAATTCAAAGCAACCAACAACAGATAATCAAGCCATGAAGGCTACCAATGAAGTGAAGGTTGTTGCTAATTTTTCCAAAGAAGATGAAATTGTCGGGACGTCCGATGTTCTGTTAGCAACAGCAATTGTTAGAGCGTATTCACGTAGCGGTCAATCAAATCTACTTAGAGTTTTAATCGATCAGGGCTCTCAAGCATCTTTTGTCACCGAAGAAACCGTCCAAGTACTAGGTTTAAAACGTTTGCCAATAAATGGTTGTGTGTTAGGTTTGGGAGATGGTCAATTGAGAATTAAGCACATGGTTTCTCTTCGTGTAGAGTCGCTTCGCGATCCGAACCATTCAATTCGTGTCACCGCTTATGTTTTAAAATCACTCACTTCACGAATTCCCTCGACTAAAGTTAGATCGCCTGATTGGGTAGAAATAGAGAATATTTCACTAGCCGATACAGGATATACATCACCAGGCAGAATAGATCTTCTGCTTGGAGCTGAAGTTTACAGCGAGATTTTGTTAAGCGACATGCTCAAACACCCCCAAGGACAATTGTTAGCTCAGAATACCATCTTTGGATGGGTCATATCAGGAAGAGTGTCGCAATCAGCTTCAGCGAAAGGAAAAATGATAAGTTTACACATTCAAGTGCGAGAGGATATTTTGCTCAAACAATTTTGGGAAATAGAGAATGAACCAAATACGATTAAGAAAAGGTTGACTAAAACAGAAGAGAAATGTGAAGAAATTTACAATTCAACAACTTTTAGAAATGAAGAGGGAAGGCTAGTAGTAAGATTGCCTTTCGATAGCGAGGATCCAGAATGTCAGTACGGAAAATCCAAGGATATAGCACAGATAAGATTTAATTACTTAGAAAAGAAGTTTCAGAAGAACGTAAAGCTTAAAGAAGATTATAAGAAAGTTATAGAAGGATATCTGGAATCAAATTATATGGCGCAAATCGATGATGTGACTAACAATCCAAAGGCAGTATTCATCCCTCATCATGCAGTTGTCAAAGAAGAAAAGGATACAACAAAGTTACGGATAGTATGTGATGCTTCTTGTAAGGGTAAGAACGGAGTATCACTCAACGACAATCTTCTGGTCGGACCAAAACTTCAACAAGATCTGCGACACATCTTGATGAGATTTCGTAAGCATAAGATTTGTATTGTCGCAGATATCATCAAGATGTACATGCAAGTGAGAGTTCATCCAGAAGACACGCGCTTTCAACGGATACTGTGGAGATCAAACCCAGACGAGTCTCTGGGTCAATACGAATTGCTCACCGTAACTTTTGGCACGGCTTGTGCGCCGTATCTAGCAATAAAATCACTGCAACGTTTAGCAGATGAAGAGCAGCATAGGTATCCTATTGCGGCTCAAATAACAAAAGAAGACTTTTATGTTGACGATCTGATGACAGGCTGTCAGACAGAAGATGAAGCTGTTGAAATATATATACAAATGAATAAGCTGTTGAATGCCGGCGGATTTCAACTTCAAAAGTGGAGCAGTAATAGTACAACTTTATTGCAACATATTGGCGAAGACAAACAGAATACTGCTCAATCTATTGTTATCAAAGCTGACAACATGGTGAAGGTCCTCGGCATTTGTTGGAAGAGAGACACAGACGATTTTCAATACACAGTGGAGCTACCTGAGAGTAGGCCACCAATAACAAAGAGGAAGGTGCTCTCGGATATAGCTAGATTGTACGACCCTATGGGATGGATCGCTCCAGTGGTGATAATTGCCAAAGAATTCATCCAAAGGTTGTGGAAGTTGCGATTGGAATGGGATGATGAGTTGCCCGAGGATGTACTGAGTGAGTGGTTGGAGTATCGAGAAGAATTAACACAACTCAAAACCATACTGATACCGAGATGGATGCATTACAATGACGACTGTGAAATGGAATTACATGCTTTTGCGGACGCTTCTCAAATGGCATATGCGGCAGTGGTGTACTTAAGAGTTAAGAATAAAAATGGTGATATTCACGTACACCTTGTGAGCGCTAAAACTAAAGTAGCACCGATTGAGAAGGAACTATCAATCCCAAGGTTGGAACTTTGTGGCGCAGTCTTGGCAGCTAAGTTATTGTTCGAGGTCTCTCAAGTGCTGGATGTGCCTAAGGAGAAATTACACGCATGGTCTGACTCAACCATTGTGCTGGCATGGTTGAGGGGTTTGCCATCACGTTGGACGACATTTGTGAGCAATCGAGTGTTTGAAATCCTCACCATTGTAGACTGCGATCAATTCCGACATGTTGCGACGAAAATGAACCCAGCTGACTGCGCCTCAAGAGGATTGCGACCACTAGGCCTTAATCAACAGTCACTTTGGTGGAATGGACCAAATTGGCTGCATCAAGCAACTATTGATTTATCAAGATCTGATTATTCCACTAATGAAGAAATAAGACCAGGTAAAGCAACGGAAATCAAGTCATTAGTTGCTGTAAAGAAAGAAGACATAAATGAGCTATGGTTAGAAGAAGAAAGTAAATTTATTTGGAGTAAATATTCATCACTGAAGAAAATGTTAAGAGTAGTTTCATTTATAAGAAGGGTTTTACAAATGAAATTGAAAGTTGCTGATAGAGAGAAATATTCAAAATTTATTACAGTCAAGGAAATAAATGATGCGTTAATAATATGTGTTAAACAGGTGCAAGAATTGAGATTCAGTGAAGAAATCACGCAACTAAAAACTCGAGGCAGCGTGTCTAACAAAAGTGCATTGCATGCTCTCAACCCCTTTTTCGATGGAAAAGGGATTTTGAGAGTAGGCGGTCGCATTCACTTAGCGAAGTTGAGTTACGATGAGAGACACCCGATCATAATACCTGAGATAAGTCATCTTACCCAGGCTATTATAGCTGACGCGCATAACTCAACTTTGCACAGTGGGCCTCAAGCAATGCTTCATTACATCAGAAATAAATTTTGGATCATACGCGCACGGCAACAAGTCAAGAAATACTTTCGACGTTGTATTGTTTGCATCAGGTATTCTCAACGAAAGAATACTCCTTTAATGGGACAGTTGCCGGAAGTGCGATTGCAACCTAGTAAACCGTTTAAGTCTTCAGGGGTCGATTACGCGGGCCCTATCAACATCAGGTTTTCACCAGGACGAGGAGCCAAGTCTTACAAAGGTTATATCTGCTTGTTCGTGTGTATGGTCACTCGTGCCATACATGTCGAAGCCGTATCTGATCTTACGTCGAAGGGTTTTATTGCGGCGTTTCGGAGATTTGTCGGGCGACGTGGTCGTTGTCACGATTTATATTCTGATAACGGCACTAATTTTATAGGTGCCGACAAGGAACTTAGGGACATTTTTAATGAGACCAAATCTCGGATGCCCAATGAAATGGCAGAGTTGCTCACACTAGAAGGAACCACTTGGCACTACATACCTCCGTCTAGTCCCAATTTTGGCGGGCTTTGGGAGGCGGGAGTTCGTTCGGTGAAGACACACTTAAGGAAGGTAATAGGCGACAGGTAGTCTTACTTATGAGGAGCTGTGTACGGTTCTCATTCAAATAGAAGCGTGTCTTAATTCGCGACCGTTGAGTCAATTAAATGATCACTCTGATGACCTACTCCCCTTGACACCCGGCCATTTCTTGGTAGGCGAACCACTTGTCAATGTAATAGATTATGATTCTGATCATACGCTAAATGTAACTGGATTAGATAGATGGAGGTTAGTTCAAAAAATGGCTAATAATTTTTGGAATCGTTGGTCTAAAGATTATTTATTAAATTTAGATAAGAGATATAAATGGAGTATTAAAAAGGCAGAGCCAGATGTTGATGATATTGTCATACTTCGGGAGGATAACCTGCCCCCCACTAAATGGATTCTTGGTAGAATTGTTCAAAAGCATCCCGGTAAAGATGATGTTACACGGGTAGTTACTATAAGAAGTCAGGGCAAATTGTTGAAACGTCCTATTAACAAACTTTGTATTTTACCAAAATGATATCCATTAACGTGCATGTATATTGTTAATTATCCCTGAAGTATATTGTTAATATTTTGTTAAGCACTTTGTGTTATACTTGTAGAGGTTTCTTTATTCTAGCTATGAAGTCACGGTGGGCGGGATATCTTGTTCATAGTTTTAATGTTTATTTGTAAGGACGAGTCCTTGGTGGGCGGGATGTTTAAATTCATGTTTTATTTTTAATAAGTATATAGTCACATCGATTGCCACTAGATGGCGTTGTTCTCAAATTGAATCACGCTATGGTTGCGTTTTCCGGCCCACTATAAGACTCCTTCGATTTTTTTAAATTTGTTCGCTAGTTTTTGACCACGGCGCGGTGGTAATAAAGAATAGTAGCGCCCCCTATATTGAGTTTTATTAAACAAATACGTATTTTATAATATGTTAAAAACTTTTTAAAATTAGCCAAACTAATCCATTTTGAAACAACAATGTCGGTTTTGTTTGTCGCAAAAGGTAATTATTAATATACTAAACTAAAACTAATTCCGTATTCGTTTGTGCTAATACAACCAAACCAACATGTTGATAAACACTGTTTCAACCTAACATACACTATTAAAGCTACAGTTATATCAGTTAATGTCGGTTTCATATATTTCTTATATCATCAAATCAACCCATAATTCCACTACAGATACACGGTCTCCCTTCAGAAGAAGATTAGAGCGTACTCTGCCACGCTGCTCCAATGGCAGAGGCCAGTGTTTTCAAGCCGCCTGAAGACTGTGAAGACCACCAACTTGGCTTAACAACTGTTGTTGCGGACTAGCCATCAGGCTGGAGGTGTAAATACTTTTTTAATTACTTTTTATTTTTAATACTTTTTGTTTCGCTTTGACAGCCGTCATTGCGCCTCGGTCGGTCTTGGTTTTAGTTTGCTCTGTACATCGAAATAATATTACTACGTATAGAACGGACACCGCGAACAAAATTTTTGTCCCCATACGTTGAGGCCAATAGACATCAACTTGTTTAGAAACTTGCCGACGCTCATCGTGATTGGTCCTCGGATTTATGTCAAAAAAAAAATTGGAAAATGCCGTCATGTTCAATAAAAACTTGTAAAAACCGTTCAACAGTAAGGAAGAAAGATAGCGGCGTAACTTATCATCGCTAAGTATACAAAAAATTAAGTAAAACCAACCAAAACAATTTTTTTTCATTATTTTCTAATGCATCATGATTGCATCCGCCATTTCTATGTGAAAATCATAGATTATCAAAAATTAATCGTACAGATGGGATACGTCGGTACTAAGCGTCAGTCAATTTTATATTATAATTTAGGTATTTCTGAATTTTTTGTAGCTTTTTTTTTAACCGACTTCAAAAAAGGAGGAGGTTCTATGTTTTTTTTGGAGGTCCGCCGATTACTCCTTCAATTTTGGACCGATTTTAATCATTCTTTTTTAAAAATAATATGTAATTTAAATATTGATTTTTTAAACTATATTTCCAAAATATTTTTATATACTAGGTAAAATACGTAAATGTGGATAAAGTTACTAACTAAGTAAAAAAAATAAGTTTCTAGAAAACAAAAAGATGGAAAACGAAACAGCATTTTAAATTTCGACCAACCATTTTCGAACAAATGAAATTCGGGCAAACAAGTTTCGAAGTAAAGGTACGTTACCATTCTTGAAATTCAACACAACTCCTCTTGTCTGGCAGGCGACCGTCTCCTGGTTATTGCATATATTACAAAATACTACAATATATATTTTTGACTAATATTAAGTTAAGAACAAAAATGTAATGTAGCTTCCTACCTATAAAGCTAATATTATACCTATTTTCTATTAAATTTATCTATTATGTAAAATAAAATATTGTAATAAAATAAAATAATCAGTTGGATGTCCAATAGGCAGAATATAAACAAAGTGTCGCCCCTGCGTAGTAATGTCATATTCTATGACTCGGTTGGGGGCGGGGCCAGGGAGGGGCGCGCCCCTCACGGCCGAACACGGCGCCAAAATTTGAAGGCGCTGTCATTTCTATACGTAGTAATATTATTTCGATGGCTCTGTATTATTATATTTTCCTTTATTACATTATTATCTCAATTTGAGCTCTGTTTCCACTTCTCTCCCCTATCCTTTACAACTGTCATCATCAACAACAACAGGGATCGACGGGTTAACGTGTCAGCACGTAGTCTCAAGAGTGCTTAGTACGTTTTTTGGTCACATTCGAACGTGTTAGCGTATAAAAGCCGACCAAATTAAAGAAAAGTTTCATATTGTGAATTTATCGGACGCGTCTTACATATCCAAATTAGCAGAGTTGCTCACATTGAAACGTGAGCAAATAAGTCACATTATTTTGATATGTAACACGCGTCTTATAAAACAACATGAGAGGTCTGGTCTACTCTATTTGATGGGTTTATTTACATCGACATGATGAACGAGAACAAAAAACTTGTAATAAGCACCCAGAACATCCAAACACTGCTTAGGGTACTTTAAAGTGAAACACACGGCGACGCAATCAAGCACCTCATAATATATTTAGTATGGTTATAATTACATTGCTAACGGGTGTAACACCACAACCGATAATTCGATAAATACTGCCTACGATGCCGACGACGTGCTAATATGAGTGGCAACCCAACTATAGAATTAGTAAATTAGTTCGCTGTTCCAACCATGGTTTTTTATACTTATATACTCTCTTTGAAGACCATAATATTTTTAATTTGATATATCTACGTTTGAGTGACCCGCGTGCTTTTTTATTCGCCAACCTCTTCCATAGAGAATAAAATAAATAAATATATAGGGACAATTCATACAGATTAAGCTAAAAAGCCTCAAAGTAAGTTCGAAACTAGTGTTATGGGATACTAACTCAGCGATATTATATTAATATAACAAATACATATACATATAGATAAACATCCAAGACCCGAGGCCAATCAGAAAAGTTCGTTTTTCATCATGACCCGACCGGGGATCGAACCCGGGACCTCCTGGGTGGCCGTCTGGCGTGGTAACCATTACGCAACGGAGGTCATCCAATAAATAATAAATAAAGCCATAACATATTATTATCATGACCCAAACTAAGCCATTGATTCCATAGAAAAGGTCCAACCCAAACCTACAGATTGAAATAAAGCAACAAGCCCATAAAACAAATAATAAAACGAGATGGCTAAACGATGCCCTTAAATTGTATTTTATGGACTGAGGAGAGCCTGGATAAGCCTTTGATACGTCTAATTTTCCATTCTGTACGATCAAAAGTTTTACAACTGTCAAAATTAAACGTTAAATGCCATTAACATGAGTGCCCATATTTTCTTATTGGGTATCTTTAGAGCCATAAACTCGAGATGTTAGCAAAACAAAAAGCAATAAATTCTAGAGCCAGCAATATTTTAAATTTGAAACAGATGTGGGCGAAAATCACTCGGGATTTTTGTATATTGAAGCGAAATTCTTGTCGATATTTTAAAAATGTGATAAAATATTGTGACTGTGAGATATTTTGAGATTTAATGTGGAATTAAGATTAAAATTATCTTTTGCAATCGGCTGATAAAAAAATTAAAAAGTTCTCAGGGAACGATTCGGTTAATTTTCCGCATTTAACATTAATAATTTGACTAATTGAAATGATTAATGATAAATTTACTATAATTTTTATGGTTAGATTGTTTTAATTTCGCAACATTTAGGTTGGGAAGCCAATCTCCGTGCGATTTCTCGTGGTAAGGCCCCAGATGCACAAACACAACTGTATTTATAACCGCCTAATTCAAACTGCTCCCGGTTTGTTTAGGACAGTAAACAGCAACTACGCTACTTATTTTGACAAGGATGTAATCGCGTGGTAATCATGACATTGGTGACATTAAATATATTTTTTCCTTTTTTATTGGTCACAGGCTCACACACAGCTCATTTGTTTTTATAAAGCACTAGCTTCCGCCCGCGGCTTCGCCCGCGTGGCCTAGTAACAATTAGCATATCTTTCTTCAGAAACAAATTCCGGTCCGGCACGGCCCGGTACGGTACGGTTCCATCCGGTCCGGTCGATCCGGTCCGGTCCGGTCCGGTCCGGTCGGTCCGGTCCTTATAAGGACCCTACATGACAAATTTGGCATCTCTAGACCCAGCGGTTTAGGCTGTGCGTCCCTTCTCAACTTCGTTTGCGTATGTCTCGCTTTCCCGTGGGAATTTTGAAAAATCGTTTCTTAGTACATAGCTAGATGTCGTAAGGAATCTACATGCCAAATTTGATATACCCTCGCAACTTCGTTTGCGTATATCTCGGTTTCCCGTGGGAATTTTGAAATATCCTTTCTTAGTACACCCCTAGACGTTGCCGTCGTAAGGAACCTACAGTCCAAATTTGGAATCTCTAGACCCACCGGTTTGGGCTGTGCGTTGATATATATATAGTTAAGTCAGTCAGTCAGTCAGGACTTTGAATTTTATCTATGAAAAAAAATCCGGTCCGGTCCGGTTCGATCCGGTCCGGCACGGCCCGGTACGGTGCGGTTCCTTCCAGACCGATCAGATCTGATCCGTTCTGGTCCGGTCCGGTCCGTTCTGGTCCGGTCCGGTCAATCTGGACCTTAAAAGAACCCTACATGTCAAATTTGGCATCTCTAGACCCAGCGGTTTGGGCTGTGCGTCCCCTCGCAACTTCGTTTGCGTATATCAGTTTCCCGTAGGAATTTTGAAATATCCTTTCATAGTACACCCCTAGACGTCGTAAGGAACCTACAGTTCAAATTTGGAATTTCTAGACCCATTGGTTTGGGCTGTGCGTTGATATATAGTTAAGTCAGTCAGTCAGTCAATCAGGACTTTGAATTTTATCTATGAAATAAAATTGGTCCGGTCCGGTTCGATCCGGTCTGGCACGGCCCCGTACGGTGCGGTTCCTTCCAGACCGATCAGGTCCGATCCGTTCCGGTCCGGTCCGGTCCGGTCGGTCTGGACCTTATAAGGACCCTACATGTCAAATTTGTCATCTCTAGACCCAGCGGTTTGGGCTGTGCGTCCCCTCGCAACTTCGTTTGCGTATATCTCGGTTTCCCGTAGGAATTTTGAAAAATCCTTTCTTAGTACATCCCTAGACGTCGTAAGGAACCTACAGTTCAAATTTGAAATCTCTAGACTCATTGGTTTGGGCTGTGCGTTGATATATAGTTAAGTCAGTCAGTCAGGACTTTGAATTTTATTTATGAAAAAAAATCCGGTCCGGTCCGGTTCGATCCGATCTGGCACGGCCCGGTACGGTGCGGTTCCTTCCAGACCGATCAGGTCTGGTCCGTTCCGGTCCGGTCCAGTCCGGTCCGGTCCGGTCCGGTCAGTCTGGACCTTATAAGGACCCTACATGTCAAATTTGGCATCTCTAGACCCAGCGGTTTGGGCTGTGCGTCCCCTCGCAACTTCGTATGCGTATATCTCGCTTTCCCGTGGAAATTTTTAAAAATCCTTTCTTAGTACATTCCTAGACGTCGTAAGGAACCTACATGCTAAATTTGGAATCTCTAGACCCAGCGGTTTGGGCTGTGTGTGGATATACCCTTGCAACTTCGTTTGCGTATATCTCGGTTTCCCGTAGGAATTTTGAAAAATCCTTTCTTAGTACACCCCTAGACGTCGTAAGGAACCTACAGTCCAAATTTGGAATCTCTAGACCCACCTGTTTGGGCTGTGCGTTGATATATAATTAAGTCAGTCAGTCAGTCAGGACTTTGAATTTTATATATATAGATGAAAAAAAAACCGGTCCGGTCCGGTTCGATCCGATCCGGCACGACCCGGTACGGTGCGGTTCCTTCCAGACCGATCAGGTCTGATACGTTCCGATCCGGTCCGGTCCGTTCCGGTCCGGTCCGGTCCGGTCGGTCTGGACCTTATAAGGACCCTACATGTCAAATTTGGCATCTCTAGACCCAGTGGTTTGGGCTGTGCGTCTCCTCGCAATTTCGTATGCGTATATCTCGCTTTCCCGTGGGAATTTTGGAAAATCCTTTCTTAGTACATCCCTAGACGTCGTAAGGAACCTACATGCCAAATTTGGAATCTCTAGACGCAGCGGTTTTGGCTGTGCGTTGATACACCCTCGCAACTTCGTTTGCGTATATCTCGGTTTCCCGTAGGAATTTTGAAAAATCCTTTCTTAGTACACCCCTAGACGTCGTAAGGAACCTACTGTCCAAATTTGGAGTCTCTAGACCCACCGGTTTGGGCTGTGCGTTGATATATAGTTAAGTCAGTCAGTCAGGACTTTGAATTTTATATATATAGAAGATATCACAAGCCAATAAATTCAAATTTTGTGACAAATCTCTCTGCGGATTTTGGCGCCAACTACGATCGTGTAAACTTGAGCCATTACTAAAAAGACCTTTCTCTCCGTTTTTAAGATCAATTAGAATTTGAACTATTCTTATGGAATTGAATTATTTTATTGTTTATGTGAAACTAGCTGTTACCCACGGCTTCGCCCACGTAAAAATTTGCCTATGTTGGGCTCTGTACCCCAAACAATATGTATGCAAATTTTCATAATGATCGGCTGTTTAGACAAGCCGTCAAGGAACAACAAACAAACTCACTTTCTCATTTATAATATCAGTATGATTACAGAGAACTAGAATCTACATTACACATTCAATTTCAATTGCATCAATATACTGGGGGTACAATACCGAAGAATAAATAAATAAAAATAAATAAATATTTAGGGACAATTCATACAGATTGAGCTAGCCCCAAAGTAAGTTCGAGACTTGTGTAATGGAATACTAACTCAACTATATTATATTTTATAACAAACACATATTTAGATAAACATTCAAGACTCGACTTGAGGCCAATCAGAAAAAGTTCGTTTTTCATCATGACCCGACCGGGGATCGAACCCGGGACATCCTGGGTGGCGGTCTGGCGTGGTAACCATTACGCCACGGAGGTCGTAATAGAATAGAAGGTAATAAATAATATTATAAAAATCAAACAGACAAAATTATAAGAAACAAAATACTAAAATAGCATTTTTATGCTTCTGACTCACTTCTGACTGTACAGATCATTCTTGTATAAATAAAGTGGTAAGTTGTATTCTGCATGCATGCAAATGGCAATACGGTGTTACACTTGTATCAAAATGTACACGTTGCATTTCTTCACCCCCGAGGAATAAAGCTTTCGGAGCTTACGGTGAGCTTTAAAATGCATTATAGATGCATGTTTTTGCATATATGATGCATGACGTTTATTGTGTAACGATATCCGGCTATACCCGCATTTTATTATAATTTAGAACGACAGCTTAAAGCTACAAAAGTCAATTTGAATTTTAAATTTTTCATATATGATTTAGGTGCTTTATTTTCTTACGGAAAACTAAGCTTTTGCAAACTTTTGCTACCATGTCGTATAAATTAGATATTGCATATTTCACTAAGAGATGTAAAGTGACTGTTGAGCGGAACTTTCTTATAAAAAAGAATAACTTATCTCCGTAGTTTCGTCTCCTGCTACCGAGAAATATAAAATCACAAAACTAATATAAAAATTGAGATGAAATTTCATCATAATAAAATCCATAATCATCCCAGTCACTGCAGGAATACCTACAATTCTCCCTTCAATTGAGGTCGATTAGAGGGCACTCTGCCACGCTGCACGCTGCTCTATTGAGAATTGGCAGAGGTTGGTGTTTTCAAATCGCCTGAAGGCCACTGACTTGACTTAACGACTGTCATCTATCGACAACAGCTAGGACCGACGTCTAACGTCTAAAGCACGGAGAAGCTTGAAATAACGAAGCCCATCCAAACACTGTTCGTTTTAGAATGCGATGCTATCGAGCCCCTCTCTTTATTCAAGAGTACGAAGTATATAAGACTAATTTAAATTCAGTTTAAAAATGACCTGAGTTTCTTTTTCATAAATCCAATCATTACACTGGCTATAGACGCCTTGGGAGAACTAACATCCGTTACAGAAGTACAGGGGAACTGAATTTGCATGTTTTAGCTTGAAAAAGAGCGAATTAATTATGTATGACAGAATAGGTAAGCGCAGGGAAATTATGTTTGAGTTTCTAATTAATTCAATTTAAACAGCGGACGACTACAGTATCTGCTACCTCATATTTTTAACCACCGACTCAAAAAAAGAAGTTATGGTTTAGAAATTTGAGAAAATTCATCGTAGTAATCCATTAGTGAACCTAAAAGGAAAACTATAACAGTTAAGTAGGCCGTACTAGTTACCGAGTAATAACCGACGAACTTAAGAAGTAAAATTTCTTATAAGAAAACATACAAATGTCCATTTGCAAGCAAGCAAAGCGTAGCAAATACGGAACCGATTTTCGTGGCCAGACACACAGTTGCCAGGTTTTTATTTAGAAATGTCGATGAAATACACGGTTGCCATATTTACAGTAAACTTTTATTTTTAGGTGCGTCCATCTGATTCGTAATTAAGATAAAACGCCACTAATGACATTATTTTCGAGAGTAATGGCGGAAAGTTTGAACAAAAATAACAAATAATACGTCAATCTTCTTGATAATATTGATGATTTATTCATCTTTAAAAGTATTATTATAAAAATATATGAAAAAAGTTTATGTGTAATCTTATTATTTCCGCTCCCATGAGAATACACACTACAAGGACCAAAGCGTAATTTACTCCCAGCCAAATGGCCAGAAATATTGTGAAATGTGTGCAATTAAAGAAAAAGAAAATTAGCTCGGTAATGCAGATAGCCAGCTACCATTTTGAGCAGTTATACTCCGGAAGCGTCGATGTGTTTTGTTTTGTAAGTAATTTTCTTTTATTACATAACTTCTTAAATTGTATTAATAATTTTCAAATATTTTATATTTTTTTTTATATTTTAAGAATGGCGTCAAAAGGTCATGTCATGAGTCATGACATCATGGGCTCCAAATAAATTGTTATTATTTTAATGCAGTATTGGCATCAACGCTCATATATAAACAAACCTTCATTCGATTTATACATAACACACGTTTACTATTAACCTCATTACAGCGGTCTGCCTGAAGTGGACCTCTGGACGTTATGCCCTCAGGGTTCTATAGACACAATAAACCTTGTTAACAGCGTCGATAACTGTAAGTTAAATATACCCACAGATTGCAAACCCAATATTTATTTATCCAATTCATGAAAATCGAGCATTGTTTTTGCCTTTTTTAAGAAAATTTTTGGATGGTCAAAATTTTGTTTATTTTTTTTACTTAAAAAAACTTCGTTTTTGTTATTTTGTTTGTTTAGTGGCTATTTTGCAAGAATTGGTAAGCATTTTCAGCTTTTAGAGTATTACATAATGTACAAATATGAAATATAGTTTTAGTATGTAAAGTACTTTCTGATTGTGACCACACAAAAAAGTCCTTCGACATAATTTTTATTTATTGGTGAAAATATATAAGAGCCTTATTTACTGGAAGCAAAGGTCTTAGCCATTTCCGCCGACTGTATTTTTCGTCGCAAGTAGATATCGTGATGAGTCCCAAACGCAGCGAAAAACTTAATTCACTTGACCCGTAATCCGAGGCAGGATCAAAGGTCCGTGTGCTTGAGGAATCAAGAGTAGATGGGAGCATTTGACATGCGTAAAACTCGTAATTGACGACCTCCGTGGCGTAATGATCCACGCCAGACCGCCACCCAGAAGGTCCCGGGTTCGAATCCCGGTCGGGTCATGATGAAAAACGAACTTTTTCTGATTGTCTTGGATGTTTATCTATATATGTATTTGTTATAAAATATAGTATCGTTGAGTTAGTATCCCATAACACAAGTTTCGAACTTACTTTGGAGCTAGCTCAATCTGTGTGATTTGTCCCTATATATTTATTTATTTAATTTACCAATTTTACTGATGGTTACTGAGGATCTCAATGGTGTCGCCAATATGAACACGCAAGTCAAGTGACGTCGAACCTAGCCAGTCTTTGGATGGGTTTCGTCATCTCGAGCTTCTCCGTGTTTCGTAGGGCACGTTAAGCCGTCGGTCCCGGCTGTTATCGGTAGATGACAGTCGTTAAGCCAAGTCGGTGGCCTTCGGGCGGCTTGAAAACACCGACCTTTACCAATCCGCATTGGAGCAGCGTGGCAGAGTACGCTCTAGTCCCCTTCGATTGAAGGGAGACCCGTGGGATGATTAAAGCATGGGTTGATATGATATGATATTGATGTTTACTGGTGTCTACTAAAATGTTGTTTAATGTCCGGAACTCTTTCGTAACGTTAAGTTTCACTTCAGCGCCAAAACAGCTGTTTGTATGCGAACCAACGTCCATTTTCATGGAGGAATGTAATCAATTATTTACAAAACTTTTTAAAATTCCACACGTGGGAGTTGTAAAGTTTGTTGAGTCATATACTCATATAGTCAAGTGAACCTCTGACCACTTATGACGTGGAGTATCCACAATAAACAAGGGTTTTACCCCAGGAACCTAATTCTCTAGGAAGTAATAACAACTTACGTACGGTTCGAACTGGGATGAAATTGTGATTGAATTGTAAATGCACTAAATGTCGGTCTTAAATCAAAATTATAATATCGTATCTATATTCTTGGTGAGTCGCATAGGAATATTTTAAAACTAGCTTTAGCCCGCGGCTTCGCTCGCGTTAAATTCGGGGTAACACGGTTCCTTGCTTCCTACCTTAAAAACTGCGAGCAGTCCCATATCAAAATTTCACCACCCCTTTAAAGGAGTTGGGGGCAGATTTCCAAAAAAAAAATGATGCACGATTTTTTTTGTTAGTCACAAATAGTCCGCATACCAATTATTAGCTTTCTACCTTGAACTGCGGAATGCTCCATACAAACTTCCACCCCCCATTTTAGGAAAGTGGGGGGTTAGAAAGAGACAAAATGTAGCCTATGTCACTCTCCGTCCCTTCAACTATCTCCACTTAAAAAATCACGTCAATTCGTCGCTCCGTTTTGCCGTGAAAGACGGACATAAAAACAGACACACACACATTCCCATTTATAATATTAGTATGGATGAATGACAGATTAAATGATAGCTATCACTGTTTAACTAATACGCTAATACCGATTAGGTCTGTCGTCTGTATAGGCATTTAAACATGTTTTTAACGAAAATAAACACTTTTTACAATTTGATGACTGATTTGTCGCAAAGTCAACTAATCGAAAAATATATCGCGATATGACATTTGACATTATTGAAACTGACAAGTTAGATATTTATTTTTTATTGAATGTCTTTGAAATATTATGATTGAACAAAGAAATGTTGTGATCTTATATAATATATTAATATATTTATTACATTCCATATAATATTTCGCCTTTGATTTAGTCAACCGAAATTTATTCAAATTTTTGTTCATATAGTTTGTCTTATACATTAAATAAGTACGGTTAAACTCGGTTGGAAGAGCACTCGGCCGGATATCGAGTGGTCGTGGGTTCTCATATGAGGCAGGGAAATAAAAAAAATCATTTATAAATGTTTAGAAATTTATTCTTATAACAGCTAAAAGTAAAATTGAAAATATTTAAAATAAAAATTGGAGACAAACAGATGTTTTAATATTTTACTTATAAAATTATTTTATCCTGTGCGAGGAACTAACCGCACCCTTCGATCCCGGAAGTAGGATTCTATCAATTGCGTCATATGATTCGTGATCCACTCAATTTAGTAGACAATAAAAATATTTTATTTATTTCGATCCATTAATTTTAATGGTAGAAATTACGATTACTAACATAATCTTAGTTATTCTATTCTTTTTTGACGACCTCCGTGGCGTAATGGTTACCACGCCAGACCGCCACCTAGGAGGTCCTGGGTTCGAATCCCGGTCGGGTCATGATGAAAAACGAACTTTTTTGATTAGCCTCGGGTCTTGGATGTTTATCTAATGTATTTGTTATAAAATATAGTATCATTGAGTTAGTATCCCATAACACAAGTTTCGAATCGAACTTACTTTGTTGAGCTAGTCCCAACTAGCTCAATCTGTGTGATTTGTCCCTATATATTTATTTATTTATTTATTCTATAAACATATCTTTTTCATTTGACGAGTACTTTGAGAGAAACACAATTACTTATTTGTATTTTTGTTATTCAATATACAATTTCTAAATTATATTATATTTTTTTATTTACATATTCAAATCATAGTATTTTTATACTAGTCGCCAACACGACTGACTCGCGCAGACGTAAAACGAAATTCGGAACTCCTACAAGTATAAGTTTCGAACTTCAAAACCATAACGACAATCGATTTTCAATTGTTTTATAAAATTGGAGTCCAAGGTGTCATCGCACGTAATATTATTATACCTATTGTTACATTGTTCTTATTCTATTATATTCAGAACGCGGAACATTCTATGTCTCATAATAAATGAAGACCTACATCTCCAATGAATAATTGTTTTACACCGTACCATTTAGACGGTTTCATAATAATGCTGTCTGTTACAGCGAACCGAACTAAACAAGAATCTGACAGAAGCCCATCAACTTTGAAACCGAAACTGTAATTGAGACAATACAAGGATATTGTTAACATAACATTGCCAATACGTATACTTAATATTACTAATCATTATATAGTACAAAATGACGCTATATTTCACATCGATATTTGGTGAGGGGGTGGTAATTCCCCGATTGAGCTAATCCCTTTCAATGCTCTACCACTTCAAAATACATGCAAAGGTGATACAATTCCTTTAGTAGAAAAACTCATAATAAGCAAGCCTCCGAAAATACGGACAGACGTTTTGAACCTTATTCTAACTAGTAGTCTTTTTTGACAGGACTACGTATTTCGTTGTTCCGGATGGACACTTTCATAGTAGTCCCGAAGATTTTAATATGAACGCCTACAAACCTTTATGAGCAAAAAAGTGTTAGCCACCCGATAGAGAGATAGTGATAGTTTAGAATAGTATTTATAAATATCCTCTACAATCTGGAATACAATATTATTGCGCCGGAGCCTGGGTTTGTTTTGGATCACCTCTTTTCATCCTCTTAAACATAGTATAAACTGACAAACAAGACTGTGGAATAGTTTACCAGTATCCTTATGAAATGCGAAATCCATTCACATCTTTAAAAACCTGGTGAAGTGTCATTTCCTGGATCTCTGACGTGTGTTACTTGTTCCATGTTCGTATATGTGTATGTATTATACGTATTTATGTATATATACATATATTTATATTATATTATGTAAATAATGTCATTGTTATTATTATATTTGTTAGCTTTTATGACTTAATTTTTTATTTATTTTTTATCTTATCTTGCTGGCTCTGCCCAGTCCATTAAATGGTTCGTTACCCTTAAGGTTGCCTTGAAAAGATTGCTGTTAGCAATAAGGCCGCCTTGTTGCAATTTCACTAGTCTGTAAGTTATCTATGTATTCTGTGTCCTGTTTTTGTGATTTGCAAATAAAGCCTATTCTATCTATCTATCTATCTATAAAGTTAAGTCGTTTCCGCTGTCTGTTCGCTTATATCTTTTAAACTACTCAACGGACTTTAATGCAGCTTACGGCAATAGATAAAGTGACTCAAGAGGACTTATATGTATACATTTTAAGGATTTTCCAAAATTCCCACGGGAAAGCGGGATGCGCGCAAACCAAGTTGCGCTTACCCCGCGTGTGATATGGCGAATAGTCGTCACATCAAAATTTAATCCTATAACAGTAAAAAGCTTCAAAAATACTAAAGATTAGGTTAGTTCCTATTAAATAATTCCACAGCACTCGGCTCTCAACAAACTATTAGATTGACCTGCTCTAATCTCGAGCCAACTTGGTGTTGATTAAACCAATATTGCTTGCTAAAATTAATATTTTGCACCGAAATGTCTACGGGTATTTTGAAAATTGTTTGCTATCTTAGCAGTGTGAAGTTAAGTTACGTGATGCGTCTTAATCAATCGAGATTATCATAAAATCTTGTGTCGTGAAGTTCGTAAGTTGCAGTGTGTTTAAGGACAGTTATGAAACATTTTGGAAGTTTTTCAGTTGAACTGTTATGAAGTAGAATAAGAAATATGTTTTTCCTTTTAAAAAGTTAGGTAGGGCACAGCGGATAATACGCTCAAATCGTCCTCCATCCACAGAAGATCGTAGCCAAATAGCATTGGTCTCGGCTATGTTGTGTTCCTACTGTGAGTGAGTAAAGTCACCAGAGCTCCTCTTGGGGGGGGAGGGTTGGCAACGCGTGAGTGATACCCTTGGTATTGCAAGCGGGGCCGTATGCTTGTTTGCCAACTGTGACATAAAAAAAAGATTTTAAACCAATCTGAAAATTCACTAGAGACGTCATTGCTTAACTGGCATGTTACGAAATCAGGACATCTGATATCGAACAAATAATATGTTTTTTTCAAAATGTCCTCACGTATCAAAGGTCCATTACTGCCAGCTACTCTACCGTGAAATGTAAATGTAAATGTAAAAATATTTTTCACCAAGAAAAATCGTCGCCTTTGTATGTTAACGACTTTTTCATTTAAAATAAGTCCCAATGCTTTTCTTCGATTTAAAGTATATTCGTTCGTAATGAGAAGTTCGTATTAAAAATTCACAAAGAAAAACATATCGCGAATAACAGATATTCATTTGAAAAATAATCAGAATTTTATACTCTACTTTTTGTTATCGTATAAAGAATGTTTTATATATTTTGAGGTTACTTGATTCTAGGTTGTCTCGAAAGGGACCTCTTCAACGCGTATTAGTTTGTATTTCAGGTCTAACGAAGGACACAGCGACAAATATTAAAAGTGTATTTTTCTAAAAACTACTTAAACCTAGCTCACTATCAGTAACGTTATCACAAACCGTTTAAAAAATCGATAACTTCATTTGCTTCACATGGGTTTAGTAAGGAACCCTAATAGCCTATGTCGCCCGGCCTCCGTCAATCCTTATTGGAGCAGCGTGGCAGAGTACGCTACCCACTAATCCCCTTCGCTTGAAGGAAGACCCATATCGCTGCTGTGGGATGATTATCGGTTGATATGAGTCTTTTAATGATTTGTAAAAAAAAACAATTACGATGATAAATCAGACGAAGGATACAGTGCATCAATTCTGTATTTCAAGCAAGACGGAATCACAAACATTTACAGATATCGAGTCCCGTTTCCTGCGTGCGACACGCGCAGTACGGATATTCATTAGTAGATATATCGCACTTTTTATCGCAAAGGTTTCTGTCATTGTACAGAATCATTTGCGATAAAAAGTGAGACATAGACTTTGTAAAATACACATTTTTACCTTCATTCTGAAAATACGTTTATAGAATAACTAGCTTTTCCCCGCGGCTTTTTATTTTTATGATGACAACAAAACAACCCATAGCGCGACTTGTGGCGCAATCTGTTGGCCGGCAATTGCGAATTGTAGCGCCATCTATAGTAGTATAAACATTTTCCCATTGTAATGACATACTTTCACGGGATAAAAAGTAGCCTATATTGGATTCTGTACCACTGACAATATGTGTACAAGTTTTCATAAAGATCGGCTGCTTAGTCAAGCCGTGAAGGAATAACAAACAAACAAACAAACTCACTTTCTCATTTATAATATTAGCTAGGATGCAAAAAATGACATTCATTATTAGAGATACATTGTTCGCTTTTTAATAGCAAATGGAATGCTTTGTCCGGAATCCCGACTGATGGATCAACGCACAGCCTTAAACCACTGATTCACTGATGAAGTATAGATTAAATGATAAAAATAAAGCAAGAAATAACATTAACATTAGCAAACGATGTAGAGTTAATTATTAAGTGTCATTCCACGGCCCTGAACACATATTAAAATTCTGTAATATTGTATCTATACTTGTTATGTATTATATATATAAATTATTTATTGTAGATATATTGTTATGTCCTGCTGTTTATTATACATCTTGCTAGCCCTGCCCACTTCATGCAAAAATTCGTTACCCTAAGGTTGCCTTGAAAAGATTGCTTTGAGCAATAAGGCCGCCTTGTTGCATATACACTAGTTTGTAACTTTTACTGTTTACTGTATTAATTGATTGTGTGTTGCAAATAAAGCTTATTCTATCTATCTATCTAAAATTCTTATTTTAAACCTTCATTTTGAAAACGAACAAAACACAATCATTTTCTGTTTAAATATCTGGATATAGGTAATTCTTCATGAACGTTTAAATCCTTTATTGTCAAAGCATTTTTCACAAAGGCGAAAATCAGGATATCACCGAATTCGTTACTTCGGGCTCGAGGACGGAATGCAATAATACTTACTATTTCCGATTTCTTACATCTCGTTTTAGATTTAATATCGCCCTATAAAAGCAACCAACCATGCGTGCACGTCAATCAATGCGTTAAATTGCACTGAGCTGGGTTCAAACCGATTCCTGGGAGAATATAACATTTTATATTCGCTTAATTCATTATTACATTTTTTGTAAGAGCTAAATAAAATCTCTACACAATCTCAAACAAAAATACCACTGATAAATTAAATAAGGTAGGTAGTTAAAAAAAAAGTTGTAAGTAGGTAGCAGGTAATTAAAAATAAAACTAAAGCACCACCTCCACGATCGAGAGACTAGCGACGAGTCTGAAAATCGCCGCGATTTAAATCGCCTGGTTGGAGACACGTTCTAAGACAATTTATAGAATTAGGTTGCGATGATCCCTAAGCCTAAAAATAATTACATGAAATTTAAAGTAGATTCAACAATGACAATCATATCACCAAGGGCTCACAAAGGTTGCCAAAAAATAAAATAACCCAATAGACATAACAAATATCTTCAATACAGAAACTCATGTAATGTTTATCGTGAAACACGCAAAATAGTGGTCGTAAATATTTAACGGTATACAAGCTTATCTACCTAAGGTGTAAGATGTAACGTAGGGCAACGTTATCGTTGTCATGTTGGGACACTTTGTCTCTATCAGACGTAGAAGTAGGTATAATGTGAATGGGCCTTGTGAGATTTTTTCGTAAGTATTATTAATGAATGTATGCTGACTTAGCATTACCCTTCAATAAGTACTTATTAATTTATTTGATTGATTTTGCTGGTGTTAAGCCGGAAATATATATTTTTTTTTTATACCACAAAGTTGGCAAACAAGCATACGGCCCGCCTGATGGTAAGCATCTCCGTAGCCTATAGACGCTTGCAATACCGGGGGTATCACTCACCCGTTGCCTAGGATTATGGACTAGGACCTTCACCTTCTTATAGGAACACCTGACCTCGACAAACATCATCATCGTCTCCTTCTTCAACCGTTTCCCCGTGACATTACTTAATATTTGGCATTATTTATTCACTTATTTCAATTGAATAATTTGTTTTCATTATTTATTCACTTATTTCAATTGGTTTTCTGTCTATGCATTTAAATTTCTGACCCGAATGGGGAACGTTCACGGAATAAGATGAAGATTTACGTTTTTCCATTGGGAAGGTATCTTTTTAATTAAAGGTACAATGAAATTTTGTATAAGGCAAGACGAATTCCTTTGAATGAAACATTCGTTTCAAATATCTTTATATTCTTGTTCTATTACAAACTAATTCTTATTGTATTCTAACTATCCTCTGCTGGATTTTGAAAATACAAAAAATAAGTGACGACCTCCGTAGCGTAATGGTTACCACGCCAGACCGCTACCCAGGAGGTCCCGGGTTCGATCCCCGGTCGGGTCATGATGAAAAACGCACTTTTTCTGATTGGCCTCGGGTCTTGGATGTCTATCTATATATGTATTTGTTATAAAATATAATATCGTTAAGTTATCGTTGGGTTAGTATCCCATAACACAAGTTTCGAACTTACTTTGGGGCTAGCTCAATCTGTATGAATTGTAAAGTCCACACTAAAATTATTACTTACTTGAAAATTTAGATACAAACTATGCGTCGTTAGTTTTAAAAAATATATTATTTTCCCATCATGGAATCGAATTCGTTGATTTTAATAACATCCTATATTTTTTACACCATCCAATAGTGTCGCTTATAAGGAAATAAATTTGGAAAGTACAATGCCCGATCAAACGCTGATCGCTGCTAGTAAAATTAGAGTGTATGCCTAAGTCCTTAGAAGATAAATGCAGCGACCAAACAAGATAAAAATCGCTAAAACGGTTATCACCGCGGCCAAAAGTAGCGTGCCTGAACCCATACTGAAAACTAAAGGAAAGAGTCAAATATTTTCAACATTTCGCTATGTAAATTCGGTGCACCGGTTTGTGACTGACTTCAAACATTATTAGCAGTGTCGAGTCAGGCTATTTGTCAAGCTGGAGGCTTCGTGAATGTTTACAGAGTGATACTTAGTGCCCTGAATGCTTGGGTGCATCAACTTTTTGCTTTAGACCCTCGAATTTTCTGGAAACTTTAAGAGAAAATTCAAATCACTTTTCTCTATTCAAATTACTTTTTCTTAAAGTTAGTTACTACTACATAGTTTAAATATTTATAAACTTTTGCCCGTTATCACCAACGCCTCCTAGCGTTAGGAATAACCCAACTGAAACAATTTGTATGTCATTTAATGACATATGTCAATAAGTATTAGCTGTTTTCAATGCGGATAAATTTATCTATAAATTGATTGTATCTAACTGCATTGTATTGTCTGTGTAAGAGTTTTCAGTATGAGTTCAGAAAGTCAACACAAACAGTGACCTGTCTACAATTGAGGCTCAAACAATAGCAATGAGATAAATCTTTTTGTCTTTATATAAAGGGATCTGGAGAACCTCCGGGAAACAGAGAGAGGCTAAGCTTTTAATGCTACATGTTATTTCTTTGTCTAAGATACAATCTAGCAGCTATTTACTATCAATGTAGACCTGAATACGCCCTAATTTGGGCTCCATATCGCGCACTCGGAACAGTCATACAGTTATATTATTAATTAATAAATATATAGGGACAAATCACACAGATTGAGCAAGCCCCAAAGTAAGTTCGAAACTTGTGTTATGGGATACTAACCCAACAATTCTATATTTTATAACAAATACATATATAGATAAACATCAAAGACCCGAATCAGAAAAAGTTAGTTTTTCATCATGACCCGAACGGAATTCGAACCCGGGACCTCCTGGGTGGCGGTCTGGCGTGGTAACCATTACGCCACGGAGGTCGTCAAGTATTATTAAGAGTTATCTCCAAGTATGTAACCTATTTCTATACTGTACCGTTTCGTGTGTGATTAATAAATAAGTTCTTTATTATCTTTATCATGAACTACCGGAGAACCCCGGCTTCGCATGAGTTTAAGAATCCCTAATTAAAATAATAATAATAATAACCTATGTTACTCGCGGGTACCTATACAAAAAAAAATTATAAAGGTGAAGATATCGGTCCAGGGGTCGTACCACGACCTTTTATAAACTATTCGTAAACGGTTGTGTACACGAGACGTCGCCATAAGCCCACCATTCACTACACGAACCCGGACCCGACTCGCAACCCGGACCCGACCGCGGACCAATCCAGCGTTGCCCATACACTGCACGAACCCTCCACGAACCCTCCACGAACCCTCCACTCGAAGTATTGCATGTGGGGTTCGACAGGCGCTCGCGGCTCGCAGCGAGCCCGACGCCAACCCATTTGACAGTCTGGCGTACCGATTCGTTGCTTCCATACACAGGCGGATTAGTCCGATGGCCGACCAATCCGCCGGACCAATCTGCGTGTGAATGGTGGGCTTTACATCATGTATTGCGTTGTCTCCTTTACTCAGACGTTCTTCTTTTGTTTTAAGAGGTCGTGGTACGGCCCTTGTAGTTCTTGAGTTTATTACAAAAACACAAATTTTTCCTCTATAATATTACATAGATATAAGTGCCTAGATGTAGAATAACCAAGTTACGGATTCCATTGACGTTAAACAGTCGCACATTCTCTTTTGGCAGAGGTGTGTTACGATAGAAAACTTTGTAATGTGTTAAGAAAATTTATTTTCACACGACTTAAGCGAGAGAGCATTATTCGTGATAAAATATAATATATTACGTAGAAAAGTTTGATCATTGTAAAAAACTTACGGTCTGTTTTCCTTGTTCCACACGTTTTTTTTCTATAAAGTTTTACATTATCATATTATTATTATAAACTAGCTTTTTTTCCCGTGACTTCGTCCGCGTGAAGTTCCGGACCCGTTCCCGTGGGAACCACATTTAATTTCGGGAAAAGCTATAGCCTATGTCACTCCCTGATAATGTAGCTTTCTGAACTGGTGAAAGAATTTTTGAAATCGGTCCAGTAGTTTCGAAGCCTATTCAATGCAAACAAACAAACAAACAAACCAACCAACAAACAAACAATCAAACCTTTCCTCTTTATAATATTAGTATAGACTATTACAGATGAGAAAGTGAGTTTGTTTGTTTGTTATTCCTTCACGGCTTGACTAAGCAGCCGATCATAATGAAAAGTATACATATTGCCCAACGTAGGCTACTTTTTATCCCGTGAAAGTATGTCATTCCAATGGGAAAATATTTTTTTTACTATAGATGGCGCTGCAATTGCGATGTTGGTCAACAGATGGCGCCACAAGTCGCGCTATGGGATGTTTTGTTGTCAAACGAGATCTTGTCATAAAATTAACCGCGAGCGAAGCCGCGGGGAGCAGCTAGTATGAATATAATATACAATACATGACGTATAAACTTCTCATTTATAAGAAACGTTCAAATTTTAATAATTTAGGATCCGGGCCCACGAGATACTTTTAGTCACTCACGATAATCTGCGAAAACCGCTTTCAGAAGCCAAATGCAGAGACAAAACAATGTAGAATCGCTACCTACTAAAATTACGACAAAAATCTGCGTGTCTGTCCGAGCTACAAGATACAGAATACAGATTTTCTGCATTAGAACTTATAGAACACCAAACCAATACTTTATAACTAAAACTGAATTTTTATATTTTGTCTGTAGAAGCTGTTTTGTTTTTTTCTTTGCAACTTTAATGAACAGGCTGTGTTGGCAACACGCCAACTACAACAACATGAAACCTTTTTTAAACACTTTTATATAAATATTTAATAGAAAATAATATACAGAGAGAGAGAGCATAAAAAATCCAGATGACTTGAAATCTTCAGAATACAGAACTATCGACAAGTTTGTATTCTGTTATGCGTCAAAAACTGACGATTTAAAATATGTTATTATTTACATCCACAATCTCCTTGACTACAAACCGACAACCTAAAATTTTATGAATACAATAAAAATAAAAAATTTAGGCGTCCTGTATACACACAGGCACGTACGCACGTACCCACGCAGTAGGTAACGTACGCTAGCACGCATAATACGCATGCACGCTCTTTCCAACGCCACACACACACAAAAGCCGCGCCAACATTATATGCTCTCAAAAATGCAGTATTTTAAGGCTAGTTTGTTTGTCATACACATAAATTATTGAAAAACCACATTTCCCTAGTCTATTTACAGGATGATCAAAAGCGAGATTCAAATCAAACACAAACGACCAGTGACGGCGGCGGCGCCCTGCAAACAATTCATTGCTCAATTCCGTATTTAAATTGGCCGGTTGGCAATTCGATTACGTTTGTCTAAGTTGTAATGGCGTCAATGGTCCTTCGAGACGGATTTCGTTTTCATATTTTAAAAGATTTTTTTTCATCTTTATTAATAGAACTTCTATGTTAAATCAATCTAGAATTAATTTAATAAATTCAATGAAATTCTATTTAAAATTATTACTTATTTGAAGATTAACGCAAACTAATTAGACTAAGAACTACAAAGTATTAAACGAAAATAAACAAACCTTAGTCTCAGAAGCATAAGGCTTAAAATACAAGTCCATCATACAACTTCTCTTAGCTAAACTTTAATCCCTTACAATGTTTAGAGTCAATGTTTAGAGTATTAAATTGTGGAGCTGGCTTTTATCAACAAACTAATCCAGTTAAGACGTTTCAATCGACAGCGGTGAAGGGATTAGTGATTTTATTTAATTGGCAACCCTAAGTAAGCTGAAATAATTGGCTCGTCACTACAATTCAGTTAGTGTTATACAGTGTGCTCAGGAACCAACAGCCAATGAGCTAATTGCAACACTGGTTTTGTTCGAAGAACTTTATTTTTAGAAGACAGCAGATCAGTTAGATAATGTTACATTATTATCGAAATTAATGTTGGCGTAATACGGATAGTGTAGAAAAGAAGAAAGCTACTAAAGGACTACATATTAAAATGATATTAAAACATCTAGAAGAATGTTCTAAAAAATTAAATTTAGAAACGAATATCTCATAGTATCACATAGTATAAAATGAAGTCGATTCCTGCTTTGTCTGTCCCTATGTATGTTCAAATCTTTAAAACTACGCAATGGATTTTGATGCGGTTTTTTTTAAATAGATAGAGTGATTCAAGAGGATTCAAGAAAGTTTTTAGGTGTAACACATTCCAAAATTCCCACTGGAAAGCGGAGGAGCCAACGAAGTTGCGCGGGTTTCGCTAGTAAAAATATGGCAAATAAATTATGTTCTCCAAATATGTTACAAAACTGAAACAAAAAATATCAGAAAAAATAAACAGTAGAATTTAATACTATTAAACAATTTTTATTTCAAATACAAACGACAAAAAAGATGGAAAAAATGCAAAAAAAAAAACATTGAATTAAAACAATAAATTTATATGCAAGACAGCACAATTTGGAATAGATGCGTTGCGTCCGATGCCAATATCGTCTTATTGAACATTGTAAATGTCCATTGCGAGAAAACCGCTTCCAATCTGTTTCTCATTTATGAAAATGCCAGTTTTATGCAAGTCACACGTTTTCTCTTTTTATTTGACATCATTGCACATTTTCATTCAACCTTTTATAAAAATGTTTTTTTTATTTGGGTTTTAAACAGGAGGAACATTATATTCCATTTCAATATACTTGGCAATAAACTATTCTCCTGTTAGAGGAATATGAAAGAAACATTGTATTGATTACAAACACAAAATTGCGATAAAACACACAATAAAGTATGACAACCTATTCAAACACAACCGTCAAAAGAGATGATCCAAAACAAACCCAGGCTCCGGCGAAAAAATGTTGTATTCCAGATTTTAGAGGATATTTTTATATATTATTCTAAACTATCACTAAATCTAACGGGTGGCTAACACTGTTTTTTGCTCAGGTTTGCAGGCGTTCATATTAAAATCTTCGGGTCTAATATGAAAGTGTCCATCCGAAACAACGAAAAACGTAGTCCTGTCAAAAAAGACATAGACTAAGTAGTCGTAGGCACCACTGCTTACTATAGAAATATTGAAAAGCGGCGATTTAGAATAACTATTCTATTGAGAGCTATCTAACTAGATAGCTCTCAAAACCATTTTTAAAGTAACACATTACCTATATTAATATGACTAAAGAAGAAATATCTTGACATAATGTGTAATTAAAATTAAAATGAGTTTCAGAAAGTCTTTATATGTGCAATCACATCGGAAAATAAATATTGTAATGAAATATACTCAGAAGATTGTAGTGCCATTTTACGAGCTCATGTCCAAAGCAAATGATCCTCCATTTTTGCGAAACTGTCATGTGACTGCGTGAAATACCAACTTTTATTTCCAGAAAATCGAGTTGCGCTCGAGGCCGGCGGATGAGTGCACGTGTTATCTGTTCACGGTGCCGCTAGCAACAACTGCATACGATCTTTTTATATTTACGTATTTTGCCTAGCAACGCGCAGTGCGTGCGTCGCACGCGCCGTAGGCATCTTCGCTTGTTATCATGAATCAGCGAAACAGTTTTGAGATGCTATTAAGTGACTGTAGTCAGACTGACATGGAATTAGAAAGGCCCGTACTTGTTCACACGGAGACTGAAGATTACGAATGGGACAACATAGGAACTGACTTGCAACCGGCACAAGTATCAGATATGCAGAAGGAGCGTGTAGTCGAGAAAAGGGCGAGAGTTTCTAGTGAAGAAAAAGATGATGATGAATTTATTGTGATGTCAAGCCATAAATCAAAGCGTGTAGCGAGAAGTAACTCTGACCCTAATTCAGCGGATATTAACAACAAAGACCCAAATATAAAATATGAAGTATGCATCACCAGCAAGGAAGTTTTACCTAAACAATTTGGCATGGCCAGACATTTGCGGGCAGCGAAAATTAGTGGCATACTAAACATAAAATATAAAAGTCAGTACAGAGCATTGATTTTGTTTGATAATAAAGATAACTCGAAAAAATTTATTTCGTCAACATATATATCGGAGCTTGGTTTTAGATGCCAACCGTCGCAAGATGTCACTTTGTCATTTGGAATAATAAAAAATATTGATGTAGATACTAAGGAAGAGGAAATTATAGAAGCCTTATCATGTGAACACGAGATAATTAATGTGAAAAGGCTAAACCGACTATCGGAAGGAAAATGGGTGGCCAGTGAGACAGTAAGGCTTTGCTTTAAAGGTGCCACCTTGCCCTCGTATGTACTTATTTACGGGTGTAGGCTTAAGGTGGAGGCCTATAGGTTCCCTGTCACCCAATGTTCCGGTTGTTGGCGCTTCGGACACATTCTGCGTTTTTGCCCGATTAAAAAAGTTATATGTCCAAAGTGTGGCGCGTCCCATGAAAACTGTGAAATAACAACGTATAAATGTACCAACTGTACGGGAAATCACATGGCTCTCAGTAAGATTTGTCCTGCATACATTAAAGAAAGGGAAATAAGAAATATTATGTATTTAGATAATTGTACCTATCGTGTCGCGCTACAAAAGTTTTTGGATTTCAATAAACAAGACAGAAATGAGCCAAACTTGAACAAGACGTTCAATGAAACAATGATTCCAGGAGATTTGAGCAGTGTCCCCGTGAAAGATATGAGAACCCCATACAGAGATGCGCTTTTATCAAAACCTAGTATGAATGAAGTAATAAACTCAGATAACTGTGACGAAGAGTCTGAAGCAATCATAGCTCATAGTTCGCACACAAAACAGAAGAATAAGAAAAATAAGAATAAGAAACCAAGGAATGACGTGGAAACTGAAGCCGAAGGAACACAAGAAAACGAAACCTCAAACAAACAGGAGAAGACAGGAAAATTTGATAAATTTAAGAGATTCGTGAACAGATCGCAAGAAATAATATCCTCAGACTCGTCTTTTGAACAAAAAATTATGTCATTTATAGCTTTAGTGATCGGTGAGTTTAAACCTCTTTTTAAGAATTTATTTTTTGATGGGGAATGGGTCAAGTCAATTTTTTATCACATATTTAATGGATAATAACAGTAATAAAATTAACGCATTAAATATAATACAGTGGAATTCACAAAGTATGAGACCAAAATTAGCTGAACTAGATTGTATTTTATACCAATTTAAAATTCACTTAGCAATAATTAGCGAAACATGGCTTGAGCCAGAGTCAAACCTAAATATTAGCAGTTACTATGTACATCGTCGAGACCGAGTGGATTCATATGGAGGGGTGGCAATTATTGTACATAAGTCTGTTAAGACCGAGTTGTATCCAATCCACATGGTTAACACAGGTATCGAAATATTACATATTAAGATCCTAAATTGTAATTCGCTAGAAAATGTTTTTTCTGTTTATTGCCCCTCATCAGTGCAAACGATTCAATCTGATTGGGATAGCATTTTTAGCATATCTTCTTGTAAAACTATAATTTCTGGGGATTTTAATGGTCACCATAGTAATTGGTCGTACAAAAACGATTCTAGAGGTATCCAGTTATGGGAATCGGCATTGGAATTTGGGTACACTTCATTAAATGATGGGAGTCCTACAAGAATTAAAATGGTTAACGGAGTTTTACAAAAATCTTCACCTGATGTTACATTCTCTTCTTCAGATATAGCGCTTAATCTCAATTGGAATGTATCCAATGAAAATCTAGGAAGTGATCACCTGATCATTCAAATTAAATTAAATTTCAGTCAATCACCTCAATTTAGAAAAAAACTAAACATGAAATTAGCTAACTGGAATATATATAATGAATGTTTACAAACCGTTTTTACAAGGAAAAATATACTTAGTAATGATATTCAAAAACGATACGATTATTTTATTAATGAAATTGATACAGCGGCAGATAAGAGCATTCCGTATTTAAAATTTAGCTGTAATCCAAATTCAAAATTTAAGCCTAAACATTTCTGGAATCCCAATTTGTCTGAAGCAGTAGCTAAACGAAGATTAGCTCTGAGTACCTTTAGAAGGAATCCCACACCCCAAAATTTACATATACTAGAAAAGTGTATCTCTGAAGCTCGGCGTCTAATTAGCTCTGCTAAAATAAAAAGCTGGCAGAAATTTTGTGACAATATTGACGAGCATACAACAGTAACTGATATGTGGAATCGTATGCGTTGGATGAGAGGCAGTATTGGTAACAGATCTGCTATTAGTAGGGAAAGGAAAGAAGAGCTACTGATCGAACTTGCCCCTGATTCTGTTCTTCCACACAAACCCACATTCTATTCGTCTAATAGTCAACTTGAGGACAAATTTTCGATGCAAGAATTAAATAGCTGTATAAAAAAACAAGATACGGCACCGGGTACTGATAACGTCACCTATTCTATGATATTTAATCTGCCCACAGTAGCGAAACAGTTTCTTCTAGATTTATTTAATGATATTTATGTAATTGGCTACGTGCCTTTTCAGTGGTGTGACATAGAAATTCTTCCTATACCAAAACCTAGCAGTGACCCTAACTTAATACCCAAGCTAAGACCTATCTCATTAATATCATGTATCTGCAAACTATTTCATAATTTGTTAACCAAAAGGTTAGAATGGTATGTAGAAAATAATAAAATATTATCTCACAAAACCTCTGGATTTAGAAAAGGTCAGTCATGTTTAGACTCCTTGACTCAATTAGTTACTCAAATTCAAATAGGGTTCTCGCGTAATATACCTACTTTAGCATGTTTCCTTGATATAAACAACGCTTATAACAAAGTGTTAATTGAAACCGTGGTTATGACTTTGGATGAAATCGGATCTGGACCTCAAATTTGTAACTATCTATGGGCATTCTTAAGTAGAAGAAGACTCTTTATTAGAGACAATGTAAGTGACAATCAATCCCTGTCTAGGTTGACAATTAGAGGCTTGGCGCAAGGAGACCCGTTGTCACCATTATTGTTTAATATAGTAACACACAAAATTTGTCAAAAAATTAATTCAGTCACCATTCTGCAATATGCCGACGACTTTGCATTGTATGTTACAAATAAGGATTTAACCCGCAGTACTCAAATCGTCCAAGATGCCTTGAACTCTATGATCCTCCTTCTAAACAATATGGGTTTAGAGCTATCTTGTGATAAGTCCAAAATCTGCTTATTTACCAGAGGTTTTAGAAAACAAACTGTAAATTTAGTCATAAATGATCGTCGTTTAGAATTGGTAGATAACATCAAATACTTGGGCATGTGGCTGGATAGATCCTTGCGTTGGAGTAAACACATTAATGAAATCTCCCAAAAGACTCAAAAATTCATCAACATCTTTAAAATATTAGCGGGGTCGTCTTGGGGTATACACCCGAAACATTTGCGTAGATTGTTTATAGCTATCATTAGGAGTAGGTTTGACTATGGTTGTTTTTTATATGATAATACTGCTAACTGTCATTCTTACAAGCTGGATAAAATACAGAATCAGGCGCTTCGTGTGATTGGCGGTTTCATTCGAACAACTCCAATTCATTGTATGGAGTGTGAGCTCGGTCTTCCCCCTCTATTTGCTAGACGAAAATACTTGGCTTTCAAGTATTGCTTAAAGGTACAATCGTACTCAGATCATCCGATACTGCTTCTATTACAAGAACTGATATCTCTGTGTTCTGACAGATACTGGGAACCAAAAAAGAAACCTCTTCTAGCCTTAGCATATAGAAATACTAAAGAAGAAAGTGTATTTAACAGCAATCCATTACAAATGTTTACTCTTTCTACTTGGGTCACAAATATAATTGATATCAAGAAAGTTATTGTAACGGAACTAGATTCAGTAAAAACATCAAAAAAAAACTGTGAAATGAATAATTTAAGATGTAATGTTTTGCAAGAAATCAAAAATAAATATCATAGTTTTCGTAATATTTTCACAGACGGATCAAAAAGTAACAATTCTTCTGGAGCTGCGTTTTATGATCAGTTTACCAAACTAAATGGTTGTTATAAAATTAATTCAACATTATCTATTATGACTATGGAACTCTTTGCAATCTCCGAGGCATTAAAATATATTAAAAACTCAAACCTAGCCAAGGTGGTAATCTTCTCAGACAGCAAAAGTGGTTTACAGCATTTGGTTCGATGTGCTCTTGGTAAAGGAGGCATTTCGATAGCATACGATATACTTAAGCAAATCGCTGAACTTAGAAATACCGAGATCAAATTGCAGTGGATTCCAAGTCACATAGGAATCCGGGGTAATGAGGAGGTTGATCGGTTAGCCAAAGTAGCAGCGTCACAGGGTACGTATATTGACATATCGCCTAGTTATACTGAACACCTAATCAAATACAAACTGGAGTGCTTTTCAGTTTGGAAGACGTACTATGATCAAAGATCAAGGGAAAAAGGCATATGGTACCGGACACTACAGTGTGAACCTCCTCATATACCCTGGTTCATCAATTGTGACCTGAGTAGAAAACACATAGTTATTGCTCATAGACTTCGTACCGGACACATCCCACGAAACAAATTTGGTTATCTCATGAAAAGAGTAAACTCACCCAATTGTGATACTTGTGGGGTAGTAGATGACGTTTACCATTTACTCGTGGAATGTACCAGGTACGAGGAACAAAGAGAGATACTATTTAATAATTTAAATATTAACTTATTGGACATAGGAGTATTACAATCCATATTATCGGATCCTTTGTCATCTAAAGCTATATTGATATATAAGTTTGTCGATATTTATTTATGAAGAATTTGTCTGAAGGTCACGATGGGGTTGGCATGGTCGCATGTGCGTACCAAAACTCCTAATTAAATACAGAATAAAAAATAAAAAAAAATAAAATAAAAAATTTCCAGAAAGTATTTGTCACGGAGTATCTGAACTCGACTCTTATATTTTACGGACGAAAAACGTACCTTACTATACACGTATGTGTTTTATTCAGGTCTTTTATTAACAATTTCGATATACTGCATTGAAATATTCGAGTAAATATAGATTTATGATTCGTTACTTTTACACCCTTTTCACGTGTCGCATCGTTTGGATATTTAATTTACAATTTTTATACATTTATTATTGAAAACATAAGAAAGAATTGCTCGACTCGACACCTGCTCGACGGCGAGCGAGAATGACTATCCCACTAATAAAAGACAAAGTTTGTGTGTATGTTTGTTACTTATTCACGCTCAGGCCAATTCTTAATATATTTGGTATGTAGGTAGCTAATACATTGCATTAATACAATAGGTTCTAATCAACCGACTTCAAAAAAAGGAGGAGGTTCTCAATTCGACCCGTATGTTTTTTTTTTTTTTTTTTCTATGTTTGTTACGCGATAACTCCGCCAATTATGAACCGATTTGAACAAATCTTTTTTCGGCTTATAGGTAATACCTCAAGGGTGGTCCCATGAAGTCGGTTTTTTTTTTTTTTTTAAAGTTAATTATTATCCCGAAAAGTACGGCATTCCCGTAGGATTTGGTGAAAAGTCTGATAGTCAATGGTGCGTAAAAAAAGTAGGTGGCGCTACTGTGCATAAAATTAAAACGAGGGTAACACCGCGGGCAGCACCTAGTTAAATACAATGGAATTTCTGAAGTTACATAAAGTGAGGTCTACGCACTCTTGTTTTCTTCTTTAGTTTGACAGTGACAGCCATGATATAATGTGTCAATAACTTTAAAAATGGTGTGGCAAACCGAACTCTTTTTAAAAATCTCTTTGTAAATAGTTATTATGTTTCCTTTTTCTTTATGGTTTTTATATTCTATTTTACCAAACACTATAGACGAGTAGTACGCACAGCTCTTGACGTTTCTCATACAATGACTTGGCAACCTCCGTTCACCTCATGCCACTAGGGGCGCTATAACATTTTGCATACAAAACGCACAGTTCACCTCATGCCGCTAGGGGGCTTCACTTCACTTTTTCACCTTCTCGCCATCGATTCATATTTTTCTTTAATCTAAGTTTTCTTCATCCCTTCCTCTTTTTCTAATCTTTACATCCTTAATAAATGGGATAGAACAATTTACCGTTAGTATACTAAACCAGGTGTTTAGATAAATGAATACAGATGTTCCATTTGACGAAGAGTTCGGCTATGAATATTGTAACGTTCACACTAAAACATTGTGCATGTGAACACCTTACAGCATTCATTCATAGACAGGTCTGGTGGTCGAGTGGCTAGCAATGTTCACTTTATCCCAAGGGCCGCGGGTTCGAATCCTGCGCAAGGCAAACATTTGTATGCATGAACATGTCTGTTTGTCTTAATCTGGATGTTTTCTATTTATAATAAGTATTTATTTACAAAAAAAAGTATTTAAGTCGGTATATTTATCAGCAATCTAGTACCCATAGTACAAGTTTAGTTGCTTAGTTTCGGACTAGATGGCGTTGTGTGATTCGTCCAAGAATTTTCATTGCCGAACGCTCTTCGTGAAATAGAACATCTGTACCAATTCGCAAAACTTTCTGAACGCGTCACAGCAAACGTGTCGGGTGCTTGTCGGGCGGGCGGGCCGCCTAAGTTTACAATAGGCCCGCACGTAGAACTATTAAAGATCCAATACTATCTTTTAATGAACCGACTTCAAACTTACTAACCGCATTAAACCGTCATATGTTTTGAATAGGACTTTAAGATAAAATTTATTATCATAAAATGATATCATTAGTAGAACCTTTATAAATCGAATTTATTTGTTTTAGGGTTGTTACATAGGTTAAGTACATAAAAATATCGCTTCGATATATGTATGCAAGTATTACATTACAAATTACATAACATTTTGCATATTGGATGTCACACAAAGAAAACAGAATACTTTTTTACCTACTATGAAATGAGCAATGAAATGTTTGTAGCATTTTGCATCTGAACAGGCCGACCCGTACCAAGGTCTCAAAAGGCGTACACTTCCCAACTTATCATAGGAATGTAAACTTATTTGGTTAAATTGTAAACATAAATATAATGTTATAAAGAGGATAGATTTATATTTTTGTTTGTAACGACTAAACTCAAAAAGTACTTGCGATTTCAAAAATTATTTCAGCGTTGTGAAGGTACATTAGCCCCGGGTAACATAGGCTATAGGTATACATATTATTTTTTTTTGATCCTTATTAAAACATAGAAGTAGGCATAGCAAATTTTTTGAAACTACATATCTTTAAAGAAAACATAACTTTTATGTTTAAATTGTCCTTTTTTTAAAGGACATTTGTGGCCAGGATCGCTGCGATCTTGTGCTAAAATTATAGTTTTTTATACCACTAAGGTAGCAAACAAGTATACCTGATGGTAAGCATCACCGTAGCCTATGGACGCCTGCAATACCGGGGGTATCACTCACGCGTTGCCAACCCTCCCAACCCCCTTAGTAGAGCTCTGGAGACCTTACTTGCACCGTAGCAACACAACATGGCGGAGGCCAATGCTATTTGGCTACGATCTTCTGTAAGGTGGAGGTCCTTCCCCAGACGGACTGCTCCGATTTGAGCGGTATAGTGACCACATTTCTTTATCAAAGTAACATTTTGATCTCAATTTCTGTACTGATTGCGACAACAAAGCACGCTAAGTCACAATCGTTGTTAGAGTTTATCTGCCTGATAACTGAGTGGACACTGCTCATTTAGAAACACTTGATAACGAATTAAATATTATAAATACTAATACAAAACTAAACGAGATTATAATTTACTGCGTTGAAGTTCCTTCTCTGTTTAAAAACTCTTTTATACTCTACTCTAAAGATTTTAGAAGAAAAATAATAGTTTGTTAGTTTTGTGTAACTAAATCTCGATCATTTACTAATAATGAATTACGTGAAGCTGCCTTTTTTTAATTACAAACAACTTAATTAGAAACGATGGTAAAGAACATAAGCCAAATTGTTTGTATTCATAAGCCGATTTTCTCAATAATATTACAATTTAAATATTTTTAAAAGAAAAGTAAAAACTTTTCTTGTCAGACTAAGTTCTGTCCAGCTAGTAACTAACAAAATTATATAATTTTTAGTAGTATTATGTAAACTCTGTTTTTCTTAACTTGACCAATGTAGTAAACAATCTTAGCACGTCTTTTTAACGAAAATAGGCAATTAAAATAATCATTCACATCACACCCAAATAATAATAATATAGTTAGAAATGGCATTTATCACAACACTTATTATTCGGGCGATTTATCGATTTTACACATGGATAATTGAATAAAAAGACACGCTAAGATTGTTTACTACATTGGTCAAGTTAAGAAAAACAGGTTATAAGTGATAAAATTGTAAATAAATGATTTTTTTTTCTTGATTTTAAACACGTTGTTATTATTGCCTACAAATGTATTCGGTCTTCACTTATTAAATTGGAAATGTTTATCGTCGAGTCCGATTTTTTAATAATGTTTTTTAGGTTTATGATCAATGAATGAATAAAAAAACGGTTCTAAATCTTTACAAAACAATTGCAATGCAAAACAAGTTGCACGTAACTAGTACATATGTGAGCCTACGACAACCACTTCGATCTTACGTACATATCGCGATCTCTACTGCTTAAAACCAAAATTGTTCCATTAACTGATTATCCTAAACTCCAAGAATCTGTTCCACTTTACTGGGCAATAAAAGCTATTAATCGTAAATTTATATAAATAATAAATAATAATCAATATATAGGGACAATTCATACAGATTGAGCTAGCCCCAAAGTAAGTTCGAAACTTGTGTTATGGGATACTAACTCAACGATATTATATTTTATAACAAATACATATATAGATAAACATCCAAGACCCGAGGCCAATCAGAAAAAGTTCGTTTTTCATCATGACCCGACCGAGGATCGAACCCGGGACCTCCTGGGTGGCGGTCTGGCGTGGTAACAATTACGCCACGGAGGTCGTCAAAATAAAATAAGTACGAATCAATCACAATTCACGTTGTTGCATACAATATTATGTTATCATAATAATGACCAACTAGTTCAACTTTCATTGAGTTTCTCTGGAAACCTACTGACATGACATGTAATAGTCTTTACATATAAAATGACGTCGCTTTCCGTTGTCTGTCTGTCTGTCCCTATGCTTAAATGTTTAAAACTACGCAACAGATTTTGTTTGTGTGTTTTGTTTTTTTATAGAAAGAGTGATTCAATAAGAAGGTTTTTTATGTATAATAGATGAAAGAATTTTCCGAAATTCCCACGGGAAAGCGGAATACACGCATACGAAGTTGCGATAGTGAAATATATAAAATACTTTCTACTATACGTAAAGTATTGAGAATTTTGTACACTGTACCGAAATCTAAGTAATCCTATTGATCTCTTACGTTTTTACATTCCCATATTTTCGTTTGGATTTCAGTGAATACCACTATGAAAATGGGAAGCTTTACTTCGGCGTGTATATGAGCAACATTTCACATATTCTTATGACTAGCATACACTATTTCAATATGGTAGACATAGTGAACTAAATTACACTACACCATTAACAACATCTTTACATGGTATAAAATTAAGTCGCTTCCCATATGCTTTTAGATCTTTAAAGAATTTTCAGAAATTCCCACACGACACACGCAAGCGAAGTTGCGGGGGTTTCACTAATCATACTATAATTTAGAAAATTAGTAGCTTTATCCCAAAAATCGCGGGTTCGAATCCTATCTAACTTGATTCTATAAATGCTTCTTATAAAATTGCCAGGACTTTTGCCTAAGCGTTATTGATAGTGCGAGAAAGCATCCTAAAAAGTAATTTATCAAAAATAACATTATAAGTTTGTTGTATTTTTACAGTACAATAATTCTAAGAAAGTAGGACATGTTTAAAAAACATAGTTGCGTCAACGGTCTAGAAAAAAAATTAATGTAACTTTTTTTGATTGGATATTTGGCGCTGCTAGATGACCAATTCAATACACTACTACACAGGCAATTGCAAGCGTGGAAGGTTCACGCCACACCCATGGCTATACCGCTTAAAATTTAGTGTCATAAACACATAGTTTGGTCAGGCGTCACTGGGAGATAAAATTCGACATCAGCGTTAATACCGTAAAAAATTACATAGATATTATAAAAAATAGACTTACCAGTATACTGTTTCCATACAGCGAGTCGTATGATTCCGCCTTCGAGCACACATTTCTCAGCTTACACGGCTTTTTCAACGGCGGTGGAGGCTGGCCGTGCTTGGATGGAGACGGTTGCTGGTTCCCAACCACATGATTCACACTAGCCTTATTCTCCTTCTCTTTCTCTTTTAACTTGCTATTATGAGACAGGTTGTTTTTAGTAAAGTTCCCGATTTGCTCAAACATATTAGTTAGGTGTTGAGACATCATTTTTACGATAGATCACTGTTTACTTATCAGCCGAATCCGAACAATCGGTGCATGTCTGTTCGTTATCACAATTTATATTTAATCATTTAATATAGCTAAACATTTTTTATCTTTACACAAAACTTTTAAAAAGAATTGACTCTTGTTTTATTTTTAACATTTTGAGACACAGAGAACAAGATAGGGAAAAAGGCAAAAAACCCCGAAAAACCAAATTTCATATTTTTTAAATTAAACCACGATTATGAAACATCATAATAAAACTTAAAATATACTTTAAGCAATTGTCAATAGGCGGTCGCCATTAAACAGTTTGACAAACTTCATCAAATAACTTTGAGTTCTAAACAGACTCGCAATAATAGTGTTGACGTCATACTCGAACTGTTATTATAATTCATTCCTGTACCGACACCTTGTCTACAAAGGGTAAATTTTATTATCCATCGCGGAATTGCAATCATTTCATCGTGAGGTCTGATTTACAAAGAGTTCAATGTAGCACGAAACTCGACGATAACGCGCGTACATGTGTACATTGTCTAAAGTATAGTAAGTCACTTTGTATTTTGTACACATTCAATATCAATAGTAATCAGAACAGGTTATTTCATTTTGTTATATAGGTATACCTATTTCATTGAAAACTTTATTCATTTCATTCAGACGTTTTATCAAACTTTTCATGTGACATTAAAGGGCCATAGTTAAAATTTTGACAATAGATTGCTTCAGTATTATTCATGAAGTTAGCAACAGAAATTGATTAATATTATAATATGTCTTTATTGAAAAGAAGACTATGTACTTTTGGAGTACATAATTTATAAATTAAAAAACACAAATGTAAAGATAGGAATTCCTAACTCACTCAAATTATTTATTATAACCAGCTTCTAAATCGAGTGCGTGCTCATTTTTTCAGTGCTCTTAACTAAAGTATTTAATATTTATCTTTTAATTTAATTTACAATACATCCTTACTAATATTATAAGTGAGAAAGTGAGTTTGTTTGTTTGTTATTCCTTCACTGCTTTATTAAGCAGCCGATCATTATGAAAATTTGCATACATATTGTTAGGGGTACAGAGCCCAACACAGGCTACTTATTATCCCGTGAAAGTATCTCGTTCCAATGGGAAAATATTTTTGCTACTATAGAGGGCCAACAGATGGCGCCACAAGTCGCGCTAAGGGTTGTTTTGTTGTCAAACTATATCTGTCATAAAATTAACGCGAGCGAAGCCGCGGGCAAAAAAAAGTTAACTATAAAAATAGTTTGGAGGAATAAAATTCACCGGTAGACAAATATTTTTTTTAAAATAATTGTTAAGTTTTAAAGTATTTATATTTTGTAACATTCAAATAGACAATATTTTATCTATTTGTAGATTTTAGATATGTAAATTAGATACATACCTACTTATGTAACGTACATAACATGTCTGTCTACAGACACAGATATATCTATAAACATATAACATCAAACAAATGAAACGTCGATATCACACCCCGTGACAGTTTGACAAAACAACTTTCACTTTCGCTTTGAATAAAGTTAAAAAGTATTTTCCGCAGTCCTTAATAAAATGAGAATCAATATGAAGCCTTTCATTGTCCTTATTCGAGCTATTCGATTTAATATCCCACACATTTTAGATACAGTTTTACAAAAGAGTTGATGTGACATGCAGAGGTGTATAACAAAAGAATGATCGACCGACTTCCGATATGAATTTGATATTTTGACAGTTTTAAACAAAGCCTGGTGGAATGTGGTGGAAGGTGGAATGGAAACAACAGTACAGACAAGAGGTTTTATACCAATTACGCTTGGCCATCGAACGCCCTAGGTAGCAGTAACATACTGCAGTTGAGTTTAAAGTTAGTGTAGAAGGGAACGCGCTCCTGTGACCTTTGTTTCAAACTGGTTTTAAAACCGCGAAGGACTTAGTGTCTAGTGCACTTACACACTGCCGTATGTCATATAAAAAAGAATGGTGTGTACAATCTTTAAGTTTCAATAATAACATTCGGAAAATGTCCCTTACATCACATACTAAAATTAAAGTAATATTATTTTACAAAACACTTGAATGTCTATTGTTGTACAGTCAGTCTCTATAAGACAATGCCCTCAGCAGACAGGTGCCGGTACAGTCAGATGAAGTCAGATCCGGCGGCAAACTCTCTCCTACTAAGTGAATACACTTTATAACAATATACTGTCTTCAAGCTTTTTACATTGTATAGAAATACGACAATTTATAAACAAAATGTTTACATATTTTTGGTTATTTTACCATAAGTATGTTTTTAACATACTACTTTGTAAAATATGAAATACTACGAAATGTTCCCTGTATGTTTATGTGTGTTTAAGTCCAATTGTTACAAGATTTTCTAATCGACAAACAAAACTAAAAACAAAATGAAATGTCACTTCCAGTTTGATTTTTAACAAATTCGCAACGTCCTTATTAATTTTGTTAATTGTTTTGCATTGTTTGTGTCGTTGTTATTTTGTATAATTTCTCATTACAAGTACTCACTTGTAATTCTTTTGTGGGAAATAAATGTCTTAAACCAGACAAATAGAATAAACGGGGTTCGATAACTTGCCAAAAAATTGACATGATCACGTCGAAATTCCGTGATAGGGTCATACTTTTCCTGTCCACTCAAGAAACGTCCAAAAAGTTTCATTGTCATGCTGCTCGTAAATATATTATAATCTTGACAAACGTATATTTTTTTATGTTATACGGCAAGTAAACAGGCAAGCGGGCCACCTGATGGAAAGTGGTCACCGCCGCCCATGGACATCAGTAATAACCAGGGGCGCTACCAATGCGTTGCCCACCTATTACGAGACCTCTAATGTACCTCTTAAATAGTTCTATATCATAGTCCGAAGGAAACACAGAGTATGGATTTAATTATCAGTTAAAATGTAAAACAAATTCACGTTTTCATTGATAAATATTTGTTTATTTATTTTACGTTGGAATTCTCTCTTACAACGTGGCTAATTTATCAATCTCATCTTACGTACGCCCCATTTATCGTCGTCTCTCATAAATCATTCGGAATTTTAAAATGTAAGCTCAATGAAAGCAGTTTCTACAATACTAAATACTTTAGTTTAATTTAAATAAACATGAAATCGACCTATTACATGGCCTTTCGAATCGTCACTTGAAACAGAATATTTTCTTAAACAATGTACAGTCAGAGCAATAAATATCTTGTCACTTTAGTATTTTACTAAGCTAAGTACTTATTCAATAAAAGATTTACAAAAGTATGTGTCCTACTTGAGTAGGATAACTACATATTACCTGGAAAAAAGAAATGGTGTATTTTATACAAAACCCTATTATTTAATTCTGTATCACTATTATTATATCAGGATATCGATAACTAAGTCTATTGACAATCTTGCTCAAATGAGACATCGAATTATAAATGACAAACTTACAAGTCGAATGAATGAATGAAATGGCATGAAAATAAAAAGACCAAACAAAAAATCGAATGAGTAAATGAGTTATCAAAAATGAAAAGCTTAAAAATATGTTTATTAAACTAATATTTTAAGACAAACAGCATCTCAAAAGTCAGTTGAAGGAACCCCATGATCGGCTTAAGCGGCCGAATTTCCGGCGGTAACCCGAGAAGCCTTAGAAGGAAATTCTTGGCGCAAAAAAAATATAATGAGCAATATTTTTAAAAGGAAGTATTTTGGAAAACAAAGCGGCTACAAGAACAGGGCCTTCAGATTTTTGGACAAAGGGTGAAGAATGCGGACAAAGTTGTCGCGTTATCGCCGCCAACTTTCACGAAATGACACTTATCTGCCCTTTGCCATAGATTGGAATTTGGTATTTTAGACTTGTGTTCGATCTTGAAAAGTTTTTTTAGTAATCGAGAAGAAAAGTTGTCGATATTGTCATTATGATTTATGTAGGTACATATTATAATCGCGAACCACCATCACAAACGATGAATGGATGCAGGTGGGTAAATATAGAGACTCTTTAGATCGACCAGTGGCTTGTAGAATATTTTTTTACTTTTATTAAGTACTTACTTTAAAATAATATTGTGGCAACATATAAAAGTAATTTAAAATTTCCTATTAAAAACAACGTGAACAGCGTTGAATATTTTAAAATTTATTTTAAACTAGCTTTTCGCGTTAATTTTATGACATAGATCTCGTTTGACACCAAAACAACCTATAGCGCGACTTGTGGCGCCATCTGTTGGCCTATACAGCGCCCTCTATAGTAGAAAAAATATTTTCCCATTAGAATGACATACTTTCACGGGATAACAAGTAGCCTATGTTGGGCTCTGTACCCCTAACAATATGTATGCCAATTGTCATAATGATCGGCTGCTTAGTCAAGCCGTGAAGGAATAACAAACAAACAAACAAACTCACTTTCTCATTTATAATATTAGTTAGGATTTGGATTAAGATAACAGTTAAATATATAAATTAAAATTTAATTTAAAGTGTTTTGATTTTTGTGAAAACGTTATAATTAATTTCGAATGGTGCCCTTTATGGGTAATGCTGCAATGTTGATAAGGCTTATCAGTACATTGCATGTGTTGCTGAGTTGGGGACTTTTATACTTGGCCGTGTAATGTACGATACGAGACACATATGTGCGAAGCAATTTTGCGGTAGACAGACTGACAAGCTGTCAGTACTCCAGTAACAAACTAAATTTTAGCCAATATCTAGTGAATTGCATTTTTAAATTGAAATCCAAACGTGGTTGAGATTTTTGAGATGTTACGTCCATTTGTACTTTAATTTAGCAAATAATATTTAAATAAAAACAAACCTAATACTTACTATTCTAGACTAGACTAATAATAATAAATAAATAGGGACAAATCACACAGATTGAGCTAGCCGAAACTAGTTCAAAACTTATGTTATGGGATACTAACTCAACGATACTATATTTTATAACAAATACATATGCATAAATACTTAGACATCAAAGACCCGAGGCCAATCAGAATAAGTTCGTTTTTTATCATGACCCGACCTGGATTCGAACCCGGTACCTCCTGTGTGGGTAATCATTACACCACGGAGGTCGTCATCTAAGTAAACTAAATGATCTATAGTTATTAGTAATTAACATTATTTTGATAATATTAAGAGGTTGGAAATTACTGTTTTTGCGCATGGACAGCGTACATGCTCTTAAAGAAGGCACGGCCTTAATTTTTTACTTTACACTTTACAGCATTAATTTCCACAAAAAAAATGGGTATACTTTACAAACTTTATTTGTGGAAATAATGTAATGTACTAATGCGTTTTAAATAAGTACGTTTTCGTTTCCTACTTACAACTTGTTAGTGAAAGTTACTATATAATCTCTGTAGGCACTCAAGGGCGGGAAGTTTCCTGTGTTTGTATGTAAACTTTATGTGATATCAACGCGAACGGTTACCGCAAACATTCTAACGCTTACTAATGACCTAGTGTAATATTTTGAATACACATGACATTTCGTTAGGAGTTATGTGATGATTTTTATTTGACTAAGTTGAACACTTTATCTATCTTACATGCAGACGTAATATTATGTAGATGTACATAATCCTACTAATATTATAAAGGCGTTTATGTATAATATATGTTCGTTACCTCTTCACGTTCAAACGGCTGGTTCAATTTTTATGATAATTGGTATGTAAGCAGCTGATACCTTGGATTAAACGCACGCAAACGAAGTTGCGCGGGTATACTAGTGGTTAATATATTTGCTTGTGGAAGCGGCGGGATCTGTCAGACTCTCCTTTCCTATTAAAACCCCGACTTTGAAAGAGTTCAGCCCCCTTACTCATGAAGATAATTCCGCACGATCGCCATTGGATTGTTAATTTTAGGTCTTTACAGCGAAACTAGCGCTAACTAAATACTACACTAAATGAAATCGGATTGTACGCTAACCAAATAGTTAGTAAAGTATAAAATTTCAATGGTACGAATTAGGATTTGCTGTTAATTTTGCATTTGAAATTAAACAGAATTGAAATTAAAATCGCGATTGCTATGCAGAGTAACCTAGCAGGCCTGCTCAATATGAATCAGTTTTCCGTATATATGATTCAGTTTTCTAAATATTACGTGAAGGGATTTAAGCGAATCGTCATTATAATATAACGATTGACCTATCGTTTCATCATCGTATCATATCAACAATCATCCCCATTGCAAGGATACGGATCTCCTTTCAATCGAACGAGAAAACTATCGTTTAAAAATATAAAAAATAATGCTTAATCTCTATTCGACGACCGTTCTAGGATGTATAATAATATAACATAATAATTCGAGATTAATATTATATTATGTATTGTAGACTAGACAATGATAAATACATTTAAGTATCTGTATGTAAGGAGATTAGCTTATTCCTGAGAGGGTCGCGTTGAAATCCAACCGTTTTAATATTTTAACGAGTGTTGATAAGTGAAGTGCTATCGCATGTCTCGTGTTCCAATTCATGAATGGAAACCTATTTATAATGTAACAACAGATATTTTAATGTTAATCACCCAGTTCCAGAAACGCCTTTAATCTTAATTCCATATTAAGTCTCAATTACTATGATCTTCGCGTCTGTATGGACCTAGCCCCTAATTATTATTGTAATTTTTTTCAAAATCATATTATGATTTATTATTGTTTCTAATTAAGTTTTTGTAAAATTTTGCGCCACCTACCTGTTATTTTTCAATTTTATTTCTCTACCCTAAGGTCGTCTGGAAGAGATTGCTTTAGCGATAAGACCGCCTGTTGTACTTTACCTACATGTTTGTACTTTTAATTTGTTGTTTTTTTTTTTTTGGTGCAATAAAGAATATTGTATTGTATTGTATTGTATCTTCTTGTATAGGTAGTGCCACATTCTACTTTCGACTTCTACATTCGCTATGTATGTTCCCAGAGTACCCACTACAAATCGCTTCATAAACGTATGTTTCTTTATATTTACAAAAGCCACGCATGTCAGCGCAATAAAAAATATTTTAGTTTTTTTTGTTTTAAGAACGCAAACATTCTTAGATTTTTTTTAAGGTAGAGCATTTATAAAATAGGCTAGCTCGAAAGTATCGCCACATCGCTCTCTCACAGCTAATATAATTGTATGGAAAAAAAAAATAAAAAAAAAATCGGCATAAAGCAGCAATGCATTTCGTTCGTTGAGTGAGAGTATCCGGAAGCCCAACTATTTTCCCTTCTCTCCCTATTCGCTTCCTTGTAGCAGGCAACGTACTGGTAATTACTGTAAGTTAATAAAGATAATTTTCTATCGCGTGACCCGCTTGTTTGCCGGCGGTATGACATAAAAACAAGATTGTTTCCACATTATTTAATTGGCCACCAGAAATAAAAGTAGACACATTTATTTTTGATGTCACGTGTAAGTATGTTATCGTGGGAAGGCGTCACGTAAGCGGTGCCTGCCCCGATGATCCGACGGTCGTTTTTTATGCCCTCGTAGGCTTTAGCGCGTACGCACGTGTCCATGAAATATGGCCGGATTTTTATTTATTTTTCACTGTGACGTCACACGAACCAAACTCTGCCCCGAGCGTGGCGTTCCGAATACTTGCTAAGTTTTTTCAAGTATCAAAGATTCTTTTACCGTTTATTTTTTTATTGTTTATGTTCATTTGAATACAAAGTAGGATTTACATACATATTAGTTTTTTTTATATAAACATGATAAACGATGTTTATCTCCATCACTGAATATTTATTTTAAATCATTTTTTACTTTACATTTGGCGACCTAGGATACTCACCGTACAACGTTGTCCTTTTTAAAGTGTACTTTTTTGTTAAAAAAAGACCATTTAAAATACTCGGCATTTTCGAAATTGTCTGTGTCGTTAAGACACGACAAAAACGCCATTAATTAAGAAGAAAAAGAAAGGACTTAATGTGGAATTAAAATTAAAATGCTTTTCAGAAACTAGCTGTTATTTTGCATGTTAAAAAAGAGCACTCGGCCGGATTTCGATAGGACGTAGGCTCGAGTCCCACCAAGGGCCGGGAAATTGTTCATTCAAAAAAAAATTTTCAAAATTAATAATGGTTGGTTGAAAGGTAACAATAATAAAATATTAAAAAAAAAACGATAACCACTGATTTAATTAACGACAACAACAATACCCAATCGACTTAAATACTACACACACAAATTCCATTTAATATTTGTATCATAGGTAATAAGAAGGTACCTAATACGGTGAGTATGTGAGCAAAATTTTAAAACTCAATACTAAATATTATGTTTATTGCACTCTCCCGCAATGCGCAACAAAAATTTAGCTTATAAAGACTAAACACTAATATTATCTTTGTATTTCAGATCTTATCTTTGGATAGTATCATTTCTTATTCCATATCTCACCGGTTTTTTGTTAGAACAATAATAATTTATTCATAAGATCCCCGAAGTAAATTCTCATCTACACGAAAACAGTTCTATGCAGTCGAACTTTAAGACTAAAATATTCATTTTAATCTTGTGTAATGGATTTGATTACTATGTACAAATTATTCGTACCATTGTAAAAACTCCTTTTAATTAAATACAAATGTGTTAAGGTTTGACGACCTCCGTGGCGTAATGGTTACCACGCTATCCAGACCGCCACCCAGGAGGTCCCGGGTTCGATCCCCGGTCGGGTCATGATGAAAAACGAACTTTTTCTGATTGGCCTCGGGTCTTGGATGTTTATCTATAAGTATATGTATTTGTTATAAAATATAATATCGTTGAGTTAGTATCCCATAACACAAGTTTCGAACTTACTTTGGGGCTAGCTCAATCTGTATGAATTGTCCCTATATATTTATTTATTTATTTGTTTTATAGCAAACAGTCAAATTCGAGACGATAGTACAGGGCCGCTCATGGCTTTTACACACAGAGCAAAGGTATTTTAGAAATTGTAATCGAAATTAGTACAATTGAGGTCGCACACCTTGTTACTACGCTATCCCGTGGGAATTTCGAAAAAATCCTAAATCCTAAAAATGACAGCTCTCTAGATCCATAAGTTTGGGCTGAGCGTTGATGCGTCAGTTAGTAAGAACGTTTCGTTTTATATAATTTATACAGTTAGTACATTTATATTGATAGAAGAATTTTCATTTTGATTTTAATAATATTTTAAGCTGAATTAAATTAAAAACATAAAATTAAAACAGATATAAAATTACCAAAATTCTTCAAAAGGTACTATTCTAATTAACATGCTTTTACTAGAATCTGCCTAATGGTCGCATTATATTACGATTAGTACAGTTAGTAACCATCTGCACTACATATTACAATGACATATAACCCTAATTTAGGATTATATTGTGTTAATGTAAGTGCATTTGTAAATAACGCCATTCTTATTAAGAAAATAGCACTTTGGTCATCCTGTAGGTAGGAATGTTTTAGATATTGAGGTTCAAACTATATCAGAGCACTAATCGAAAATAAGGTTTTTTTTATATGGATGGAAATACATATGTTAGTCTAATGGCGTATTTACAATAAATATAATATACTTTACAAAATTAAGGACAAACAGCCAGTATCGGGGCTTTAAGTCTCAATCTATGTTTATTTTCTCCTTTAGTTTGACAGTAACTAATTTAAGTTTTTTTTTATACCACAGAGGTGGCAAAACAGACTTACGGTCCGCCTGATGGTGAACGGTCACCGTAGCCTATGGACGCTTGCAACACCGGGGGTATCACTCGCGCGTTGCCGACCCTGTAAAAATCTTTTAATGCCCCTTTTGAAGAACCCCATAATATAGTCTAAAGGAAAGACCTCGGCGGGGATCTCATTCCACTGCCTTAGCGTTCGCGGGAGGAAACTCCTCTGAAACCGCGTAAAGTCTCTTAATTTAATAATATGGCTGGACACGTTTGCAGGATCAATGCCAATAGATGGACAAAATGATTAACAGAGTGGGTATCAAGAAACAGGAAAAAAAGGATAGGCAGACCATATAAAAGATGGAGAGACGTTTTCAACCACAGATGTGGTTCTCAGTGAGTATAGATGGCGCGGGAAAGAGACTTAAGGAAAGGTTTAGCAGAGGCCTACGCCGTAGAGGCGACTACTAACAACACTGCATGTATTATACCTAGATAACACATGCTTGCAAATTTTTGTGAAATAGAGTAAGTTTTTAAAGTAATTAAGTTATAGTAGAAATAAAGGCTATTTTTATTTTATTTTATTTAATAATATAATTAAGTTTAAAAATTCGTTTCAAAAATTGGCTGTAAGTAGTTTTATTATTGATATCTATGTATTTCCCAGAGGTGACCAACTCTGGCGTATTGAATGCGGTCATTTTCAGTGTAAATAGGGTCTATTATGAAATTTTGTTTTCGCAAATTCAGCAGAAATTTACAAAGCTGATTTGGGGCTAATGAACATCGAATCATGCTTGTACATTATGTTTGCCTATTCAAAGATATTGTCATTAGAGCGGTTTAGAATAGCTTTATAAATTATTAACTTGCCGTCTTTTCCCAGCCATTTAAATTGGAGACATTTTAGATAGCCTATCAGCCAGTTTTTGATACGCATTTTAAATTTAATTCCACATTAAGTCTCAAGCTAACACTTTTTTCTTCTTTAGTTTGATAATGACAGCTATAATTTGATGTGTCATTAACTTTTTAAATGCCTTTAAGAAACTGGCATGTTACTGTGGGATAATGTAACATTCTAATTGTGATTTTTTTTTTCAAACTGTACCATAAGTTTTTGTATGTATTCGTTGTTCACACAAAACCTTTTTAGTAGTTAATCTATCTATTTATATAAAATTCAAAGTCCTGACTGACTGACTTAACTACATATCAACGCACAGCCCAAACCGCTGGGTCTAGAGATTCCAAATTTGGAATGTAGGTTCCGTACGACGTCTAGGGGTGCGAAGAAAGGATATTTCAAAAACATAAGCAAACGAAGTTGCGAGGGTTTTACTAGAGACACATAAAATTTTTGTTTACACACTGTTTAAATAAATATGAATAAAAGAGCTGGCTTGAGATTTGTGGAGTTTAATTCTAGTTAAACAAGAATTCTTTCCTCTCCACAATGTTAGCGTAGAACAATTATTTTTTTATCACATAGGGTTTTATTTATCTAACCCACCATACATTACCACCCCATTGTCTGTATAACTAGGATTAAGGATGACACCAAATAACAATATGCAGTGAGACTAATTGAAATCTATCTTGGACCTCACAACAAATTTAATTTGAATGATATTAGTCCGAGGAAGGGATGACATGACTTCCAGTGACGGGATACGGTCACCTTATGGTTAAGTAATTATCGTAGCCTTTGAGATATAGTTACAAATGTAACTAGATAGATATCTATAACTACTTTCTCATATTATATTCATTGCAAAACTAAACTAAACATATTGTTATAAACAAATAAAAATATAATATTGTTAAAAACAAATTATATGTATCTATAACTATATTTCGATTTTCGAGATTTTCCCTGTATACTCATACTGATCGGATTATGATAAAAAACTAACTTTTTCTGATTGGCCTCGGGTAAGGATGTTTATCTATATATTTTGTTATAAAATATAATATCGTTGAGTTAGTATCACATGACACATGTTTCGAACTTACTTTGGGGCTAGCTCAATCTGTGTGAACACTATATATTTTTATTTATTTATATATATACTTCTTACATAATTTTTGTAAACAGTCTACTATATGCTTCACTTAGTTGCTGAATTGTTTCGTTCAAAGCGTTCATCCGTTAATTTTTAACTTTTTGTTGTTATTATTTTATTGCTTTATTTTCGATAACCGTAATTCATAATTAGTTCTTTCAAAATATGTATAAAATATTTTCATACAATACCTAAACAACTTGTGACATTTGAAGGCGTTGGATGTTGTCGGTTTTTTTATTTACATATCATAAGTATTCAAAATTGAAAATATAAAAAAAATATATATTATTATAATAAAACAATGGTATATGTACCTAATTTGATGTATAAATGTTTATCTATCGAAGGTTTATCATATACGATTAAGTTTGTTTATTTGCAATTTTTATTTTAAAACCTTCACTTTTTTCGGATTGTGTTGGTAGTTGTATTAAAATATATTTCTGGATAACAAATTGCATTAAAATATCGTGAGAAAAATTGAGCAAAAATTGAATAAAATGTGGATTACTAACAGCCTAACAGTCTATTTTTTTTATAATTTGTGTAGAAATTAAATTATGAATGAAATAATAGTTCAGTATTAAAAAATGTAAATATGTACTTACTGTTTAAAGTAGTATTAATTTTATTATATGTTTATAGCTTCTAATATTTATGAAATGTATATAAAGAATATAATATAATTATAATTTAATTTTGTAAAAATTTTTGGGACTTAATTATTTTCGTTTTGGATTAGGTAATACAATTAAATATTGAAAAAATAAAACTCAAAAAAGTTTTATCAAAATCACCTACCTGTTTCTCCGTGATTATTATAATAAATAAAATTAATTTATCAATTAATAACAAGAGACAATTTTTCTTTCGATAGAAACATAAACTTTCTTTAACTTTTACTAACTTCAAAAGTTTGTTGAACTTCGGTGAAAGTTTGTGAAAACTTCGTGTGTACTTTAAGTTTTGTCACTAGGTGTGTTCGGGGGTGACAGGGGTGTTAGCTAGGGGTATATGCAACTGCATCCCGGGTGCGTCCGAATGATGCGAAGACGCCGCGAGGACTGGTGCAAGGCCTTCAGCAGACGTCGTCGAAATCTGCCAGCAGCTCTTCAGCTGCTCTTCTGCGCCTGCGCGAGCAAACTCCGCCCACAAAAACTTTTTCATCATCCCCAAGTAACGTTTGGACGCAACTTTTGTTCCGTATCCCTTTCTAAAGACGGTATTAAAAGTTAAAATAAATTGCCTTTGCATTACTTAATTTATTGCTTCCCAACTTGTCGGAATATCGACAAGCTAAACAAGCGGATTGACTTTGTGATACGCTATCTTACTGCCCGCGGCTCTGCCGAACTTGCTTGTGCAGTTGTGCTACATGCAAACCTTTACAGAAAGTTATTGTTAAACTACGCTTTATCGGAAAGTTCACATTTTAAACATTGTTTTAACTAACTCTGTCTAGCTAGCTTTGCCTAGTTTGGGCCTAGATGGCGTTGTGTGATTCGTCGCATATTTTAATCTTATTTCAAAATAATGATTATTTTGTAAAATATGATCAAGCGTCTATTTGTCCACATAATTATAATGTTCATTTTATTTATCTTATATTTTATATGTAGGTATATTCATTTATATTATTACCTTATCTTTGCTTTGTTTTTCCCTTTCTCTTGTTTATATGTAATTATTTTTCTTTTTAGTATTATTTCGGTACTACTGCGCCACCTACCTATTTTCTACCACTTACTCCTTTCTCTCAGGTTGCTGGAAGAAATTGCTATGCGATAAGGCCGCCTATTGTATATTTCAACCGATTTATTTGTTTTTGTTATTTTTTGATAATGTTTTGGTGCAATAAAGAGTATTTTATATATTTATAAATTTTTTAAAACTTAGATATACCTTAATTATAAAAAAATGTAAACCGATGATTAACTAAAACCTGTTTTGTCACTATCATTCTTGTGCAGAATGAAATGAAGTGCAAAAATGACAAAAAGATTTAGTTAAACTGAGGTAAAGTTTACACCATGTGATAATTATTTTTAAAAGTATTATGATTTAGTCAAAACTCATAACACTATCATTCAAAACCACTTTGATGGAAAAAGTCAGGCTACAGTGGTTCACTGAAAAAATCAGGCAAATTGTGATATCTATTACATTGTAGATTTTTTTAATAAAATCCAACAGAATGCATTATAATTTGATGTCGATATAAAAGTAAACATTCAGACAATGCACATGCAATAAAGATAGCTTTAAAAATAAAACCGAATTAGTGTCAGTTACTTCACGATATAGCTTATAAAAACCGGTTTAAATTTGAAATGACGATTGTAAACCGTTTACAGGTGAATAAATGAAAGACGACCTGCGTTGTACAACACCGATGTACTTTTGTAGATGTATACATACATTGTAGGTTAACCATAACTTCTGACGGGAGCGGACATGAAGCTACGTAAGTATTGCTTGGCTTAGTTAGACCTTATCCTTATATGGTATAATTATAATGGGTCTTCTTACATATTTTATACTTTTACATTCACCATCAACACAATAGTTTTTCTATACAAATACACACATTATTACACACATAACACACAGTCCCCTCTCTATACACATTTATTACGCATTATATTTCTTTTCTACCCCCTCACTCGTATGCGTACAAAAACGTATGCGTTTACTGGATATATATATAACTCCCCATGGCATCTCTTTTTCACAATCACATTTCTCCTACTGCTTCCCTCAGGCTCACTTTTCCCTGCCCGAACTCCCATTTTAACGTCTAGTTTAGCTATAACTCCGGTTTCCCCTTCCTATAGGCTCACTCAATTTACATGTTATCTGTACTTTACCCTGATACGTAATTTTACACAATTCAAAATTCAATTGTAACGATTCATTATTGCACAACATCGACAGTGTGTCGATTTCGAGCTCCTTATCTTGTGACCCGGGTGCTGTGAGCGGCTACCTTTCAGCGCACAAGAAATCTTTTATTATTCTTACACAAAATATTCGGAGCCTTTCCGCTAACTTTGATAGCTTTAATATACTCCTTAGTAACTTAACAGTGATACCCGACGTTATTATAGTAACAGAATGCTGGCTGCAGCGCAACCCAACTATCCCAATATTACCTGATTATTGCCTTGCCTCTTCGTCTAACCCCTCTAATCAGAATGACGGTGTTGTTGTGTACTATCACAATTCTCTTATTGGAGTATCAGTGTCCGAACCTAACGTCTCTGACGCTAGTTGTTTGTTGATTAAAATTAATAATGACACTGCCATACTTGCTGTTTATCGTCCTTGTGCCTTTCGTAATCCTTCTACGTTTACCATGTCCTTAAACACATTACTCGATTCACTCCAGTCCTACACTAATCTGATAATAATGGGTGATATAAACATCGATATTTCCCCTGATAACACAGACCCGGCTGCTGAAGATTACCTAAACACCACTGCATTTCATGGCCTTCTTCCAGCCCACTCTCTTCCTACTCGCAACTCCTCTTGTCTTGACCATGTCTTAATGAAGTCACCTCTCTCTGCCCAAACCTTTGTCCTATCATCCAGTGTAACTGACCACAATTCAGTGCTTCTCTCTCTAGACCTAAAAAAACCTATGGCTCCCCGTTGTATAGTTTCCAGAATCGATTATGAAGGTCTCTCACTAACACTAAAAAGTTCTGACTTCTCTGAAATATACACAGCTACTGACACTGAATCTGCCGCTGATAATTTAATCACTATGCTTCAAACTGCAATCTCTTTGCACTCCAAGCAGTTTTCTCCTTCTTCCAAGCAGTTTTCGCCGCAAAATTTCTAGACCTTGGATCACCCCTGGACTTTTAAGATGTATACACAACAGAGACAAGATGCATAAGAGATTAAAAAACAACCCCGAAAACGACATGCTCCGTACAACCTATTTTAGATATAGGAACTTTTGTAATTCTCTGTTAAAAAAGATAAAAAAACAATACTGTACCAATTTGCTTTCTCTGGCTGGCACCAACTCAAAAAGGATATGGGACGCTATTAAGGATATTGGCAACCTAAACAAAAATGCCTCGTCTAATAAGGACATTTATTATCTAAGGATACGCCCCAGAATTCGGTTGAGCATGTGAACTCTTTCTTTGCTACAATAGGGAAGTCCTATGCAGAAGTCCTACGTGCTAATACACCCTCCCCAAACCCTTCCTCTACTACTACTCCTACTAACATAAACTCCTCTCCTCCCAATGCAGTTCCGTACTCATTTGTCCTCTTCGAGACTACCGTCGACGAGATCGAGTCAATAATTGCTTCATTAAGAGATGATTGTGAGGTGGGTTGGGACAACATCCCCTCCTCTCTTTTCAAACGAAATTTAAAGATCCTAAGTGGTCCCATCACTCACGTCTGCAATATGAGCATGGCTAGCGGCTGCTTTCCGTCCTCCTTTAAAAAGGCTCTGGTGCACCCGGTATTCAAGGCTGGGGACCGTGCCTGTGCGAACGACTACCGCCCTATTTCTGTCCTCTCCTCCCTGTCCAAGATCCTTGAACGTCTTATAAATAAAAGGCTTGTCAAATATCTTGAGGATAAATCCATACTGTCCCCTGGTCAGTATGGATTTAGATCTCGTCGCTCTACGGCCGATGCTGTACATGAACTGACCGATCATGTGGTCAGGGGTTTGGACGGGGGGAGCAAATGTCTATCGATCTTTCTGGACCTAGCGAAAGCGTTCGACACGGTCTCCATTCCCATCCTTTTGGCCAAGCTGGAGACCATAGGAGTGCGTGGAAATCAGTTATCTTTATTTCGTAGTTACCTGTCTGAGCGTAGTCAATGTGTGGTGGTTGACGGCATACGTAGTTCCTTCCTTAGGCTCGAATACGGAGTTCCCCAGGGAAGTATTCTGGGACCCTCTCTCTTCCTGGTGTACATTAATGACCTTTGCTCCCTAAAACTTCCCAGTTGTAAAATAATATCTTACGCGGACGATACCTCCCTTACCTTTTCCGCTAATACATGGGAAAAGACATTTTCCCTCGCGCAATCTGGTCTCGATACAGTTTCTGGCTGGCTACGACAAAACCTCCTGACGCTTAATCCTATAAAAACAAAATATATGGTATTTTCCATCTACAATCTCCCCCAAAATTTATCACCCGCACAGTCACTTATTGCTCACAACCATGGTAGTATCAATTCTACTTCTTGTTCCTGCCCTACCCTATCTTCTTCCTCTTCCTATCAGTATTTGGGTGTGACTATTGATAACCGGTTGAACTTTCAGCAGCATATCAGCAATACTGCCGTAAGGATCAGAAAGCTCATGTTTGTGTTCAAAAAACTGCGTTCCGTTGCTTCACCTCACATAATTAAGATGTTATATGTAGCTTTGTGTCAGTCTATCCTCATCTACTGCATAACTTCCTGGGCAGGTTGTGCCAAATCTACCCTCATAAAATTAGAACGAGCACAGAGGGCCCCATTAAAGGTGTGCTCTTCGAAACCTTTCCTTTTTCCCACCTTTGACCTTTACCAGTACTGCCAAGTTCTATCTGTTCGCCAACTGTTCATTCTCTATACCATTATTAAACAACATTCCTCAACAAAATACATCCCCTCCTTAGCCGTCACTCGACGCAATCACCTTGTTATCCCTACTACCCCACTCAAAACCAGATTCTCTCATCGTTTTTTCTGTTTCATCGGTCCGTTTACTTACAATAATTTACATAAAACCCTTGATCTATTCCCATTCACCAAGTATGTCTGTAAACGAAAGGTCAGTGCATATCTTCAGAACCTAAACTATATTGATACTGAAAACCTAATCCTGCCAATAACATAGTATTGATATTATATCTTCTCCCAATAGAACAATTATTCACACTAATGCATTACTATCATTCAATTTTGTATTCACACACACACTAACTCACACACTCACACATACACACACACACACACAAACACACACACACACACTCACACACTCACAAACCCATAGAAGGAAACATCCCTATTATGAATGTTTGACTTTTTATTTTTATTTCTTTGGTTTTGTTTATTAGTTTAATTTATTGTTTCTCAAAATTAAAATAAAAACTCTCTAAGTAGTGTTAATATACGTACTTGGTTATGTACTTGCCATCTAACAATAAGTACTACTATTTATGTATTATCCTTTTTCGAGGAGGGGGGTCCTGGTGCCCTGAGATACAGGCCTCGGCTTAGTTCAGGCTCCAGTCTCTCCCTGTCTAATAACTGTTTTATATGTCTTGTTAAATTACCACCTAAGCCTATGATTGTGGAGAGAAAATAAACGTTTTTTTATTATTTATTATTTATTATTATCCACAAAGGGGTGTGGTAGAGCCTAGCCACAAGTATGAAATGGTGTGGCTCGTAAATGGACTTACTCTGGCAGGGCAGTACAGAACATCCACAGAATATTGACAGTGTAAGGGTATTGGGTACCTTTTTTCTTTTTTTTTTTTGTTTATAGTCAGGAAAATGCATTACTGCATGTCCCGCCACTTGGGGAAGCGGCGGGGGTCTGTCGGGCTCTTCCCTCCCAAGGACACTTGAGGGATATACCGACTAAAAACCTGACTGACTACCACCTTCTCCGCTGCGTCAAGTGCCCAGAATGTTTGTGACAACTTTTTGTATTAGTTTTTAGTGGTCTACGCGCAGTGACATATCGCGGTCGCGTGCGCTGAATAAAAGCAAAGTTGAAAAGTATCTTTTATTTACCACTCACGATAAAGTGTAGGCGCTCAACCACCACACTTTAAAACGTGAAATAGCGGTGATGCTGTGTTTCGTACGATGAGTTCTAGACCCGGAAGGTGGAAGCCTAATTGCCCTCCTTCTTCCCACTCCCTTTTTCACTTTCCTTCCCTTCCTTCTTCATTCCTTCATAGATGGGCAACGCATCAGGTGACAATGATTAGATATACCGTCAGGTGAACCGATAGCACGATCCCTCCTCTGTCATAAAAAAAAACATGAAGCCACGTTATTATTGCATAGACCTTATCAACAAAGAGGGAAATCGCAGCGAATCTACTTATTAGGTTAAATAGATACCAATGCATTCCGTACACAATTATCGAGGTACGCGTATAAAGGCTTGCTTCCACAGGTCGGCATCGTACGTGTATGGGACGAATCGAATAACTGACTTTTTTACAACGTGTTCAGCAGAGATCGGATTTGCCGATGCTTGCTCGCTCGCTCCGTGTCGTCCGTCGTACTTAGGGCATGTCGGTATTATCCTTTTGAAAATACCGGTATTGATTCGGTATTTTTATTTTAAATACCGGTATACCGGTATTTCGGTATTATTTCGGTATTTTTAAAATTTTCTTTCATTAATATAAATTACTCTATTTTTCATCGTTATTTTCTTTGACGACTGGTTACGAAACGTTTAAGGACATGTTAAAGTAAAATTAACAGTACTGCATAGGGTAAAGTTAAGGTAAGAAAGGAAACACTCTAAGAACTATGGATTCCATCATCCATGCAAAAAAAAGTAGTTTATTATTCTGGTCTCACTTTCCCAAATATCACAATTAGTTTAAATCAGCCTTTGTCATAAATCAAATAAAATCAAATCAGTGTAAATCTTAGACATTATTATAATTGAAAATAAATAAAACAATTTTATAAAAAAAAAATAAACCGACTTTAAAAATTAATTTAAATAATATATAATTTCATGTGCTAGGTACCTACTGTTCTAATTGAAGTCGGTGCCACGCCGACGCGATCACCCGTACTCGTCGTAAACAGCCTTCCATTCATGCATGTGGCCTAGGTAATATTTCGTTTGGTTGGCACCGACTTCAATTAGAACACTAGGTACCTAGCACATGAAATTATATATTATTTAAATTAATTTTTGAAGTCGGTTTATTTTTTTTTTATAAAATTGTTTTATTTAATACTTTTTAGTGCATTTTATACAGCGGTTTTTTAGAAGTCTGATAGAAACAGTAAACCCTGGTATGTCTGTATAAGTACTGTCTGTTTGTTTGTCTGTTTGTTTGTACACATCACTTTTAGCTCACTTTTTAGCAGTCCTTTTCGAATACTATGTCGAGCCTCGCTCGCTTCGCTCGCTCGGCTGTTGATAAATAATCACAAGTCTAACCTAACCTAACCAAAAGTTCCCATATGAAAATTTGACAGATTCGATATACCGGCAGATCTCGATCGGCCGGATTGACTGATCTGCATACGAGACGACATATATAAGCTATTCGTATTAACTACTATTAACATTGATACGAATTGTGACTATGTGTAACATTATAACTTGAGAAGGCCTACTCTCTGAATAAGCGATTTCACTTTCATAATACACTATACTGCAATTCATGGTGTGAAGCAACCTTTTCCTCTTCGGTGCTAATAGCTGGTGCTTGATTGTCAATTTTATGGTATAGTAAGCCTCCTAATATCGTCACTCAAGAGTCACTTGTTTACACGTGTTCCCATCATGATAATCAACGGTCTAATATATACCTACAATATTTAAAGAATTATCCTCTAACTCCTATCCGTTTAGGAGTTGTACCTTCCATTATCACCTCACCAACATGGGATGATGACTCCAGACTTAAATACATGAATAGCTAACGAAAACATAAGTAACGCGTTGTACGTGCCTACCAAATTTAAGGAGTGCCCTCGATTTACCTGGGATCCCATCATCAGATCCTGATTTGGTGACAAGTTATGATGGAAAAAAAAACAAATGGTCTAATCTAATACATACCTACAATACTTAAAGAATCATCCTCTAACTCCTATCCGTTTAGGAGTTGTACCTTCCATCATCACCTCACCAACATGGGATGATGACTTCCAGACGTAAAAACATGAATAACTTACGAAAACATAAGTAACGCGTTGTACGTGCCTATAAAATCTGAGGGTTGCCCTCGATTTGGCTGGGATCCCATCATCAGATCCTGACTTGGTGACAATGGGACCAACTTGGGAGTATGCACTTTCGAATAAAAAAAGAATTTTGAAAATCGGTCAAGAATTGACGGAGTAATCGGCGGACATACAAAAAAAAAATATATACAATGAAACATAGAACCTCCTCCTTTTTTGAAGTCGGTTAAAAACAATTATTGCTAAACCACTAATAAAATTAAACATAATCCACAACTCAACAAATTCAACAACGTTAACGATACGTTTTCATATTATGTTGTTAAATCTTACACATATTATAATTGAAAATAAAAACATTTATTGCTACATCTATCTATATATATAAAATTCAAAGTCCTGACTGACTTAACTACCTATATATATCAACGCACAGCCCAAACCGCTGGATCTAGAGATTCCAAATTTGGAATGTAGGTTCCTTACGACGTCGAGGGGTGTACAAAGAAAGGATTTTTTCATAATTCCCACGGGAAAGCGAGATTTACGCAAACGAAGTTGCGAGTATTTTACTAGTCACTAATAAAACTAAACATAATCAACAACTCAACAAATTCAACAACGTTAACGATCCGTTTTGATATTATGTTATTACATAACATCATCATGAAAAACAAGACATAAATCAGTCAGCACCAGTAGCAGACACACACTGCTGTTGAAAAATTGAGCGTAAAAAACACAATGCATCTAAACTTTCATCGTTAAGGGAAGATCTTCGTACTTCGTACGTATGTGTGTACACTATACAATTTACAGGACAAGCCACAGCTTCGTTTGTTAGTTAGTTATTTTGGTATAAAATGAAGATTAAGTAAATGCCAGCCATCCAATAAAAAAATTTAGGTCTGATTCAAAATACCGAAAAATCGGTATTAAATCCATAAATACCGGTATACAAATACCGAAAATATCATCCGGTATACCGGTTTTTCGGTATTACCAAATACCGGTGTCCATGGCCTAGTCGTACTTCCAGTTTTCGGCATTCCGTATGACGTCATCCGCAGCATCGGCATTGCCAATCGTACGTGTGTACAGTGGACGCACTTGTATCACATGAGTAAAGAATCGGAGTAAAGAATCCGTTTCTTGTGCATGTATTTCTCTCTATAAAACGTATACTACGATTTGTTTAAACCGATGCGTCCGATACGTACGATGCAGACCTGTGGACAAATGCTTTAAATCGCATATTGTATACGTCGCCTCTTAAGCCCACCATTCACTACACAAACCCGGACCCGACTCGCAACCCGGACCCGACCGCGGACCAATCCGGCGTTGTCCATACACTGCACGAACCCTCCACTCGAAGTATGGCATGTGGGGTTCGACAGGCGCTCGCGGCTCGCAACCGCAGACCTGCGAGCCCGACACCAACCCATTTGACAGTCTGGCGTACCGGTTCGTCGCTTCCATACACAGGCGGATTAGTCCGATGGCCGACCAATCCGCCGGACTAATCTGCGTGTGAATGGTGGGCTTTACGAGTTAACAGAGTAGAGTCAGTAGAAGGTCTCAACTACTTTGCATGGCAAATTGCAGGGTTTTATTTTTAATACCTTGTGATTAGATTAGTTTTACAAACAAAATACAAAATTATTTATATTAATTATTCATGATATTACGTCATTGACGTAGACTTTCAATCCCAGCAGAACAAACGGTCGCTTAAAAATAATAATATAAGAGTGCGTAGAAATAAAAGAACGAATCGTAGTTTTTTTTTGTGAAATTGTTATTATGTAATCGAAGGAATATTTGTCAGAAAAATATTTTCTATTTATTGTACATTTTGGCAACCCTATCCGCACGTGATATCTACAAATGGCAGCTTTACAGGCGTCACATGAGACTTTATAATGAGTCCGTGCGCGTTTTTATTACTTTTGTCTCGCAATACATCGTTTACAGAGATTAGTGCCGAGAGCTCGACGTTTCCATCTACGGTAATCCGCCCACATCATATCATTTTTAAATTTACGAAAACGAAACGATGACGATTTTTGTAATGCTCAACTTTACTTATATACCATTGTTATTTTACCTCTGACAGATGGAAAAACAGGTTTAAAACACTCGAAATAAGAACGGTCCGTGTATAAACTGCTCGAGCAGCTCGGCCATGTCGGCTTACACATTACTGTGACACTTATTTTGACTGTTTTTTTTTACACCTGTCAGAGGTGTAAAAAACACTCAAATTAAAAAAAACTTTACAACCAACTAGGATCATAATGTGTTATGGCGCTATTAGACGGTTCAACCAAATTGATTCACATTAGTTGAAAGGCGCAGAAAGAAAGTAAAAATAAGACATTGAATGATTCACTTTTACGTTTACATTGTTTAATTCATCCAAATTGAAAGGTAAAAATGAACCGTGTAATTTCGCCTTTAGTACATATTGAATGAATTAAATCTAATGTTAGTAATGCATCTTTATTGTATTACATAGTTGTTCCTCAGATAGTTGTTGTTGAAGATCAAACCTGTTAGGAAACATGCTCAGGATGCCGTTGCGGCTAGACCGCACCCAGCGCACCAGGGAAGCGCACCGTAACTGTGAATGATCTGTGGGGCAATTCACGTAACAAGAACCGATTCTAGTTCGATTCAACGACACTCGCTGTCCCGTTCAATTCCTATTGTATGAGTGAGACAGCGAGTGTCGTTGAATCGAACTAGAATCGGTTCTTGTTACGTGAATTGCCCCACTGTATGTTTCACGCTCACTATTTGACAGCCCGATGTTGCGTTGGTAGTAATCTTACCTTCGGCACCATGGGGTATGCATGGCTTCGATTCCCACTCGGGGCAAACATGTATGTGACGGAATTTATGTTTGTTCATGAGTCTGGGTGTTCTAAGTATTATAGTATTTATTTAAAATAATTTATCCGTTGTCTGCACAAGCAGCCTACCTTACTTTGGGACTAAATGGCGCTGTGTGTAGAATTAATTAATTTATTGTCATGCGAAGCTAATATTTTCATGATCACTTACTCCGTTTTTTTTCTACATCAAGACAGATATGAACATTTACGAGTATATTTGTTGCGAGTCTGAATGAGTTCTATGAAACAAATGTATGTATTTGCCAAAAGTTTCTGGACTGCTTTCAGGAATAAAAATAGAGTTCAATAAAGTCAGCCTCTTGTATCAGTAGGTACTTTTGTTATTTTTTTCAATAAAGTTAAAGAAATAAATACAAGCTATCATTAATAATATGTATTAATCCAGGTTACTATAAACTACATTTTTTGTTTATTATCAGGAAAATCTTTACGTCGATGGGAAAATCCATCATTACATTGAGAAAGCTGTCGGACTCTCATGTCTATCGATCAGTTTCTGAAATGCATTTTAATTCTACATTAGGTATCAAGCTATCTCTCTTTTCGACTTTAGTTTGACAGTGACAGCAATAACTTATTATACATGTGTCATTAACTTTAAAAATCAACTAGAAACTGGCTGGATGACATTAACCACATCTTTGCTAAACACACAAGTTCACACGATACAAATAACATCAACATTGCACTATTTATACTCTGTATTTATTTATTTTATTTTATTACTTCTCCGATGTAGTGTACTTCACAGTTCTTAGTGGAAAAATACTTTAATACTTGGCCATTCAACAGGTGAACTCATCAAAAGCCATCGACATAAAAGAAAGTCAGTAAACGGAATGGTCCATCTCTCTTAAACCCTGTAGAATCTAATGCCCGGGTTATCACTTTGTTATGACCTGTATATTGGCTTTATTATTAAGGAAAATAACTCAACTACTCTCTAAAAATATAGACAAAATATAAATCATTTTTCAGTGAAGATCATACCGGGAACATCGTGAGTCGTTTGGCTTCGCTCTACGACTTTTTATTTTTTTCAGACGCCTCAAGCTGTGGGCGACTTTTTCTTTATGTATGACTGGGCAGCGATTGACCACTGTCTCACCTGATGATAAATGATGATGCAGTCGATGGTGTAGCTCGCTGACTCATTAGTAGCTTATTCACCCTTGCCTGAAACTGACCCAAATTATATCTTTCTACTTTTCTTTGAAACATTTTTTCGTGTCATGTTTTCAGTAGTCCCTAATAGCTTATTCGTTCAATTATTTATTAAATGGTATCTTTTATGACTTTATTAAAAAGTGTGAAACTTATACTAATTAATTAAATATATTCATTTAATAATACTTACGTATTTAAAAACTCAAGTAATTAACTCTAATTACAAGGTTAATCGCTAATTTAGCTAGCCTATAACACTGCTCGCTTAACTATGCACTGAGAATTCTACAAGATACGTACGATTATGCTATAAATATTGAAGGTTTAAACACGAAAGGCACGCATTTAGAATATAGCGTGCTGTACTGTATTGTAATTGTTTTAATTATAACATCAATCTACGAACTTAGTTCAACACAACCGTCACTATAAACACAGATTTTGAACACATCGTGTGTTTAATAATTCACAATATTCAGAAATATGGACGCTTGCGTAAGTATTTATACTAATATTTTTATTTGTAGTTAATTAGTTTTTTCTTTAAGAGAGGTAGGGCACAGCGGATAATCCGCTCAAATCGAAGCAGCCCGTCTGGGGAAGGACCTCCACCTTACAGAAGATCGTAGCCAAATAGCATTGGTCTCGGCCATGTTGTGTTCCTACGGTGAGTAAGGTCTCCAGAGCTCCACTAGGGGGGATTGGGAGGGTTGGCAACGCGTGAGTGATACCCCCGGTATTGCTTACGTCTCTAGGCTACGGTGACGGGTTACCATCAGGCCGACCGTATGCTTGTTTGCCACCTGTGTGGTATAAAAATAAAAAAAATAAAAAAGTTTTTTTATAAAACTACGGGGTTGAATAATAGCTATAACCATTTTTTCCGAAAACAGGGCATAATTTAGACCACATGACCACATCTAACTAACAAAAACGCCAGCTAGGAGGTCCCGGGTTCGAATCCCGGTCTGGTCATGATGTAAAACGAACTTTTTCTAATTGGCCTCGGGTCTTGGATGTTCTATTATGTATTTGTTATAAAATAATAGTATCGTTGAGTTAGTATCCCATAACACAAGTTTCGAACTTACTTTGGGGCTAGCTCAATCTGTGTGATTTGTCAATATATATAAAAAGGTTTTTATTTAGTTTTTAATTTTTATAGTTAGTTTAGTTTTAATTAATTTTATATAATCTAAGATTGTATCAATAAGTAAGAAATTATATTCAACAAAACAATATCAATATGTGTGTCACTGAGACAGAAAAGGGCTGTAATTCATTAAAGTGTTCGTATAGAAAAGAAATAAAATAAAAAATACTTAAAATTCTTACTTAAAATGAAAGTAATCCGCGGCGGTGCGCGGTTTATTCACAGCGCAGTACAAGATGTAAATTGTTTTTGTCGTTCAGATAAACGCGCGTCACCGCGCGGCTGCTCTTTCATACGAAATGCACAGATTGATGCGTCAACGCCTGATGTGTAGTCACAGTAAAATGATCAAGTGAAAAAAAAAACATAAATAAATATTCCTGGACGAATCACAAAGCAAATCTTTAGTTATACTAAGCACAACTTGCGCTATGTATACGAGATAATTGATATTATAAATGCAGACAAGTAGACGAAATAAAATTACAAATTAATACAAAAAATTTATAAAATACATTATCAAAGTGCAACGTGCTAGTTGCCCGGCCAGCTGGCTTAAATGCAAACAAACAAGGTTAGTTCTTAACGTAACTAGAAGCGAGTAATCTTTAAAAAAATTTCACGGTTAATTTACAATACCTATATTTACGGTACCTAGCTCAAGACATATTTTAACACAGTCTTTTGTAAAGCCAAAATTTCGACAATGCTAGTGGGATTTTGATAAAAGGATATTGATACATCTTGTGTGTGGTCACAGACGCCACAATAATATACCATTCTTTCAGCGTGTAACACACACATGTTAGATCCACGACTATGCTTATCTTATACGGCAACACACGGAACAAGATAAGTGTGCGACTAGTCGCACTTGCCAAGATCAAAACCTCCTTAAAGGCCTGTATTCACTTTGATTAGTGCGAGTGCAGGTGATTAGTAATTGAGGGAGAATCATCCTCAGTACCAAAAATTATTCTACTAAATCTTTTGCATCATAATACCTAACTTGAGGGTTAATCACCCTCAGTTTCTAATCACCTGCACTCGAACTAATCAAAGTGAATACAGGCCTTTAGTCTACTCTGACATAAAAATAACATGATTTTATTTTCTTTCAGAAAATCACTCTTCTATTGACTGTCACACTTTGTAGCTCCATGACATCCTATTGTAGTATCCATAGTAGAATATATCATAAAACCTATAATGGAGTTATAAAAACTACAACAGATCAGACTGTACCTCCACCAGATCCTTACCAGCAGCAAGTTTTAGTACTTTTGACTGCTTTAAGTGGTGTGAACACCTCGGCACTTCTCCCAGCAATTGCGCCTGTTTTAGTTGCCCAACAAGCTGCTAGCCTAGTAACAAACCCTGCGGCAGATGCAGCGAATTCAGGCCAACAACAACGTCCTGGGGCAAATGTTGGAAATTCAGTGTAACAAACATCTAAAGAAACAAACGCAAGAAACATTTCAACCTGTTCTAAAAAGGCGAGCTGACTAGCCTGCAATCTATGTTTTTGAAAAAAATATTGTCAATTTTATCAATTATATTAAATCGTCCAAGAATATAATATAATATAAGATAGACGAGACCATTTTTCCTATACACGCTATGGGCTTGTATCGCCCTAACGTCAGTCATGTTAAAACCAAACCCCACTTATTTTTACAAAACTTGTGGTTATTAAGTGTAGTTTTGGTGTTAATTCGACGTGATTAAATATGGTTACGTGTGCAGTGCCTGGATGTAACTCAAACTAAAAGGAAAATCCACAAAATTATATATCTTGCTTGCCCACATGTACATTCCACGCACACTAGTGTATTTTATTTTTGGTCTCGCCTCAATCAAACAAAGCCGATCTATAAGTACGCTAGTTTATACTAAATCTATGAGCTCGTCAGTATTAGGTATTGAGAAAAACATTAACACTAAATAAAATTTAAAAAAAAATGTTGTGTGTTGTTTTTTTATTCGCCTTGTGGTCACTCAACCATAAATCTGTTTTCTACATATATTATCATTCCATATACGTACCACCAATTAAATTTTTTGCAATTAGTTTTTAGAGATCCATAAAATGTTGAAGAAAAGAAAACCTTTTATATATCATTTTGTATCTGTGACCATCTGTCCTACAAGCCTGCTGTACACGGGTAGAGTATATGGTAGAGTAGCGCGGTAGAGTACTAACTATCCCACTAACTAGACATAGACAGCATTGGTAGAGTAGAGTACTAAAATTTGGTACAGTAGAGCAGCTAGCACCGCGGGCAACCTACCCTACCACTTTCCTTCCCCCACCCCGGTGTCTACTCTACTCTACCGTTAGTTAGGTAGTTTTGTTAGTGTTACTCTACTAACGAAATGTAAATTTACGTGTAGTTACTCTACTTGGAATGGTAGAGTAGTATGCTAGTTGACTCTACCGTATACTCTACCCGTGTACAGCAGGCTTAGCTCTTTTGTCGGTTGATCCCGAAAATCTAATGTCAGATGTCACTTTATGTCGCGATTTGTAGCGAGCTGGTACACTATAAAATAAAATCTGTGCCAGCTGTGTTGCTATGTTTATGAGAGGGGTAAGGCGATCGCAATCCGCTGGTACCGCTGCCTTCGTGGCCAGTCCCATAGTAAATATACTATGGCGCAACTAACCGCGAGTGCCGACCGTGGAAGGTGATACGTCTATGGTGAGTTAAGGGTTCGCATGGTACAATAATATACTGCGCCGTAGAGGCCCAAGACTACGTCAGGATCAGTGTGACATATTCAACCTTATTTAAACCACACCACAGCGGATGACGTAATCTTGGGCCAATCACGTGACCTAGCTATTACGAGAAGAGAATACCTTGTTTTATTATACCATGTGGGTTCTATTGCACTTTCTGAAGCAAGGAGACAGTGTATTCTGCTTTCCGCGTCACGTTCACGTCAGATCTCTCTCCATCACAGCACACTGCGATGCGGGCTCTACATTGATTTTTTTTCGTCCTACTCCGTCGTCGTTTCCTTCTAACTTCGTGTCTCCCTTCATTTCCATCAATTTCGGGTGTTGAGCTAGCATCTCTTCAGTCTTTAAAACATTTCCCACACGATGTACTTATAAAAATAAAATTGAATCATTAATTTTTTAGACAACAGATGTATATTATTACTTTGTATTATACGTTTATTGATAGACAGTATAAAGTGCCTAAAAAATTTGCTGACATAGTTTCAATTCTAAAATAAAGGTAGAGAAAGTAAAATCAATTTATAACTTTCCGAGCAAACTCGATCGCCCATCGAGTTTATTCTGTTGATGTAAGCACAAAGCAAGCGAATTCCCACAACATGTTACTACTTTTCACTTTGTTGACTATAGCAATCACATGAGGTCGAGTTAAATATACTAGAAGTGCAATGAAACAATAAATAAAGTGAATAAAATGAATTAAGACGTGGCAATTTTTTTTTTTAGGCTTTGCAATTTAGCCAGTTCAAATTCAAATTCAAAACTTTTATTCAGAGAATAGGTTTTCACAAACACGTTCTCTTGTCAGAGTATACAGTAATAAATGATTTGTATAAATTAATCTACTCTATAAACTACCATTTTGGAAACAAAAGCAACATGACCACTGGACAAAGAAATAGCGAAAGAAATCAGTTACGGCCTTTTTTGTCATTTAAAAAATATCGTAGTTTTCTTTTTTCTTTTCTTTTTCAACATAAAATTTAAAACAAGTACATACATACAACAATACGTACGCGGAATGTCAATAAATAGTGCCATTAATTTGTCTCAACATAAAATTAAATCTAAAATATAAAATGCTAAATCGGTGTTAAAGATAGGAGCAGACCGCCCGCAAGGCAGCAACCGTTCTCGTGTATTTTCGAGTTGACGTGAGAGTCGGCCTTCCAGCCACAGAATACTACAGAAGGTTGGCTTCAAACAACCGTCCAGAATAGGTATACGCATACAAAGAACGGCGATGTGTGCGTGAGCTCTCACCGACGAGGTCTCGTACGCTCCGACCGCGGTAAGAACTGGTTTGAACCGGCTCAGTTTCCGTATTAACGCCAGGGACGTCGGCCGCTCGCGCGCCGCGCCGCACGTTCTGTGTACAATGCCAAGTTTGTGTAGTGTTTGTATGGCCAATTAAAAAAAGGACAAGGACATTTCTTTTTTTCGTACCCTAAAAATGATGTGAAGTAAGTACCTACGATTTACGAAAATTTATTATTTTTGAATATTGTTGTAAGTACCTACTACCTTACTATCACAGCTACTACCTATTTTTAATAAGTAGTATTGTATACTTACCTAAATTACATAGAACCAAATGTTTAAACAATGCTAATAATGTTTATTACAAATGTTTGTATTATAAACCAGAAATAATAATGAATTAAAACGAAACAATAAAAGAAAATATTTTCGGGTCACTCATCATTTATAGACAGGCCCGGTAGTTGAGTGGCTGGCTAGCAATGGTCACTTTATCCCAAGGGCTGCGGGTTCAAATCCTGCGCAAGGCAAACATTTGTGTGCATGAACATGTCTGTTTGCCTTGATCTGGGTGCTTTCTATGTATAATTTATTTACAAATTTAAGTATATTTAGTTTCAGCAATTTAGTTTGGGACTAGCTGGCGTTGTGTGATTCGTCCAAGAATATTTATTTATTGACATTTCATAATGCTGACCGTTTAATTGATAGCATTATGAAACATATTTTATTAAGCACTGGCGCGTTCCGTCTTCGCACGGGTACTTAACAAAATTTAAAATTTTAACACAAACACACTCCAAACACAAACAAACAATCAAAATCTTTCCTCTTTATAATAGTAGTATAGATAAGTACATTGTAAATTTGATTATTAAATAAAACATTTTATTATAAACGTTGTTTTTATTTTTATATTCAATTTAATACCGTGCCAAAGGTGTCAACCCTATGAGAATAGGTATAAATTTTTCATTTAGTCGGGAGTCAACCCTCTGTATTACTCTGTGTTCCAGCCTCCATTACTGGGCTCACCATCACGATATTATGAACAATATTGTAGGGAACAACAGTAACCAGTAACAGTGCCAAGTGAAAAGCAGATGAACGTTTCATTCATGTTGTCTGGACTCAGTATTTTTGAGTCAAGGCGCCCGAAGAAAGATGATAGAAAAATTTCTTCAGTGAAGTCGGATTTTGAGATTTAATAGTTTTTGATCATTATGTACTTTAACCAATGTTTGCTTTACATTACTCTATCAATATTATGAATGAAACATGAAAATATACAGTTTTTTTTTTATCATGAACTAAAGTTGTTGATCATAATTGGGGCCAAAAATCAAGTGTAATTTCAAAGGTTGCTGATTAGTTCCAGAATATTAATTATAAATGAAGGGTCCAAAAAATAATAGAAATCTCTTTTTTATACCACTAAGATGTCAATCTAGTATACGGTCGCCTGATGATAAGTAGTCACCGCAGCATTTATGGACTATTACACTGCAGTATTAGCAACGAGCTGCCAGCCCAGTAAAGTCTGTAAACTGTCAATCTGAATAATATGACTGACAGCAGCTAGGTCACGTGACTCACGTGATTGGCCCAAGATAACGTCATCGGCTGTGGTGCGGTTATAATAAGGTTGAATATTATGTCACACTGATCGTGGCGTAGTCTTCGGTCTCTTGGGCCATGGACACGGGAAGGGTATAGTATACCAGACGCAGTATATTATTATACCATGATATGACATAGAGGCTAACGCCTCGCACCCGCGTATTCAATATAACCTGTTTGTCTTATCTAGAAAAAGGTAATACCATTCAATCTAAAAAGTAGTAAATTGACTCAGTGACGTTATCGCCACAAAGATACAATGTATTTTGATCGATACACGAGATTTGTTGACTGTTTCCAGGATATACTCAGATAACACCAACTGTGTCTGAAATGTGTCTGGAAGGCTGAAATAGCTAAGATAGACGAATTTTCTTTTTTGAACTATATTTTCTAGACTATTCTGTGCTGGTATTATTTCTTTGTTTCCGAACGTGATGGTTTCTATTATTTTGTATACTAGCTATATGAAACGAGAATGTGCCTATGAAATAAAAACTTTCCGAATAAAAGATTTCATTTTCATTTCAAAGTAGTTTTACATTGCATTCTTATAATTTTTATTAAAATTTCTATCGGAGCTGACAAAAGCGACGATCTGGCACAACCACGGTGTACTTCGGTCCACAAGCGCTTGTTTGTTTTCTATTAACTTGGCGATTCAATTAAAACTATCGTGTTTTTGTGCATGAGTCGGAGTAAAATTGATTGGAAAATTTATCGATGTTTGAGATACTTGGGAAAAAAAAGTTTTACTCAAAATTGTTAATTGCAATCGATAAGCTGCGCCAGTATTCGATTACGGATTTTATATGCGTATCGCAGCGCAGAGAGCTCGGACAATCGCTTTGTGTGCTAGTTTTTTTTGTTCACGGCTATCACCGAATATAGACACTATTGATACGAGTATATTTTTCACGTGTTCTATTGATATATTTTTCCATTCGTTCTTTGTTTTTATTTTATATAAAAAATCTGCCAAAGTAACCAATATAAACAACTAGTGAATCCCGCGCAACTTCGTTGGCGTATATCTCGAATTTTGAAAAATCCTTTCTTAGTGCTCCCCTACGTTATAAAAGAAACCCCTGTGCAAATTTTCAAGTTTCTAACCCTTATAGTTTAGGCTCTGCGTTGATAGTCAGTCAGTCAGTCAGCTTCTCCTTTTATGTATATAGATAATATCTAAACATACCTATTAGGAATATTTTACTGGTATTTAGTATAATTTTATAATGGATCGCAGAGCCAACCATCTCGTCAGTAATTATTTAAGTAATATTGTGGGATGTAAAGAATAAAAGTACACATACTCATTCCGAATCTTTAAATCACCGCTCCTACAATAATTATAATCATACTTATATATTTGACGACCTCCGTGGCGTAATGGTTACCACGCCAGACCGCCACCCAGGAGGTCCCGGGTTCGATCCCCGGTCGGGTCATGATGAAAAACGAACTTTTTCTGATTGGCCTCGGGTCTTGGATGTTTATCTATATATGTATTTGTTATAAAATAAAATATCGTTGAGTTAGTATCCCATAACACAAGTTTCGAACTTACTTTGGGGCTAATTCAATCTGTGTGATTTGTCCGTAAATATTTATTTATTTATACTGTTCCCTGTTTTTAGGGTTCCGTAATAGTACAAGGAACCCTTATAGTCGCCATGTCCTTTTGATATGTATATAATATGTGTATACATATCAAATTTCAGCTTTCTAGGTAACAACAGCACAGCAGCTCTTAACAATGGTAACAAAGTGCTGGAACAAAATTTTGAAAAAGATTTTTTTTTCCCCTATATGTAAAGAGAAAATGATATTTTTTTTCGCACCCACCCCATCTTGTGTGGTATCGTTAGATAGGTCTCTTCAAAATTAATTATTGAGATTGTGGGAAGATCATTTTTCAATACAATAATCCGTTTCGGAATTATTTACATTTATCGTGTCAATTTTCGTTTTGCACGGTGGTCCTCTATATCCGAAAGTCTTATGTTAAGAAATTTGAAAAAAATCATGGTAGTAATCTATATGCTGAATCTTCAATGAAAACTATAACGGTTAAGTAGGCTCGACTAGTTACCGAGTAATAGCCGACGAACTTATAAAATAAAATTGCTTTGATAAAAACTTACAAATGTCATAGAATAAGGAATTGTACTCATCTGTAAGCAAGAAATGGTCCGACACGTACCTTCCCGGTTTTTTTTATTTAGGTGCGAAAAAAAATTTTTTTTACCACTTTACCTGTACAAAATTTTATTCTACAACTTTGTTAGCATTGTTAATATGAGTATACATACCAAATTACACTTTTTAGCATCAAGCGTCTAGGCGCTAGACGGACAGTCGGACAGACGGACAGACGGACATGGCGAAACTATAAGGGTTCCTTGTAGTTTACTACGGAACCCTAAAAATGTCTGATTACTAAAATTAATGTTTTAGTTATTCAGACCTCACCTGACCTGATATAATAAGAATAAGGAGGATTTATAACATTGTAACATGTAAAACAAACTTCTTTTCCATGCTAAATTAATATTTTACATCCTGCCGATTAAGTTTTTTTTATACTAAGGTGGCAAACAGGCATACGGCCCGCCTGATAATACGCAGTCACCGCAGCCCATAAACGCTTGCAATATCACTCGCGCGTTGTGGACCCTGTAAAAAGTGGAGCCCTAGAGAGCTTACTCACCGAAGGAACACAGCATGGCCGAGACCAATGCTATTTGGCTACGATAATCTGTAAGGTACTTCCCCAGGCGGGCTGCTCCAATTTGAGCGGATTATCCGCTGTGCCCTACCTTCCTTAAAGAAGTTAAAAATGATTCCTTAAAGAAGTTAAAAATGAAGTAATAAAAAAAGGAAACTAAAATAAATTTTAAAATGTTAAGCTTGAATATTAAAAATAGATTCCAGGCACAGGCCAATTTTACGCCATGTTAGGAACGGTTGAACCAATCGGCCGAAAGGCGAACCGTATGCAAATTGAAAAAAGCACTTATTTGCAATGTGGCCGGGGCAGCGAGTATTCCATCAGTTTTTGTGAGAAACTGTTACACTATGTGCATATATTTAAATGGCCATCATTACTATTGTTTCTTTTTATCGAGATAAACCCACTTTATGTATTTATCTTTGTTCTGTGTCAAGTAAAGAGAGCAACCTATTCATGTTGACTCGACGCGACGTATATATTCCCTGATTCAAGACGTCCCGAAAAGAGATGATAACAAAATTTCTTCAGCGAAAGTGGTTTCTGAAGTTCTTCCTGATCATAAACTCCAACTATTATGCACTTAATCCAAAGTTTGCTTTACATTACGCTATCAATACTATGAATCGAACCTCGAAACATACAGAAATTATTTAAGTTGTATGCGCAGTAGGTATTGAGAGTGATGCGGATGCACCCCTGTGGTTCTAGCTTGTGAATTGTTTTTAATTTAATATTATTATTATTTTTAGTCTTACTTTGTTGTGCCACGCAACCCGTTTAAAATTTCTTTGTCCAACTCTTTTGAGGTTGTCTGGAAGAAATCGCTTAGCGATAAGTCCGCCTATTGTACTGTTTAGTTTCTAAGTTTCATGTAAGTATTAATGTTTTGTTTTGGTGCAATAAAGTGTTTTGTATTGTATTGTAAGTTGACGCTATCGTGGTTACCGTAATATTTCGGCATTTCGTTCTCAAAAAACCCCCAGTGTCTATTTATTAGAACGAAATGAGGAACTACATAATATTCGAATATCGTTTCTTTTTTTACGGCACATTTGAAATCTCTACTGTCATTTTCAAATATAGCATACATAAATCGATCAGGGAGCACCTCGTTTGTCACGTCGTCAGTGCGGGGAGGCGTGTAAGCTGACGTATGTGGCGGAAAATAGACGCGAGCGCAATGGAGCGGGGAAATGGTGCAATCTGCAATATTGGCCTGTTTTTATGCAATTTCATGTTGAATTAGAAAATTTACAAATCGTATTATGTTCATAATAAATAACTACTTTCATAACTTGGTTATATGGTAATATTTAGGGTCGTCAACGGTGAGTGATATCTACGATCGGTGGCGGTGTTGCAAGCGTCCACGTTGACCCTTACAATCAGGTATGCTTGTTTGCCATCTTAGTGGTAAAAAAAATAGATTATAAAGTATGCTAAACGAGGGTTCGACACCGACTTAGCATAACGTTTATTTCATAATATAATTTAAGTAGGTACCTACTATTGTTTTTATTAGATATCAATCACAATTCTTGCCAAAACCACCTACACTACTTCTTCTAAACATCCATTTTACAGTTTTAAATATTATCTCACAAACATTTCCTCTAATATGGTACCATAAGAAACAAACAGCATTGCATAAAGAACTGTATACGTGGGATATTTGTAAATGTAGTATTTGCCATACTGATTATTTAAGATATGAGCCTAACTAGGAAACTACTTAGTAAAAAATAAAAATTGTTTAATATTTCTCACAAAACCTTATCATTACCCCAATAAAATATATCTGCCTCAGGGTTGTCCAGGGTCTAGTTAATGTCAATCAAAAAGAATTCTTAGGGCTCCGCTGTCAGCGCTCGGGGCACTGAACGAGTACCCATCTCATGAACGTCAACGCAGACCGCTCGCAATCCGTCAACCGTGCGGTTGGATAAAGTCAACTTCGAGATATGTTTTACTCACGAGAAACTCAATTTTAATGTTCATTTATGCATAAATGTTGTAAAAGATATCTAAATGCGCGACGACCTACAGAATAAAATATTGTTGACTTTGACGGTCATTTTCAATCTGGTGGTCCGCTTGCTTCTTTGCGTGTGTTTGGTGGTAAAATAAAAATAAAACGGTAGAGAGAACTACCACTTAACCTAATTACTATCTCTGCAAAAATAATATTTACAAGACAGAAAATAATTTACAATCGTTCTCTTAAGAAAGGCTTAAACTTGTAAAACAATGTTTACTGTCAGCGACTGACAAATTCAATTCTAACCATATCCAACTTTATATAAAGTTGTTAATTTCGTGAAAATCAGACTTGACAGAATTTATAGCGTCTGAATAAAATGATGACAGGAGATCGGGGGAAATTCAACTGTGCTCTGAATTTTATGAGTTATATCCGTGTCGAATCCATGCTTTGAATACTTGATTTATATCCTGTATTCCTGTAATATTTGACGTTTATAAGCATAGTAAATTAAACAGTTACCATGGGACATCGAGTACGTATGCCATGAGATATCATGACCCTTTTTGTCATAAACACAAAGGTTTTTTTCTTTCACAAGTCACACAGCGCCTGGTCCTAGACAAAGGATATATTATTGTAAATACATACTTTTAATACATAGAAAACATACATACACAGAAAGTAGGGTCTAAAATATTCTTACAAACATCTCGCGAATACGCGCCTTCTGTGGACAAGGTCTCAGCTAAAGTTAGTGTAGAACTAATATACAAGGCCTTAAGCTGTATTAATATGGATTATAGATTGCCCGTAGAACGAGTACGCAACGTACTCATACGTTAAATGTAAACACGAAAATCCTATCGAGACCTGACCCGCTCGAGCTGATCCTCGCGCCCGATTTATTACCTATTCAACTTTATGAGAGAGTGCAAACACGTCTCCTCGCCCTCGGGAACGCCACCTTATTGTTTTATGTCAAGGGAAACGGCACAATTTGTCTATCCGGTAGCTGTCACCCTTTTTATCTGAACAAAGAATGATGTACAAAACGAAATGCTTCCGGATTCCTTGGACGTATGACGCGTCGTTCTGTCCGCATGTAACGGGTGCAGTCATATCAACCGGGAATGAAGTTTTTTTAAATCCTCATGACACAAATAAAGGGTGAGTAATATGTTACATTCCTTGCTAGTGATTAAAGTAGGGCTCATTTGCAACTTAATTAGTCATGACACTATGTCCAAATCATCATGGTCATTTCGGAGTAATTCGAGTTTTAAGAATTCACAGTTTGTAATATTTGAGAAGAAACAAAATATAAAAAGTTGAAAGAAACAAAGATTTTGTCAATCAGTATGCTTAAAGTTTTGTGAGGAATTGTAAGTGTAATTAGCGTTGTAATTAGATTGAAGAAAAATAACTGCTCAAATATAATTTTTGTCCACAAGAAGGGAGAGGACAATAATAACCCTCATAACGTAATTATTATTGCCCATATACATTACTTGTAAGACAACGGAGCATTGTCCTCGCGAACGGGGCTGCGAGTCCTTATTATAAACAATTTTAAATGGAGCATACAATGAAGTACGTAGTGGAAAATTGTCTGCTGCAACGTGCACAAGCCATTTTAAAATAAATCATATTTAACCAATGTTCATTATTACTGTGGTGTTGCACAGGGCCAAAGTTAATTTCATAAATGGAACACTGGAAAAAAAATGTAACGTCGATGACAAAAGAAGAACGGATTAAAAGGGTTTATTTCTCCTCTTGTACACTCTCTCTTACTGGCCTGGCCACTCTATTTAAAAAAGTTAATTCAAAAACTTTCTTTTTATTAAATAAAATTCGCGAATATTTGTGGCCAGTGTGACCGACGACCGAGCAGAAAATAATAATTCGTTCATACACTATTTAAAATTAAATGTTGTCCAAAATTCTACTTTAAATATTAAACATTAATTCATTTTTTTTGTAAGAAATTCGTGGTTAGTTGCATATTCGATGAAAAAGTATAGTTTATTCATCATTAGAGGCGGGGCGTGCGTAAGGCGCCATTCGTTTTACGACATCGTCGGCCAAAGTAAAAAATTTTTTTTTTGTTTTTTACGCGCTTCCGAAAACGTCAGAGAACGCACGAGTAAGAATTTTAAAGTTTTTTCTAAAAGTTTTTTTTATAAAAATCTCCTTTTTCTTTGAAATAATATTTTACGTAAATTTTGTGGTACCTATTCTTATGTAGTAACAAGTAGGTAGATGATTTCAGCAATCTTTTGGTGTGCGAGATCATTTTAAAAACATGTTATGTAAGACCTTTGCTCTTGAGTTTTTAGCTTCTAACAGTCATTTCTGTGATGTTATTTTAATAGTCTAACATGCTTCAATTGAGTTTCAATTGAACTAATAATATAGACGACGATTAAAATCAAAATTAAAATCCAATTAATAATATCATTAATCACTTAATTAATATTTTAAGTATTTTACGATAATATTGTTAAAATTTAATTATTCTTAAATTTCAATTAAAAGGCTATGTAAGAGCCTAAGAGGTTATTCTGATATCAGGGGTAATGTCAAGTAATCGCTTAGTTATGAACACTCAACCGAAGATACGGGCAGACCAGGCATTTGACCCGAAAAAGGGTTTTCTTGGCGTCCTAAAGGATGTTCAAAGCGATCCGACGAGCCTCAAAACGGAGGTAAGCGGTTGAGCATTATTAGATAGACACTTAAAACTTCAGGGGGCATGGGCACGCAGTAAAATTAGAATTAGACGACGACCGATCTTAGAGATGGATCTTAGAGGTTTAATTATTATTTTTTTGTGAGTTTTTAATGAGGAGCTCGATGGCGTCGCTGTATGTCGCACTCTAATTTGAATACGCAAGTCAAGCAACGTCGACCCTAGCCCGTGTTTAGATGGGTTTCGTTTTCTCGAGCTTCTCCGTGCTTCGGAGGGCACGTTAAGCCGTCGGTCCCGGCTGTTGTCGATAGATATATAAAAGGAGAAGCTGACTGACTGACTATCAACGCAGGGCCTAAACTATAAGGGTTAGAAACTTGAAATTTTGCACAGGGGTTCCTTTTATAACGTAGGGGAGCACTAAGAAACGATTTTTCAAAATTCCCACGGGAAAGCGAGATATACGCAAACTAATTTGCGCAAGTTTCGCTAGTGTATAAATATATAAATATAAATAGGTACCTATATTAAATATAGTTAGGACAAATCACACAGATTGAGCTAGCCCCAAAGTAAGTTCGAAACTTGTGTTATGGGATTCTAAGTATTCTAACTCAACGATACTATATTTAATAACAAACTAGCTGTTGCCCGCGGCTTCGCCCGCGTAAAAATTATCATACGTTGGGCTCTGTACTTTACAATAAATGTATGCAAATTTTCATAATGATCGGCTGCTTAATCAAGCCATGAACGAATAGGTAACAAACACAAACTCACTTTCTCATTTATGTATTAGTATGATATCTAGTCTGTCTGCTTTATTGCATACAAACTCTCAACCAACTTTATACCATTTTTTTACGTTTTATTTCACCCTATTTCCCCCTTTTAGGTGTTGAATTTTGAATAATCCTGAAACACGTGCTTACTCATTTACCGTCAGGAGTACTCCTACGAAGTTTCAAATAAAATGGTCGGACTAATCATGTTTCTCCATACAAACTTTGAACCCCCGTTTCATCCCTTTGGGGGTGAGTTTTGAAAAATCCTTTCTTAGTGCATCCCTAGACGTCATAAGGAACCTATGTGCCAAATTTGAAGTCTCTAGTCCAAGCGGTTTGGACTACGCGTTGATATGTCAGTCACCCTCAGTCTTCTGGCGTACTCTTGCGTACTGTGGCGCATACATGCGTATTCTTGCGTACCTACTGTGTGGCTTACTCTGGCGGACTCTGGCATACTCATGTCTACTCTGGCGTACTGTTTCGTACTGTGGTGTACTCTTGCGTACGTACTGTGGCGTACTCATGCGTATTCTTGCGTACTGTGGCGTACTCTTGCGTACTGTTGCGTACTCTGGCGTTCACTTGCGTACTCTAGCTTACTCTTGCGTACTGTGGCGTATTTATGCGTACTCTGGCGCCTGCAATAATACACGACAGTACAGTGCTATTACTCCCGTTCCCGCGGGAATTCTATAACATCCCGTCTTTGTCCTTGTCAACATTATAAAAAGAACCTATGTACAAAATTCCAGCTTTCTATGTTGAGCGCCTGCGATAATACACTTACAGTCCTATTACTTCCTTTCTCGTGGAAATCATATAAAACCCCATCTTTATCCTTGTCAACATCATAAAAAGAACCTCTATACAAAATTTCAGCTTTCTTGGTTGAGCGCCTGCGATAATACACTTACAGTCCTATTACTCACTTTCTCGTGGGAATTTCATAAAACCCCATCTTTATCCTTGTCAACATCATGAAAGGAACCTCTATACAAAATTTCAGCTTTCTTTGTTGAGCGCCTGCGATAATACACTTACAGTCCTTTTACTCCCTTTCCCGTGCGAATTCTATAAAACCCCATCTTTGTCCTTGTCAACATCATAAAGAGAACCTCTACTACGTAGTACTATTATCTATTCTGTGCCTCTACACCAAATTTCAGCTTTCTAGCTTGAGCGCCTGCGATAAAACACTTACAGTCCTATTACTCCCTTTCCCGTGGGAATTTTTAAAAATCCTGTCTTTGTTATTGTCCACTTCATAAAGGGATCCTCACCCAATACAAAATCTCAGCTTTCTAGGTTGAGCGCCCCCGATAATACACATGTAGTCTTATTTATTATTCGTCCGCGTGAAGTTCCGGACCCCTTCCCAACCACATTGAATTTCGGGAAAAGCTATAGTCTATGGCACTTACTGATAATATAGCTTTCTACTGGTGAAAGAATTTTTGAAATCGGTCCAGTAGTTTCGGAGCCTATTCAATGCAAACAAACAAACAATCAAATCTTTCCTCTTTATAATATTAGTATAAATACATATTATTATGTAGATAAACATCCAAGACCCGAGGCCAATCATAAAAGTCGTTTTTCATCATTAGCCAACCGGGATTCGAACCCGGGACCTCCTGGTGGTGGTCTGGGGACATGACAGTCGTTAAGCCAAGTCGGTGGCCTTTGGGCGGCTTTAAAATATCGGCCTCTGCAAATCCGCATTGGAGCAGCGTGGCAGAGTATGCTCGTATCCTCGTATCCCTGCAATGGGATGATTATGGGTTGATATGATTATATATTATGACTAGCCTTTCCTCGCGGCTTCGCTCGCGTTTATTTTATGACATAGATCTCGTTTGCCAACAAAACAACCCATAGCGCCACTTGTGGCGCCATCTGTTGGCCGGTAGCTTGCCATACAGCGCCGTCTATAGTAGAAAAACTATGTTCCCATAGAAATTACATACTTTCACGGGATAAAAAGTAGCTTATGTTGGGCTCTGTACCCTTGAAAATATACATACAAATTTTCATAATGATCGGCTGATTAGTCAAGCCGTGAAGGAATAACAAACAAACTCACTTTTTCATTTATAATATTAGTTATGATAGGATGATATTTTTTTTAATTTAACGTTTCGCAATTTTATGCCTACCACGATACTATCAGACAATATACGTCCAAATTAGTATTTATTTTGATATACAGTTGACATAAGCTCTCTATTGTACTTAATTCAATTATGAGATTATCTGGGGATTATTATACCAATTGTATTAATAGGTAATATTCAATATTTTCCATTTAAATATACCTACTAGGTATTGCGTTATAGGATTATAGATTATAATAATGCTCTATAGAATCGAAATTAAATTAAAAATAATAGCTATGCAGAGAATATTTTTACGTTAATAAAATATAACAACCAGTCTCTGAAACGCAATTTAATTTTAATTCCAGATTAAGTCTCAAAACCATATCTTTTTTTCTTCTTTAGTTTGACAGTGACAGCCTTTTTATAATGTTTCCTTAACTTTAATAATAGTTTTTAGCAATTTACCGTAAATATCGTTATAAATCATGGTACATAGTACATAGATTACCATCAGACGGGCCGTAAGCTTGTTTGCCATCTTAGTGGAAAAAAAATATTATTACAATACAATACAATACAAAACACTTTATTGCCATTAAAAATATAAACATACAGATACAAAAAAAATAAAAATAATGAACAAAAGGCGGTCTTATCGCAGAAGCAATCTCTTCCAGACAACCTAGAAGAAGTGGAAATTAATAATCAATATAGACGGGGTATGTGGCGAAAATATTATTATTATTACTATTTACTAGACTAGTATCCGAAGAAATAAAATTCTATTCATAGAAAAAAAACTTTTTTCTATCACAAACACACAAGAGTCAAGGTCTGAATTAGAATAAAAGGCTCTGCGCTAAAGGGCAGTCAAGGCAAGTCAAATTGTCAAGTTTGCGAATGAGCCTGCAAGATATCCGATGGCTCACTAACATCCACATTGATTGATGAACCCTTCCCGAATCCAATTGGATACGATATGTAAGTTTGGCCGCCCTTGTGAAATATATTGAGATGATATATCCGCTCTAACCTACTTGTTACAAACCTCGGTGGTTACAAAACCTTGTTACAAAACTAATGCATTATTATAAATTCTAAGGTTAAAATGTTTTATGTAAAAACATTTCACAGATTTCGTGCCTCATACGACTATCGAGCACATTGGAAATTAATCTACGGAATTCGAAAAAATATTCTCGACTTTTTTCTAAAAGGTTAGGCTACAGGGCAAATCCTTAACCCGATCATCTTTATTTTAGGCTCAAATTATAGCTGACTAAATTGTCCAGAGGAATTTTTCTCAATTTTCTTATATCATTCTTCGTTTCTAAAATATCGAGCGCCAAAATCAAAAATTCGGAAAGAAAATGATTTTTAATTTCACAATTTCGGCTATAACTTTTTTCGTTTTTGACTTTCTCAAATAATTCGTGCTCTCGTGAATACGCGTCTTTTGAGCTATTTCTGAATATCATATCTTCACAACTCTTCGAGATATAAGGGGATCGCACTTTTTCGTGAAATTGGAGCCTATACTGGAGCGAACGAAAAGACATTTCCAATGTCAAAAAACTAATATTATAAACGCGAAAGTCTGTATGGATGGATATGTAGAAGATATGTGGAGTTTGTTAAGTACTTTTACATGCATGCTTGTAGTTTAGTACACACGTAGTTAATGACCGGGATTAAACCAAAATAATATTTACGATAATCTATTTATAATACGATTTGGCCAGAGACTCGCCGGTACCGGTACCTTTATTTGCAATACACAAACAAGTAATACAGTAAACAGTAAAAGTTACAAACTAGTACCGTGTAATATGCTAACAAGGCGATTTATTGCTCAAATCAATCATTCAATCATTTTAAGAAGGTCAACGAAACTTTATGAGTTCTATGAAAGTAGTTATTATCAGCTCTATACAGATAGACCGATGACCTGTTTAAACAGAGCAAGAAGTGGAAAGTTGGGAACAACAAACAAGAACAACGATCCCTGCTCAGCGAGACGCGCCGTCAAACCGAATATTCTTATCAACTCGGAGCCGTGTTTAGATACTAAAACTATCGGAACCTTAACCCCGCCCTTTGAGGATACAGTTAAAAAAAGGATAAAAACAATTATTGAAATAAATTACGATAATTATAAATTATTATTTGACGACCTCCGTGGCGTAATGGTTACCACGCCAGACCGCCACCCAGGAGGTCCCGGGTTCGATCCCCGGTCGGGTCATGATGAAAAACGAACTTTTTCTGATTGGCCTCGGGTCTTGGATGTTTATCTATATATGTATTTGTTATAAAATATAATATCGTTGAGTCAGTATCCCATAACACAAGTTTGGAACTTACTTTGGGGCTAGCTCAATCTGTATGAATTGTCCCTATATATTTATTTATTTGTCCCTATAAATTATTTTTATTTTATTTTTAAAATTAAAATAATTTATTTCAAGCATTGGCACATATCGTTTTAGTATATTAGTAAAAAAAAACTTACTATCAATATTAGACTAAATACGGGTGTCTTACTTAAAACCGGACCGTGTCTAGCACAATCCCCACCCAGAGTCATGGGACAGTCATACAAATTGTTGCTGTTGCGAATACGAACCGCCTCTAAAAAGTAAGTATCAATTAGTTTTTTTCTTTCATGCCCAATTTGCGATTAATTAAAAATCGTGTCAATTTTAACGTCACCGTCGTCAACGTGTCACGATTTCACTTCTAAAGCAATTTTAATGAAAGTGTATAACGATCAACCCTTGGGATGCTACTTCGACTGCCAAAGGATAATGCACTTCTTTCATTATATTAACAGTGTATAGACACAGTTAATTCAATTCCATCACTCTATCTATTTAAAGAAACCGCATCAAAATCCGTTTCGTAGTTTTAAAGAAAGCATACAAGGTACAGACAGACAGACATTGCGCGCGACTTCATTCTTAGGGTTCCGTAGTAAATTACAAGGAACCCTTATAGTTTCGCCATGTCCGTCTGTCCGTCCGCGGTCTAGCGCCTAGACTCTTGATGCTAGTAAGCTGTAATTTGGTATGTATACTTATATTAACAATGCTAACAAAACGGTAGAATATTTTTTTTTTTAATATTTTTTACCTACAGGTAAAGTGGGAATGAAAAATTTTTTTCGGCACCGACCCCATTTTGTTGGGTATTGTTAGATAGGTCTCTTAAAAACATTGAGGGTGTGGGAAGATCATTTTCCGATACAATGATCCGTTTGCGAATTATTTACATTTAACGTGTCAATTTTCGTTTTGCACGGTGGTCCCCCCTTCTCTATCTCCGAAAATCTTGAGTTTAGAAATTTGAAAAAAATCATGGTAGTAGTCCATATAGTGAACCTACAAGGAAAACTATAACGGTTAAGTAGGCACTACTAATTACCGGGTAATAGCCGACGAACTTATGAAGTAAAATTTCTTTGACGAAAACGTACAAATGTCATAGAAAATGGCATTGTACTCATCTGCAAGTAAGAAATGCATAGCCAATCCGGAACCCTAAATTGTGCGTGGCCCGACCGACACGTGCTTTCCCCGGTTTTTTATACTATGCAATGTAATTGGTCTCGGCTATGTTGTGTTCCTACGGTGAGTAAGGTCTCCAGAGCTCCATTTTACAGGGTCGGCAACGCGCGAGTGATACCTCTGGTATTGCAAGCGACCATAGGCAACGGTGAGTGCTTACCATCAGGCGGGCCGTATGTTTGTATACCACCTTAGTGGTATAAAAATAATGTATTATTTTTGTTTGTGCTACGGCCCTCGCGCATACATAATCCGGCATATTCTATCTTCACACCATGCCTGTCAATATAATATGATAGATGTGAAGTATTATCAACATAACATTATGCCACAAAGGGATAGATGCGTCGAAGAAATTGTAAATATATATTTTTATACTTAACTGTACATAGTTCATGCTCCCAAGTGTTCGGGATTTTGTTGAGAAACTAAAATTATATAGAATACATAAACAGATAAAAATATTCTTCATGACAATTAGAGATAGTATTGCAATTGACCTAAATAAATAAATATATAGGGACAAATCACACTCATTGGGCTAGCCCCAAAGTAAGTTCGAGACTTGTGTTATGGGATACTAACTCAACGATACTATTTTTTATAACAAATACATGCATTGTTCGTTCAATCTTCGATTAGAACAGTTGTGTCTCACGTACACATGACGCGCATATGTATAAATATACAGTGCAGTGAAAGTGCTAACACATCATAACAAAACCAATCGTAGTCACGTACCTGCAGCCGGCCGAGATGACCTAGATTGGTGAGTCACTGTACTGCATTATGGTATGTTTACGATATATGGATAATTACATTATTTAATTGTTAAGGCGACGTTATCCCCGGCCTTAACAATGAGTACGCCATCAAAATCAATTACCATCAAAACAGAAACAGAGCGGTACCTTTACAATCTGTATAAGGAAGAAAACGAAGAAAGGCTAAAACAAAAGAGCCTTATCCAAGAACTTAAAGCGCAAGTTGCGACACTACAACAGCAGTTGCAATGCACTATTGAGGCAAAAGCAACGGTCCCAACTACCCAAAATGAGGAAACCTCCAATGCACGTGCATCATCACGTGATGATTATGCCACGGATGAGGAGGAATTAGCGAAAGAGACAGAGTGGATAAGAACAAAATCTAGGAAAAAAAGGAAGATGAACACGTCACCCACACTCACGCCTACGGAAAAAAATAACCGTGAAATAGAAAAGATAAAAAAAGTTTCCCCACCACCTCCCATTATCGTGGATGGTGTGGAAAACTATCAAAAATTTTTTGACTTCTTGTCGAGTGATCAATCACCAGACAATTTTACTGTTAAGATGCTCAGTGGTAAGAGCGTCAAAATAAATGCTTGTAATGAAGAAGCATATCGCGGCATTACAAAACTACTTTCTGGTAACAACTGTCTTTGGCACTCTTACGAAAATAAACAAGAGAGACCAATCAGAGTAATGGCTAAGAAACTCCCGCCGTCTTGCAAGCCAGAGAGAATCATTGAAGATTTAAAATCAAAAGGACTGCAAATTGAAGATGCGGTTAATAAATTAAGCTGGAAAAGCAAAGAGCCCCTAAATATGTTCATGTTGACTTTCAACAACAAAGAGGAGATTAGTCAAATTTACAAAATTAAATCTATTTTGGGATGTGTTGTTGATATACAACCCCTAAAATCCTCAAAACTGATCCCACAATGCAAGAGGTGTCAAGCTTATGGACATACTCATATGTACTGTGCTAAAGAACCGAGATGCGTAAAATGTACAGGTAAACACTTAACCAAAGATTGCAATAAACCAGCAACAGAAAAACCGAAATGTGTGCATTGCGGGGAGGCACACCCGGCTAACTACAGAGGTTGTATGATAGCCAAAGAAATGCAGAAGCTAAGAAATAGAACCAACAAAAATACAGTAGCACACGATGATAAAAAAGCTCCGAGCAATCCGCTAAAACCCAAAGATAAGCCTTTGTCGAATGTGACTAATAGCATTTCATACGCTCAGACAGCTGCTAAAAACTCACATTCTCAACGCGAGAAGCCAACCAGCACAAATGAGAATAAGTTAGATGAAATTCTCAAGATAATCACATCTTTTGACAAGCGTCTAAAGGTAATAGAAAATAGCACAACAACTATTCCTAAGAATAAAAAATGATTAACAACCCTAAGATTATGGCTTGGAATTGCAATGGATTACTTAAACATCAGAATGAGTTACAAGTGATCCTAGACACAGAAGATATTGATGTGTGCTTAATATCAGAAACACACTTTACAAATCAAACATATGTTAAATTCAAAGGATACAAAGTCCATCACGCACTTCACCCATCAAACAAAGGAAGAGGCGGGAGTGCTGTTATTATTAAGGAAAATATTAAATATCAGGAATTTAATAAATACGAAACTCCGCAGGTGCAATGTGTAGCAGTTTGCCTAAACACTAAAAAGTATCCACTTACTGTGGCTGCAATATACTGCCCACCCAAACATCAACTAGAAAAAGATATTTATTTAGATATTTTACAAACACTCGGCGACAGATTCGTCCTAGGCGGTGACTTTAATGCCAAAAATATACATTGGGGTTCCCGTTTAACGAATAAAAAGGGAAGAGAACTTATGTATGCCATTAATGAAAATATGTGTGATGTTGCATCGACAAGATCACCTACTTACTGGCCTACTGATCCGCATAAAATCCCTGATCTAATAGACTTCTTTATTTATAAGAACCTATCATCTAACTATATAAGAACCTATCAAAGTTATGACATGAGTTCAGATCACTCAGCCATATATTTAGAAATAATGGAGAATGTACTGAATAAGGAAAGTTACTTAAGTTTAATTAATAGATACACTGATTGGGAGAACTTTCAATTGGAATTAGTTAATAAAATTGATCTCAGAGTACCATTAAAAACTCCAGATCAATTAAATATAGATTTAGAAAATTTTATTAAATTAGTACAAAAAATCGCTTGGGACAATACACCCATTATTAAAAAGAGGACAGCGAAAAATATGTACCCATTAGAAATTAGAAATATGATTACCGAAAAAAGAAGACAACGTAAACTTTGGCACCAAACTAGGTCACCAGTAGACAAGAAAAAGTTGAATAATCTCACAAAACGTCTACGAAGATTAATTCAAAGTTATGTTGATAATTGTACAAGCATGTACCTCCAAAAGCTAACCAGTGATCGAAATACCGACTATTCACTCTGGAAAGCTACCAAACGCACGAAGCAGCCACTGACACAAATCCCGCCAATAAAAATGGATCATGGTAAGTGGGCAATTAGCAATGAAGAGAAAGCCGGAAGGTTTGCTGAATATCTGGAGGACATTTTCCAACCAAACGAAAGTCAACCAAATCATGAAAACTTTGGTGACGAACCCATCAATTGCAACCACGAGGAACAAATAGAGATTAAACTTGTAACACCTAGAGAAGTGTTACAACAAATTAAACATCAAATCAACCCTAAAAAGTCACCAGGTTTTGATCTTATACCTGGTGAGTTATTGCACAAACTCCCGAGAAAAGCTATAGTTAAGCTGACTAATCTTATTAACGCAGCACTGAGACTGAAATATGTACCAGATCTATGGAAAATCGCTGAGGTGATCATGATAGCGAAACCAGGAAAACCGCCAAATGAGACAACTTCATACAGACCGATCTCTTTGTTGCCTGTGATGTCCAAATTATTCGAGAAACTTCTATTAAAGAGATTAAAACCTATAATAAACGCCAAGAACCTCATTCCAGAACATCAATTTGGCTTCAGAGAAAAACATTCCACAATAGATCAGGTACATAGGATTACAAATATAATAGAAAAATGTCTTGAAGATAAAAAAGTTTGCTCTACAGTCTTTTTAGATGTTGCGCAAGCTTTTGACAAAGTCTGGCATGAAGGCCTAATCATAAAACTAAAAAGAATGCTACCTAAAAGCTATGTAGACATATTATCTTCATATATAAAAAATCGAGTATTTAGAGTAAAGCAAGAAGAAGCTTACTCTGCCATTAAACAAATAAGAGCTGGAGTGCCTCAGGGAAGTGTATTAGGTCCGGTCCTGTACCTTTTATACACCTGTGATATCCCTGACTTAGAAGAAAACACTATTGCAACCTTTGCGGATGATACGGCTCTAATGGCGGTTGGAACTACCCATGCTGAAGCTGCAGAAAAGGTTCAATTAGCTGTTAACAGAGTTCACAATTGGACAAAGACATGGAGAATAAAGCTGAACGAAACAAAATCTATTCACGTGAATTTTACAAACAAACATGAACAGTACCTTCCTATATATATAAATGGAAAGATAATACCACATGAAAATTCCGCCAAGTACCTAGGCATGACGCTGGATGCTAAGCTTCGGTGGAAAGCTCATGTCAAAAAAAAAAAGGAAGAACTGGAACTACGGTTCCAAAAAATGTACTGGCTGCTTGGAAGACACTCCAGCCTATCAGTATATAACAAATTACTTATATACAAACAAGTCCTCATGCCCGTATGGACCTATGGGATACAGTTGTGGGGCTGTACTAAACAGAGTAATACCGAAGTTATCCAAAGATTTCAAAATAAAGTGCTAAGAGCAATAGTGAATGCTCCCTGGTATATAAGAAACGACGACCTGCACCGGGACCTTAATATACAGTTCGTCAATAAAGTTATAAAAAAATATGCAGAAGCACACGAATATAGACTGCTTCATCATGTGAATGTCGAGGCGATCCAGCTCCTCGATAATACGGATATAGTGCGTAGACTCAATAGAACCAAACCGTTCGAACTAGTGTAGTGATTAGTAACAATATAACAGTGTTAATATAGTGTAAACAAAGACACATGAACAAAGTGACTTCCCCTTAATAGAGACAGTAAGAAAAGTGCCGATGGACACATTCTTATATTACAACTTTATAAAACTAGGTCAACGTAAAATTACTCATTAGTCTGTATTTAGGCTAGATTGTAATTAAATTAGCGTATTTAATAATATCAATTAGTATGCTACAAAAAAAAAAAATAAAAAAAATACATGTATGTATAGGTAAACATCCAAGAGTCTAAGACCCAGGCCAATCAGAAAAAGTTCGTTTTTAATCATGATCCCACCGGGATTCGGACCCGGGACCTGGGTGGCGATCCGCCACGGAGGTCGTCTGATAATGACAAGACGACCTGCATCAATACTAATCTAGGGTGAATCTAGGTAATATTTATAAAATTATCCAGTTACTCATATTATATTTATCAGTAGTTCACTTTATTTTATTGCTTCTACAACCAATTTTTTATTTTATTTCTATTAATTGATAAGTTCAGTTCGGGTGTACTAACACCCTCTTCTGAGTCACCGGACTGTTGCGGGAGCGTAGGGCTCTCACCGCTAAAAATTTACAGTGTCACTTCTACAACCAAATAAGTAGTTGTTATTTATATTTTCACGAGACCTCTGATAGTCCACCAAACGAAGGAATCTCGAGAGAGAGAATTTGTGTAGTAGCTAATTTTGGGCTATTGGTAGGAAATGGTGTTTTAAACAATATACTAAAAGTACTGATGGGTGGGGGTGGAGCGACGGAGGGAGGGGGGGGTTTAAAGGTCCCGTGTTCTAAGCTAAATGGTAGCCCATATGAAAAAATATTCTCCTACTTAAATAATCTACATAAAATTCTCTACAAAAGGTTTTATTTATTTTTAGTTGGGACCAACAGAGGGAAGAAAATGGACAATAAAAAACAAACTTATATTTTCTATATCAAAGTCCTTACTGTACTGACTGACTTAACTATCATATCAACGCACCAAACCGCTGGGTCTATAGATTTCAAATTTGGAATGTAGGTTCCTTACGACGTCTGGGGGTGTACTAAGAAAGGGTTTTTCAAAATTCCCACGGGAAAGCAAGATATACGCAAACGATGTTGCGAGGGTATATCAACGCACAGCCCAAACCGCTGGCTCTGGAAATTCAAAATGTGACATGTAAGTTCCTTATAAGGACCGAACCGACAAGACCGGACCGACCGACACGCGGTCCGGTCCGGTCTATAGTTAAATAATATTATAAGTTTGTTTTTCATTGTCCATTTCCTTCCCTCTATGTTGATCCCAGCTAAAAACTAAAACACGGGGCCTTTAACCCCCCCCCCCCCCTCCCGCCGTCGCTCCACCCCCACCCATCAGTCTTTTAGTATATTGTTTAAAACACCATTTCCTACAAATATGCCAAAATTCGCTACTACACGAATTACTTCCCCTGAGAGCTATTTTTATGTCTTCATTGGGTGGACTATGAGTGTTATTCGCTATTTCTAACTATTTTAGTTTTGGATCCATACTAATATACATGTACAAAAATATATAAAATAATACATATAGAGCCATAATGATAATATAAGGTTTTTATGTAAAAAAAAAAATTTTATAAAAAAAAAATAAACCGACTTCAAAAATTAATTTAAATAATATATAATTTCATGTGCTAGGTACCTACTGTTCTAATTGAAGTCGGTGCCACGCCGACGCGATCACCCGTACTCGTCGTAAACAGCCTTCCATTCATGCATGTGGCCTAGGTAATATTTCGTTTGGTTGGCACCGACTTCAATTAGAACAGTAGGTACCTAGCACATGAAATTATATATTATTTAAATTAATTTTTGAAGTCGGTTTATTTTTTTTTTATAAAATTTTTTTATTTAATACTTTTTAGTGCATTTTATACAGCGGTTTTTTAGAAGTCTGATAGAAACAGTAAACCCTGGTATGTCTGTATAAGTACTGTCTGTTTGTTTGTCTGTTTGTTTGTACACATCACTTTTAGCTCACTTTTTAGCAGTCCTTTTCGAATACTATGTCGAGCCTCGCTCGCTTCGCTCGCTCGGCTGTTGATAAATAATCACAAGTCTAACCTAACCTAACCAAAAGTTCCCATATGAAAATTTGACAGATTCGATATACCGGCAGATCTCGATCGGCCGGATTGACTGATCTGCATACGAGACGACATATATAAGCTATTCGTATTAACTACTATTAACATTGATACGAATTGTGACTATGTGTAACATTATAACTTGAGAAGGCCTACTCTCTGAATAAGCGATTTCACTTTCATAATACACTATACTGCAATTCATGGTGTGAAGCAACCTTTTCCTCTTCGGTGCTAATAGCTGGTGCTTGAATTTCAATTTTATGGTATAGTAAGCCTCCTAATATCGTCACTCAAGAGTCACTTGTTTACACGTGTTCCCATCATGATAATCAACGGTCTAATATATACCTACAATATTTAAAGAATTATCCTCTAACTCCTATCCGTTTAGGAGTTGTACCTTCCATTATCACCTCACCAACATGGGATGATGACTCCAGACTTAAATACATGAATAGCTAACGAAAACATAAGTAACGCGTTGTACGTGCCTACCAAATTTAAGGAGTGCCCTCGATTTACCTGGGATCCCATCATCAGATCCTGATTTGGTGACAAGTTATGATGGAAAAAAAAACAAATGGTCTAATCTAATACATACCTACAATACTTAAAGAATCATCCTCTAACTCCTATCCGTTTAAGAGTTGTACCTTCCATCATCACCTCACCAACATGGGATGATGACTTCCAGACGTAAAAACATGAATAACTTACGAAAACATAAGTAACGCGTTGTACGTGCCTATAAAATCTGAGGGTTGCCCTCGATTTGGCTGGGATCCCATCATCAGATCCTGACTTGGTGACAATGGGACCAACTTGGGAGTATGCACTTTCGAATAAAAAAAGAATATTGAAAATCGGTCAAGAATTGACGGAGTAATCGGCGGACATACAAAAAAAAAAAAAAAAAAATATACAATGAAACATAGAACCTCCTCCTTTTTTGAAGTCGGTTAATAAAAGGTTTTGTAGTTTACAAAACAATTATTTACTTTATAAAAAACAACAACAACCTAAACACCAAATACTTAATTTTTTGCACAACACTTTTTATTTTATAATCATCGAAATTATGAATATAAATTAATAATTATATTACGTTCTTATAATATTAGATTACGTTCGTTTATAGCTTGCTCTTCTTCATTTTTACAAGCTGTTGTTTGAGTACCCTTCGCAGTATTTTACCTGATGCGGTCTTTGGAATCTCATCCACGAATATTACCCCTCCATGTAAACGTTTTGGTGGAGAAAGCTGTAGGAATATTAAAAATTTGCATAAACCTTTATATTTTTCTGTAGGTAATGATTGCACTGAGCTTTTTGGATGGCTGCAGCATACATAGGCTGTTACATGTCATGCTCTTTTTAAGGTTCCGTAGCCAAATGGCAAAAAACAGAACCCTTATAGATTCGTCATGTCTGTCTGTCTGTCTGTCCGTCCGTATTTCACAGCCACTTTTTTCCGAAACTGTAAGAACTATACTGTTAAACTTGGTAAGTAGATGTATTCTGTGAACCGCATTAAGATTTTCACACAAAAATAGAAAAAACAACAATATTTTTTTTTCATCAAACCCATACGTGTCTATGGATAGGTATTCGAAAATTATATTAAGGTTTCTAAATTCATTTTTTTCTAAACTAATGGTTTGCGCGAGAGACACTTCCAAAGTGATAAAATGAGTGTGTGTGAATATGATAAAACTAAAAATATATATGATGTTACAATACCATACAAACTTCCAACGAAAATTGGTTTGAACGAGATCTAGTCAGTAGTTTTTTTTTAATGTGTCATAAATCGTAAACCGCAATTGCTGCTACGGAACCCTTCATGGGCGAGTCCGACTCGCACTTGGCCGCTTTTTTTTAAATACCCATTGTGTTAAATAGTGTTAAGTATTGTATTTTTGGTGTGTTAAGTATTTATCGAATAAGGTTTTATTCTATTCTTTTTTTTTTATTTAATTTTGATTAAATTTGTATACTTAGCTTCTCAAATTTTATTTGTCTTACTTTTTGTTTTTTTAAATACACGATAATTCACAATTTACTCGATAGAAAAAAAAAAACAAAAATAAACTGCCCAGACTTAAGTTCTAATGTCCACCAATGTCAATAATACCAAATTTCATCCAAATGTGTCAAGCAGTCTTTACATGAACAAGTAATAAATACCCACACATCCATCCACAAAAATACTAGCATTTGTAATGTCAAGAAAAATTTCAATTATTTTACCCGTGATGCTGCAAAGTCTATTAGTTCCTGTGCCTTAAGGGTGACTCCTGCCTTGGTAACAACAAAAGCCGTGGGCAACTCCCCAGCTGCCTCGTTCGGCGCTCCTACCACTCCGCATTCCGCAACACCGTCATGCTGCAACAGAACACTCTCTACCTCCGCGGGTGGTACCTGGATCGCAAATGCAATAGGTTAATACACTGGCCATGGAGAAAAAAAAACAAATATTCCATTACATTTAAATTGCAGAGCACACCAGAAAATGATACTGTGGTGTAATTTAACAGCGCAGTTTACACTACAACCTGTGAGCGATTTACGTCAAGTCTTGCTTCGCTTTTCAGTTAGTTCATCGTATTTCTTCGACATACGCATAATAGATTTTAAACTACAAAAATATTAACCTGGTTTCCCTTATATTTAATTAGTTCTTTTAATCTGTCCACAATAAAGAAACATCCTTCTTCGTCATAGTATCCGATATCACCAGTTTTTAAATAACCTTCGTCATCGACCATATCTCTTGTAGCGGCCTTATTTCCCGCGTAACCCTTCATCATTAAGGGCCCTTTCAAGCAAACTTCACCATTTTTATTTGGTCCCAATTTTTTACGAGTTTCCATATCTACCACCTGTAATGAAAAATCTTTATAGAACACTGCTTCCATTTCAATAACGAGTCACCATTCAATAACGTGATGTTGGGCCTCTCAGTCATGGTGTCTTACTGGTGTGGCGAAGTCAGGAGAGGCATTGAAACAACGGAGAGCCGCCGAATGTACGTTTATTATGTACACATGTTGTTAGCCTACTCCAATGTACAGTAACTTTCGTAACTCGTTTACAGGAAGGTGCGTAAAGTACGTAGATTCTTATTATCACGAATGTTTGGTAAGCTACTCTACAATGCATACCATCACGTTACCACACCATCATCAAATTAATCAATTTTAGATAGGTACTACGCACTACAGAACAAAGCTACATAGTGTGCTACGCGGTAAACTGCGCGATGTACTACGTATAAACAAACAAGCAGCTAAACAGCAGTACGCAACGTTCTACGTACTGAGCTACATGGTTTGATACGCGGTATGCTACTGCAGTGTGCCACAATACGTAACTGCGGTACGTGATCTGTTTGTGTGAAGCGAAATATGAGTATTGCATTTGGGTGTTTTAGAGTTATGTTTATTTTTTATACCACACAGGTGGCAAACAAGCATACGGTCGGCCTGATGGTAAGCCGTCACCGTAGCCTATAGACGTAAGCAATACCGGGGGTATCACTCACGCGTTGCCAACCCTCCCAACCCCCCCAAGTGGAGCTCTGGAGACCTTACTCACCGTAGGAACACAACATGGCCGAGACCAATGCTATTTGGCTACGATCTTCTGTAAGGTGGAGGTCCTTCCCCAGACGGGCTGCTCCGATTTGAGCGGATTATCCGCTGTGCCCTACCTCTCTAGAAAAGTTATGTTTATTATATGCTTACCTTTACTTTAACTCCACGGAGTGCATACCCAACACTGCCAGGCTTATGTGGTGCATCTAGTCTATCCATCATCGCACTTAACGGCATTTCTGTCATTCCATAACCTTGGATAATTTTCAAACTGCTTGTCAGTCTATAACATAAATAATATTAAATAATGTCTAGTATAATATGTATGTTATCTAGAAAAATATTGAATTTCAATTGATATTAGCTCCTGTCGCATATACCGCTACCCTATACAGTGTCACTTGTAATTCGACGTATATCCGGAACATGCGTATTAAGGGGCTCAAAAGCTTCAAAATGAAACACCCCAATGTACAGGCGAAGTCTAGTGGTTCTCGATTTTTATAATAATGTCTTCAGGGTACTGGTAGGTCTTCCGCGCTACTGTAGTGCGTCTGCGATGTTTGCACATGCGCACACTGACGACGGCTTCCACATAGTGTTGCGGCTCCGCGTCGCTTCGTTGATGCTTCGCGCGATCGGGAGCCCCAACACTATTCTGAACGATCTCAGTGACAAGCCGGGCTGCCCCAATACGTGTAAAAAATACGTGACACCAGGTGTCCCAGAACTATTTTTTATTTAATATTATTATTTCAAATTATGATTAATTTTGTGCATTTTTTAATGTAATTTAATTTATTTTATTATTACCTATTTTAATTGTCAAATTTTGGAAAATTGAACATCGTCTGAAATAAATGGATTTTAATTTATATTATTAGAATTTAACCAGAATTTCATATTTAATTTAAAATTATTAAAAATCTACTATCTCTTCCATAGTCGGTCCCTCAATATTGAGGATCGTGACACCGACGTAAATTAGTCACCGCTTCTCTATCTGTTCCGTTCTTGTGCCAGATGGAGAGCTGTCCTTATCGGCATTTCCAGGCTTTCAGCTATCTGGTCCGTCCATCGTCTAGAAAATATCTACTTAATCTGGTCCATTTTGTAGCTTTGAGCCTCCCAATACGCATGTTCGAATTACAAGTAACTCTGTATAATCTATTAAGAGCCATTTCGAAAAAAATTTAGGAAAATTTGACTGCGCAGCAATTCAACTGAATTCAGATTGTCGATACACTCACAGTGTACTGAGAACATGAAAAAATTTAATATCTATTAGAAATGGACAAAGTTAGGATGACGCGAATACATAAAGAATTTAGTAAATGTATTTTGTTTTATTTTTAACGAGCTGTTACCCGCGACTTCGTCCGCGTGAAATGTTCAAATAAGGATAACTCCTTTTCCTGTCATGCGATTTAAATGAAACAAAGCCTATATTCTGCTCCAAGCCGAGCTCTATCTCCCTGTGAAAACAGGAATAAAATCCGTTCAGTAACTTAGAAGATGTGTTCAAACAGACAGACAGACAGACAATAAATTTAAAAAAAAATTTTTTGGCTTTTATTACCGTTCTCTAACTGTTCCCTCTCCATTTTTTTTTTATACCACACAGGTGGCAAACAAGCATACGGTCGGCCTGATGGTAAGCCGTCACCGTAGCCTATAGACGTAAACAATACCGGGGGTATCACTCACGCGTTGCCAACCCTCCCAACCCCCCCAAGTGGAGCTCTGGAGACCTTACTCACCGTAGGAACACAACATGGCCGAGACCAATGCTATTTGGCTACGATCTTCTGTAAGGTGGAGGTCCTTCCCCAGACGGGCTGCTCCGATTTGAGCGGATTATCCGCTGTGCCCTACCTCTCGTAAACCGTCCGTTCTAACCGTCTCGTTTTTGCCAAATATGTTCAAAGTACAGACATATCGGGGTCTACTGTTTTATTATATGTATAGAAGAAGATGTATAGATTTAAATAAATAAATATTGTGGAAATATATAAGGAATCACTTACAATAACGAATAACGTTTAATAAAATGTAAATTTCTTTTGGAAATATCTTTATTTAAATGGAAAAAATCAAGGTAGAATTTGACACATTTTCTTGGATCTTACGTAAAATCTTTATTTATTTTAAAATTATTTCAGATACTCTATCAAAAAAGTAGTTCATTAACTGTCGATAAAAGTCTCTGGTACACACATATTTTTTTTATTTATATATTTTTAATTTGAATGGAAGAATAAGGGATATAAAAATCTTGCTCCCATCAGTTTTTCGCAAACTTGACTTGGGAGATTATTAATACATATTATGCAGTATACATTATTATAAAAAATATTTCAAAATGTACTACATTAACTCTCGACGAACAGAACCGAGCCCTCCAAACCATGTACTGTCTAATGTAAAAGTAATTCCTGACATAGAAATCTAGGAGCTCAAAAACACTCGTAAACGCGTAAAAACGTAAAACAGTTGGTTAATATATTTTGATTGTCGTCACAAAGTCATAATTTTAAGAATGTTAATAATTATTGTGAACAAATTAACCTATTATGAAAAACATCTTACTAGTTTATTTTGTGGTGATCTAGAGTTTTGTGTACGTTAGCATAGTGCTGTGATGTAATAGGTGTGTACATTTTTTCTTGAATTTTATTCAATTCTATATTACCGTTTGGATGCCTCCCTAACAGTTTCTGGAGACAGCGGAGCTGCACCACACACCACGACGTAGACCGATGTCAAATCATAATTCTTGACTAGAGGCGATTTTGCCAGGAAAACCACTATGGGGGGTACCACAAGAAGAACGTTAGCCTGGAATGATATGTATTTTATGGCTTATAGTTATTATTGAAATGGCTTCGACCGAGGAAGAGAAATGATTCATCCAAGAATGTTTATTATTGAAATTGTATGGTTCGATCATACAGTACAGTATATATAGTAAGGCAGTTTGTCCACCTACACTGTCAACGGGACCGTTTACTATGGCCGAATGTCCACCGCGCGCCCGTCACCCGAGCTCCGTCATCCTGGCCGCCGATTTATGGCTTAGTTCGGTGCTTCCGCTAGAACTCGGTCCGAGATTGTGACATTTGTGATGGGCCGATGGCGGCAATACAAAACACTTGGCAGTTTGTCCACCGCGACCGTCACCGGGACGTCACCGACAACGAGATTATTTCTCAGACAGGAAATGTAGGAAAAAATTTAAAAAATGATGTTGCTAAGGTAAACAATATATAATTTATAATTCTTTTTCTAAACATTGACATTGACATATACAACACCCTCCCTCAATGGAGATAAACAGCTCATAGTAAACAAGAATATAGGAAAAAACAATTAACTATTAAGTATTAATTAAACCCATACCTTTTACACACCTATGACCTTAAGGGCTTGGTCAAAATATCAGTTGTCATTTTATCAGACTTTATAAGAAAAAGTTTCAGCGTCAAAAAATGTACAACCTTTAGTATCAAAAAAAAAACAAACAGTAAAACCATGTAAAACCATTTTCAGTAGCCTATACCCGCACTTTAGAGTAAATCACCGTTTGGAATTGTTACTTGGCCATCGGAATATTTTTTATATATTTTCCAACCAATCAAACCTTCCTGACTTATGTGCACTGGCTCCAGAATCTACGTACCATTTCTCTAATGAAATGTATCCACCTCCAGCATTCATAGCTATTTCTTCAGTTTTTTATTCTGAACGCTTAAGCTGAAGCTGTCTGCGAAACACTCAACTCAGAATCATTTGGTCTTGCGAATTCACTTTAAATCTGTACCGTAGAATTTTCTAATGCCATTATTAAGGGATCAAAAAGAGACGTAAACCCACCTAGAAAAATCGCTGCTATGGACGGATCTTCTATTGTAACGCTGCATCACCTGTGTAGCGGGAGCGATGGCGATGTGCTCGACCGCCACAAAGGGAAGATCTTCCGGCCAGGCTGGGTGTCATGCCTGGGGAACCGCGGCTCCGACAATGTATGTGTCGGAGGTTGTATATTTATCTCCATATGGTAGAAACTTCGATAGCGCGATTCAGGATTTCTAAGTGTCGTCGTATATGACGTCATGTGTTCGCATTGTGAACTTTTTCTTCACTCTGTAGTTCTTCTGTATGGCGATAGGTGTCGCCACAGTACTCCCCTCCAGGATCGAAGGTCCGATGAGATGATGATCAGCAGTCTGTGCTTCTCGTTAGCTTGCCCAGTGAGTCGGGCTTGAGTGTGCGTGCTCCAAGTGTCCCAGTGAGTCGGGCGTGAGCGTGCGTGCTTGATGTATCCCAGTGAATCGGGATGAGTGATGTCCCAGTGAGTCGGGATGATGCATGTCCCAGTGAGTCGGGATGCAGAATATCCAAGTGAGTCTGGATGAGGAATATCCCAGTGAGTCGGGATGATGCATGTCCCAGTGAGTCGGGATGCAGAATATCCAAGTGAGTCTGGATGAGGAATATCCCAGTGAGTCGGGATAAGGGGCGCAGGAACAGGTAGCTCGGTGAGTCGGCTGCGATGAACCTGATTTTCCCCGTAGCTGGAGTGCTGTGAGACTGCTGATGATGAGGCTTCAAGTTGAGGAGTGAAGAATGTGATGACGTCAGAGCTGATGAGGAGATATGATGGAGAAGGCTGCTTCCAATCACGTCGGGGTCACCACTGTAGCGGGAGCGATGGCGATGTGCTCGACCGCCACAAAGGGAAGATCTTCCGGCCAGGCTGGGTGTCATGCCTGGGGAACCGCGGCTCCGACAATGTATGTGTCGGAGGTTGTATATATACCTCCATATGGTAGAAACTTCGATAGCGCGATTCAGGATTTCTAAGTGTCGTCGTATATGACGTCATGTGTTCGCATTGTGAACTTTTTCTTCACTCTGTAGTTCTTCTGTATGGCGATAGGTGTCGCCACAACCTGTATAGCTTACGCTCCAAGGCTAAACGAAGACCCAAGGACTTATCGTCGTAAGCTGCAGCCAAAACGTCCCAAGGTTCTTTAACAGTTATGCATGATCTCACGTGTTACCGTTGTACCTTCTAAAGTCAATCAAATCTTTGCTAGTGCAACTTCGTCGTTTCTCTTCTTTGTAGAAACCGACATAGAATCACCTCCTGGATATCCAATTATACTACTCCACAGATCTTCATGAATGAGGTACATCCGCATTTTGAATTTCCAAGTAGCATAATCTTGTCTACCTTGTAATGTGATCCCTGCTAGAGATCGTAGACTTGATCATTTGTGATCTGACATGATGTCGCACTTTACACAAAAAAATACGAATAATTCACTGTTAAATGGTGAAATAACTTCGTAAACAGACTTTTCTATTAAAACATCAGCTTCCTATTGCTCTAAAAACATTATTTTCGTGCTGATAACAATTTGTAGGAAAAAATAGAAAAAATGATGTTGCTAAGGTAAACAATATCCTTACATATTATAAAACAAAGTCCTCCCGCGCGTCTGTCTGTCTGTCTGTCTGTCTGTTCGCGATAAACTCAAAAACTACCCAACGGACTTTCTTGCGGTTTTCACCAACGGATAGACTGGTTCATGAGGAAGGTTTAGATATAAAATTTGTCAGGATTTTGTGTAAATTGGCTGAAATATAAAGATTATTGTTGGGAGTGTCGGAAAAAATCAACCCGATTGGGAGCTGTCGACGAAAACGCTGGCTAAACCCTAACATATAGATATAACAAAACAAAAATTATAGGATATTCCTCTTATTTAGGTCTCCAAAAAAGTCCGCGATAGCATATATTTATCATTTACGGATAAGTTACTATAAAATAAAAAGCGATTTCCGAGTAATAATGCGGAAATTGGAAACCGATTTTGACGTATACAGTATTAATCCTTATCCAGTTAACTACGTTAGTTACCTTAAGCATTTCATGTACATTATTATAATCTTTACACCATACAATTTAAATAGATACTTTTGAAGTTATAGGATAAAATTTACGCGCTTGCCGAAATTAAATCAAGTTCTTTCTATTCTACGCTAGATGGCGCTATTCAAAAGTTACATCGCGCTATGGTTACATTTTCATCAAATTATAAATATCGCGCGAAAATTAAAGCACTTTAAATCAAATACGCTAGGTGGCGCTGTTTTAAAATTATATATATAAAAAAGGGTTATTGGTATCTTTTTAGGCGCATTTTATTTATTTATTTGTTAATATATTGATTATAATATAATATTGTGGTATAATATATTGATTGTTTGGTTTAATACATATATTGATTGTAAATAGAGATATGTACTTACTTTTACATAAACATAGTTTCGTGTTATCATTTTTGGTAGGATGGATTGTAAATAGATAGATTCAATTCAATTCAATTTATTTATTTGCAAATGTAGGTACAATAATTCAGATGTTACAATATGTCGGTACATTGAGATCTTCCACATTTTACCGTTCGGCATGCAAATTAGTAGTAAATATTACAATATTCTATTTAATAAAAATAACAACATTTATTCATACAATTAAATAGTAGGTATTTACTTATTAAAATCATACTTACATACTTTTAATTTGTTTGGGCTTCACATCTCGAATTATTTAAAGTTAATATTAAGGGTGCATCTTATTTGTTTTGTGTTATAATTTTTGACAATTGATTGTAAATAGATAGATAGACACTTACATACTTTCAATTTTGTTCTTTGTTTAAGCTTTTTTTTATACCACAAAGGTGGCAAACAAGCTTACGGTCCGCCTGATGGTGAGCGGTCACCGCAGCCTATGGACGCTTGTAAATGGGCTTCTTTTGACATCTGTAGCATTTTTTATTGGTTTTGTGTTATCATTTGATAAAATTATTTGGTGGAAGTGCACCAATCAGTAAGTATTTGAGTAAAATTTGTCGGAGGTTAATTATATGTAGGTAAGTATACGACTGTTTAACACAGGCAGATAGTTATAAGTCATCAGTCAGTCAAACGTCAACAGTCCATGGTCACAATTGTGACCATGGACTGTTGACGTTTTTGTGCCTTGGCTACATTTGTTGCCACGGACTGTCTACTGGAAGTATTTTAATCCTTATCCAGTTAACTACGTTAGTTACCTTAAGCATTTCATATACATTATTATAATCTTTACACCATATAACTTAAATAGATACTTTAGAAGTTATAGCAAAAAATTTACGCGCTTGCCAAAATTAATTTAAGTTCTTTCTATTCTACGCTAGATGGCGCTATTCAAAAGTAACAATCTCGGAAATCGCTTTTTATTTTATAGTAAGTTATCCGTAAACGATAAATATATGCTATCGCTGACTTTTTTGGAGACCTAAATAAGAGGAATGTCCTATAATTTTTGTATTGTTATATCTCAGAGGGTTTAGACAGCGTTTTCGTCGACAGCTCCCAAGCGGGTCGATTTTTTCCGACACTCCCAACAATAATCTTTATATTTCAGCCAATTTACACAAAATATTGACAAATTTTATACATAAACCTTCCTCATGAACCAGGCTATCCGTTGGTAAAAACCGCAAGAAAATCCGTTGGGTAGTTTTTGAGTTTATCGCGAACAGACAGACAGACAGACGCGCGGGAGGACTTTGTTTTATTATATGTAAGGATAATTCTTTCTCTAAACATTGACATTGACACATACAACTGGAAACATGCGGACCTGGCATACCTACAGAAAAAGCGTGCCTACCTAAACTTGTTGAAATAATAAATGGCGGATTCTCGTAATGCGGTTCGGATGTTCATCGATATTGATAATATATCCGTGGCGCGACGAGATAACTATCTACACTTGTGACAACTAAAAATAAAACGCGTGCGTTTGCGGTTTCTCCACGAGTCAAATAAAATTATAAAGCATAACATAAACTATATAAGTACACTTATTTTGTGTTAACCATTTTTATTTTAAAAAAGATGATCGAGCAATAACTCCATATGTATACGTCAGTGGATTATTTCTGGCCGAGATGAAGTTGACAAACTGACTAAGCCACCGATATCGTCGCGGTGGACAAACGATCGCCGTCACGTGAACTTAAATTCGGCCAGAAATAATCTCTTTCTCGGTGACGTCCCGGTGACGGCGGCTGTGGACAAACTGCCTAACTCTCAATAAAAACACATTAGCCATAACACAAATATTAAGAAAATTTGGATTAAGATCTTGTTTTTTATGACAAAGAAGGAGAAAGAAGCTAGTGATCGCCGCTTTTCATGTACAGTCACCTCCATAAATATGTAATCACTTTAGTACCTTGTCACTTCGTATATCATTTCAATTACTGAAGACATTTGAGTGAACATCTCAACAATGTTATAGTCACAAGGTTCTAAAGTGATTACATATTTATGGGGGTTACTGTACATCCACAACTACAAGAATCTTGTATGCGATGCCCACCTATAAAGGAATAAAGGTCTTTCTTCATAGCTGGACATACATGTGCAACTAGAAATATTTACCTTGAACTCCTGTATTGCGTTGAGATATGTCTTTGGATGAAAATCGGTGAAGTATATTAATGTTTTTTTTACTGCTAAATAGTTTATGGTAGACATTAAACCGTAGGCGTGGTACCACGGTACTATAGTCTGTAACCTTTTAAACATTTCAGGATCGACGTCAGAGTTGGTTTCACTGAAATAATAAAATATGAAGTTTTAGGGCTTGTACACAAAACAACGATGCGACAAAAGTTGCTTACTTTGGACTAGCGTGACGTTGTGTGATTCGATCAAGAATATTTCTTTCTTTTCAAATAATAAAAAATTAAGCAGCGTCACGCGCTGCCACAAAAAAAAAGTTTGCTTCGTGGTAAAGTGAACATACTTACTCAACAGAAGCCGCTGAATACAAAACGTTGAGATGCGATAACATGACTCCTTTGGGAAAGCCAGTGGTTCCAGATGAATACAGTATGTACGCTACATCTGACCAGCCTTCAACAGGCTCTGACTCGAATGCTTTCTCATCGACAGGTACCGCTACACTGCTATACGCCAAAACACGACTATCCGACGGCGTACCATCAAATTGTATGATTTTCTTGACGTACTTCAAAGATTTCATAACACTAATTTTCTTGTTATATTTTTCAGAAATTATCACAACAGATGGCTTCGATATATTTAGAACGTGTTTCAACTCATCTGAAATCAGGAAATTCATCTATATATATAAAGAGAAAATCACTGACTGATTCATCACGAAATCTCCGAAACTACAAGTGCCAGGAGTCTCAAATTTTGCATGAGCACCTACGCCCCAAAAGCAACCCCGCTTTTGGGGCGTAGGTGCTCACTAAGAAAGGATTTATAGAAATTCATCCCCTAAGGGGGTAAAACGGGGGAGCAAAGTTAGTATGAAACTTTGCCGTTTTTTAAGTTATTCGAATGAAATTCAACATGAAGTTTCTTTATTGAAAGGCATGAAACACGAGTAAAATATTTTTCTCAAAAATCATCCCTTAGGGGGTTAAACGGGGGTGCAAAGTTAGTATGAAACTTTGCCGTTTTTGAAGTAATTCAAATGAAATTCAGCATGAAGGTTCTTTACTGAAAAGCATGAAACATGAGTAAAATATTTTTTTCAAAATTCATCCCTTAGGGGGTTAAACGGGGGTGCAAAGATAGTATGAAACTTTGCCGTTTTTGAAGTTATTCGAATGAAATTCAGCATGAAGGTTCTTTATTGAAAGGCATGAAATAGGAGTAAAATATTTTTCTCAAAAATCATCCCTTAGGGGGTTAAACGGGGGTGCAAAGGTAGTATGAAACTTTTCCGTTTTTGTAGTTATTCGAATGAAATTAAGCATGAAGGTTCTTTATTGAAAGGCATGAAACACGAGTAAAATATTTTTCTCAAAAATCATCCCTTATGGGGTTAAATGGGGGCGCAAAGTTAGTATGAAAGTTTGCCGTTTTTGAAGTTATTCGAATGAAATTCAGTATTAAGGTTCTTTATTAAAAGACATGAAACACGAGTAAAATATTTTTCTCAGAAATCATCCCAGAAACTGACTAATTGGTGACTGACATATCAACGCTCAGCCCAAACCGCTGGGTCTAGAGACTCCAAATTTGGCACATAGGTTCCCCATGAAGTCTAGGGGTGCACTAAGGAAGGATTTTTCAAAATTCACATCCTAAGTGGGTGAAACGGGGGTCCAAAGTTTGTATGAAGAAACTAGATTAGTTAGACCATTTTATTTGAAACTTCGCAGGAATTCTCCTGGCGGTAAATGAGTAAGTACGTGTTTCATGATTTTTCAAAATTCAACCCCTAGACTAGAGGGATGAAATGGGGTGACCTACTACCTAAGCGTCTACACGTGTATTATCGAAGGCGCTCGACCCAGAAAGCTGGAATTTGTATAGAGGTTCCCTTTATTATGTTAACAAGTATAAAGATGGGGTATTACGAAATTCTGACGGAAAAGGAAGTAATAGGACTGTAAGTGTTTTATCGCAGGCGCTCAACCTAGAAAGCGGAAATTCTGTATAAAGGTTCTCTTTATAATGTTGACAAGGATAAAGATGGGGTTTTAATAAATTCCCACGGGAAAGGGATAAAAAGGACTGTAAGTGTATTATCGCAGGCGCTCAACCAAGAAAGCTGAAATTTTGTATAGAGGTTCCTTTTATGATGTTGACAAGGATGAAGACGGAATTTTTTAATTCTCACTGGAACGGGACAAATAGGACTGCACGTGTGTTATTGTGGGCGCTCAACCTAGAACGCCTAGATTTTGTATTAAGCTTCCCTTTAGGTATAAAGTACTTACACAAGGATAAAGACGGGATTTTTAAAATACCCACAGGATTCGGAATAATAAGACTACACGTGTATTATCGGGAGCGCTCAACCTAGAAAGCCGGAATTTTTTATAGAGATTCCCTTTATGATGTTAATAAGGATAAAGTCAGATTTTTTTTAATTCCCACGGGAAAGAAAAAATAGAACTGTACGTGTATTATCGTGGGCGCTCAACCTATGACTCCTAGATAATGTATTAAGCTTCCCTTTATAAAGTAGACAAGGATAAAGACGCATTTTTTTTAATTCCCACGGGAAAGAAAAATAATAGGTACTGCACATGTATTATCGTGGGCGCTCAACCTAGAACTCCTAGATTTTGTATTAAGCTTCCCTTTATAAAGTAGACAGGGATAAAGATGGGATTTTTTTTAAATTCCCACAGGATTCGGAATAATTAGACTACGCGTGTATTATCGGAAGCGCTTAACCTGAACAGCTGAATTTTTTTATAGTTTCCCTTTATGATGTTGACAAGGATAAAATCGTTTTTTTTTAATTCCCACGGGAACGAAATTATTGTCATTTTCACTTGACCACGCAGGCGGAGCCGCGGGAAATAGCTATTAAAATAATAAAAGAACAGGATTTTGTACACAGTAGGTAATCTTGGCGATTAACAGCGGCGAGCAAAATTTGCTGTCTATTTAATAGACAATGAGCAATGAAGAACACTGACGTCCCGGGAAAAACTACAGTTAAATCCGTCTATACTACTTAATTAGTCACAAGTTCAATTCCACGCGGGCGAAGCCGCGGGCACAGCTAGTGGAATAATAATTTAACAGAATAACCTCCAGCATGGACTACAGGTCGGAGATTGATTTGCGTACAAAAATGTTCTATAACAGAGACTAAAGTAAACTTATTCTTATAGTAAATTATTTGTTCTTGCGTACCCTGTGTGTACTGTCCACTGACGGGAGTAACAGCGGCACCGCAGCAGACAGCTCCCACTGTGGCAGCAAGGTACTCATACCTATTCTCACTGCACACAGCAACAACATCGCCACGCTTAACACCTAATTTCTTCAAGCCTGTACCTATATTAGCAATCTCTTGTAATAATTTCTGGTAAGTTATTATTTGTCCAGTTTCACCGTTAATCTAAAATAAATATACAAATAATATATATTATATGATATTTGATATTTTTCTTGAGGAAACGCTGACATTTGAGAAAAAGGTGCAGTTTTTTCTGTTGTATTGTAATGTAAGACTCCTTAATAAAAATTAACAAAAACTTACATATTTCATCTCTGTAAATATTGTAGGAAATGGAAGAATACGTTTCCTTGAAAAACATAATGCAACCATCCTTCTTGTTTTTGTTCACAAAACTTAATTTAGTTATGAAATTATACAAATAAATAATAAAAAAACGCACGCGACAGTATGTAATATGATTCATGCATACACCATTAAGTTATTACTGCTCAAGTCAAAAAGGACTTAGGTGGCTACTCGACCACAGATATCTCGACCTTTGGCCGAGTTGGACATTTTATAAAGATGGTAGTGGTCAGGTCGGCCGATAGTCGGCTTATCGTCGAGTGGCCACCTTTTTAAAACTGTTAATGGTCGAGTCGACCAAACGTGTAGTTTAGGTCAATGACCTGAAAATTATTTAATAGGTTATAAATAAAATAAAAATTGTTTATATTCAGATTACTAAGATCCATAGATGTGTTAGTTAGTACAGCTTAGCCTATGTTAGTAGTTTACATGCTCAGAGTTATATCTAGGTAGTTATTAAGAACGTAAAAAATTATGTAAAATTAAACTCATTTTACCAATCAAACAAAATAATTTATTTATTGTATAATCAAAAAATCAAATGTATGTTATTTTTACTATAAGTACATAATATTTGTAATAATATATTAATACGATAGTCTTTCGACGCAATGGCCAATACTAATTTCATGATCGACTAATTCCCTTATAGTTTCATTGATTCTTTTTTCTCTTAATATGGTTTCCTCACATCTCTTTGAAATATAACCATTATTAGCCCACAAAAAATAATAATATTTAGCGTCTTTTATTAATATTTTTAATCCCAGAATCCAAGATCCCAGAATTTAGCCCAGCAACAATAACTTCAGATTTTGAAACAAGTGCTATGCTAGCAGCACAAAAAGCTTTTCCGGAGGCAACCTTGCGTGGATGTATCTTCCACTTCAAACAGGCAGTGCTAAGAAAAGCAAAGAAACTGGGGTTAAGCAAAAAATCTATGCTTTCGCGAGGTCATGTGAAGCGTTGCATGGCGCTAGCATACCTGCCAATGACATGCAGGTCAGACGGCTGGCTTTATGTTTTAAGTCAATGTTTAAAAATAAATGACAAAATTGCCCAATTTAATATGTATTTTGAAAACACTTGGTTACAATCTTTCTTAAATGATAAGTGGTGTTTCAATGGTGTCCGCCACAAGACCAATAATTGCATTGAAAGCAGGAATTCCAGGTTAAATAAAAAAATACACGTGAAGTCCCAATTTAGTTTTCCTATTAAAAATATTAATAAAAGACGCTAAATATTATTATTTTTTGTGGGCTAATAATGGTTATATTTCAAAGAGATGTGAGGAAACCATATTAAGAGAAAAAAGAATCAATGAAACTATAAGGGAATTAGTCGATCATGAAATTAGTATTGGCCATTGCGTCGAAAGACTATCGTATTAATATATTATTACAAATATTATGCATTTATAGTAAAAATAACATACATTTGATTTTTTGATTATACAATAAATAAATTATTTTGTTTGATTGGTAAAATGAGTTTAATTTTACATAATTTTTTACGTTCTCAATAACTACCTAGATATAACTCTGAGCATGTAAACTACTAACATAGGCTAAGCTGTACTAACTAACACATCTATGGATCTTAGTAATCTGAAAATAAACAATTTTTATTTTATTTATAACCTATTAAATAATTTTCAGGTCATTGACCTAAACTACACGTTTGGTCGACTCGACCATTAACAGTTTTAAAAAGGTGGCCACTCGACGATAAGCCGACTATCGGCCGACCTGACCACTACCATCTTTATAAAATGTCCAACTCGGCCAAAGGTCGAGATATCTGTGGTCGAGTAGCCACCTAAGTCAAAAAAAAAGAGTATGAGATCATACAAACAATAATTCTTACCAAGGCTTCAGCGGCGCCGTTTCTTATGAGTTCTCTAAATTTGTCGAGAATGTACTGGCCGAAAGACAGATGCGCCGGTATCTTGTAAGCTGGGCCACCGTCCACCACATTATTTATGATATTGAGCGTCGACATTTTACATTTATTTATATGTTTCTTTACCATACGACTACAATAATAAAATAAAATATTTATTACAAGTAGTTTTACAGGAAAATCTTTTTACAAGCACTTCGACGGGAGTTGGGAAGAGAAAAAAAATTTTAGTGAAAACCTTCCTCGAGCCTATCCAAAAAAAAATTTGATACAGTACATAGTTCCAGAGATTATATTATAGCGTTCAACCAAAACTTCAGCTTCACAATTTAATATCAGTTAGTTCATGTGAAGGAAAACAATAAAAAGTGCATACTTAAAGTCAAAGGCCAATATTTTTTGCCGACACTAAACCTTCACATACAATTTCTGTAGTCATACTACTTGAATAATTAAATGAATATAAATAATGCATGAAATTGATTGTTGACAACCCTAGGCATTGGGCCCGCCAGCCAGCAATACAAAATGAGAAAACAGAATAAACTGTAGGAAGAAGAAGTAAACTACTTACATACACAGTCGCTATTTCCGATGTAGTAGCAGAGTTCAGAGAGCGGCGAGCTCTCACACGAAGAAGCAAAAGACAACTAATTGTTTCCATGGTTGATTATTTTAAATGGCATTAAAATATACCTACTGATTATCATTTTAAAATGCCTATGGTTATTATATTCAGAATAATTATTATTTTTTAATTTATACATTTACATGGACATCGTAAGCAATGTAAGATATTCATAAAAATATTCACTTTACTCATATATTTTTTCGATAATTTATTAATTCTTTATTTTTTCTTCTACCGAATAAATATTAACTTTCATTTTCACGAGACCTCTTTGAGTATTTTTCGGTATCTATCTATCTATAATATAATAAAAGTGTAAAAAAAAAATTGTCTGTACATTTAATATATTTCCAAAAAAATTGTTTAGGGCGATGAAGAATAAGCAATAGAACAAGAATTTCGAAAAAAATTATTCGTCTGTTTGTATGTATGTTTGCACACGCTAGACTCAGAAACGGCTGAACCGATTTGGATGCGGTTTTCACTAATATGTGGCGATTTGCTCAACTTAACGTTTAGTTCAAAGTTCAAAAATTCCTACGGGAACGGGAATAACGGGATTGAACGTGTAAATCACTGACACTACTGAAGGGATTATGATGAAATTTGGTTCAGGAGTAGAATTTAATCCAGAGTAACAGATAGGGTATTTTTATCCCGAAATTCCCACAGGAACGGGAATAACGAGACTGAACGTGTAAATCACTGACTACTGAAAGGGTTGTAATGAATTTGGTACACGAGTAGAATTTAATCGGGAGTAACACATAGGATATTTTTATCTAGAAATTCCCACAGGAACGGGAATAACGGGAATAAAAGTGTTAATCACTGAATCATTACGTGTTCTGAAACTGCAAGTGCTAGAAGTTTCCATTGTTTCATGGAGGATCCTTTCGTGATTTTTTTTCTGAAATTCCCATGGGAACGTGAATAATGGCACTGCACGTGTATTACCCGGGATGCTCAATCTAGCTAAAAGATTCTATCATCTATCTATATATATAAAATTCAAAGTCCTGACTGACTTAACTATATATCAACGCACAGCCCAAACCGGTAGGTCTAGAGATTCCAAATTTGGACTGTAGGTTCCTAACGACGACTAGGGGTGTACTAAGAAAGGATTTTTCAAAATTCCTACGGGAAACCGAGATATACGCAAACGAAGTTGCGAGGGTATATCAACGCACAGCCCAAACCGCCGGGTCTAGAGATTCAAAATTTAGCATGTAGGTTCCTTACGACGTCTAGGGATGTACTAAGAAAGAATTTTTCAAAATTCCCACGGGAAAGCGAGATATACGCATACGAAGTTGCGAGGGGACGCACAGCCCAAACCGCTGGGTGTAGAGATGCCATGACATGTAGGGTCCTTATAAGGTCCAGACCGACCGGACCGGACCGGAACGGATCAGACCTGATCGGTCTGGAAGGAACCGCACCGTACCGGGCCGTGCCGGACCGCACCGGACCGGACCGGATTTTTTCTATTTATATAAAATTCAAAGTCCTGACTGACTTCACTATATATCAACGCACAGCCCAAACCGGTGGGTCTAGAGATTCCAAAATTTGGACTGTAGGTTCCTAACGACGGCGACGTCTAGGGGTGTACTAAGAAAGGATATCGAAATTCCCACGGGAAACCGAGATATACGCAAACGAAGTTGCGAGGGTATATCAAATTTGGCATGTAGGTTACTTACGACGTCTAGGGATGTACTAAGAAAAGATTTTTCAAAATTCCTACGGGAATGCGAGATATACGCAAACGAAGTTGAGACGGGACGCACAGCCTAAACCGCTGGGTCTAGAGATGCCAAATTTGTCACGTAGGCTCCTTATAAGGACCGGACCGACCGAACCGGACCGGACCGGACCGGATCGACCGGACCTGATCGGACCGGATGGAACCGTACCGTACCGGGCCGTGCCGGACCGGAATTTGTTCCTGAAGAAAGATATGCTAATTGTTACTAGGCCACGCGGGCGAAGCCGCGGGCGGAAGCTAGTATATATATAAAAGGAGAAGATGACTGACTGACTGACATATCAACGCAGGGCTTAAACTGTAAGGGTAAACTTGAAATTTTGCACAGGGGTTCCTTTTATAACGCAGGGGAGCAGACGCTCAACCTAGAAATCTGATTTTTTTTTATAGAGGTTCACTTTATGATGTTGACAAGGATAAAGTCGTTTTTTTTTAATTCCCACGGAAACGAACTTTTTGGCATTTTTGCTTGACCACGCGGGCGGAGCCGCGGGTAACAGCTAGTTTCTAATAAATTTAGTTTTGGGCTCATATTTGAAAAACTAATATACATATTACATATACTTACAATAATATAAAAAAGATGTATATTATAGTCATAACTGTTATATAGGTTATGTAAAATAAAAGGTTTTGTAGGTTATTTACAAAAGAATTATTTATTTTAAAAAAACAACAACATCAAAAATACACCAATTACCTAATTTACATAATGCGCAATAATTTCATAATTCTCGAAATTATGAATATAAATAAATAGCTAAGATTATCAGATTACGTTATTTTATAGCTTACTCTTCTTTATTTTTACAAGCTGTTGTTTGAGTACTCTTCGTAGTATTTTACCTGATGCGTTCTTTGGAATCTCGTCGACGAATATTACCCCTCCATGTAAACGTTTTGCTGGGGAAAGCTGTAAGAATATTAGAATTTTACTAAAACGGTCGCATATACAAAGGCGATATGAAATGTCAGTGTTTGATTTTTGGTCCGTTTTGATTGAAAATTTCGAAAATGAAAAATGTTGTAACAAAATAAATATTTAAATATTTCTTTATTTGTCAAACTTTTTGTTTTATTCAAAACATTATACTTCACAATTTACTCGATGGAAAGAAAAACAAAAAAGCACTACCCAGATTTTAGTTTAACTGTCCATGCACCAAATTTCATCCAAATCTGTCGAGCAGTTTTTATAAACAAGTAATAAAATATCCACACATCCATCCATCCACAAAAATACCCGCATTTGTAATATCATTGATTTCATATATTTACCCGTGATGCTGCAAAGTCTATTAGTTCCTGTGCCTTAAGGGTGACTCCTGCCTTGGTAACAACAAAAGCCGTGGGCAACTCCCCAGCTGCCTCGTTCGGCGCTCCTACCACTCCGCACTCCGCAACACCCTCATGCTGCAACAGAACACTCTCTACCTCCGCGGGTGGTACCTGGATCGCAAATGCAATAGGTTAATACACTGGCCATGGAGAAAAAAAACAAATATTCCATTATATTTAAATTGCAAACCACACTGGAAAATGATACTGTGGTGTAATTTAACAGCGCAGTTTACACTACGAGCGAGCTATGTACGAAGTCTTGCTTCGCTTCTCAGTTAGTTCATAGTTTTGTTCGACATATGCTTTAAAGATTGTAAACTACAGAAATATTTACCTGGTTTCCCTTATATTTAATTAGTTCTTTTAATCTGTCCACAATAAAGAAACATCCTTCTTCGTCATAGTATCCAATATCACCAGTTTTTAAATAGCCTTCATTATCGAGCATATCTCTTGTAGCGGCCTTATTTCCCGCGTAACCCTTCATCGTTATGGGCCCTTTCAAGCAAACTTCACCATTTTTATTTGGTCCCAATTTTTTACGAGTTTCCATATCTACTACCTATAATGAAAAATCTTTATTAAACACTGCTTCCATGAACAAATTAATCAATTTCAGATAAGTTCTACGCAATGCCACACATTACAATTCGTGTAACATGACTATTATGCTGCGTACCACGCACTACAGAACGAAGCTACATTTATTGTGCTACGCAGTAAGCTACGCGATGTACTACGTATAAACGAGCAGCTAAACAGCAGCAGTACGCACGTTCTACGTACTAAGTTACGCAGTGTTCTACCCTCTACAGTAACAGCTTGCTACGCGCTACGGTACTGCAGTGTGCCACAATACGTAACTACAGTACGTGATCTGTTTTTGTGAGTCGAAATATATATTACATTTGAGTGTTTACAGAATTAGGTTGATTGTATATGCTTACCTTTGCTTTAACTCCACGGACGGGGTACCCAGCACTACCAGGCTTATGTGGTGCCTCTGGTTTATCTTTTGTCGCCAATAAGGACGTTTCTGTCATTCCATAACCTTGGAAAATTCCGAAACAGCTTGTCAGTCTGTAATATAGAATGAATTTTAAAAAATATAAAAATATTGAATTTCGAAAATACGTATATATCAATTGCCCTATCAGCTCCTGTCACATATTTCGCTAAATATACCCTATACAGTGTTACTTGTAATCGTATATCCGGAACATGCGTATTGTGGAGCTCAAAAGCAACAAATGAACCACCCCAATGTATGGGCGAGGTCTAGTTCTCGAGATATTTGAGTTTTTATGGTTTTTTGAAATTTATCCAGAATTTCACATTTAATTTAAAATTATAAAAAAATCTACCTACTTATCCAATGACCTCCATTGAATTCTTTTAATAATACCTGACACTTCAGATGATCTAAATATCTAGCTTAAAAAAAATGAAGCGAATCGTACAAATAATTAGAAAACTTCCTTATTTCCTAGGTTATCTAAAATGGTTTAATAGTTATAGTAACGCTACTTATATCCTAACTTAATACGTGTTTAAGTCGATGCAGATAGTGAAAAACTACAAATTTATTGCTTTGGATCGATGTTATGATAATATTTTATCAGTGAATTAAATGTGAAATTCTGGGTAATTTCAAAAACCGTAAAAACCCAAATTTCTCGGGAACTAATAGACTTCGCTTTAACATTGAAGTGGATCATTTTGTAGCTTTTGAGCGCGCCATATTCGACGCATATACACATGTTCCGGATATGCGTCGAATTATGAGTAACCCTGTATAATCTATTAAGTAAGTAACAGTTTGTTAATATATTACCGTTTGGATGCTTCGCTAATAGTTTCAGGAGACAGCGGAGCTGCACCACACACCACGACGTAAACCGATGTCAAATCATAATTCTTGACTAGAGGCGATTTTGCCAGGAAAACCACTAACGGGGGTACCGCAAGAAGAACGTTAGCCTGGAATGAGATGTTTTTCATTACGTATTGTTTTTAACCGAAGTGGTAGAGCATTTATGAAATGGGCTCGACGGAGGAAGAGGAATAATTCGTCCAAGAATGTTTATTATTGAAGTTCGATCATACAGTAACCCTCAATAAAACACATTTTTCATCTCACAAATTCAAGAAAATTAGGATTAAGATTTTGTTTTTTATGCCAAAGAAGCTAGCGGGTCAACTGATGGTAAGCAATCACCGCTTCCCATTGACATCCACAACTACAAGAATCTTGTATGCGTTGCCCACCCATGAAGGATTAAAGATCTTTCTTCGTAAGTGTGCATCATATAATGTGAATCTGTGCAACTAGATATTTACCTTGTATTCCTGTATTGCGTTCAGATATGTCTTTGGATTAAAATCGGTGAAGTAAATTAATGCTCTTTTTACCACTAAGTAATTTATGGTAGACATTAAACCGTAGGCGTGGTACCACGGTACTATAGTCTGTAACCTTTTAAATATTTCGAGATCGGCGACTGAGGCTTCTTCGTTACTGAAACAGTAAGGTAGGTTTTAAGGCTTGTACGCGACCTAGCATACATACATTTTTAATTTTTATAGAAGAGTTTGGCAAACGATCAAGTGGGTCACTTGATGGTAAGTTGCCACCGCCGCCCATGGACCACAAAGATCGGGACAACAATTTCACACACACAAGGACACACATTCCCTCCTCTGTGTCTCTTGTGTAGCCAGGATCAACAACGGCGACGTCAGATTGACAATAAGCCATGAAGCTTATTGACGTCACACAACGAATTAAATCAGAAAGAATGTAAACGGAGTAGGAAGTATTGGAAAGACTATCTCGATCAGTATAGTCACTGAGACGTTACCGACCATAACAAAGAGGAGAAAATAAGGAAAAAAGGTAAAGGTTAGGAGGCGTTAGGCTTCCTCAACTCTCTCACCGAATGAAACACTTTGCTACTTCACGACAATAATCTTCTTCCCCGGCCGAGCTAGCCCATTTCATAAATGCTCTACCACTCCAAAAATCTACAACCCTAGTTTTTATTTTTCTCGATTAAATTGATCGACGAAACGTTAAGATAAGTGTCATTACTTTTTTATTTGATTCTAATGTATTTCCCTACTACATATAATGTGTATTATACAGTTCAGAGTTCATTGACAGGCTGGGTGGTCGAGTGTGCATTTTTGTGTGCATGAACATGTCTATTTACCTTGGTCTGGGTGTTTTCAATGTATAATAAATATTTATTTTAAAAAAGTATTAATTACATTTATCAACTAGTACCCATGTTTATGTTGTCTTGCGGGCCTTCTGCGCAATTAGGCAGCCGAAGTGCACTTTGTGCGTGCGAAGAGTGGGAGCTAGTCTAGTATCCATAATACAAGCTGCTTACTGTGGGACTAGCGTGGCGTTGTGTGATTCGTTCAAGAATATTTCTTTCTTTCTTTCTTTTCAAATAAACAAAAATCCGTTTAAGTCTGACATATATGGCACAGCGCAGCGTCACGGGCTAACACAAAAAAAACGTTGGCTTCGTGGCCATTGTGAACAGTACTTACTCAAAAGTAGCCGCTGAATACAAAACGTTGAGATGCGATAACATGACTCCTTTGGGCAAGCCAGTGGTTCCAGATGAATACAGTATGTACGCTACATCTGACCAGCCTTCAACAGACTCTGCTTCGAATGCGTTCTCATCGACAGGTACCGCTACACTGCTATACGCCAAAACACTCCTATCCGACGGCGTACCATCAAATTGTATGATTTTCTTGACGTACTTCAAAGATTTCATAACACTAATTTTCTTGTTATATTTTTCAGAAATTAACACAACAGATGGCTTCGATATATTTAGAACGTGTTTCAACTCATCTGAAATCAGGAAAGTCATGGAATAATAATTTAACAGAATAACCTCCAGCGTGGACTACGTACAGGTCGGAGATTGATTTGTGTACAAAATGTTCTCTAACAGAGACTAAAGTAAACTCTTATTCTTAATAGTAAATTATTTGTTCTTGCGTACCCTGTGTGTACTGTCCACTGACGGGAGTAACAGCGGCACCGCAGCAGACAGCTCCCAGTGCGGCAGCAAGGTACTCATACCTATTCTCACTGCACACGGCAACAACATCGCCACGCTTAACACCTAATTTCTTCAAGCCTGTCCCTATATTAGCAATCTCTTGTAATAATTTCTGGTAAGTTATTATTTGTCCAGTTTCACCGTTAATCTGCAATAGCAAATAATAAAATTAAAGAATATATTTCAGATATTTTCTTACTGTTAAGAGGAAACGCTGACATTTGAAAAATGTACATTGCCACAGACTTATTTGTGCCGGTGGCCATAACTAAAAGTAATCACCTTGAATATCTTGACATTAACTTCAATAGCTTCGACCCTAGCGCCCGCCGCCGCCATCGGCCCAGATGTTTGTGGCACTGTAGTTTTTTTCTTATAATTGGACGTATACCCGAAACATGAGTATTGGGGGCAACAAAATGAACCAACCCAATGAATGGGAAGTCTAGTGGTTCTCGAAATATTTGGGTTTTAGGGGTTTTTTTAATTTACCCAGAATTTCACATTAAATTTAAAATTATAAAAAATCTACTTATATTGTGGCCTCCATTCAACTTTCATATCATACCTGACACTTCAACTAATGTGCAAAATTAAAAAATATAAGCCATTGAAAGAAAAACTCTTGTCAAAATTTTTAAATACTAACAATGTCGTCTAGCTTGAAAAAACCTATGGAGCAAATCGTACAAATAATAGGAAAACTTTTCAAGGCTATCCAAAATAGTAAAATAGTTAAAATAAAGCTACCTAAATCATAACTTAATACGTGTTTGAATAAAGAATTATATTACTCTGTAAAATGGGGGAATATGTTTCGCTGAAGAAAATAATGCAACATTTCTTCTCTCGTAGTTCACAAAACTTAATTTAGCTATGAAATTATACAAAGTAACAGTGTCTTATTTGATTCATGCATGCATCATTAAGTCATTCTGCTCATACAAAGAGTATGAGATCATAAAACAATAATTCTTACCAAGGCTTCAGCGGCGCCGTTTCTTATGAGTTCTCTAAATTTGTCGAGAATGTACTGGCCGAAAGACAGATGAGCTGGTATCTTGTAGGCTGGGCCACCGTCCACCACATTATTTATGATATTGAGCGTCGACATTTGACTATTTTATTAGTGTTGATGTTTCTTTACTTTACGACTGCAACAATAATAAATAAAATATATTTTACAAGAACTTATACAGGAAAATCTTTTTACTAGCAGTTCGACGAAATGTATGGTTATCAACATAAATAGTCATAGGAAATGTCGAAAGAAACTAAAAGTTAGTAGGTAAAAAAATTACGAAATTTTTTTATCACTAAAATAATAATTTTATTTGCATAGAAAAATTAATTTAAAAAAATTGACAAGTACCTAATTTGGTCTTAATTTTAACAAGACTGGTATCTAAATGAATATTTACTGTGTCATTATTGTGTTTGTTTGCAGGGAGTCCCAAGTCCGTTGTTTAGCGGATCGATAAAAAGATTAAGTATTATCATTGATAAATGTGATCATTGTGTTGATAAGTTCCAGATATATCTAGTGCACAGTTCATATATCGCACAATGAACTTTGAATCGAATATATCACAGAATAAATAGCTAATCAATCTACGAGTATAAAATTACTCAATACATTTTAAAAAACTTCACAGACGCCGCCGTCTGCGTCGACGACATTTTTAACTCGCCGATGACTTTCCTTAGCAGACCCTAATATTATTATTTTAAGTTTTTGACAACTCTTTTAAACATTTTTTTTTTATAAATAAAAAAAAATCATTTTTACAATTAGGTTGACAGAGAATACTTTGGCACGTGAATATATTTTATCCTTCCAAGTTCCAATGACGTTTATTATTAATATATAAAGTTATATTTTAAGGTTCCGTAGTGTCTCAAAAGAAAAAACAGAACTTTTATAAACCCATGGTTGTGTTGTTAAGCTGTCGCTTTATCAAGCAAGGCTCTTTTTTCACACAAGACTTATGTTATTTTATACTTACAACGCATATGCCTTACTGAGCAGGGTGCGGGCCAGCTCTGTTTTGTCGGCTGTTGTGTCTTATTTTCTGAGTGAGACAGTTATAGAGATAGCTTTATTCCCGTTTTCACCAATAATTACTAAAGTTTAAGTCTCCTCCGTACCAAAAACCAGAATTTGGACATAGAGATAGCTGATAGAGAATTTTAAATTTTAGAAATTGTTGGGGCATTAGAGTATTTCATTTTAAAATATTTTTATTATTTTGTTACTAACATAGGTTAACGTTTTATCATTTGTGGACTAACAAAATTATGGAGTAAGTTGTCATAAAGAAAATTAGCCTAATAATATTATAAAGGCGAAAGTTATGTGGTTTGTTACTACTTCACGCTCAAATGGCTAGGCCAATATTTATTATATTTGGTATGTAGGTAGCTGATACCTTGAATTAACACATAGGGTACTTTTTATTCCGAAAACAACGCGATTCCCGTATGATTTGATCAAAAATCTGATATAAATGACGCTACTGTGCATGAATATATACGCAAACGAAGTTGCGCGGGTTTTACTAGTTATTTCAATATGTTAAGAGGCGATTAGAAATATGAAATGTCATCGTCAACAGGCGGTATAAATTCTGCAAGTCCACTCATAGATTAGATATGATATTGTTTAGACATTTGAAAGTGCGTCCGATAGGTCACGAGTCAGGTTACGAGTGAGCCCTCTTTTAGCCACAGCACACGGCGTATTTTAAACGCTCAGAGGACGCGCGTTTCGTCCTACATTGAGCTCTTTGTATGTTAGACCACGACACAGAATTCATAGTAGTATTAACGTACAGAATGGCCACTCCCCGCCCCGCACCAAAACGGGCGACCCCTCCCCTCCCGCAGCATTCGCCCACAACGAGTGGGGTACTTGAAAGGCACGGTGGTCACGCGTTGCACGCACACACATGCGCGACTAATGGGTGTGGGGCTCAAATAATCAAAAACTGAATCTTAGAAAAACTATAATTATCAAAAATCGATTACATATGATTAAACACGTCTAACAAGTTCTAGATTAAAACGAGAGTCCCCATGTCCGTTGCACTGTCTAGGCGCTATGGCCTGCCCACGCAATGACGTAACTATAACACCCCCACCACTAGTTAGAAACCCTTTCGAAGAAGGGTTGACGGGTCCCGGTTGACGGTTGATGAATCTTGACTTGGGACGGTATGGGCTCATCGTCGCTTGGATGAGAGCTAACGAGTTGCACAGCAGGAACAGTTTCATTATTTTCATTAATCCGTCTTTGTTGTCCTTTAGTTTTCCACCATTTGTAGAGGGCGAAGCAAGCAGCAATTGATAACAGCATGTAAATAGGAGCTGTCCAATAGTGATAGGTATTATCATGAACTTCTAAATCCTTTAGTTGTATGATACTCTCCTTTTCAAGCAATGACTCTAGCTTGTATATTTCATCTAATTTGACGTTTCCAAGTTGTAATGGTTGACCAATATTTCGAATAGTGATATTACTCAATTGGAAGGATAAAAGTCGTATTGGTTTCCCTTTCAATTCATTTTTAATATTAAGAACTTTATGTTCTTGACTTTTGAATGTACATCCTTCTGGAATCTCGATTAGGAAAGTACCTTGTATGGATTGGTGAATAGACTGGTCGCATAATGACTGAACTCTGGTGTTTTTCAAACAACTAAATATGTAATGGTAATCATCTATCCTCTGAATTAATTCGTTATCTGTCTTGAAGTATGTGAAAGAGCATGTGTCCTCAATTTCTTGTTTCAGTATCAACTGATAAATACAGTCATTAGATCCAGAATGAATAGTAAGGTCAGCGTCTTTGCAGTAGTAAATTTTATGAAATTTATTGCATTCTCTCTCCATGTATTGATGTTTCTCTTTGTTCATTGCCAGATAAGGAACAGGTGGTATTATTATGGTATTGTTATGGGTTGGTGTAGGAAATAGGTGATAGTAAGAATATGTATCAGTATACATTAATGGAAATTTCAGAACAAACACAATCAAATTATCTACATAATAAGAACCACAACTTATTATGTCATAATAATCTCTTATCTCTGTATTTCTGTCTACAATTAATTCGGAGCTATCGTATAGTTGAAATAATATATTTGCCATGTAATCAATACTTTGTGAATCTATTACGCTGTGATAAGTCACGCCAAGTTTTGCAAATGAGATAGCATTTTCTAATGAAATTAAATGATCAGAAATATATTGAATATTAATTTTAAGCAAATTATAGAGACTGTTTATTCGTATAAAGTCAGTTAAGCGATAATTAGTCATATTTATTTCTTTAGAGATTTCGTTTAATTTATGATATATCTTGTATTCATTAGACATTATGGTAAAGAGAGACATATTAAATGCATCTAATATGTGTTTATTAAGACTGATACCGGAATTAATTTTATTTGTAATCATTTCCTGATTACTTTGTAAAACTTCTAATGCTTTATTGTAGTGCAAAGCATCTTCGTAGTCGAGATTTCCTGTTATACTTTTTATGATGGAACCCAATCCGTTAATCAAACCGCGTTTTTGCCTTAGTTTCAATTTGCTTATTGAGCTAAATTTCGATTTGATTGAAGTTAATTCGTAAAATGTTACATGTTCTGCAGTTATTAAGGAATCACTAAAATATTGCCGATCAGCTCTTTTAATATAATCTATATAAGAATCTAAATAGGCCTCTATGTTATTAATACTATCCTTAAGCTTCTCTATATCATAATAGTGAAGGAATACGTGGTCTGTTTTTTGGATTTTGGCAAGTCCAAGTTGGAACGGTAATATCCCTGGATTGTCCTTCAATTCATTTAAACAATTTTTTTTGCTGTTTTAATGGTTTCCTCAGAATCCTTTTATGGTGACTAATATTTTTATCGTCTACGACCTTAAGTGCTAAATTCCTTTTTACTTGACGACCTAAATAACGAGGTTTTGTTTTGTGACGAAGAGCTGCCGGATTTTTAATGTAAAAAGCATGACCTTCTTCATATTGAACGGGTTGGTTGCGGTCCTCGTTTGCTTGTGAAATATATTTTTTTCTATTATCCTGTAATGTTTTGTTGATTTCGGCGTACAGGAATAGTGTTATTTCCTTATGCCTATCAATATAATTTTGAAGGTAGAGACCTTCCAAATTAATATCGAAAGGGTCGCGATTATCTAAATGTCCATTAATAATGCCCATTGGTTTTTGGTGCGTTACTGAATGAACACTATTGTTGTATCCTATAACTGCATAGAGCATAAGAGAATTAGTATTCATTTCAGAATGCGTTTGGTTTAATATTCGTATGTGTTCTAATATTGTGGAATGGAATCTCTCTATCGCACCATTCGACTGGGGGTTATTTACGCTGATAAAATGTAAGTTAATTTTGTGCAATCTTGCGAATTCCATGATAGGTAAGTTTTTAAATTCTGTGCCCTGGTCCGCGACTATACTTGTAGGCACACCATGATGAGACATATAAATGGATAAGGCATTAAAAACGCTGATTCCGGTAAGTGATTCTAATGGGTAGGCTTGTCCGTACTTGGAGAAAACATCTACAATGGTTAAAAATTTTTGGCGATTTACAGATAAGGTGTCAATGTGTAATATTTCGAATGGTTTAGTTGGAAGTGGTACTATTTGGAATTGTTGTTTATTAGGATGTCTTTCATATTTACAGGTCTGACAAATTTGACAATTATTGATGTAATCAGTAACATCTTTTTTTAAACTGGGCCAATAATAGGAAGACTTTATTCTCTGTTCTACTTCTTGAATTCCACGGTGGTTAGTTTTTCCTTCATGAAAGTTTTTAATAATTTGGTACCTCTTATCTAAGTCCACTATATCTTCTACCTTTTTTTTATGAAAGTTTAATTTATATGTAGAGTTTATAAAGTTTTTTTGTAATATAGATGTTATTTTTGGAATAAATTCGGTTTCAGTGATAAAAATACCGTACGTTGATCCAGGCTTTATGTGATCCTTAAATAAATTAACGATGCTTGACTCGATATTACTTTTGTCTATTTGGGCTAAAATTCGTTTTTTTCCAGGAAATATTTCAATTATTTTTGGAGAAGTTGAAGAGTGGTGTACAAAATCTATAAAAAGTTGATTATCACAAGTATTTACGTTTTTATCACTAATTGGGATTTCTAAAATGGGATTTTCAAGGTTAGTATGGATAGTGCTGCCGTTATTTGAATTTATGTTAACTAATATCGACAAGGGTATGTTATCCTCTGCATCAGAGCTAACTTCAGAAACCGACATTGGGTTGCTAGCTGTCTCATTGTTTTGTATTTCCAATCGAGATAAAGCGTCTGCATTTAAGTTAGTAGAACCTTTTTTGTAAATTATCTTGTATTCGAATTCCTCCAGTTTCAACCGCCATCTAGTTAAACGACTATTTGGTTCTTTTATATTCATTAGATATTGTAAAGGTTTGTGATCGGTGATTATATTAAAATTTCTTCCGTAAAGATAGGGCCTGAAGTATTTAGTGGCCCATATGATTGCTAAAAGCTCTTTCTCGATTGTACTGTACTTGCATTCGCTATCATTTAGCGTACGGGACGCATAGGCGATCGGCTTATCAGAGCCAACGGGTCCTTGAGACAATACAGCGCCCAAAGCAAAGCTTGAAGCGTCTGTACGTAAGTTAAAATCCTTTTCAAAATCGGGGTATTGAAGAATTGGATCATTTATGAGCAAATTTCGACAAAGATCAAAACATTTGACGTATGTTGGGGCGAGTTCAATTTTAGCGCCTTTTTTTAAACAAGAGGTCATTGGTTTGGTTAGTTGGGCAAAATTAGGAATAAATTTCCGGTAATATCCGATGAGACCAAGAAAGGATTTTATATCTTTTGTAGTTCGTGGTATGGCGATTTGTTGGATGGCTTTAACTTTATTAGGGTCAGGTTTAATACCGTCTGCTGTTACTATGTGGCCTAAGAATGGAGTTTCCCTTTTCAGAAAATCGGATTTATCAAGTTGTATTTTAAAATTTGATTCCCTTAATCTTTGAAAAACTGATTCTAAATTTTGAATATGTTCTTGAAGTGAAGTTGAATAAATTATTATGTCATCCATATAAACCATAACATTTTTTAAACCGCGTAGTACACTGTCCATAACACGTTGAAATGTTGATGGGGCATTTTTTAGTCCGAAGGGCATTCGCAAAAATTCGTAGTGTCCACGATGATTTTCCGCACTATCGACACTGAATGCCGTTTTGGGAATGTCCTTGGGGTCCATCTCAATTTGGTGGAACCCTGATTTTAAATCACAAACACTAAAATATTGACTCCTTCCTAGTTTGTCCAAAATATCGCTAATATTAGGAATGGGGTACCGGTCGCTGATAGTTTTTTCGTTGAGTTTACGGAAGTCTACAACTAACCTCCATTTGGTTTCACCTGAAGCGTCCTGTTTTTTTGGGACGATCCAAATAGGTGAAGACCAGGGGCTATCAGAAGGTCTAATAATATTTTGCTCCAACATTGATTTAATTTGTTTCTCAACTTCCGGTTTGTGGGCGTAAGGATATCTATAAGATCGCGTATAGGCTGGTATCTCATCTATAGTATTGATTTTATGCTTTATTTGGTTTGTAAATGTTAGAGGGCTGTTATTAGTATAAAAAATGTCACTATAATTTTGGCATAATTGTATCAAATTATGTTTTTCTTCGGTGTTCAAATGTTTTGTTCTAATTAATGAACTTATTTCGTCAATTTGGTTGCTTAAAAACTCTACATTAAATAATTCAAAGTTTTTGTGTAGCGAATGAGCCTTAAGAGGCGACAACAAGCTTACGATGATGTCATTATTAGTTGGGTTCACTATCTCCAGGTGTGCATATCCTGAGTGAGCATTTGTTATCGAAGCTGGGATGTGACATTTGTTTATGTTAGTCATGGGAACAAAAATGTCGCCTTGGTACATGGTAACAGGTATTTTTACTGATTTAGATGAATTCGCCCTGATAGATGCCTCAAAAAGATTATTTATTCCGGAATGGAGTACCTTTATATCTATTTCGGAGTTTGGAGTGATAATTTTTTTGTTTTCAAAATCGACTTTTGCCTTCAAATCTTCTAGCATTTCATAACCAATTAACCCATCGAACACGTTATGAAACCTATAAACATAAAATTTTGATAGTTTGTTTTCATTTAGTTCGGTAAAGGTTGGTATCTGTATAGAGTAGTTATTACTCGTAGTATTGGTGATATTAGTAACTGTAAACGGTTCATAAATTAATGGAACATTTTTGTAATATCGTTCGATGACTTCTGGAGACAAAAACGATTGGTTTGCCCCAGTATCAATTAATAATTTAATTGGAGGGTTTGATATCTCGATATATGGTAATTGTCTTTTGATATGACAGTTAATTTCTATTAAGTTAATGGGGTATTGGTCAGATCCTCGCGAAAATTTTGTTCGTTGTCAGTAATAACATTTTCAGTCGGTGATTTATTTTCATAATAATATTGAGATTCATTTGACTGCTCTATGTAATTATTATCACTTGAATATATTGCGTCATCGACGCCGTTATCAGCGTAGCCGTTAGGTGTCTCGGCTGGACCGTGGGTGTCAATAGAATAACACAGGTGTTCTAGAGTTTCTGGGTATTGTTGTTGAGAATAGTGATAATTAGGCATTGATGGCCTTAATGGGATTTGTGCAGATCTATAGGAAATGCCACTCATAGGTTCTGGTTTTGGTTGGTAATTATTTACTTTAATAGGAATTTGTGACTGCTGAGGTCGATTTTGGAACTGGGGACGTTGATACTGATTGTTTATTCTATTGGCGTTAAAATGTTGGGGCCGATAATAATTGATAGGGAACCTTGGAGATGAAAAATATCTAGGATAATAATTATTGGGCCGCGGCATGAAACTGGGGGGTAAGTTTTGACGAATGTTTGTAGCAGGTTTAGGGATTTGTACATTATTACGTGATTGGATATAACGAATATTTTCTTCCTCTTTAATGTATTGAAGAGCACCAGGCAGGTCTACGGGTCGCATTGACCTTATAGTAGTTCCTAAGGGTTCTTTTAATCCAGCTAAAAATGTTTTTAATGTCTGAGCTGTAAAGAACTGACGTTTGCAATCTTTAGTATTCTCATCGAATTCATAAAGTTCCACATAATTAATAATAGTATTTAGTAAGTGCATACAACGATTATAAAAATCTTGCGGCGACTCGTTTTCCTGTCTCAGATTAACAAGGTCCCTATTTAAGCAATTTTCATCTCTTTGGTCAGCAAAGTTCCTAAGGAGTACACTTTTTATTTGGATCCAAGACGAAACACCATTAATATTGATAATTTCCTCAGCTTTCCCCTGGAGCTTATTTAATATTGTGTGCAAAATCATAGTATTGTGAAAACCATCAGGCTCTACGTTATCATAGAAATTAGTTAGAACTGCTTCGCATGTAGTTATAAACCTATTCAATTGGTTTGGGTTACCATCAAAATTAGGTATGATATGAGCTGCTGCTCTAAAATCCGATATCTCTTTAGAATTACTCATAATTGTTGGCATTGGCACTTCTGGCGAAGTGTTCGGTTCCATTAATTAAATTTATAAAAGTATAATAAAAGTATATAGAAAAATAATAAAAGTATATATAGGTATAATGTCTCTATTTTAATAATGTCAGCAGAATAATTGCTGCGACTCTCGCTTATCATACAAAAGATAATAGCAGTTAATTCTGTCAATATCTTATTGTATGTCAAAGTATTTTATTTATTATTATTTTTATTTTATTTAATGTTTCTTTTTTTTTTATATTTTATTTTATTATTTTATATGTATAATTTGAATGCACAAAATATTCCGAAATTCCTCAACGCATAAGAACACATAAAGGTATTTAAAGTAAACAAAAAGGAAAGTAGAGGAATCTGGACTTACGGAATGAAGATCCAGAGCCACCACAGCATTTTCTTAAACTTTCACTGAGCACTAAGTTTCGATTGAGTTTTGCACTGAGTTTTTCACTGAGCTTTGATTGTCCTTGAGTTGAAAGGTAAGTTCAGGCCCGGAGCTTTTGATTTTCGAAAAGCTCGGGTATCCGACGACTGTGCCACTAATGGGTGTGGGGCTCAAATAATCAAAAACTGAATCTTAGAAAAACTATAATTATCAAAAATCGATTACATATGATTAAACACGTCTAACAAGTTCTAGATTAAAACGAGAGTCCCCATGTCCGTTGCACTGTCTAGGCGCTATGGCCTGCCCACGCAATGACGTAACCATAACACGCGCAGTGTGTGCAGACGTTTTTCTGTTCATGTAATAGTAGTAGGTGATTATAACGAGACGTTTGTATGGAGTGTCCGGGGTGTGACCACGATGAAATGCAACTCCGCGATGGATAATAATACGCGCGTGCTCTGCGCCTTTTGCTACCGTGTACTATGGCTCTACAGCCTAGCGGTAACCACGGGAGCTACTCGCAGGTCAAGTTTAACATGGAAATTTGTGGCGGTCATATCATACTATATCAACCCATAATCATCCCACTGCGGCTAAGGTCGACGTTGTTTAACTTGCGTGTTCATTTAGAGACAGACACAGCGACGACGCGACGCCATCGGGCTGCATGCATAAATAAATGCCTTAAAAAGCATGCTTTTAGCAATAAGACCACCTTGTTGCTATAGCACCAGTCTATAAATTATCCGTGTTTAATGTATATGTTATAGTCAATTCTCGAAGCTCCGGCGCTCCTAGATTTGACTAGTCAATCCTCAAGTCTAACTAACTTGAAACCTAAGCTAACCTAACATAACCTAACCTATTTATTTCGGGGTTTGCCCGAAGGCTTTGGTCAAACCTGGGATAAACCAATCATTCCGCAAAGAAACTGCATATCGACCGTTGACTATGACATGGATTAAAAATAATAATACTGTTTTTTACAAAATAAAGAGTCCATCTATCAAAAAGTTTAGTAGGTATAGCATATCAAAAAGTTTAGTAGGTACAGTCGCCTCGAGGATAGCAGGACCATCTTTAGGATGATTTTTGGTTGCAACATCCAACATCCTAGTGGACACTAGTGGCTCTAGTAAAAAAAAAACCCTGTTTGGTAACAAACAAAAGGGCGGAGCTGACAAAAAATCGACTTACAAGATGTGCAAGCGATTTTATTTTAAAATGGTCCTCTTATCATCGAGGCCACCGCTTACTTAATAACTTAATATTTTTCAACTTAGACCGTTAAAGATTCCGTTTTTGCCTTGTCATCCGAGATTGACGATATAACAATCAGCTAGTATATTAAATAATAACCCAAAACACATTGTTTATATTTTTTTAACTATAAAAGAGTTTCAAAACTAATACAAAAAATTTAATTTACATTAAATGTATCGTTTTATATAAGTATAAATAGTGTTCTGTTTGTACTGGCGTTTATATAAATAGAGTAAATGAAAATGAACACATCAAGATAGGTAAAACTACAATATAATTAAGTGATAATTAACTATGTAGCATACCTAACAACAGCTAGACCGTAAAACAAGTGCATAGTAACCTTGCTTCTTTCAATAAACACCGCAATTAGTGTCGACAACAGAATATGTGAATTATAAAATACAAAATGTACAATAACTTACGTTATCTATATAATCTTCGATCCCAGGTATTATGGCAATAATGTTTTATTATACTGTTATCATTCACGGTTTTATACTAAAGTATTAAGTTGTTTTATTCACTCATTATACTTATATATTTTTAAAGGCTTGGATATAAAATTTATCGTTATTTGTACAGTATTCTACGTTTATAAACTTACATTTTATATTAAAAAAACACTTGGAATCAAACACTTATATTTTGATAAGTGGTAAGCTAAGATCCAACTCAACTAGTTTACCTTGGTTTATCATTTATTTGATACATCAACAACAGACATAACGAGCGCACGCGCAATACATCGCGCCACTACTCTCCGTTCACAGGTATTTTAACTCGGACAGATGTTTAAAACAGTCAAAATAAGATCACAGCGGTCCGTGTATTTTGATCTATGGCTAACTGTTCGAGCTGTCCGGTTATGTCGGCTCACACATTATTACTGCTAAAAAATTATTCCTGTGACACCTGTTTTGAGTGTTTTAAACCTGTTTAATACGTTTGTCAGAGGTAAAATAACTGTGAACGGAGAGTATGCCGCCGCTCTATGCTCAGATAACTAGCATTTATGATGACGTGATCGTGACTTCAAAGCGAGCGAGAGTGATGCATATATTCCTAATATGATGTAAGTAGAGATGGCTATAGCTGGGTATTATAAAACCTGTAACTGGTTTTATCATAATCTCAGCCATTCTCCGTTTCTCAGCCAGAAGAAGTCTACTGTAAGCTGCTAGTATAAAGCCTTCCTCGAGCCTATCCAAATAATTTTTTTTGAACCGGCACTTCCAGTGATTAAGGTTTTCTTCCGCTTTTATATAATTATTATCAACTAGCTGACCCGTGCCTACTTCGTTGGGCATAATGTTAATAATCCTTTTTTAGATTCATAATTTTTGCTAATATGACTAATAAATATGACCTAACGATTTAAATTATTTTATTAATATTAAAAACTACTTTTTGTAACTTAAATATAAAAGTTAGACATATGCTGTCGCTGGCATTTTCAAGCTCCACATCTTTTCTCTAGAACTCAAATATATATCTTTCATAGTTAAGGCAGCGTTCGTAAGAAACGCTTTCATTCGACCGCTTTCTTTCAATTTTTTTAGATGAAGGTTTATAAGTATAGTACTTTACAAAATTCCCACGGGAAAGCGGGATACGTAAACGAAGTTGCACGGGTTTCGCTGGTACAGCATAAAATGTAGTCTTTTCCGCTGTTTGATCGCTTAGATCTTTTAAACTACTCAATGGATTTTAATGCAGTTTTTAGGCAATTGATAGAGTGATTCAAGAGGAAGGTTTGTATATATTATACATAAAAGGATTCTCCGAAATTCCCAGTGTAAAGCGGTTTACACGCAAACGAAGTTGCGCGTGTTTCTCTACGAGTATATACTAATTAATTACTTATAGGATGCGTACTTAGATATATTTACCGTAATAAATATTTTCAGGTATAGATCTACCGACCCTTCTTCCAAAGAAATAATAAAAAAAATAACACAATCTCACAACAATATTAACACTAACTATATCGGTGATTATAACAAGAGAGATATTTGTAGACTGACGGTTTACAACAGGAAAATTATCAGTAGCGTTGTATCTGGTTGATATTAAAACAATTTTTTAACCTGATAACAGAACATAAGATTCATTTTTAAATAGCAATGCGTATGATCTTATCAATGGCTCAAAGCATCAACACATGAGTAAATAAAACCGTATCAACAACGGGACAGTTACAATGCATTAATGAATAATATTCACACATTAAATTAGACCGCCTTTGTATGTACTTTACCTATCTAAATATACTTATCTTGTTAATTTTTTCTGTAATAAAGAATATTGTATTGTAAATTTAATAGTTTATTTTATAAAATTACCATGAGTAAACTCATAAACTTGTAAATAACATTTTGACTAGTTCCTAATAGGTTCCATTTAGTATTTAACTAGCTTTTTCCCGCGGCTTCGCTCGCGTTAATTTTATGACATAGATCTCATTTGACAACAAAACAACCCATAGCGCGACTTATGGCGCCATCTGTTGGCCGATACAGCGCCCTCTATAGTAGAAAAATTATTCCCATTGGAACGACATACTTTCACGGGATAAAAAGTATGTTGGGCTCTGTATTACATTTTTTTTTATACCCCAGGTGGCAAACAAGCGTATGGTCGGCCTGATGGTAAGCCGTCACCGTAGCCTATAGACGTAAGCAATACCGGGGGTATCACTCACGCGTTGCCAACCCTCCCAACTTCCCCCAAGTGGAGCTCTGGAGACCTTACTCAGGAACGTAGGAACACAACATGGCCGAGACCAATACTATTTGGCTACGATCTTCTGTAAGGTGGAGGTCCTTCCCCAGACGGGCTGCTCCGATTTGAGCGGATTATCCGCTGTGCCCTACCTCTCTTAAATATTGTTAGGGGTCTAACAATATGTATGCAAATTTTCATAATGAACGGGTGCTTAGTCAACAAACAAACAAACAAACTCACTTTCTCATTTATAATATTAGTAAGGTTATCTGTCAGAGAAATCGTCGAAATACCTGTCAGATAAATCGTCGAACTTTTCAAGAACTATCTTTTTTTATGTCAAACAGTAGACAAACAAGCAAGCGGGCCACCTGACGGAAAGCGGTGACCGCCGCCGCCTATAGACATCAGTAACACCAGGGGCGCTACCAATGCGTTGTCCACCGAGGAGGTTGGAAAAAAGGAAGGAGGAAGGGAAGGGAAAGAAGGAAGAGGGGATAGGGAAGGAGTTGGGCTTCCGGATCTCTCACTCACCGAACGAAACGCATTGCTGCTTCACGTCGATATTCTGTGAAAGGGTGGTACTTCCCCGGTCGAGCAAGCCCATTTCATAATAATTGCTCTACCACTCCAACTATCCACTATCTGTGATCCGAGTTCTTTTTTTATTTAATTGAAGGCTTGGAGTGAGGACTTCTACTAAGCACTGTGCCTACCGGGCAATTCCGTGATAAGGAAGTTCTCACCGCTTTATATTTAGAGCACCATGACATTGGGAGAGTAAAGTCGAACGAGATTCCTTCCTCGTGAACCTTCGGCAAGAGCCTTAAGTTTCTTTTATCGAGAAAACTTCATGGATATTTCTTTTAAGAAAATCTAGACCGTTGAATTAGAAATGTATAGCAAAATGTCATCATCTCAAAACGACACACGAAATTTTAAATTACTTTATTTTCCGCGTGTCCTTTTAAAGTTAGCGTCTCGGCGTGATCATGATCTCTTGTTAACGCCTGCCATATTGTTATCAACGTCTTTTGTCAATAGTCATATGAGTTGATTGTAGCTGAAAGATCACCAGGCGTTTTTCATCGTCGGCGTGTTTCACTCATAAATTGGTGATGCCTGCTATTTTACCTGCAAAACGATATTAGGGATAAAAAATAATCTATATGTTAATCCAGGTTATATAAACCACATGTCTACAGTCATCGTCGAAAATAACCTGATCGCATGAATAAATAAATAAGTTTGTCCGTGTTTCTATTTTTGACATACTATTTTTTCTCAGTCAAAAATTTTACATGTATATGTAAAAACGAACAGACTCTATTTTGTTTTTCATTCACGTTGAATGACACCTCACATGTTTCTATCTCATGCAAGACGATTGAATTTCCAATTTCTAATCCTAATCTAAAAAACTATTTTTATATAAATTTCCTCCTAACCCAGATTCACAGCTAACAGACTCAGAGCTGTTTCAAGGAATGGCCGGGCATTGGCTGCATGTCTACCCGCTAACCACTACTAAACTAGTAATTCTATATTCCGCATCTTTATCCCATATACGACACACATTAATGACACCTCGCACACCCAAGGTTACCCCGGTACTTCACCTAGGTGTGTGATACACTATGACACAGAAATATGATTAATCATTCTCTCGTCTCACGCACACTATTTAGACCGACGTCTGACCGTCTTTTTTCAACCATATGTTTATTTTTTTTAAGATTTTATTATTCGAATTCGCAGTTGATTGCAATAACCAAATCAATCACACAGCAGTGCCACTAGCCCAAAGTAGCTAGTTATACGTTATGGCTAAGAGGATAATACCCGAACTCGAGACAAACTCAAATGCTAACTACATAAATGTTTGCCGTGTCTGGGGTTAGAACCTGCGAATTAATTGCTGTGGGGCAATTCACGTAACAAGAACCGATTCTGGTTCGATTCAACGACACTCGCTGTCCCGTTCAATTCCTATTTTGTATGAGTGAGACAGCGAGTGTCGTTGAATCGAACTAGAATCGGTTCTTGTTACGTGAATTGCCCCACAGTTCTTGCGTCGACGGTTTTTGGTAAACAACACGTTTGATGAATTCGTCGCTGTTCCTGCGTCGATTACGTACTGTTGACGCGCACCCGAACAGCTACCCAACAGCAGCAACAGCGGGGACCCCTCTGGTTCCGAAGGCAAGTAGAAAGTAATAAATTTATAAATAACTAATCAGAACTTTTATAGACATCAGAATCAGAGGGTTTTAGTAAGCGCGATTTGATTTCCAGTTTGTCTCGACAACGATACATCGACCGACACAGATTAATTTACATGGATCGAATGCGACACTACGAATCTCCTGATACATTTGGTACAATAAACGCGGTTTGGACTACGGTCTATTTCGTTGTCTCCTGCAACTGGAAGTTTTGATAGGATTGTTATGAGAGCATACATCTAGATTATGTTCAGAACTCAGATTAACTACCTATATCTAAGGTTCAGAATATCACTAGTCTGACACAAGTCCGCATGACATTAGGTTAAACTATTTTTAAAATGTAGTTCCTATATTCTGTGGTTATTATTTTTATGTTTATTACTTCTGAACTGCGTCATTTAGGAACCGTTTTTATTTATGAAACTAGCTTCTACCCGCGGCTTCGCCCGCGTGGCCTAGTAACAATTAGCATATTTTTCTTCAGAAACAAATTCCGGTCCTGCACAGCCCGGTACGGTACGGTTCCATCCGGTCCGGTCGGTCCGGTCAGTCCGGGCCGGTCCGGTCGATCCGGTCCTGATATGGAACCTAAATGCCAATTAGCATATTTTTATACAGAAAAAAAAACCGGTCCGGTCCGGCACGGCCAGGTACGGTGCGGTTCCTTCCGGACCGATCAGGTCTGATCCGTTCCGGTCCGGTTAGGTCCTTATATGGACCCTACATGACAAATTTGGCATCTCTAGACCCAGCGGTTTGGGCTGTGCGTCCTCTCGCAACTACGTTTGCGCATATCTCGCTTTCCCGTAGGATTTTGAAAAATCCTTTCTTAGTACATCCCTAGACGTCGTAAGGAACCTACATACCAAATTTGATATAGCCTCGCAACCTCGTTTGCGTATATCTCGGTTTCCCGTGGGAATTTCGAAAAATACTTTCTTTGTACACCCCTAGACGTCGCCGTCGTAAGGAACCTACAGTCCAAATTTGGAATCTCTAGACCCACCGGTTTGGGCTGTGCGTTGATATATGTATAGTTAAGTCAGTCAGGACTTTGAATTTTATATATATATCGGATAGCCTAGCGGTTATTCGATGTGCAATTCAACATCACAAGGGCGTAACGAGGGTAGTCGTGATATGAGAGAAACAACAGTTTTAGTTTTACTTAAAGAATGTTTATTAAATTTACTAGCACTTCGGAATGACCACTGATGGAAAAGAAATGCCGCAAGAAAAACCTCAGTCTAGGTCTCTTTTTCAAATCGCTGTTACAACACAAGTTTTATTAGGTACAGTTTCTTAATATGACTCGATACAAAATAGACACTAGGTAAAACGCGACAGTTCCGTGACTACGAGTACTACTCTCGGTGGCGCCCGATAACGAAGTGTTCAGTCGAGCCCGCCTTCCGTATCACGACTCTGCCGGAGCGCGCCAAAAGCAACGTTTCCTCAACACGCCGCTAGATGGCGCACCCTCGTTTTGCTTAGTGTTCATGTCCATACTCATGACCGTATGCGACATATATATATGTCGGATAGCCTAGCGGTAATTCGATGTGAAATTTAACATCACAAGGGCGCATCGAGGGTAGTCGTGATATGAGAGAAACAACAGTTCTAGTTTTACTTAAAGAATGTTTATTGAATTTACTAGCACTTCGGAATGACCACTGATGGAAAAGAAATGCCGCAAGAAAAACCTCAGTCTAGGTCTTTTTTCAATCGCTGTTACAACACACATTTTATTAGGTACAGTTTCTTAATATGACTCAATACAAAATAGACACTAGGTAAAACGCGACAGTTCCGTGACTACGAGTACTACTCTCTATGGCGCTCGACAACCAACTGTGTCCAGTCGAGCCCGCCAACCGCCACGGCTCCGCCCGAGCGCGCCAAAGCAACGTTTTCTCAACACGCCGCTAGATGGCGCACCCTCGTTTTGCTTAGCGTCCATGTCCATACTCATGACCGTATGCGACACTGCGACATATATATATAGTCCGGTCCGATCAGGTCCAGTCGGTCCGTTCCGGTCCGGTCGGTCTGGTCCTGATAAGGTCCATACCAATTAACATATATTTCTTCAGAAAAAAAAACCGGTCCGATCCGGTTCGGTCCGGTCCGGCACGGACTCGGTATGGTGCGGTTCCTTCCGGACTGATCAGGTCTGATCCGTTCCGGTCCGTCCGGTCCGGTCCGGTCCGTTCCGGTCCGTCCGGTCCGGTCCGATCCGGTCGGTCCGGACCTTATAATGACCCTACATGCCAAATTTGGCATCTCTAGACCCAACGGTTTGGTCTGTGCGTCCTCTCGCAACTTCGTTTGCGTATATCTCGCTTTCCCGTGGGAATTTTGAAAAATCCTTTCTTAAATACCTAGACATCGTAAGGAATCTACATGCCAAATTTGGAATCTCTAGACCCAGCGGTTTGGACTGTGCGTTGATATCCCCTTGCAACTTCGTTTGCGTATATCTCGGATTCCCGTGGGAATTTTGAAAAGAAACATACACTAAATGTTAAGTTGAGCAAATCACCACATATTAGTGAAAACCGCATCCAAATCGATTCAGCCGTTTCTGAGATTAGCGTGTACAAACATACATACAAACATACATACATACATACAAACATACAAACAGACGGACAAAATTTTACGAAATTCTTGTTCTATTGCTTGTTCTTCATCGCCCTAAACAATTTTTTTGGAAATATATTCAATGTACAGACAAACTTTTTTTACACTTTTATTATATTATATAGATATAGATTATAGATATAGATAGATTGTAAACGTTCTTGCATTATTATGATATTTAAAAAGGTTATGGTAATATAAATCTATCCTAGTGTAAACCTAATTAAAATAGTGTTTTTAAAGTTACAAAAACAAAAATGATTTGTCTATGCAAAACTTCAAGTTACTTCACGTAATGTTCTCCCATATTTTTATTCCTTTGGCAACATCTTCGAAAATATTCATATAGTGCCTTAATAGCAACCCCCATGCAAAATTTGAGAATCGTAGCATTCTTGTTTCTGAGTTTTAGTTACGCTTTCCTCGTGGACCAACAGTGATGATTGATTTTCTATAAATAGGTAGAGCAATATTATACATAATATGTACTTATCCATACTAACATTATAAATGGGAAAGTGTGTGTGTCTGTTTGTTTGTTTGTCTATCTTTCACGGCAAACGGAGCGACGCATTGACGTGATCTTTTAAGTGGTATAGTTAAAGGGATGAAGAGTGACATAGGCTACTTTTTGTCTCTTTCTAACTCCGCACTTCCATAAAATGGAGGGAAGTTTGTATGGAACATTCCGCAATTTTCACGGTAGAAAGCTAATAATTGGTATGCGGACTATTTGTGACTAACAAAAAAATCGTGTATCATTTTTTTTTATCTGCCCCCAACCCCTTAAAAGCGGGGGTGAAATTTTATATGGCACTTTGCTTAATTTTCAAGGTAGGAAGCTAAAAATCAGTACACAGACTCTTTATTACTAACGAAAAATACCTGCGAAATGGGAACCGTGTTACCCCGAATTTAACGCGAGCGAAGCCGCGGGCAAAAGCTAGTAAGCATGAATATACATGATACCTTACACAATAAGATGGTCAATCAATATTATTTAATCAAGTGTGTTGATGTGTGTATTTAAGTGCAAAGATTAAATATTTAAGGTTACCGACATCAGAAAATGATGTAATAAAAGTTACTATTAATATCATAATTTATTAACAATAAGTAAACATAAATGATAGCCATTTATGCACATGCACGTACCATATTATTTTAAAACATTTACCGAAATGTCAAAAATGCGATCCTCTACACATAACTGACCCGTCAAAATTAAGAAAGGTATTGGGTAGCGCTTGAAGAGCAGCCCGTCCGGGCAAAGACCTCTGCCTTACAGAAGATCGTAGCCAAATAGCATTGATCACGTCCGTGCTGTGTTTCTACGGTGAGTAAGCTCACCAGAGCTTCACTTTTTACACGCGCGAGTGATGCTCCCGGTACTGCAAGCGTCCTAAGCGGTTACGGCCTTGTTTGCCATTTAACATTATTTTTTTTCCACGTGTTACAATGTAATTATTTTCACAAGAAAAATATATGTTTTAATTATCACACTGCATAGTAAATTAATAACAAATCAACCAAAACGGTAATTAACGATATCACATATCATTTCCACCTGTTGCAAGCAGCGTAGTCACAAAAACTGGCAGCAAATCATCACAGTCATAGTATCCACAGTGAAATCTTTGTCAACCCTTAGAAATATAATATCTAAGCGCACGGTAGTGCGCAGGCCAAGTTCCATATACAGTTACAACACATGTATACTTACAGTTTTTGACTTCACTTTTGCACACAACAACATCCCTATTCTGATACGGAATCCTATTCTGTTTGCCGACTGCATTCATATTTTTAAATTCCAGGCTATTAAAATATAAAATTAAATGGAATAAAATCATTTATTTTGCAAGTAGATTTACAGGAAAAACTTTTGCAAGTCAATATTCTTATCCTACTTACGCTTCTGACGGGAATGGCCTGTTGGGAAGAAGTGCCGCGAGAATCTCCAATACTGTATAACTATTGTTCTATAATTTTATTTGATCTATTATAATTTAAATGTTAATAAAATTAAACACAATAACAATTCAACAAAAGTCCCGTATAAATCAATATTGATGCCATACACCGAAATAATGGATGTTTGGGGCTCAAGTCCTTGGACTTGAATTAATTTAATATTTAAAGAGACACTTTAAATTCTGACCAGGTCCATGACGAAATAGATGGTAATTAGGGGATTTTCTTAAAATTACATCACGCAATACAGTACTCCGCAGCAGATTATGCATTAAAATAATAATTGAGGACAATTTACACAGAGCCATCTGCTATCTGCTATCTATATATATAAAATGCTTTGTCCTGACTGACTGACTGACTGACTGACTGACTGACTGACTGACTGACTGACTGAGAATCAACGCACAGCCTAAACCGCTCATCGTAAAAATCTGAAACTTGGCAGGTGGACCTATTATATGACGTAGGCGTCCGATAAGAAAGGATTTTTCGAAATTCGAACTCTAAGGGGGTGAAAAAGGGGGGTAAAGTTACTATGGGACAACTTGATTCCTTGGTCCAATCTACTTCAAATTTTGCATAAAAATTGTTTAAGAGAATTGATGGAAGACGTGATTCTTATTTTATTGAAATTCTTGAAAAAAATGTATTTTGAGGGTAATTTTCTTCGAGTTGATATCAATACTCATACTCCTTAGTGCTTTTGATTTCAATTACATTTCATTTTGACACATCCGTGAAGTGAAGTGTCATCTGTCATGTAATTATAAATTGTGAATATTTAATCATAATGTCGTCTATTTATCTGTTTGTGATATCGGAAAAACAGCTAAAATTCTAACTATGTATAAAGCGGACTGAATAATATTCATCAATAATAAATAGTAAGTAAATATTACATTTTATAATATTTGACAGGGTTCAAGTTAAATTGGTCATAGGTTAATTGGCATATTGGCTCTTTCTCACTTATAGGAAATTCATTACGTCGACTCGCTCTGATATTTCGTAGTGTTGTTGCAGGGATGGTTGTAGGCTGAAGTTGTAGGTTATAAAATACCGATATACAAACATTTTTTTTACGGAAGTGGTTGGAAAACAAGCTCAGGGATATGGATCATTTGATATTGGGTGATTACCGTCGACTATGGAGCACATAGATTCTAGGGTCCCTGACCCGTTGCCGACCTATAACAGGAAAAGACAGGATATTTAGCGAGAAATAGTATAAGGAAGGAGTTAGATTTTTTTATACCACAACGGTGACCAAACAAGAATTTCGGATATTACACTCTCCGAACGCATTGCTGCTTCACATCAATATTCTGTATAAGGGTGGTACTTCACCGGTCGGACTAGCCTATTTCATAAACGCCCACTCTAAAGATTGTAAATAGTATATAAATAGAAAAATAATCATGTATACATATGAAAATTTTTTGTCTTGACCGTAGAGACCTGAAATTTGGGTGTGTGATGTAGGCAACCGATAAGAAAATTTTTTTGAAATTCCCACGGGAAAGCGGGATAAACGCAAACGAAGTTGCGCGGGTTTCTCTAGTATATATATAAAATTCAAAGTTCTGTAGGCACAGCCCAAACCGCTGGGTCTAGAGATTCCAAATTTGAAATGTAGGTTAGGTTCCTTACGACGTCTAGGGTCTAAGAAAGGATTTTTCAAAATTCCCACGGGAAAGCGACATATACGCAAACGAAGTTGCGAGAGTTTGCTAGTCGGGTAATAAAAACAGTCTCTCTTAAGTTTCAATTTCACACTAGCGTATGAGATTGAAGTCGCTCGCTCCTCTTATTTACGCTGTGAGATTAGAAGATACCGTGAGATCGAAGCTTGATGCTCAGCAGACACGACTCTACTTTCAGTCGCGGCAATTGGCGACTGGCGACTTTAGTAGCTCTACGAACAAATGCAGCAACAGTGTTTTAGCGATTCTATCTTGTTTGGAACCAGAACCCAGAAATATCTATATTCTGAGGTTCTGGTCACAAAGGTGAGACCACGAAGTGATGTGTGTTCCAGAGGTAGGTAACAACAGATCGCACACATTTACGGAAAAGTGAATGATTAACGAATGAAAAATAATAATAATTAAATAATATAATACGAATCGTATGATTTATAATGAATGCCAATCAGACGAGGTTTGATGAATATATTGAACTATTTGAAGTAACAGCTAAGCATGAGAAAAGTTATGGCGGGTAAAGCGATTTTACGATATTACGCAACAATTTGCTCATATTTATTGGGTACACAGGAACACTTTCAGCGTTGTTCGTCTCACCCTATTTTAAACCTTAATATGTATGTATCAATATCGCTAATTGTTTAGCAAGTACAGGGTTCCATCGATTAGTCAATCCATGGTCTATCACGAGTTATGTTCAACCTTTGATACTTGTAAAATTAAGACATTTATTCTATAGGAACATTGTGAGAAAATAGGACGTGTGTGAAAGCCGTCGCCAGATGTACAGACGACCTCAAAAAAGTGTCTGGAGGCGGATGGATGCGGTAGGCGGATGATCGCATTTATGGAAAGGATTGGGAAAAGGCTATATCCAGCAGTAGGTAGATAAGATACAGGCTGATGGTGATCATAAGTTACGTTCAAGATTTGATATTGTAAAATTAACACAATTTATTTTATAGAAACATTGTGAGAAAATAGGACGTGTGACAATGCCCATTACATCGCCGTTCATTGAAGAATGAAAAGATCTATGGTTACGCATATGTAATTATTTAATAATATTATTTTAGGAGCACACAGAGAGCCGGTTGTCAATTTGGTCAGTTTGTTCGTTTCGCTCAATTTCTACGTTTTAAATTATATGAGAGCAGTTGCATTTTTAAAATTTGTAATAGATACATAAATATTACACAATATTTAGATATCTAGTGCTTCCAGCAAATTGATGGCAAATGCCGATTAGCTGGCATCGGTGTTATCAGGTCATCTCACAATCACTGACTCGCACTGAAATTATAATTTAGTTTGTTAAGTATAAGTCTATAACCTATCTATTTATTTATTTATTCAAATTTTTTTTATGAGATACCCCAGGCAAGGAAGCTGGCCTGATGGAAAGTGGTTATCGCCAAGTAAGAGAATATGGAGAAAAGGGAGAAGGGAAACGAGTTGGACTTTCCGATCTCCCAGTCACCGTACTGCTTTATCTTACTCCCGTCTAATTATTTTTGTTCTCCGGCGATACGAGCACCTTTAAGTTGTGAGCTCGTAACCCATCCATTTAATCACTAGCTAGGGTCGAAGATGCTTAACTTGCGTGTTCGTTAGAGTGCGATACACAGCCATCGAGCTCCTCAGCGTTGTGTAGTCAGAATTAAATCTGTGCCATTAAAATATATTACATTTTAGAATTCCGTAATTAGCCAAGACAAACGACTCTACAAAGCCGGTATATTACCTCCCCAGCTGTAATACATAGTACTATTTATTATTCTGTACAAGTAACACTTAACCGGATCAGCTCTAAAATATTTAGCTTATTGTTAGTTATGTTTGTTATATGTGAGCTTATAATGTGCTCAAAAACATAATCGTAATCTTAAATCTGACTGAAACGACCTCCAAGAAAAAATTTTGTAAGTTAAAATTAGTGTAGTTAAATTTTATCAAAATTTTTATTTTCTATATGTATAATATCATAAACTACTTTGTTTTTACTGATCAAATAAAATAATTAATTTCATCATCAAATAATTAATTAATTAACTACAACATACTTGAATTATATTCTATTTCTACATTTTTCGTATTGATAATTTATATAAAAGTCATCTTATAGATTCCAGATTACACCATTCACATTCACTCACATTTATTCATTCATTTAATTCTTAAATTGAAGCTCTTCTTTTCGATGGTAACCAGACGAGTGTCGCGGGACGAGCGAGCAATCTTGAATATCGTGGAATTCACGGGCAAAGGTGAACGCTCCCCGCACGTGAACTTGACTCCGCCGCACAAAGCGCTTCAGGAAAACTTTTCGCTTTTCATTAAGCAACAAGCTGTTTATTGTTACAACACTACCTGTTTAGAACACGTGTTCAATTCTATAGTAGCATTCTATAAGTCGTTTGTCGATCAATATTAATACAGCATGGTGCAATCCAGATCGTGTTTCAAACCTAGTTTTGTTTTTCTCTAAAACAATTTGGGAACAGTTCCTGTTGATACCAGACATACCCTTCGAAATTCTCCGTAATCTTTTCAATGCAACTCCAGGGTATGGACCGTGAACCCGGCTCGCTTGTTGTTCGACGTCGGATGATCCGAGGCCGGTATATAAGCGCGGAGTATGAACACCCGACACCATTCGCGATTATACGTAGCCGCTGAGAGCTTCCGCAGAACGAGGCCACACTGACCGCACAAACTGATTGCCACAATTGCCAATTGCCCTTCCGCGATGGCTTGTACACGGTTCCTTCTGGTTGCGGTCGTGCTTGTAGCAGTAGCTTATGTCGAAGCCGCCCCTTTCTTTGACGCGATCTACGATGCCTTTTACGGCAACGAGAGAAGATCATACGGATATAGCGAATACCCATCATACAATTATGGTTACAATAATTATGACAGGAGTCTGGATCAAGAAAGAAATCAGGACAGGAAAGGTAAAGGTTGGAAGCAACTTTGCCGTGTTCACTACCCTAATTCTGTGGCATCCCCCGGAGCGGGGGGAATAATTTGCCCCTACTGAAGGTCGGAGCGCGTGTTCTATGGGATAGGGCGCCTGCTGAGACGCCGGAATGTGATGAGAATGGGTTGATTTGTGAATCAAGAGAAAACCCTGATAGGTACAATAATTAAAGAAACCATTTTCTCCCGAATATTTTTGGAGTACTCGTGGAGATGTAAAGATAGTACAAACGATTTTTAAGGCAGTTGTAATTATTGTAATCATCTTAAGACTTTCTCTTGTTAAGTGTACTTGTGATCTAAGTGAAAAGTCAAATAGTGTGATTGTTTTAATATAAGGTAACATAGTTAGCAAACAGTGAAACCTTGTGATAGTTTGTTTATAAGTTAAACTATAGTTTCTCCTTAAACTGTGTGCGTAGAACACGCGATTCCTAAATTGAAAATGGACTTAAAATTTATTATTAATTGGCATGTACTTATAAATTTCGATTGGTGTTTTATATAATATTTTCTTCAGATGATTTCCAAATGATTTTTTGCCTTTTTCATACCTCGAAGTTACCAGTGTGAAATGTTAAATAAAATGATTGAAAACAAATTATAGCGTTTTTATTATTTATGTAAAAGGGCTACGTACCTACAAATCATCATTATGAGTTTGAGAAAGAAAGAAAAAACCGATCATGTGCGTGTTGGTCCACGCTCAGTGTAGGGTTCCGTATTTGCTGTGTTTTGCTTGCTTGCATGCAAATGAGTCCAATATCATATTCTATCACATTTGTAAGTTTTTATCAATTAAATTTTATTTTATAAGTTCGTCGGTATAGTAGTTTTTAAATTTCTAAACATAAGACTTTCGGAGATAGAGGGACCACCGTGCAAAACGAAAATTGACACGATAAATATAAATAACTCCGAAACGGATCATTGTACCAAAAATTTATCTTTCCGCACGAGTTCCGCACCCTCAATGTTTTTAAGAGACCTATCTAACGACACGCCACAACATGGGGTCGGCGCGAAGAAAAAAATTCCCACTGTACATGTAGGAGAGACACCCAAAAAAATATTTTTCAGAATTTAGTTCTACCACTTTGTTAGCACTGTTAATATGCGTATCAAATTACAGTTTTCTAGCATTAAGCGTTTAGGCGCTAGACCGCAGACGGACAAACGGACATGGCATATATCCTTGTAGTTTACTACGGAACCCTAAAAAGATATAATACTTTATAATACTAATAAAGAAACTGTGTGTTTAAAACCATTGTTTTGGTAGTATTTTTTTAGTTTTTATTTATGAACGACTAACCGAAACTTATTACGACACAGGCGACGACATGACAAAACAATCCTAATCAAATTTGATAATTTGGTAGTACTAATTAATTAAACAGGAATGAATAAGTACTACCAAATTATCTTTGTTTAGGATTTTTTTTCAAAGTTTAAGTAGTCCGTTCAAAGAAACAACCCCTTATGATCCATACTACAACATTAAATAGCGTATTTCATTCACCGCGTATAAAATATAAAGAATGAACATAAGGATGACGCACTCATGTCTTACATAGACCAACCAGTTCAGACACGTAATCATAACAAGACTGGTGCATACCTATACCACAGACTGTAAATAATAGTGGCTTCATTACATGTTTATAGACATACTCATAAAGATTTTGAATTCATATGTAACAGCGGTGGATCTATATAGCGTGCAATGAGTGCAATCACATTCGTAAGAATGTTATAACGCATAACGCTGATGCCCCCTTATTTATTCTTAGCTGGCTAAACTGTCCCATTGCTGGGTGAAGGCCTCCCTACTTCTCTTTCGTGAGTTCCTTATACTCATGTATATGAAGGAGGGATTTGGACGTGAAAATCCACCAAGCTTGTCCAATGCTTGAATGAGCAGTAGGCCATCTGTACGCGGCTTAAAATAAAACAGATAGTTTGAATTTAAGGTGTCATTAACTTTTGTGCACTTACTGACTTGTGATGGCAAATAAATCAAAATTTATTTTTTATGTAATAACTATCGTAAAAGTTAGACAAGATATAATTAAAAATCATGTTTCCTAAAAATAAGTGCACTAGATCTTCAATGTATTCAAGATTAACAACGGTATTCACAAATTGACAATGAGCTATGAAGCACATTGACGCCCGGGGAGTAAGCGCGGTCTTGGAACTCACAACGAAAATTAATTAGAAGGAAATTAGATGGAGTAGCCAGGATTGAGCTGAGAATTAATATTTCTGCTTTAGTAACATTCGCATCGTACAAGAAGGATTGTTAGAATTTAATTCTATCAATATTGATATTGTCGATGGATGACACTCGTCAAATCAAGTCGGTGGTCTTCGGGCGGTTTGAAAACTCTGCCAATACTGACCTCGGCCAATTCGCATTAGAGCAGCGTGGCAGAGTCTAATCCCCTTCGATTGAACTGAGTCTCGTATACCAGCAGTGGGATGATTATCGCTACTGCGACTCACGCAGTTTAAAGGAATGAAAAATTTAATCAACTCACCCTCCCGGTAGCTCAGTTGTGGTAAGAGCACTCGGCCGGTTATCGGGAGGACGTGAGTTCTAATCCCACCGGGGCAAGGAGGTGAGATTTTACTTTCAAAAATATTTTTAAAATAAGAATGATTATCAGTTTGTATTATGAATACTGACATCATAAATATGCTCTATAGAACAATCCGTATCGTCGCCAAATCTTACAGACATTTTCTTTAAAGCGAGATTCACCGTAATTTAAAGATAATATCTAAACAACTATTTAAACCATTTTACCCGTGACCTGCATTCGATGTTTGGAAGTGCAGTGCCGAAATTAGTGACCTCGTATGTGAATAACAGGGTCCCTCACGGAGGAAACAGAGAGTAAGTAGGTTTCTAGGACATCCACGGGAACGACAATATTAATTGCTTTCAGCAACAAGGTAGCTTTTTGTAAATACACTAGCATGTAAGTCATCATATCTATTGTTCTTTGCTTGATGTAAATCATATTTTATTTATCTACTAGCGAAACGCGCACAAGTTCATGTATCCCGCATTCTTGTGGGAATTTTGGACAATCGGATGCCTACGTCATGCAAAGAACACACCCTTCAGTTTAAGGTCACCACGATGAGCGGATCCATCAGTAAATCAAGACAAAACATAATATAGATATGGAATGAATAAATCTTATGTATTTTTATGCCGTTCTACACTCTCAAAAGACACTCTAGGAAGTAGACCGAAGTGAAGTAAAGTTAGGCATGAAGTTAGAAGGCAACGGAAAAGTGAAGTGGAAGTAGCAAGAAGAGCGTGTCCACACTCTCGTCTTCGCTCAACTTCGTGAGAGTGTAGAGCATTACATTTTCTTATATCAGAAGAGGTTAAATGGACTATGACACTAGAAGAAACAAGAATGCTTACTACAAACTACTTACGAAGCAATAAATATCAATTCAACATTTTATTAATATAACAATATGGATCCAGAAATAACAGTTGTGGTAGGGGAACACACAAAAATATTTAAAGAAGACAATTAAGAAACACCAATCGAAATTTATAAGTACAGGCCAATTATTTTAATTTCAACGTCCATAGCAATTTGGCGCGTGTTCTACGCATCCGATTTTTTCCATCAGAAGATTAACCTATAACTACTAACTTAAAAAGTTAACTATCACATTTTTCTAACATTAACTAAAGCAATTACCGTTTAAATTGTCACTAACTTTACTCTAACCGTAGCAAGGACCATCAAGACCAAGATCTTTGAGAAAATATTACACGATTCACTGGATTTACAAAATATGAACGATAATAATTATTATACCACTGTATCACTTCTTTCCTTATATCACTTCCTCCTCCTTCATCTATTTATCCTTCTGGAATGTGAAAATAACAAAATGGCTTTATATTCTGCTCTTGGCTCCTCAAAGATCATCAACCCATCCTCACCACGTTCCGGCGCCTCAGCAAACGCCCCATTGCATAGAACACACGCTCTGAACCTCAGTAAGCACAAATATCGCCTTTTCCAAGCAGAGTGACCGAACCAGGAAATTGCATTCTGCACATCTCTTTCCAAACCTTTTCTGAGGGCTGGGCCGGTTTCTTGGTGTGTCTTTTGAACTGGTCGGGCATCAAATGACCTAGTATGAAATATCTTCTCTCGTTGCCTTTAATAGCGTCATAGATGGCGTCAAAAAAGGGCGCAGATTCCACACAAACTGCCAGAAGCAAGCCAACAATAAGGAGAAACCGTGTGGAGAACATCGCGGAAGGGTGGCAAATGGCAATTGTCACAATCAGTTGGCGGTCAGCGTAGCCTCGTTCTGCGGAAGCTCTCGACGTGTACGTATAGTCTCGAATGGTGCCGGGTGTTCAGACTGAGCACTTATATACCGGCCTCGGAATCCGACGGCAAATAAACAAGTGCGCCAGGTTCACGGTCTATGTCCTGGAATTGCATTGAAAAAATTACCGCAATTTTCAGAGGGTAGAGACAGATCATTTATGTTGGAAATATTTTTCGGTGCCGATATTCTTGCTACGTGCTAATCTACTGCATCGTGCTATAGTGTTGACTGATCTGGACGACAGTCGTCGAATAACTCGGCTGTATGTATGTGATGTATGCTATAGGGCTATTTTGTAATTCCTCCTAAATTATTACAGCATCTATTCTGGAACCTGGGTTCTCTTCATCATACAGTCTATTTTGATCCAGTAGTTTACATTGTCGAAGAATTTTGAAAATGTTGCAAAACTACTCATTGGACCAACACCGGCTTGAAGGTCGGATACCATATGAATGGTTGCCTATATGGTAAGCTCATTATCCCCTAGGACACATATTTATCAGTATTTTATGCAGAAGATGCTCTGAAGAGGAAGCAGTGCTTACAAGAAGTAAATAAGGTAATAGGTAAATAAATAAGGTAGGTAAGTAAATAAGGAAATATAATCTTCTAGAACATTCATTGAGTACGTATCCCTTTTAAAGTCCCGAATATTCAATCCTATTTCCTAAATAGGTACATCATCACTCTGTCTCCTGACTTTATCATTAGCCAAAAGTTAACCTTTGAAGTTACAATTTTTTCTCAACAAATGGAATTTTTGTTAGGTTGACGAAAAATAACATAGCCTTTTAGAGAATGTGTAATGCTCTTAGCCTAGCCTCATTTAGGATACTTTTTACGCACGCAAGTACTGGTAAAATGAAAAGTTACTTAGTTCCATTATTAAAATTGTGCCATGGCTGTTTCTAATTTATTATGTCAGTAAATGTTTACTATACATATATGTACTAATAGTATGTCAGCCGTTCACTGTCCCAATTTAGTAAAATATTATGACCAAATAGTTTCCTATAATGACTTGAGTTTTATAACTTCGTAATTGCATAGCTTATATGAAACAGCTTATATTCTCTGATAAACTTTTCATTCTCTCAGTCAAAAAAATATTATGGTAAATTGCAGAAAGATTTTGTAGTCAATGGACACATAAAATGTTTTAGTGAAACTAGCTAATACACGGTATAACTCGTGTAATCTCATTGTTTTTGTTCCCATGGAAAGACCAAAAACTAAATAAGCATTTTTTTATACCACTAAGGTGGCAAACAAGCTTACGGCCCGCCTGATGGTAAGCGGTCACCGTAGCCTATCGACGCTGCTTGTAATGCCGGGAGTATTACTCGCGCGTTAATGAGCCTGTAAAACTCTTTTATTGCTCCTTTTGAAGAACCCCATATCTAAAGTCTAAAGAAAATAAACAATCAACTATTTGTACTTCATAAAAAATAATGTGATTTACAAAGTAGAAATACCTTGTATTATCAACTTAGAATAACGTAAATATAAACACCCACGATTCAAATAAACTGCATAAACTTGCATCATTGCATTTGCATTCCGTCTGGCGTTAGTCTGAGTTGTGAATAGCTTAAATAACTGCTTTGTAAACCACTCCTTTATAATCAGAAATGTTAGCAGCAATTGAGCAAAATGGCGGCGCTCCTTAGACAGAATAATGCTTTATTTGCAAAACACATACAGAAAAAAAAACAAAAATACAGTTGATACAGACAACTTGCAGACCAGTGTTTTTGCTACAAGGCGGCCTTATTGCTGACAGCAATCTTTTCAAGGCGGCCTTACTGTAAAAATAAATCACGCTATGGAATGGGCACTAGTACTGACTGTACTCTTTCGAATAAATATAGACTCATATCCTACCGTAGGGATAATAGCGTTTAATGATGGATCCTCCGTGGCGTAATGGTTACCACGCCAGACCGCCACCCAGGAGGTCCCGGGTTCGATCCCCGGTCGGGTCATGATGAAAAACGAACTTTTTCTGATTGACCTCGGGTCTTGGATGTTTATCTAATTATGTATTTGTTATAAAATATAATATCGTTGAGTTAGTATCCCATAACACAAGTTTCGAACTTACTTTGGGGCTAGCTCAATCTGTATGAATTGTCCCTATTATTTATTGAAACTCTTTGATACTTTTACTTCTTCATATAAAATTTTGTCGTTGTCGCTTAGTCCCTCAGTCCCGTTATATCTTTTCTGATGGGAATTTTCATAAACACTGTGGCGACACCTATCGCCATACAGAAGAACTACAGAGTGAAGAAAAAGTTCACAATGCGAAAACATGACGTCATATACGACGACACTTAGAAATCCTGAATCACGCTATCGAAGTTTCTACGATATGGAGATATATATACAACCTCCGACACATATCACCCAGCCTGGCCGGAAGATCTTCCCTTTGTGGCGGTCGAGCACATCGCCATCGCTCCCGCTACAACACCTTCACAGTACAATTCACAATTGAAACCTTCATGGAGAATCTGTGTGTTCTTTCAGGTCCAACACTTTCGGATGTGGGCTAATAGGTAAGTAGGTACGGCTTCGCACAAGTTTGAAGGATCCCAAATTTTTTGGATAATATAATATAGCCTTTAGGAATCTATACTACTGATAACAAGAAGAAGAAGAAAATCGATTGCATACTCGAGCGGCGCAGCACTACTCAATGACAATCGACGCGCTGTGTCGCCGCACTACTTTTTTCACTTTGACACTTACTTTTTCCCGCATTCAAAAAGTTATCATTTCGATCTTGTTAATTCCTGTTTAATATAATTTGTCTAAAAGTATTTGTGTGTTTAATGTTGTTTAATCTAACACTACATAGTGCAGCTTCTCAATGGCGAAAGAATTTTTCAAATCAGTCTAGTAGTTTCGGAGTCTATAAATCTATGATGTTAATAATATTATAACTACATAGATAGATGAATACAAATATTGTATAATATTGTTGCTCTATTCGTGATTTCCATAAGATTTAAACGTCTAAATACAAAATATGCCCTTACCTTAGTTGGAAGTTAGCACCTGGTCTGTTTCCCAATGCACTTGCAAATAGATAGTGTGTTAAAATCAATGGCTGCCCGTTACATTTCGAAATACTTATAGAGAAACAACATTGTCACTGTATTTAACCGACAGCCAACTACTATTGTCGTTCCTTCTCACAGATCACCACGGACACACGGAACTCGATGATGACCCCATGATGATCCAAATCACAGATATCAGAATACAAGAGATATGGTTTGTGGGCGGGGCACATGACGCCATTTTCTGCACAAATGTGCAGGAACTTGATTGTTCTAAGTCATTCACAAAACAACGCTTCCGCGAACACACGTTCGTGAATGTCAACAAAAATGCCGGCTTGTGCTTTTATTACGTGCAAAAATCGCAGTGATACGGTAAATTCAAGTAATAGTGGTGTTACTTATCATAGGTAAGTCATTTATTTAATATTTTTCTATATAAATGACAAATTAACGAAATATTTTTGAGGCATAGAAATCATTAAACAATATACGGCATAGTCGATACTTCCGTTAAAAATATTGTCCATTGCTTGTTTTGGATACGCGTTTTTCAATGTTTTGCGGTATGCACGTACAATGGAATGCAAACGTAACGATAATTACAATGTTGTGAAAATATCGTGGTACCGCCGCTTGTAGCTTCCGCGATCTGTCAAAGTAATAATGACCGTCGCACAAGCCATGTAGTGCTGCCAAAAGTAGAATATTTTAGTATCGATAATTTTGTATTTCTAATTTTTGAAAGTATAATAATTTGAACCTTTTACTACAGTGCATTCCTTGTACAGGGTGTCCTAGTCCCATAAGTATTGGATCAAACTCAAGGGGAAAGTAGCTCACCTGAAAACTCATTTGATTAGTTTTAAAAAAATCTCTTGTTATTATGTACTAATTTTTTTTAAGTTCTTTCTTTTAATTGGTTGTATAAAAATTACTATTTTCCAAAAATAAAATAAATAAAAACTAAAAACTTTGGTAATTTTTTTTTCTTTTTTAATTTATTTAAAATTAAATAGGTATTATAGTTCATAGTTGTAGTCCGTAATAAATTGTTATTGTAAAATATCGAGAGGTAAAGTTATCGATAATGCTTGTCGCCCTTTTTCATTAGGTGCCCGTCACTATAATACACTTCTTACATCTGTGTTCGTAATCGAACTGCAAATCACGGGCTTACGATTTGTGTGAGTGTGACTGTCGGAGATTATTCTATGAATGTGTTAAAATGTAACTGTGTGTGTAAGTGGCGACATCGGTTCCGGTACAAAAACTGTCTTATTACATTTCTCTTCTTTCTGTGTTCTGAGATCCAAATACTAGTTAGTTGTTAAAAGGCCATGTATTTTGACCGTGTCTGAATGTTTGAAAACGTATAGAGAAAATACGCCATAACATCGCTTATTTGAAAACCTAAACACCTACACGTGTAAAAATCGAGGCGGATCTGGTGCTGAAGGTAGGGTTAAGGCCACTAGCCACTACCAACGAGCCACCGGGCTATCTTAATAACTAATTCAACATACAATTCTGTTAAAATTTAAAGTACCAATACCGATTGAAACTATAGTTACACAATCTACCGTTTTATTGCTGTACACAACAGTTCCGTATTTTAATCGTACCAAATTACAAGTTAGACTCAGGTATAGGCATTCAAGCGGCTAATCTAGATCTAGAACTACCTATTAGGTTTTTTAATGTCATATTGTTTAAACAAAGTCGTAGTTATTTTCCTTTTAGTCATAACTTGCGAAACCTAACTTCGTTTGCGTGTATCCAGGTTTCCCGTGGGAATTTTTGAAAATCCTTGTATGTATTATATAAACATTCCTCTTGAAACACTCTATATGTTGCTGAAAACGCATTATCGCTGATAGAACTAATCACATGGTATCAATATCTAATTGCGGAAAAAAAAATATCTTGACACTGTAAAATTAAGTGAATTTATTAATAAACTCACTGTACGGTTACCCATGTATTAAAATTTATTACTTTTTACAGCTGCAAAAGTTATTCCAAAATACAGTACGAGATTTATTTCATTAAATCAATCCCATAATACCCTGGCGTGGCGGAGAAGATAACGTAAATCGTATTCGGACTTTTTATTGCTTTATTTTAAAAACATTTACAAAATCCCATAGTAAATAGCTTCAAAATTTTTTTAATACTGTAAATGTAAAAATTATCCATACTTCCATACTTGCCTACTTAATATTGCAAATCGTCGCTTTTATAAGAATACCGCATAAGTAATTTTTGTAAAAAAAATTTTGGATGAATGAAATATAACCATTATTTGTCTCTCTTAAAAACTTGTTAAATTTTACTTTGGTATTGTTGCATCGTCTCATAGACAACAATACCGCGTAAGTAATTTTTGTAAGAATTTCAAGATGAATGAAATATAAGTATTTTGTCTCTCCTGAAAACTTGATAAATTTTACTTGTGCGGTATTGTTGTAGCTATAAAAGCAAAGCGCGACGAAATGCGAAATTGTACTGTGTTTATTTGTTACTTTGAATCTTTCACTTCGAATCGAAACTAACGAACGAATGGACATGATATTTATTTTGGGGATAGGTTAAGGTCTGGAAAGTGACATAGGGTACTTTTTATCCCTAAAAACATCTTATTCCTATGGGAAAAAAATAAGTTAAAAAAATCGGTTATTTCTCTTTGCCACGCAGCTGCGGGTATAACAGCTAGTAATAAATACAATCTGTTAGTTCGATTACGAAATAAATAAATGCTAATATGGTAAGTATAAAATTCTGTCACATAAAAGATTCTTCCTGATTATAATATCCTACTTAGTCTTTGTTACTTCATAACATAGAAGTATGAATAAAATGAAATATGCAAATGAATAATATGCAGAATACTATAAACTATTTTATACAGATCGAATCAGTTATAATGACGCATTTTATGTACCGTACAGACGTTTATATTACCTGTTTATTTTATTGAAGTTACGCACTGAATTTTAATTTATAAAACAAAGACATCTTCAGTAATAAATAAATTTATTTCTACAATAATAAAATTCACGCAGTCTAGGTTTGAGAGCGTAGATAGAGATAAACTGAGCCTACGCACGTGGCTTTACCAGCTTTACCATAAACCACCTTATACTGCGTTTTTTGGTAGATTGAGAGTTGAGAAATGTATGAATGTTCTTCATGTGGGAACTTAACATTAATAATCCCTATAACTTACCACTTATTTAAAATAATGAAATTATAATATAAAATAAATTGTATTAAATTACAAGTACCTATATTTATTTAGCAATATTTTATTATCGTCGCTGCATTCGTGATTCGTGCTCCCAGTGGTTGACAGGTAGAGAATGCAAGTATTTTTGTATTTTGATTAATAAAGATAAATAAATAAGAACTCTAGGAACAACTAAAGGCAAGTCATAACTTCGTTCGTGAGTGACCTGCATTACTTTACTGCTAAGCACCCATAATGCACCCGTTAACAGTCCATACGCTCTCAAAGCCGAGTTTACTATAAAAACTTTGCTTTAGTCCGACGTGGTGTTCTTAGTTCTTGTATGTAATATAAAATCACTCAGGTTTTTTTAATGTATGAAGAAAGAATGGAAGATAATATATAAGATTAATAGTTTTAAGGACTTTTAAAGTAGTTTTGCTTAACTGTAATCTGTTTGTAACTGGTAAAAGTGTCTGTAATATCTTGTCTCCGAATACATTGACCACAGCCGTCGGGACCGACGGTTTAAGTAATTTGCTCTCAGAAGCACAAAGATAACGAAACTCATCCAGACACTGGTTAGGGCCAACGTTGCTTAATTTGCGTGTTCATATTAGAGTAGATACGACACACAGCGACGCCATCGAGCTCCTCTCAGATTTATTAACTTAACTTCGTTTGCGTGTATTTATTTATGCACAGCAGCGCCATCTCTATCAGACTTTTAATTAAATTCTACGGAATCGCGTACTTTTCGGAATAAAAAGTTGCCTATATGTTAATCCAAGGTATCAGCTACCTACATACCAAATATCATAAAAATTGACTTAGCCATTTGAACGTGAAGAGGTAACAAACACACATAACTATCGCCTTTATAATTATAGTAGGATCATATAAATAAATCTCTTTGAACTTTATGTTGTTTCGCTAATCATCTTTATAAATGTCGAAGCTTAAAAGAGATTTTAATTTAAATTGAATTTACAGAGCATTTCCATAACAATAGTTCCGTCAGAATTCAATTTATTAGAAGGACCAAACTTCATGTAAAGTCATAACCTTTCAACGTATGGAAATCGTGCAAAAATGAATTCATTTGCAATTATACATTATTTATGGGCACATAAATTATTGGGAGGGCGTTCAGTACACGAAAACAGCTGTATCAGTATGACAATTAGTAGACATGAATATTTCCAATTCATATACGGTTTACTAATGTATTTTCGTCATAAATAGATGTTAGTTATATTTGATTGTTTTCTCTCTTGTTTTTTTTCCTTGTGATTATCTATTATGTTTTTCCTATATAATTTTATAAATTCACATTTTGTAATCGTTCTTTTACATAGTTCATTGATACGTCAAAAGTAAATCGTTGTAAATCGAACGTTAAGAAAAAGCAAAAATTATTACCTATAGCTTTTGCTTAGTAGGTAAGATGAAAAAATAGTTATTTGATAAGCAAGGCTGCAAAGTTGTTTTTTTAGCGAGAGTTTCAAAGGTACGAGACTCAGAATAACTTTGCTGCCGAGCGAAACCTACAACTTTTCACCTTACTACAACGAGGAAAATGCTAGGTGCAAGAAAAACGCAAATAATGTCGCGCTGACCAGTTCGATTATTTTCGGCAGCAAAGTTATTCTGCGTCTCGTACCTTTGAAACCCTCGCTTTCAATTTAGGTACAAAAAAACAACATTGCGCCTTGCATAACAAATAACTATTAAATTTCAACGTTCAACCATATTTGTTACTTATACACCTTATACATAATCCTCTCTCGCAGCTCTTTGGGGATTCTGCACAACAGACCAGCAGATTACACTATGTTATGTTTAATAAATAAATAAATAAATAAATAAAAAAAATAAAAACATTTTGGTCTCTAGATGCTAGTGTGTATTTATTTACGTTGGCTTAGTATTCCTAGCTACTTCCCTCATAAGATCGCATTGTATGTAAGGCTAGGGACTTTTAACGATTCGCGTGGTATGTTTTATTGGTTAATAACATAATAAGAGACGTAAAGTCTCGTCCACTAGGCAACATTATTGACGTGCGACTTATTGCACAATATGTTGGTCATCACATTCAACAAAACCGTGATGCATTTATCTCTCAAATTTTCGGGAAAAGGAAACCAATGTTTCTTTGTCAAGTCTCCTACTTGACTGCATGCTCAGACATAATAAGCGGCGCGTCGCCAGCTATAAGTGGATGAGTTGGGCGTCAATTGTTGCGCTTCAAATGTTGCCAAGCGAATACAAGATTATTTACGGCACATTAGTCATGTTGTGGTGATTTTCAGTAGTGACTTCTCTACGTCGTAACTCCAGCGTCGTTTAACATCTTCGGAAAATTAAGCGGACAAGCCCTGAAAACTATGATATGACCGCACGCATTAAGTCGCTATGACCGAAAAATTTTGCAGTCGCTGCACAGTTGCGGCCGCCAAATTTTCTCGTCATCAAAACGCGCCCTAAAAGTACTTATCCAAAGCATTAGACGAAATAATAAAAAGTTTATCGCGTTATGTTCTCGTTGCGATGCGATTAAACCAGTGCCTTATGATGCACCTCGCCGCTGTCGCATAACACCTCGTTTGCACTGACCTCGCGCAAGTTCACTGTCGGCGCGCCGGGACCAGGAAGCAAATAGTAATACGATAATTCATACTACGATAACCTCTCGCAAATTCGGGCGGCATTGACGCTGTTGGCAAATTACAACCACTACTGTGATGACGAATGGGGACTTTGGGGACATGTGCTGCGACTAAAGTGATCTTTAGCCAGCTTCAGCCATAATAATGTGTCATTATCTTTAAAAAGGAGATACATGTAGCGGAACTTCATTGGAGGAGGGTAACTCTAAACAGAGTAGCTACAGTGGAAAGACTTGCAGGAGGCCATTGCCAGAAGGCACGTCGAGCTGAGGGACTTTTTGTGTGAAGTCAAACAAGTGTACTCGTACATATACATATAGCAACAGAATTTTGTAAACTATGTAATACTCAAAAATAAAGGGTCTAATCAAAAATAATGGTTTTGAGCAATTCACCGTAAGTCTTATACTAAAGTTATTACTTTTATTAGACTTTTTTTTTAAAATGAAAATTCATTGGAAAATGGGACGTGGCGAATAGGACAATAAACATAGATAGAAATTTATTTATTCATGTACCCACGTCTAATAGGGCATCACGCGACCATAATCACACGTAATCTTCAATGCGAGACTATAAGTTTGTATTTCCATATAATAAACAAAATAGTGGAACATTAAATAATTATCTAGACCCGGAAATAATAAACACTTAAGTCGTTTGAGTAAAAAATACTTATGGTAGATAATATTATTATATACTATGAACGCAGACAACACGTAAAATAATGACTTTTTTGACATTACTATAAATTCAGGGGGCAAAAAGATAATAAATGCCTAGTGGTATTTTTTCGTTTGTTAAATAATTTCTTAAAACAAAACAATATTTTTTTTAATGACATCTGTTTTTATATGTTATGGCTGCTGCATTCTTATTGTTTTAAATTTATTTAGTAACGCCGATTTATAATTATTAATTGGTAATTTAATGCCAATTTATATTACAAATTGGTATTCTAAATAGTTACTAATTTCAATTATAAATGGCATTACTAATGTCAATAAAATGCCAATGTATGCACTAAGTAGCTACTTAATCTAAACGTTATCACAAGTCATGTGCAAAATTATATCAAAAATAAAAAAAGTTGACCCATTGCAAACAACAATAATTCTTGTAATATTTCCGATGGACTCGCTGACCAACGACGGGTGTGGTCCTCCAGCATTTCGGGGGTTGTGCGGCGGGTTGACACCTCGCCCACGTAAAACCAATGTTGCTGGTGAAGCGTATCCCGTTAGCGCTTCACTAGCTTGCACAACATTGTCACAAAAAAAAAATATAAAAACATTTTTCGCTGTGTCTATTATCTTAACAGTGACTAAATACTTGCTAATACTTGTTAATTTTGTTTATTTTTTTGAATTGAATTATTCGAGTCGGCGCGTTAGATTAAAATAATAAAGAAATATAAAAAACCGTTACATCTACACATCATGGCAACGGACATGTATTCGGACAATACCGGTAGGTAGTAGTTCCACCCACTACAATCATTGCCAAACGTATTTTCCTATCAATCCTTTCTGGAAACGACCTTAAAACTATTACACGCCGAATCCCGGCCTAATCTGCTGACCTCACGCAGTGACAAATATCGTTAATACAACTCAATGCCGGGTGGAGGTGGAGGCCGACTGATTCACTCGCTTATTTTCATAAATCATGATGTATCGATTCCGGGAATTATTATTACTCGTTTGTATAACCTACTTTTATTTCTCTGATAGTTTAGTTAATCGTCATCGCATCGTGGTATAAAAACGTACCTACACACCTAGTGTAGGTACGTTTTTATACCACGATGCGATGGTGGCAAACAATATCACTTCTCTCTCGATTGCGACTGTAATTGGTAGAGCTATTATGAAATGCCCTGGCTCGGCCGAAGAGTTGGTCAACAGGACATCATCTCAGCCACAAGACGTCCACTGCTGGACGGAGTCCTCCCTCAAGTAGGTTCTTCAAATACTATACTTCGTTAGTTTCGTGATCATATTAATAAAATCGAAGGTATTAAGTAATATAAAAAAATATTATTATGCGGTTTTTATTACGCACGAACAAAGTATTATGGGCGAAATAGTGCTGAAATAAAAATAAAGAGCCGACGCAATATGTCGTCAGGGGTCCCTGGGTCAGCATAAAGCCACCACTGAGCATATTGTCTACGGGATATCTTTAAATCAGTCTGGATAAAGGTTCTTTACTAACACCCTTCGCCAGAGAATTTTAGCATTAACAAAATTGTAAATTGAACGATTTTATCACCGTAAACACAACAATTTTTGGTTTTTAGTTTGTTTACAATTTTATTAAAAGTGGAGTGGTTAAGGAATATTTATGAAGATTAACTTATAATTTAATTAAACTTCTTACGACACGGTTAATTCGGTTTAAAAAACTTTATTTCTCATTCAGACACAATAGTCACTTAATGAAATTATTAAACCTTTGTACCTACTAATTGTTCTATTTTAACCTCTGCTATTCTATAGCAAATTAAATTCTGTTTAATTATGAGAAATGACTTCTATTTTATTATCTAAATAAGTAATATGAGGAAAATAAACATTCACAAAATGATGCGAATTGAATTTATTTGCTTGGAAAATAAATGAACCCGGAAAAATATTTCAAACATTTCTATATTGCAAAATACACTCCCGAGTATTTCAGTGATGCGTAACATTAATCTTTCATCAGGAAGATTCGCACAGCTAATTTGTGGGTTAATGTCCGAATAATGTTTGCGTTGTTGATTATCTTCTACTACCGGATGCAATATTACCCGCGTAATCCCGTCCGTTTCTTTTACCATGGTGCGGGATAAAAAGTATCCTGTATTTTACCATGGTGCTCGACAATCAAGCTTCATTAGATTTGCCATCTCTCTAGACTCTTAAGTTATGATGCCTTTTGTTTCAAATTGCTGTCTCTCACGTAATTGTTAGAAGGTAAGTCAGAGGCGGATTAAATGTCGAGAGCGCCCTAGGCAAGCACCGCATGGGCGCCCCTAGCGGCCATGTTACAAATTTTAACTAGATACCACTGTCAATAGTAAACATAGATGACTAGACTGTGGTTAGGTTTTTATCTGTCTCATTGCTTAGCTGGAAGTTTTATATACCTGCACTAGGTACATAAATAAAATAAAAATTCTTGGACGAATCACACAACGCCATCTAGTCCCAAACAAAGCAACTAAGCTTGTACTATGGTACTAGATTGCTGATAAATACATATAAATACTTTTTTTTTAAAATGAATACTTATTATACTGGGAATCATCCAGACCAAGACAACAGACATGACGTTCATGCACACAAATCTTTGCCTTGCGCAGGATTCGAACCCGCGACCCTCGAGATAAAGTGACCATTGTTAGCCACTCGACCACCGGTCCTGTCAAACTTGTCACTTTTTATTAAAGAAGAGGCTGTTTCCATCCCTCCAAGATAATATTAACGAACATGGAAATCCATCTCATCATCATCATCTCCGCCACAAGTAGTCCACGGGTGGACATAGGTCTCCCCCAAACGTCTCCAGTGCGACCTGCTGGCAGCGGCCCGCATCTAGCGGTTTCCTGCGACTTGCCTTAGGTCGTCTGACCACCTTGTAGGCGGCCGTCCTACGCTGCGCTTTCCGGTACGTGGTCGCCACGTACTGAACGCCGATGGGCCGATGGGCCATTGGTTCTGCGCGCTATGTGCCCTGCCCACTGCCACTTCAGCTTGCTGATGCGTTTGGCTATGTCGGTTACTTTGATTCTGCTACGGATCTCCTCATTTGATTCGATCTCGTAGAGAAACCCAAAGCATAGCTCATTCCATGGGTCTCTGAGTGACCGTTAGCCTTCTTATGAGGCCTATAGTGAGCGACCACGTCGCGGCTCCATACGTCATCACTGACAACACACATTGCTCGAAGGTTCTTCGTTTCAAGCACTGAGGAATTTTGAACGAGAAGAAATGCCGTAAGGGAAATTACAACATTATCTCCGGGCAGCCGAGTCGGATTCGTCGATTGACCTCTTTTTCGACGTTGGACCTACCTAATTGGATGGTTTGTCCAAGGTACTCGTCATCAACTTCGAGGATCGAGCTTCCTACTGAGACCGGGGCGGGTGTGTCATGGACATTCGACATGATTTTTGTCTTGTCCATGTTCATTTTTAGACCCACATATCAAAGTACTTGCGACACGATATTCGCTCCTTCAATGCTAAATGCATCAAGGAGTCGATTGAGCGAAATAAAGGTTCGAAAGTGTTCGCAAGAGACATGTCTATTGGGCAGACCCGGCTGACTAAGCGACGGCAGAGGTTCTACGGGCAGCTTTATGATGCCTCAGTCACCAAACCCGTCAGCAGCAGAACTGCGAGGGACCCAAGAGCCACGCTAACCCAACACTACACCGAAGACATCCCGGACATCAGCTTGTACGGGATTAGGATGGCTCTTAAACAGCTTAAGAACAACAAGGCGCCGGGCGAGGACGGAATCACAGCAGAGGTTCTCACAGCGGGTGGTACACCGGTACTTAAAGCCCTGCAGAATCTCTTTAATTCCGTGTTGTTCGAGGGCAAAACGCCTGAGGCGTGGAACAGAAGCGTGGTGTTTCTGTTCTTTAAAAAGGGCGATAAAACCCTCTTAAAGAACTATAGACCTATCTCGCTTCTGAGTCACGTCTATAAGCTGTTCACAAGGGTCATCAGGAATCGTCTCACTCGCAAATTCGATGACTTCCAGCCTCCCGAGCAAGCCGGATTCCGAAAAGGCTACACTACAGTACCATAGACCACACCCATAAGCTGCGGTAGATTGTACAGAAGACCGAAGAGTACAATCTGCCATTATGCTTAGCGTTTGTGGACTATGAGAAAAGCTTAGATTCGATTGAGACATGGGCCGTGCCGTGCTACAGTCTCTCCAGCGGTGCCGCATAGACTACAGGTATATCGAAGCGTTGACGTGCTTATACAAAAATGCCACCATGTCAGTCCGAGTCTGTACTTGGACTGACATGGTGGCATTTTTGTTGTCGTGTTCTGTTCTTGTGAACAGAACACGAAGGCAATCTCATTACACAGAGGCGTGAAACAGGGAGATGTCATATCTCTGAAACTGTTCACGACCGCTCTGGAAGATGCCTTCAAGCTTTTGGACTGAAAAGGATTCGGCATTAACGTCACCATCGATTTGCCGACGACATCGTGATCATGGCGGAGTCGCTGGAGGACTTTAGCACCATGCTCGAAGGCATCAATCGAGTTTACCAACAGGTGGAAATCTATCAAATATTATGAAATTTTTTATTTTTAAATATTTCACGCGCCCCTTTGTTACCTCGCGCCCCTAGGCACGTGCCTAGTTTGCCTTAAGGATAATCCGCCACTGAGGTAAGTCCTTTCAATACTTTCGTCGAACTTATTTCTTTCTGAATTTTGTTGTGCGTTCTAGTTCAGCTGTAGTTTTTTTCTCTCATTCCTATACTTATCTGGAACGTATAATCCAAGTGGGTAGTTAGTGTAGCTAGTTACATTTTATAAGAATTGCATGCAATATGCATATGCATTTTGAATGAGATCTAAACGGTCGCAATTGACGCGTGGGTTTCTTATTTATTGATAAATTAAATGGGTTAAGGTTATCTGTTATCGTTAGTAACATACAGAGTACCGTCTGTGCTAGATTCGTCTATGACGTAAGTAAGCTCCTTAACTTTGACTAGTAATGCGTTGCCCATTATAAAGAACGGAATAGGGAGAATGGGGATAGAAAACGCATCAGCAATGGATTTCGTCAACTCGGCCGGGGTAGTAGAATATTGATGTGAAGTACCTACCTATCACGTCGATGTTCTACTCTACTACACCGCTCGAGTTAGCCCATGATAAATGCTCTAAATACCATCATACATGGACCTAGAAAAAAAGGCGGGCACCATCACTGAAACTAAAAAGTGAAGCACCAATGCGTACCTATACACTACGAACCGGCTGGCTTACTATGGTGTGAATGTGTGCGTGCCGGTCAGCCATTTCACACTCACACATAGTTACGCCGCCGCCATTAGGGTGCTTCAATTCTTTCTTAGCAAGATTCCGCCCGCCTTTTTTTCTAGGTCCATGCCATCATATTAGTAATCTAACAACTACAGAATTCTAGGTACATCTGTTGACAAATTTTAGAACTTTGTACTGTAGAGGATTGAAAGCGTGTTATCCATGCTGCGTTATCATTCTACTCACTAACTCCATCCCATAGATGGCGTTGGCATTTTATTTGATGCATAAAAGCTTCTATAAAAGGGATAAGTACTCTATGGATGCATACAATGCATACATCTGTCTTATTTTAAGCACCTGGAAAGTATAGTGTCAATTTACATCAAAGCGCATACTCAAGTGGTTGAAGTAAATTGACACTACTTTCCAGATGCTTGCGAGTTCTTGCGATGAAAACGTAGATTTCTATAATGTGACTTCGCATCACAGTGTTTTTATTTAGCCAGATGTAAGTTATATTACAGTATTTTGTTTTGAAATTCATAAAATATGAATAAAAGAAATATATTTTGACAATAATAATTAATATTTATTGATAAGTGGGATTAAATAGTTCTAGATAAGTATTACAATATGAATTCTTAAAACAATCTCTTTTGAACTATGTAGAGACATACAGCCACGAAGAAGAGGAATGCGAAGAACATGATCACTTTGTCAGTAAACTCCCTCCGTCCATATTTGGTTAACAACTTACTAGACTGTGATATTGAGCTAGCTGTATTCTGTAACTCCGATTTGGTACCCTGAAAATCAAAAGAAAGTTAATTAATTGAATATAATACTCAATAATTAGATAAGTTATTAAAAAATATTTGTAAATGCGTATGATTATAGTGACGACCTCCGTGGCGTAATGGTTACCACGCCAGACACCCAGGAGGCGCCCGGGTTCGAATCTCGGTCGGGACATGATGAAAAACGAACTTTTTCTGATTGGCCTCGGGTCTTGGATGTTTATCTATGTTATAAAATATAGTATCGTTAAGTTAGTATCCCATAACACAAGTTTCGAACTTTTCGAAATATTTATTTAAACTAATATGTATTAAAAAGAGGAAAGATTTGATTGTTTGTTTGAATTGAATAGGCTCCGAAACTACTGGACCGATTTCAAAAATTATTTCACCAGTAGAAAGCTACATTATCAGGGAGTGACATAGGCTATAGCTTCTCCCGAAATTCAATGTGGTTCCCGCGGGAACGGGTTCGGAACCTCACGCGGACGAAGTCGCGGGCAAAAAAGCTAGTTTTATATATTTATTTATTACTAGCTTCTGCCCGCGGCTTCGCCCGCGTGGCCTAGTAACAATTAGCATATTTTTCTTCAGAAACCAATTCCGGTCCTGCACGGCCCGATACGGTACGGTTCCATCCGGTCCGGTCGGTCCGGTCAGTCCGGGCCGGTCCGGTCGCTCCGGTCCTGATATGGAACCTAAAAAAAAACCGGTCCGGTCCGGCATGGCCCGGTACGGTGCGGTTCCTTCCGGACCGATCAGGTCTGATCCGTTCCGGTCCGGTCCGCTCCTTATATGGACCATACATGACAAATTTGGCATCTCTAGACCCAGCGGTTTGGGCTGTGCGTCTTCTCGCAACTACGTTTGCGCATATCTCGCTTTCCCGTGGGATTTTGAAAAATCCTTTCTTAGTACATCCCTAGACGTCGTAAGGAACCTACATACCAAATTTGATATAGCCTCGCAACCTCGTTTGCGCATATCTCGGTTTCCCGTGGGAATTTCGAAAAATCCTTTCTTTGTACACCCCTAGACGTCGCCGTCGTAAGGAACCTACAGTCCGAATTTGGAATCTCTAGACCCACCGGTTTGGGCTGTGCGTTGATATATGTATAGTTAAGTCAGTCAGGACATTGAATTTTAGGTATATATATATAGTCCGGTCCGATCGGTCCGCTCCGGTCCGGTCGGTCCGGTCCTGATAAGGTACCTACATACCAATTAACAAATATTGCTTCAGAAAAAAAAAACCGGTCCGATCCGGTTCGGTCCGATCCGGCACGGACTCGGTACGGTGCGGTTCCTTCCGGACTGATCAGGTCTGATCCGTTCCGGTCCGGTCCGGTCCTGTCCGGTCTGATCCGGTCCGGTCCGGTCGGTGCGGACCTTATAATGACCCTACATGCTAAATTTGGCATCTCTAGACCCAACGGTTTGGGCTGTGCATCCTCTCGCAACTTCGTTTGCGTATATCTCGCTTTCCCGTGGGAATTTTGAAAAATCCTTTCTTAGTACATCCCTAGACATCGTAAGGAACCTTCATGCCAAATTTAGAATCTCTAGACCCAGCGCTTTGGGCTGTGCGTTGATATACCCTCGCAACTTCGTTTGCGCATATCTCGGATTCCCGTGGGAATTTTGAAAAGAAACATACACTAAATGGTTAAGTTGAGCAAATCGCCACATATTAGTGAAAACCGCATCCAAATCGGTTCAGCCGTTTCTGAGATTAGCGTGTGCAAACATACATACAAACATACAAACATACAAACAGACGGACAAAAAAAAACGGTCCGGTCCGGTTCGGTCTGGTCCGGCACGGACTCGGTACGGTGCGGTTCTTTCCGGACCGATCAGGTCTGATCCGTTCCGGTCCGGTCCGGTCCGGTCCGGTCCGGTCCGGTCGGTCCGGACCATATAAGGACCCTACATGCCAAATTTGGCATCTCTAGACCCAACGGTTTGGTCTGTGCGTCCTCTTGCAACTTCGTTTGCGTATATCTCGCTTTCCCGTGGGAATTTTGAAAAGAAACATACCCTAAATGTTAAGTTGAGCAAATCGCCACATATTAGTGAAAACCGCATCCAAATCGGTTCAGCCGTTTCTGAGATTAGCGTGTGCAAACATACATACAAACATACAAACATACAAACAGACGGACAAAAAAAACGGTCCGGTCCGGTTCGGTCTGGTCCGGCACGGACTCGGTACGGTGCGGTTCTTTCCGGACCGATCAGGTCTGATCCGTTCCGGTCCGGTCCGGTCCGGTCCGGTCCGGTCCGGTCCGGTCGGTCCGGACCATATAAGGACCCTACATGCCAAATTTGGCATCTCTAGACCCAACGGTTTGGTCTGTGCGTCCTCTTGCAACTTCGTTTGCGTATATCTCGCTTTCCCGTGGGAATTTTGAAAAATCCTTTCTTTGTATATCCCTAGACGTCGTAAGTAACCTACATGCCAAATTTGGAATCTCTAGACCCAGCGGTTTGGGCTGTGCGTTGATATACCCTCGCAACTTCGTTTGCGTATATCTCGGATTCCCGTGGGAATTTTGAAAAGAAACATACCCTAAATGTTAAGTTGAGCAAATCGCCACATATTAGTGAAAACCGCATCCAAATCGGTTCAGCCGTTTCTGAGATTAGCGTGTACAAACATACATACAAACATACAAACATACATACATACAAACAGACGGACAAAATTTTACGAAATTCTTGTTCTATTGCTTATTCTTCATCGCCCTAAACAATTTTTTTGGAAATATATTCAATGTACAGACAAACTTTTTTTACACTTTTATTATATTATAGATAGATAGATAGATGTATATTTGTGAAACTACTAAGTCAGTTTCTGAAATGCATTTTTAAAGTTAACGACACATTAAATTCGACTGTCAATTGGCAAACTAAAGAAACAGAGATAAATTGAGACTTAATGTCGAATTAAAATGAGTTTCAGAAACGAAGTATGGGGAAAAAAGAATATTAAATTTAAGGGGAAACCACAAAGTAAAAATAAAATTTTAAGTGTACTTACACTAAGGACATAAAATGCTGATAAAAAACCTTACTAAACTTACATGAACTGAAGAACTGGATGAGACCAAACTATCCAAAGTATCCTGACTTCTCTGAGTAGTATCGGCTAGCTGTCTGCTTATTGATAACAACTGTTCAGTCACTCCTGTAATAATTGTAAAATAGACCTAATGTTACTATAAATACTATAGTTATAAGCTATTAACTAACATATTATAATTTGTTTAAGAAGAGAAATAATAAAAGGCAAAACATTTTATTCAAAACAATTTACTTCTTAACTCAAACTCTTTATGTCGTCAATAATATCAGTAATAAGAACAACATTCAAGCCTAATAAATCTTTTCATTATCTTACTTCTAAGTTGTACGATAACTTATTTATCTTATCTTCATGTTACGACTTGCATTTGTCTAATTCAGAAAAAAACAAAATAAAACTCAAAAGCAATAAAACAAGACATACCTGTAGACATTTTGAGCAAACCGTCCCGATCAACCTTCTTCTTTCTATTCTTAATACCAGATTCTTCCATTTCCGCAGACTTAAGTAATAATTCTCGTTGAGCCTTTTCAATCGCAAACATACTGCTTAGGTTTGCTTCTTTGAATTCTTTTAATAATCTGAAAAAGTATTAAAACTATTTTGGAGATCTTTTGTTTTATCCAAAAGAAAACTCAAAATCTATGACCAGGATTCATAATAACCGATAACACCTAATGATTCTATCGAGACAGTAAGATTACAAACAAAAAAACCTCAAAACCCTATGGCTTTTATGCTTGGATGCAATGAAATTAAAACCCTATTCCTTAGCTCATTCCCCTCTGAGTAGGTGATTCCAATACTTAAAAGTGCACTAGTCGAAGACTCAAACTCGTTGGTGGGTGTGGCTAATTTGCATGCTATTTCACTGAGAAAGAGATAGACTTGCTTATGAACAGTGCAAAACTGTTTACACCGATTTACACACAAATATTGTTGAAATAAATAAATAAACATTATATGCAAACACAAATATATTGTTGAAACGGGCATCTAAAAATTTACAAGTAGGCTTTTGAGAGGAGTGTTGTTATGATAAAACAGCTGAATGTTTTAATTAAAAGTAAAGTTATTTAAATTTTTGAATAACCAAACTATGCTTGTAAAAATTTTGTTTTAGAGATTTCATACTCCTTCCAGTATTTAATTGTGCCCAAAGTTGCGTTACAATTATGTGTTGAAACGGAATGTTTTGAGGCTCATAACTTTTATATTACTGATCATTTTACAATTCTGTTTTAATACAAGCATGGATAACGACAAGACAAATCGATATTATTAACAACTTTAAACGAACGATGTCAAACAACGAAGTAATCACCCCACAGCATTTGTATGGAGAAAAACTCGGCTCGCGCAACCTTAATCAAACCTCTCCAAAATTACAGGTGGATGATAACAATATAAAAACATAATTACCCTGATAATTGTATCCTCTGAGACTCAAGTTCAACTTTATATTTTTCGTCATGACTTTCCCTGCCATACATATCTAGACTGTCCATTTCATCTCGCAACATGTTCAGCAGAGACCTGCCTTTCTCATTGAGCTCATTCAGAGCTTCCATTGATTCTCTACATTCTAAAATATCCTAAAAATTTAAAAAAAAATACAAGTGCAGCAAAATCATTCAATTTAACCAACTACTATGTATATCATAATCGATTTAAACCGCTAAAATAAGCTTATAAAAAGCTATAATGTTTATAAAAGGAATAATTTTGATCTGAAATTACCTGCATTGTGGCCCTAACTTGAAAATGATATTTCGCCAATTTTTTAACATAATTCTGATAAACCACATCAGGATTCTCCAACTTCGTGAATAACTTCTTCTGTTCTGCACTATTTATTAATTCGCCTTTAGTCATTGTTGAAATATTATGAAAAGTATTTTCTCTCAGCTTTATTGGTATGTTTATGTATGTACGTACGTAATGTAATGTAAATAAAATAAAATGACACTTTTTTTTTGTTTCTTCGCCCAAGGCAAGGGCAGGCAAAGGGGCTTTGAGCCCATACAGCCAAGTCGTAAGTAATAAATAAATACAGGAAAAAAGAATACGTAAAAGGCATATGCCAAGTCTTTGTAAGTATTAGAATAATATAAATTTCTTTTTAAAATTCAATGGAAAAGAATAAATAAAAATAAATAAATAAATAAAAACAAAATAGTAACATTAAATACAAACAGAAAAAGTGGAAGAGACGAAGTCAAAAATGGGTATAAAGCAGGAAGGGTTTAAGAGAAGTTGCTGAAGAGAGTGCGGGATTTCTTCAGCACTATTATAAGTTTGCAAAAGATGATCAATAAAAACTAATCTTCTAACAGAAAAGGAAGAACTAACAAAAAAAAAGGTGGTCCAAAGTTTGATCCGGGCTATTGCAGAACTGACAAATAGAAGACGAAACAATGTTAAAACGGTGTAGAAGAGAATTTGTACGACAATGACCCATGCGCAGATTTTATTGTAGAGTAAAATTTTCTATTGCAAAAACTATTGAACTTGGATTGGAGAACCAAGGAGCGGAAATGTTAGGTTTGATTTCTTTAAATTTAATGATTTGTTCAGTTGGGAGCTCGATCCTCGAAGTTGTTGACGAGTATGTATACCTTGGACAAACAATCCAATTAGGTAGGTCCAACTTCGAGAAAGAGGTCAATCGACGAATCCGACTCGGCTGGGCAGCTTTCGGGAAATTGAGGCATATCTTCTCGTCCAAAATTCCTCAATGCTTAAAACGAAAAACCTTCGAGCAATGTGTGTTACCAGTGATGACATATGGATCCGAGACGTGGTCGCTCACTATGGGCCTCATAAGAAGGCTCGCGGTCACTCAGAGATGCTATGGAGAGGGCTATGCTCGGGGTTTCTCTACGAGATCGAATCAGGAATGAGGAGATCCGTAGCAGAACCAAAATAACCGACATAGCCAAACGGATCAGCAATCTGAAGTGGCAGTGGGCAGGGCACATAGCGCGCAGAACCGACGGCCGGTGGGGCAAGAGGGTTCTGGAATGGCGACCACGTACCGCAAAGCGCAGCGTAGGACGCCCACCTACAAGGTGGTCAGACGACCTAAAGAAAGTCGCAGGAAGCTGCTGGATGCAGGCCGCTGCCAGCAGGTCGCATTGGAGGCGTTTGGGGGAGGCCTATGTCCAGCAGTGGACTTCTTGTGGCTGAGATGATGATGATGAATAGCCTTAAAGTTAGAAGACAAATCCAGTTTGTACTTATTTACAACGTCCAAGACAGGTAAAAAAATGGGTAAAAAACAAGATTTGATGTCAATTTGGCGATAGCGAGTAGTTATTGAACTGGCAAGACGGTCTACATTTCATAACCAGCAACACCTATGTGTGATGGCGTCCAAAACAAAACGATATTTTAGTATTTTTTCCTCGCGTTGACAAGCAGCGATATTTTTCCCGAATATCGTACAAGATATGGCTAGAACCACTGCTGAAACCTGGATTGTTTAAAGCCTTAAGAACACACATGCTGTCGGAAATAATAATCCAGTGAGTATCGCCCTGTTCAGCATTATAATTGTCTTATTTTTCTGATTATAATCAAGAGCAGAAAGAATTGCAAAACTTTAAACTTTCAGCAGAAAAAATGACACTGACTGACACAAGCAAGCAAGACGGACGTACGAGCGAGTCGACAGATTCGTCTTCTTCTTTTTATTATGGAAATTACTCTTGGAAAAATATTAAAATTCAAATGTTTAATAATAACACATTACAGTTACCATACATTGTATTTATTTATTTATTTGTGAACAATATCATAGAAAACAGAATAATATGTATTACTTTATTAAAAATTTTTGGTGGTTTCATCTTCCAGTGCATTAAGGATACGACACATACATATATTTATTTTACAACGTGTAGGAAAATTAATCAACGGCATCGTTTAAGACTGCAAAGATAGAATATCCATTGTAGAGTGCCTGGAATTAAAAGATAGAAAAAAAAGTTTCAGCAGATTAAAGTTGTTGTGTATCGGAACGTATTTTATAATCTGTGGACATAAGTGACACTTCAATGTGAGAACCCCGTTCCTTTTTGTCCCTTCTTCCGCTATGGCTGCTGAGTGTGTTAATATAAGTGATGAGTTGTAAAAGTGCTAAAATAAAGATTAATAATGTAAGCAGTCTTATCATTAAAGTACCACACGTTACAACATTGGCGACGAGGTTAAGCATTGAAACGTGTGGGAGAGGTACGATTTACGCATCAGTATCAATTTTATTGTGTTGTTACGCCGGCACAAATTTTTCACATGGAGGAACATGTGGAAGGGCGTGTTTTTCAGTTAATAAACGGCGCAGGGCACGTAAATATGCCTGCGTTCGATAGAAATAAGTGCACATGGAAGGTGTACACTCAAATATTTTCCAATAAAATGAAGATAAATGAAATTGAAAAGATAAAATGGTCACAACACTTATTAGCATGTGTTGGATTCGATATAGTATCATTGTTGTCGGAGCTATGTTTTCCTGACGACATTGAGAGTAAGGACTATGATGAATTAGTCGAGTTAGTGGCTAAACTATAGAATATGACCCGTCGAGTTCGATGCCCCTGATTTTTTTGCAATTAGATAACAGTATCTAGAGTCACTGTGCGAAGTTTCAAGTTACGGAACAATATAGTTTTTTTTTTTAAAAATAAATAAAATTGTATTATTTTCGAGTATTATGGAGGTGTCAGACGTATTTTGATTTGACAGCTATAGATTACGTTCACTGGCATTAACAAACGTTTTGTTACACATGTTGATTTCCTTCATACACATTTTTTTATTTTTTATTTTGACCCAATTTACTTAAAAATAAATAATACTTTAATTATTACTTTAAATACGCTAATTCATTTATTAAAATATGCTAAATTATTTATTGTAACATCACTTTTGATTTTAACAAATTATAAAATGTGACATAACAAAACGCAAGTACGGCCGCCATTTTGTTGCGTCACTTGCGTCAGTCAATTTGATTTTAGATGAATGGGATATGGTGGGTTAGGTTAGGGTTAGCTTGTGATCATAACACCGCCGAGCGAGCGAAGCGAGCGAGGCGCGACTCTTTCGGTAGTCAACTTGGAAATCCTTCCAATTGATGAAATAGTCACTTTTAGTACAGTCATAACCTCAAACTTCAACCTTGAATATCTCGAAAACTATACATATTCGCAATACCCCGCCGTCGGAGGTGGTATTGGGGAGTAGCCCCCCCCCCCCCTCATCACCTGTAAAATCGACGGTCCATAATGTATATGGGCCAGAAAAGTCACTTTTAGTACAGTCATAACCTCAAACTTCAACCTTGAATATCTCGAAAACTATGCATTTGCTCACGGGGGGAGTGGTATTGGGGGGAAGCCCCCTCCCCCCCCCCCCCCCCCCCCCCCCCTCCCCCCTTAAAATTCGACGGGTCATATTCTATATTTTTACCGAGTTAGTTCAAAGGCAATTGGAGCCTGAGCCGTCAGAGCTGGCAGAGACATATAGATTTCTAAAGCGGAATCAGGATGTTAATGAAAATGTTATGGATTATGTAGCGGCCCTGAAAAAGTTAGCTCAAACGTGCAACTTTGGATTATATTTAGAAAGAGCTTTACGGGATAAATTCGTACACGGATTGAGAGATGAAAAATTAATAAAGAAATTATTCACTATTAAAGATTTGGCATTCATGGATGCGGTAAGGATAGCCTGCACGGATGAATTAGCAGAGCGGGATGCTAAAATGATATCACACAGAACAGGAGATAGAGAGGTAAATGCTGCCATGTATAAACAACAGGATCCACGTACCAACATCACATGTCACTGCTGTGGTCGGAGTGGTCATTTAAAACCGAATTGCAAATTGAAAGATAGCGAGTGTTATATTTGCAAAAAGAAAGGACATATGGCAAGCGTATGTAGGAATAAAGTTAAAAATAAGCAAAATAAAAGTTATGTCAAGAAAGCGGTACACGAAGTGTCAGCTGTGGAAGATTATTCTGTTCTTAGTGTGTGTAAAGTAAGTGAAGGTAAACCCGATCCCTGGGAGATAAAATTAAATGTTGAAGGTGTCAATATTTCATTCGACATAGATAGCGGGGCGGATGTAACATTGATTCCTTTTAGTCTTGTTAGTAAATGGTTGCCAAAGTTAAAAATAGAAAATACAGATTTAAAATTGAAATCTTTTAGTGGTAACAAAATTGATATATATGGTAAAGCAACTGTACTTGTTAAATCTTTAAATAAAAGTTATTTGGCACCATTAATTATTGTAAATGGAGGTAAGAAACCATTGCTAGGCAGGGATTGGTTAAATGTTATTAAGTTAGATTGGCCCTTATGTAAATCTTCAAGTTTTAAAGTTGAAAAAGGTGTACAACTTATAGAAAGTCAAGGTGACACTCAAAATAAGTTAGAAATATTATTAAATAAATATATAAATGTGTTCTCAGATATACCAGGTGAGATAGAGGGTCCTCCGGGTACATTAAAATTAAAACCAGATGCGGTGCCAGTTATACTTAAGTCGAGGCGCATTGCATATGCAGTTGAGAGCATTGTTAAAAGGGAATTAGATAAGTTAGTCGATGAAGGTAAGATGTCAAAGGTATCTAAAGAGTCTGTCACCTGGGCTACGCCTATAGTGCCTATTGTAAAGGGGGCACATAATGTAAGAATATGTGGGGACTATAAAGTCACTGTGAACCCACATCTTCAAATGTCTCATCATCCTATTCCGGTAATTGAGGATATTTTTGCGAAGTTAAATAATAATGTTGATAAAAAGATCACGGTGTTTTCAAAAATTGATTTAAGAAAGGCTTATATGAATAGGAAAATGGATGATAAGGCACAGGAAATTATGACATTGACTACGCCATGGGGATATTATCGCCCGAACTTTATGATGTTTGGTATAGCACCAGCGCCTTTAGATTGGCAGGAATTTATGGATGATAATTTTAAAAATATACCAAATGTCTATTGTTACTTGGATGATATTCTTATTGCCAATGCGGATGTAGAAAGTCATTTAAAAACTTTAGATATTGTTTTAAATAAATTACAGCAATTAAATATAAAAATAAATAAGGAAAAGTCTCAGTTTGCATCAAATAAGTTAGTATATTGTGGTCATATTATAGATAAGGAAGGTATACATAAAACCCCAGAACATGTAAGAGCGATACTAGATGCACCACACCCTAAAGATGTTAAACAGTTAAGAAGTTTTTTAGGAACAGTTAATTTTTATAATAAATTTATGCCAAATGCTGCAGAGAAATTACATGTTTTATATCAGTTATTAAGAAAAGATGTTCGTTGGAAATGGACCAAGGAACATATCGCAGCATTTGAATGGGCTAAAAAGTGTATCGCATCTGATCAAGTATTGATGCATTACAGTCCTAAGTTACAATTGGTGTTGAGTTGTGATGCATCTAAGTATGGTTTAGGTGCTTGTTTGTCACACAGATATCATGATGAAATTAAGAATAAATATATTGAACGTCCTATAGCATTTGGAAGCCGTACACTGACGGAAACGGAGATTAAGTACTCCCAGATTGATAAAGAAGCCTTATCAATTGTATGGGCAATTAAGAAATTTGATTTATATTTAAAAGGTAATGAATTTATCTTGGTAACTGACCACAAACCATTGGTCTCATTATTTAACCCAAATAAATCATTAGGTAATATTTATGCTGATAGGATGACTAGATGGGCTTTGATATTGTGTAATTACAAGTATATAATTGAATACAGAAAGTCTAATCATAATGCCAGTGCAGACTTCCCATCAAGACTGCCGGTTGATGTAACGAAATTTGATATAGTAGATTCTGAGGAAAATGAACCGTTTGTTAATAATATTTTAATTGATATTCCTCCAGTAACTCAGGATGTCATTGTAAAGTTTACTCAGAATGATCCATTATTAAGTAAAGTCTATAGTTATATTGAAAGGGGATGGCCTAGAAAAGTTGATGTAGATTTGTTATCATATAAAGGTAAAGAGTTAGAGTTGTATATTGTAAATGGTGTCATAACATGGAGAGGCCGCGCAGTGATTCCACAAAAATTAAGAAAACAATTATTGAATGAGCTGCATGTGGGACACTTGGGTACTTTAAAAATGAAGGCTTTAGCTAAAAGTTTCTTTTGGTGGCCCAATGTGTATTCAGAAATCGAATTAATTACTCAAAATTGCAAGGGTTGTTTGTTAAATAGAAATAAACCAGAGTTAAAACCATTACACAGTTGGGAATGGCCAACTAGACCGTGGCAAAGAGTACATGCTGACTTTGCAGGTCCGTTTTTAGGTTCAATGTGGTTAATAATAATGGATGCTCATTCTAAATGGCCTGAGGTAGTACGTATGAATAAAACTACTACTACATCAACAATTAAATGTTTAAGAAGTATTTTTGCTAGATTTGGACTGCCTGAACAGTTTGTAACCGATAATGGTCCCCAATGGACATCGGAAGAATTTAAAATATTTTGTAGAAATAATAATATCAGGCATATTTGTACAGCACCATATCATCCGGCTAGTAATGGACAAGCCGAACGAACAGTCCAAACATTTAAGAAGGCTATGTTAGCTAGTAAGTTTGAAAATGATGAAAATAATTGTAAATTGTTATCATGGTTGTTAAGTTACAGAACAGCACCACATGTATCAACAGGCAAGGCCCCGTGCGAATTAATGTTTGGTAGACAACTAAGAACTCGGTTATCTTTAGTTAAAAATTCTATTATATTGCCTAAGCAAAATTTGCCAAATAAACAGATTAAAAGTTTCATGCCTGGTGATACAGTTCAAGTTTCAATGTATGATGGTGGTGATAAATGGTTGCAAGGGAGAATTATAAAACCAATAGGAAATTTAATGTATGAGGTAAATACAGAAAAGGGTGACATAACAAGAAATATAACACAAATGTTACCTTTAAAAGTAAGTAATAGTTTAAATGTTAGAGAAAATGTTGTTAATGAGTATGTGGCAGCTGAAGCTTTGTCTAACACTAATGATAATTGTAATTTAAAAGATGATAATGTGTTAAAAGATAATAATGTTGTTAAGCCGGAACCTGTTATTGTTAGACGGAGCTCCAGGACTCCTAAACCCAGAAATGTTTTGGATTTATAAGTAATTCTTTTATATAATATATAAAAGAAGTTAAGGGGGGAGGAGTGTTGTGTATCGGAACGTATTTTATAATCTGTGGACATAAGTGACACTTCAATGTGAGAACCCCGTTCCTTTTTGTCCCTTCTTCCGCTATGGCTGCTGAGTGTGTTAATATAAGTGATGAGTTGTAAAAGTGCTAAAATAAAGATTAATAATGTAAGCAGTCTTATCATTAAAGTACCACACGTTACAACAAAAGTCTCTACCACAAAGGCGCGTTTCTAACAGTCGATAATATCGCATGCGTTATTGTGATAATGCGTCTCGATTCCTTGCACACAGTTGCGTTTTTATCGTCCGATATTTCTTACGAGAGAGCGTCTTGTACAAACGTTATTGTCGCAGGTGTGGTACAGGTTCATGGTGTACGGTCGTTTGCGTCCTGACACAAAACGTTCTAGACTAGAACTCATATCGAAATATCGCAGGACGGAGAAACGCAGCGTTATACTTCCATTGCGGCGTTATTATCGCAGCAGTGCGTTACTCCATGGCCATCCTAATACAAAATGTACTGAAAACAGATATCGCAATAACGCATGCGATATTATCGACCGTTAAAAAGCGCCTGTGTGGTAGAGGCTTAATTTAATACTTAGGTACAAGTACAGTACAGGTAGGTTATATATTTTTCTTCCTGTAACGGTTCCTTTCCTTCTACGTTCCCTTTGGAGTCTCTACTCTTCTGTAGAGTAGACACTAGTAGTAGGTGATAATTATCTTAGAGTTACTTAAATTCGTTTTGTTTAACTTCGAAGATTATTAAACAAATTATACATACTTGCCCAAATGTTTGCATAGACATGTTGGCCATTCCACCAGCGCTGAGACACAGAGGTTTCTGGGAAGCTCTGATCACAATAAGCAAATTTTTTTGCATCGCTACTGGCCAGGACGTCCACTCGGCATCGTAGGCAGCCTGTGCTATGCCTTCACTCTGAATTTGAATTAAGTAATAATGTTTTGTAACACACTTATATATTAAATCTAAATGTATATGTTACAGTTATTGTGAATGAATTGCTATTATACATAATGACTGGTCATTATATATAATAACCAAATTGTCTAGACAATGTGATAAATTTATCACTTTGTCCGGACATTATTCATAACAGCGGGTCAAAGTTAGCGAAAGCAATAAAAATAGCTCACAACGCAACGCGGAATCGTAAGAAAAATGCAGTGTAATGAATGATCGGTAATGATTGGTGGGTTAGATTAAGGTCACCTTGTGATCATAACACCGCCGAGCGAGCGAAGCGAGTGAGGCGTATTAACGTAGCGTAATTATTATCTATGACAATGTCAATAAACATTTTACCTATATCGACTTGTTTTATTACTTTATCCAAATCTTCGAACATATTATATAAAATTGCTAGTTATTGTGATTAATTCTGTGTCATTTATCACTTTGTCACATTATAAATAATGGCTGGATGTATATATAATATCCGGATTTATTACTTTGGCTGTAACATATATAATTACTATGTACTTACTTGTATAATCATTTCATTTCCCAAATAGCAATAAATGTAAGCATTCAAAAGGGCAACCGCTAAAAAGACTGCGAAATTAACCAATGACTTTTTCTCATTTAAACCCACCTGGAATTGTTATGCTAATTAGTTTTAGATACGTAGGTACGTCCGGTGTCCTAGGTACAAGCCGTTCAAGTCCTGAAACTTCTTGAACTTCTTCAGATCTACTCATAACATTAATGTTTTATTAATTATGTAACGAATGTTTGTACCAAAATAAAATATTAAAAAAATGTAAATATTGTTAATAAAATTTTAAATGCCATGTATCTCTCTAAACAACAACAACATCGTAGAACTACCTTTTTTTTAACCGTCATTGAACTAAAAATACTTACCACGGTGATCATCACAGCGTTTAGACATAGTTCTAGGGTAATCGCCAAATTTTGTACAAAAAAGTACTCTTTAAAAATATTCTTCATCGTCTCAGAATATCTGTAATAACAATAGGCACCTACTCTCATATTTTGTTCACATACATCCAGACTTATTTTTAGAGTTTTATGATTAACTCTAGCCCTTACCTCATCACCCTTATGTGCTTTATGACAATTAGCTTAAACTGTTCCTCCAAATAAACGTCATTCCCTTTAGCATACTTCAACGCGCGAATTCTAGTCTGCAAATCTTTGAACTGTTCGCATAAATACATAATCATACTGCATGTAAGTCCCTGCATAGCGTTACCTCTGAACGTACACGGTAAGAACAGAACTGCGCTTATTTGAAATGCTAAGAACAAATTATTGAAGTTTTTCAGCGGATCAAATGGAAACCAAGCGTCTACAATCATTTCGCCCTCCAACAAAGATGCACCACTGAACGCGCTCACGGTAAAAGTTGTAAGGCTCGTTATCACAATGACATGCATGGACATTAATCTCACACATTTCTTACTTAATTTATCTCCGGAATGCATCATCTCGGTGATCAGTACATCAATGTCCTTACGTTTAATTACTATAATGATGTATTTAACAACAAATTGTAGTGCAACCATATTTTTATCCAAATTTGATAGAAGCGACGTCAGTTCAGCACGATGTTCATACATACCAATACACGTTATTATAAGGTAGATGATCGGATTAACGTGCAAAATCATCTCGTACGCGGTATATAACTTCGTTTGAGTTTTAGACCAATCTTTGTTTCGCCATAATCCTACTAGAACCATAAATTTCAAATTAAACGAAAAACAATCTTTAACCGATTCACAAAGATCGTCTGCTTGAATAGACGACATTTTGCCAAATACTAAGAAAATTAAATACCCAGACACAAGTTTTAAACGCTCACCTTCGACTTTGACTTTTAAAACTAAAGGTTCCTATTACCCCAGTTATAGCAAATTCCCTGAACACATTACAATAATTGCAAAATTGGCTAACTTTGCTCGTAAAGAACTTTCGTTTAATTTAATGACATCTAGTTCAAATAGAGAAGTTTTTCACAAATTGCTAGAAATAATAGTCAAGTTTATTTAATGCACTTTATTAAGGGTACGGATCAATTACAAAATCAAGAAAAACCTTCATGTACGAATGTGAATTTAGTTTTTGTAGTCCTCGATATAGTTTTACATTTTCTTCTTAATAATCTAACCAAGTTTTTGGGGCCACAGCAATATACCTTTAGATGTTCCCTGAAAATAAGACTTCATTAGCTACTGCATTAATTTTACAGACATCATCCAAACAAAAACTTCGTACTTACTTTGGATACAAATGTACCCAGTATCCAAAAACTCTATCCCAGTGTGGTCTTCCTCGCCTTAATCTACAGCCCAATAAAGGATATTCCTTAGCTATTTCATATTCACTTAGTACATTCATTTTATTATGATCATTAGTAGATGCATGCCTCTTTAAATTTGGCGTAAGAAGGGTTGCCTTTTCGTCATCTGTAATGCTTTTAGACATAATATGAGACAAACCACCTCTTTCATTGATCACTAAAATATGTGTTAAACAATTATGATCATTATTGTCTAAATGTTTTGTCTCACTTTTATTTGTATTAGTAACGTAAAATTCTAAATGCAGCCTATCTGGTCGGTTCGCATTCCTCAGTTGTGTTATTGTTTTATTTGCTAAATCTGCCAGCCAAGTAATTTCTTCTTCATGTCTCACTATCCATATTAAATGAATTCTGCCTGGTAATCTGCTCCTTGGATATCTGTAAAAGTTTTTATTGCTTATTAGGTACCTACTATTGAACGAACAAATTGATCATACTTAATAATTCGATTAGATAATTGAATACTTGTACAACTTACTTGAACAAATGATGTAATGTCGCTACGAAGGGAGTAATGCCAACGCCTGCTGCAATGCACAGTGCTACTTCGCTGCGACTAACATCTTCCATAGGACTGGAGAAGGGGCCATCAACCAGGACACTGGAAATTAGAGAAATTGAAAGTTAAATTATTTTAGAAAACATGCAAAGAAAGTATTTAGTGCTTATATACTGAATATATGCTTTCGATTGTGTATAACTACGATCAGACTTTTTATTGTATTTTGCACAATAAATACTACTTCATTGTCGTTCACAACATACAACTCAACCTCTACAACTGAACTATAGATTAACTCATCATACTTCCACTGAATATCAAATGCTTGAGGTAGGGAAACAGTAACTTTTACATTGTGTGAAAACCAGATAGTTCTGACTCTAAATATATCTTCTAGCAACTAAAGACTGAACCAAAAACAAGTCAGTTTGCTTACCAAAGATTTTTTGATCCCTGTTCCAATAACAATTTCTCTAAAGCCTCCGTCCAATCTCCCTTTACTCTTATCCATAACACAAAATCTCTTTGACTAGATGTGGGAACCTAAAAATATTTACAGTATCATTTTATATCTCTTTTTTTTAATATGGCATTTAATATGGTGGCAAACAAGCATACGGCCAGCTTGATGGTAAGCATCGCCGTAGCCTATAAACGCTTGCAATACCGGGGGTATCACTCACGCGTTGCCCACCCTCAAAACCAAAAAAAAAGTGGAGCTATGGAGATCTTACTGGTCCTTCCCCAGACGCGCTGCTCCAATTTGAGCGGATTATCCGCTGTGTCCTACCTCTCTTAAAATGCACAATTATTTAAATTGGATCACCAATTACTGTTTTATTATAGAATTCCTTTTATGAAGACAATCTTTTTAGACTTTAATAGTGTAAATCTGGTCAAACATACAAAAATGTTATAATGTATCTTACCCTGACGATAGTGAAAGGATGCCATTCAATTAACGATATGTTTAAGCACTGTAACAACACATATTGCCCCATCCGACTAGAGAAATAATCATGAGGACAAGCCACAGTCAAGCTGATAGTGCGACCAGGCAAATGTGATACCTAAAAAATAAATTAATGAGATCAGAAGTAAAATAAAAACTGAATTAACTAAGTATATAAGATTCTTGAAGAAAACGTAAAAGTAAAAAACATGGAAAAGGAATAAAAAATGGTGAATGAATTTTAATTAATCTTTGAACATTTTGTTTGAAATCCTACAAGCCGTTTTCACAAACTGGCAGATAAATTGTTAAAAAACTCATACAAAGCCTGAAAATTTATAGACAGACTTATCAGAAACCAAAACCAGCCCAGATTGTAATAATAACTTAATGCCTAAATGCGAGAATTTTATTTTAAAAAATACATTATTAAGTATTAAGCTACTACGATAACTAAAACGATTATACCGCATTGGAAACTTTATAATATGAAAACCGAACATAAGCAACCATATAAGAGGATTATGCAAATCCTAAACGCTTGCAAGAGCGCAGGTGTTGCAGTTCCTGGGGTAAACCTGGACAATTATAATTCAAACCGTTCCTGTATCGTGGAGACTAAATTCAATGTTCGCTGCAATTGAATTCATAATGTATATTCATCTGTATATTTGGCTGTGGATGCTCTTAAAATGAGAATTTCATTAACTGTGGCTAATAAAGAGAGATTTTAAATTAGGTCTTACGAGCCACCATATCAACCCATAGTCATCCCACTGTAGGGATACGGGTCTCCTTTCAATCAAATGGGGAGCTTAAAAATGCATAAGAATAAATACAACTTACTTCTAAAATAGTAACTCTTGCACGATTCCTGGAAAATATCCTCCAAAGCAAATCCAATATGAAACAAGTAAGCGGAAAGACCATCCACGCCCAAGTCTGCAATAAGGTATAGACATATAAATTTAATAGAATTAGGTAAATTCATGTAAACAGAAGCAGTAATTAAATTTTTGGGTTTTAATTAAACGAAATTAATTAGGATGCTCGTATTATGCAGATTGCAGACTTTTTTTCAGTCGAAACAAATTTTTATATGAACAACCAAATTAGTTCATTATGTACTCTAGCCTTGAAATACCTACCTATTTAAGTTTTGATCTCGCATTGTCAACTGCCTGCTTCCCAGTTCCCACGTTTCAAACTGAATAGTCTACCGAATCACAATAATAAAGGACAAAATCAGATCCTAATTCTGATTGGAGCCGTGTTAAATGAGCCATGGAAGTCGTAAAGATTCTAATTCGATTGTTCACAGCTGTTGTTTAAATAGAGATTGATATAGACTGTGTAGTTTATTGTCAAAGCATAATAAAATGTCTAAATTTGAGTCAAGTAGGTAAATATAGATCTCGTAACTCTCAAGAACATATCAATACATGTAGCACGCACGAACGTAGCTGAGTTTCTGAATGAATTTAATAATTACCTCCCCCTTAACACTAAGTGCATCCTTCATTCAATTATACCGAAAATTGAGTCTGAGTGACTTTATTACCTAAGATATTGAGATGCAAATTTGGTAAACTACTTAATAATTGTGTAATTCAGAAATTTTAAAAGGACGATAATGTAGTAAATGATTGACTATCAAATCTGAAAGCTGTTAGAAAAATTTCATAGGATGATGGAACGATGGAAATTTCATAAAAATAAGTCTCAATACAAACTATGACATGATATTATGTACTTATACTACTACCTATTCCAGCCTACTTTTAAACAGTTTGAATTTTATGTTTAATTATTAGACCGGAGTTCACCAACACATGTTTAAATTTTAAACAGATGTTTAGACCCTAACCGGCTGTTTAACCAAATTTTGCTGTTCACCGTGCACTAAACATTGGTTAAGTGTCGTAACCGTCTGTTTAATTTAATGGACGGAATGGACGTAGTTTAAACGTCGGTTATTTGAGTGACGTGACCTGACGTGAGTTGTATTTCACTATATCACTGAATTTATTGTGTGCACAGACTAGATAACACCATTTAATCACTATTAACAAAGTCACAACAGTAGGATAGGCATATTCAAAGTATTTCAAACATAAAAACGATCAACAAACACGGATATAAAGTAACATGTAGGTAAATATTTAGAAACTGGATGTGGCATCATGTATCGTTGAGCTGTTATTATAATTTTAATAATTATGATATTTATGTAATGATATGATAGTATAATATATTTGCATATAATGTAAGTAAGTATTCATATTATTTACGTAGTGATTTAAAATTTAAATAATACTAAAATACATTTTAGTTTTATTTATATTTAAAATATTTATTTACATTCGTTTATACATATAAACGCAGTGCAGCGTAGACTTTTTATTTTCTACTAAATCTCGGTACTTTAAAACCCATCTCCATAACTGATACTTTTATATTACATATGTATGTAATATGTTATCAAATTATATATTACAATATTACAAAAATAACTTCGAGGTGAAAAATGTGGTAAAATAAAAATATAAACATCTGGCCACATCAAGCGAAACTAAATCTATGGGCCACATTTTGACTATTGACTGCTGACAGTGCTGATTAATTAGACTTTGACAATAGAAAAGGGATGTTTATTAGGAAATACGTTCCCATTACGGACATGGCATTACCATAACAGATTTTGAATTTTGTAGTATAATAACAAAACCATACCATTTATAGATACCGTTCGGGTAAAGACAAAAGTATGGAGGTACACTGCCATCTTTACAAAGTAGTATTAAACTATTCATTCTTTTTCGGCTCATTCATTCAAAAACGTTTGGTTAGTTAACCGCCAGATAAAATTGAACGGAGAACATAAAAAAAACGCAGCTTGTTTATACAACGATTAAAATATAACCGTGCGGTTACGTAAACGTTGGTTATGTTGTAGTTGGCGAACTCGAGCCTTAATGTATCACTTACCTTTGATTGAATAGAAATGAATTTTTGACTAGCCATTGACGAGTTGCTCCAAACAACTTGACTAGAATTAGGTCTAGTATAATTTATGCCTAATATCTCTTCTTTTAGTACTCCACTGAAAATAAAGTTTGGAAACGTGTATAATAAATCAATAAATTTTCGTAATAAAAACTGTTAAAATCTAGTCTGATTGAGTTTTCATTTCGAAAATAAAGCTCTATTCTCACGCTATATATTTTGTTTGAGTTTTTATTACGAGAATAGGCCCTCTGTACCTAATCATACTTTAATGCTGGTTTTTAAGACTACAATAATATAGATTTATAAAACAAAGACTTTTTAGGGTTCCGTAGTAAACTACAAGGAACCCTTATAGTTTCGCCATGTCCGTCTGTCTGTCCGTCTGTCTGTCTGTCCGTCCGTCTGTCTGTCCGCTTACGCGGTCTAGCGCCTAGACGCTTTATGCTAGAAAGCTGTAATTTAGTATGTTATCAAATAATATGCTAACAAAGTACTGGAACAAAATTTCGAAAGAATTTTTTTTTGGTGTGCCTCCCCTACATGTAAAGTGGAAACGATTTTTTTTTCGCGTTAACCCCATGTTGTGGGATATCGTTAAATAGGTCTCTTCAAAACATCGAGGGTGTGGGAAGATCATTTTTTGATACAATGATCCATTTCGGAATTATTTACATTTATCGTGTCAATTTTTGTTTTGCACGGTGTGGTCCCCTCCCCCCCTATCTCCGAAAGTTTTGTGTTTAGAAATTTGAAAAAAATCATGGCAGTAGTTCATATGCTGAACCTTCAATGAAAACTATTATGGTTAAGTAGGCTCTACGTGTTACCGAATAATAGCCGACGAACTAAGGTTTAAAATAAAATTTCTTTGATGAAAACGTACAAATGTATGTGTATATGTATGTCAATATAGAATGTGATATATAGACTCAATTGCAAGCAAGCAAAGCACATCAAATACGGAACTCTATACTGTGCGTCCTTTTACAGATTAATTTGAATTGTAGGCTTCATATTTACTAATATTTATCAAGATTGGCCTTTGATTTTGGAGTTACATAGAAGGTCCAACAATTATTGAACACAATTCCAGATGGTCTGTGACCATGGATGATTTATGAATCATACAGTTCAGAGAAACACACAACCTATTTTTAATATTCATAAAATGTATGCCACCATTTTCCTTCAACTAAATCTTGACGATAAGACTGAACTACATTACAAAGTATTACCACAGTATGAATGACCTCGATACAAAATATTTTTAATACATAATAATATAATATATAATATGTATTGAGTCAAATGTTTGAGAATTCGGTATTAGTAACCCTTTTAAGGTACCTAAATAACTATGAATCACAGTTCAAGAATGTTCTATCTACGTTAGAGGTTAGGTCAGGAGAAGGTGGTAAATATCATCATAAATTCGGAATCAAGCTTTCTCCTAATCGTTAGACCACCATACCTTTAGCTTATATATTTATTTACTGTGACCATACTCATTTTGACTTAGTGGACATTATGTAGAAATCCGGTAGCGTCAGTCAGCTGTATTTGGATAGATTAAACTTTGTACTTAGGAGGGCATGTCAACTATAGATTTAGTATATACTAGTATGTCAACCCAACTGTAATACAGCCAGTTTATCAAACGCATTTAAATTTTAATCCTATCCTTATCCTAGTCTCATCTGTCTCCTTTTTTTCTTCTTTATTTTGACAGTGACAGCTACCTATATTTTAATGATAATAACTCTTTATATACGTTTCAAAAACTGGCTGATTGATTATTAGTTTGATAATGACCGTGAGGTTACCTGAACCTACAAAATACTGACAACATTGCACACGAAAAAATAGGAAATATTATTTACCTTAACGGATGTATGATCAATAACACCAGAAATGCCAAGTACAGCTGGTGGGTGTACCAGAAGACGTTGTAAATCTTCCTTCGGACCAGTCTCATTGAAGTTAGGCTCATACTTATTATGATTAGTAGCATAGATATTCCGGTTAAGCCAGCTTGACTTATTAAAAGTGCGAACGGACTCTGCAACAACATTGCATTTTAGATTAAATCACCTACGCGCTTCTGATAAGTTCCAGATAGCATAAGATGCATATGCATCAGGGATACCCATCAGACAAATATTTATCCACTTATCTGACAGATTGATTATCTGGGACTAATCAAAACATTATGAAACGGCACTATAATATTGAAATCAAAGCACATATTATTAAGATCATGACATGAGTAGCATTCGAACGTAGTTCCTCATCATTAGCTAAGCTCACATCCTGTTTATTCACACATCTTTTATTAAAGATAATGTGCAATTTATGTGCATAATGTAATGCAACTGACTGTAATCAGTCGTCGGTGCTCGTTGCTGACTCCCTAGACATTTAATGAGACGAATACTTTTAAACGCCCATAACAAGACATGATTTTTTTAATCTTACATTTTTTTATGACAGAGATTGGCAAACAATAATGTGGTGTGACCTGATGATAAATTCATCGTTACAATGACAAGTGGGCTAACTCCAGGGAGTCTGTGCTTGAGTTTCCGAATCACTCACCAAGCGAAACGCATTGCTGCTTCACGTCATTATTATTTGAGAGGATGGTAGCCAATATCATAAATGCTCTACCTTTACAAAAAAATTAAACCGTAAATATTAGTGAATATCATAAATTATATTTAAAACAAATAAACTATTTATAAATTATTATTTTGTTAACCTACCTCATTTTTATAACGCGCGAAGTTGATGTCAGACCAGCGTTCGTTGTAGCCTCTTGAGAAATTCCACAAGTTTATGAAGTGCGAGATGGAATGTATCACTGTAAAACGTAATTTAACATTAAAATATAATCACGAAGGTACATTTTACACCTGCACAAAAATATAAGTATGGTCAACTAACTACAAATGCATTCAAAACACTTCCTATAATATAAAATACACGAACAGAATAGAACTGTACCTACACATAGTATAACATCGTCTATCTCATAGAAATTACTATACTTTAATTGCTCTTAGCCCACTATTTAACTCATTATCATTTATAGTAAGACAAGGGGCAAACAAGCATCCCAGCAAAAGACATAAGCTATATAAAAGGTATGCTAATGACAAGTGGAGACTATAGAGACGTTTTTACTGTTACATTTTATTAGAAATTTTCTTCACATAAAATATAAACTGTTTTAAATACTCGTCCATTGTTACGGCCTCGGCATTCATATGAGCAAACAGAATGTAATCTTGGCTAAAGGAACGTAAAGCATAAAAGCTAGAAGTCCTAAACACCGCCCGCCATTAGCCTACGTCTCGAGAACTTAATGGCACACTGAGCTAAGAACCTTTTAAGTCTAACAGTAATTTAGGGGAGCACAGCCTGCCCTTTGTAAAAAATACCCTTAAAATTTCACGTGTTGACGTACTTATACGTATCATACTCAATACATATCCATATTCAATTAAACAGAATATAATAATTATGCTCCTATACGATATTTAGCTTTTAGTCTATGCTAATATTATAAAGAAGAAAGGTTTGTTTGCAATGAATAAGCTCTGAAACTATTGGACCGATTTGAAAAAATCTTTTACCGTTGGGAAGTTACATACAGTATACCCGGGTGACATAGGCTTTATTATATTTCCTAAATAATTAGGCATTCTTACTAAAATCCATGCGAAGCCGAGGCGGCCCGCTAGTACAAAATAAAATAAAAAGCAAAAGCAAAATTAGAAATGTAAATACATGTTAAATATTTGTAGCATGTATTTACATTTCTAATATGTATATGTAGGTATTAAGCCATCTCAAGCTTAACAAGAACTTTAGGTACCAGAGGGTGCCAGAGGTCTACAATACTCAAAATACTAACCAGCAAATACTGATAGTGTTATAGCAACAGTCATGTGGAAACTCTTCGCTTTTTCCAGCCAATAGAAGAATAAACCAGGAGATAGTCCCGATAGAACTCTATATAAAACTTGGTTGATCTTCTTACATATTGGCAGCAATACAAGAGCGCAGCATAAGTTTAAAACTGACGCTGTCCCACGGGAAACGCATAAACCTAACTGAAATGAAGTATAGATAATTATCATGATTAGCTGATTCCCACAAGGTCAACCCTTGATTTGCTCGATTCCCAAATGTCCCAATGTTCGTAAAGTGATGGTAGCCTTAAAAAATTACAAGAATTGGACTATAGGATGATAAAAGAGTTTTTTTTAACTGGTAGCTTTAACAATTTGCCCGTAGATACAAATAAAGAAACTGTACTTTCTAATTATCAAGTTACTAATTATCAAAGATCAAAAGACAATAGCAATAGCTATATGTACCGATTACTGACTGAATTTCTAAACATGTAACTTACCCCTAACATTTCTCTTAAATGATAATACTGTCGGCCATTTAAATAAATGTTGAATGTATTATAAAATAAATATATAACTAATGAGATCCATGATATCTGAAACAAAAGAGAAAATACTAATAAGGAACGGAATATCCCTTAGACAGGTTAATGAGCACAAATGTTTACATTTTCCGGGAATCAAACTCGCTAACTGGGGCAAAGTGATAAACGACGCCAAATGCATCTACCATGTCATGTCACCTACGCAAAACGATGAGTAATAAACCACAATACAAAAAGAAAAGTTCTTAAACACGATACAAAATGTAACTTAAACTCAGGAGTAGTTAGCAGTGAAGTCATTTATGAAATGGCTAGTTTGACCGAGAAAGTATTAACCACTCTTTTACAGAATATCGGCCTGAAACATCCATGTCTCGTACAGAAAGCCCGACACATTTTCTATACATTCTTTTCTATATTTCCTATCGAATTGCACTCTATAGTCGTCTAGCGGCTCTAACGTTGTAAGAGTACATGGAAAACGATGATTCCATCAGGAGACCAGCTAGCTCCATCCTCTAGTCCAGTGAATAAAGTAAAGTCTAACTAGAAACAGTTTAAATTAAGCCGATAAAAACTTTGAAAAGCTAAATGCATTGTGTTGCATTTCAAGCTACATCGCTACATACATGCGTCGGAAGTGTAAAACCTATATACGTATCCACTTCAGACTCTATTCAACGCGTGTGCGTATCTACCGGCGGCGGTGTATCACGAGCTTTGACAGGCCCGTCGTCCATTGAGCGTGTGAATAGTGTATAGCCGATGACAGCGCCCGAGTGTGCGCCCGCATTAATTACACGTCGAACGCTATCATTGCGATCTCATTTGCATGCGATGACAGGACACCTTTCCAGCTTACAGGCTAAAGCGGTTGCAGAACAATTTATTTACTGAAAGCTGAAATTTTTTATGTCCTCCGACTGGATGGAGCACTATTGTGAGACTCCTGATTATTAGCGTAATCAATTAAACATTTTTATGTATAGTCAATAATTAAAAGTAGCAATCAAAATCCATTGTATCTATGCAGATTTATTGTATTTTTTTTTATTGGCGTAATAGATTGTATTCTAAGTAGGTATTCTAACTAACCATCTTCACACAAAATAATGAAATAATTTTTAACCACATTTTAATGCCAGCATCTCTTCTCAACACAGTCTATCCAGTCAGTCGCGATTTACTCAGGCTATGTGAAAAAAGAAGGGTCCTTAAAACCAAATATTTAACTTTATTGACCACAATACATAAGTACTGATACAATAGGCGGACTTAATGCTAAATTGCATTCTCTACCAGTCAACCATTGGGAAGTGCAGAGATTCACGAATGCGGTTTACTTGTTACTACTAATAACATTACTCAAAATTAATACATAAGTAGGCAATACAATAGACATACATACATATATATAAATATACATAAATATACATAAATATACATAAATACATATAAATATATATAAATAAACGTAATATATACAAATATTAATACCGTTGATGATAGATAGACTAAATAAAAATGTACCTAGTGATGATGATAATGAGTTGGTCATTTTGGCAAGCCGTCTAGTAGATGTGAACGCACTTTCTTTTTAAAGATGAAACTACTGTGGGTATCTCTGATAGGATACGGCAGCGCATTCCAGAGTCGTAAAGCTTGGAGAGTGAAAGAATCAGACATGAAACCAGAACGAAAGAGAGGAGTAAAGAGTTTAAGAGAACTATCTGATCGAAGTTGACGGTCGTGAGAGTGACTTAAATACTGAAATTTGCATTTCAGATAATCTGGAGATTTAGGGTTGGAAAAAATAGAGAAAAGTGTGCACAATAGCCTCTGCTGTCTACGCTGTCGAATAGGTAGCCATCCGAGTTTTAACCGAAAAGAGGAAATATGGTCGAATTTGCGCAGGCAGAAAATAAATCGAATGACATTGTTAATAAGCCGGTCCAGTTTATTAAGGAGATCTTCGTTAAGATCAGGATAACACACATCACCATAATCAATAAGAGGAAGAACGAGAGATTGGACTAGAGTAACCTTGGTAGAAGTGGGAAGAAAGTGCCTGTACCGATTAAGAGAACGTAGCGTTGATATAACTGAGCGGCTAACCTCAGCAATCTGTGTACACCAACTAAGAGTGCTGTCAATATGTAGCCCTAAATTTTTTACACTACAGCTAAACGGAATAATTTTGGAATCAAGCGTGAGAGGCAGAGTAGTGGTGTAGTCAATCTGAGCAATTTGCTTTGAACTCCCAACAATTATTGCTTGACACTTGGTCGGGTTCACCGGTATCCCGAACGTTTTGGACCAATCACTGATGTGCGCAAGGTTTGCATTTAGTGTGTCAATTGCGGCATTGAGACTAGAGATAGGTATCTGTGTATAAATTTGTAGATCATCCGCATAGAAATGGTAAGAACAATTAAGCAAAGAAGACAATAAATTAATAAAAATAGAAAATAATAGAGGGGATAATATACTACCCTGCGGTACACCAGCAGACAGATCAGTCCAGTCTGACATATTACGGCCAACTCGCACCGCTTGCCGGCGACCGCGAAGATAAGATGAGAACCAATCCAAAGCACGGGAGGAAAATTTTATATGTTCAAGGATGGTAAGAAGAATATCGTGATCTACCATGTTAAAAGCGTTAGAAAAATCGATAAGAACGAGAATGGTGACCAACTTTCCTTCCATACCCTCACGTATGTCTTCTGTGACTTTCAAGAGCGCAGTAGCAGTGCTATGTCCCGGTCGAAAGCCGGACTGAAGTGGAGAGAGAAGGCCATTAGAGAAGATAAAGGTTGACACTTGTTTGTGTGCCACAGCCTCAACTACTTTAGAAAGGAAAGGCAGGATAGAAATAGGCCTATAATTGTTTAAAAGTAGAGGAGTTGGAATTTTGGGAAGAGGTGTTACTAGCGCTTGTCGTCAGAGAGGGGGGAAAGTGCCACTCAGCAGGGAAAAATTTACAACGTGGACAATAATAGGAAGAATATTTTCCATGACAGCGACGATCATATCTCTACTGACGTCATCGCAACCCACCGCTTTGGATTTTATAGACATAATTATCTTACGAATATCATCTTCAGAAGATGTAGAGAAGGAGAAAGTTTCATTTGGGGACAGGACCATGGAAGAAATCTTCGAAATAGTATTAGACTTTATCCTGTCGTCAAGAGAAGGAACTGAAGAGAAATGCTTATTAAATTCATTGAGAGAAAATGATAGATTCTCACATGGAGTGGGCGATTTACCTAATCCAAGTGAGTGAAGAAACTTCCATATGTTGGCCGAGGAAGAGTTACTAATGTTATCATGGAAATACTTTCGCTTAGCTGCTCTTACCAAAGTGTTACAACGATTCCGTGCCGTTTTATAAACATTCCAATTGGACTCTGACCTCTCACGCTTATAAACACGAAATGCGCGATCCCGACGAGTCATAGCAACACGAATGTCCTTACTAATCCACGGTGCAGGTGGCCTCTTTACTTTAACAGCCTTTAGTGGCGCATGAACGTCGAACAACTCTAAAATTATAGAATTAAAGTGAGAGATTTTTTTATCGATGGTCGACGCTTCAATAACCGCAGAAAAATTTAGTTTAACTGCATCTTTCATTAGTTCCCTTTTATCTATTTTTGAAAAGTTTCGCATCCAGACAATTTTGGGCTTGGGTTTAGGTGGTCTTAACTTATATTGTAGAAAAATAAGATCATGTCTGGAGAATCCTGGAGCTAAAAGCTGCCCATGCTTAGCAGCATGGTCAACAGAGGACGTGAGAATTAAATCAAGCCATGTGTCAAGTGAAGAAGGGCTATGATGTGTAGGCTCCAAAGGCAGAATAGAGAGATTGACTGACTTAATTATATTGAGAAGCTTATGTGATATCTTCTTTCAAATATCTTCTAAACTACTAAAATTTAGACTTAAACTTTTGGATATGTATTAATTCATCATATAATCGAAATTTTGGAAAGAGCCAAAACACGATTGTGACACATTTCCTCGATAGAAAAAAATCCGAAGTAACCTCTGTTTTTTTTTTCAGAACTCTGTAACTGTAACTTCTAAACGGTAAATAATAGTAATTTTAAACTTCATATAAAGAAAGACATTAATGTTTTCTAGATATTGTAAAGACAAATATAAAAAAACTCAATTAATGAATTTTAAATAAGCCTAATAATGTTTTGGCGCTTACGGTGTTAAAAATTCGCCGGGTTCACGGTGTCCCATCTCTGTCTCTCGAAGCATGGGATTGATATGCGGGGCGGGCTCAGTCGGCCGCAATTATTTTACGACGTAGGCCCTTAACAGCTGATTCGGAGGCAAACACCTTTTATCTTATTATCGAAAATGCAAATAATGTTTGACGAGCTTATCTTTATACTTCAGCGGCATAAAACGATGATCTATCAATTAGTAATTGTGGGATAATTATAGTAGCTGCTATCGTGAAATTATGTCAATATGTAAGCAGGCAACTATTTTCCACTACCTACGCTACGTCTAATGTCTCGAATAAAAACACAGACGTTTGCTTTATGATGGGAAAGCGGGATTCATTCAAGCGAAGTTTGGCGGGTTTCGCTAGTATTCATATAAACAAAGGGATAGGAACTGGTGGCAGGAAAAAAAATATGACGATTCGAAAGAGCTTGTAACATGCCTATTTGAATAAAAATATTTGACTTTGCCTTGAAACGAATTGCTTTCAGTTCAGAAAAGGCTCGGCTTTCTGTGCACGCACCTTGCACAAACGCCCGAGCCGATCTATTGTATTATATGTATCATTTTAGTTAAGCAATTCTCTTTCTATGGATTTATTTTCTTGACCAACAATTTATAAATACCAACACGAGACTTGTATTCTTCTACGTTTAGGGGCACAGAGATTTTATGCGTAGGTAATATAAAAATGCCTGTGTGTAATGAGGGCCAGCCCTGTTGGGGATTCAAGCCTTCCTTCAATAATATTTGCTTGATCGTAGTCGTACCAGAGGCATCCAAATTAAAATTAAGCTGTTCTTTTTTGGTGATGTTGGGTTACTTGTGTGGTTATTTGGGTGTGTTAACAAAGTACATAGATACGTTGGTTGACATCATCGCATAATTCTTAGAATCTCGACGTCGACGTCGATCATCTCTGTTGAATAAGTACCTATAGTTGTTTAGATTCAAAATTAAAACATAAATTTTCCTTTACTTATGAATAGGTAATATACACTGGGCCCCAAAAATAAATAGTACAGTTTTAAAATTGCAATATCTCCTATAAACTACAGAAGCTTTATAATTTCATTTCATTTAATAAAAACTTTATGCATAATATCGTCTTTTAAAGATTGATTTTTATTTCAAAACTCTAACTTCTATAGTATAAGAGTAATTGCAATTTTAAAACTGTACTACTTATTTTTGACGCCCAGTGTAGATGGGTCTATAAATAAAAGATAAAATATATCTCATTATAAATTACTAGCGAAACCCGCGCAACTTCGTTTGCGTGTATCCCTACCCTACCCTACCCCTACCCATACCCTACCCCTACCCTACCCCTACCCTACCCTACCCCTACCCTACCCCTACCCTACCCCTACCCTAACCCTACCCTACCCCTACCCTACCCCTACCCTACCCCTAATTTTTTTCCGTAAGAACCTTGTACAGAGTATTAGAAAACTACAAAAAAAAAAACAGCCAAATCGGTCAAGCCGTTTTCATGTTATGTCGTGACAACGGAAAACGGGTTTCATTTTTATATATATAGATTATTTTACTTAGTTTACTAAACTTACTAAGTAGGTACTAGTTAAGTAAAAACGTTAGTAGACGACTAGACGATTTTTGTAGTAAGTACGAGCTTATTTTTTTAAACGCATTAGCAACATAGTGTTTTATGCAGATATTCTGTGAAAGGGTGTTAATTACTGTCTGGATCCAACTAGTAAAATTAGTAACTAATTAAATACTTAACCTCTTAACATTATTATTTATCGAAAATACATTCTGCTTAAAATTATTTAGAATGCGCTAAGATTTATAAATTTTACAGATAAATCTACTCACCAAAAAAAAACACTGCTTCAAAAACTCGTATGCATCACGCAAAATTGTTACGATCTTCATCACTACTCGATTTAATTTTCACACGTTGAAAATTAAAAATTCTTTTTTTGATTTGTTAGCAAACTTTTTTTATTTTCCCGCCCATTTTTATTTATTTTAAAACTTAATTATTATACTCTATGGTGAGTTGTCGCATACTGGCCATGTCGGTGTGCAAAGCAGAAAGTGCAACATGTGACTGCCGGATTGTAAGCGGGCGCCGGGCCGAGTCAGAGCGGCTCGTCACCAAACCTATCCTGAGATTCGTTATACATGGGCACTTAGGTCATCGCTCGCGTTGCATTATCCATTCAGATTCTACCGAAGCGATGTAAAATTCAGGCAATGAACATCTAGACGGAGATTTGTGTGAAAAATATCTACTTATACAAGAATGGTAGGTAAGTAGTTGTAAACTAAAGTTCCTTGCATATAAAATTACACCTCGCAAGTTTTTTTTATTTTTTTTATTTAATAATAATATAGATAGATAGAATACTCTTTATGAATGTCCACGATGCATCTTTTTCCCTATAAACGTGCATTTTGCACATTCATAATGAGAAGAGCCAATATTTATAATTTATATGATGATTATTCAGTAGATATATTGTATTTGTTGTCGGCAAATCAATTTTCACGAAAATTCCATGGATATACAATCGACGATCTACGATTTATGGAAAATTCTATGATTGAGATGCAATTTGTAAAAAATCTTCTTAATCTTTTCTAAATTAATGGCGTTTCTGTCGTGTCTTAACGACACATAGACAATTTCGCCAATGTCGAGTATTTTAAATGTACACTTTTTAACCAAAAAGTACACTTTAAAAAGGCAACGTGGTACGGTGAGGATCCGAGGTCGCCATCTTGACGACCTTCGTTGACAGGCGGCGATCTCGAATCAAATTTGTAAAAAACCCCCCAAAAGGTTTGAATTTCACGCGCGGACCGTCACCATAGGTTCGTTTGTCATCTTCTGTCAAAAAAAAACAAAAAAAAAGAAGTAAATATTTACTGCTAGCAACACTGACGTAAGCTGTCAGTCACTGGACCGCTAGTAGTAACACCTTAGAGAAAGGATGAATAGAGGCGACACGGTAGGAGTGAGCGAGATGAGTAAATACAATATTCCCAAGGCCAAAAAGAGCTAGAGAAACATTTTTTGTCCTTATCGACGTATACTATTTTTTTGCTGGGCACAGTCGCTAACTGTGCCCAGCAAACGAAAGCGTTTTTCTTTATTTCTCAAAATCTGAATTTTCAGGGTGAAAACAAGGCGAAAACTGTGTTCTGTGGTTGAGTTAATGTGTTTTTGCGTTCATAGACTATGGTGCATTGTAGTGTTTTAGGCTGCAATAGCCGCAGTGAACGTAAAATCGACAACATAACCTTTTATTCGTAAGTATACTATTTAGACTTTATTTCGGCCCTATTTGATAAAAATGAATACAGATTATATTTATTAAGACTCAAATGACGGCTTCAATGTACAGAAATAACGAAATAAAACGTAAATGGTCAAGAAAATAATCGTATTTTGTAGTATTATGCACCCAAATTAAGTAGGTAAGTAAAATGAAGCCAGGCGGCTACTTTCCTGTGTCTCCTGAATTTAGTCGGGTACCACGCGTATTGGGGATACCAGCAATTTACTTGAATTTACCCATGCAATATTACCCACAATTGAGGTAAAATAGTGACAACCTAAATTAAAAATAATATTTATTTAATACAAGCTAAGAGATCTGTTGTCACACCAACCTTCCCATACTACTTTATGAGACAATAGGAGTTAGCGGAGATACAGACAAACGGGCGCGGACAGCTACTTCGATTTATTTATACAAGTATAAATCGAAGTCTCAATATATTGATGATTATAAGAAAAAATACATCGCAAATAATCAATAGTCCTATTAGTTTATCGTACCTATTTATAAATATAAAAAAACTACCCCATGTTTTTTTAATATTTTTATATATAATCATGGGGTAATATTCTCTTTTCTGGTAACACTGCGTAATCAATGTACTTTGTTTCTCTCCCTTACGGGTATACGCCAAATGACAACTCTATTCATCCTTTCTTTAAGAAGTTTTGAAATCGTTCACCTCATGCCGCCGCCCTCATGCCGTAGGGGCGCTAGTGTCGCGTCTTGCCCGAATTCTTCCGAAGCTGTGCGTATTTCTCGTCTATAATATTTGGTAACACCAGTAACACCAAATACTATGTAACACCAACACTAATGTAAATTGTAATCTGTCAGATCCGATCAGATTTCATTCAAGTTGTGCAGAACAGAAACTGCATTGCATGCATTGTTTTGTAAGAATTTAGATGCGCTTGCGCTGTTTAAAACTAAATGGGTTATTTACAAAGCAGGATTGTAAACTAATACTGATTCAATAATTTTGTGTGTTAAGTTAAATAAAGTGCTCTAACAAATAACATTATAATAAAATGGAACCCACTTCGCCATGGAAAAGACCAAGCGAGGTGATGCAGCTGCACAAACTGAAAAAACGGAAAAAAGCGTTACAGGCAAGTTTTTATTCAATCAAATATCATCTTATTTTTTCAAATGACGGAAAATTAAGTAAGTCAGTCAGTTACCTTAGCATCCATTTAGCGACTGACCATTATATGTAAATAGACGAGTTTTAATTTATTCGAAACTAGCGAAACCCTTGAAATTTTGTAAAATCCGTGTACCTATGTATTTCCATTTAAACCTTCCTCTTGAATAACTCCTATCTTTTGCTGAAAACTGCATTAAAATCCGTTGAGTAATTCTAAACGAACAGACATCAGAAGCAACTCCAATTTAAACTGTGTAAAGATAATGATGATTATTTTCTGGTTTACCATTAACTAAAGTCTGTTTCCACAATGTCGGGATAAGTTCCTGATAACTTATCTGTCTTATAAATTATCAGTAAATGATTTGGCAGCTGCATAATATTTAATTGTTTCTACCAGGAACGCATGAAACAACCTCTAGCTTCCACTAGTGAAGATACAAAAAGCAGTAACACAGAAGTGGATCTAAATTTTTCAAGACTTATAAATGGTGATAAAAGAAAAAATCCATTTTCAAAGTAAGTTACATTATTTTATTTGGAAAACATTTAGTTACAAGATGTATCTAGTTAATCACAGATTATCTATATATATAAAAGAAAGTTGTGTTTGTTACAACACTTATAACTCGAGAACGGCTGGACCGATTGCCATGGTTTTTTATTTGTTGGATTTGTTTCCATCCCGAATAGCAGAATACATCTTAAAAACAATGAAAACTCGATATGTGTAATGAATACTTACTCATTTCAATAGATGCTGATTTGGGTAGGGGTAGGGTAGGGGTAGGGTAGGGGTAGGGTAGGGGTAGGGTAGGGGTAGGGTAGGGGTAGGGCTAGGGTAGGGGTAGGGTAGGGCTAGGGTAGGGTAGGGGTAGGGTAGGGGTAGGGCAGGGTAGGGGTAGGGTAGGGTAGTGCCTCTAAGGCAGAACAAAGTTTGCCGGGTCAGCTAGTATACAATAAATTATCAGTTTAAAGTTTCAAACAGGTTGATAAAGTTTTCAATATCTTTATTTTTAAAGAATTCATATACCCTCTATCTATACATTAAATTATAGAATATGCTTTATTTGTAAAACAATTAGCGCAACAAAACATTTGAATTCAGATGTTGTATTATAATTTCAAAAGTTTAGTTGTGAAGTCTTGCTAAATATAATTATTTTCATCCCATCTAATACTAGAAATGGCTGGAACACTATGACAGAGTTTTCACTGGCAGCTTAGTTTACAATTAATATGTTCTACTTTCAACTCAAATCATTTATTCAGAACTAGGCTTTCACAGGTACTTTCTCTAGTAATTTACAACTTGTATAATTAAATTAATATAAAATAAACTACTTTATATAAAAGCTACCAAAATTTTCCAAAATTTCCACAATCAAATTTTATCTTTAAAATGAGAATGGAAGCAAAAGTAGCATAGGTCAAATAAAAAATAGTTATCAACTCAAACTTTCAGATATTTGAAAGAAATGTTTTTTTTTTTGGACAATTCATACAGATTGAGCTAGCCCCAAAGTAAGTTCGAAACTTGTGTTATGGGATACTAACTCAACGATATTATATTTTATAACAAATACATATATAGATAAACATCCAAGACCCGAGGCCAATCAGGAAAAGTTCCTTTTTCATCATGACCCGACTGGGGATCGAACCCGGGACCTCCTGGGTGGCGGTCTGGTAACCACGGAGGTCGTCAAGAAAGACAATATGACATAGAAGTATAGGTCTAATAAATTCATAAACAAAACTATCGTTAGATGTAAAACAAATTCAATACATTTCAGAAATAATATACAAGAAAATAAAAAGTTAAAAGTGGACATTGATTCACCGTTGGATGAGTCAACGGACAAAACATTATTTGCACTACTAAAATTACCAGCCAAAGTAATAGAGAAGCCGGCACAGGATGTGGACACGGAGAAACTGGCAACATTCTCCAACTTATTACAGAAGTTCACAGCAGAACATTCTGTGGAACCAGTAAGTTAGCAATAGTTATAATAGGCCATTGGAAATAGTTAAAAAAGTGGCTAAATTCACAAAGCGTGATGTAGTTCTAAATTTTGAGTATGTTGTATTTGTATGAGGGTAGTGTAAAATAAAATTTGCAACTTTGAAAAACCTACGGAAACAGAAAGTAGGGACCACAAAATGTATCGTTTTGGCCCTGGAGAGTAAACATGTTTATCTCTATTTTCTGTTTCCGCAGGTTTTTCATAATATGTCAATATATACTGTATTAAATTATCTACAATTTCAGCCTAATAACAACTCTATTTACCACATAGGAGCCAAATTATAGCACTTCAAAGATGACTTTTCTCGAAAATTTTACCTTTTTCATGTCATAGTGTGAAATAGTTTATGATACCTCAACAGTCATATGTATTTTACTCTTTGATTTGATGTTAACTTTTATAACAAAAAATGTATTTGTATTTTGTTGCAGCAATTGGTTGAAAAGAAATATAAACATTTACCCATTGATTGGGCATTAAAAACTAAAGTCAGACTGATGTCACCCAAGCCATTCCCTTGGACTTCTAAACTAAAGGCCAGTGAAGAAGCTTCAGGAATCACTGGGTATAACTTTAATTCTTATTTATTTAGCTTTTACCATAATAGAATGATCCACTCCACCATATCTCTTTATTCTACTTATAAAATTCCACACACATTCCCACTATTTCCTACTGCTGTGGCTTCATTAAAGCCAAGTTTCAAATGTCACACAGATTGACAAAAAGCAGTTGAATTCATTAACATATTTCCTGTGAGCAAAACCACAAGTGTCTTAAAACTCGCAACGACTTTAGTCTGAAATATAATATGAGCTAGTGTGACTTGGATCCTATGGGGTAGAGGGCGTTCATAGTGACTCTCTATCTACACACATCATGAAGCCGTTTTTGTAGGAAAGAGGTGCATCTTCACATCTATGTAAGTACACAATAAATTAAATATATCGCAGATTCGTTCGGTGTCTTGATACCACCTCGTCGTCAACCCTGAACCAAAAAAAAACCCTGGACACGTCCCCTCGCGCCCTCTTCCACCAAACGTGCCTCTATTGGCAGCACCCGCACCTGCCCTGGCTGGAGCTCTACCCGCGCTCCACGGGACGGGTGGCTGCTACTGGCTTCCTGGCTTCCAACAAAGATGTGGTGCAGGCGCTACATAGAGAATGGACGGAGAGTTTCCGCTCTTTATTTCAGGTAAATAATAAGACTTTATTTAATTTTGTTCTCTCACAGAAAAATACATAAAATTATATTTTGTGTAGTTTGTACATTACAATCGAATTAATCTGTGTAAGAGACTGATGTGTGTACTAGGAAGACCTGTAAGACAGATTACCAGCCTCGGCCCCAGAGTGTATCAATTTGCAACAACATGCAAATTGAATTTGAAAGGTCTTAGTGTGAGCATCATTTTATTGTATGGCACCAACACCGAGAGTCGTGTAGGGAAATAATGATGAGTCTTATGTACATTATCTTTACAGTTACTACGAGCACTCCACTGCCCGTACTTTTACGTATGCGCGAACACATTCACGTGTTTGTTTCGCGCGGCAGGACTCTGCGGAGTGTCGGAGCCATGCGCCATCATCGCCCCTACCACCCGGGGATTCAGACAAACACTTAAAAAAGAAGGTATTGTACAAAACAATATAACATCACAAACCTTGCATAATAATAGTAATAATTGTTTTTTCACACGAGTTCTATGATTTGACAGTATCAATAATAATAAAAAATCTTTGTAACTTTCAACCACAAAACAAATGTCAATTTAAAAAAATACAATTTAAACTAGATTTATGCTTAAAAAAAAACAAATATCACCCATATAAAAGTGGTTTAACTAGTACCTACCAATTTTTCAAATGGTAAAATTATCGATTTTTTTTTCAACAATTTCATTTTTGAAATAGCACTTTTAAATGTAGTCTTTCAAAAGCTTTCTAATTATCTAGATGTGGAATACACGATGCCTCTCCGTCCAAACAACAAGAAAAAACTCAACACTTCAGATGAAGACCGCCCCAGGAATACCTCCTTCGACAGTTGCTACGACACGATGGACGATACTAAAATGCAGGAACAAGGAGAAAAGGATTCAGGAGACGAGGATCCTGACGCCTTCCTCTCCCAATTGGGCTTGGAAACGGATCTTATAAAGAAAATTAATAATACGCAGGTATTCTATTTTTCCGTTTCGTCTATATATTTTTTTTATTATTTAATCGGATGCATTGTATCAAAATTTTGCTGTAAATTTGATTTGTTTATTGGAGTGGCTTTTGCCCACGGCCTCGTCCCTTATTTGAATACATTTTAACTGAAGAGCGTGTTTATAAAATGTGTTTTAATGGACCAATGTAGTAAACAATCTTAGCGTGTCTTTTTTTTTCAATTATCCATGTGTAAAATAGATAAATCGCCCGAATAACGCCATACGCCATTTCTAACTGTATTATTATTATTTGGGTGTGAATGATAATTTTAATTGCCTATTTTCGTTAAAAAGACGTGCTAAGATTGTTTACTACATTGGTCAAGTTAAGAAAAACAGGGTTTACTTACATAATAATGTGATTAGAAAAGTCGTAGACACCAGCCCCTCTGCATAAACGTTTTCATTAGACATACCTACCTATAATTCTTTTTTTAAATGGTCGAATATAAGATGTAGAACATTGTACTATATTTACGTATATTTATTATTACAATGAAACGTTTCAGGCCCGTATCGTGCATAGCGCAGAAAGCAGTGTGGACAGTGCGGCCGAGTCCCTAGTACTAGTCAGAGGGGCAGATGCACAAGCCCTATTCAACTTCTTATTGAACTGCAAGTCAATTGTCGCAGATACCGGACCTTTTGCTGGCGTCCCGCCTACATTACTGTCGCCTACAGCCTTCCATGGAGGCACGTTACAGTCGCTCAAGGTAGGAGCATAAAAGTATTAAAGATCCTTTCTCCTGTCATGCAGATTGTCACCCAAAAATATGTGGATAAGGATATAATCGTGACAGGAACATTGCTCTAAAAATAATAAATACTATCTTTTCTTCACTTCAGTAGATGTTTGTTACGGATATTCTGAATCACGAAGTCTGTTTGGCTATGAATGTTGTAAGGCATACATGCACATTGTTTTAGTGTGCGTAACCGAGTTTACGAGCGCTCCGGATTTTCAAAAAATGCCTTATTGGCTAAGCTCTCCATAGTAGAGGATCCACCGTGGGACGTTACGCGCTATTACGCACTGTCGACTGGTCGCCGGCGACTCGCTCGACAGCGACTGAGATTTTCATAAAGTTCAATAGGTGTTTACGCACTTGGTCGCCGCTTGCCTATATTTTGGTCGCCGAGAGACTTGAGTCGCCGGTGACTAATCGATAGTGCGTAATGGCTCTACAACATTCATAGCGGAACGGACTTCGTGAAATTGTGAATGTCTATATTGAATTATTATGAAATAATAGTCGCTATAGCCTGGAACTAAATCTCTTATAATTAAATTTTTATCAGGTCCGAGAAAACACCGTCCATTCAGAAAGTAAAAAATACTACTCGATAGAACTCCGAGGACCAATCTTACCTACAACAGTGCACACACTGCTCAACGTTCTAAAAAAAACCAGTTCCACGTCACAGTTCAGCGCTACTTTTGCACACCATCAACCGACGCTAGCGTTCTCGTGGGCCGCTAGAAATATTGCCGAAGGTTAGTGTTATAGTATAGTCAACTGCAAGTAGAGCTTACACTTACGGTGCTCCATTACTAGTGGGGAGGTGTGAGGCCAAAATTTTGGCGCGTACTTTAGTATTTATATTTATTCCAGATGAAACCTCAAAAGAAAACGAACCAAATCATTTTACTAAAGCATTTAACAAAGAAAACTTATCGGATTGCGGCATCAGCGAAGACATGTTACAGCATTTCTGCTCGCCGAACCCTGCGCTTGTGATGCCCCTCGACAGCGTCAAATACAACTCTGAAGATGGGACATACACATGGTGACGTTTTACGACACGATAACCTACGCACCAGCGTGTTGGCGCTAAAAGAATAACCAACGCACCTGCGCGTTTCTTGGCGCTAGAAGAAACTTCCACACGGCAGCGGTTCCAAGCAGTGCCGCTACGTTTCTTGCATATTCAAAAATTTGCGACATACCACTTCGCACACGTAGAAAGCAACATTTTTTTATTAGGTACGTATGGATCCGCTCAGCTGCGCATCTCATACAAATTCGTTGTTTTCTATGGACAAAAGCTGAATCTAAGATAGTCCATACATAGTAAATATGGAGAAATATTTCCGGTGCGATGATCGCTACGCGCCAAGTGGTACGGCTTTGAAACGGAACGCGTGTTGTGTTTTATTGACATTTCTTATGAATCCAGTGAATGAATGAATTAAACAAAATCTTAACTATTTTGTGCATTTTATTTCACTAATCTTGCAATTAAATAATAACAACATAATCATTTTAATGTATGATTTATTATTTTCATTTTTGGTAGATTAAAAATAAAGAATTTCATAAGTCCACAATCACTTACACATAAATCAAGATTCATACAGATCAGGATGAAATAAATAATATTGTGAGAGTTCTGCTTTAAAATGACGTAATATTATATTATCTAACTGCACTAATCACTATAATTATCACTTCAAACCCAAGGTGGAACAGGAATCTTGGAAAGCTTACATCTAGAATATTCAGCTACGTGAACATTTATCCATTCACTGAAATAATAATAAAAGATATTAGACATGGATTTATAATCTACAAAATAGTATACACAATGGAAGCACTATTAAATAAACATTAATTACCTGCAGGTGCTTCAACTTGCAATATGCCGTATAAGATACAAGGGCTTATGATTTCTGAAACAAAACAAAAATTGCATTTGTAAATATCCAATTTTTACAAAGTATCTCCCAAGCACCTCTCAGTCAGTACTCCAAATACAGCAATGTGAAATGTCTCTGTCGTTCTTTTACCATTATTAAAATTAACTGCCATTCTATAAAAGCAGTGTTTTTCCGCTCATCTTTCACATTTATAACACAAGTGGATTAAATTTAAAAATAGTAAAGACAATTTGACTATTCGCAAAAGACATGAAGTACAAGAGCTGGAGTAATTGCGGAGTTACAATATAAGTTGCGGAGAAGGCCCGCAAAACTACAAGTACGAGATACATAGATTTGTAACTTACATTAGAGGATCCAGTGGAGGCGGGTTGGCCGGGCACAGAATACTGTGGGCGGAAGTTGGAGAAGTTCGCCGCCGCAGCAGCGGCCGGGGAGAAGCCCGGTAGGCTGCCGCCCGACTGGAACCCGCCCGGGAACTGCGCCATTTGGGCTGAAAACGAACGTTTTTGTGAATATTACTCTAAGGAATGGAAAATATTTTGTTTCCGAATGATTCATCTCAGCCGCCAGAAGACCACTGCTGGACATAGGCCAGAATGATTAAATTGAATGTAGCAATAAAATTCGCACATAGTTACATTTTATCCAAAAAGACCTGTTTCACAAGTTACTGATAAAAAAATACACGTTTCACGACACGACTATCTTAATATTAATTATAAATGTGCACAAGTGTAACAAATAACACGGATTAACTTAACTTACAGGAGGTGTCCAAAAAACAGATATATTATAAAATATGTCATTTATTATCAAATTCTTTTAACAAATCTATTTCATGACGTTTTTGCTGTTCTAATTCATGGAGGTAATCCTTGTGCTTCAATTCTTTTTCTAAAATCTTTCTTTTAATTGATTTCTGCTCTAACTCTTCGGTTAGAATTTCATTTTGAATTATCGCTATTTGTCTTTCTTCTTCGGTTAGCTCAAAAGGTCTGTTTTCTTCTCGCTCGCCTACAACAATCAAAATATTATTTGTATTAAATTACATACAAATTATATAACACTAAAACTATTTTATGTAAAGTCGTAATTTGTTCATTCAAATATGATTATTACAAAAAATAACAGTACAAGCAGTTTTATAACTATATTTCCAAAACATTCTATTTGCGCGGCCTTCATTTATAAACGTGACAAATAAACCGCTAAATTCACATGACAGCATTTGTATCCTTACGATAGATTTAGGATTTTTTACACATTATGCTTGTAAGTTAACTAAGCTTGTAGGTTAACTTAACGAGCGCATCAAGACTATTAAAGGTCTAGGCGATCATGTGAATTTATTCTAGTTGTCGCTGAATAAAGATTATTATACCCGAATGCAATAAGTACGTCGGATTGTCACGTATAATAAAGTAGGCCCTTGTTAAACATGTTAACATGCTTGTTCATAGGACTGCAATAATCAAGCAATAGAACACATTTCTTATTTCGTTACAGGTTAGAAATTTAACATAAAAATCAAATGGTTTTTTAAAACAACTTACTCAAAACTGGATGCTTTTTAGTTTATAGTGCTGTCGGATTCCACTTCTTCTGCTTCGTTTTCTTTCCTTGGCTTTCACCAAAGTAATATATAATCACGTCAGTTAAGGGGAGAAACAATACGAAAGTAAAAATTTCTGCTCCACTCGATTTCATCGAAAAGTTATTTTTGATTCACATGGTGACGCAAAATGAGTTTTAAATTTGTACGAGACAAAATTATCCGACCGAAATTAAGTGACACGTTTGTCTTCATCCTAATACACCATATTATAAAAGAAACGTAAACACGACGCGGCGACGGTGCCGTTCCATCAATCGTGTAGTAGTGACAGAGAAATGTACCAGTTAGTTGTGTTACACTTTGATGGCGAAGCAGAAAAATATAAAGTGTCTCACCAGCCGCTACATATTCTGCAACTAGTGATCATTTCTCGCTGTTTTATACGACCGTAAGTTTTTAAAATTTCATCTCGGAAAATGTTGGTTTATGTTGATCTCGGTTTTATAATCTAACATTACAATGGGTACCAGAATACTGACCACTGACACATTATCTGAAATTTAAGCAAATGGCGAAATAGGTCTTTAGTTTTGTTCTAATTCACATATAATTTACACTTTTGAAGTTACAGAAGTTTAAAGATGCAAAAACTCTTTTTTGTTCTAAAGAAATAACAAATATGTTCATCTGCATTTATGATTTATAATACGATTTTATTAATAATCTACCTATACATAATATAAATTAATAATCCCTTTCTACAAATGTTATTTAAATGATAAAGTTTTGCAACATGCACATTATATCCACCAAATAGGTTTCATCATCTCAAAAATAGAGAAAGAGGACGGATTTAAAATGATCGAATTAAAAAAAAAATTGAAAAGGGATGGTTGCATAAAGGAAAGGTTTTGCCTAGCACTGGAACTAGGACCTAGATGACTAATAAATAAAAATATCTAACTGGGAAAAGTAGGTTACCTGCAGGGACCGGGTTGCCAGCGGTGGCGGCCAGGCGCGACAGGATCGAGCGCTCGGACATCTGCAGGCGCTGCGCCACCGGCGGGATGCGGGCCAGCGTCGCCGGGAGCCGGGACACGTCCGACTTCATGTCCGACAACAGCTCCTCGAGCTGATTCAGCACCTGCGAGAAATATACACTCTATTAACTCAGCTCCCAAACAGTTTGTTATTCATTTAGCCTGATGTTTCAACCTGGTCGAAACGTCAGGCAATATCAACGTATATTCGCGTTAATTCCCGGCTTATTATTTATTCATAATAATGCAACGCGAAAGTTTAGAATTTATTAGTATGACATAATGTTAAATATGTCCTATGTCCAGCAGTGGACTTCTTGTGGCTGAGATGATGATGATGATGATGAATGTTAAATATTAGAAAAACCCCGAAAATATTGTCCGTTGTTGATAAATAAGTGTAAATTAGTAACCTTGTGCAGCACGGCGTTGGCGGGCTTGTTCCCGGCCAGCGACTCCTTGCTCAGGTGCTGGTGGCTCTCGGCCAGGCACTCCACCTCCGCGAAGCGCGCGTTCAGCGACATCGCCGGGTGGTTGGGGTCCTGCGTCAGGTTCAGGTACGCGGCGCGCCGCAGCTGCTCCTCGATCACCAGCGCTTGCTCCAGTAGCTACCGAACGAACAAACACTTCATTTAGTCAACGTATCCATTACAGCTATATGATCGTAAACATGACACGGCATCCTACGTGAGCGAAACCAATAAACAGTCGGTGCCTTTTGAAGTTGCCTACGTGACCAAACGTAGGTTACGTGGCGGCGCACGGTGGGCAGAAAATCCGCTTTCAAGTGTTGGATTTTTTGCCAAATATTGCTTCTATACATTAACAGCCTTATCTGCGTCAATTACATATTCTATGTCTGCGTGTAAAGTATTTATTACTACTATACATATACAAAAATGACATCTGACTTAATTCTGCACAAAAACGAAGGAGTAAATTTTTTTAGGAATTTGTATGGAGCTACTATAAAAAATCCGATTATCCCTGATAGGCAAGGAAAACCGTAATATCCTTACAGGTGATTTTAGTACTAATTATTTATCGTTTTGAGATACTTCATATTATAACGGTTATCGCTGCAGATTTTTTTTTTAAATATTTTATTTTATTTTTACATACAAAACGGATTTTTAGTGTATAAAAAGGAACATAGACTTCTAAAACAACACTTAACATAAAAGGTCATGTTATAATGAAAATTATGGACTACTAGAATTTGTCCGCGGCTTCTCTCGCGATAAAAGTGATATCGATATTTACATATAAAACATTTTTTTTAGAGTCTATGTTAAGAACATCGACATAACGATAAAAAAATCTCAAACATTATGTATATATTTTTTACGATAATTGTATAAATAAGAGCCTTTGTCTTGCAGTGTTTAAAAATTACCTTGAACCGCCTCGCCAAAAATTTATTCTTGATTTCAAGGAAATTTCCCTTGCCGACGTCCATCTTGAAGGGTTCGTTGATGATGGCGAAACGCAGATCGTTCTGTATATCCTGCCAACGGCCATAGCCGTGCGTGACGATGCCGGCCAGGAGCCAGTAGTCGTGTCTCCGGTGCCAGATCTCGTATTCGCGGCCCGGCGCGGCTGCGCGTTCTTCATTCAGCCATAATGTGTGTAATTCCGTGAACCCTCCGTCGGCGATATTGAACATAAACTTGCGTCGCTCCACTTTCAATTCCTCCTCCTCTTTCACAAGCACCACATCGTCATCATCTTCGTCCTATAAATAAAACGTTCCATACATAAATATTTCTTGTTAGTTTTGACATTTTTATTAAAATAATAATATTAATGTCATCTGTCATAATACAAAATATAACTGTCTTTCAAATAAATTAAATAATTTTTAATTTGAATTCATTATTAGGGTTTGGAAAACTAAAATATGAAATGAAATATATTATATATACCTTCTTTTCATCCTTAGGCTTCTCTGAAGCTTCAGACTCTGCTTTCTCACTCTTAGCGTCCTCTTTCTTGTCAGGATCTTCCTTAATATCATCATTGCTCTTTTCCTCTTTTTCCTCAGATTTCTTGTCATCAGCTTTTTCGTCATCCTTAGGAGGTTCCTCGTCTACAGACATGCGACGCTCGGCTTCCTTCGAATCCTCCGATGTTTCTTTAGGAGACTCCTTCTCAACCTTTTCCTCGGCTACGTCACTGGTGTCCATAGGTTCGTCCTTAACTTGGTTATCCTTTACTTCGGGCTTTTCATCTTTAGTCTCATCCTTCTCATCCTTATCCGAGCCACTGGGTGTCGGAGCCTGTCCGGAGGCTTGTGGCGTCTGAGTGGGAGCGGGCGAAGGCGCCGCGGATGTGATGGGAGTAGCCGTAGATGGCGCTGGACTCGCAGCCGCGCTCTCTCCAGCAGCTCCGGCTATCTTCACTGGTTCCACTGGCTTTCGAATCAGCTCCGGCATGCTGTAGTACCCGTTTATGTGTTCGAACTCTTGCACCTTTTTCCTGATTAGGCTCATTACGCCAATCCTCGTCAGTACGTGTTGTCTCGAGAGACCCTCTCTTGGTACTCCATCAGCGAAGGTCTCGGCGTTGTCAGCGCCGGGCTCGCAGAGATGTCGCATGAACAACGACACGTACGCCTTGAAGTTCCGCTCGGATTTTCCTCTGAGATCTCGCACTAGCCACTGGGAGTTGAACGCGTCCTGTGGCGGCATTCCGTAGCGCATAATGGCGTTAAGGAAGGACTTTCTCTGTCGTGCGTTAAAGCCGAGCACCTCCATGTTGCCGCCGACGCGCGCGAGAAGCGGCGGCAGAGGCCTGTCCCGTTCTTCGCGCCTTTCGAGACGTCGCTTGCTGCGGCGACTGAGCAGGTCCCCGTTGTCATTCTTCTCGTCAAAGTCGTCATCCTCCTTGTCATCCTCGCTCCCTTGGGAGAAGTCCGAGTTGAAGTCGGAGCCGTTCTCCTGCCAGGTGGAGTCCTCCCGGTTTTCTGTTTGGGCGACGCTGCCGTCGTTGTAATTTACTTGCTTCCTAACGCGTTTACCCTTGCCCAGTGTTCTCGCCTGGTCTTCTTGATGCTGTTCATAGTGATGTCTGAGCAGTTTAATCCAGTATGCTGGATCTGTGTTCTCGGCTTCCTGTTTAATAATCTCAGTGTCGACTTCCTCCTCTCCGTCGCCTTCTTTTGTGGAGTAGCTGGCCACTTTGAAGGAGCTAAGATACTCATTAGCCCAAGATTCTTTCTGTTCGATACCCTCCTTGGAACGGTCGAGCAACTCTCCTACAGCCCTGTCGTCATAATGGATAGCTTCTTCTTTTCCTTCCTCCTCTTTGAAAAGCTCCTCTGTACCGAAACGCAAAATGTCATCTAACTCCTGCTTTGTGAAGTTAGCCCCCTTGCCGCCCATACCGGGTCGCACCACTAAATGTGTTAACATCATTTTTCTTTTAGCTACTTGTGTCACTCTTTCTTCTACACTGTTACGTGTGACGAATCGGTATATCATGACCTTATTTGCTTGACCGATACGATGAGCTCGGGAGAACGCCTGTATGTCATTGTGAGGATTCCAGTCAGAGTCGTAAATAATGACGGTGTCGGCTGTCGCCAAATTGATACCTAAACCACCAGCTCTGGTTGACAACAGAAATACGAACTGTTGTGCTCCGGGGGCATTGAACCTATCAATAGCTTCCTGACGTATAGTCCCAGTGATGCCACCATCAATTCTCTCATATTTATAACCTTCACCCTCTAAGAAGTCTTCTAGAATATCTAACATTTTTGTCATCTGAGAGAATATCAATACTCTGTGACCCTGCTCCTTCAGCTGTTTCAACATTTTTGACATAAGTACCAACTTGCCAGAGGCTTTTATCAATGCTTGTGTATCATAATTGCCATGTGGACCGAGCGGAGCCTCTTCAGCGGCCACAGGGAACAAGTAAGGATGGTTGCAGCATTTCTTCAAATCCATCATTACATTGAGAAGAGAGACAGTTTGACCACCGCTCTTGGGATTTAGCGCTTCATAATTTCTGGTCAATATGTATTTGTAATATTTCTTTTGCATGGGCGACAGTTCTACACGCACAATAAACTCTGATTTGGTCGGCATGTTTTTCAACACATCGGCCTTCAGTCGCCGCAGCATATGCGGCCCCAGCATTTCGTGAAGCCTCTTAACCTGTTCCTCCTTCGACACGTCCGCAAATTCATTTTGGAAGGCAGCGAGATCATTAAACTTATCCTTGTTCAAGAAGTTCAAAAGATGGAACAACTCCTCAAGGTTGTTTTGTAGGGGGGTACCAGTGAGAAGCAACTTATAGTTGATGTGGTAGCCAGCCAAAAGACGGAAGAATTTGGATTGGTTGCTCTTAAGTCTGTGAGCCTCGTCGACCACGAGCACTGCCCAATCGATGGATCCGAGGCATGTGGCGTCAATGGAGACCAGTTCATAAGAGGTCAGCAGCACGTTGAATTTAACTTGGGATTTGATCTTGGAGGGTCTCCCACCACGATTCGCGCTATCGTCGAAGGTGAGTTCATTCTCGCGGATAACCGCACGCGAGTCTTTGTCGCCAACGTACGTGATGCAGTAGAGATCAGGTGCCCAAAGTTCAAACTCACGCTCCCAATTGATAATAGTGGACAGCGGCACAGAGACCAGGAATGGGCCTTTGCAGTGGCCTTCCTTGAAGAGTGAATATAGGAACGTGACAGTTTGGATTGTCTTTCCGAGACCCATCTCGTCGGCGAGGATAGTATCAATGCCTTGTCCCCACGAGTACCGCAGCCAGTTCAACCCCTCTAGCTGGTAAGGGTGGAGCTGCATTCCAGTCTCGTACACGAAGGGGGGTTGGTCGTCGTACTTCTTGTTGAGATTGGTGGCGGGGCGGTCTGGCGGAGGGTTGTACTTCCTCGGTTTCATTTGCAAGCCGCCGCTGTTGTCGTCATCGTCAATAACGTCACGATTCTTACTCTTGCGTCCCACTTTCTTGCCCTTACTGCCCTTTGTTTTTCCTTCAGAAGTGATGAAGGCACGCATATCCTGGAAGAAAAATACAAATTTTTAAAATTGGATCACTAAGGCATTTCGTTTTCTTTACGAAATGGTTAATATACTGAATACATAGGCTGAGTATAATTACAAATGCCTGTGAATATTCATTTCAATCACTTTGTCTTAGTCATTTTCTCATGAGAGCTAGTCAGCATCTCTAGTTTCTCTTGTATTTTGAAAAAAAAATTTTTTTAATGTTACCTGGTAATATTCCATGGCTTGTTTCAGACCAGCGATGTCCTCCGTTTCTGCCTCCCAAGTCGCCTGGTCGTAGGACAAATCGCGCCATTTCACCAAGTAGAATGTGGTGCCGTCGCGCGAAGTGCGGTGGTTGATCACGCGATGTACGACTAACCATTCAGGTTTGACACCATACCTGTAAAATACCATTTCAATTTTATATCTTGAATAATCATATTTTTATAATAGTTTTATAAATTACCAAGAACGAAAATGTTCTTTTTAAAAAGAATCTCAAAACTTTGGTAAGACCCAAATTTGAGAAGGTCCGTGCTTTTTGATGCAAATATCTTCTTTTGACACTCTAGTGTACCCAGCATGACTGTGTAGTCTGGTGACTACAGATTGACATCATCGGGACAAGTCCACTACACATTCTCACCACTGCTGGTCGCCTGTATCAGGATCAACCACTGCGACCTTAGATACACAATATGCAATGATGCTTATTGACCTCCCGGGAGGGAAACTACAGCTGTCTTTGAACTCGCAACCAATTTAATCATAAAGATATTAGACGGAGTATTGTAAGGACTCTTACCTATAATATTTCTCCTCGAGTGTCTTCTCGTCATTCTCTGGATCATGATTCTGTTTGTCGCGGAGGCGCTTTACGCGGCCATCTCGCTCGTCCAAGGGCTCCTCCAGCTTCGGCGGCTCCTCGGGATCCGATTTGCGCATGTAGTACCGATACATGAGGGGGTGGAACACATCCAACTGGAAATATACACAGAATTATCGTAATGTGTACAAATGATGAAATACTTTCCTATTTTTTGACAATTATTTAATATAGACAAAGACAGAACTTCTTCTATGCGGGCATCATTTTTATTACCGACAATATTGAAATTAGTAGAAATTGTAAGAAATTAAAGGCATTTTTTATTATTTACTAGCGAAACCCGCGCAACTTCGTTTGCGTGTATCCCGCTTTCCCGTGGAAATTTTTAAATTTTTCTCTCCGTAAGAACCATCCTCGTACTTCAAGGAATATTCTAAAAAAAAATCAGCCAAATCGGTCAAGCCGTTTTCATGTTATGTCGTGACAACGGAAAACGGGTTTCATTTTTATATATATAGATTATCAAACTCCGCGGACATCAAACCCATGGAAATGCGTGTGAACTTGTGAAGGCCTAGTCTCTGTATAAAAGATTAATTTTCACGACATCCGACATTAGAAATAGATTTGCAGACGCCTAATTATTACTACTTTTTTGAGTTGATTTTTATATTTACGTTTTTTGACAGAATTATGCGCCACCTACCTGTTCTTTTTCATTTTTATTTCTCTATCCTAAGGTCGGCATGTTGTACTTTACCTATTTGTTTGTACTTTTAATTCATTATCAAAAGAATATTGTATTGTATAGTATAACTCACCTGTATCTCGGTTATCCAGCTGCAGTGCCAGTAGGAGCGCTCGTGCCACTTGACGAAGAACTCGCGCGCGCGCGGCGCCTTGGACTTGGCTGGTTGCTCCTTCCATCGCCAGGTCAGGATCTTCGACACTTTGCCGTCTAATGGAGGGCACTGGAAGATATTACACATGATATAGTAAGCATAATTAACACTAATACATTTTTGTTTTAAATAAAATAAAAAATAAAAACATTAATTTTGCAAGTAGTACAGGATATACTTCTAAAAGTCAATTTAAAAAAAAATACGTTAAATTCTGTACAAACTATCAGGCTTGTTTAATAATTTGTTACCATCTACCAGTTATATCGAAAATAGTTGTAGGAAAGAGAGTAATTTTTATGACGCTAAAGCCAAATGATACTTACACTACACCGTGGACACTTCCAGTCCCCGTCGGGTACTTCTTCGAGCGGCGGATTGAGACAGAAGCGATGGTACGCCGAGGGGCAGGAGTCGCAGCACAGCAGCTCGCCGCCGTCCTTGCAGATCCTGCAGAACTCCTGGTGCTCGTCGTCGTCCTCCTGGTCCTGGTGGCCCTCGGCCTCGCAGTGCGGGCACGACCAGCGGCCCTCGGGCGTCTCCTCCAGCTCCGGCTCCAGGCACACCAGGTGGTAGGCGCGCGGGCACGTGTCGCACAGGATGATCTCGCCGCCTTGCTGGCACACCTGCCCGGGTTTCACACACACATTCACATGTAGACAGGCGAACAAGCGGCAAACTCTAAAATAAAGGCCTTAGACACGTCATATAATTCTTCAGTATAATTTACATCTCGCGTTGCTTGTCTGACAATGTCATCAATGTTGCATAGCGTAACCGCGGACATCCACGTTGAAGACATCAGAACACTAAAACGACCGTATAAGAGACCCGGACGTCTGCATAATATATATTTCTTATACATGCAATTCTAAATTTATAGACATATCTCTAACCTCGCAATAGTCTTGGTGCTCCTGTTCGCCCTCAGCGCCGTCTGGGAATTTGTTTGTAGTCTTAAGTTTCCTCTTCTTTTTGCTCTTATTACCGATCTTGGTCTTTGCCTTCTTTTTAGGCTGTTGCTGTGAACAAACATTATTTCATAAAATTATAGGTCCCTGTGATTGTTCATAGTGATATTCTGATATACATGTACGGAGAACAGCCTGAATCAAGCGACTTATTGCGACGTAATAGTAAAAAGGTTTGCTAGGGGAAAATTAAAAACAAGTTTTTAAAATGGTCTATTACGAACTATTCTAATCGTATTTCTATTGGGGTCAGCCACCTCGTGGGAAGTCAAGCTGAATTGACTACAAATTAAAAATACGAAAGAGACCAGAAAATAATACATTGCCTAATAGAGTTTGATTTTGCTTATCTGCAAAATTCTTAAGTATGCTAGTTAGAAAGAGCTTGTTATAGGCCTATTGAATAAAAATATTTTATTTTTTATTTTTTATTTTTGCAACACACTACAAATGAGCCACATACCGGTGCATTCGGATCATCCTCTTTGGGCGGAGCTCCCTCTTCGGCGGGCGCGGCGGTGGCGGCGGTCGCAGGCTTCGGCTCCTCGGCCTCGGCCAACATTTGTTCGAATTCCGCGTCTGAATCTGTGTTTGCACCAGCACTGCCTTCTGGATCTTCCTCCTGATATTTAATAAACATTGTGAAATTGCACAAAATCCATACAGTGCCTTGTTAAACGAGCATTATTTACATATTTTTTTAAAATACATTCCATTGTGACAAGGAGTTTGTTAAAAAAGTTAGAGATTATAATTTAACCTTACGTTGTTTCTTAACTTATTCCATTTAAGATTGAGAATGTAATGCCTGTTTTCACCAGCAATTCCTGAAATTTTAAAGTCTCCTAACAGCTTCCACTATGTCCAAATCTTTGTTTTTGGTATGTGTATGACATATAAAATTATCGATTTTTACAAACCAAATTTGAATCGAAAATTTGATGTCATACGAAAGCTGTGTAGTCTTTTAAATTTGTAGTTTGTACATAGTTATCTAAGTGAAGATGCAAGTGGAGCACGAACGTACACTGCTGGTCCGCTTCCGTTTGCTGAACTTGATCTTGAGCGTGGGCACCTTGGGCTTGCGGCCGGGCTTGCCGCGCGGCGTGGCGCCCCCGCCCAGGTGCTTGGGCTTGCGGCCGCGCTTGCGGGGCAGCGGCGCGCCCTCGTCGCTCGCCTCCTCTTCTTCCTCCTCCTCGGGCTCTTCTGCGTCTTCATTCTGTTCAACGATCAATCACACTCACCCTCAATTCTTTATTCTCGCACAATCTTGTTATGGAAGAGTCGATTATTTAACAATAATATGTGCATTACAGTAGAACGTGCCTGTGAAGGCGGCATACTCTCTGAATAATCGATTTCATTTATATTTTCGAAATGGTTTTGTCGAAAGAAATACATATTATTATTTAAATATGGTGCTAGTGTAAATGTCAATCAGTGGTTTATTAGAAAAAATATTGAACTCATAATAGTAATACATACCATGAACAAAATATCATCATAAAATTTCTATTGTTAAGATAAAAAAAACACGTGTCTATTACGATAACTCGTGCATGTCTGACACAGATAGGTAGTTTATTAAAACATAATGTTCTTGGAAATCACTGATTGCAAACTTATTATCTCGTTTTCCTTGCGTATTTCCCGTTTCATTACGATTGTCTGTATATAAGCTGATGGATTGCGAAAATATTACGAAGGTGACTGCCATTAGATCTCTACAACCATTAGTTCGACGATCGACCTGATCTAATGGATCGAACTAGTGTCAATAAAATATTTTTTTCCAAACTTACCTTAGACTCTTTAGGGGTACGGCCTGCCCTCGGTTTGGGTGGGTAGTCGGACGCGGTAGAAGTGTTTGTGTTCTCTTCTGACCCCATGTTCTGTCCGCCTCCCAAATTAGGGTTCGTCTCGCAGAACATCCGCCATTTGGCCGCTACCAGCATCATTAATTTTGATACTGGTACCTGTTTACAAAAATAGATCGACTATATTCTTGATACTTTACGTATTGTTAGTTACAGGTTAATGGATATCAATTGTTTTCCCATGAACCTATATGGTGGTAACATAAACTTTTTCAGATGTTGCAAAAAAATCGACACACGTAATCGTAATGAGTTAATCGTAAAGTTTGTTAAAAGAACTTTCCTATAAGGTTGAGAAATAGGCCGTTTCTGAAACGCATTTTGATTTTAATTCTACATTAAGTTTCAAGCTACCTCTTTTTTGTGTCTTAATTAATGGCGTTTCTGTCGTGTCTTAACGACACAAAAAGGCTAAAATTGTAGCTGACTAAGTTGTCCAGAGGAGTTTTTCTCAAAACATAGACAATTTCGCCAATGTCGAGTATTTTAAATAAACACTTTTTAACAAAAGAAAGTACACTTTAAAAAGGCAACGTTGTACGGTGAGGATCCGAGGTCGCCATCTTGACGACCTTCGTTGACAAGGCGGCGATCTTTCTTCTTCTTTAGTCTGACAGTGCCAGCAATAATTTAAATTGCTATCAACTTTAAAAATGCGTTGCAAAAACTGACTGTCAGTCAAATATGACTATGCCCGAAAAAAAAAGCGTAGTCAACATTCTAGCTATAGCATGTTGATAGCAAGTGATGACTGGCATTCAATAATAATTACGTAACTAATTGAAAATTTATAAAATATTCCCAATATCCTCATAGTTATTAACAAAACGTGTTTATTTCCTTACAAGCTTACACTAGTCACGAACCTTAGGGTTTTCCTTGACGAGTAATGGGCGCACGTGTTGCTGGAAGAGCTTGTAGGATGACAAATTTTCATAGTCAGCGTCTGTGTATTGTATGTCTACGTCTGTGAGGCCAAAAGACGAACACACCTCCTCCACTGTTGGCATACCTGATTGAACAATAATAAATAAATAAATATTCTACCCAATTCACACAGCGCCATCAGGGGCCGTACCATGACCGCTTAAAACAAAACAAGAACGGCTGCGAAAGGGAGACAGCGCAATACATGATGTAAGGCGACGTCTCGTTTACACAATCGTTTAAGGATAGTTATAAAAGGTCGTGGTACGGCCCCTGGTCCCATAGTAAGCTAAGCTTAATCTGCTTGTTATGGGTACTCAGTAGAAGCAACCTACGAATTGTGGTCAGAGCCTTAACAGGACATTGTCGCCTCAACAAACACATGTCCAACTTAGGGCTGAGTGACACGCGCACCTGCAGACGATGTAAGGAGGCTGATGAAACACCACTGCATCTTCTGGGGGAATGTGGGCCACTGATACACAAGCGCAGCACTCGTCTAGGGAAACACTTATTAAGCCCAGATGAGTTAAAGGAGTTCACCCCTAAGCAAATCCTGCAGTTCATCATAGCTGCAGGGTTTAGCGGTGAGCTCTAACAATTCATGTGGCGATCACAATAGACCAGTCCTGGACGCAGTGCACAGCCGCACAAAGCAAAAAAAAATGGGTACCAGACAACGAATAAATACATAGAAAACACCCATACTCGCAAAACAAACATAAATGTCATCGCATAAATGTTTGCCCCGAGCGTGAATCGAACCCGCGCCTTCTGGTACCGAAGGTAGGATCACAACCAACGCACCTGTGGCTGTTTTTTAATATGCCACAAAGGTGGCAAACAAGCATACGGCCCGCCTGATGGTAAGCATCACTGTAGCCTATAGCTTGCAATAACCGGGGGTATCACTCACGCGTTGCCAACCCTCCCAACACCCCCAAGTGGAGCTCTGGTGACCTTACTCACCGTAGGAACACAGCATAGCCGAGACCAATGTTATTTGGTTACGATCTTCTGTAAGGTGGAGGTCCTTCCCCAGACGGGTTGCGAAAGATGCGGAGCGGATTATCCGCTGTGCCCTACGACCTTTGACGACCTCCGTGGCGTAATGGTTACCACGCCAGACCGTTACCCAGGAGGTCCCGGGTTCGATCCCGGGTCATGATGAAAAAACGAACTTTTTCTGATTGGCCTCGGGTCTTGGATGTTTATCTATATATGTATTTGTTATAAAATATAATATCGTTGAGTTAGTATCCCATAACACAAGTTTCGAACTTACTTTGGGGCTAGCTCAATTTGTATGAATTGTCCCTTTATATTTATTTATTTATTTATCCCACTACCTCGTGGGCGTTTTTAAAAATCCCGCCTTATCTTCATCATAAAGCGAGATTCTGTGAGTGAACCCTTCACCGTGCGTGGTCCGACACGCACTTGACCGGTTTTCAAATTAATAATTGTAATTTTATTTAATTGTACTATTTAATTCTATTAAAACCATAATATAATGTGTTTATTATTTTACATTTAGTACCATTTATAATTTTAAGTAATATATAATTTATGTTAACTAAATGATAGATCTTTTAAAAAAGTTATCTTCCTTTAAGCATTAATTTTAGATTCTTAGGTCATCTTTGTATCTCTCAGCATTAACAATAAGTAAATTTTAGATCGTGAATATAATACGGCGTAGTTTGTACTAATCGAAATCGGGGTCATTGCCCCTTCGACCGCTAAACACGAAAGATAAAGTATCGTTCAGATCTAATGTAACGTAAGAGGCGCAATCTAATAAAGAGCAAGACAGGTGAATATTATTACGTCCACTGTGAACGCACCCTATAAATTATAACCTGGATTTTTTTTAAATGTGCTACATATGAAATCACTTTAGATTTAACATTTTGAGGAGCTTGATTGCCTCGTTGTGCGTGTCAAAGTGGAATCACGCAAGTTAAGCAACGATAACCCTAGTCAATACTTGGATGGGTTTAAAAAATCTCGAGCTCCTCCGTGCTTCAGCGGGTACGTTAAGCTATCGGTCCCGACTTGTCGATAGGTAACATTCGTCAAGTCAGTGACCGTTAGGTATAGGTGACTTAAAAACATTGACCAGCACCATAAAATTCCTTCTATCTATCCTTGTAGAATATTTTAGCAGAAAAAAATTTACTGCTTATAAAAAATAGCAAGTCACATTCTTAAAAGATTTTTTATTTCGTAAAGAGGTCACAAAAATTTGGCCTACATTATTGTGACGTCACAAACAAAATGGCGGAATTGTCACGTAATATCAGATATCAGTCTGTATTTACGTATTTACACAAAAAGATAAAATTTGTAAAAACCAAGATGCGCAATGCATCCAATATTACAATAGCATTCAAGGGCACGATTGCTTACCATGAGGAAACCCAATAGTACATTGTATTCCTCACTGATAATAAATTAAAAAAAAAACATTGAAGAGACATAACAACATAATCCAGATAGGATATTACAAAACACAAAAAACAGATATGAGGTGATGATCTCCATACAGATGCAAATAGGTGTATGCATCTCATTTAATTTTACTTTGAGCAAATAATGTATTTAAACTTGCAAAATTTTTAAATCTTTGAACTCCACCTGCCCCTGAATATAAATAGCAAAAAATGTTGACCAATGGCATATTGGTTTTTATAAAAAAATAGCGATTTATTTTTAGAATATTTAAATTAAATTGCATCATTTGGGGACCCTGGTGCACAGAGGCCTAGGCTTCATTCAGACACCGGTGTCTGTCTGTATTCTGTCCAGTAGCAAAATATCTACTTGTTTTCTTACCACCTATAAGAATTTAGAGAGAAAATTAACAATTTATTATATCATATATTTTAAATTTATATTATTATAAAATACCTGATCCAGAATCAGAAGCAGCAGGTGTTGTTGGTGTGTTGTGCTTACTGCCGCGCCCCTTACGTGATTTCTTCCCGGAAGACATTGCGCTAAGGGCATAGTCACTGTCGCCGCCGGAAGCCTCAATCTCGCCGCCGAGACCAAACTCATCATCCTGAGATAAAAAAAAATTGGTATAAAAGTATGTAATGTTTTAATATTTATCAATTACTAGCGAAACCCGCGCAACTTCGTTTGCGTGTATCCCGCTTTCCCGTGGGAATTTTGGAATGTATTATACATAAAAACCTTCCTCTTGAATCACTCTATCTATTTAAAAAAACCGTATCAAAATCCGTTGCGTAATTTTAAAGATTTAAGCATACAAAGGGACATAGGGACATAGGGACAGAGAAAGCGACTTTGTTTTATACTATGTAGTGATGTATTAGGTAAATAGGTCTTAATGTATAAGGAATTATTTATATCTTTTTAATTGTAAAAAGCTTTTTCTTCCGAAAGCTTGGAATGAAAGAAGCTACAGGAGATGTCTGTGTCTAAAGGACAAGCTAAAGGGAGGACTCTGCAACCTTAATTATATTACACCTATATTATTTTTTATTTTTATGTGTACTCTTTTTGGTAAAAGGCTCTTTTTGGAAATTTATAAATTGTACATAGCAACTTGTCTTTAGATAATAGACACAAAATTATTATTTTTATTATTAGTCCAGAATAGGCTTTTTGGTAATTAATAAATGTTAAAACCATAATAGAACTATCAAAAAACTGTCAATTTATTTGATGAACAAGATATTCAGAAATGGTGAAAATGATGTATTATGAATACATTCACCTTCTAAATATAAAATTAAATGTATTAAGTAATTAAAGATTTCTGCTTGGATGAAGATATAATACAGTAAAATTATCAGTAGACATTACATTTAATTTAATAATTTGTTTGCACTCGACCCAGAACATATTTGAAACACAGTATTTTGATTTATATAAGCTGCGCATTACATACTTATAAATTTAATCTAGTACCTATTAATACTAAAATTTTAAATCCCTATATTAAAAATGTAAACATAGTTCTAAGGCACATAAAATATTGATCATTAAGTATAATATAATTTTAAAATGCTATAATAATGACTTCCAATATGTTTTTTTTTTTTAATGAATTTATAATTTGTAAAAAAAAAAAAATTCAACATTTAAAATAAAAGCAGTTCACTTTATCTTTAAACCATAAACTTTTTCTATACAGTAAGATAAAATTGATAACTTCATGAAGCCTAATAATAGTAACAATTTTAATATTACTAAATGAATTAGACACCTCTTTTTATTTGGAGTAGTGATAGATAGATAGAATATGTTTTATTTGCAATTCACAACAGTAGGACACTGTATACATAAATATCTTACACACTAGTGAAATTGCAACAAGGCAGCCTTATTGCTAAAAGCAATCTTTTCAAGGCAACCATAAGGTAACAAATTAATTATAAGGAACATAAAAAAGCTAAAAAAAGATATACATATAAACAGTACCTCTTCACTGTCATTCTTCCGCTTCTTCTTTTTCTTTCTGCCTTTTTTATCTTCTCCTTTCGCCTTTCTCTTTTTCCCTTTCTTCTTTTTTCTGCCATCTTCAGGGGAATAATCTTCATCCTCCTAATGTAAAAAAAGTTATTCATTAACATTAAAGCAATGTTTATATTTATTTTTATGATAATCCCAATGGACTCCCAAATTCTTTAAACGTTATTGCAAAAGACCAAACAGGCGATGGCCGAATGAGCTCGACACTTATTTGGAGAATTGGCCAGAAAAGGCCATAATGAGAGAAAATTGGAGAAGTTGGGGGGAGGCCTTTGCCATGCAGTGGGACAAAAGGGCTACAATTTTTTTTATTATTTTTTGTTTATACAAATTATGATAAAAGAGAAATAGCAGTTTTTAAAAATTGTACCAGACTAGACTCTCCTTTTAGTAAAACGAAAAAATAATAACTTTGGAAAGATACAGTATTTCCCCTAAGATGGCTCTCAGAACTAGGACTTTATCATCAGAAGCCTATCCATCAACATTAAAAAAAAATTGGTGATTAAAAAATGTAATTTCACCAAAAACAAATTTAATGGTTTACATAGAGAAAGAGCAGTACTCACTTTTGGTGGTGCCTCATCACTCTCCCCTGAATTGTCATTCTGACCCTCGCCCTCCTCCACGTCTTCGTCACCTGCAAGTTCACAATAAACTGGTCAGACCGCCGAGATCGCCCTCCCCATGTGACCCTGAACTAGGAACCAGAGAGGGAGCACCATTTTGCCACACACGCGCACTCCTCGCGGTAAGGTCACTAATCCCTTTGTTTGGCGGCGTCCATTTTGTTAAGTAGTAATGAGGGAATATTGCATGTTCTTTTCTGTCACAACCTGCCACTTAAAAATATTTACAACCAAACAGCAACAAATACGCCATTGAAATACATTCAAACACTCAATTTAGTAACATTTGCATTTGATTATGACAATTCACTAACTCTTTCAGGTTCTATGAGCCCAATTTTTCTGTTTTTTTAATTGCTTGTACCGCAAGTAAACACATGATACCGCTATTCGCGGCTTTACCTATGACATGCTAGCCAAATCCAACGATTACCTGCGAAAGAACCGTCTACTTCGTCATCTGAAGCCATTTAGATCACTTTTTAACACAACCTGTAATGAGATGAAAGATTTTGGTCTAGAAAAGATAAAGGACGCGCAGTTTTTGCGACAAATGGTAATTAATTCAGAAATTGATGCCGCCGTCACCGCGAACTAGAATCGTATACTATCTCGCTCACTCACATTCATACGCTGAAAAAAAAAAGAAATTTTAGGGTTGTACTATTAAAATAAAAATATTACTATACGTTAAGAATCGAATCGACTATGTTTTCATTGTTTTTATAAACTAAAATTGATTCAAATTAAACTTGAACTTATCAATGGCAGATCAGTAGAGGTTTTAGCTGAAAAATCTGAGGTTGAACCTGTGAGTTGAACGGCTGATTTGAAGTTGGCTGAACTAGGGCTGAAATCATGGATGTAGTATTAATCAAATTACTACATCCATGGCTAAAATAGATGTTATTGCCACAATAAAAAATAAAAAATGTTAAGAAATGTCAAAATTGACATTGACAGCGAAAAGTTTATCGAATATCGATTTGACTGAAGCGCCGTGCTAGCTACTAGCTAGCGGTCAAAGTTTATCGATCATATTTTATGTTAAATTTCATTGTGTTCTACTTTTAGTTCAATTAAAATTAGGTACTAGAAATTACACATAAATATGAATGCACTATTAGGTTACGGTTCATCGTCTTCGAGCAGCAGTGATGAGGAACCTGAAGAAAAGGAGACGTAAGCTATAGAAATTCATTGAAACATTAGACTCAACTCGAGGCGTTTCACTCTGAACTACAACATTTTTATTATTTATTTTCAGAATAAAAGACGACGCCAAACCCAAATTACCCAAGCCGACTCTAGGAGAAAATAGTTTACAGACTTCAGTGTTTTCAAATCCATTTGTGGCCGCCGAATTAGCTAAAGCAGCTATACTTGAGAAGCATGTTAAAATGGTACAAGTTGACTTTCACTTAATTCAATATAATTCATATTACGAAACATAAACGAGAACAGAAGGAGAGTCGCCTTATGAGTATTGATTTATGCCATAGATTGAGACATGCCACCATGAATTTTATTTATGTCAAGTTACAATAATTTTAAGATCTAAAGGTTCCTATATTTCTAGATCGACAGATTATGACTTCCAGTCATCCAAAACGCTGGGTTGTTATTTCTAATTATATATTTTTTTATGCCTGTGACAAGGTTTGTTGTTAAGCTATGTATCCAATTTAGCATATTATCGTCAAGTACATAGGCAATGACTGCAAGGTTCCAGGTAAAAACAACACGCAGATGATCAACGGAAAGAAGATCTGCTGGAATTACAGGAAAGGCAGGTGTCGCTTCGGGCACAATTGCAAATATGCACATGACTCTGATATACAGAAAACTACAGAGGAACTAGAAGCAGATAAACAGGTAAATAAATAACACCCATTTGCATATGGTAAAATATTTAAAAAAACTTGTGATACTATTTTTAGAGATACCTACATATATATATCTATACTAATATTATAAAGAGGTAAAGTTTGTGTATTTGTTAAATTGTAAGGGGTAATCTTGGGATCTACTGAACCGATTTTAAAAATTCTTTCACCAATAGAAAGCCACATTATTGCTGAGTGTCATAGGTTATATAAAAAACCAAAAAATAAAAAGGCTTTTAACATTATGCCCAACGAAGTGGGCACGGGTCAGCTAGTATATAATAAAAACATACTTCCTTTTTTTCTTTGCTATGTATAATATTTCTAAATCTGTTCTTAGATTGCTGTGGTGACAATAATAATAACCATCTTCAGATATTATTTATAAAGACAAACCTACATTCACCTCTTCTGAGATACAAATTTAAAGGTACTCCTTCGCCGCGAGCATACGCTTGTAATGTAACATTTTAGATTCGACTTTGAGCATTACATTACAATACTACCTCCCTGACTGACGAGCGTTCGCCTCACACACTGCTGTAATGCTTGAATCTGAGCTTTACATTACACGCGAATGCTCCCGGTGAAGGAGCACCTTTATAGAAAAACTAGCTGTTACCTGTTTGTACATCTACATGCCTACATCAAAAGGTCAAGGGAAAGTGCCAATAAATTAAGAATATTTTTCATGTGGAAAATTATACCATGAGCATATACTGTTAAGTATTATAATATCTGTGACCATGAGATAAAAAGTCCAGACCATAATAAAACTTTTCAAATCCATTGCTTATTCACATGTTACTATATAGTATGATAATATATAGATAAGTTATTATATTGTAAAGTATATAGATAAGTTATTATATTGTATAATGTAACAATAAGGTGGCCCACCGATTGTAGTTGTAATACCCTATTCAGGGTCCATGTACCATATAGATTAATTAGATTTAAGCTGTACATGTGCAATGAATGATAATAAATAAATAAATAAATAAATAATATTTATCTTTTTCAGAAACTCAAATCAATTGTATGCGAGAGTGCAGGGACCATGACGTCAGCGCTGCCGCCGCAAGTGATCGTAGAACCCGTGTCTTCCACCGATGATGCCGTATGGGAAGGGTCCGCTGACAAAAAGAAATTAAAGAGACCAGGTCTCAGCCAAACGCTGGTGCCAGGTAAGAAGGTTATCAAGATGTACAAAGAACAGAAAATTAAAGATTCCATTAAAAAATAAATTATATTACAATCTTTTCATTTCTTCCTATTTTAAAGACCTACTGACAACAACCCCATAAGATACGGTTGCTGCTTGCTGCACACCAGACGCAGACGCCCACCCACCAAGGTGGCATACAAGCATATGGCCCACCTGATGGTAAGCCACCGTACTCTATTCGAGGGCCGCGAGTTCGAATCTTGCGCAAGGTAAACATGTCTAGGTATGTGTATTTATTTACAAAAAAAAAGTACCTATGTGTATTTATCAGAAATCGTAGGTATCTACAGTACAAGCTTGGTTGCTTAGTTTGGAACTAGATGGCCTTGTGTGATTCGACCAAGAATGTTTATTGATAAAACCAAATACTATAGAAACTACCGAGTTAATTCCGAAGAATTCGGGCAAGACGCGACACTAGCGCCCCTACGGCATGAGGTGAACGATTTCAAAACTTTTGTGCGTTTTGTATGCAAAATGTTCACCTCGTGCCGACAGATGTCGCTATTTCGGAGGTTGCCAAGTCATTGTATGAGAAACGTCAAGAGCTGTGCGTATTAACTCGGTAGAGTTTCTATAGTATTTGATAAAACTGCCATTCTGACGGACACGTCGAAGGCCGCTTCGAAGCCACAACGGTCCATGGTACTCGCTTGTGGCTCCGCCTTTTGTCCTCTGTCGATTACCGCACTTTTGAGCCACTCCACTCCACAGTTCATAGGATACGTCTAGCAAGGAGTAGCTCAGTCTGTCTAGTGGTTTGTTTTAACTACAGACACCGGCAAATTTTGCGGAACATTGAAGAATTTGTATGAAATATGCATTTGTAATGAATGAGCACATTGAAAAAAAATAGTAACATTATTTTGTTACGGTGATTAGCTACTTTTGCTTGCGATTTTGAGGAGTCAACTAGAAATAAAATTTTATTGAACATTTTGTAATTAAATCTCAATCTAAAGGTACTAATATTTTATAGAGGAAAGATTTGATTGTTTGTTTGCATTGAAAAGGATCCGAAACTACTGGACCGTTTTCAAAAATTCTTTCACCAGTAGAAAGCTACATTATCAGGGAGTAACCTTTTTTTTTTTTACCAAAAAAATGCTTTATAGCATCCCCACCGCCCGGGGAGCACGCGGTGGGGACTGTGGAACTTAAGCGCTTATTACACTACACGATTTCTCGGGCCCTGCCGGCAGGGTGTCCTGCCTACCAATTAGGGTGCCGCTTATTACACTACGCTGGAAATCGCGCCCTGTTTGATTTTCTCTCAGTTTGAACGTGAATGTGAATGACTGCACGTCTGTCGCTATCGATCTGGGTCAAGCAATACTTGAAATTACGAGGAAAGCACTCAAATATGCGGATACTCAATGCTCTGGATCCAGCGGATTTCAAAGAAAGGAGAAATTTGAATATTTATTAAAGTTAAAAAAAAGAATTCAATTTATTAGTGAATAATTAAATTATTAATAAATAATATATTTAATAATAGCTCCGTATAACGCACAAAAAACAACAGAACGTGTGAACTCTGCGCTCGCGCCGCAGCGACTGAGCTCCCCCTGCCTCCCTGTTTCTTATTAGACTACCCAATCGGCAGGGCGGCAGGGAGGCAGGAAGATCGGAACCACCCGATCGCCCTGTTTAGGGACCCTGACTCCCTGTTTCTTATTACATTGCCCTGTCCCTGCCGGCAGGGCCAGAGAAATCTTGTAGTTTAATAAGCGCTTTACCACAAAATCAGGGAGTGATCTAGGCTATAGCTTTTCCCGAAATTCAATGTGGTTCCCACGGGAACGGGTCCGGAACTCCACGCGGACGAAGTCGCGGGGAAAAAGCTAGTTTAAATAAAAGACGAAGGTAGGTAGGTAGTCTAATAGGTCTAAATAAAATTACGTCAGATGATTTTGAATGTTTACATTTTCCATAAAAGTTGCAGTCTTTAATTTTTGTTCCGCTAAAGCCGGTGTGTATGCTTTTTTTTCGTTCACTGATGCTTAGCTAGAAATATACTTACATACGGTCGTGTATGTTGTCAATAGCATAGATATAAACATAGGATAGGCCCGTCCATACAAAGAGTACATCCTATCATGTCATGATATTACTCAAAGAGGTGCACGGCACGCACAACTCTTGCCTCAGTACGAAACACGCGCTTGCCGTGAACGGGCGCGGAGCTAACGTAGTTTATTTTTAGAAATTAACACGAAAAAATGCCTTCGTGTTCCTTTTGGAAGTGTAAAAACACAAATAAGGATAAAGGTGTCACTTTTCAAGCGTAAGTGTTTCATAACAATTTAATTTTGATTTATTTTAAAACACTCGTCTCTCGCAGCCGAGCGGGACGCAAGATACTCACAGGGGGCGGGGCAACCGGCCGACCGCCAAAGAATATAAATCAAATAGAATTGCCAAAGTTCTGGTGACTACGAAATCTATACTTACACCTTTTTGTTAATTCAAAATTTAATATTTTTTTTAACCGACTTCATAAATGGAGGAGGTCCTATGTTTCATTGTATATTTTATTTTGTATGGCCGCCGATTACTCCGTCTATTGTGGACCGATTTCCAAAATTATTTTTTTATTCGAAAGTACCTACATACTTCCATTTTGGTCCATTTTGGTTACCAAGTCAGGATCTGATGATAGGATCCCAGGTAAATCGAGGGCAAACCTCAAATTTTATAGGCACGTACAACGCGCTACTTTTGTTTTCGTAAGATATTCATGTATTTACGTTTATAAGTCATCATCCCATGTTGGTGAGGTGATGATGGAAGGTACAACTCCTTAACGGTTAGGAGTTAGAGGATAATTCTTTAAGTATTGTAGGTATGTATTAGACCATTTGATTTTTGCGTCCGCATTGCACGTTAGTAAGTAGGTACCTAATCAAGTAATCAGAACTTTGTCGCATCTGATCAATGTTCTATGTATTCTATGACAAGTAATGACGTAATAACGAATGGAATCAGTAACAAGTCGGCGGCGACGCGTATCGCGTATGCCGTATCCAACGATTCTACGATCTATGGTCAATAGCATATTGGTTTCGTAACTTCTATTATTCGATTATTAGTTACTCTGGCGAACTTCGTATCGCCTCAGCGTAGCTTATTTGCTCTTTTTTTTTTCAGTCTTTGTGAGCCATTTTCTTAATATTTTTTCCGTAAGAACCTTATAAAGAGTGTTAGAAAACAATTAACCAAATCGGTCTAGCTATAGCCGTTGTCAAGTTATGTGATTAATTTTTAAACAAATGGATCTCCCGAAAAAAAATTCAATAATATGGCGGTTTGTTGTTGCTATTAAGTCTGAAAAACAAAAGAAATGTAATGATACCACTTTTTAAGGTAAGTTTTTAACATTTCATAGTTCAAAGTTAATTAATTATGAAAAAGAAACAGTACGATTTTAACGTATTGTTTTAACGGTCGGTGTTGCCAGATTGTCAAAATAGTTTCCCATTTTAACTATATTTTATTGCTTCGACTGATTAATTTTAAAACAGTTGCTGCTGCTTTTGATATTTATGTAGGTATGTGACACGTTCTCTAATGAAAGTCCTTGTGAATTTCCGACAGCAACCTAAAATGTTGTTACTTGAAAGGTGCGAAATTTAAACAAACTCAATTTATTTCCCCGCTTTCGGAAAACTGCACCTCCACTGGCAACATTACAGAAGTGTCAAGTGTATAACACCAATTATTAAAGAAGAATAATACGCACACACTGACCTCTATAATACAAGTACGCTGGACTAAATATTACCTAGGAAATGACAGTTGATTTTTGTGCCGATTCAAAGCGCCCCCTCGAGCGTCTTGGGTACTAAAATTTCAAGTGTCAAATGGGCGATCGTTGTTTTGTTACGTATTTCTGATGATTTATGTGAATTTTATGGGTTTCAACAGCTAGTCTGAAGCTTAGAATACTATTATATATTTATAATAAACGTTTTTATTCATACCTCGTCACATTTAATTGTAATTTGAGCTATGTTTATTATTGGAATAGGGTTGTGAATATTCCATATCGATAATTTTCTTCGAACGCGTACGCGACAGTGAGTAATCTATGTACGTCTTTCAAATACAAATTTATTGTCGCCAGTTACATATTCAGTTTGATAAGCTGAAACAGATTGGCAAATACTATTTTCTAATTTAATGTAATTTGTACTATAAAAATAATGAACCGTACGTTGAATGTAGTTCTCATTCGGTATATTGAAGGATGCGTATACGTTATGACCGTTACGACCATTATTTATTGCACATTGCACGGCCCAACAATTACTTTCACGGTCAATTATCGATAAACGAATGTTTATCGAAGGATATGTCCCAGCTCTATTATTAGTTCCATGGACGCTCACGCTGCTATCAGCGCCAAAATGGCGAAAATCAAATGGCTTCATTTTGAAATTGTTAATATGAAGTCCAGCGTACTTGTACTATAGAGGTCAGTGTACGCACAGCTTCGGATGAATTCGGGCAAGACGCGACACTAGCGCCCCTACGGCATGAGAGCGGCATGAGGTGAACGGAGGTTGCCAAGTCATTGTATGAAAAACGTCAAGAGCTGTGCGTATAATGGCGGAAACACACTACCGTGTCGGGGCCTGTCGTGTCGCGCTCTGTCGTGACCATTGAGGTATATTCATGGAGTACAGGTACTATACCTATATCAAAATGAGTTATACAAATATTGTGCTTTTACGAAACGAATAATGTGACATATGTTTATCTCTGTTTAACAAAGGGTCATCTCTCGTATGACAAAAAGGGATGACTAATTCAAACATTTCTATTTCTGGAAACATCGAAAAATTATTTGCGAAATTTTGACATGTGGCACCGGACGCCATTGTTAAGTCAGTTGTTGTGTAAGTACTCAAGCTGTCAGTTCGTCAAACAAAGTTGATTTATAAACAATAACTTTCCAGTTTTATGTGAAACAGTGTGGATTATTTTGCTTTATCACAATAGCAATTATTAACAAACATGCCTGTATGTTGCATTAAGCGATGTAACGCGAGGAATAGTAAAAATCAGCACCAGTTAAGTTTGCATAGGTTAGTATTCTATTTGCTCTTACTGTATGTCGTGTATTCCGTTTATTTACTATTAAGTGTTAAGTAAATAGGTTTTAAAGAACAAAGAAACCGTAAGTAATATAAAATTTCATGTTTATGCTTTTATTTTTGTATTTAATTTTCCATGTTATTGTTTACATAGTGTTGTGAAAAAGTATCGAAATTTCCTATGTTAAAATACTTTTCTTGTAATATTTTTGGGAAAAAAAGGTATCACTAATATCATTAAGATGAAACAAATTAATCAGTAACTAGTTTTGATTCATACAATCATCGGCATTAAACAGCATAATTATATGTGTAATATGCTTATAAGTACTGTTATTTTGTTTCAAGGTTCCCCAAAAATACAATTATGAGAAGGAAGTGGCTAGATGCCATTGGTACTGAGAATATAAAAAACTGTCGAGAACTCGCAATATGCTCGTTGCATTTTGAAGAATCATGTTTGAATAGAACACTTAATCGAATAAGATTAAAGGACTAAGCGATACCATCATTGTTTTCTTTGGTAAGAATTGTGAATAGGTGGTATAAAAGTTTGTTAGGAAGCTTATTAAATATGGATATTATGAGTAATAATTGTAGCTATGTTTGTCGGGATTGCTCTTTAGGGTTCCGTAGTACTACAAGGAACCCTTATAGTTTTGCCATGTACGTCTGTCCCTCCGCGGTCCAGCGCCGAGACGATTAAAGCTAGAAAGCTGTAATTTGGTATGTATACATAGATTAACAATGTTAACAAAGTGCTGGAACAAAATTTTGAATAATATCTTTTTTTAAGGTTAACATGTAAAGATGGAATGGTTTTTTTTACCCACCCTATGTTGTGGGGTATCATTAGATAGGTCTCTTCAAAACATTGAGGGTGTGGAAAGATCATTTTTTGATACAATGATCCGTTTCGGAAATATTTACTTACAGAAGATCGTAGCCAAATAGCATTGGTCTCGGCCATGTTGTGTTCCTACGGTGAGTAAGGTCTCCAGGGCTCCACTTGGGGAGGTTGAGAGGGTTGGCAGCGCGTGAGTGATACGCCCGGTATTGCAAGCGTCTATAGGCTACGGTGGCGGCTTACCATCAGGCCGACCGTATGCTTGTTTGCCACCTGTGTGGTATAAAAAAAATTATCGTGTCAATTCAGTGTTTTGCACGGTGCCGGTGGTCCCCAACCCCTATATCTCCAAAAGTCTTGTGTTCGGAAATTTGCAAAAAAATCATGGTAGTAGTTCATATACTGAACCTTCAATGAAAACTATTACGGTTAAGCAGGCTTTACTAGTTACCGAGTAATAGCCGACGAACTTTTAAAATAAAATATCTTTGATGAAAACTTACAAATGTGATAGAATATGATATTGGACTCATTTTCAAACAAGCAAAGCACAGTAAATACGGAGCCCTACACTGTGCGTAGCCCGACACGCACTTGACCGGTTTTTTATTTTAATTTTACATATTAACTCACATGAAATGAATAAAAATTTATTTTATTTCCAATCAAAGTAGTTTTCCTTTAATCCCACTTCCCACTAATATCATAAAATCAAAAGTTTGTGAATTATGTTTGTTACCTCTTCACGCTCAATTGGCTGGGCCAATTTTTATGACACTTAGGTTGTTGATAACTTGTAATAAATAATACAACAACACCGAAAAGTCGAAACAGAAAATAGCGGTCTACCACGTTACTATTAGTTGTTATTTATGTGTGACACAGCTAATTAATTTCCTTTTCTACAATGTGATTTATGTGCTATTTATTTAAAAAGGCAAAAAATTGAGTAGCCATTAAGCAAACTTAATCACAATGTTAACGTAATGTTTTTTTTCGATATCGATAGTTTAATTTTATCATATCAACCGGGGCATCTCTAACACCGGCTTGTGATTGGTCGGCTCATGGAAGCCATATTTATGGTAAAAGTTTAGGTGTGACCACTATTCTTGTAGGTATGTTGTATCCTCTTCTTTATTTAATCTGAGGTCGTGACGGTGGGTGTGCACACTTATGGCGGAAACACACTACCGTGTCGGGGCGTGTCGTGTCGCGCCAGAAGCATATCGCGTTCATACATTTTATATGGTTAGGAGCACATTTGTAGGGCGTGTCGTGTCGTGACTCGCTCTGTCGTGACGCGGACTGCTGGCCGCCGATTGCGCCACGGCGGTGGTGGGGGTTATGACGCGACACGACACGCCCTGCAAATGTGTTTCTATACCCGCGCGCGGCTCGTGGCGCAAACAAGTGGACGCTTTTTTTTTTAATTTATTTTTGCAGCTTGATAATGAGTTACTAGGTACTAGATTCCTGATTAATATACTTAAATACTTTTTTTTGTAAATAAATACCATTATACATTATAGAAAACATCCAGACAAAGGCAAACACTGCGAGCTTCTGTTCAGAAATGAAAGAAATAAACGTCTGGCGTTTATTTCGTTCATTTCTGAACAGAAGCGCGCCCCGACACGACACGTAAGTGTGCACACCCACCGTCACGACAGAGCGCGACACGACAGGCCCCGACACGGTAGTGTGTTTCCGCCATTACGTGTCGTGTCGGGGCGCGCTTCTGTTCAGAAATGAACGAAATAAACGCCAGACGTTTAGTTCTTTCATTTCTGAACAGAAGCTCGCAGTGTTTGCCTTTGTCTGGGTGTTTTCTATTGTATAATGGTATTTATTTACAAAAAAAGTATTTAAGTATATTTATCAGGAATCTAGTACCTAGTAACTCATTAACACGCTGCAAAAATAAATTTGAAAAAAAAGCGACCACTTGTTCGCGCCACGAGCCGCGCGCGGTTATAGAAACACATTTGCAGGGCGTGTCGTGTCGCGTCATAACCCCCACCACCGCCGTGGCGCAATCGGCGGCCAGCAGTCCGCGCCACGACAGAGCGAGTCACGACACGACACGCCCTACAAATGTGCTCCTAACCATATAAAATGTATGAAGGCGATATGCTTCTGGCGCGACACGACAGGCCCCGACACGGTAGTGTGTTTCCGCCATTAGTCTTATAAAGTATTTGATGACACCGAGCGTTTAGCGGACTTTAGCTTTAGCGCTTCACTTTCGACTGAGCGCTGCTTGTTTGAAGACACTCCTTAATCCCCATAATCTATTATCTTATGAAGTTTATTGTTATGGGGTGTTCCTAAATAATTGGCTAGTGAAACCCGCGCAACTTCGTTTGCGTGTATTTAGTTATGCACAGCAGTGCCATCTATATCAGACTTTTGATCAAATCCTACGGGAATCGGGAACTTTCCGGTATAAAAAGTACCCTATGTGTTAATCCAAGGTATCAGCTGCCTACATACCAAATATCATAAATATTCTCTATGCTCACCCATTTGAGCGTGAAGAAGTAAAAAACATACACACAACTTTCGCCTTTATAATATTAGTAGGATGGGTGGGTAGAAAGGGTGTTTAGTAATTAACAAGTAAAACGAAAGTTTAGCAGATGCATGTTTTATTCAGAAACAGGCCTGATACAGCTATGCGATTTTGAGATTTGCAAAAAGCCATCTGCACCGCATATCGCATGATTGCACCAAAACGAAATATACAACATAGTGGCAAACATGCTGTACGTAATATATAACGAGATGGTAGTTTATTTTTCACATAGCACGGTAATAAATTAAATACATAATATATAAATTACCCGTACAAATAAAATCAGCCGGTAAAATACATTTATTTTGGCAAGTATTTGCCTGTACCGAGCACTTGCTCAATAATCATAGCACAGCCATTGAACGATGCTACTGTGGACTACTGCCAACTCAATCGCTTTTATCTCCTATCGGTGGCATAAATACTTCTTGTAAGTAACATTACGTGACATTAAAATAAGTTTCTTTGTCACAGAAAAATATGAATTTGCAACAACATCGACTTGCACATAGTTTTTGTCAATTCAAAAATATATTATTTAAGACATAATATTGAACATCTAAAGGCCACTAAACTGGAAACAAATGTAGGAGACCATCTCTTGGTATTTCTATTGGACCCCTAAAACAAGTTGATCACTACAACACGACATCTAGACATTTAAAATTTCTCGCTATCCAATTACAAATTATTAGAAACTTTTATAATAAAACGCTATGTTGTTGCAATTTTGTTAGCAATCAGTGGACCTTGCATTAAAACTTACGAAGATATAAATTTTTAGTCATTTATAAGATTACAATTGTATCTAACATCGCATCAGCAAATGCTAGTAAAAATTGCAATAAATTTCATTATTCAGAAATATAAAATACTTAACACATTTCAACGTAGTAAGTAAAATAGAAAGTCAAACGTTACCGTAACTATAAAACAAAAATAAGTACATTATGTTAAAAATAATCACATCAATAAGTAAAACGTACCAGAAGTTCATTAAATTAAGTACATTTGTAACATTGTTTTGATATTTTATTGTATGTTATAATTATATATATATTATACCTCGCGGTACTTGTGAAGGCACAAACCATACAAAACTATTCAATACATCGTGAAATACTTCGTTTGTACAATAAAATAGCTGTGACATTTTCATTAATGCAACATTTACACGTAAAATATGTCATGCTAAAGGAATACTACAAAAATATATATTTCATTTGGCATTTTTTTACAATAATGTGAATAAATACAATATACAGCGGGTTCGTGATCCGTTGGAGGAACAAGATCGAAAAATTCATAATAATTATAGTAAACAATACTATGAAGTTGTTAAATCACTCTTAATGTTACATTTAAACAATTTGGTGTATATTGAAATGTTACAAGTGGAATTTTCTTATGTAGTATAAATTATCTTTAAATCTTAAGTGCGACCTTGGAAATCTTTGGTGACCCGAGATCTATTCTGTGGTTCTCCTGGAAAGCTTCAATTTCTGCAGCATGAGCCTTCCCGTTGGGGACGGCGCCGTTAGAGTGGCCGTTGACCTTTCCCTCATGCCCATTCATTTGCCCATAATGACCATTCATCTTACCAGTGTGCCCATTCATTTTGGAGTCATGCCCATTCGCTTTAACATCGTATCCGTTCATTTTGCTGTCGTGGCCATTCACCTTACCATCGTATTCATTTACTTTACCATCATGTCCGTTCATTTTGCCGTCATGACCATTCATCTTACAGGAGTGCCCATTCGTTTTATCAACTCCATTAATTTTGGCGCGTTGGCAATCATGTTTTTCGTCACTGTGACCATGCAACGACCACTTAGAATGCCCTGATGAACCAAAAGAAAAAAAAAAACATTTAACCCCAACACTACTTGTCTTGTTAACACTGGCGTACTTGTGTTAGTCACATATAAACTAATGTTAAAGTTCACTATAAAAATAAAACTAAACTTGATTAATAGTCCGTCGAGTTAGAGGAAGCCTCAGAAGAGAAAATATCAGAGCAGTTATGTCCGAGTAAAACACCTTTCGAATCTGGAAAATGGATTGAGTTTAATAACTTTTAAGTATTCCCCATTATAAGCTACCACTTCACGCTAGCCAAATAATAATTTGCTACAGTGCGGGATATCGAAAGTGTGAAACGACGATACATCACAATCTAAACAAGAAATGGACAGTACAATAAAAAAACTATTGACTAACAACAATGAACGCTAAAACTAAAAGTGTCTAAACTAGACTAAAGTACACAAATACGCCAGTGTTTACATTGTTATAAGAATTACATGCAAACGAAGAAATTTATCTTAGTAGAGGTTAAAAGTCTGTTCAGGAAAATAGAACAAACCATACAACAGTAACTAAAATGACGGTACATTATTTGTTACACCAGTAGATATTCGAAGCTTGGCTCACCATTGCAGTCAGTCCCCGCGTAATACTTTTTTGAGGTCTTCCAGTCTTCTTTTAGGGACAAGTTGTACATGGAATACGCCGGGTCGCCCGTCACCTCCTTCTCTATTGTTAGGAACTTGGGTAATGACGCAAGCAGAGCGTTTTGATCATAATCAGCGCTGTACGTCTCGAGTAATACAAGGCCGCGACACCTGTAATATTTCACAACATTTTATAACGTGATTAAATATGTATTTATTAGAAAAATAAAATAAAAAATATACTTTCAATGCATTATTTATGCACTCGATTCGTTGATTTAAAAGTTAATTTGTAAATATAATATTTTTTTACACTGTGACTGACACAACGATATTTAATACGAATTAATTTTACATACCTGGGGTGTGTCGGTTGCCTATAAATGTCCAACTGGTAGTACTGATTATTGTAGATGAAACACCGCCGCCTCTTGTATATCGTGAAGTGGGCGTCATCGCGTTGCGGCAACAAGTTCAAGTAATCGCGGTGAGTTAATTGCGTGCGTACTTCTACGGACTGGCCATTGGTCGGGTGGAACTTCCTTAAAGTATGGATATAAGACCAGTGGCCCTTCTGGCCGCGCTTCCGAAGCCTGACTTGAGCTTTGCGGAGATCGCTTTGTAAGTAATTGTGTACAACATCGAAATCTTGAAATGGAGGGAACTCCGTATCTGGCGGGAGTGGTGATTTGACGAGGAACTTGCGTTTCTTCGAGTTGACATTGAGTCGATCGCCGGTATCGATGCCGATTTTCTGGCACACGCACGCTATGAGTCGATTCATCTTCTTGTCGAAGTCCGTGGAGTTGTCTATGACGTCGAAGTACGGATGGCCGATCCACGCCGCGGCCGCGTTGTAATCCAACTCTCGCGCCAACTCGACCCCTTCTGACCGGCAAGCATGATCCTGAAAAAAATAGAATTATTTTAAGAAATTTAAATTGAATGCGACAAATGTATAATTTTGAAAATCCAGAGTCGATAAACTTTTGTAGAAATCAGCATGTATATCATTCTGAAAGTAATATTTTTTTTTATCTATAAAACAAGATTATAGTTTGTTTTATAAATATTATTAATAGCTATATTATGAAAGATTTAAGTAAATTGTCCTTGGCATGAGTTGTTAAGAACAAGTACACATCACTGCTCATAATCAGTATAATCCTACTTTTTAGATAAAAAAAAATTGTCGACTCATCTAATTAGCCAAACATTTATCAATGTCAATATTAGTGTTTTTGTATTATGAAGTTAAAAATAATTTGCAGTTTACGAATGCAATCTTAAAATTATATAATATTTTAAAATTTTCCTTCTAGTTTATATTTTATTTTTGATTATAATAATCATATTAGGTATTAAGAGAGGTAGGGCACAGCGGATAATCCGCTTAAATCGCAGCAGCCCGTCTGGGGAAGGAGCTCCACCTTACAGAAGATCGTAGCCAAATAGCATTGGTCTCGGCCATGTTGTGTTCCTACGGTGAGTAAGGTCTCCAGAGCTCCACTTGAGGGGGTTGGGAGGGTTGGCAACGCGTGAATGATATCCACGGTACTATAGGGTACGGTGATGCTTACCATCAGGCGGGCCGTATGCTTGTTTGCCAACTTTGTGGTATAAAAAAAATAAAAAATTGGTCGTTCAGATAACTATTAAAAATAATGATGTGTAAAGTCGGATTTAATTTTAGCTCTGAGCAAATACAGTAAGATCATTTATGATAGTCTATTTGGCGACTAAAACTAATTTTACAATTCTAAAATTCTAAACTAGAGAATATTAATATGACGAATTTAGTTGACGTCAAACGTGAAGTCATGTATAGCTTTCGGAAAACCTGTCCTTAGTTGTATAATTTCTATTATGTTCTAAACATTGTCATCCAATCAATGGCGTGATTAATTCGGTCATTCGTCATTTTGTCAAATTAATTAATTAGTACACATGATATTATATTTACACTTTCACTCCTCAAACGTCAATCGAATGCCATGCAATTTGGCAATATCAATGATAGAGAATGACATCATTAGAGTAAACATTAAAATTAGTATCTAGTCATATTGTATAGGATTTGACGAGGAACCTTATTGATTTGAGACTGAAAAATATTACGGGGACTTTAAAAAAAATGTTATTATCAGCCCACATTCACCCAATGCTTGGTATAGGCCTCTATTTTCTCACGCCACTTTACTCTGTCCTGTGGACTTACGAGTATTAAATAACGCTATTATTACCTGCTAGGTGAAAGTGCTCATTCAAAATCAGACATTTCGCAAAGCTTATATTTTATTCACATCCCTTATAAGGATAATAAAAAAAATATTGCGCAAGTAACACATAAATATGAGCCGCGCGACGCGCGTTATAAACTTCGTAACACATGAGTCTAACATCAATCCATAATATAACAATGAGCTAGCAATTCATTGGTAGTCATAATTGCATATATCACTATGCATTATAACATTGTGCATCCGGACACGTGAACCGACAATAATTCACAATATTATAGACACTCTGGAGTGCTATCACGTTTTTTTTTATGACAGAGCAAACACGTGTTCTGTAATGTGGCGTGGAGTGGAATAAATAGTAGAGTAGTAATGTTCAAAACATTATACTAAAGTGTTCTTTTAATTTTTTTATAACATCCTACTATATTATACAACACATCCTCCTGTATTTTTACCGTACTTTTTAAAGAGGCTTCGCGACTTTTTAATAGATAATTTGTGACGCCCCCTGCGAGTCACACACTGGATATCACTGCCTAAGTTGATTGTATGTCCTGTTTTTCTTAACTTGACCAATGTAGTAAACAATCTTAGCACGTCTTTTTAACGAAAATAGGCAATTAAAGTTATCATTCACACCCAAATGATAATTAGTTAGAAATAGCATTTAACACAACACTCTTATTATTCTGGCGATGATGTATCGATTTTACACATGGATAATTGAATAAAAAGTACACGCTAAGATTGTTTACATTGGTCAAGTTAAGAAAAACAGGGTTTAGTTAGACTATACATATAAAATATTTAGTCCGATATGTATATTAATATTATAAAGAGGAAATATTTGATTGTTGGTTTGCATTGAATAAACTCCTAAAATACTGGACCGATTTCAAAAATTCTTTCACCATTAAGAAGCTACACTATTCCCGGGTGACATAGGCTATGTTTTATTATCAAACAAAGGGTTCCTTTCTAAAACCCGTGCGAGGGGTGGGTCGCTAGTTATTTTGTATATTAGTAGCTATAGTTTCTGGCAAGGGCATTCCCTTGTCATGGTTATGCGAATGTTATTCTAGATTCATCTATTCAGTTGCCAAATGTCATGCAAAACTGCATTTGCATTGCACCGTTTGACCGCTATTATTAATTTTTACTGTAACCTAATCAGTGAACTTGTCAGCTCGATGAAAATGTTACGAATGGTTTGAAATTTGATGTAATTTATTTCAACGCTAATTTCAAAATAAACAAAGACCGCTAATAAATATACACAAACACCTTTTTTGTAAATAAATAATTATTATACATAGAAAACGTCCAGACCAAGACAAAGAGCTTGTTCGCAAATTTTTTGGATTGTGTGGGATTCGAACCCACAACCCCTGAGATAAAGTAGCCATTGCTAGCAACTCGAACACCGGGACTGTAATATTTTGAGATATAAAACAATTGTATCAGCAAAACAATCTATTCTTGTTAAATACACTGTAATACTACGAAAAGTGCAAATAATGTTTTCCTTAACATATGGCATTGAAAGTGAATTCTAATGCACATGTCTGGTAAACTACATGACACGTTCATTATTCAAGCCGGGTCGCCTCGCTTTGGCACACTGACAAATTTTCCATCTGTAATTAGTTTAATGAGGCCCAACTATCAACAGGAACTATGCGAATTGAAAATGAAATCCTATCTTTTTTTTATTCCACTAAGGTGGCAAACATGCATACGGCCCGCCTGATGGTAAGCAGTCACCGTAGACTATGGACGCTTGCAACACCGGGAGTATCACTTGCACCTTGCCGGTCCTGTAAAAAGTGGAGCTCTCGAGACCTTACTCACCGTAGGAACACAACATGGCCGAGACCAATGCTAATAGACTACGATATTCTATAAGGTGTAGGTCCTTCCCCAGACAAATCTAATCTTATACCTACTTCTTTCTGCAAATGGATCGCTAGACACAAGCATATCTATCTGGGGCGCACCTTCGGCTTCATAACAGTGGAAAATATTGCAGACTTATTACTAAAGTAATGACTCGGAAGCGATGTGTTGAAGAACTGAATCTAACTCTATTATATTAGAGTACAATATTGAACGTATCTATGCTTGGGCGATATGAGTAAGCGTTTCGTAAACACTCGTTGTTGATTAGTTACTGGAGGACGCACGCGGTTTTACATGTGCGATTCAGTTGTTCCCAGTTAACAGAAAATACTAAGTACTATTACTATTCTTTGCGAAAACTATCTATAGTAAAAATAGTTCCGAATTTTTGCAGTCAAAAAAGTTAGGCCAACTTTTTTGACTGCAAAAATTAAAGAAAAAAGATGAACTAAATCTTGACGATTTTTATTCAACATACAATATGTTATATATAAGATATTATAAACCGGTGTATCCTGCTTTACATTAGGAATTTCGAAAAACCCTTGAAGCATACTTAGGAATTAGTTACTGGTGCTGGTAAGTGACGACTATTAGGATCGTTAATCCTAATAGTCGTCACTTTTACATTTTACAATATTTTATATTACGGATTGAATAATTAGTTTTATTTACGTGTATTGTCTTGATGTTTCAGTTTTGTGTTTTTAATAATGAGTTAAAACAATTGTTCAATTAATTTACCTTGAATTTACTTTGAGTGCTCGTCGCGTTTGGCTAACATTGAAATTCGTAAACTCTTGTCTCCAAATCTATATCTACAGATCTATTTCTGTAGGCATCTAGGCTATCTTTTATTTCACTTAAGAGTGTATTTTATATAAATATACATATTTACGTATAAGTCATATTTCATTCAAATTATAAAAAATCCTATTGGAATCCATATTTTAAATAAAAAGAAATTTCTCTTTTATTAAAAAATTCGGATAAATAAAAAGTCATGATAATGTTGAGATACAACTTAACGGAAAAAATAATATATTTTGGGATCTTAGATACGAAATAATTTAAATAACGAGATTTTTTAAAGTGACTTCTATTCAAAAATATGTCTAGAAATGGGTATTTTCCGGAATAAAATAAACCATTGTGGGTTTTTCACATTTTGCATAGTTTTCCACATCATTATCAAAATTATGTTTATTAGTTCATTAGATAACGTAACCATAATAATGGCCTTATCATAATAAGCCATGAATACATGACCACGTGGTTATTTTGTTATGATGCAACTCCACGTGTTTATGGATCAAAAGTCCGGGTTAAAAACGAAGTAGGTACTAGGTTAGGTATGTACTACTATTTGCACTAAGCACTAAGCTGCTACCTCTTTGTATTACTGCGACACACTAAATGTATTCTGCAATTTTGTTATTGTCAACTTTCTATTTGATTATGTGTGCACTAGAAATATGAATAAATGATTAATCTATTTTGTCTTATGCTGGGAAAGCAGCGCAAATGTCCAGACGAACGGATATTGTTTATTTGCCAAATTGTGTAAATAAAAAAAGCGTTACTTCAAATATACTTTACTCTCCCATCAGGTGACTAGTTTGCTCGTTTGCCAACCTGTTTCATAAGAAATATGAATACTCATAAGAAACTTATAGTATTCTAACTGAAGTACAAACGTGGAGAACGTAGAATCCCGTACAATGACCTGCTATTACCTATCTTTGTCGCCCTCGCACAAATCCACGAGTGTCACGCTTGCACAAGCTCAATGACCGCCGGGTCATTGCATCTATGCGAGCAGGACGGCATTACAATCACGCGGGAGTAACAAAGACGGTAACCAGATCAACGCACAAAATTCTACGTGCTCCAAGAACAGTATATTATTCTGAAATGCAAAACTAACTGTCAGTCTGTTCTCCTCTAACTGTTCTGTGTTGTCTGTTAACCTCTTCACGTTAAAACGGCTGAACCGACTAAAATTAAATTTTGATATGGGTATAGTTGGAGACACGAGAAAGATAATAAGATAGTTTTTATAACGAAAAACACCCCCCCCATTAACGGATAAAAAATGTGGAATTTTCTATGTAATAGTTTTTTATTTTTTTGCATTTACTTGAACTTGGTTATACTATAATCAGGTGTTGTAACTTAGTATTGAATTCTAAGTAGTGTTACGAAGAAAATGTTTTATAGATAATGAGACGTTATGGCATACTTTTGTATTACTAGGTTAACAATCTTAGTTTATAACCATAATAATATACTATATCCATACTAATATTATAAAAAGGAATGGTTTGATTGTTTGTTTGTTTGAAATGAATAGGCTCCGAAACTACTGGACCGATTTCAAAAATTCTTTCACCAGTAGAAAGCTACATTATCAGGGAGTGACATAGGCTATAGCTTTTCCCGAAATTCAATGTGGTTCCCACGGGACCGGGTCCGGACGACGCGGACTTCACGCGGACGAAGTCGCGGGCAAAAAAGCTAGTACCACGTAAACCTTTAACTTGAATCATTAGTAGACGATTGAATTGAAAAGAGGCCAGATAAGTTTTTCTATGGATTCTGCTTATCTCCTTGGGTATTCAAGGCGTGACGTGTATTTATGATGTAATGTGACTTAATTGTTACTATATGTACACTTTTTAGTTCATGAGTTATCACAGAACTATTAAACTACGTACCTTGTTGATAGTTTTAATAATAATTATGTATATATGGAATATATTTAGCTTTTCCAAAAGATTAGATAAAGAAAATAATCCATCAATGATTTATCTACATTCATTATATCAGCCCGGGGGATATTATTACATTTTTTATCTTGGAATTATAAAAAGATTTAAAAACGCATCTGTCAACTATGATGAAAATGTCATAGTTAAAACTCCACGTCAGTCATTATGGTTGTCAATTTGTCACATACCGCATTTACACCCACCCTCTAGAAGCTCCAGATTTTTAATCCCGTCGCTTGGGGAAGCGACGGGTGTCTGTCGGGCTCTTCCCTCCTAAACCACTTGTGTGGTTCTGACTCACTACTGAGGTGATTGTCGTGTGATCCCTTATCGTGGGGAGTTTACGGAAACTATGATAGAAGAAAGAAGATGTCGGAAGACCCTCTCTTTTGGGCTCGACTTCAACCCAGCAATCAACTCGTTCGTTACTCATATAAGAGATATAGTATGTCGTATATTTTGTACTGTCAACTAAATGTTGATTTCGTAGCAGCGGTTCCTAACAAATATATGCTCGGGTCACATGTTAAGCTTTAATTTCAACTTTTGTTCAAGAGTGCGTCTTCTGTACGTAGGTATTCAGTAGTATAACTTACCTCTGTGGAATAAAAGTCTTCAGCGCCATTGGCAGCAGATACCATATGAACAATATGATTATATCTGTTGTCGCGTAGCTCCACACTATTCCAGTTGTTCGCTGATAGCATTGTCTCCCATTTCTCCTTAGATATAACTGGAAATACAATAAAGCGTATAACTAAGTATACCTATATACTAAGACTATATAATGTATCAATTTTATTGTTAGTGAGCTTAAATAAATAATTAAATTGTTCGGGCGGTGAAATTAGACAAAAAGACTTGTCAGGTATTATTTTTTGTTAGTGGTCATAATCAAAAAGACTCGATTCTCTAAAAAAAAAAGGTCTATCCGATATTTTTCCTCCTATTTTTCAACAATTTATTTAACAGATAGGCTAATCAGAGATCATCAGGGACCTGTGAAATTGGCCCTTACTTTGTTTATAAAATAAATCTACGGATTTATAACATACATGTCATTCAGTATGGTGATATTACAAGCAGTTAGGTGTTTGTTTACATAAACTATTACATACACATCTACCATAATCCCATAAACAAGTTTTGATTTATGTAACAATAATAGTGTCACGTAAATCTAATTTATGGTGTGAATGCTTTATTCGTTGGCAACGTCAAGTAATAATGGTTTACAATGATTGAAATATTTAACACTTTCTGGCATTAGAGATCACCAACCACACTGGATAATGGAAATCGACTATATGAAACGTGTAGCGTGTAAAAACATAATAGGAAAGATGAGCGGATATCGCAGCGGATCTCGGTCTGTCTGTCTGTTCACGATAAACTCAAAAAGGAAGGGTACATACTGTACATAATTTGTATAGGTTTAAGAAGATTAAATGAAATGTGTGCTACTACTGTGACTCTACATTTAGCGACATGTCATGACACCATGTTGCCAAATTATGACTAGGAAGTTTTTAGTCGGTAATGTTACAATGAATAAATTAAATATCTAATCTATTAAATGACATTATTTATTATGAATCAATGATTTTATGTCAATTAATTATTTCTGCCAAGACGTACACATATAAAATGTATATATCAATGCTTAGACCTTGTCCACGCAGAGCGCGAATTCGCGCCATGCTTGTGGGCGCAAGTGGCGCGAGATTCGCGTGTAAGGATTCGTGGCGAATTCGTTGTAGACGAGTTTTCAAATAAAGTTGTACTTACATGCACTGGCGTCCATTGCTCCCCGATCACAGATTATTAAACAATTCCTCTGGCAAGACTTCCCCAGTTCGAAGAATGTGTTCTCAATCTGTATCATAGTCTTCAGGAGGTTCTCTTGGAATTTTGTTGCTGTAACAAGGAAATGTCAATGTTATATTTTCAGTTAATTTACAAGTCCTTAATAAGATGTAACAAGATATGATTTTTACCAACATTACATAAGTGCATATTCTGTTTGTACAAGTATTATATCTGTAAAATTTGATGTAAATAATGCTATTGCTATCTATCTAATAAATAGCGTGAGACAGTAATTGATCTGACTAGCCATCCACATTTCTTAGCACAGTCTAGCTACAATTAACAAAAGATGACCACAGACTGTCAATTAACAGTAAAGTTCATTGCCGTCTCGGAGGAAAGCATCTTAAATAGGCCTTATAAGGTTACAGAGTTAAAGTCAACTAACTTATATATATGAACTGTAATAATGAAAGCGCAAATGTTTTTGTGCGTGGCCCGACACGCACTTGTGCCCGGTTTATATTTATATGGATTTACAAATCCATGCTACAATTTTAAGGTTGTACTAACTCTTGGAAAAAATTTATTAGAAAGATATTAAACTGAATAGGACAGGAAGAATTTAAGTTTAGTTATTGACGGGTGAAAACACTAGTGGCTGAAGTTTTGACGTCGGTAACTGGCGATTGGCAAACTCGGAGTATAATTACACGTTAGTATCCAAGACGGTGCATATTTTTGTTGACATAAAATACTGTAATGTGTTTTTATAGCTCACAAGTATGAGGTGCGAACAGAATTGCCATTTTCGTAATTGCATACGCACTAATTACTTTAATGACAGATGTTGCAAACATCGTTTGATTAAATATAGCCGATTATACCTAAGGACGACTGGGTCAAACCGAGCAGCTGCGTCTGCTACAAGTTTATTAAAATATAAGCTAATATGTGCTAATATTACTAAGAGGATTTGTTAGTTTCTAATTGCTCCTACCGAAATTGCCTCAATAGATTTTATTATACTAGTAACCTTGTTATACGTTACTATAAGTCTATTAGCAGAGCGTGTGACCTCATCCCTCCCGTAATGATGGGGGTTTTCTATTGTCAATGTTATGTGTGTGTCACAATCTTATAGTTTTCTATAATAATATAATGAACTCAAAATTATGACCAACTAAAAAAAACTTCGAGAATCTGGACGGAATCTAAAATCAGCAGATATGAACCTGCATGAATTTGTTCTACCAATTTGAACATGTCATTCAATAGATATTCAAAATTGCTTCAGTTATAGATTGTCTAGAATCAACTTGTTGATTTTTGCAAGAACAATTTTTCTAGAACAATACGATTTTTGTCTTGAATTTGAGCCAAAACGCCATGTGGTGTCTAGCTGGGTGTGCTGTTTTAATTTCCATGTATTGCGTGCGACACATTTCATATTACAATTCTCACTTCATACGTCACGGGATGTGAATTTATTGGGATTGTGAGTCAACTGAGCGATGTACTGATATAGTATAAACAACCGTTATTGCGGTCACAATATTCCGTAACAATATAAATTTACACTTGGTCATCATAACGCATTGTTTTACACCAAACTTGTCCACAGATTGAATTACATTGTGTATTAGGATCGCTATTTCCAAAGTTGGAATAAGTAAGTGCCTACTAGGAATTACTTATATTATAAGTAATGAAAAATAATTTTTCTAAAAAATAAAAAAAAGCAGTAGCCGTCGACACCGTGCTTATAAAAATAATATTTTGCTCGTTTTTATTAGTCAATCCTTTAGTAGGAAAAGATTCTACTCGTATACTTTACGTTAATGGCTTAAAGTTTAAGATACTGAATGTATTGCCTGCTTATTATAAAACGGCCTTGTGTTTTCATAAATTTAATGCATTATTGTCAGTCCTATGCGTTACTCATTATACTTAAAATTATCCTCTAAAGACATCTTATAATATTTCACGAGGTGGGTGTTTGAAATTAAATTTGATCCGTATTAAGATAAGAATATTTATCGCTTATCATAAATAACGATTTAGATGGTACGATTTAGATAAATAAAAACCAGTTTCATAAAACATCACCATAAAAATTAAATAAGCGTCATCAATGTTATAATTTGAGAAAGACGAAAAGCGTAACTTCTTTCCCTTCCCTTTTCTCCCTATTCTGTAATCTTTGTAACTGGCAACACATTAGTAGCCTTTGGTGTTGCTGATGTTAATAAGGTGATCCGCCTGCTTGTTTGCCGTATAATATAAAATAACAAATGTATTTAGGCAAATTACAAAACGCCTAGTGACGTCAAAATAAAATAAAAACTGTACGACAGAAACGTACTTGTAGACATATTTAGATGTTGGCACAAGTTTTTTTTTATCACAGTGCAGACTAGAACATTAACCCGAACAAATGTGGATAAGAAACTAGACGGGAAGTATTACGTAAGAACGGCCGTTCTGGGGGCCCACTAATATAATAATACAATCTCTCTAAGAACCATCAAAAGGGACAAACATTTTATCAAAATGCTTTGTTTCAAAAGATAACTCATGGTACGCTTTATGAATGACATCTCTAATAACAAGATGTTAGGAATAAATCTGAAATGCAGTACTTATAAAAGTTATCTTGGTCGATGTAATATGGAATTTAATAGTGAGACTAAAGTAATACTGGCCATAAATACTGTTACAACTAAAAATAAATAAAATATTACATTTGAATTTGGAATCTGTCATTTTTATATGATTTTTCATTGTCTTTTCTTATTTTGGCGCCAATACATTGTACAATATTTTGCGATATTAAAATGGAGTGGGATGATAAAGAGAACCGAATCGCTGTGATTGCATTTCACAAAGCAGGTACCTATGGAGCCAAGTGCAATTTTTAAAACTCTCCATACGCTTGGTATTAGTAAAATGTTTGTGTACCGGGCTATTAATAGGTACAATGAGAGCTCCTCTGTTTGTGACAGAAAAGATCTGGCCGTCCACGTAGTGTTCGTACGAAAAAGGTGGTCAAAGCAGTAAGATAAAGAATTCGAAGAAATCCTGTCCAAAAGCAAAAGATTTTATCTCGGGAGATGAAGATAGCACCTAGAACCATGTCGCGTATTTTAAAAGATGACTTAGGACTTGCAGCCTTTAAGAGACGTACTGGTCATTTCTTAACTGATAATTTAAAAAAGAATAGGGTGGTAAAATCGAAAAAACTACTGAAGCGGTACGCAAAGAAAGGTCACAGAAATTTTTTGTTTACGATTGAGATTTTTTTTTACAATTGAGCTACATTTTAACAAACAAAATGACTGTATTTATGCTCAAAGCTCTAAGGAAGCTTCCCAATTAGTCGACAGAGTGCAACGTGGGCATTACCCGACTTCAGTGATGGTTTGGTGGGGTGTTAGCTATGAAAGAGTGACTGAGCCATACTTTTGTGAAAAAGGTATCAAAACATCGGCACAAGTGTATCAAGATACCATTCTTCAGAAGGTAGTTAATCCCCTTAACAACACCATGTGCAATAACCAAGAATGGTTCTTCCAGCAAGACTCGGCGCCGAAGCACAAAGCTCGGTCCACGCAGTCTTCGTTGGAATCGAACGTTTCCGACTTCATCAGAGCTGAAGACTGGCCGTCGTCTAGTCCCGATCTTAATCCGCTGGATTATGATTTATGGTGCGTTTTAGAGAGTACGGCTTGCTCTAAACGTCATGATAATTTGGAGTCCCTAAAACAATCCATACGATTGGCAGTGAAGAATTTTCCCATGGAAAGAGTGCGTGTTTCTATTGATAACTGGCCTCAACGTTTAAAGGACTGTATTGCAGCCAATGGAGACCACTTCGAATAAACCTTTTTTATTTTAAATTGTTTTATAGTTATGTATTAAACTAACACATTGTAAAAGTAATAAATGTTATTTGCAATTGAAAAATAATAAAAAACTTTTTTACAATATTTATGGCAAGACTAGGTATAATAAAAAATGTACTCTCTTTCGATTGTAAACTGAGCGATTGTTCGACTTGGTCAGTGATGCGCGAACTTTATCATAAGTAAAATAACGACTACAATTTCAAGAAAACAAACTCATATAAAATAACTGCAGAAGCGACGCGGTAACAGTGCCGTCATGAGCTAAGTAACGTTTTCTATCATCATCTCAGCCACAAGAAGTCCACTGCTGGACATAGGCCTCCCCCAAACGCCTCCAATGCGACCTGCTGGCAGCGGCCTGCATCCAGCGGCTTCCTGCGACTTTCTTTAGGTCTTCTGACCACCTTGTAGGTGGGCGTCCTACGCTGCGCTTTCCGGTACGTGGTCGCCATTCCAGAACCCTCTTGCCCCACCGGCCGTCGGTTCTGCGCGCTATGTGCCCTGCCCACTGCCACTCCAGATTGCTGATCCGTTTGGCTATGTCGGTTATTTTGGTTCTGCTACGGATCTCCTTATTCCTGATTCGATCTCGTAGAGAAACCCCGAGCATAGCTCTCTCCATAGCTCGCTGAGTGACCGCGAGCCTTCTTATGAGGCCCATAGTGAGCGACCACGTCTCGGATCCATATGTCATCACTAGTAACACACATTGCTCGAAGGTTTCTCGTTTTAAGCACTGAGGAATTTTGGACGAGAAGATATGCCGTAATTTCCCGAAAGCTGCCCAGCCGAGTCGGATTCGTCGATTGACCTCTTTCTCGAAGTTGGACCTACCTAATTGGATTGTTTGTCCAAGGTATACATACTCGTCAACAACTTCGAGGATCGAGCTCCCAACTGAGACTGGAGCGGGCGCGAACGTTTTCTATACTAATATTATAAAGAGGAAAGATTTGTTTGTTTGCATTGAATAAGCTCCTAAACTACTGGCACAGAATAAATAATAGTACTATGTACGTACTACTACTGGGCTGTATTGAAAAATGCTTTCAACGTTAGGCTTCCTGCGACGCCGGAGACACGCCGAAACAGACGAACGAACTGCGCACCGGGCGGCGCCGTACTTCGTTCGTTTACACCATTTTGTGTCATTGCGTTCCGGCGCCGGTGCGGTTTCGGCGCGTCGGCGGCGTCGTCGTCTACAGGAAGCTTTAGAAAGCTACACTATCCCCGGCTGTAAAACACGTGGGATGCCGTGATAGGGTTAAATAATTCGGGGTTACAGAACCTCACTAGACTACACTATGTCCTATACTCGATGATATCTATGCCTTACAATAGTTGATATTCACATTAGACCACTTAGGTCGAGTATTTGGAATCACGCGGCGTGCAACCACATAGTCTGAACTGCTTAGTCATTCGTGTAGTCTATAACTAACTCAAGTCTCAAAGGAAACTTTTTGGTGTGCTATCGCTAATAATCTTAGAGATAGGATCATACACAGCAGTTGCATGCGTCATTTAAAACCAATTTCCAGCAGGTGAACTGTATGTTTGTTCGTTTATGTTTGTAATAAACACAATTACATTATATAATTTTTTATATCACTATGCAGACAATGTGGTGATTAGGGAATGCAATCTCGATCTCGCGAGATCTCGAAAACACGAGATCTCGACCATTTTTCGATAATTCAATCTCGAAAATAAGCAATATCGTTTTCTTAATCTCGTTCGAGATCTCGACAATATCGATCGAGATTTAGTGACCGAGAGTGAGCGAATCATACGTGTTCATCCGTGCGCCGCAGCGCACATCTCTACGAGTATGGTGGCCAAAGAGGGCAATACCTTAAGTTTGTGTATAACAGCCTACTTACTGTAGTCCCTACTAGCGTGGAAGCTGAACGGGCATTCTCGGCCGCAGGCTATTTAGCTACAGACAAGATGAGAAGAAGACAAGAAGATGTCGCTTAGCAGACGACACTTTGAGCACCCTATGCTTTCCAAGAAGCTATTTTCAAAATCACAATTAATGTGTGTGTTGTCTGTTGTGTGATGAAAAAATGCGCGCCATAATGCCGTATTTTTTTGCTTTGTCGAGAATAATTTTGTTGAATTTTTAAATAAATGATTTCATTGTCATTGTTTTGTATTATTCATAAGATATTACAGCGATATCCTAACTAGTATTACGAGTATTCTAATTAATGTAGTATTCTAATCTAATAGCATTCTTCGAGTTTTGTATCGATTTAAAGGTGTTTGAGTTTAAAAACCAAAATCTCAATAATCTCGAAATCTCGACTTGTTTCGCACGAGATCTCGAAACTGCCAATCTCGACACTAGGTTCAACAGGCGAGATCTCGATTTGCTAATCTCGGCTCGAGATTGCATTCCCTAGTGGTGATGACGGCAACGGCCTAAAGGTACTACGTAAAGTCGTCGGCGTGGATAACATATTATCACTTTCAAATTCTGTCAGTAATTTACATAAATATCTACAATACTATTAGAATGACATTATGATATCAATATGATAACATTGAATATTACGAAATTTTACTTTTTAAAAGAAATTAAATCCATTTTATAATAATTATTATCTGCAATTTGTTTTACTGGAGATTTATGAGGCTATTCAGGAGAAAATTTCCTGTGAGTTTATTTTGTAAAGTCACGCCTTTAATTCCTGAGGAAGTAGGCATAACCTAAAGCGCAGCCAACGGCCAGTTGCTGAATCAACAGCTGGCTATATATATATAGCCAAAAACCCAGGACAAATGACCGGACTGGACCGGAAAAGGCAAATAAATGTCCGGATAGTAATACAATTTTTTTTTTTGCAAAACTACTGAAAGTAAATTATTTGTACTTCATGGTCGCCGATGATCACTTACCATCCAGTGACCAGCATGCTCCTTTGTATACCTTCCATAAAAAAGTCATAGGACCACCAACGTCTATGCACAAAGCAACCGCGTACGTAACACATAACACAACACTATACAAATTATACTTGTATACATTTGTTTAAGTAATTATTACAGCTGTAATTACGCGGTGTATCACGTTGCAGATAATTAGTTTATACATAAACATATCTAGTTATCTTATTACGTCTATGCGTTTAGGATCTTTAACCGACACGTAACCTTATCTATCGAGTTACAAGTACCGTTAGTTGGTGTTGGTATATGAAACGATTTATTGTTTATAAGAGCATAAGGCATAAGATAGGTTCAATATAGGTACTACACATTAATTAACTAAGACCGCCCGGTTCGAAGCTGACTTTGGTCTCAATAGTAGCGATTTTAGTTATTTTTAAAAACGTATAAAACTTGGAAAACTAGTTAAACGTTTTTCGTACTTCTGCAAACTTGAATATGCTTGTATTGGTCCTAACAAAGAGCATAATAAAAAATCATAGGCTGTTAGTTTAGCTAGCGATATTTTGTGGCCTATGGATCTATAAAAGTATAAAAACTTTTCAATAGGCAACTTATATTATTATAATACAAACGTTTAATCAAAACTCATGGCATTGTGTGATTCGTCCGAGAATATTTTTTATTATTAATTTCATAATTTTAGTAAGACAGTTACGGCAAATTGAATTTTAATTGAAATTTAATTGATGTTGGAATTAATAGGTTAAAATACTGTCAAGCTAACGATTGATGTATTGTCGTTTCTATATATTTTTTTAATCCTTACTAATATGATAAATGAGAAAGTGAGTTTGTTTGTTTGTTATTCCTTCACGGCTTGACTAAGCAGCCGATCATTATGAAAATTTGAATACATATTGTTAGGTGTACAGAGCCCAACATAGGCTACTTTTTATCCCGTGAAAGTATGTCGTTCCAATGGCAAAATAATTTTTCTACGGGGCGCTGTATCGGTCAACAGATGGCGCCACAAGTCGCGCTATGGGTTGTTTTGTTGTCAAACGAGATCTATGTCATAAAATTAACGCGAGCGAAGCCGTGGGCAAAAGCTAGTATTTTATGAAAATGAAAATATCCCCTGGTCACCAGCGCGCCCGGAAGCAGTATATAATGTTTGTTGACATATTATTTATTTGTACATCACTTTTAAAGCGCGGACTGTTGATTTTCTATCGAACAACTATCGGTTCATCGTTTTATTAATATGGGAGTGTGTGAATGAAATAGGTTTACAGGAGTGAGTGAGATAGTCTAGCGTCCAATAGTTGTTTGATAAATTATCGCAAGTAACATTACGTCAGCGACTAAGAGCTCAAAAAACAGATTATATTTTAGGACGTTAAGAACTGCACAAATCAACTCAAATTTTCGGGGAGATGTAATTTCAATAAATACGAGTTATTTTAAAAGAGTTGTTAAAGAAGTATTTGAGACAGATGTCACTTTAAATAAAGCTAACGAAGAGCTTTGCCTTGCTGCTTTATTTATAACTACTCTGAATTTCTGTCATTATTATTTTTTAATTAGAGAACCGTTTTTTTTTTACAATATTAGTCTTCTGGTTATGTAGTCAGTTATACTGACTATTACTGACCCCGCCAACCGACAAAGAAGAGTACACTTCGTCTGATTATAGGCAGATTCTTGTGCCATCAGCGGGATGAGTTGTTGATGATTATTATGTAGTCAGCTATTCACAGCAATGCGACGCCAAAGATCCACATGTTTCAACTAAATGTGGACCGAAAAGCTCATTGTGTTTTAATTATTTAAGACTTATTGCCGGTTTGACCACTTGCTAATAAAGCCCCGAATAGGCTAATTGCGAATTAGGACGCATACTAGAACTGTCAAAAGACGATCAATTTATTTGACGAATAAGCTATTCGGGTCCGATGAAACGGCCCTTACTCATTCAGGAATTGGATATGACTCATGTATGTAAATATCATGTTGAACAGTGGAAAACTTACATTAAGTGTTGTAGGTAAAATATTTAAAAAAAATACAACAATACGACAAAAAACTCAGAAGGCCAGCTGCGCAGACACAATTTACGAGTTTCTGAGGAAACCACAACTGTTCTCAAGATCCGATAATGATGATAATATATTCGTAATCGCAATAAATTACGGCGATCTCCATTACCATTATTTTTTGCATATTAATGAATGATGAGACACTTCAAACGATTTTATTCTACTATCATTAAAATTTAAATAACTTTAAATATTTATACACGAAGCTACCAATAGTGGTAGACTACGTATAAACAATATTAATGAGGATGTTTGTTTTACCTATAATAACATTGGACCGGTCTGCATATACCGGTATGGCACTGTGTTGAAAAGTTGATGGTAGCACCATCATGTGGTAGGTGAAATCATATCTTTTCTATAGGTGTAAGTTTCTTATCCTGAAACGAATTATTTCTAAAACTCCAGAGAATTTCCGAAGCTATCACTTTAGCATTTATCTTATTACAAAAAACAAACGAACTAACAGTGTTTACGATGATATTATGCGTTACGATGTACCTAATCGACCTGAGACGAGCTCTTATGATAAATATTCATAATGATAAATAAATAATGTATGAAAGAAGTTTAAAAATATGTAAGAAAATATTCATAACTAAGTACTTATACACAAAATGTACATAAAAGAAAAACGCTATTATAGTTTAATATGCATGATAAAAGAAACACGACCACGAACTCTATCTAACAATTGATTCATTGTTATTCCACCAACAGTGACTTTTTAAATAAAAACTGTTTTCACATAATACTATTATGAGTCACTTAAAAAACCATTCCCTTCCTTACAAGTACTTTTATTTATTTCTTGTTACATTAAATATAATTAATTCCAAATACTACTAATTCATTAATATAAATTACAATATTAGTTTCTTTTCTTCGCGCTATGTATTTTCCATGCTGTATTCTTCTACGCTTTTATTAAAATGTTAAAACAAACTATGTTTGTTATATAGGAAGAGAAAATACACTACAAGAAAAAAAAGATTTCCTCATAACAAAATTATTTCCTGAACTTTTCAGAGGCTAAGTTTTTATTTCGTATTGAATTGATTAACGATCGACTTTATACAGGTCTTCCAATAATTGAATTCCGGAAGGCCAAGGGCGCCGCTTCGAATAAAGGACAAACGGTGTTTAATGTTTCATGAGGTCGCAGAAGGGTCGCAGTAGTACATACGGACAGAGCAGCGACTCGGACCACGATCAGGTAAGTAATATGTAGATTAATAGGAAATCATATTTTGTCCTAGCTGTTACCCGCGCCTTCGCCCGCGTAAAAATTTAACTAAACTCACGTTCTCATTTATAACATTAGTATGATTGTTGTACTATTATTGTGGTCATATACACAAGACTGACTGTTTATTTCTTGTTCACCAACATAATATACTTAAAAATCAAATACTTTAAAGTCCAATAACGGAAAAATTTATTGTTCCGCTAAATGCAATTACAAATCATTACAATCATAGGTGAAGACAACATGCGACAATGAAGCATTACATAATGTTTCAGATTGACAGAAGCTATATGTGCAGGATAAACAATTTAAATTACCATCGATATAATACGCATAATAATGATAAAGAGTAGTAAGTGAAGAACTGTGGCCTACTCGGACCACTTTCAGGTGAAAGGGTCTCAGAAAATTTTAAAGATCAATAGTACACTGTTAACGACAATGAGCAGTGGAGCCACTCGGACCACATTCAGGTGAGACATGTGGGTTTAGAAAAAAAGTGAAAGTAGTAGTGAAATGTAGTCAAAAATAGTCTAAAACCTACACTAGTGCCCCTATCACGTCTCGCAGCAGGCGTTTATTTCTACATAAGTCACACTTAATGTGGTACTTAAATTCTTAAACAATGCACTTTACTGCACCAATATCCCATACAGAAAACTATTTTCAGATCAAAAAACGACGACGTGTATTGGTAAGTACATTATTTATTCCAAACGACCTTTGGATAGAGGCGATTAGAATCAAATATTTAGTCTATTTACCTAACCAAGGAAAAATATCACATACCTAGTAATTTTTCATAGGCTCATGCGGTAAATAAATAATGTGAGTTGAAATAGAATAGAGATTTGGAATTGTTAAAGTAAAAAGTTTAGTTTATTATCATAATGGGACTCTCGATTCGATATCGATCGATACTTTTATCACTTACGGATAGCCCATTCGAAAGGCAGAGTTTGACGGATCTTTTGTCACATTTTTTGGTGGCAGACAAGCATACGGCCCACCTGATGGTAAGCATCACGGCAGCCTATAGACGCTTGCAATACCGGGGATACCACTCACTTAACTTAACAAGATATAAAACTGAATATTAAATTAACATCAATATTTACAATATTCTACTACATTGGTTTGGAGGAGTCGAGGTTTTTGCACAGCAGCGGAACCTATTTTAGACAGGTACTTAAAAGTTATGGTACCATAGTACACCTATAATGAATTGCTATAATAGCCAATCATCCTATGGTAAATACGCAATATTCTTTGTGGACATGCTTTACGTGGCTTTTCACTTATCATCTCATACGAGATGTAACTGGTTGAACGTGACTATCTTAGCTTGGGGTCACTTAACTGATAAGCATTGAGAATTGAACCTTTTTTTAGTTTTAATATCTTTTTATAGTCGCATGTTATCTTTTTATTTTGCTTGTCCATTATTTTTTCTTTCGCTTTGTATATTTATTTCTTTGTAAGTATAATTTATGGAAAAATGTTTTTAACATAATAAGCATAAAAGACGTTTGACGTTGACCATTTTTCTTGAGCCTCCAGGGACTGGACAAAAAATAAGTTAATATTTTTGCTATCCTACCATAATATTATAAAAGCTAAAGTTTGTATGTTTGTTACTTCTTCACGCTCAAACGGCTGGGCCCGTTTTTTATGATATTTGGTATGTAGGTGTCTAATAAAAAAAAGTACGCGATTTCCGTAGATTTTATCAAAAGTATGATAGTAAATGGCGCTTTGTAAAGTAGATGGCGCTGCTGTGCATAAATACACGCAAACAAAGTTGCGCGGGCTTCGCTAGTAATGGATATAAAATGAAAAGGTATCAATTTTAATAAAATTTTAGAAAGTATTTTAGTAATTTATACAATATTTTACAAATCATAAATTAGATAAAGATAACGAGGAAGTCGTGATTTTATTTTGATATCGCGTGTTTCGAAGTTTCTAAAGTAAAATTACTGTCAACCTTCGTGAGCAGAATAAACCTGCATTATTGTTCGTCATTGAACACAAATTAAGGCTTTTATTTTGTTTATCGGTACCAGATTATTAAGACAAAGAGCCAGTAAATTCTTGCAATAAATTCAAGACATAAAATACTTAGGTAAATCATCATTATACGCGTGCAAAGCGTTTTCTAAAGACGTGTGAAAAATAATCGTAAAAGTGCTGCTAGACGATCGAATATGGTGCGCTACCTTTGCCGGTCGTTTCGATGGTGCGGTGGTGGTGTGGCGTGTTGACGGACCACAGAACACAGAAAGTTAAATTCTGATATCTGTGACCGACCGTTCCACACCGCACGGTTCGGTGATGTGATACTGGACCAAATGCAATTTTACTTTAGCCGATTCTTTTTTTTATTGTCGGCATCGCAAATGTTGTATATTTTTAATTTTCCGAAATAAAAGTATTTCGATTTAACTACGACTCATGATTGTTTTATTTTTCACCTAAATCATATTTCACAAAACGTAATGCATTATTGGTAGCGTTAAATTCCCCACAGGAAGTTGTATTGAAATCAAAATATCTGAATAATACGTAAGAATGTACGTGCAAAAAAAATATTCAACAACAAATATAGCCCGGCGTTGTTGTTTCAAACGTCTTTACAATATAAAACGGATATTTCGGCAATTTGGCAAGAGCGTACGTGGACATTGCCCAACGCGCCTTCGGTGACGTCAATGAGAAGACTCATTTCACACCTCTTACGCGTCACCAGACGAATACTATCGTTTTGTGCCGGGTTACTGATCAATGGACATTGTCATACTTGTTCGATTACATAAAAATGCTAAACTAGACCTGAGCTTCCCAAAGTCTGCGTCACGAAGCAATGCGTAGTAAAAAAAAAACGGTGTACATATTTAGTAGTCGACAAGATTTTAGTTTTTTAGCTGTTTTATTATTATAATAGCGCGTCTGCATCTGCAAGTTATCTAAGCTATTTTCTTATCGTTTTCTATAACTTCGATGGCGAATTGAAAGTATTATGCAACGATTATTTTATCGGTTTGAATAAAAAATATAATAATAATTTGATAGGTACTCTTTTCTTCAGCTCTTTTAACAAGTTTTTTTTGTTGAAACTTTATGTATAATTCGTCACTAATTGAGTAGTTAACGACGTCACAACGACGTCACACACATTTAAATGTATTTTCATGGTTAACAAACCAAGACTAAACCCATATAAATACACTGATAACAGATTAATTAAGAATTCACGCTACTTTAAACTCAGAGTAAACGCGACTGTTTAGTTTCTTCAGTACACACAATAAAACATAGTTTACAATCTTAAAAATATCATATATTTAAGACCTTAATATCATTATATTAATAAATTCATTCTTTACTCGTAAAACAACTAGTTTTATCTTTATATCACCGCCCATAAATATAATAGTTATTATTTATTATCCCGTTCTAGAAATATAAATTATCTTTATCTCAACCAGTTTCAGGTTTGACCAACCGATACACCGAAACTATGCCGTATTGTTTGACAACCTGTGGCGTTTCACGCCTCTCTCCGGTGACGTAGTCGAGATTCCCAGAGGGGAATGGCTCACTGCAAAGTCAGGTCAGAATAAAAATATAATATCTTTACTCTCAATCTCAATTCATAACTACGGTAGCTATTTGAAAACAATCCGGAAACTATATCATAGAATAGATAGATTCTCCTTAATTATTAAAACAAAAATAGTTCAAGTTTTAAACTTAACTAAATATTAGTAATATTTTTAAAGAGTACTTTATAACAAAAAATACATAACTTATAAAGTGTCGAAAAAAAAACCGATATTCGGTCCATCAATCTTCCATTAATTACTACGCAACCTAATTCTTGTGGAAGCCCTACGCACAAAGTTTTCCAATGCTGTCAATCTACCCAAACTAAACGATATCGTTGGCAACCCTCTTTACATTAGCAAAATAAGCAAGAAACTACTAAACAAACATTTTGTCCACAAAAAGATCATAATAGTCTACACGACAATTCCACACGTGTATTTTAGCGAGAACACTAATAAGCATGATGAGAACAAAGGAACACCTAATGGCTGACAATTCAATGACCGGAATGGATCGATGGATTCGATGGCGACACTAAAAGTATACTTAGCGATTATAACCACCGGTTTGTGAAAGAGCACTTTAGCCGAAATGAATTTGCTTATTTTCAGTCGACTGTCATCTTTAATGACATGCATATTTCAACGTCTCACATACGTATTTTGATGAGGCAGAGCGATCACAAATGGTTTACTTACGCACAAAAAAAAAATGCTGATTTATTTTCGTGTTCGCTCTTTTCATTGTTACAATGAAATTTTGTGAAAAGACAGGAAAGAATGGTTGAGAATAGAAATGTAGCCCCAACATGATAGTAGACTATAAGTCCAAAACTCACCACTGTCACCCTCCGAAGCTTGGGCAACGGCCGCGGCGGTGCACCGTTTGCAATCAGTTTTACACAAATCGCATGAAACAAATGTCCGCAATTTTGCTACAATTAAATAACCATAAGAAAATAATTCCTAATAAACAACATCGAAGGGTTAAATCCATGAAACAATACAATTTATAATTCAAGTGTCCATAGAAATGAAAACGGCGACCTATTTGAATAATACGTAAGAAATTACATACAATTTACAAAATTTATAACTTTTAGGAGACTTGAAAGATATATTGTTAACGAAGTAATAAATAATTCAATCCTCTAGCTAGATACTGTATTAGATCTTTCTATTAATATAAATAGAAAGTATTTACGTACGTTCAGTATTAATTAAAACTGGTAATCGACTCAGAAAGTTGAATGTTTTAATTCGATCTTTATCTGTACAATGAAAATTAATTTTGTCCTTGGCAACATTTTAATTAAAAGGGCTCAAACGGTTGAAACTATTTGATCTGAATAAATAACAATTGAAACGTGAAAACATCTTAAGGTTGTGAAATTAGTGCGAGGTCTTACCTTCATTCATGATAACAAAACAGTGATATAATTTTTGTACTATGTCATGAAAAAATATAGGTGGAAACATTGACACAGATTAAAATAATAGTTACTATACCAAGGTCTATAAGGCAGGCATGGCTGATAAATTTGATTGACACGTTCAAAATACGCACGTGAATACACGTTATGGTAAGCCACCATAGAAGTTTCCAGCAGTCTTGATTCGCCCAGACAAAGTAATTGAACTAAATTAAGATTCCCACGATGATGATCCTATTAAGCTACATCCAGACTCACAATACAAATATTTCCAGACACTAAGTGTCTAAACACACTATGCCGAAAATACGCGACCGAAGTTCGGCGTGACTACGCCTGCAATGTATTTTAAATGACTGACGACACACCATGCCGAAATTACGTCGCGTTATAGCGTACAGCCGAACTTCGGTCGGGCGTAAGTTCGGCAGCGATTCGGCGTATAGCAACACATTATAAGCGACCGAATTTCGGTTCGATTGCCACGACAGCGCTCTGACACTGACAATACACACACAAAGTTCCGCAACCGAATTTTAGCCGCGTAAGTTCGGCGCTTATGGTGTGTCATATCAGCCGAATACGCCGAATAAGAGCCGAACGTAAATTCAGCCGCGGAACTTCGGTCGCGTATTTTCGGCTTAGTGTGTTTAGACACTAACAACTATCGACGTCGAAAACCTCACAAATGATTTTTTAAGTCAAATATAAAAGGTATTGTTATGATAACGAGGTAAATTACTTACAGTAGCATAATGGCGTTTCACGAATCCTGAGATAAGATATACAAAACAGATGCAAACAATATGACGCCTACGCTCAAACCTAAATGTGTTGAACCGGCTGACGTCAAACGTGGAAGCTATTCTGAAGACATTGAAGATAGAGTAAAGACCAATAGGTGATCGAGACGTACCACGTTTTACTTGCTATAACAATGTCAACGTAAAATTAAATTTTAAGCTGCTCAATATGCCATTAGCAGGGTCAATGCACATTAATTCGAGGGCGAATTCAACGTCGACAGATATTATAATTTACACAATAACATTGACAATCAGAAGATTTGAAGCAAGAACCGAGCCCTGATGGGAAAAGTTAAGAAGTGGCAACAAACGGCATTTGCAAAGGTAATGGTAGCTTGTATTGTAACACCATAATATTCTCATAAAGGATATAGGATCGATCGTGCACATGACAAGTCATAAACCACTTTGTTTGAAACAAAAACCATGACAACAAAATGCTTTACGATTTTTTTATGATTACAGTCAAAACCCAGCCTAATAGCCATATTAGAATCTACCGAAACTACCAAAAAACTAAGTTCCAAAGACAGAGTTAAATCTTTGCTATCTTTAAATAATTTATAGCAAGAACCATGCAATAAATTTACAAATGCTCGCGTGACTGTTTCAGACATTGATAATTATATTTTATGACATTATTGAATAATTTGACGAAAGGGGATTGCGAAGTTTTGTTTACAGATGCACGTCGTTGCCAGATAGCTGATGACAATATAAAAACAAATACAAAAACAATTTTTGCAATCAACAACAATATTACGTTACAAAATTATGAAATATTTGGTTCAGTAGGTAAGCAGTTTTGAAATAGAATTAATATTAGGTTAAGGTGGTTTTTACTCGCATTTTATTTGTTTACCAAGCCAATTCTCTCAACTAAAATTGTCTACATCAAGCATCGATATCACTTATATCTTCCTCATACATCATACATAATGTGAAATAAACGAGATGGCACTCCAATGTCACCGAAAAAATCGACGAAATAGGATATATGAGAAAAGACATAATCGATTAAATAACTGCTGATGATCTTGAAACGACTGAACAGATAGAATCATCATAGCTAAGAATACTCTCGCGATCAAGTCACCTTTGAAACAAAAAAAAAAACGGATTAATGTAGGATCATTGTTTTTAGGAGTTACGATTCTACAAACAACAGATACACACGTCAAACTTATCGGTATTTTTGGATCGGGGATTAAAACTTTACATTTATACCAATTATGTAAAATTCTGCGAGCCAATTATAAAAAAAGCAAAATTGTACAACTTTTGTAACAATTATAATGTAATAAATCTCGTAATTACAATTACACAGTTATATTACAATTTAGGTAGTTGATAACTATATCAGACAGTTCTATTTATAGTTTTTATGTTGTTGAATAAAGCAGTTGATTCTCATCATGAAAACAAATATTACCATTTATGAGAAATCAATAGAGCCCATTTAAAATGGTATCTGATGGAGCCATGCATTCATAAATCATCTTCAAACACACGAAATATAAAAAATGACAGAATCCATTTTGATCTTGTTATTAGATCGTCGCGTCAGTGCAAATGATTCACATTATTTATGACTGCCAAATTTTGAGTAAATAAAATATTGCATCTTTTCAATATAAACCAAACGAAAAGATTTATCCCAAATACGTCCTACTTAGTTATGGGAAAATAGAAGAATTGACATCTAACATTGGGACATAATATACGAGGCACGAAACAACGATGAAAATGAATTGATTGATCTGATCACCGCCCAGTTCAAACTTTTGGATCTAGAGTACAAAAATTATCAATGTGATTCCCATTACGACGTAGACAATAAAGTTTTCAGTTCCTTTCAGAAAAAGGGACACAAAACATACGAAATCGAAGTTGCTGGGGTTTCGCTAGTTAAACATAAAATTTTGCAACAGTCCAAGCATTTGATCAAGATTCAAAATAATATTGTATCGTATTCCATATCATGTTTGGAATGAAGAATATAAGTGGACAGAAACACCCATTGTCCTAAACTCCTGATAACTGACCGATTGTGCAGTACGCAGTAAATGCATTGTCCGAGATACAAATAAACATTTTGAAGTCGTTTAAGTCGATTTCTCTGAAGTTCTGTGTGGTCTTCGAACTATTGGCAGGGAATTGTAACCGCAACGTGTTGTAATAATTTCGCAATAGAATATTATCATTTCATTACTAAAATCAACAATTTGTTGCGCCACATTAAGTCATTGTAATTTTTTACATAAGTTGATAAGTAGAGAGATTCTCAAGAACGTTTCTTAGACTAAAGATCGAGAAACGTCTTACATACTAACATTTATAATTTTCGTAATAAAAAACTTATAAACTTCCAAGGCGAGAAAACTCTGAATGTGTGACGGCTGGTCTTCAGATAGTGCCTACCTAATGCAGTAAAAAAATTGCTTCGCTTCATATAGTTTCATACATGAAAACTAACATTATCACAACTATAAAAACATTGTTATCTATAAATAGCAATGAATAGGAAATTTCCCAAAACAAACGACCGGAACAAACAGCTTATTGTAGAAAAAACGGAAACGACATAGTGATACAAAAAACAAATAATGACTGTGTACATTTGGAATCTGCTCTTCATGCACTTGAAAATTAAAACTACACAACAATTACATAAAGTTTTGTTATCGTTCACGTTCGCAAACACGAGATTTTTATTGTACACTAACAACTCGTCCTAACTCTGCACGGGTACGAAGATTCCTCTACCACTCTTCGCACTGCTGGAATGTAAATCAGAGTATATATTCCGACACATCATTAATCAACGGATTCCGTTAGGGTGAATTCCTAAACGATTGTGTACATCATAAAATAAACTTAGGTTTGCAGTTTGCACTCTTTAACTAAATATGTTGATTTGATAACTACAAAACCTCAAGAAACAAAGCCATTTCTTCGGTCTGATTCCTTCATGGATATCAGGCAAAAAATAGACCGATTTTGGAAACTAGTAGTCTTGTTTTTAAAATTTATTTCGAATTTCCACAGAAACGGGTACCTACACCAGAAACGCAATACCGACTATATTGCGATTCCGGGGCATTCGTTTTAATGATAAAATATATGATGCCTTAACATCCACCGGTGTGCGTAGGCAATAAAGTGTCCTCAATTTAATCAACACGACAGATTTACGACAATACGAGTTACGCGTCGAATACGCTATCTCTGGATACAAATGCTTCAGTAACAGTAAAAGACAAATCGATGGACGATAAAATTTTAAAGTGCGTCGTAACAGATCCCGTACCTTCATAACATTCGATTTGATGAATAATGATACGATTCGAATACTTTTACTCGTATTTTTATCGATGCTTTTAAAACAATCGATTTTTGTAAAACTACTTGCTTCTCTTGACTTTGACTTGTCTTACATTTTGTTAAGGAAGTCATCAATCTTTCTGAAGATGTAGTTGCAAAAACATTTTTTAATTTTAGTCATTTAATGTTAAGAATTTGCACATGTATTATGTAAATACCTAGTTGTGTAACAGTTGTATGTATTGGATACCAAGTATTTAATATAACAATACCTTTACAGACGAAGGTCATGTTGGAATTTTATTGTACCATCAGAAATTGTTTACTTGGACTTGATCATGTTATTAGTATTTTACAAACATTTTCTTAAATAAGGTGTAACAATGGCGTGGTTGCTGGTCTCAAATGACAAGATAAATTAGTAACGACAGTCTACATTACACAAAGATCCCCGAGCTCGTCTGTATTTCGGAGGACATGTTATCCATACAAAAGAATGACCACATTCGAACCTTATGCTGCAGATATAGAAATAAGTGGGTCCTGACTGAAGACGATAGACGTTGAGTAAGGTCAGTGACTATTAGATGATTTGAAAACACACGCAATAGAGAAACGTGGCATGGCATAGTGTCTTTGAAGTTGAAATTTAGAAGACAGAAAAAAAACTTCCGACTGAAGAAAGATTCCAAATCCGAAAAGTAGAATGATAGATAATAATGACAACATTTATAAAGACAACCCAAATAAAACTAAATCTCATTAGTGGTACATTGTAACAAAATTGTACAACTGTATACCAGTATAAACCAATGAGATACATCAAATATTATTTCTAGAGCGAGCGCCCATGAACGTGACCGTGAATGTTAAGCCCCAATACGTAACGTCGGCACACATATTACAATCACGTGGAATGTACTGAAGCCTCATAACACCAGATGCACACCCTCGCCTGCCTAATCATACAGCTAATACTATTTTTATAAGCCGATTATTATGGTTGGAGGAATCTTATTGTTCAGAGGGGAATAATGACCTTGTTTATAATGGATTCTCAGATGTGACCAGATTGCATCGAATGTGAGTTGCGATATTAAATGAAACCATAATATTTAATGGTTTCTATTCAATTTACAGTTTTTAGTGGATTACCTCGACTACAGTCGAAGAATCACACTTTTACCATAATGTAGAAATTTCGGAAATTAATTTATGTGAATTTAAGTAGTTTGTATATTACAACGAGACGAGGATATTAAAATTTTATTTATTTGCAGTTACATTTCTCATATTATCCAATTGTTTGAACTCAAATGTATAAATCATAAGTTGTGGTTACATAAACACTAATATAATCGATATATTTATTACCATCGTTAATCGTTAACATGATAAGACCTATAATAACAATAAAATGAGATCACTGCCGTATCCCAAAAACCCAGTCGACATCCAGTACCCAGTCGGAAAGCTTCGCAAACAAAAATAAACACGCGCGTGACCACCGCAGATACTAGAACTATTGAACCGAAATAAATCAGGTAACTGAATACAAAATCACTTTTAATTCAATATAGCGCAGCATTAGGTAGGTATTCGATTTTTCCATCTATTCATTGGTTATGCTTCCCGCAATTGGTGTCATCTGCTGGTCCCACTTTTCAGACCATTTGATAGCCACTATATTAGGTTTAAAGACTGACATATTAGAGGTATAGAAGTTCGTAGCAGACTCCGAGCAGTTAGCGACGGAAATACTTAAGAAACTAATGCTACCCTTAGAGCTGGTTCAGACTCGGCGGATTCCGCGCGGATATTATTTACATTAGCGCCTATTCATTAGTTAAATTTCGTTCATATGTCCGCGCGGAATCCGCCGTGTCTGAACCAGCTCTTACACTCTCGCGAATTGACGAAAGTGAAATCAGGCACGAAATTAACGAAGTAACTGTTTACTACAATACTATTAAGTAATATGTGAGGAAGTTAGAAGTCAAAGGAAAAGTGAAGACGATCGCGCTCTTAATCCCAGCATAAACTTAGGCATTATAAAAATGGACTTTATATCTCCTTGGCGATTTGGCAGAGAGCGTCACAATTGCATTGTAGACATACATTATTATTAATTTCTTGGTCAAATCAAAATGCCTAAACGTTATCTAATAACAAAAAAAACTAGACGAGTGTTCGAGGTTACCCCGATACCAGAAAAAAAAAATGTTGGTCAAACGATAGGGTTATCGCTGTTGTATAACAGTAAAGTTGATTCAAGTTCATAAATGATAAAGAAAAATTTTAAATTAATCGTTCTATATTACAAAATGAACTTTACAAAATATTCATATATCATAAGATAGAAACGATTTTGGCACATGACCTACCTCACGTGGTGTCTACGTCAATCACAACTGTACGCACAGCATCAAATCATATTCAAGATTAAATAAAGGGCAAGATTCTAGAAGTTAATGAGTTGAGATGAAATAAATATAGGTATAACATTAGACACAATCAATGGAGCGTTGAAAGACAGAATGAAGGTTAGAGAAAACAGTGGGCCTGATAGGTGGATTTTATTTAATCGTTTACTGAATCTACACACGACTCCTTCCACGATGCTTCAACGTACAGCCAGAGCTGCCATAGACGTCGGCATACCATGGGCACGGCCACCGTCGAATGATGCCCGATTAAGAAGGATAACATTAACTTTTCGTCTATATTCAAGTGCTTGTCATCGATTCTATAAGCCCTATAGTCTTTACTTAGCTCTCATTCGTAAACACTTGAGTATGTTTACCTATGAAATATGTGACACCGGTCAAACATTTGTGAATGTGTCATACAGGATTTTCCAGTTTATAAATTCGTCTAAATTTAGATGCAATTGCAGTTTATGGTTGGCAAATATTATTATGATGATATTTATATGATGTTATCAATTTTATTAAAATTCAAGAATTCATGCAATACTAAAAGAATTCAAATAGAAAATGGTAAATTTACTTTCTAAAATTGATAAGTAATATTGATTTAACAAGTTTATCATAATATCCTTTTTAGGGTTCCCTAATAAACTACAAGGAACCCTTATAGTTTTGCCATGTCCATCTGTCTGTCCGCGGTCGAGCGCCTAGACAAATTTTTAAAAATGTATTTTTTGGGGTGCCTCCTACAAGTAAAGCGGGAAGGATTTTTTTTTCTCACCGACCCCATTTTGTGTTGTATCGTTAGATAGGTCTCTTAAAAACATTGAGGGTGTGGAAAGATCATTTTCCGATATAAAGATGGGTTTGCGAATTATTTACATTTAACGTGTCAATTTTCGTTTTGCACGGTAGTCGCCCCTCTCTCTATCTCCGAAAGTCTTGAGTTTAGAAATTTGGAAAAAATCATAGTAGTAGTCCATATAGTGAACCTACAAGGAAAACTATAACGGTTAAGTAGGCACTACTAGTTACCGAGTAATAGCCGACGAACTTATGAAGTAAAATTTCTTTGACGAAAATAGCATTGAACTCATCTGCAAGCAAGAAATGGATAGAAATGTTGTTGTCTTGTGTCTCATGTGCTGTACAGAATAAATGTATTTTCTTTCTTCTTTCTTTCAATACGGAACCCTACATTGTGCGTGGCCCGACACGTACTTGCCCGGTTTTTTCTATTGTTATGTCAAGGTGTTGTTTCAATCCAATATATCTTAATTAGTTTTGCTAGCCCTGCCCACTCCATTACAGAATTTCGTTACCCTAAGGTTGCCTTGAAAATATTGCTTTGAGCAATAAGGCCGCCTTGTTGCATATAAATATAAATAAAATAAATATATAGAGATACTAACTCAACGATATTATATTTTACTACAACCACATTGAATTTCGGGAAAAGCTATAGCCTATGTCACTCCCTGATAATGTAGCTTTCTACTGGTGAAAGAATTTTTGAAATCGGTCCAGTAGTTTTGGAGCCTATTCAATGCAAACAAACAAACAAACCAACAATCAAATCTTTCCTCTTTATAATATTAATATAGGTAGATAACAAATATATACATATATATATATTATATAAATAAACATCCAAGACCCGAGGCCAATCAGAAAAAGATCGTTTTTCATCATGACCCGACCGGGGATCGAACCCGGGACCTCCTGGGTAGCGGTCCGGCGTGATAACCATTACGACACGGAGGTCGTCGATTTACACTTGTCTTGTTTTTTACTTTTACTGTTTACTGTATCACTGTGTGTTTTGCAAATAAAGCTTATTCTATCTATCTATCTTAATTATTCTTAAATTGATGCTTCCTTTTCCTTTCCTTGTTTTACTTGAAGGACCGGCTTCATCATTTCGATTATTATTCGTCAATAAAATTGTCAGACGTTTAATATTTGTCAATTTAGCCCTTTAGACTTTGTCCGTGTATAGCGAATTCGCCAAAATCATACTGCCATAAATATAAACAAATATGTACTTACTAAAAAATTCGCCGTTTTTTTGCTATTTTCGAATGACGTAGTATGAGAGAGAACCTGCGACGATTTTTGACATAGTATAGTGTACCCATGACTTAAATAACTTTGTTTAAAAAAACATGTGATTGAAAAGCAAGGTCCCGCTTAGAGGTTGGTACGTTAAAGATTTCTATTTTCGATACACAATAGTGTTAAGAAATTGTGATTTAAAATTTGGCAACAGTTCTTGTTCAAACTATAAACAAACCGGCGAGAAAGATACCCGGCTAATTTCTAAACCACGTGGCTATTCCTAAATTACACCAATTATTTGTATGCCTGTTAACTAGATATACGGCGAAAACATTCCTGTTTTTATGACTTTGTGGGTGGTAGGTTATGTATACTTTAGAGGAGTGTATCTTATGAATGAAACAGCCTAAATATAAGACATTACATAAGATCACAGAAAAACAAAACTTTTTGCGTTGTTTTGAGTAAAAGTTAAACGTCAAAAGTTAAATGGACATCTAAATGTAGTAGCTGTAACGCAATGTAAACATGTGTGTCCTTAAGACGATGTGTTAAGGTCTAAATTTGAATGCACATGTTTACATATATTTTGACGTGACTTTAAAAGGCGATTCGAATATTGGGGCTAATGCGGAATAAGCCTTGTTTCTGTAACACGACTATTATAAAGCACCTAATTCTATAATTTCTAGTCATTTTCTTTCATAAAGATCTGCACGTCTCCCATAATAAAAACAGGTTAACATCTCTGTCAGTCTCAATAGCTACCTATCTCGCTCATTTTACATTTAATATGAGCAAGATAATGCTTGAAATTCAATTTAGATTTTAATTGTTTTTATTGCGAGATAGACCTGTCGTTCTAGCGTATCAAATATCTATGGATAGATTTTTATAATTTTATATTTCGGACACGCAAATGTTATTTTTATTATAATCAGTCATCATCATGTGTGACAAGTTGTAAAACATATAAGCCAATAAAAAATGTACTTCTCTGCTCAACAGTTGGATGAATAAAATTTAAAATAAAACGAATAAAAGTCCAAATTAAACTTGGCACTACATACAACAGTGTAGTGTAGGATTATGAAGATTTCTACTGTTTGGCAAATTGTTAATACAATTTATTATCACTAATACTTTGTCTTTTGTTCAGAAAGACTATTTATTACTTAGTGATTAATTCTTTAAAGATTTTTTGTTCCAAGGTATCCTAGATTGTATATTTTTATTAAAACATAATTGTTATTACCCCTCTTTTTAAAAATTGTTATCATAGTAGTTTCTGTGATTAGTTTATTTATATGTTTTCATAACACAAATCGAATCAAAATAATGGCATATGTTTTTGAATATATTGCAGAAAGCACAGTGATCATACTCTTTAAATTCTTGAGAGACAGATTGTATTAGTCATAATATTAGAATGTAAATGGCCTAACAACTCTATATTTCAATTTTGCCAGAAATTTGTTAAAATCATACCTGTTTATAGAAAATTTTACGGATACAGTAATTCCGAGTTTTTACACTTCTAAGAGGGTTTTATGCCACGAATTTTTCTAACATAATTTACGACATCAATTTATCTTTCAGAAATATATTACCTATATATTATTTTATCCTAAAAGTAATATAAGACTCACCTTCTTCCGGGCTGAGATCTGCAAACTTCACACCACCACTGTAAAAGAAAAGATACATATTGTAATATTTCTAAATACAATTTATATTTCAAAATTGATTCATTTCAATAGTTTCACATTTTTTCATAAATCATACAGTTATTGATTCTCTAAAAAAAGAATTAAGAACTGCATGTTGCAAGCATTTACATTCTTATTTTTAGGTGCTCCAAACTGAAAATCGGATTGTAAATTTACAATGTGTACTTTCAAACACACTTAATTATATTATTTTATTCATACCTACATTATGTAGTTGATGCACAAGGCATCTCTTACACTATTTTTTCATAATGTAGTTTCAGATCTACATATTGATTTACTCATATCATTTTGATTTCAAAATATTACTTTGTGTTTTATCTCTTTACTCTCTATAGGATTGCAGACTTGAATCTTTATAATCAAGTACTATAATTAAATTCTAAAGTAAATTAACAATCTGAATACAGTTTATTTTAAAGCACCCATACAATAGGTTACACTCGTACCTGAGGAGGACGGTAGCCGTTTCCGGCACCCGGAACACCTGGAAATAAACACAACGTGGAACGGTGTCTTACTGGATCTCCACACGGAGAAACCATTACCAGGATAATAAGCAACCATGGAGTCTTTAAATTTATTGTAACTTGTATAACAAAAAGATTTTGAGAATTGGTAAAAAATTTACCATGGAAATAGAATTAAGTATACTAATTTTAGTATGTTTTAATTTGGAGATATTAAAATAGACTTTTACATAATTATTATTCAATTAAATAATGTTTATAATAATCTAATTTTAATTATAAATAAGCATAATATTAGTAAAATGAAGAATTTCTCACCTTCCATCCCAAGTTCTCAAAGAAAGTGCTGAGACGAGACTGGCCAGTAGTCTTCCCACCGCAAGGTCCTGGTTAAAAAATAAATCCACAGATTCCAATTTTAATAGAAAATCATCATAATACCCACGTGTTTATTTTAGCCTTTAAAAATTAGACACTGAACATCATAAAATAATATTGGGCACGACATTAAAGCACACATCAGACATAAACAACTCTGTGAATAAATTGTACACACATTAAAAATCACAAATATTTGAAAACAGACCGACACAAAATTATTATCAAAATGATGAAAAATCGTAAAGGAAAATACCAAATATCTTACCTCCAGTAAGAACCAGCTTGTACACTATTTTTTGATTCGCCATTTTGTATGAAAGGAAAAATGAATTCTAAGATTAAAATTATACTACCAAGAATAACCACTTAAATATCATAAAAATGTTGAGTTTAGAAAAGTGATGAATTGGGCCATTACTGAACCACGCGCATCGCCGACGAGGCGCGCGAACAAATGAGAGAATGAAAGAACGAGTCGCAGCAAGAGGTTTTATATCTTCATTCGTTCTGTTGACTGTTCGTTCAATAATGATTTGACGTTCTATTTCAGGCTCTGGATACTAGCAAGCTACGAAACTCGCCAGTTTTTTCCCCTCTATCGCGGCATTGGCGTGGTCCAAGCAAGGCCGTTTCTTTTTTTTTTTGATTCGCTTGGATTGAACAAAATACATAATTTAATTTTATAACTTATCGATTAAATTATGCCAAGTTAAACTAAAGCAAGGAAGTTCTTTGTTCTATGAAATTAAATAGTATGAAAAGTTTTAAATAGGTATTATATTTATTGAGTTGGTAATTCAGTATTAATATAGTTTATAAAAATTACTACTTAAAAAAGACAGGATATTACATATCAAATACATACTTAATCATACAAGTTAACTTACTTAAGTGATACCTAAATAATTCAGCTTTAACAAACAATTGCGCCCACTTTCTAAGTTATCAGCTTTAATAACCGTTATTTTCAATTCTGGAGCATTATCTTCTTGGTTAATTTGATATTTTTCTAATGTAAATACTGTAACAGGAATATGTTGCCAGTATTTTCCTAAACAGCGGTTCCTCTTTTCTACACATGCAGAATCTTTCACCAGTGTAGATTGTTCTCCTTCATCTAAAATTTTTATGTAGGTTTACTCAATCAAACTGAGACTAGAAAGTCCAGCAAACATTGGTATTTAAAGTAGAAATATGCAAAAGCAAAGATGTGTCAGGCAATCAATACTGATTTTCTAATCCTATTTGTTAAAATATATCAAAATAGTCAGTAATGGCTGATCAGTTATGTTCACATACACATGTTCTACCACAGATCTACAGCATTACCCATAGAACCGTGACTTCTACCCACACTCTACACCAGTCCACTTCAGTGTAGTCTGACTGTACCTAATAATTTTAAGGCTAAATAATATAAGTTAATCAAATTCTTTAATTACCTTCAAGTTCATTAAAATCTTGTTCAACCCATCTTGTCTGAAGATTTACGCAGACAATAGCAATTTGGAACGTATCACATAAATATCTGCTGTAATTCACTACTGTATTTAAATATGTCAGACCTGGAAAAGTAAAATAAAAAATAAAAAAAGTTTTGTACTTATAGATTTCCATTTTCCATTGGATGAAAAAGAAATATTCACAAAAAAAAACTGAACAAAACATCATCCCATTCAAATAAGTTATATTCACAAAATGCTTTTTCACAGTTAATTCATAAACAATCCTATTATTAAATAAATAAATATTCCACAAAACTTGTATTATTGCTACTGAGTAGCTGATAGATAGAAAATATCCAGATCAAAACAAGCAGCCATGCATGAGTCAGGCTCATACATGCATGCCACTCAATCACAAAACCTGTCAAAAAATCTTTTAGTAAAATTTTAATTTCGCTTTTGCAAACTAAAAGAAATGAAATGAAATCGTTTATTTCAGAATTAGACCTTCACAGGCACTTTTTCTTGTCATTTACAACTTGTTTAAATAAAGAAAATAAACTAAGTTATATTTACTACCACCATTTCGGACACAAGCAAAATGGCCACCGGTAAAAAGAAATGGCGAAAGAAAACCGGTTACGGCCTTTTACGGAAAGTAGTACCAAGACAAAAATGGCTGAGATGATGATGAAGAGATAAAAAACTTCAGTCAGAACTTACCAATTCTATTTGAATCTCCTAGGTGCTGGAGCATCAAACATGGCAAAGAGTCAATGATTATTAGCACCAAATTGTCAATGGAAAACATTTTATTTTTAAGTATTTTTAATAACTCTATTAACTCTTCCATAGTCCAAATATGAACAATATGGATTTGATGCATCATCTTCGCCATATCCTATAATCAATATGAAAGATAAGATATTACATTATGTACTCTTGAGTAGGTAGTTATAGATAGAAAAGATTCTATCTCTAACTACCTACTACAAAATTGACAAATAACTACCTATTAAATGATCATACTATTATTATAAATGAGAAAGTTGTGTGTGTGTATATGTTTGTAACGAATAAACTACTGAACCGATTTCAAAAATCCTTTCACCGTTGGGAACGGACATTACCCCCGGGTAACATAGGCAATATTATATTTTCAAAAACATTAGGGATCCTTAGTAAAACGCGCGCGAAGCCGGGGCGGTCCGCTAGTTTACAATAAAATAAAAGTACTGAAGAACATTGTAAGGAAACACATACCTTATGAGAAAATCCTGATGCGTCCAATATTTTCTGCACTCTCACAGCAGAAAAATCACCTTTTGTGTTGACATAGAGGACAGAGTTTGGATAGTGCTTGACACAATTTATAGTAAGTTGGAGACATAGTTGAGTTTTCCCAGAATCAGTGAGACCGCACATCTCCGTAATAAATCCTATTGGAATACCACCGTTTAGTACATCATCCAAACTGAAATTTAATCAATAAAACAGAATATAACACAAAATTTTCCTAGAAAATATTTGTCAGAGGAAATAAATCGCCTTCGATTGAAGGGAGAACCATATCCCTACAGTGGGATGATTTATGGGTTGATGTGTGACCAAAAATTTTATGGTGCATTATATTATATGTAGGTACTTCAAATGACAAACGAAAAACTGAAATGATTATTTTAGATTTTAAAATGGATTGAATAGGTTACAAGATAAAATATTATGGATTTCTTACCATTTTATTCCTGTACATAAATATTGTTTGCCACTAATCTTATTTAATAAAACTGTGCCTTTGATTAACGGTGCAGAATACTTTGAGAAAATATAATTTTTGATATCCAAAATTTGTGGTAAACTTAACTTGGTAAGTGTTGATAATTTCTCATAGTCTTCATGTAGGAACTCTAAGATAGTGGTTATTCGGTTTTGTGCCAGTTTCTTTAAAACGTTTTCCGTAAGATTTACATGACTTTCAGAAGATAATTTTTGCATTTTTTTATTACGCGTACTTGCTACGTCGTTTGATATGTGTTTGATGAAGAAGTTTCTTCCACCCACAACACAATAGTTCACAAAAACTTGTCAAAAACTTCCCCGCCTCTTAATGTTGCCAGAAATAGTGTGAGAAAGTTACAACTTTTTGATTGTAGCAAAAGAAGTAAATTTTTTAAACCGGCAAACTTTCAATCAATATTTTGGATATTTTGTGATATTCTGTCACTTTTATTTCTTCTTCTCATTTTTTGTACAAATCGATTGTAATTTTTGGCGCAACCCTATTGAAACGGTAGTTTTTTTTCTATTAATGTTGGTACCGACGCCCGCCATTTGTGTTTTCTGTCAAAAGCACTAATGTCGTAAAAGGCGGAGAATTTTTTGTTTGTTCGAGGCGTAATTTAATGGAATATTTGCTGTAGTTATAGTTTTCTTTATTTCCGAGATGTCTAATATATCCCTAGATAAGGAAACATTCTATCGTCGCATGAAAAAGCTGTATGCTGCATGGAAGGTTTGTGTCTGTTCCCACATTGGTAATCATAGTTTGGTTTCCTTTTGGTAATAAAATGTGTTTTGCAGGCGGCTGCAGCAGATTCAAAAGGCGATGATGTCTTGGCAAAGGCTGATTGCCTGGTATCGTGCGTTGGTGTGGATGAGGACACGTTATACAGCAAATCAACAGCATTACAGGTTCACTACATTGTTTTAAAACATGTTTCTGTTGCTTCGCGACCTATTCATTCTACTATAAACCTATAGTAAAATACGTCTTGTTGGAGCATAATCAGTTTGTGGGAGTTTCAATATAAATGAACTTTGATTAGATCACACTTTTATTTACAAAAACTGTAAAATACACTGGGTTGAAAATGTGGAAGAGCATATATCTGGGTTTAATCATACTATCGTCTGCTATTCCACGATTTTAATGTATGCCTTTATCATGCAACACATCGGATAACCTAGTCTTTTTGTTGCCATAAGGATGTAAATCAAAACAATTTACATTTCTACCCTAAAATTTATTTTATTGAAACTGTATAAATGTGAGATTTTGTTCTGAATAGTATAATATATTAACAAAATAAAGTTTTGGGTTATTCAAATTGTTGATTAAAAGAAATAAAGAATACACAATCTGAAACACACCACATGCCATATTTTGTGTTTAAATCCCACTTAAATTGTGACAGAATATGGGTAAACAGATATAAGGATATGTTTTAAAAAAAAAATCCTTTTACACAAAACTTGAAAGATTTGCGTGTACACAGGTAGTTAAGTGGATTATAGGATGCTTTTATCCTGAGTTGATATTCAGGATAAAAGCATCCAATAATCCAGGGAACAGGATATTATAAGTAAATTTGTGGACATCAGCTGATGCCTATTGAAAAAACTACATTGCTTGTAAAAGATCGAATGATGTCAATCTGATATGTATACATGTCTCCTTTTTCCCCTTAATTTATTGTATCTAGACATCCTGTTTCCACATAATTATCATCTTATATGACCTGTGTGTTTCATTAAACCAGTCTGGATAAATAATATCATTCAGTACAATACTTAAATTATAAAATTTCTCGCTTGCATACCTATTTCAAAATATGATGTAATATTGACCAGTATCATTCAAATGAACAAGAAAATATGCCAAAATTACTAGTAATTGATAAAAAGTAGTAATGTGACATTTTTCTTCATTTTCTTAATTTTTACTCAGTATGAATCGTAAATATTTTTATTGAATTCCTTCTTTGTATGGGGTCTGTATACCATCTAGTAGTAGGTAAAAAAGATTATGTAAGCCTGCAGTCCTCTGAATTCTGCCTGTCCCAGTTAACTCGTTTTTTTTTCTATATGCCATAAAGATGACAAACAAGATTGTTAATAAAACATTTATTAAATAAAATTTATTATCTTTTTTAGACATGGCTGTTTGGATACGAGTTGCCGGACACCATAACAGTACTTACAGAACAGAGCATGTGTTTCCTTGCGAGTAAAAAGAAAATAGAGTTTCTCAGACAAATTGAAAATGGAAAGGAGGAATCAGAACTACCACCTGTCAAACTTCTTGTTAGAGACAGAGTAAGTTAAAAGTACTAAGTAAGTAATAATAAATGCAAGCTTTGTATGGATGGGTGTGTGGATGTTTGTCACACTTTTAGGAAAAAACGGTTTCACAGATTTACTTGAAAAAAAATACAGCAGCATCTGCATGTTACCATAGGTTCTGTCTTCAGTGTATCATGTTGAGATATATGTTATTTGAAAGGTCTTAACAAGAGTAGAGTATCATTTTACTATATGGCACCCTTAAAGAGACTTGTGTATGGAAAGAACTAGTCATTGAATCTTTCAAAACTTTGTTCATCATCATCATCATAACCCTCTAGTGGGTGTGGTTTCCGCACTTAGTCCTGTACTGGACCATTGTACGCGAGCCGTGGGGCCGTCATTCCATCCAGTCCACCTCCCTCCAGAAGCGAACTTTGTTAAAAAAAACAAAGTCTGAGTTACAAACTTCATCAAATAGACACAGTAATTACTATTAACTGTAATTTCTTCAATTCTTTCTTAATTAATGGCGTTTCTGTCGTGTCTTAACGACACATAGACAATTTCGCCTATGTCGAGTATTTTAAATAAACACTTTAACAAAAAAGTACACTTTAAAAGAGCAACGTGGTACGATGAGGATCCGAGGTCGCCATCTTGACGACCTTCGTTGACGAGGAGGCGATCTCGAATCAACTGTAATTTTAATTACACATTTTGTATTGTTATATTGAAATTGTTTCCAGACCGACAAAGACAAAGAAAATTTCAACAAACTTATACAAGAAATCAAAAAATCCAAATCGGGCAAGAATCTAGGTGTCTTCGCCAAAGACAACTATCCAGGAGAATTCTGTGAGAGTTGGAAAGCTGCGATGAAGGCCGAGAAATTTGAAAACATTGATATAAGTTCAACAATAGCGCTCCTAATGGCACCCAAGGAAGACCCCGAAATCATAACAGTAAAGAAAGCTTGCCTAGTTACAGTTGACGTTTTTACAAAATATTTGAAAGATCAAATTATGGAAATTATTGATTCAGACAAGGTAATTCAAAGTTTCTTTTTTCCTTTGTGTGTTAGGACGCGTTTTGAAGTGACGCGGCCGCAAAAAAAATTTCGTGTTGTCAAAACGCGCCCTTACAAAAACCAGAGGTATAAGTTTTTTCATTTTATTTTATTGCTATGAAAAAAGGTACACTAAATTGTAGTATCGGATTTTTTTATCGTTTTGCTATAATTAAAAATAACAACTTGGAAACAATAAAACTTTTTTATCTTGATTTTTCCTTTTTACAAAATTCTCTAATATTATTATATAAAAGTAATTTACCATACCAATATCATAATTGAATAATATTTTTTCTGCCGTTGATGTTAAAAAATATATCAATTAATAAAGATAAGACTAATAAAAATATTTAATTACATACTAAAATAATTTTTTTCCACAGAAAGTAAAACATTCAAAACTCGCTGAAGGTGTAGAAGCAGCAATATCAGACAAAAAATATGTCACCGGTGTAGACACAAGTCAAGTTGATATGTGCTATCCGCCGATAATCCAATCTGGAGGAAACTACAGTCTCAAATTCAGTGCCGTGTCCGATAAGAACCATTTGCATTTCGGTGCTATAATATGCTCTCTAGGTGCACGATATAAATCATACTGTTCAAACATAGTCCGTACGTTGCTGGTCAATCCAGCGGACGAAGTACAAAGCAATTACAATTTCCTATTAAACATCGAAGAGGAAGTTATGAAGCGTCTTGTTGCTAATGCTAAATTATCTTCAGTTTATGAAGCTGGCTTGGAATTAGCAAAGAAAGAAAAACCGAAATTAGTTGATAATCTCACAAAGACATTTGGGTAAGTATATTAATATTAAACATTAAAAATAAACGATAAATTTTTCTGTCACATAGTCACACATTTCATCTGAATCTGTCTACCCTCAAGATCATGTAGTCTTAATGCAAATAAAGCTTTTAATAAAATTAAATTTGTAAAATCATCTAAGACAAGACAAACAGCAACATGTCAGACAGGTCCGGTGGTCAATTGGCTAGCAATGGTCACTTTATCCCAAGGGCCGCGGGTTCGAATCCTGCGCAAGGTAAACATTTGCGTGCATGAACCATGTCTGTTTGCCTTGGTCTGGATGTTTTCTATGTATAATGAGTATTTATTTACAAAAAAAAAAAGGTATTTCAGTATATTTATCAGCAATCTAGTACCCATAGCACAAGCTTAGTTGCTTAGTTTGGGAATAGATGGCATTGTGTGATTTGTCCAATAATCTTTATTTATTTATTTATGTATGCACACAAACAACATTGTCTTGTGCATGATTTGAACCTGTGACTCAGAGGTAAAGTCATCGCTAGCCATTCTACTACTGGACTCATCAAATATTTTAAAAATATTTATTATATCTGTATTTCAGGTTTGCTATGGGCATTGAATTCCGAGAGAGCTCAATTGTAATTGGTCCAAAAACAGCAGTGATTGCTAAAAAGGGCATGGTGTTCAATATCAATATTGGTTTGGCCAGTTTGCAAAACAGTGAAGCTACTGATAAGGAAGGGAAGGTAAGATTAAACATATTTTTGAGTACATTCCAATGGTTGATTGTTTTTTCATTAATTAATAAATTTTCAATAGGTACTTCTCAGAGTTATATTTTTCCCATAACCGCTGTACCGCGCCGTAGGTAGGTGCGCGGCGAGGCGAGAGGACAACACATCGTTTCTGTCATTTCAAATAGTTGTATCTCTTTCCTCCGCTGCCCCCGCCTCGTATGGCGCGGTACAGCGGTTTCGTTCAAGATTATTGTGACAATATTCTTGTTATAAAAACAAAAATATTTTAGGGCCAACACTAACTCGCGCGGGCGCCCAGCGTGTTTGTTTCGTAAAAATGTATGAGCAGCGCCATTTATTACGCGCGCGTTTGGCGACTTTTCACGAACAAACGAACGGTTCGGACATCCGTTCCGTGCACCCGCGTTTTAGTGTTTGTATAGATAATGCGTTATAACGTCGGTCGTTATAAAAATATAAAAAAACTACAAATTGAAAAGCAATGTGACGTCCATCGTCGTAAATGTTATCTATACTAATATTATAAAGAGGTAAAGTTTGTGTATTTGTTAAATTGTAACGGGTAATCTCGGGATCTACTGAACCGATTTTAAAAATTCTTTCACCAATAGAAAGCCACATTATTGCTGAGTGTCATAGGTTATATAAAAAACCAAAAAATAAAAAGGCTTTTAACATTATGCCCAACGGAGTGGGCACGGGTCAGCTAGTTTAGTTATAAAGACATATCATAATGTATTCATGTATCAAAGAACAAGAGTCGGTTTGATTGAACTCACTAATGTAAACTATCAGTCTGCTATGAAAAAATGTTTTTACATTCAATTTTCTTTCTTGAGAAAAGTTATAAATTGAAGATATGAAGATCTGATGAAATTCAAATTTGAAAAGTAAGTTCGCTTTATGTTATTTTATTTACTGAACTAATGGAATTAATGGTGACGGATTGGGAGAATGAGAAGAGAAATCTGCAGCTACCCCAAATGACGAGACGTAAGTAAAGGATTTCAATATTTTTCCATCTATACAGAATATTTTTTTTGTATCAGTACGTAAACTGATTTTAATTTTTCAGGTATAATCGACTATGAGCTTCACGAGAGTATCCGCGGTGGCGTTGTTATGTATAGAAAGGGAAGGAAACTCCATCTAAAGAGGACAAATAAAAATGGAATCAAAGTGTGGGCATGTACAGACAGATCGTGCAATGGCGTTGTTTATACTGAGCTATCCGGTTTCGTTATAAAGGAAGAAGATCACAACATATGTAGACAACATGTCGCTGTACATTTTGATAATATTGTGGACACATCGAAAAGTATTTATGATTACGATCAGGTTTAGTACGTAACCGCCAAAACTACGCCTCCACCGTGCCATCGTGTATAAGAGCGCTTAGGCAATAAGGGACATGTTCTACAAGAAACTAAAAATTTCATGTTTATATTTCCAGTGGTCTCAATTGATATTCAGAATCTCCTTTTATTATTATATAGATTGGTGTTGGGTTTTAAAAGTATTTTTATCTTGAATGTAAGCTTTTTTTAGTTTAAAACTAACGCTTCTTTAATATAGTACAAAATAGTGTCCAAAATGTAACAAATTTTATTAATGCCTAAATCTTGAAGGCCTATGTCGTGCCAATTTAATGTTTCGAAGACGCTTGTATATTGGTCAATAGCGTCCGCGCTGCTATGCCTCTACTTTCACACGCCATCACCGCTAGCTGCGCCAGCGCTACTTTTTTCACTGGCAAGACCGCGTGGTTGACATTTTGTTAGCAATAACAATTTGCGCTGGCGTTATGGTGTACCAGCCTCGCAGTGACGACCCACGAGCGCTGCGTCATCTTATGCTGACTGGCTTTGACAAATTTTCAATAAAAATTTAATCATAATAAGATACTTTATGTATGTTATTAATTATAATTTTAAATTATAATTACAATATGAATGTATATTACAATGTTGTAATAAAGTTTTTAATGTTCATATAATTTTGTTCTACTGTCCTTCACAAAACCTTCACAAAACATCAATATTTTATAGAATGTGACGCTTCACGCTTTGTTCTAAAAGTCCTAAAAATAAAGATTTTTTTGTAATTTCTATGAGACGACATATTCATTTCAAATGAATATTTTTTTATATCCTTACCTGTATATTCAGAGATAGGTCAGCGTAAAGCAAAATAAATGTGACCTGTCTTAAGGTGAGAGGTCACTTCACGTTGCCCTGTTATTGTGTCACGCTCGAACCCAATATGATCTCAATAAATTGTATCCTATGTCCGATTGCAAAAGTCACATCACGCATAGTTAAAACCAATCGACGCTTTGTATTTATGACGCATCGAAGTAAACTACCAATCTATACTTCTGTCAATCACGAATCTATAGTGGATTGAGATTGCATATTAGGTTCCGGCGTAAGTGCATTAGGTATAAGTAATATTAACAGGTTTAGAATTGTCATTCTAGGGGACAGGTAAAAAGGTTTTTTTTTTTTCAGACCTACGCCCTTTTCATCGGTGATACAGTATTGGTGAATGAGGAACAGCCCGCCTCACTACTCACACAGTCCAAGAAAAAAATTAAGAATATAGGAATCTTCTTGAAGGACGACGATGAGGACGAAGAAGAAGAGAAGGAAAATAAGACTGAAATACTCGGTGAGATGAGGGTCACGTTCGTATATAACAGAAGTAGGTAGTTTGACAGATTCGATGATTGTTTGCACCTCGGTAACAACAAAAACAAAATAACAAAAAAAACTTGCAATATTGTAAAATGATGAATTGAATGATGAAATGAAATATTTTGGATAAAAGATTTAAAAAAAGTGCATTTTACTAGCTGCAATAACGACCGCGCCATTACGTTTTGCTTCCCCCATATGATGTTAAGAAATAAAGGAGGCGACTGGTTAAAGTTACTTGAGAAACTCAAACGTGGTCCAGTCGGGTTAAGTATTATGCAGAACAGTGAATTAAAACTGTATATAAGTTAAATGAAAACTATTTTGACATAACAAACACTGAGTAATCAAATAACAAGCGACTGGCAACTCTGTCGCCCAATTTATAAACCCACTATAACCAGTATTATATCGAAACATACATGTATGTACTTATATCATTTTGAATCAAAACTTTTGTTATAGGTCTCTTTACAGCATTTATAAATTGTGCAACGTAGAATCACTACTTTCTGTTATATGCATACGAGTTAGAGAAACTAGACTCTACCTACAACTAATTTCTAAACAATTTTTATAAATCGTTGGTCTAAATGAATAATGTATTATCTCAAAAATAATCACTTAAATCTACCAATACCGTTACATCATTAACTAAATAAAATTTTGTATCTATTGAACAAGTCTCGTATTTTCTCGGTAGTAATTTTGTCTTATATGATTTTTTTATTATGTTAGAATTTCGAATTTCAATTAACAATCGCATAAAATCATTATAATAGTTTTTTATATCATTACAACACCTACGAAGAATGTAAAATAATATTTGTAGTTGACACACTTTTTTAAACTATAATATTTTAGTTAATACCTTGTTTATGAAGCAAACAAAATTTATCAAATGATTTATTTTTCAGTGACACTGTTTGAATGTAAAATACTTCCAAAATTTTATGTTAACATTATTTCAGGTGCCAGTGAATGTACGACCTGTGTTGCTCCGATTTAAAGCTTTTATTAACTTTGTGATGGCAACATTACTAGGCATAAAACTAAAATACTGATTTGCATAGTTTGAAAGACAGTTTTTTTTTGTAAGTAAAAAATGAATCGTTCATTAAATTTTAATCAAGACGTACCTAGTTTATTTAATTACATTTTTTTTGTAACCGCAAAATAACTTAAACTATTGATTTTCTGTTCATAAGGAAACATACACAATATTTTTTGTTTTAATACTTTACTAGATTTTGCACATCTAATTATTTAACAAGTGAGTTTCATCTCTTTAATAAATTAATTAATTTTAATTTCAAATACAGAAAAAAAAACACAGCGATTCAATTTTTACTTACATTTAGTTTACAAAATCATCTAACAATGAGATTGTACATATTTTTTTATTTATTATTATTTATTTACATGCAATCGTGGACGGACAGAGAATGGAGGTGAGTGTATTATTGAGGCTGGCCATCAGTTGTATGATGTTTATAGTCATGTTTGTGCGTGAGACAATTATTTTTACTACTTGCAAAACCCGCGTATATCTTGTGGAAATTAAAGAAAAACAGCATTATCTGTGATCCATCCATACTAATATTAATTTGTTTGTCCTCTGTCACGTGAGTCACGTCAAAAGGAACGAATAGATATTTTTTTTAGGTAGATAGTTTAAGACTTTAAGGTCTCGAGAGTAAACATGCGCTTTATTCCAAGGGTTAAAAAAAATCTACGACATAAGACATACTTATTAAGTTATTGACGCCTTGACAACGCGGGCGAAGTTTATAACTTCTTATCTACTGAGAGAATCTCCTTATTTCAACTCTCTAGGGCCAAGGGTTTGTACTGGGTGTTGATTGATCAGTCAGGGCTTCTATTGTTAATATTTAGATTAATATTTACCATTATTTACTAAAAATCATGCGGTAGATGACGTTATTGACACCATGTAAACTATATATTTTTTGTAAGATAGCAATAAACATTCAAATGCGTCAGTTTAAGAGTAAATATGACGTAACTCCACTTAGTAATAAGTAAAAAGCTAAATTTTAGGATTATAGTAAAGTCATATCAAAGTAAAATCTGTTTAGTGACGTCATTCTTTAGGAGAATGAAATGAAGTGCGAAAGTGATAAATCTAAGTTTAATTAAACCTTGTCTGACCTTCGTTTATTAATAGGGGGGATAGAATATGAATAATAATCTCATTTAAGATTCCCATGAGATTTTCTATCTGCTAATTCTTTTTAAATGTAATTACACCTTACTATTAAAACTAGGCACGATAACGATTTTCAATTAAATTCAAAACAAGCAAAGGACCTAATATTGGTCCCTAGGGTACACCCAGGCACATAAATGAATTGTTTTATACAAATCTAATAATTAAATGAAATCGTTTATTCATAGAACACTGGCCTTCAGCATTATTATTATTTATTTCATAAGGTTGATTGAAAAAATTAAGTTAGCCTCCCATATAAATGAATAACTTTTCACTGTCTCACGCACATAGACTATATAAGACATTAAACAATATAATAATGTAACAAAAATTTTAGGAAGAGGGAAGAGAACCGCGGTGATTGAATCCAAACTCCGTACAGAACATTCCTCTGAGGAGAAACGCAAAGAACATCAGAGGGAGCTAGCTATAACTCTCAATGAGAAGGCTAAGGAACGTTTAGCGAAACAGTCCAGTGGGAAAGATGGCGAGAAGATTCGTAAGAGTACAGTCTCATACAAGGGTGTCAGTCAAATGCCAAGGGAGAATGAGGTCAAGGAACTCAAGTTGTATGTTGGTGAGTTTAATATGGTTGTAAATAAAAATTGAACTTCAAGAAGCGACTTTAAAGACTGGCAACAGCTCAGTGACTCCCACGGTGTCTCTGTGCTCGATGGGTGGCGGAGACCACTTATCATGAGGTGAACCGCATGCGTGTGTTTTAATTACCAAACAGTGGACTATATTTGTTACTTTTTTTGTAAATAGTTTATGATAAATTAATCCAGAGTCAATACAAACAAAAAAGTTCATCACATGAAATGTTTGTCCCGTTGCTGAAGTATTACTAGTTCCCGCAACCCCGCCACTAGGCGGAGATGTGACTTTAAACAAAAAGGGCTTTTAACATCGAAGGTTGAACCATCCAACCGATTTTGCTTTACTTAAGCCAAGTGACGCTGTGTTGTCTATATGCGAATACAGTAGATATTTAAAGAGCATTTAATTTTTCAGATCGTAAATACGAAACCGTAATCCTGCCGATATTCGGTATACCAGTACCATTCCATATTTCCACAATAAAAAACATATCCCAATCCGTGGAGGGTGACTACACGTACCTTAGGATAAACTTCTTCCACCCTGGCGCCACTATGGGCCGCAACGAGGGTGGCAATTATGCCCAACCAGACGCCACATTTGTTAAAGAAGTGTAAGTATGGCTTTTCTAATAAAAATGTCCTTAATGTGTACTAAAACTTTTCAGTCAAACTAAAGACTATCGGTTTTCGATCAGATTCGTTTCGACCTAAAACAAGCTGATGAAGCTTTCGGTCACAGCACATATTCGAGAAATTATTGTGTACCAGTCTAAATAATCCATCGTTATAATTAACAATCTCTATTCTACTGCTGGGATATGGTCAGCATTCTACTGCTGCTTTCATCGAAGTGATTGGAAATATTTGATGTATTATATTGAAAGTTAATCTTATGTTTTTATCCTCAACAGTACGTACCGAAGTACAAACACCAAAGAGCCAGGCGAGATATCACCACCGTCCTCCAACCTCAACACCGGCTTCAGACTCATCAAAGAGGTCCAAAAGAAGTTCAAAACAAGAGAAGCAGAAGAGAGGGAGAAAGAAGATTTAGTGAAACAAGACACACTGGTTCTATCACAGAGTAAAGGAAATCCTAAACTTAAAGATCTATACATAAGACCTAATATAGTCACGAAGAGAATGAGTGGGTCCTTAGAAGCTCATACAAATGGTTTTCGCTTCACGTCTGTTAGAGGAGATAAGGTGGATATCCTCTATAATAATATAAAAAATGCATTCTTCCAACCATGTGATGGAGAAATGATTATACTTTTACATTTCCATTTGAAGCATGCTATTATGTTTGGTAAGTATTTTGATTACATATCGACGTATTTGGTTCGAAGTTGAAACAATATACAAAAATAATAAATTTAGTTTTTTGATAAGCTATGTCTGTTAGAGTTAGATTTTGTTTTAAACTGACTCTTTTGTGTGAAGTTTCTTTTGCTTGTGTTCAAATCTCAAGTTTTGTTTTACAAATGAAAATTGTTTGCAATTAACAAATATTATATTAATCAAAATAGCGCATTAATCTTTTATCCTGGGACATCTCAGACATTATTTATTTATGGCACATTGTTTTTAGGCAAAAAGAAACACGTGGACGTCCAATTTTATACGGAAGTGGGTGAGATAACAACAGATTTGGGTAAACACCAGCATATGCACGACAGAGACGACTTAGCGGCGGAGCAGAGCGAGAGGGAGCTGCGACACAAGCTGAAGGTTGCATTCAAGAGCTTCTGCGAACGTGTCGAGAACATGACCAAACAGGAGGTCGAGTTTGACACACCTTTCAGGTATGAATTTTATTATTACTCCATATCAACCCATAATCATCCCACTGCAGGGATACGAGTCTCCCCTTCAATCGAAGGGGATTAGAGCGTACTCTGCCACGCTGCTCCAATGCGGATTGGTAGAGGTCAGTGTTTTCAAGCCGCCTGAATTGAACGTGAAAGTCACGCCTTTGAATAAATGAATAAATATTTGCAAAACACAGAGAAAAAAAAACAATACAGAAGGCATACTCAGAAAACTTACAGACTAGTATTTTCCGAACTAGTAAGAGAAGCTCGATATAACGAAATCCATCCAATCACTCGCACAGGATCGAGGTTGCTTAACTTGCATGTTCATTTTAGAATGCGACACTTAGCGACGCCATCGAGTTATTACTAGAGACGGGGTTTTTTTTTTCAAACATGTTTTTTTAAAAATAATCTTAATCTGTACGATATTTCCAATCAGACTTAATATAAAATTAGTTATAAATCGTTAAATTTCCATTTACAGAGAACTCGGTTTCCCCGGAGCGCCCTTCCGCAGCACAGTACTCCTGCAGCCCACTTCGGGCGCGCTCGTCAACCTGACGGAGTGGCCGCCGTTCGTCATCGCACTAGAAGACGTAGAGTTAGTGCACTTCGAGCGAGTCCAATTCCACCTAAAGAACTTCGATATGGTGTTCGTTTTCAAGGATTATGCGAAAAAAATATCCATGGTTAATGCTGTGCCAATGAATATGCTGGATCATGTTAAAGAGTGGCTCAAGTAAGTATTTAATACAATACAAAACTATTGCACCATTAAAATATAAACGTTTAATGTGAGAATTAATAACATAATAGGCGGTAAATACAAACGGCGGACTTATCTCAAAAGCAATCTCTTCCCAACCTAGCGACGAGGAAAAAAATTACAGACTGAGCGTATTCAATAGTTTTTTTTTTGAGATATATAGTTTACATAATTGACAGTCGTAATCACTAAAGCTGGTTTTACCGTGTTTATCCAGATCTACAGTGCTTTTTAAAAATTTTCAGCTCCTGTGACATTCGTTACTCAGAAGGTATACAGTCGCTCAATTGGACGAAAGTCATGAAAACCATCACGGATGATATTGAAGGCTTCTTCGACAATGGCGGCTGGTCGTTCTTGGACCCGGAGTCTGATGTAGAGAATGCTGAACAGGTATGAGCAACAAATGCAGTACAATTACAATAATTATCTATATCAGAAAATGCAGCTGTTAAAAAGATAATTTGTGTGTGTAATTTGTATTAAAAGATAGTGTAAGAAACGTCCGCTTCGAACACCTGCCGCTCGTTATGGGTCACAACGCGCTTATATTCTAATACCCTATTTGCCCGTGATATTGCGGCAATCTACGTTGATACAATCCGCGCAACCAGAAATGAGAACTGATTGATTGCCGATTGATTTGACTAGCACAGTAGACGATCTTCTCATGGCAACCGATCAGGGTGTTGTCGTTACCAGGTATTGGTCAAATCTAATTTGATCTGTGTGTGAGTAGTCATTGACTCGAAAAGAACAAGAAGGTAGACGATTTCTAGTAAAATGGTATAGAAATCGTCTACTGCGCAGGTCGAATCACGTGACTGACACGCCAGGTCTCATCTCTTGGCGCGGACGGTACGTACAAGTACGTGTACATGTACGTACAGTACGTACGTGATCATCAAAATGCGATTGAAATTAGTTCAATAAATCTCCAAAATTAGTGTATTATGTAATATTGTTTCAGGACGAGGAGTCGGAAGAAGAAGACGACGCGTACGAGCCCACCGACGCCGAGTCTGAGGAAGAGTCGGAAGACGACTCCGAATACGACTCGGAGGCGTCCGAAGAGAGCGACGGCTCTGGGGACAGTGGCGGTAACTGTACATATCTCGCTCGACTTATTTTGTTACACAGTTCACTAAATACATTGATAAAGGATTTAGTTTTACCCACATAAATGAAAATGATATTGTTATAAAAATATACATTTTGGCTTTATTTTACCAAATAAGAACACATTACCGTTCACTTATACAATTGACACGAGCAATATTTTCTTTACATTTTCGGCGATCGACGTTTTTTTGTTGTGCGCCAAAGCTGCTAGACAATTTTTTACTCTTTTTTTTGAACACACAATCACACCAATACAAAAAAACAATCGTATATTAACAAAATATATTTTCCAAATAGCTGAAGAAGACGAAGAGTCCGGCAAAGACTGGTCGGATCTTGAGCGTGAAGCAGCCGAGGAGGACAAGAAAGAACGGATTTACGACCGCGAAACGGACTTCAACAACAAAGCACGGACTAAAGGTCGCGACCGCCCCAGAGGGTACGACTCGGACGAAGGCAGATCTAAGAAGAGTAAACACGATAAGTCTAACCACAAGGGTTCGAATCACAAGAGCTCAAACCATAAGAGCTCGAGCTCGAATCATAAGAGCTCCAGTCATAAGAGTCCGTCTAAACACAGCAAAGACAGGTAGAAAATTTAATTATTTATTTATTTTGATTGCACATGTAATAAAATAGCTTAAATCTAAGAACTACGTTAAGTCATGTACTCTGGACAGGGTATTGCATTTTCGGTTATTAGATGTTATTTATGGTTCTGGACTCCCATAAGGTTGCTTGTCGACCAGAGATATTGCGTTCATCAATAGTATCATGTCAATACGCCATCCAATCGTCGTCGACTGCTCAAAGCATGCTGTACGCTGCGTTTTGCACATAAATATTTTATATGATGACACTGCGTGCAAAGTGTCATAATCATAATTCAAATGTTTTTCTTTGTAATAGGTACCTACTAATGTTTACATACTTCTTACAGCCCTTCAAAGAACCGCGACAAGCATCACAAATCGTCTCACAACGACCGCGAACATAAATCATCTCACAGCAAATCTAATGGCGACCACAAGAAGTCCAGCGACCATAAGTCTCACAAGCGCTCCCGCGACGACAGTCGGGAACATGGCCGCAGCCCTAAAAAGGCAAAGTTAGTATGACAATACATTACCTACACCTGTTTATCAAGCAAGCGCTTATGTGTGGAAAGTTGCCAGTTAACGTTTCTTTTTTTCTGTTATGGCAATAATGCTATAGTCATTTTAATTGTGGCAACTATCGAAAATTGTGTTATTTTTCTCACATAGTTGTCAAAGAGGGAAGTCCTTTCAATATTTTCTACTCCATCTATTTTCTTTCTGATTAAATTAGTTGTGAGTTCCAAGACAGCTGTAGTTTCTCCACCAACACGTCAATAAGCTTCATTGCTTATTGTCATAATGAGGTCGCCGTTGTTGATCCTGGCTATACAGGAGATACGAGAAAATAAAATTGTTTCTATTTTTCATATTGAAATAAAATTTTAGTTTTTTGGGCCATTTCCTCCAAAAAACTTCTGTCGAAGTTTTATTTATAAAATAATAATTTTGTTTCAGGAAATAATCTTCTCAAGTTGTGGTTGTATAAAGTTGAAACGGGTCCCACTTACGACAGGAAACATTGTATGATGCGATATTACATTCGCTGTCCGTCTGCATAATATAAACGCGTATTCACTGCGAGTTATTAGTTATAATACTGTACTTGGTTTAATCAGAGGATGATTCGAAAGAGCTTAAAATAGACCAATTTGAATCATTTTTTTATTTTATTTGAGCATTACTTCAATGGGGAAGAGTACTACTGTAAAATTTTAAAAACTATTGTCTTCAAATAACAAGAATAATTCCGATGTTACCCCATATTCTAACGATCGCTAGAAATACACAAATCAGAATCGTGACGTTAGAATTCGAGATACATGTCATGGTTTATATCTTTTCTGTCATGTAAATAAATATTTTTAATGTATGTACTGATTTCATGTTAAATATGCAGTTACTGTATTATCTCGCAGTGAGTAGTGTTTCAATGTTCAAACAAGATTGTCGTCCGAATCTGAATGTTTTGTATGTTGTAGATTGATTTTATTCCATTGATAAATTTGTAATTTAATTGGAGCAAAAAAAAAACTGAAATAAATGTAAGGATTTATTATAAAAAGTTTTTTATTTGTTACAAATCAACAGTAACATTTTCTAAATTGACTAACACAGCATTGGTAACAAATATTTTAAATTGATACGTTTTTTCTAATAAGTGTTTTGAGTACGTATTTAGTAACAGATATACAATTTCACGAAGAGCATTTGGCAATGAATATGGTGACGTTCACATGCACATTATTGTAGTGTGCGTAACCTCGGAAACGCTCGTAAAATCGGTCACGCACATAAAATGTGCTCGTGCGCACCTTATTCATAACCATAACCACTATGTTGGTTTCTCAGTCGACCGTTGTCGCTATGGGTTTATCCACAGATACACACTAATAGATGGGCAATGTGATCTCTCTGGTTATAACATTGACGAATCTATACATATGTGTATAAAACGTCTCATTTGAAAATAGTCACTTCGCGTCTCTGCGATATTTAGAGTAAAACTTTTTTCTCAGTTTCATTTTCTGTGGATTTGTCAGTGTATTCATGCGCAAACACACCTTTTTCACCAACGATCTTTTTACATGACGCGATAATAGTGACGACGTGATCACAAGAGTGTTCTTCTGGATAATAGGTCCTAAAAATCGCCAAAATTATAGAAATCTTCTGGGATTCACTCAAACGAATTAGGTGTACTTAGCAATCCCCAAAATAATAGAAAATAAAAGATGTGTATGAAATAAATAAGGTGTAAGTTAATTCAAATACTTTATCTTACAATCAAGCCATCAAAACAAACATAATTATAATATACATTATATACAGGAAATAAGTACTAGCTCTACCAGTGTAGACTAAATGTGCTAATAGTTATAGGGCTCAATGCGCGTGGAAAACCTAACTGACGTGCCCAGCCAGTATTCAATTTGTAATAATCTCAAGCTCTTGCACATTTCGTTAATGACCGATGAACTTTAAGTGACATGAAAACACAACTTCGCCAACCCACAGAGAATCCGCGCCACGAGAGATAAGGTCGAATCACGTGATACCTGGCGTATCACGTGATTCGACCTGCGCAGTAGCCGATTTCTATACCATTTTATTAGAAATCGTCTACTGCACAAGTGAAATCAGCAATCCATCTGGTCTCGCGTCATCAGACGGCGCGGATTGTACTGTGGCGCATAATCGCACGCCCCTCTGTGGGTCGGTGACCCCAATTCTTCAATCTTATGAGGCTATCTATTGGGGCTTCTCCAAGCCCCATAAGCCAGCCATGGGATGATGCTAATAGTTACTAATAAAGGCTTAATCTGAGTTATTTTCTTGGGCAATAACTATAGGTCCTTTCGGCAATACTGTTATTCTCTTAGTTTCTGGCAATTTGTTCAAGTCTTGTATTTTAGTTTCTTTCTGTTCTTCCGTGTCCGGTGAACTCCAGTATTTCTTATTGACTAGCATTAACAGCATCAGAGCCGGTAGATGTATTAGAGAGAATCTGAATAGCTTTCTTGAACTGGCACTGTCTGATTTCTTGTAGAAATCATATGCTGCAAAATAATAGACAAAAATTAAATTTAAGAAAACCACAAAATATCTATATTCTGTTTTATTAGTCTTTGCGCCATGTTTAAATACAAGTACTGAATCTCCAATATCCTAGACTTTGAGGAAAGCTTTTATTTCTAATAAAAAGTTAATAACAAATTACTTACCTAAATACATAAAATAAATATTTAAGGGTAGCGATTCCATTGCGAACCACATGTTCGTGACGCCGTAATAAGATGACGCTAAACAGGTTGCTGTGATTACGCCTGTGTGCCGAAGAGCTACTCTTCTGCACAATGCTGGAACAAAAAGGTAAATTATAAAATCATTTATTCTGCAAGTAGATTTACAGGAAATACTTATAACAGCTTTATTTCTTGCGTTATCTTCTTTCCTAGTTATTTAGGATTCCTAAGGTCGCTAAAGGCAACGCGTCCAGTAGGGCGTTCCATCGTACAGCCGCGCGCAACGTAACTAGAGCGTACGTTTTAGAGAGCGTTCACATGCGTTGTCCAATAGGAGATCGCTGTTCTAGGGCAAGTGTCATCACAAAATTCCCTAGCTGTTCTTGCTATACTTTATATACGAACAAAGCCTTCTCAAGGTCCGTTATACCAAATACTATAGAAGACTAATACGCACAGCTTCGGAAGAATTCGGGCAAGACGCGACACTAGCGCCCCTACGGTATGAGGGCGGCATGAGGTGAACGATTTCAAAACTTTTGTGCGTTTTGTATGCAAAATGTTATAGCGCCCCTAGCGGTATGAGGTGAACGGAGGTTGCCAAGTCATTGTATGAGAAACGTCAAGAGCTGTGCGTATTAGTCTTCTATAGTATTTGGTTATACTCACAATTTTTTTGAACATACAGGGTGTCGGGTGTTAGATTTCAGATAAAAATTTCGAATAACAAAAAATTACGAAACATACATCTTTGATATACCGCAAAGTAGTGTGGATTTTGTTTTATACACTCTTGAAATGTACAACCTTATGCATATGTAAACATGGTAAAACACCTGGATCTGTGACTGCCATCATACGGTATCCTGCTCGCGAGTAATCCGGCCTCAGGTTCCACGACAACGCATTGAAGTGAGGGAACTGCCACGAGTATAATATCGCACCAAGGACTAATGCTCCCGCATCTATACTACCGGTACATCCTACCCATCCCATTAGTGGAGGTATTGCACCAACTGCAAATAAACAAAGGCATTCAATGATTATAATTAGTATTTATTTATTTTTACTATAATATTATATTACTAGTAAAATACTCGCAACTTCGTTTGCGTATATCTCGCTTTCCCGTGGGAATTTTGAAAAATCCTTTCTTAGTACACCCCTAGACGTCGTAAGGAACCTACATTCCAAATTAGGAATCTCTAAAGTTTAGTTTTTCCAACACAATAAAATGTATTACAGAATAGGATTAAGTGTGCAATTGTGTAAATAGTTAACATTACCTAAGTATTATCTCTAACAAAATATTTATAGAGCTTATCAAGTATTTGTCCTTGAGAAGAAATCGATCAGTGATTGGTTTGTTTACTAGCGAATGTGTTATTTTAGACTCTGCAATGTTATTTAAATATATAACCGAAATCCGCGCACTTCGTTCGCACGTATCCTGCTTTCCTGTAGGAATTTCAAATAATCCTTTCTTATTTGACGACTTCTGTGGTGTAATGGTTACCACGCCAGACTGCCACCCAGGAGGTCCCGTTTTCGAATCCCGGTCGGGTCATGATGGAAAACGAACTTTTTCTGATTGGCCTGAGTCTTGGATGTTTATTATGTATTTATTATAAAAACATAGTATCGTTGAGTTAGTATCCCATAACACAAGTTTTGAACATACTTTGGGGCTAGCTCAACCTGTGTAAAAAAACATTTTTTATCGGATGCCATACAAAGAACACAGCCATATAAGTTTCAGGTCTCTATGATCATCATCGGTTTAAGCTGTGCGTTGATTCATCAATCATTTAGTCATTCAGTAGAAACAATTTTATATGCATGTATAGATAATATAAATTTATTTATTTAAATAAATATACTTACCAACAGAGCCTAACCAAGTGTTGAGGATCGACATCCTCTTCATCGGAGTGTACACTGACGTATACAGAATAAGGTTACCAGCTCCCAGAGCCGCAGTCAAGGGGTTCACGCCAAAGTACAACATGCCAAGGCCTGTCGCGCTCGTTGCCGCTGCGAAACCTATCGCGTGGACGGGCCTGAAAGAATAATCTTATTAAGAAACCTTTCACAATTAAGCTAAGTGTATTTGATTATGATTGTTTAGCCAAGAGCAGTAGCTCTAAACGACGGATTATTTATTTTATGGCTTTAAAAAACTTACTCAAGTATTCCCTTAACCAGCACTCGGTTCTTTGTCCTCGACATTTGTGCATCAAATGGTACTTCATGGTATTGGTTAATAGAGTTTGCAGCAGCCGACACGAGCCCCGTACCGGCGGCGCATAATGCGAATGTTGTGAGTTCGAACGGCGCGGGCGCAAGGGCGTATCCGGCCATTGACGTCATTACTACTAAAGCTGAAATGCAAAAAATATAAATTATCAAGGTTTTAGCATTTAGCATTTTATAATATAAAATGCTAAATGCTAAAACAACTAAACTAATAACAGAAAAGTTGTTTTTATTGTAGACAAATTAATGGCACTATTTATTGACATTCCGCGTACGTAATGTTGTATGTATGTACCTAGTTTTAAATTTTATGTAAAAAAAGAAAAGTACGGTATATTTTTAAATGACGAAAAAGGCCGTAACTGTTTTCTTACACCGTTTCTTTCTACCAGTGGTCATTTTGCTTTTGTTTCCCAAATGGTAGTAGTTTATAGAGTAGATTAATTTATACAAATCATTTATTACAAGAGAACGTGTTTGTGAAAACCTATTCTGTGAATAAAAGTTTTGAATTTGAATTTGAACATATAACATTTAAAAAAAACAAAGATTTGTAATAATGTATATTTCAATATTTGGCACAAAAGAAAGAAACCGTTTATTTTAGAGAGTATATATTCACAGGCACATAAAGATCCAAACAATCATCTGATTTAAAATATAAATCGATTTGAAATAAACATTGATTCCAAATTACTTTATTACGATAAAACCCTTGATGTGTTTTCATACCTTTTTGTGTGTTTCAAACACAAATTATTGGATTTCACTGGAAATCTTGTGCTGTGTACAGTCAAGAGCAGGTCGACCTTTACATATTGAACTTTGTATCGTTCTTAAGTCTTATGTTATAAGAGTCAGAATTGTACTGCAAGTGTAAAGTTTGATGTGCACCTGACTGTACATTTGAATAGAACATACCCATATCCGTGCAGTAGAATGATTATGGGTTGATTTGATATGAGCAAATTGTATACTTACAGGTAAGTCGGAATTTTGAGAGCATCATACAATATTGTCCCACTTTATTTTTTCTATCATAAGAGGGAGTTTCTTTCCACTCCCTCATATCTTGTGCTACATTTTTCCCTTTTTTAGCAGTAGTAGGCGTCTGTGCTTGTGTTGTTATGGGCAATTGGCTTTTCCAGTTTTGTGATGTTGTTATTTTAGCTAGCTGAATAGCTAGGGATCCATTCTGAATAAAAAACCTTTTATATTCTATAGTTATTCACTAAAATGTTATTATATTTCCTACACTACAATCTAGGCAACTGTTTTTAATAAAGAAAAATTACTTAATTTTTCCGAGTTTTAGTCATGTTTGACTATGTCAGGCTCATAGGGAAGTTTGTTAGACAAACTACTCCTCATTACAAGTGATGCGAAGATGTACAACTTTTTTTTCATGTTTTATTATCCTCATTCTATCCACAAATAAAGCCAAAGACAACAGCTATTATGATAAATATCACGAAAACATACCCCAACTTTTAACAGCACCGACTTGGCAGAAAGTACTCCAGTCCCATGCCTCATGCACAGAGGACAGTGTAGCACTCTCACGTACGACATTTTGAAAATATAAAATATCCAAATTGGATTTTTAAGTCAACATCCTGAAATATAATAATTTTTTTTTTTTAAAAATGATATAAAAATAAAATAAACATCAATTTTATTAATAATCAATAATATTAAAATAATCTTTGCAACTCATTTTAGGGACAGAGAGTCGCGTTAGGTTAGTCCAAATTATGTAAAATCAATATAATATGTCCAAAAACAGAATTGCTTACATGTCTTAGATCAAAACAATAATGAGAGTTACATTACATATTAATTTTGAATTAATATATGTTCTATTCTCTTTCCAGTCGTCTTTTTTTGAATACTTTATATACTCTTAAGAAATTGCAAGTATGAGGCTATGTAACTAATGTTAAGTTTAAAAATTATTATACAGATTTGATGTAAGTACTAACAAAATGATGTATATCAAATTTTAAATATGACTGTATTTTGGGTCAGAGAGTCGCGTTAGGAGTTTGTTTGTATAATATTACTATTCGATAATAGATTATAGTTAAATTATTACAAGTAAAAAAATTATGTTTAAAAATACTGAAAAGAATATTTGTTTAGATACCATAGTTTACACACGTGTCGGTATAAATAGTATAAAGCAGGAAAACAGTGTTTATTACGTAATTTTGAATACTCTGATAACATTTTACTACAAATCTATCACATTTTTTTCAATCTTAATGCTATGTATTTTTGCTGTCCACATAACAGTACTTACTTGTAAATAAAGTGTATTATAAAATTAGTAAAATAATTCTCTAATACAGTTGTTACATTTATTTCCACAGTTATATAAATTAATTAAAAATCAAAATATTTGAGGTTATTAGGTAACCCGAAGGACGTTCGATTTAGCGACACCTCAGTGACGTGACGTGAATGACACTGACAATGACAATTGATTCATGATTGAGATCATGCCTATGAAACTAAGAATAAGGAACAAAATCAAATTCTTTATTTAATTTAACGCCATCTAGTTAGGGGGTTAAGAACTCACCTACAACAACAAAAGTTACTCTTAATTTCGAATATTATAATTAAATGCCAATAAATTTGACAAATACTTTTGAACGGTTTTACGACAATATAAAGCATTAAAACTGATGAATTTTATGGAGAATAAGCCAAAAATAATTTACTCTATTTAAAAAGGCACTAACGTGGACTGACAAGAAGAACTCTTTGAGTGTTACCATTGTCAAAACAGGGGTTATTTTTAGCACCTTTTAGTATATTTCGTACAAGAATGAAATTAATATTTATGAGTATTTTTAATATTATTGATATATCTAACTGTAAATTATTTCAAAATAAGAACTGAAATTTCTATTAAGTTGTAGTATTATATTTCAAATCACTGAAAATTGGGATTTTAAAAATAATTTATTGTCGTTAGAATTAATTGTATTGTGTATAGTGGTAACACAGAAAATACAATTATAAATAATACTACGCATCTGAATTGAAATTTTGATATCGCTTACAAATTCACTTCTTTTTGGTCTGCATTTTCAAATCTTCAAGGTGCCACAAGTTTCTTTGTGATCATAGTGTGTCGAGTCGATTATATTACCTATATTATTAATCCGCCTTTATTTAAAGACATCCTGTAGAAATTTATGATATTGTGTGTGAGCCTAGCGACTCTTATTTTAATTTAATTTGTGTACTTACATCGAGCCTAGTGACTATATTAGCCTAGTAACTTTGTTTTGTGACGACGATGTTATAATAAATTGCAGAATAAGACGTGATAAAGAATAGGCATGATGACCTTTTTTTGAAAAATTGCACTGTAATATTCTTTAGTATCTACAATTTCAAAAAATATATTATTTCTACATGAAACAATAGTTTTTTTAGAAATAAAAGGTATTTTAGTTTGAAATTTAAAATTCACGCCAAAACGAACGCTGGTGTCATGGCGTCAGCTTGTGACGTCACGTCCACACAAATAGACTCTAATGAAGATGTAAACAATACGAGCTTGAGTAACAAATCCGATATTTTGCGTGTTAAATATGAATTCTAAAGTGTATAAGTGCTGTGCGGTCCCTCAATGCGTTAATACGTCTATAAAAACTCCTAAAAAGTTATTTGTTTACGTTCCACACTATAAAACAATGCGAAATAAGTGGCTTAATCTTGCACGGCGCGATCCAACTGCTGTAAATGTAAATTCTCATATTTATTTCTGTGAAGAACATTTTGACGTAAGTTTATACTTGATTTAGTAATCTATACTAATATTATAAAGAGGTAAAGTTTGTGTATTTGTTAAATTGTAAGGGGTAATCTCGGGATCTACTGAACCGATTTTAAAAATTCTTTCACCAATAGAAAGCCACACTATTGCTGAGTGTCATAGGTTATATAAAAAACCAAAAAATAAACAGGCTTTTAACATTATGCCCAACGAAGTGGGCACGGGTCAGCTAGTATTCTATAATGATACATATGTGATTTAGTTAAACTTTTGTTGTTCTTTTTGAGGTTAGGTGGATAACATAATGAATACTAATGACACCTATAATATGTACATTATGTATTTTCTAGTTACCAAACGATATGGATAATTACATGGAGTATCATGTGATGGGTTCGGTGTCACAGGTCCGCATGAAACCAGGGTGTATTCCTACAAAATTTCAATGCCAGCCAGATAGAAGAAAACGAACATACAATACTTTAGAACGACCATTTATTCTTAAAAAACAGAGAAAGATGCTTATTAAAGAATGTTTTAAAAGAAAGAACCACATCAGAAATGCTATGGCATGTTTGCAACCTCCTTGCGAAGCAACACAGTCGTGGCATTCTATTGACTTAACAGCTTCATCTACTTCATCAACTATTAATGTCACTCCATATAATTTTGCATGGACCTTAAGTTCAGGGCAAATTTTAGCTTTTACTTTGCACAGACGTTTAAGCTGAACATAGCTAACATAGCGTCATCCCCATAAGATGGTCGGGAAGATCTAAAACAAAATAATATTTAAGCATCATTAATATGTAATTAGACTTTTAAACAATATTTTATTGAACATAACCTAACCTTTATCATTAGCATAGATATTATAATACTTACTTACTTACTCCGCTGGCTCAGTGACCCGAAGTGGATCTTGGCCTCTGATACTAGAGTGCGCCAGAGTTCTCTGCTCTGCACGAAGTCCCGCCAGTTCACTGCTTCCATCTCGTGCAGATCAGCCAGCACTGCATCGCTCCAGCGATACCTGGGGCGGCCAACCGGACGTCTGCCCGACACCCTCCCCACATATGCTGCCTTGACGCTCCGACCCTCTTCCATTCTTTCAAGATGACCGAGCCAGCGGAGGCGCATGGATTTATACACACCAATTATGTTTGGTTCGTTCACCAGTGCCTCTAACTCCGCGTTCTTTCGGACTCTCCAGCTATATATATATTATAATACCTAACAATTTCATAATTACAGTATCTGCAATACAATAAACATAGTATAGTATTATATTATAGTATAGTGGGTACCTATTAAATATATAATCTGTTTTATTATTATTTTGTCGTAAAGTACCTATATTTCTACACACTTGGTAAATGTTTATTTAGTAATGTAATGGTGAATTTAATAAATTTACATTATTATTAATAATAAACCTCTGTTACCTAGACTCAATAACGGTTTAAAACAATATTTTAGTAGCCTAACCTCTAAAAGTAAAATAATTAGTGCTTCATAACATTGATTTTACGAAGCATTTTAACTTTACAATTTTATAAGTTATTGTCTTTAATACATATAGATAATGATAATACTTACATTGCAGTTTTACCATTTCTAAATTCTGCTGAACAAAAGTCTGTGTTTGACGCCAGAAACTCCCCCAGCATCAACAAATCAACTTTAGGTAAATTAGAACTATTTGCCTTGGAAAATCCAGAACAGAAAAATAAAATAACAGAACAACTTATGGATGAAAATCACAAAATACTGTAAAACACACGTAAAAACAATTAAAAATGCAGAAAGATATTCAAGTTTGTACGGAACAAAGCTCGAACAAAGTGACGCTTATGTGGAAGTGACGTAACTCATTCTGATTGGCGTTCAACTTATCATGGCGGAGTGCTCTATTTTGTAGTTTTATTTTATAAAATAAATTATCAATCTCGCCCTAATTTAAAAATTAAAAACATTTTTTTAAATCTTTTAAACCTATCTTATTAGATAATCTCATTATTTTAGTGATTCTAGATTACTGTCATCATGCCTATTGCAAAATGTAAAATTTCTGTTTTAAATAAATTGAAAATAATAAAATTGAATTTTTATTTGATCAATCGAATACATCATATTAGTAGTTAGGTAGATATATGTATATATATTACATTATAGGTGTAATAGGATGTTGATATAGATACGTAGGTAGGTAAGTACGCACGTACGTATATAGTTACGAATGTTGTTTAACCTGCTGACTAGATGATTACTAGCACAGCTTCTTGATGGGGACAAAAATTTTGTCCGTTCTATACGTAGTATTATTTGGATGGCGCCACTCGTCACGTAAACACTGCTCTGAGTTATATTTTAATTTTAAAAATAGTTAATGCTGTTAATAAAGTGAAAAACTGCAAAAAAACGATGATAGTCATAAGATTCTATGGTGTTAATGGTGTGACGTGTTCATGAGGTGTTTTCTGACTATATTTTCAAAATAATTAAACTATTAACTTTGAACTTAAACTAATCAAAATACACAGTGAATTTTGTTAAAAACTATTAATATTAATTCTAAAAACTATAAACAGTACCAAAAAAATAAACTAAATAAAGCTCATACAAAAAATAAATAAAAAGTGATAAAAAAAAAAGTGAGGTAATTGTGAGTGAAAATAAACAAATTCAAATTCACTACTCAACGAACTTTGAGCCCATCAAGTTTTGTATACCATCCGATGCTTTATTTCGCCATCTCCATATAACAATCACTGGTCAAGTGCACAAGCCATTAGCTTTTTGTGTCATAAAGAACGACCAGGTCCGGGTTCGTATCCCAGAGACAAGAACGCAAAAAATAGTCACTTTTTAAGGCACAAAATTTGTCTTAATAATTTATCAGAAATTCTTTGAAGAGTAATATATCCTCAAGTCAACATTTCACTTCACATAGTTTGAATAGTGTGATTCACCGGTCACAAGATGTCGCCGCCATGCTCGAAATGTAACAATATTATAGAGTTAAGAGACTACCACCTAGCCTGTTTAAAATGTAACAAATATTATCATCTAGAATGCACGGGCAATGTTTCACTTAAAAGATACTTATTAATGACTGAAACAAACAGAAAAGAATGGAAATGTCTTTTATGCTGGGCAAAAATTCAGAACGCTGGTACTCTGACTCCACCCTCTGCTAACCAGTCTAGATCTGAAGATAATATCACAGTACGTCAAAAATATACAATTAATGTCTCCACTGATAACTCGTTTGAATCACTGCCACATGAAGACGATGAAATATCGGACTCAAATTGTAGTAATAGCGAAAACATCACAGAGTTAAATCGTAGCTGTCCTGACTTGGCGCAGCCCACTATCCATGAAGTAGGATTACTACGAAATAAAATAAAAACACTTGAGCAATCATTAGCGTCAGCGAATAATGAGATAGAAAATATACTGTCTGAAAATTATGTCTTAAAAAAAAGGATCACAGAATACGAAAGAAACATTGAGTCCTTAAAAAATATCTGTAAATCTACAAAAAAAACTGTGAACTCATCTTCCAAAACAACGATTAATAAAACAAAGAAAAGAAGCTTAAAACCAATTACCTTAGACTTTTCAATGAATGACGAAGCTCAACAGAATTTATCCAACTCTCCTAAATTAGATGCTTCAAAATTAACAATGAATAATCAACAACAAATCCTACCAAATGATACAAAATCAAATACGAGTCAGTATATCGAAACACTCACGGAAAATGGCATGGAAAAGAAGAAACAAAAAATATACATATTCGCTGATCAAAATGGAAAGTATGTTAGAAACATCATACATAAATTTCTTGGCGATACTTTTGATATATTTGTTTTTGTTAAGCCTTATGCTCAGATTAATCAAATATTACAACCTACTTTAAGACTATGTAAAAATTTTGATAAAAATGACTTTGTGCTTATATTGGGTGGATCAAACGATTTTGATACTGTTAAGTTTAAATCTTATTTATATTATTATCTAAACGAATTAAGCCATACAAATGTGCTTTTAGGTCAAATACATAAAAATTACTATATGACTGTAGGATCATTAAATGAAATCATAGAAAATGTGTGCTCAAATTTTGCCCATACTCAATATATTGACATCTGTGATTGTGATATCCAATGGGATCTAAAAAATAGATTGAGCACTTTTCGACTGATGCACCGTGAGATACTCAAAATAATTAACAGAAATCGATTCCAAACTTATCTTAAAACCATTAGAATGCGTACTCAATTGGACGGAGCAAATGTCAAAATGTGTTCGATCACTGTCAGGCCGGTACATACTCAATCTAAGATAACTAGCTATTTCGGGTCATCTACTTCTTCTAAAAGTTGTCATCAATATAAAACTCCGCCAAGTATTATCACAGGTGATGCTCAGCCCGTCTTGGAAGCCAAGGATAATAGTATGCTTTTTCGAGACTAGCACTAGATTTACAATTCTCCATCAAAATATACAAAGCCTGAAACCCAAAATTGCTCAATTGGAAGCTTACCTTGAATATAACGCATTTGATGTAATATGCTTTAGTGAAACGTTCTTAATGAGTAGCGACCACGTTCATGTTAAACTGGATGGCTATGAACTGGCGGAGCATTTCTCACAATCAAACAAACGACGAACTGGAGTTTGTATTTTTGTAAAAAAACGTATAACCTATAATAAATTAACTTGGATTCATGATCTATCAATGGAAAGAGAGTTTGAATGTTGTGGTATTACACTCCCAGAGCTGAATATTGCAATCGTATGTCTCTATAGATGTGGGAAACGTGTCGACATCTTTTATGAAAAATTAGAAATACTATTAACAAAATTAACAAAAAATCTGAGGAATTTGAGAAACAAAATAGTTTTAGTCGGGGATTTCAATATTGACTTATTTAAGAATGATAATAAAATGCAAACATTTACTGACATACTAAAAAATTTCAAACTTCATAACACTATTTCCGATGCCACACGTCTTACCCCAACCTCAGCCACCTGCATCGACAATATAATAGTAAACTTTTCTGATTATGAGTCAAATGTGCTAAATTTGGGTCTGTCTGATCATACAGCTCAACTTATTAAATTACCATGTAGTATAGGTTATACAAAGAAATTTTGGTACGTGTATGTTAGATATATAGATAGACATATGGACTTATTTATTAAATATATTTCTCGAGTTAGTTTTGGTGAGGTTTTTGATAAATTTGATGTAAATACTGCCTATAACACATTTATTGATATATATAAAATGATTCATGATTTATGCTTTCCCTGGGAAAAATCTAAAAAGACATACAAGAAGAAACCCAATTGGAAAACAAAAGGAATCATTAAATCCTGCAAAACAAAAAGAAGACTTTACATAGGTCTACAAAGATCAAGGACAAAACGTACAGTTAATTATTATAACACATATAAAAATAAATTAAAAAGTGTTATACGATGCTCTCAAAGACATACCAGTATAAATTATATAAACCGTAGTACTAATAAAACAAAAGCAACATGGGGACTAATAAAACACTATACCACCAGCAACAACGAAATCAATAATACAATAAATTGTCTTGTACACAATGGGTCCACTCTTCGAAATCCTTCTGAAATTGCCAATTTACTTAATCAACTTTTTACTACGCGAAATAATAATACAGATCTTAAAGATAGCTATACACCCGCTCATTTGATTGAAAGTAGCAGCATATTTATGAGACCAGTAGACAAAGCCGAAATTATTTCAATTATTAAAAAACTTAAAAACAAAAAAAGCTGCGGTAGGGATGGTATATCAATGCAAGCTATTAAAGCTAGCAGAAATTATATAGCTGCTCCCCTTACACATATAGCAAATCTAATGCTTGAAACAGGTACTTTCCCAGAAAAACTTAAGCATAGCCTAATAATACCAATTCATAAAAAAGGTACTAAAGAAAATCCTGATAACTACAGACCCATAGCTCTACTTTCAGGTGTATCAAAAATATTTGAAACTATAATTTATACAAGAATAGTTGACTTTCTTGATAAAAATAAAAGATTTAATAAATTTCAATTTGGGTTTCGTAAAAACAACTCCACGACAATGGCTATATATTCATTTCTGATAAAGCTTTGGCAGGGACTTAATAATAACAGTGAGTGTACGGCGCTATTTCTGGACATGTCTAAGGCCTTTGATTGTGTAATACATCAAATTTTATTGAGACAACTGGATCGCATTGGTATTCGTGGTATAGCGAATGACCTATTGCGATCTTATCTTTCAAGTAGACCACAAACAGTGGTCCTTAATAGCTATAATAGTGTTGATAACTCTATGGAATTGCTAAGCTCTAATGTTGGAATGTCGGCTCTGGGCGTGCCACAGGGAAGTGTGCTAGGGCCACTCCTCTTTCTAATATATGTAAATGAAGTTCCTGACCTAACTAACCAATTATGTGTAATGTTCGCAGACGACGCTACAGTTCTCTTTGTGAACGATAAAAATGACATAATTCATCATAAAAATGAGATTACCCATACTACCAAAAACTTAATGAATTGGTTAAGCAACATAAATTTAAATGTAAATTTAGACAAGACGAAATTAATGTCATTTTATAAGTACAACAAAAAAACTGAAAAGCTAAATATCAAAATTAACAATTATGTCATAGAAGAAGTAGACAATACCAAGTTCCTAGGTGTGACCATGGACACGAATTTAAATTGGAAAAGTCATATAGTAAAGCTAAATAATAAATTACGAAGCTACTGTTTTGCATTATCTGTGCTAGTTGATGTGAGCTCTGTCCAAGTTGCTGTCACTGCCTACTACGGGAATGTTTATCCGTTGCTTCTATATGGTATAATATTTTGGGGAAACTCTGTAGATGCATCCAAAACATTCATCCTACAAAAAAGGTGTCTTAGGATTATGTACAGTATGCGCAGTGACGAATCACTTAGAACAGTCTTTAAAGACAAAGGTTTTCTGACACTCACTGCTCTGTACATTCTGGAGATCTGTGTCTTTGTGAGGACCCATATGACAGAATTCATAAAGGTGTCAGATGTTCACTCCAGAAATGTTAGAGATAAAAACCGTCTTATTCTTCCCAACATACACTGCCGAATATATGATAAGAGTACATATGTGAGTGCCATTCGTATTTATAACAGAATTCCTAATTCAATAAAAGTAGTTAATAATAATCAATTTAAAATTGTATTAAAAAAATGGCTAATTAATAATGTATTTTATGATCTTAAGGAATTTTTTAATGAAAACTGATAAAATTGAATGAAATGAAATGTGATGAGCTTTGAAATTTAATTTATATGTGTAAATAAGTATTGATCCACCTAATTATTATAATTATTTAATATTCAATTATGTTAAGGTAGATTTTAAGGTTTTATTGTATGCCTGACTATAAGGTACAAACTGTTTCTTATTTCCCAATGTTTACCATCTTGTGATTCCAGTTTGACAATAAATAATTCTGATTCTGATTCTGATTCTGATGGCGCTATTAGTTCGATCAGCTCTCATGAGCCGAGTTTCGTATCTATTTCAGTTTATACAATATTAATCTATGATTGAGACTGAGTTCACTAAACGTCACATGTTTAGAGAACTATTTTAAAAATTTCGTTGTTTTGAAGAAACGAAACGTTTTTCATCTATTTACACAGATTTATAAATAAACTGGATAAAACACTCAAAATCCCTACATGACAGTACAATACTTGGAAGTTTGCCTTGCCCTTGAAATTCCATATTTCTCTCAGTTTCTTTCTACCAGTAATCTAGTGTAGTATATACAGTCATGCATGGACAATGAAAAGCGTCGTAAGCTATCTGTGGTTGTCGTTATTGCTAGATTATTATCTAGATATTTATAGCGAATTTGGTCTTAAAAACTCTGTCACACTCACACACCTTGCAATATATCTTGTTGGCTAAGTTGTTACATGTACAGTCAGGAGTCAGGAGCACGTCGAGCTTTCTTTACACTTGCAGTACAATTTTGGCTCTTACGACATAGAACTAAGAATGGTACAAAGTCCGAAGAGTAAAGGTCGACTGCTCTTGACTGTACTTACTTGTATCTAAAGCCCACCATTCACTACACGAACCCGGACTCGACTCGCAACCCGGACTCGACCGCGGACCAATCCGGCGTTGCCCATACACTGCACGAACCCTCCACATACCCTCCACTCGAAGTTTGGCATGTGGGGCTCGACAGATGCTCGCGGCTCGCAACCGCAGACCTGCGAGCCCGACGCCAACCCATTTGACAATCTGACGTACAGGTTCGTCGCTTCCATACACAGGCGTATTAGTCCGATGGCCGACCAATCCGCCGGACCAATCTGCGTGTGAATGGTGGGCTTAACACCCACCATTCACTACACGAACCCGGACCCGACCGCGGACAAATCCGGCGTTGCCCATACACTGCACGAACCCTCCACGAACCCTCCACTCGAAGTATGGCATGTGGGGTTCGACAGGCGCTCGCGGCTCGCAACCGCGGACCTGAGAGCTCGACGCCAACCCATTTGACAGTCTGGCGTACCGGTTCATCGCTTCCATACACAGGCGGATTAGTCCGATGGCCGACCAATCCGCAGGACCAATCTGCGTGTGAATGGTGGGCTTAACACCCACCATTCACTACACGAACCCGGACCCGACCGCGGACAAATCCGGCGTTGCCCATACAGTGCACGAACCCTCCACTCAAAGTATGGCATGTGGGGTTCGACAGGCGCTCGCGGCTCGCAACCGCGGACCTGAGAGCTCGACGCCAACCCATTTGACAGTCTGGCGTACCGGTTCGTCGCTTCCATACACAGGCGGATTAGTCCGATGGCCGACCAATCCGCAGGACCAATCTGCGTGTGAATGGTGGGCTTAAGATTTACCTTACTAACTTACCCTGGGTGTTGTTTTCAAAAACGGGGAAATTTCTCAACTTTCAAGTAACAAAATATTAGGTAGGTATATGATATCGTAAATTCACAAGGACTTCCATTAGAGAACGTGTCACATACCTACCTACGTAAATATTAGTAGCAGCCAGCAGCAACTGTTTTAAAATTAATCAGTCGAAGCAATAAAAATAGTTAAAATGGAAAAATATTTTCAAAATTGGTCAACACCGAGCATTTAAATATTAAACTACAAAATACTATGAAATATTTAAAACTTTCCTGTGAAAAGTGATATCATTACATTTCTTTTGTTTTTCAGACGTGTTGTGACACGATTTAATAGCACAAACCGCCTTAATATTTTTTCCGGGAGACACGTTTGGAGCGCTTTGACATCGATAACTACGAAGCGGTTCGGCAAAGTTCGGCGTTTGGTGCCAGACTGGCACCAGTTGAGGTGTATCAAAACGTGTGCAGGGACACTCCCTCTTTATATTGTTATTACTCTAAGCATTCCCGGTAGGACATAATAGAAAAAGCATGGTGCAAAGTAGGAGAAAAATTCAATTTGCTCGACAATTTATATTTCTTTCAATATATGGATGTATCCAAAATTTTCTTTTTTTCTTTTATATCATTGCCCTTTTATACGCAATATAAAGTAATAAAACTTTTAACTTCCTCTTCTGAATCAGACATCTTGTGGGAAAGTCGCGAATATTAAGGTCGACGCGTACGTACGAGTGTTGGTCGAAAACAAGTAGCATACGCAAAGTAATACCTCATTTACACTCTCGCGCGAGTCACGAGGCGAGCCGCGAGACGAGCCGCGAGACGCGAATGTAAACGCGCACTCGCGGCTCGCCTCGCGTCTCGCCTCCCGCCTCGCACGCAGCGCTTGCGTCCGGAGCGGTTTTTTGGGCACGAGTCAAAGGGGTTCGCGTGGGATGCGAGCGCGGTGTTAACACTTGCGCTCTCGCTTCATTCTAGTTTAAACCTTGTACCGCGTTAAAAAAGACTATGTTGCCGCTAACACTTCGACGTCCTCCATTCTGGCTAGCTCGAACACAACACGAGAGTGTGAACAGACAACTCAAAAACCATCGATCACGCGAGGCGCGAGACGAAGCACGAGACGAGGTACGAGGCGAGAGTGTAAATGTAGTATAAGAGTCTCAGTCGCGTATCAAACGAGTCCAAGACGAATCGACGCGTGGACGAAGGGGCAACTCTCACACAAAGGGAACGAGCAACAGTTATTCCAATCCATATTTCATTACTTGTCTTCATACTGTATAGGTACTGAGTCTTTATTGAGTGTTATATCCAGTTTTACCTGTAGATTCGTGTCCGATGTTCTCTGTGGTTCTCCGCATCCTAGGGTTTTCCTCTGTGGTTCTCCGTATTTCTTTTTCTCACTCAATCATTCAGAAGAACTGTGTGTGTTGCTAGTGGCAAAGACAATGTTAATCAAATAGATGTCAAATTCTTGTGATTATGTACACATTTGTGTTTAAATAAATTATCTCAAGTAAATCTTACAAACAAGCACAATATCAGACGATAAATTTTAAATATGTTTGCGACAAACCAAGAATCTTTAACGTTCAAACCCTCTAAAGAACATCATAGCAAAGAACAAACTTTTGAGGTAAATTGTTTGGGTAAAATTCATATTATTTTCCCAATACTTTGTATTTTTTTTTAACTAATCTGAATATTCTAATAAAATAAGAGTAATGTAAACATATAATAATAATAATATAGATATATATCTATAAAAACCACAGTACTCAAACGTCTGTAATAAAAAATAAGTACATTGATTTTAATCCCAACTCCACACTCTCGCGAAGTTGACTGAAGCGAAGAAGGCACGGAAGGCTTATACTGAATTATATTCACTGTTGTGTATAGAAAATTAGTAGACACAGGAAAAGTTAAGTTGTGACTAGGAAAAGTTGTGAGTTGTGACTACTTGTGACTAAGTAGAACGAATAACCCGTTCACACTCTCATTTTTGATCGCTCAACTTGGATTGGAAACAGTTAAATACACAAATACGGTATGATAGCATAATATGCTATCATACCGTATTTGTGTATAATATTTGATGTAATATATGCTATCGGGATAACGGATAACATAATACACATATTATGGGTATATAACTTTTTCACCGTTATCCCGTGTACACCTATTCCTACCTCGAAACAAAAAGGATAGTAATATTGGTAGGTACCTCGGATCCAGGGTTGATGGTAGTTTAATACCATATTACTAAAACAATCAAAGCTCCAAGTGTCTCATGATAGTATGTTTATTTCAGTCCTTGGCTGAAATGTTTCGGTGTTATATATGTATGGAAAAACTTGTGAATGCCCATTTATGTCCTCGATGCTCAAAATTGTGCTGTTACGCGTGTGCAAGACAATGGGTTTCTCGGAAATTTCACTGCGCACACTGCCGTGCTCCTTTGGTCTTGCGAGAATTAATAAACTGTCGTTGGGTCGAGGAGGTTACACAACACATTGAGATAATACGACATCACTATATTCAGTAAACTTTTTATTTATTAATATTTTTATCTTGTGTAGAGCTATAAATTTATTAGGGCATCTTTGATAGTAAGCAATCACTGATAGACATGGACACTTCACTTGCCATCCCATTTAGCAGTAAAGTATCGTATTTGTTTTCTGTCGATCCGAGCTTTTTGAAGGCTTCGACGAGCGACGCGACGACGACGTCTCAAATATCGTCATATTAAATGGAAAATTCCACACATTTCCATTAAGTACCTCCCTACTTATAAAAAATAAAAGATAGAACAGTCGTTTAACTGAAAAAAAAGATTTACTACTTATTATTCTTCCCGCTTTTTTTTAATAAAAAAAATAGAAATAATAATTAAAATATTTATTTAGAAAGAATAAGAAGACATCTCAAAAGTCGCCAAAAGCAGGGCTTGTGGGAGTAGTAAAGAAAAGAAAAAAAAATGGAACTCGTACAAAACAAACATTAGGGCGCTATTCAGGAGTATCCACTACAGGAGTTGTTATTAGGAGCAGAAATACGGGAGTGACCACAAGAGCTCAAACCAGAGCTCGAATTATGGGTGATGTTGGTCCTCATGCAATGTTCTAATAATAACGTATTTTCTTATTTATTTAGTCTCACTGAGAAATGTATACGTAATCTGTAAACAATTATCTTAGGTAAGTACGTAATTGTAATAAAATCACATGTTATGTCGTTTAAACTGTATCGTGTTTGAGAGTTATTTTGTGTATAACGTATCTTTATGAAATAAATACTTTTTAGATAGGTATTTCGTTTTTTTACTACACTTCGTTTGCGGATGCGAAAGTGCGTGTACCATCGAGTAGGTAGGGAGACTAAAGCGCTTATTACACTACACGATTTCTCGGGCCCAGCCGGCAGGGTGTCCTGCTACCAGTTAGGGTGCCGCTTATTACACTACGCAGGAAATCGCGCCCTGTTTGATTTTCTCTCAGTTTGAACGTGAACGTGAATGACTATGCACGTCTGTCGCTATGGCGCCGACTTTATTGAATCATCAAAAAGTTGCTTTAGCGGTGACTTTGGCACTTACTACATCCATGAAAGCACTTAAATATGCGGATACTCAGTTCTGGAACCAGCGGATTTCAAAAACTATTTAAGAAATAGCTTTTGCCCGCGGCTTCGTTCGCGTTAATTTTATGACAAAGGTCTCGTTTGACAACAAAACAACCTATAGCGCGATTTGTGGCGCCATCTGTTGGCCGATACAGCGCCCTCTATAGTAGAAAAAATATTTTCCCATTGGAACGACATACTTTCACGGGATAAGAATGTTGGGCTTCTGTACCCCTAATAATATGTACCTATGCAAATTTTCATAATGATCGGCTGCTTAGTCAAGCCGTGAAGGAATAACAAACAAACTCACTTTCTCATTTATAATATTAGTAAGGATGGGAGAGGAGTAGTAGCTCCGTTTATAACGCACAAAAAACAACAGAACGTGTGAACTCTGCGCTCGCGCCGCAGCGACTGAGCTCCCTGCCTCCCTGTTTCTTATTAGACTACCCAATCGGCAGGGCGGCAGGGAGGCAGGAAGATCGGAACCACCCAATCGCCCTGTTTAGGGACCCTGACTCCCTGTTTCTTATTACATTGCCCTGTCTCTGCCGGTAGGGCCCGATAAATCGTGTAGTAATATATTATAATAAGCGCTTTTGATACGCCACGGATAAGCGTTGGAGTGTGTATATGTATGTGTACAAGTAGGTGTAGGTCTCGGGTTTATAGTATCAACCGCTCTCGTTCCCGTGACCGTGTAGGTTAAAGTGAGCGCGTAATGATCAAGTGACTTGTTCATTGACGTGAAACTTGAAAGGGTGCTTGACCAATCACGTAGATTCACTTGATGGGTGCTTCAAGTGTGCGCGTATACGATTAAGTGACTTGTCAATCACGTAGACTTGAGTCAAGTCACTTGATCGTCTCCGGGACCCCATAATACGTCTGTGGGCCTGTCGCACTGCGCTCGGGCGGGCGCGGCGAGTCTTCAAGACTTGACGAGTGCTCTCCGGCAAAGAGAGTGTACATCCGCCATTAGGTTTTTTTTTAATATTACTGTAATACCAAAGAGAAAAATAACTAATTAAAGACGTAAAAAAAGTTATTACCCAGAATTTCAAATCTCATTTCATATGACAAAAAAACTACATTCAAACTTCATAATGTCACTTCAGCTAAATCTAATTAAATTTATTTTTATGTCATATTACACTCAGATTACACTGTGCGAGGAAAAAAAATAGTATTTCATGGTAACACAACTTACCCAGTGTTGTTGGTTGATTTGATTTGTTTTGAGAACACGGAAGTAAATTTCATTCGTTCATTCATTCGTTCGGTTGGTTTGTTTCGTACTAATGTTGACGGTGTTGTGAAACATGTCTTTTTCCCTTCTAAAACGAGTAAAAATGTCTAAATTATGGTGATAATTTTTTCGGCATATTAGTAACTCAAACAAGGGTTGGAGGTAGCTATAAAAATGGCCTCGAGAGGTGACAAAGGGAACGGTAATGGCGAGGAGCAGATCGTAGAGGTAAATCGATGTGGCCTAGTTTTTTTTTGACAGATAAACTTGACCTGTGTTTGTAATAAATGGGATGATGGTTGCAGACGTTGGCGGAGGTGTTCCGCTGCTTCATCTGTATGGAGAAGCTGGTGGACGCGCACCTGTGTCCTCATTGTTCGAAGCTGTGTTGCTATGCGTGCGTGCGGCGCTGGCTCACGGAGCAGCGGTCTCAGTGCCCGCACTGCCGAGCTGCACTGCACCTCCACGAGTTGGTCAACTGCCGCTGGGTGGAGGAGGTGACGCAGCAAATAGAGACCATGCAACAGCAACATGTCCAGTTGTGCCTGCAGTATGTATTTGCTGCAATATTATTATTATTATTATTTAATTATAGACGAGCAGCATTATGCTGATGTGTCTATGTCACAGTGTTGAAAAAGTTCACTAGATAAGATAGTCACTTCACTAAGTTCCATGTAAATTAATTTCATTTATAACTGTGCTATTATATTTATTTAGTTTATGGTGTTGCTCTTAAGCCAATTGTCCAACCGGTTTTTAAACGCATTCACTGACACAGCTGACACCACGTCATCAGGTAGCCTATTCCATGCCTGTACGATTCTGTTGCTGAGAAAGTGATACCCCAAGTTTGTGTTTGTAACAGTGCGACGTAATTGTATATCGTGTCTTCGTGATGAATGCGTGTCTACGTCTTTCGTGATAAAAATGTTATGAAGGTCTGGGAGGTTGTACTTATATGTAAGAATCTTATAGGTTTCTATCAGGTCTCCGCGAAGTCGCCTCTCCTTGAGGGTGGTCAGCCTTAAGACTCTTAGTCTTTCCTCGTAGGGTTTCCGACGTAAGCTGTATGGGATCTTGGTGGCCCTTCTCTGCACACTCTCGAGCAGGTCAATATCTTTGACAAAGTATGGGTTCCAAATTTGGAATCCATACTCGAGCAATGGTCTTACATATGTTTTGTAGATCTTAACAAATACGTCTTCAGTGATGTGATAAAACGATCTCCGTATGACATACAAGAATGAGTTGGCTCTTTTAACAATACCATTGATATGCTCTGCCCATTTCAGATTTTTTGTAATAATTACACCAAGATCTTTCTGAGAGTCAACTGAGGGTATCATTGTGCCTTCGATACTGTAGGATGCTAATGGATTATTAGTGCCTAGGTGCAACACAGAACATTTTGCCACATTTAGCTTCACCACCCATTGCTTGGTCCACTCCTGTAGCCTGTCCAGGTCCATTTGTAATTTCTGTGTTTGGGTCACTGGATTACCAAAGAATTTACCATCATCTGCAAAGAAGCAGGACTGAGACTCAATTAGTACGATTAGGTCAGTAACATAGATACCAAACAAGGTTGGCGAGAGAACTGATCCTTGTGGGACACCGCTAACAACACCTTTTGACTGCGACAGCGAAGAACCAACTCTCACCTGAAACGTTCTTCCTTGGAGATAGTCTTGTATCCAGTCAAGTAAACGACCACGAATGCCAAAATACTCCAGTTTCAAAATCAGTCTACGATGAGGAACTTTATCAAATGCGCGCTCGAAATCTAGGTAGAGCACATCCATTGGATTACCACTGTCCACTTCCTTTGTCCAAGCATGTACACATGACAGCAAATTGGTTATCATAGATCTTTTTTCCACAAATCCATGCGCAATTTGGCGCCTTACCTGGAAGAGGCGCCTTACCTGGAAGAATCACGTAAAGAGCAAAAGAGAGGAACTCAACATACGATCCAGGAACTTGCACTGGCTGATCGGACGGAACAGTGTACTGTCTGTTGACAACAAGCTTTTGATCTATAAAACAATACTCAAGCCGATATGGACATACGGCATACAGCTATGGGGAAGTTGCAGCAATTCCAACATCTCAATCATACAAAGATTGCAAAATATAATTCTCAGATCAATATGCAGTGTGCCATGGTTTGTTACTATTGCCGAAATACATAAGGAACTAGAAATCAACACGGTTAAGGAAGAGATCCTTATAGTTACAAAGAGATATCGGGGAAAACTAGAGGCTCACCCTAATGAACTGGCTTCTAAGCTGACAACACAAGCTTATGATAAGCGTCATAAAAGGAAAGACATTATCCCTAAAATATGAGTAGATGTCCTCACTGGAGGGCACACTCTAAATGTGACTGTGAGCTTTCATCACATCTGATTAAAGCGCAAATAATCGCTGATCGCAGATACAAAAACAAAACAAAAAAAAAAAAACAAATCCATGCTGCTGGACCGCAATTACATTTTCCCCGTTTAGAAATTTCTTCACCTGGTTACAGACAAGTCTCTCCATAACTTTACCCACAATACTAGTAAGGCTTATAGGTCTATACTTAGCGGGATCCGTTTTATCACCATTTTTATACACTGGGGTTACTATAGCATGTTTCAAATCAACTGGTAGGCATCCGGTTTCAAAGGAGATCCTCATCAACTCGGTAAGTATAGGAACAAGAGTCTTTGAGCATTTCTTCAGGATAATACCAGGTATGTCATCATGTCCAGAGGCTGACGAAACGTTTATGTTTTGTAGGGCTTTAAGGACTTCTTCATATGTAAATGTTATGTCACACAAGGAGTTATCAACCCGAGCTATTTTGTTCACCTGAAGAACACTTGTCACATCTGGTTCTCGAGAATAAGCTTTCTGGAACTCCAAGGCAAATGCTTCCGATATATCATCGGGATTTGTGACTAAATCACCATGATGATTCTTTACAGCTGGTGGAATGCTCACTTTGGATGTCACACATCTACGTAGATGTGAGTAGAAAAGCTTGTCACCCTTTTCAAGAATATTGGCCTCGTAAAGTCTTCTAAGTTTTCTGCATTCAGTCACACACTTGTTATTTGCGGCTCTATAATTCATATAATCATCACTGTCCCGAGTCAACATGTATTTATTCCACAATACTTTCTTTTCTAATATCAGTTTTACAATATCATCATTAATCCAGGGTTTATTTTTTCTAGTTGACCTTACTTTTCTCAACGGAGCATGTTTATCAGTGTTTACATCTATTAGGCCTCTGAGTTCACTCCATAATGATTCTGCTTCAGTATTACTTTTGTTTATATTCGCAAGTATATTTAAATTGTGTAAAACGGGATAATACCTCGCTGCTCCTAAGGCGATTCTCTGACCTGTGATGGCATTCGTGTTGAAGCTAGATTACTTTGGGACCAGATGGCCTGGTGTGGTGTAGAATTTATTGTTATTATTACAAAACTAATAGTGCCAAAATAATTCCACAGATGCCCAACACATCAAGAAAAACTGACCGTTTATTGCTGGACTTGCCGCCGATGCATATGTCACCGGTGTGCCTTGTGGGGCGGCACCCACTCGGGACATACATTCAAACCCCTGGAGGAAGTGTATGAACAACATGTGACCCAAATACGTGACGAGGTGGCACAGCTGAGGAGACGTTTGATGGAGCTGATCAGCCTGGTGCAGGAAGTGGTAAGTTGTAGTAAAGCCTTTAATAAATTTTAATACGAAATTTATAAGTATCACCAACTCATTTAGAGAGGTAGGGCACAGCGGATAATCCGCTCAAATCGGAGCAGTCCGTCTGGTTAAGGATCTCCACCTTACAGAAGATCGTAGCCAAATAGCATTGGTCTCGGCCATGTTGTGTTCGTACGGTGAGTAAGGTTGGGGTTGGGAAAGTTGGCAACGCGTGAGTGATACCTACGGTATTGCAAGCGTCTATAGGCTACAGTGATGCTTACCATCAGACAGGCCGTATGCTCGTTCGCCAACTTTGTGGCATAAAATAAAAAATATATATATTATATTTCTTTCATAGGAGCGCAATGTAGAGTCTGTGCGAGCGGCTAAAGACGAGAGGGTACGAGAAATACGCAATGCTGTTGAACTAATGATCTCCCGGTTAGACTCTGCACTGAAGGCTAAATTGCTGACATTGATGGGTCAGAAGAACAGCCTCACTCAGGAAACGGAGCAACTGGAACACCTGCTACAAGAGATTGAGCATCAATTACATAGTAGCACCAGGTAAGTATTTGCTCATGATATAACGTCTTTCCTAACATTAAAATGCTATGTGATCCTATATGATACATTGCAAATTGTGTCAATTAAAATTGAAGATTTTCTCTGAATCACACTTTGTCCATCTGACGTGATGCTCTTTAAAACTACCAGTAATCTTATATGAAGTGTGTTGTTGCGGTATAAAGTACCACCTTTAGATTCCATTTTTCCTTGAATAAAATGCTTGCTGGTAAGAAAGAAAACATTTTCCTCTATAATAAGGACTGCACTTATGCTTATCATCAAACGAAGTGAAGGGGTAAGTCACCGGATGTTTGGCGAGGTTCTAAGAACTTGCACATGTTGTGCATGTATCACCATTTCTTGCTTCCAGCCAAGAAGGAAGCAGTCAAAAGATTTTTAGATGGTGATGAGGGGAGTGTCCATCAGACTTCCGTCGCCCACGCAAACAGTATGACATAGGTAATTTTGCTGTCCACAACTTTAAAAAAACTAGTTTTGGAAGTGTAAGTCTTATTTTTCTGATGGTCAGCAGTGTTGGTCTATATTATACTATACATACTTCATTTTTAATTCTTGTTCACAGATCTGAATTGATAGCACGCAGCGGTGAACTGTTGAAAATGATACATCAAGTACGAAAGAAGCCTATGGCTAGTTTTGTGACTGCGCCTGTACCGGCTGATTTCCACAGGCACGTATGAAATATTCTCAATTTTTATTATTACCTTATTATAAAGGAATTTTATGGTTACTCATACCAGCAACTAGCTCGGTACTCATGTGAGTAACCATAAAATTCCTTTATAATAATTGCATTCAATATAATATTGTAATTATATAAAGTTAAAAAAAGGTAGACCTAACCTTTTTGTAGGATGTTTTGTACCCTTTCTCAAAACTTTGAGTCAAAATCTGCATTAAGTGTTCGCATTGGATTGCTTTTTTTTTTGTTTCAAATGTGAAAATAAGGGTGAACTTGCTTTATTCTGTATTCTATCTAGTATTTATTTTGAGCTTTTTTGTGTGTAATATAGTTTATAGTTTGAATAAACAATTATCTACTGTTAAACAGCGAAATCGTGCCGAGTTACGACAGTAGCACATTTCCATTGATGAACTTTACACAACTACGTCACGCTGCTGCACCAGTGTACTCCGCCCCGTTGCACGTTAACGGCCTCTGCTGGCGCCTGAAGGTGTATCCAGACGGCAATGGAGTGGTACGAGGGAACTATCTCTCCGTCTTTCTGGAATTAAGCGCCGGCCTCCCTGAGACTTCCAAGTGAGTTATGCTAGCCTAGTACTTTGCAATAAAACACAGATTAAAAAGTATTCAAATTTTGCAGTAAAGTCTAGTATTCCAAACAAGTTATACAAGTAGTAATTTAGCCAATAAGCACAGTTTTAATTACAACTTAAAATAAGTTATAAATTTTCAAATAATAATATTGATTCAGATTGTCGGCACTGTAGTGTGCAGTTTTTAGAAACACGTGTTTTAGAACTAATGATAATTTGATATACACAGCTAAATCATGGTATTTCGTTATTACAAGCACTGCTAAGTTAAGAGTAGGCAAGAGGTAAGTTAAGGATGGATGAAGAAGTCACTAGTCGTAGTAGCATTCATGTGCTGGCATGCTCGTGGTGCTAACAACACCTCACTTCTATGTGCCAATGGGAAGCATAGTATCACTGTTAGGGTGTCTCATTTTTAAACTATTCTTTGTAATACGCCGGTCGGTGACCTCATTGCGAAATAAATATCGTGTCGCATCGACCTCGCCCATTTAAGTAAGGTAACCTTGTATTTTCCATCCATATTTTGTACATTAATATAATTTTCGATTGAAATGAAATTAAATGAAATGAAATCGTGAAATGAAATAAAATGAAATCGTTTATTTCAGAAATTAGACAATTTGTATATATGTATAAAGAAAATAAACTACGTTATATACTACCACCATTTCGGACACAAGCAAAATGGCCACCGGTAAAAGAAATGGCGAAAGAAACCCGGTTACGGCCTTTTTTGTCATTTAGCAATTTTTTTCTTTCACTCTTTTGTTACAATGTATAAGTACATTTATAAGAATGAATAAAATACAGATCCAGGTACATACAGAAATCAAGCACTAAACGCGGGATGTCGATCCAAATAGCGCTATGGTCAAGTCCTAAATATGTCGAATATGTAGATGTTAATAAAGCGAGCAGACCAGTCCCCCAAGATGACAACCACAACTGAGAGTCGGCCCGCCAGCCTCCATCACTGAGCTCACCATCAACAATATTATGAACAATATTGGAGGGAACACAGCGACCCGACTCCCGATGCGACCGAATTAAATATACACATACACATTTTCCAAGATTTTTTGGTCCTTCGAACCGGATTACTTTGCCTTTTTATTTTAATAATATATTATATTTTGACAATGAGACATCCTTCGTGTTTCAATTTATTGGGAATCAGCTAAAATGCCTAAACTTACGTAACCTTAATCGCAGTGGTCAAATAGTAGCCACATAATATTGCACCGTATACAGCGCAGGCCACACCGTGAACCGAAGTATGTAAAGAGGTGAAACCATGTTGGCCCGCCTAGCTCGCTCGCCCGCCTGCTGGCCGTGTGGCCTGCGCTTACTGCAGGGATAAAAATAAAAAACGTATAGTTTTATTAAAGCTTAGTATTTGAGCTGATTTCCTATATTAAACAAAACAAAGGGGTGAATTGCTTAAAGCACTGCTCATTCTATTTCAAGCAGTACTCATTCTTCGATCATCATTTTAATATTATGTTTTAAAATCTAGCACTGTAGCATACTGTTAAGCAAAAATCGGAACATACAATAAATGTCAGCTATACTTTGATGCGTTATGCGGTTGGTGACAAAGATAAGCCAAGGATTAACTAAAACCTGTTTCTTGAAGAGAATTAAATGTAGTGTGAATGCGACAAAACAAATTTTATTGAAACCTTGACTAATTTTGTTTATTAATAAGAAGGTAGTAAGAAGGGTAGAAGTATACTTCTCACACCTACCGCGTGGCTTAGTCAACTAAAGACTCACTGGTGTAGTAGTCAAAAACATTTGGTTTTTCTTTCGCCAAATGCTTGCTGTTTTATGTGCTACTGTGTTAATTATACATAGACAATCGCAAAGTTCGTTGCAATGTTATACGCCTATTGTGTAACGTATAATGTAAGTTGTCGAATTTGGCAGACACAATTTTTGCAAAATCTAAATCATTTAAATCAAATCATTTATATTTCTCTACAATCTCAAATACATAGTTCTTTGTATAACAAATAAAAATAAAAAAAAAATTTAGATTGTGAGTGACTGGCGACTGGACTAAAGTCATTCGCCAGGTGTTGTAAACAAATACATTATTTAATTAGATTATTTTAAATGTAAACTTATTTGATCCAAACGTAAAGTAGTTATTGCTCTCATTTTATCACTTAATTATTTTGGGTCAGTATCATTGTCTTATAATTCTCTGCCATCCTGTTTGTCGCTGATGTTTGCGATGTATTTATATTGACAAACATAAATAATATTTTTTTGTAATGTATGTATTTGAAAGTGTATGTTCATATTAGATACGAGTATCGCGTGGAAATGCTGCATCAAGTGTCCCGTGATCCCTCCAAGAATATAGTGCGCGAGTTCGCTTCGGACTTCGAAGTCGGCGAGTGTTGGGGCTACAATCGGTTCTTCAGACTTGACCTGCTGGCCAGTGAGGGCTATCATAACCCGGAAACTGATATACTAATTCTAAGGTAAGTCGCGTATTAAAAGTATGTAGGTTACGCGAAAAAATTAGTAACGAATCAAATAGTTTTTATTCAAATAAGCCAGGCTAGGCTCTTTCAAATCGTTTACTTTTATTAGGGTTATGACGTGAACGGAGTGAGATATTTTTTCAGTTAGACAAGATTTTAATTGGTGGTAGTTACGCTCAAGCAAATGATTCAGCGCTGCATTTTTTTAAACGAAATATATACGTAAACCGTGGTGGGTGTAGGTGCACGCTCTTGTGCGGTTGCGTGTACGACCGAATAAATAAGATTTTAATATTTCATAAATTTAAAAAAAATATGTTATAAGGAGAGAAAAGTATAAAAAGTAGACTAATTGTTTTGTAGGTTTCAAGTACGCCCGCCGACGTTCTACCAGCGTTGCCGCGACCAGCAATGGTACATCAATCAACTTATCACCATGCAGAACCAACATATTCTGCAAATCAATGATCTCAAAGAGGTAATCGATTTTGTTCAGTAGAAGTGACGTTTCAATATTTAAAAGTTTTTAAAACCGACCAGTAACGCCCACCGCGGGTACATACATGAAAACCTCCAAAGTTATTCCGAGGCAGCTGTGCCCAACAAAATAAGAGCGCTCGTTTTTCACGATAAGTAATAATATCGCACGCAAATAGGTATATATCGCTAGAGCAGACAAATTTCTTGACTTTTCTGATGGAACAACGGTCTAAAGGCAGGCGTCCACATATCCGCATCGTATCGGATGCATCTGATCAAACGGATCGTAGTATTCTTTGTATAGAAAGTCATACAAGTGCGTCCACTGATCTACATCATATCGATCGCACGAATCCATAATAATCTGCGAATGCTATGCGTACGATACGTACGATGCGAATATGTGGACGCCTGCCTTTAAAGGCCGCCGCATTGGCACATGCCCCACACTTGCATTGGCCGTCACGAGCCGCAGTATTTGAAACCTATGGCGCAGTACAAAACTCCGCATTTGCTCTCACGTGGCGGTCCACGCAGGCACGTACTACATAGACACGTGAGAGCAATGCGGCTCGTGACGGCCAATGCGAGTGTGGGCATGTGCGGCGGGGCTAAGGCTTGTCCACAGGTCGGTATCGGCATTCCGTATGACGTCATCGAAAGGATATGATATATGGATAGATCCGTGCAATCCGTACCATGCGCATCAGTGGACGTACTTGTATGGCTTATATAAATAATACTATGATCCGATGCAGAACTGTCGGTGGACGGCTATCTTTAATCGTCATTCGTCGTTTCAGCGTCTTTCCCTGGAGATGTCTCGTAACTCCTTAGCGGTCACTCGCGTGACCTCCGCTTCTGCCACTCAACCGGCCGCCGCGTCGCCCGCTCCAGCCTCCGAAGACAACCCAGCTCAGAACAACCCGGTGGACGGCAACGCCCTGACTGATTCCCTAGTCTTCAACAACCAATGGAAATTTAATAATCCCCACGGAATTATGAGTGGACAACGACTGACTAGTCCAAGTATGTCATAGTATTTAAGAGCCAACGCTAAAACTCGCAATGTATGAGCAGCGCCATTTAGAACGAACTTCTTTTTCCGTTCATTAATAAAGTTCATGTTCTTTGACTTTTGACGACTTTGATATGAATATGTAAACGATGTAATTGTTTGTAGATATAACAGTCCATGCATTCTTTTAGGGCTCCCAATATTATGCAGCTATTTGCGATGCGATGCGAATTTAAGTGTGGGGAGCCCTAGAACCTGTCGGTAAAGTGAGTGTATGTCAGGCATTCTGAACACGGCGATGTTCGTGGAGGAGTCGCGCAACAACGAGGCGGGCGCGCCCTTCGGCTTCGGGGACTTCGCGCCGCTCGAGCGCCGGCTCGCCGCGCCGCTCGCGCCGCACGCGCAGCACGCGCTCGACGCCACTTACAACATGCCCTCCACGTCAAGGTAATCTATAATCATGTGATGCTAATTGCACACGGAAAATAAACTTATTATATTTTGCTGTCTGACGAAGTTGCAAAAAAATTATAATTATAAAGCTTGTATGCTCATAATATGTTTGGTCATGAGATCGAAAATATAGTCGAGTTTTTTTTTTGACAACCCAGTTGACAACCGAGTATGCCCCTCGCACTTTTCCGATATTGACAGAGTGAGATGGTTCATTGTATCAATCAGTACCAACGCTCGCTATCGCAGTGCAACCAACAGCAATGATTAAAAAAAATTTTTGGTAGGATAAAAAAAAATTTTGACGTGCGAAAGTATTTCCTGTAAATCTACTTGCAAAATAAATGATTTTATTTATTATTTATTTATGATTACGTAGACCAAGTCTGACCAATAGCAACGAAGTAAAAAAAAATGATACTCGTTAAAAATTAACCATATAACGATTGTTGTTAGTGAATGCAATTCGTTGTTCATACGTCAGGTCGTCTAACTCGTTGCACGTGAGCCTGCATACGCTGCTGAACGCGGCGAACGCGCCGAGCCGCGTGCCGAGCAAGCTCTCGAACAAGCAGCCCCGCCCCGACAAGCATCAACATGTACCTGCTAAGGAATCCTCCACTCTTACAGGCGAGATATTTCTATATTTTTATACCAATATAACATATAGTAATAAGAATCGCTAATCGCGTCTTTACTTTACTACGAGCTTTTTGTCTTTTAGCTTGATGTCCTGGTTTTATTGCAAATGGCTGCGAACGAAATATACCTACGAAACTAAATTCATAATCTGCAAGAACTGTCGCGAAACGTTTACAATACGTTTAAACATGTTATTAATTGTGCGACATCTCGCAGGAACTATCTGGCAAGTTGCGAACTTACTTGCGTTAAATGCTAAGATGCAAAACGCGGTCTTCTGGTGGCGTTAAGACCTCCGCCAACACACAATAGACCATGACGAAGTATACTTTGAAATTCCATCAAATTCAACGCTCTTCGATCGAAATGTTTTATTTATTTCGCACTCAAGCAAGAGATTACATTCTTTACGAAACCTCATTTATAAACAAATGTTATGTTTAGCTTTTAAATGTCCTTATATTTACAAAATACGTTTACATTTGTAGCGGTAGCTAGCAATCCTGTGGCAGACATGGGACCGACATTGAACAATGTGGTACTATGCTCGTCTATCTCGTCGCCGGAATTGAACGCAGGACAGCCCGCAGTGAGCGGCGGTAGTGTGGGGAGTGTGGCCAGCGGCAGTGCGGCAAGCGGCAGTGCGGTCAGCGGCAGTGCCGCTGGCGGCGCCAAGGTCGAAGTTGCTAATCCTGATGTTGTACTAACGCTGCTACACCCTGCCTCGGAGACCAGTAGTGATACTGCTGTAAGTGTTTTTTTTCCTGACTTGTCAAAACCTAAGTCTAAAAAATTTTAATTACTTTTTTAAGTTTATAAAAATATGAATAAACGTGCTAAAAAAGATTTTAAAACCTTTTTATTTATTATTTTTTTCTTAGGTAGTTTAGTAAGTAGTAGTTTAGTTTTTTTCATTGGTACTTCTGTATACTAGTTTTTTTATTTTTTTTAATAAGTTGTAACGGAGCTGAAAATATTTTTTCTCTATAGGACCTTATATTCAGCGAGTTGGACGTTTTCGCCGACGAGAACAACCCCAACCAAGTAGACGAAAACTCCAACGAGGAGAACGACGTAGACGACGAAGCCATGTCTGGTAAGTCTCATCTCATGTACAGTCAGCAGTGAAACCTTTAGTATACACAGAATAGGAAATAAGTGGTCAGAATAGAGAATTAAGACGGTATAATAACCGAAGGACTGTCTTGTGTTTTTTTTTTGACAAAATCCCAACTCCTACAAACAACTTCGAATCCTATCCAAGTTCGTCCCGAACCAGATTATATTCCGACATTATGATATACGTTTTGCTTGTGATCCATATTCCAATCCCGCCCCAACCCTAACCCTCCGGTGCAGATGGGTCGTCGGCGTCGGGCGGCAGCGGCGCGTGCGAGTGGTGCGGCCTGGCCGACTCGCCGGGCTCGCTCTGCTCCGAAGACTCGGCCACCAGACGCTTCTGCGGCTTCCGGCGCAGTCGCCGGCACCAGCCCTACGCGCGCCTCGCGCCCGCCCCGCCCCCGCCCCACTCCCACCACGCCTTCCCACACCCAGACAGTTGCGGGGACATATAACAAACCACATTGACACACATACCAATGGGAATAATCTAATTAACATGTGTCATAGTTGCGGAAATAAAATAAAAATAATATTTGTTGGGAAACTTTTAAGTTAAAAAATAATATAATATGTAAGATGAGAAACGAAGTCTAATTCATTCTTAATTAGATTATTTTCATCCAGTGACAATAAAACAGTACATGTTATATAAAATTTTTCATATTCTTGTACGAGTAGATACTGATGTTGAAAATTGACAAATTTGATTACCTACTTTACTTATCTAATACAAAAGCAAAGATGATTAATTACTTCATTTATAGATTTAATTGTCAGGAATACTACGAATTTAAGTTTTTGTAATAATTTAATTTTTTCTCTGATTTACTTCAAAACAGTCATATTTATGTTAAAATTTAGTTTAATAGAGTTTCACTTTTATTACTGTATTTATTTGTTACTCACTTTTTGACCGCTACAATATAAATCCATTGTCAATCATAACGTTTTGATTTAACAGAAGAAGTCACTCAAAAAGCATTTTTAATTTTACGTCGATAACTTTCAAAGACATTTCATTCAATCGTTTTTCGTCATAAACATTTTGGTATCCCTTTGTCTGCCCGTGGGCGAAAAAACAAAAATAAAACATTGTGGCGGTCAAAGACTAAAAAACAAAACTAGTCCACATCACAAATTAAGTAAGTATACATCTATTGGTGAGCTAATTAGAATCGATACAACATTGAGTAAATGTATTTTATCAGGTGAGAATGATGTTTCTGGCGCTATGAACGCGGGTCCTGATATCCTGAGCAGACTGCTGTCGGCAGTGCATGGTCGGGCACCTGCGGCAGACCATGACCCGCAGCTGTCCACGGCGGCGCATACAGATATGCTGCTGCTCAACCTCATGAGGATTAATGGTCTCACGCCCAAGTACACAAAGCATGGTTAGTGTCACATGAACGTGCGATGGTGTTAAGACTGAATGTTAAGCGGTTTTTATACTCAGATCATTACTGTAATTAAATAATGTCTCGTTAGAATTTGAAACGTTTTGAATATGTTATTAAATAATATTCATACCATGAGATGGTATTGAAAACTTTCGCTAGTACTAGCGGAAAAATGTCTATCAAGCCGTTTTTTTCATAGACTTCTGCATTGTAGACTGACAGATTTATTAGGGCACACACCTAGTCTACCTATATTGATTGACTTGCTTTCACACATCCTTTGTGACATAAATGAGCACTACGAAGAGAGAAGCACTTTTTTGTATAGAACAAGCGTTTATTTAGTACCTACACACTACATTACAGATGGTTATGCCTTTGCAGCGAGTCCTAAACGCAACTGGACGTCGTCTAAATCGGAGAACATGCCGAGCACGTCCTCTGGCAGCGGGCAGCGCGCGTCGTCGCGTTCGGCGAGACGCAACAGCGGCAGCCCCGGCGCGGCCCCGCCCCGCGCCCGCCGCGCCCCCCGCGCCGCGCTGTCCCCCGGCCAGCTGCGGCGGCGGCCCGACGCCCCCCGGCCCGCCGGCCCCCTGGCGGGCCTGGGCCTGACGCCGCCGGGCACCCCCGAGCGGGGCGCGCTCTCCCCCGTCTCGGCGCTCGCGCTGCACGACTACTGGCCCTCCGTCTCATCCATCAGCGACAATGACGAGGTCGAACACATTTTGGACTATAATGTAAATATTCAAATCATTATCTATTTATATTATAATAAGTACCTATGTAAATTGTTATCTGACTAACACTTTTTTTCATTTCACATACTAACAACGTTGGTGATTGATTAACACGTCGACTGTAAAATAAAATTATTGCTTGTATTAATAATAAATTATTATTATTGTAAATGTCATAATTAAGTTTATGTATTTAATAATAACAACATATAGTGCGTAGATTGTGCTTTAACATGTTATATGCATAAATATCTTGCTTGGTATCCACTTATGGAGGGGAGATCCATGATTTAAAAAAATAATAGGTAGTCAAAATATTTGAAATATAAGTGAAGAATACACCATTAATGTACGAAAGTAGAAAAAAGCGCGTATGAGACGAGTAATGGAGAGAGTATCATTATTCTCATTACATAAGAGAAGTAATGAATGATTTAGGTAATATCCGTTTTCAGGACACGCTGTTCGACCTCCTGCTCAACAGCCTGTCCATAGAGGGCGGCGGCATGACGGCGGCGGAGTGCGGCGACGAGCCCTCCTTGCGGCCCGCCACTCCGCCCGTGCAGCCCTGGTCGCCGCCCGCTCCGCACACTCCGCCCGCTCCGCACGCCCACACTCCGCACACTCCGCACAGGCCGCACACTCCGCGCACTCCGCCCCCCGCCGACTGACTACGCCCTCACTACCGTCGCGAGTATCATCACTAGACTATTGGAGTAACATGCACGGAACTACATTGCTGTCAAAACTTCTGTTACAGATGGTCACAAAAATGTAGGATCATTCAGTTTCGGTTACATGAATAACAAGCCAATGTGTACTTTGATATAAATCTAAAACAACGTGTAACACTATGTAGAGAAAACATTTAGATCACAAAGTACATGTAATTTTGACTTACGCATAATAACAACTGAAACTATTTTTGAAAATTCTTCGTGTGAATCGAAGTAAGTAAATTCTCATAACAAAATAGACGCAAAAATTTAAATTGCTATATCAAATATAACTTTAGTAAACAGGCAAGTGGAATAACATCTTTTAAAATTGTAGTATAAATAGGATTTTTTAAAAAATCTTTGAGAGTTGTTGCTGTTTTGTTCTTGCCATGTTAACGTTTCTTATTATTGAAACGATGATTATAATTATAATTGTGTTAAAACTTACAATATAATGAGTTATAACTTCATGAATATAAAACAAGCACTTCGTTGACTGAAAGAAAAGAATTTACAAAATGTCGCAGCCGCAACATTGTACCGAATTTTAAGTTTGTAAAATGTCAGTTTCGAAAAATTGCTATTGAGCGATTTTTAGGTACTATTATTTTATTACTTATTGAATATATAAATAACAAAAAATTTACAAAAAAAAAAAACAAAACTATAAAGGTGACACGTGCAGAAGTATGAAAACTGTGTTGCAAGTGTCAACGCCCACCTACATTAAAAGAGAGACAATTTTATTGTTTGAATTGTATTTTTTTGAAGTATCGAATTACTTGATTTGAAAACTAAATGGTTGCCGTTACGTAATCTAAAAAAATATGCGGCGTTGAATTGTGTCGCTAGCCTCGTATCCATTGCAACAATTGACGTGCAGCGTCGTTCTTTGAGATTCTGCAACGTCGCACAACAACGCACGACATTGCCAATTAGCACGCAACGTAACACGAGGTTTTGTTGTATGTTTTCGTGCATTATGCAGAGGAGCATTAATTGTTGTTATGTGGATTTAACTAACGTGATTTTTAAATAATCACTGTAGGAATCGAAAAATTTTGTTGATTTGGCATGTTATCGACGAGTAGCGTCGGCAGACGTATCTAAATAAAATTGCGTGTCGCCTCATGTTGCGCAACAACAATATGTCTTACTTTAAATGTTGCCTAGTAGAGAAAATGCTCAAAAGTTAGAATACAGACGGCTGCAATGAATTGTATACACGTTAGTTCTTAAAACATGCCTGAATTTGAATGCACATGTTTACATATCATTGCACGTAACTGTACGTTGCAATCTGTGTAACTTTTTGTAACTATTTCGTGTCGAATGTGTGGTTCATATGACCATAACCCAGTTGATAGTTCCGCCTGCTCGGATTATAGCTGAAATGGTGTGCTTAGGGCAGAGTAATTATGAGTATTTGAAATAATCGTAGCAAGAAATAAATTGCGTGAATGGATAATTTGTGTATCTCAAAAATACATAGGATACGGTGGTAATTTGTATTTATTTAATATAAATGCATTGTTAGTCTGTCGAATGATTCTCTAATGATTTTATTCCAAATACTCTACTTGATATTATAAGACTTGTTCAATAGCAGAATGTAATTTAATTTGGTTTTGAATGCTTATATGTAATACTGTCGAACTGCTTGAAGTAAAGTTCAAATAATGAGCACTGTATTACAGTATATTTTTTTACTTACCGCCTTACGTGGAAGTTGCTTATAGAAAGGTTACTTCTGCTTGGTTGCAAATATTGAGTTTTAAATCATTAAAACACCAACAAAAACTTGCTAGAAAATACTGGATTCTTCTTGATGTAGGTGGTAGAAGAAATAAGTTTAAGAACCTCTGGTCTATTTAAATGTATAGGCTTGATCCGTCTATGCTGCCGTCGATCGCATGTTTGTCATGTTTCATTCAAACGGCCTTAACACTTGACCAAATTCAGAGTCTAATAAAAGAGATGGTGCCATACGAATAAGCGAGAAGCACTTACAACTTCTCACTTCTATTGCACCATCTCTTTTGTTAGACTCTGAATTTAGCCAAGTGTAAAGGTCGTTTAAACGGCGTTATTGCTCAATTTGCGCGTACGCATCATATATTAGCATAAGATGAATCAAGTCTTAACAATAGTAGAATTTAATGCGGGCATTAGATAATAAATTTTCAAATTGTACGATCTCTTTACATTTTAGTCAAAATTTCATGACATTTTATTTTAACGTTTTAATTTTTATACAATGTTGGTAATACATCAAATGTATCGTTTGGGACTATGAGTACTTGCGCCCAACGTATTATAATGTGCCGACGCGACGATGCGTGTCTTTGATCATGTCTGTATACATGTACGCGCGTTGGGGTCGCTTTTCGTGCTACATTGAACTCTTTGTCTGTTTCGCGTTGAAATAATTGCAACTCCGCGATGTATAATAACTCGCGGGGTATTCGCCCTTTCTGAACAAGGTAGGATAACATTCAAATTATAGTAAAATATCGAAACATACGCGCAATCGACCAATAATACGTGCGAACACGATGCATTTACGGCGCTACAAATTTTTTTACCATCTGTTTGCATTTGAAGCGCGTTTACGTGCGTCATACGCGCGTCGTCGGTACGTCAAACGCAAGTCGTTAGTACGTTCAAAATACGCCGCCTGCATAGTCCCTGAGTGTAATACACACTTGATGTGTAATATACTTCAGAGTACATAAACCACTAATTAAAATGTATTTTTAAATATAATTAGATGGAATTGTTTTTTTTTAAGTTAGCATCATTCTTATTGATTGTTCATTTTGGGAGTATAGCAAACTTGTTTATCTGAAAAGGAATATAATGTTTATTATTTATTTATTATATAGTATTCGAATTATTAATTTCATTTATTACTTATATGATGATCTATATAGTTCGTTAACTCTTATAATGGGAGGATCGGACTCACATAACCAAATCCTTTACAGTCCTTTCACGAGATTATGATTATGTTTACCCATATTAGCTCTACAGTCTCGCGATATTGAGCTAAAGCGGGAGTGTGGACGGGGTCGTCTTATTTCATCTTCACTTTTCCTTTGTCTTCTAACTTTGTAGTTAGGCACAAAGTGTAGTAACTACACTTCGGTCAACTTCGCGCGAGTCCAACAATAATCTCAACTTGCTAAGAGCTAACGAACTGTATATCAAATTTAAGTTCAGATTCAATTTGAATATCATCAGAGCTTATGTATAAAAAACAAAAAAATATACAGATAGTTATTGTGGTAAAGATATATGAGATATATCTATTGACTCACATCTGTCGCTTTTAGCCTTCGATGCCATCGGATAAATGAATTCAATTTTCTAAACAAGTCGAGTCTAATCTTGAAACAAAAACTGTCAAAACCTAGTATCCATCTTAGGCACTTGTCCCACCGCCGACGAGAAAACGACTAACTATCGGCTATTTTCTCGCTCAAGAAACGTACAATAGATATACATTCTGTGTAAACAAAAGAGATGCATATACAAATAGTTGATCGCTGACTGTTCACACTGCCGGCAAGCACTCGCTTCACTAGTTTGTCGCTTAGCGACATGAGCTATGAAAGATAGCACTCGCTCAGCAATACTCGCTAAGCGATTAGAACTCACGCCAAAAGACAGCGCAGGACTGTACGCTTGGCTGCCGCGAGCGCGTGAAGCGAGTAATCGCTCGCCTCACTCGCACACTCGCTTATAGCCGAGCTACACAACTATCGGAACTACGCACTCGCTCCCTGCGGCTCGCCAACTCGTTTCTAATTCTAGCTCTCCTCGTTACTCGTTCATCGTTGCCGGTGAGAAGTGCCTAAGGCACTATATTGCTCATTTTGTATGAGCAAGAAAGCACTTGAGATTGTAAAATAAAGTATAATAATGTAACCTACTAATATATATCAGAAATACCAGTCTAAAAAGCCATTTCATGATTGAGCTAGTTATATCACGATATGTCTAATAGAATTTACGTCGGATAGTAACAAATTCCCAGTAAAGTGTTCTGGTTCATCGTTTTTTTTTTGTAAATTTACACGTCCACGATGTCTTCACTTCATATGCGGACATTAATGGGTCTTGTTAGATGTAACCTACTCACATCAGAAATACCAGTATAAAAAGCCATTTCATGATTGAGCTAGTTATATCACGATATGCCTAATAGAATTTACGTCGGATAGAAAGAAATTCCCAGTAAAGTGTTCTGGTTCATCGTCGTTTTTTTTAAATTAACACGTCCACAAGTTCTTCACTTCACATGCGGACATTAATGGATTTTGTTAGGTTTGTGATTTATGACCATCAAAGTTGTAAAATTTTTTTTTTCTAGAGATCTCTCATTGCTAGAGATCTACTCTTCGTGAAGACCTCTCATTGCAACGAAATCCAACTACACTACATGTCCGAGAGTGTATTGAAGGTACTAAATTGATGTCTATAAAATAGTTCAAATTGTTTATGTGATCGTAGCGTTGTTTGGGCGTAGGCGTCCCTGTATTATTTATTTAATCAATTAGTATAAAATGATTCGACTGAAAAGTTCAAACGCGTGATCGCTAGGTAAGGAAATTGTATTACTGTCGTTAAGTTTTGTCGGCATTGACGTGCAGAGTTACAGCGATCAACAAGAAGGCGATGAAATTTGTTAAACGACTCTGCGTAGGTTTTGCTGGGAGCGATACGATGCAAGTACTAAAGCGCGTATTACACTACACGATATTCAGTCTAACAAAAGAGATGGTGCAATACTGTAATAAAGTGAGAACTTTGAGAAGTTGTAAGTGCTTCTCGCTTATTGGTATTGCACCATCTCTTTTGTTAGACTCTGAATATCGTGTAGTGTAATACGCGCTTTAGTTTAGTGCTTCGGGTCTTTTCATATATTACTCACAGTTCACGGTGTAAACCATGGATTTAGTATATAGGTACTAGCGTACCTATAATAAATCTATGGTGTAAACTGATATATGAAACGAACTTTCATGTTTTTGCATCGCTGCTCCCAGTTTGGTCTGCGCCTTAAGAGATCGTGGCTCAGCGTTGATCATTCTAAGATTCCGCACGTCTGTGTTAACCCTTATCATATACTATTTTCTTAGTTCCGTAAAAATATTCTAAAATTGTTCAAAATTATTAAGCAGCTTATATTTTCCATTTCGAAATGAGATTCTATTTTTGATTCTGTATAACGATTGAGAGCTAGGATAGGTGGTGTATGACGATGGACTTAAGTATAATTATCTGAATAAAACTATAAATGTCATTTGTATATTTTATTTTATACCTACCTATCAGCCTCAACAGGCCGAACAATACATCTTCATCATTCAAATTGGTTAAAAAAACATTCCTGTTAAATCCTGAACTCCTAGTATTTTGAATCATCATGTGGCGATAATAAGTTGTTGGAAGGCCCATCGGGAAAGGGAAAAACCACAAAAAAAAACAATGTGTTAAATTGATTCAATATTTTATTTCCATTGCTCCAAAATATACACAATGACAAGTATTTGAGAACCTGGACACATCCATATTCGCAAATGTCTTAAAGGTGGTTATTTCATTTCGATAGCTGATTACACGAAGAACATGAATAAGATATTTGAATACAATCTTGTAAGCAGACTCGGTCGAGCCATCTCCAGCGAGACATGTCTTTTATTGAAACAGCGCCGCGGCGCGCTCCTAGTCTCCTCTACGTCTACGTATGATGTTGTAAAATTATTAAATTCACTTCCTAATCTAAAATGATATATTTACAAATAAATCTTTAAAAGGAACGCTTTGCAAACATTCAACAAACTTGAGATCGTCTTAACGTAAAGATGGTATAAAATTTTTAAAAAAAGTTAAAGAACGAAATTCAAACATTATTTAGATGACGAAATATTTACAAGATAATTACAATTAAAAAGAAAAAAAAATCGCGCCAAATCACATTTTACAGCTTTCGCAAATAAATAACAATCGAATTTAGCCTAAAAATACTTCTCTTTGATAAACAAAACAAAAAAATAATTGCATTCAACAAAGCTACAATAACAAATTTAATATAAATTAATCTTAAAAGAAATGTACAGTTTTTACAAAGCTAAGGGATCACTTTTATTTTTATCACTGTGTAGTGTTACGCCAGTTCGCGCGGCCGAGCGGCGCGCAGGTTCGCATGCTGCAAACGGCACGATTATATCTAGGCATTACCATTACTCGTCTATTGCTTTAACTATTTACAGTCGATCACCTCTCTGCGCAATGTTAAAATCAAGCCTTCACAAGCACTTACTCCATGGCGACAAGTCTCCATTACTAGATTTAAAATTCTCAATTATTATTTTAATCACAAATAAATTTCAAGGAGACATAAAGGTAACTCTATTATAATAGCATTTATTTATATTTAGTTGAAAATTGTGCATAATACTCGGAATCAGCTAAAACTATTGCAAAGGCAAGTAGGTGATATATGCATTTCATAATTATCTTCAATAATAACTATTATGAAACTTTTATGAGGATCTACATTAATTCTTACATAATATTCCTTATAGTTAAGTGGTGTTTTAATAGTCTGGTCAATATTATTCGTACCTCTACGGTACATTTTACTTATAAATAAGCCTACAGGCGTATGTTGATAAAATTGTGTCGTCTGTAGGCGCTATCTACATGCTAATAGCAGTAATTTTACCTATATTATGCATAAAATTTTGCACTTTAAAGAGTCCCACAGCAACTCCGTATACGTAGTGTGACACTACAAAGGGAGTCGGTGGGAGCGGGGCGCCGCCGCGCCGTCGCTCCGGTCCTTGCATCCCGTCACCACATCGCTCGTCCCTGGTACGCGCCGCGCATCCATCTCTTCTCATTTCTCAGTTTCATTATCATTCTTTGGCATTTTTGTTTAGTGAGCTTAGTTCGTTCAGGCTTTCACTAATATTGTTTCGTTTCTTAAACATCCCCCACCCAGCTCTAGTCCACAAGTGTATTGCACTGTTAAGTATTTTTCATGAATCACTTTCGATAATCGTCATGCATAATTTACATCTACATCGTTAACTTGAAATAATGTGATTTAGACAATATAAATGTATTGAATTATAAATCCTCTACATGTCCTACAGACATAACGATCTTGAGTATTTTATATTATGTTGTTATATGTAAGTTAAATATATAAGACCTAAACTATTCAGTCCATTGAATCGAATCAAATTAATAGCCTCTCTCTATGAAGGTTTCGAACTGTTAGTAGCGACTCGGTACGTCCGGGTGAGTGTAAATCAGACTTATTCATTTAGATAGATAAGAGTGTTCGTCTAGTAGTAGCACAAAAAGTAAAAAGAGCACCAGCCGACAAGTGTACTGTTTGTTAGGCACCGGAACTAGTTGGAGGCGGGTCAGACGTGCGACTCGAGCGGCGGCCGCGGCGGCGGCACGAGCGGCGCCGGCCAGGCGGGCGCCGACAGCTCCGACAGGTCGGGCGACGAGGTGCGCGTGTGGCGCGCGCTCCAGCCGTCCTTGTCGAAGTCCTTCGTGCCGCCGACGGTGTGCCGGCGCTTGATGCCGCGCTCCGGCATGCCGTTCTTGCGCTTGAGCTTGGTCGAGCGCCAGGCGCCCGCCTCGCGCCGCCGCACCACGTTCCACTCGCCCTTCTCCAGCTTGCTCAGCCGCTCGCCCTTGCTCAGCGAGTCGGAGCGCTGCACGCGGCAGTTGAGGCTCTCGGAGCGCAGCACGCGCGCCTCGCTCCGCTCCGACTCCCTGTTGAGCGACTCGGAGCGCTTCAGCTTCGCGCAGTCCGCCTCGTCGCCCTTCTCGCCGTCGGGCTCGCGCTCGAGCGCGGCGCTGTTCCGCTTGCCGCACTCGGCGTTCGCCGCGCGCAGCCCGTTGTACGCCGGGTAGAGCACCCTCTCGATGGTCTTGTCGTTGTCGGGCATCGCGTCGCCGCTGGAGTTCTGCGAGCGCGTGTCGACGTCCTTCTCGTCGTCGTTGCTCGCGTCGTCGTGACTAGTCTTTTTTGGAATGATGCAGTTCTCCTTCTCGGAGTCGTCGGCGTCGGCGGGCGGGCGGCGCGCGCGCGGCCAGCGCTCGTTCTCGTCGCTGGAGGAGGAGGAGTGGCGCAGGTCGCGCGCCAGCCACGCCGCCTTGAGCTCGTGCGCGCGCGCCGCCGGCGACTCGCGCTCCGAGTGCAGGCTGCCCTCCGAGGGCGAGCTGCTGGACTTGCGCTCGTCCTCGTCCTGGCACTCGTCCGCGAACGGGATGCTGCCGTCGTCCAGCGGCGACGAGTTGTTCAGCGTGCGCAGCTTCTGGTCGAACGTGCTCGTCAGAGAGGACACCAAGTCGCCGGTTCCTATAACAAGCGAGAGCATCGTTAGAGCGAGCGGCATGCCGTATGGGTTAGACAAAGGTACGTAAGCGTGTTAATAACTGCGCCGTTAAATGACAGTATAGGTGGTAGTCGACGGTAATGAATTATTTTTTATTTACATTTTAGATGCGGTGATGTCGAAGGGCACGGGCGAGCAAGCCGTGCGGGCAGCAGCCGCCGATCAAAGCGTTAGTTGTTTAGACCAGTTGTTCACGTCTATGTCGTAGCGTCACTCACTAATAATGGATCTATACATCGTTCGTTGTGACATAATGTGAACTGGTTTTAGTCATCGGTAGCCATCAATGACTGCGTTAGACGTTCGTGGTATCATTCTCATCCCACTGCGTGTAAGTTAATCCTATCGAGTTACGACAGCTCAAAACACATGTAAACACATAAAGCTCGTCCTTTCGCTCACGCACACGCAACACGCACGCATTCCTATACCTTTTATTGTGGACAAAAGAAAGGGATTGCAGTGTCTACTCTCTGACGTCAGTACTGGACACCTAGTGGGGAAAATAGTAGATACCTTTGTAAGTAACATTATAGTTTATTTGAAATATAACACTGTTTATGCAGTGTCAAATAGGGAGCGGGGCAGTAATCTAAAGCCATCATGTTAATTTACCTGGGAAACTATTTGATTGATAAAAAAGGTGCGGTGGGCAAGTAACCCTTAAATTAGTTTTTACCATGTAAATTGGCTTTACGTCATGAAAAGCATATTTGGAGTCCTAGTTAACACTGTAGGTACTGGTCTGTATCACTATGCTTTAATATTCTCTAATAATAGTGTGTAGGTCTTTCTGTCGATATTTCAGGCTTGCAAGCATTGTTACTCACCATCGATAGAGAAGTTGTTCAGCGCATGTGTATGTCGCGAAAGCTCCTGGCGACCGCGGCCCAGCGCTGCCATTGCTTCTATATCAATTCTGCAAGATGAAGAACAGGTTTACTTAATGTATCAAAAGGAGTATTGTTAAATATCATTATTGTTAATAAATTCACGATTCCTAGTATTTAAGCCTGCTTATAGTGTGTACCACAGTTGGTCATTCGACATTTATTGATTTTAAATACAAATGATTTTCTTTCAATATGTCATACATAATATATTTGTGTTAGATTTTCATTGTTTTTAAACCTTATCACCGTAGTTCAATTTCTTGTGGAAACGAATGTAGATATTTACATAGATTTATAACATAAAGTGAGGTTAAACACCTCAATAAAAGATACTAACTTGTTGACTCCATCATGGTGCCTGACGAACCTGTCGGGCAAGCCGTCGTACTCCGCCAGCGTGGTGGTGAGGTGATGAGGCGGTGACGTCAGCGGCGAGTGAGGCGAGTGAGGCGGCGACCCTCCCGGCGACTCGCGTTTCTCCTCAGCCCACTTTTTGTCTGCAGACGGCTTCGATCTGGGTTTCCTCTGGATTTTGCGATTCGCTGCCGATATTATTGAAGACACGATGTCACGTGTTGACACGTCTTTGCCTGTAAAATTGTTATAAAATATTCTATTAGTTAGTCTGCTTTTATACTACCATAACAAAAAGATCCTATAAGTTATCTAAGGTGTCTATCTAAAATATAGGTGTCGTTTCGGTACACAGTCTTTGTCACACATTACGAGTGAAAGAGATGACGCTATACAAAGTGACTTGGCGAGATAATCTATGAGCATTCTTGCCTTATGTTGAATACTAGCGGCTGTCCGCGGTGTTACCCGCGTTTAATTTTATGCACAGCATCGCCATCTATATCATATTTTTGACCAAATACTACGGGAATCGCGTAATTTTTGGAATAAAAAGTACCCTATGTGTTAATCCAATATATCAGCTACCTACATACCAAATATCATAAAAATTGGCCCAGCCATTTGGGCGTGAAGTAACAAACATACACATAACTTTCGCTATTAGTAGGATTCATCTACCTCAGGAATAGTAAAAGTAAGGATTTGTAATTAGCACAAAAATACCTTCAATCTTTTTGACGTTGTGTATGAGCAGGTCGCGCGACGGCGCCGGCGCCGGGGACATGTCGTCGGCCGTCGCCGGGGGCTCCACGGGCGGCTCGCTGTCATCCTCCTCGAAGTACCAGTCGTACTGGAACAAACATAAGTCACGTTTTTTATAAGTTATGGATTATTCTTTTATAAGTATTGGATAAAGCAAGGGTGAAGCAAAAAATATACTAAAATCTTTAGAATATAAATTTTTACTTTAACGTGTAAAATAAAGTTAAGAAAATTTAAAGGAATTTCGCACGTGTGCGGTAAAGAAGATTTAAATTTGCACCATGCAAATATGCTAGAATTTGAGGATTAGAAAATAATTAAAAGCCCTCTCTAAAAATTATTTGAAAAATTTGTACGACTTTATGGACGAGGTTGAAATCATTTTTTTTACATTACAAATTAAATATACTCACATGAGTAAGGAATGATTCGATGATGCGGCATTGACTGGACATATCGTTGACGAGAGCGAGCATGTCGTCGCTGGCCGCTCGCACCAGCGTAGGCCCAAACACTATAGCTAAGTTTCGCGCCTCCATTTTGTTGTATGAGGAATGTGCCACCACTCTCCTCAGATGCTGTATCAGGTACTTGAGTGTTTCGTAATGTGCGTCGGGTAGTGCCCGTACTAGGCGACGGAGCTCCCTTGCTCGGTCCGGCGAGCGGTCCGCAGCTGAAGAAATAAAAAATATATAAATATATTGGTGTTCACATATGAACGCTGGCGCCGATTAAGAGTCAAATAGAGAACAATGTTTGGAATCAATTTACAGGATGGCGTTTTAAACCCAATGATTCGTACTCAGTAAGAGATGAATCTGAAATTAAACTGGGTGGGAGCCATCGAATGAAGGTTTTAGACAAATAATGTTGTTGTCTTAGTATTGAAGACGGAATTCTCGGAGATGCGTTTCCCAGGATTGACCCTAGGGTGATTTTTTTTGGGTACAAGATCGGAACGACTGATTGAAGGTTGTTGAAAGTATTGGTCGTTCACTTCTTTCAGATGGCAGAAAGTAGAAAAGGCTGGTGAACAAAAACAGAGACCCATCACCGATGTCTACTAATGATATTGGGACAAGCGCACCACACATTCCCGCCGCTGTGTCTTCTGTATAGTCAGGATCAACAACGGTGACCTCAAATTGACAATAAGCAGTGAAGCTTATTGACGTCCCGGGGGAGAAACTACAGCTGTCTTGGAAGTCACAACGAATTTAATCAGAAAGAAAATAGACGGAGTCGGAAGTATTGAAAGTCTACTAATAATAATAAGATTGAGAACGCGTAACATTGTGTATGCATAATAAAATACGTTGTCTGGCTTCAACTGGACACGACGCCTGCACGTTTTGTGCGAGTGAAAATTGTTGAGAAAATCTTTTTAAAATTTAAACTTTATGGCTTCCTTCCAGGACGTTATTTTGTTTATGAAATTATAATAGAGCTTGAGGTCAGAGTATTGTGATATTTTATGGTCGATATTATTAGTTTGACGGAAACACATAAAATATGATCTCGTAACGGTCTCTGTGTCGCATAGATATAAGTTGGTTTTATCTATCTGCAGTTTACACTTAAAGTTTTCTTTTACAATACAAAGTAACTAATAAAAACCCCGAATTAAAGAAAAATAATTTGATAAAACACGAAGCTCGTCAGAGTGTTTACAATTCTCGCATACAGCGTTATACGCTGCCTTACAGTCGCTCTAGTGTATCTAGTACAGAGTCTAATCCAATTGTGTATGTAATCGTTCCGAACAAAAATTGTACCTATGGTATAGCTACCTATGGTATACCTACCAAAACAAATCATGCACGAGTATATTTTGGCCTTGATTTTGCCACCCCTCATTTTCGAAACTCGGCTCATTTACCTGACTTATCGATACTCTTGGATCAGGCCTTAGTTATCAGTAACACTTACCAATAAAACCTGGGTAGAGTTCAGCTGTGAGTAGCGGGTCGGGCAACCGGCGTAAGTAAGCTTTGAGCAGGCTGGAAGCGACGTGTACATCAGCCCAGCGTGCATCGCCGGTCGGGGGTGGCGTGCCGCGGTCCAGGGCGCCTGCCAGCGCCGCCACGCCCGCTGCGTTGCCAGGTACTCGATACACGCCTACTGTACGTAGTCCGTAAGCCTGGGAAGGTAAACCATGATTAGTCATATTTACCTTGCTACTTTTCCATTTTATCAAAAGATAACATTAAAGAAAAAAAAAAAAAACTTCTTCTTCTGGTTTAGTCTCTATGGTTGGTTGCTAGGTTTAGTCCTAAACAATATTTGGCGTTTGAAAAATCTCCAAGATCATCAGTTCAGAATCTGTGGTTTAAGACCTTTGAAGTCTGGGAGTACTGGGGAGTGTCTATTGTATATAAGATTAAAATATTAATAGATTAGTTAATGGATTGTGAATGCCCCGAGACACTGAGATCTATAGAGTACGTAGTGCTTTGATAACAGTGTAATTATAAAATTATGAATTAAAGTACCAAAGTCTTACCTCAACCGCGTTGGCGGGTAGTGTGACAGCTCGCGGTACCAGCGGGTGCTCCGGGTCGGAGGGGCAGCGCTCTATGGGCGCGCCGAGCCAGCCCGTGGCCGCTGCGGCCGGCGAGCTGGTCGCGCCACCATGCATCCGTCGCAGCTGCTTCGCCATTCGCCCCTTCCATGTTTTGTTTTTTGGCGACGACGGCAATGTTGGAGTTGGGGGACCTATGAACAAAAAAAAAAGGTTTTTGTCATTTAAAATGAAATATTTAATTCGTCATTTGATCCCGCGGGATCAAATTTGACGGGCCCAATCGACTAAAGAGCCGCTTAAAAGCTCATGCTAATACCTGCGGCATAAATATGTGGTCCTTGTCCTATAACATTGTTGACATGTTCACTAAAATTTCAGCAATTAAAATGATATTCAAAAGTGACATAGTACTAAAATGTCAAGATATCTATGCCACTGACTGTATTTATAAGAAAGTATTTATTAAAAAACGTATTTATGTCAGCCATTTAATTTAGGTACCGTAATCTATGTGACTAGATGGTAATTAATCCAAGAATATTTATTAGTGAAACCCGCGCAACTTTGTTTGCGTGTATTTATTTACGCACAGCAGCGCCATCTATACCTATCAGATTTTTGACCAAAATCCTACAGGAATCGTGTACCTTTCAGAATAAAAAGTAACCTATGTGTTAATCCAAGGTATCAGCTACCTACATACCAAATATGATATAAATTGGCCCAGCCATTTCAGCGTGAAGACAACAAACATACACACAAATTTCGCCTTTATAATATTATAGTAGGATTATATTTATTTGGCATGCAATTTAGCTTTTATAATATCTTTTGTCTCTAGGTATATAATACAATCATAATTAATTAGAAATATAATTTTGCACAAACATAAATGTAGTTTTAATGGTTGAAATCTATTTAAAGTGTTACATTTGACGTTAGAATGCACGATCCTCTTTTGGCAAACGTGTAACTTCTAGAAAGGTATTTGGCAAATATTCCGGTTCACATCAACAATAGCTTTGTGGACTGTAAAGGTACGCGCATACTATAACCGACACAGACCGTAGCATACCGTAATTGAAAACTTGCGCTACAGAGCGCACCTTAAAGAAGTGGCGAAACTGACTGGCCGCATAGTAACAACGCCGCAAAAATACAAGCGAAATACTAGTGCATTGAAATTGCAATGCGTATAATGTGCGATTGTCAATATAAAATATATAGATAAATCCTATACAAATCACACAGCGCAGTATGGTAGGCTTAACCTGCTTGAATACATAAAATACATAGGAAACACCGCATATAGGTAAGATGCAGTGGGACCCGTTATGTGTGCGAGCCTTTAACAATACATTATAACATCTATGAGTGGCGTGAAAGACAAAACAAATGAAGTGTAAGGTTTCACTTAAACGCGTCAACGCCATTACGTCAATTCGAAGGTGTTTTGATGGTAATCTTAGTGATATTGCCGCGATTTTCTATATTTTGTTGTGGATAATCGCTACTTAGCTTGTCATCATCATTATCACAGGCATAATCGTTTTAAGGAGTTGAATAACCAGTAAAATTTGGAAAAAATTACATTTTGCTTCATCATAATCATCTCATTATGTCTGTTGGCTATGGGATTTTTTCCAATGCTTATTGCTTTTTACGTTTAAAATAAACGCTGATAATTCCTCATATGATTATCATTCATTTTCATCAGTTATTGATTTTTTTTTAAAACAGGAGGAATTACACAAAATAATTTTTAAATTAATATAACATCTTGTATAACACATTAAATGTCAAGCTCTTCGATTTATACTACAAGCTACATCTGTTTCTTCACTAATCTGACAATGACATCGTCAGATTTGAAATGAAATGAAAACGTTTATTTCAGAAATTAGACCTTCACAGGCTTTTCTTGTCATTTACAACATGTATAAAGAAAATAAACTAACTTGTTTAACGTTATAAACTACCACCATTTCGGAAACAAGCAAAATGGCCACCGGTAAAAGATATGGCGAAAGAAAACCTTTTAATGTGCCATTAAGTTAATTTCTACGACTCAGACTCATCGATATTCCCATGGGAAAACTATAACTTACCAGTAGGCGATCTGTTTCTGCCTATTTTCTTGCTGCGTTGCGGGGGTAGCGGCGAGGAGCACTCTGTAGCGGCAGTGAGTGCGGGGACCGGCGCGGGCGCAGGTGCTGTTTGCGGGGCAGCCTGCGCGGGCGCTGTCTCCGCTGGCGGAGGCTCCGCTGTGTGTCGCCTTAACGCTGCCAACCATCGCTGGGCGTCTGCTGCGCCTTCCGCCTAGGGAACGAATTCAATGAATTTTATCGTATGTTTTTCTGAATTGGTGAAAAAAAAAACCATTCGTTGTCTTATTTTATTGATAAATTGTTCATTGTATTATAGGGTTATGTGCAGGCAGAATAAATAAGACATAATCTATGAAATTGCGTTTAAGAGTAACGTGTCTCTTGCGGCCCTTACTGATATTATGCAAACCTATAAGAAATAATGTGACAGTTGATTTTAAACCTAGGATCTCATAAATGTTAAGGTTAAAATCACGATTGAAAGGAATTTCCCCCAACTTCTTGTATAAGTTCGTTCGATAAACTTTTCTTCAGTACCCATGACCCTAATTAAATGAAGCTGAAGCTTACCTGCAGCAAGAACTCATCAGTGGCAGTGGTGACCCTGACAACGTGCTTGCGTTTCGTATAGTCATCGGCAAGCACGACGGCCAGCGAGTGGCGGACGTCGAGAGCGTCCCTCGAGCCGGTTTGGGCTTCGGAGCCGGACCCGCTCACTCCACCGGGGCTCTGTAACAAGCGAAAGTAATATTAGGACATATAGTACAAATAAATAGAAATGAAATAAACAGTTTGCCCGAAACACAGGAGTCTCGTAACTCGGTCATATGTTAAAATTTTATCTTAGTAGGTATATTTTATGAAATGTTTATTTTAAGTTTTATCCATATATTTTTTTGATTGTTTTTTAGGAGCTCAATGGCATTCTGTGTGAAAACTAAATGCTGACAATGTTGAATCACGTCAAGGTTGCTTGTAAAACTCTACGCCAATCTGCAGTTGAATAACGCAGTATGTTAAAATCCTCACTACCAAACAAAGATCAACGAATAATAAAAACGTTTGTTTCTTTCGCATTTGATTTAATTCTCGTCAGGAATGACTGTGACAAAATAGGTTAATAAGGTTAAATTGTGACTTATATCGTGGCATCACTGGATGTTGATAATGATGTACCTACATATACTTTTTTTCTGAGAGTTAAAAACTTGCAAGCGTCGTTATTTGCTTATTTTGTCAATGAATGATGAATGGATGGAGAATTAATAGTATTAAAACCAGTAACTATAATGAAATAGCGATAATAATTTTAATGAAATGTTAGCCTTATACAGGAATAACAGGTTTCGCTATCACTTCATTAACCGCTTCACATTAAACGACACGACTGCCCACGACACAGGTCGGTTGCGAATATCGTCGAGGTATACACACATCAAAAAAGTCTAAGCGACACACGTTTAAAATTGGTTAATCAATTTATTATGTCTTTTCTTACCAAGTAGATACCTATGGGTCAAGATGGCGGCCTCGAATCCTCACCATACCACGTTGCCCTTTTAAAGTGTACTTTTTTGTTAAAAAGTGTTAATTTAAAATACTCGACATTGGCGAAATTATGTGTCGTTAAGACACGACAGAAACGCCATTAATTAAGAAAGAAGAAGATACCTATGTAAACTTTTTTGTTCAAGATGACATACTGACTGGTTGTAAAAAAAAAACGATTATCATTGTTCTCATAACCCAAGCGTTAAATACAGGAGTATCGCTTCCACATTCATACGGCCCGACCACTATTTCTGTGGGTACGACAGTGCATAAAAATATACCACTTTCGTCGGATTAAACTCGTGGAAAGTCGTGTCGTCTAATGTGGATGCGGCTAAGACGAGAAAACGATGCATGTTTAGATCGTGTGCAAATTATTGCAATTATCGGAACAATCCCCAAACTGGCGCCAAACAAATCGTGTGAACGGACGACATTGCTCACGGAACTAGCTTTCACCCCCCTAATTATAGGTATCACCTTTCAAAAAGAATGAATCAGACAAGTGTATAAAACGTTTGAGTTTTAACTGCCATTATGCTCGCAAAAGCCACATTAATCAGACCAGTATGAGACGCGAGTGTAACTGGGTTACCACTTGAAGCATTGTTTTTGGTCGTAAAACAATACTGGCGAACAAAAAACTTAGGACTAGCAGTACAAAGGATTGACTTAAGAGTTCTTTTTATAACACAGGAGGCGATGTTACAACTGTCATAAAAAGTACATTCCAAGACGAAACAGACAAAAAATAAAACTATAAAAATCAATAAACATCTAGCAAAGCAAATAATGTTGTTCATGATATAACATGAACACATGTTTCTGCAGATATTTGTTTACAATACGATTTTAGATTCGATGGCATACTTGATTTTATGAATTACGTTTTACATAACTAAGAAGCGGAATACGTTATGATACGTGTAATTGATAATGTTGTTATGTCGCACTGACAAACTATAATTGAATCTAATAACATATCATCCCACGTGCAGTGAACGAGTGCCTTGTGTGGGCAATGATGAGCTAGCATCTGTTACGGCCGGCGGCTGTGGCGTACCTAGTTACGAAGAGGAAATCGAAAGTGCAATCGAGGCTTCTTCCGCGGCACTCTGCGTGCCACATAGTCACGGTTCACGCTTCACGCTATTTCAACTCATTCAAACTTTTGATATCCTCCGATAAAGCCTCAAGTAGCGCACTTAACCTCCCAGACCGTGATACAATCTAAAAACACTTAGTGAGAAAACAGTTCTTTTGAATAGTCACGAAATTGCCGGTCGGCGATAGCAGCCGCCGATTCATTGCCGCTGCGCTGACCCACATCTACGCTTTCCGTATATGCAATACCGAAAAAACAAGTCTATGGACTGGCGACAACGTTTCACGATCGCAACCTATTCACATCAAATGCAATTAGAGGGTCAACGGTCTCGCAAGATGTAGCACGATGACGTAACGAATGTCTTGCGTACGAAATGAACCTCCGCAGGAAATATGCTCACGAACAATAATTAGCAATGCGCGGGCGCGGGCGGCTCGTTATCGAAAATTAGAACTAAGTTGATGATAGCCCTCTTCGAACAACCATTATTTAGAAAGTAAATGAAAGAGATTCGAAACTATCGAGTGGTAATTGACCCGATAAATAACTAGGTAACGCGGCACTTTTATCCACGTCTAGAAGGTAATAACATATTACTTGTAGGTCAATTGGTTGTACCTTCCAATGATGGTAATTGCGAGGCGTGTTGTGACGCCTTCGCTTTGCCAACACGTAGCGAATTACTCGTTTTAATAGCTTAACAGCATCTCGATTGTGTTCCCAATCAATTAATTGATACGTTCTGTTGTATGATTGGAAAAGGCCAGTGTCAAAATCGATCGGATTAATTGCTTTTAAATGTTTAATTGATGGTCTTGTAATGATTTATATTATTAGAATTACTATTAAAAATTGTGTTAAGGTGTTTACCCACGTCCTTATCGGCGTTAGTCACAACCGTTACAGGTAGGTCATTATGTGTCATGAATTTCAGCGTAATATTTCATGCAAATCAATTATTTTTTGTCTAAACCGTCAGAAAATTTCGTAAGCACATGATTCACTCACAATCACCTACTTACGTTTTTTGGTTTGAAAATCATGGTTAGGAATGACACTGGCACTTCACAATATAACTTCACAGTCTAATCATTGAAAACTTTCAGTTTGGGCGATATGGTCCGCAATATCACTTATAACATACAGCGTTTAAGAAACATTTTCCTCAAGACTCGACGGAAAAATGTCCGATTTGAAAATGAAGATTCTCGTACACGATATCACAAGCTCACCAATAAATCGGTGTACCAGAGCGTCATGACTTGGCTGCGGTCCACCGACGTCACATGTGGGCACGATCAGTCTTGTTCATTGTCACTGCTTGACACAATAATGCACTCCAAACAATCCAAACACCAGTTCCAGAATTCTGCACTGTAAGGGCATTGCCCCTGTCAACACTAAGCTTCCGAAATATCACGCTCGATTGATTTGTGTTCATCGCATTTCAGTTTCCATCGCAAACGAATCAACATGGAATTATTTTGATATATTTTTAATTTTGTGCCGTGAGACGGGCGGGCGGCGCGCGAGTCTGAAAGAGTGTGACAAGCTCGAGGCGTAAACGTGCGTCTGCGCAGAGAAAGTGCTCCGCAGACTCCGCGGCGTCTGCCAAATCAACGTTTTCACGGTTCACTGAAGGGTTTTCCGAACAGTTTCAACACGACAACTACTAGTATTGTTTCTTTTATTAGAAATTTTATATTCTTTGTTAGTGGAGATGGATCAACGAATCTTTGTCTTGTGGAACTAGTTTCTGTGTGCCGCTGTGCACTTTGTAATTAATGATTTAGGAGACAGCTGCATCGCATGTAATTCTAATTCGTCTTGCTTTTCCTTAATGCTTTGTTGAGTTGACAAATTATTTTTAGTTGATTCATTTATCATTGTTGTGAACAAGACATTTCGCTTTTATAGTATCTGGAATATGTGAAAATTTCTTGGAAATTGTTTTCCGTTTCTATTTTATCAAAATGGATTCCAATTATTCTCATGCTTCTTTTTTTACATACAACAGGAATTATAAGATTACCATTGGTGACAGATTTACCGTTTCAGTCTTATGGTCGACACTAGTCGACAGGTCGTTAACATTGAAGACAATTTTTTGGTCTAAATATTATTTGGCAAGCAATTTTAGCTTAGAGACATACTTGTTGATTGATTTGGCTACCTATTATAGAACTTTAGTGAAATAGCCATCTCTTTCTACTATGACACTAACTCAAAATAAACTTCTAGCGTTGTAGGAAAAAGCAAAAAAAAAAAGTAACTTGACAAAAATATTAACCCAAATGAGATATAAATTTAATACTTATTATATGAGTAGAGGTTTCATTCAAATATACAATTAGATGCTTGTTATTATGTAATAATTCTATGATATCTCTATTATTTAAAAACTATATATAAAGGTCCACATTCACGTGCATTCGGCAGCACCTGAGGTGAAATATATCCAAATTCTTAATCCATTCGACACCACACAATCCATGTTAGATATCATATACAATTTTTTTTTCTTTTAGCAATAAGACCACCTTGTTGCGTTTACACTAGTCTGTAAGCTGTTTATGTATACTGTGTCCTACTGTTGTGTATTCCAAATAAAGCATATTCACGGTATTCATAATGGAGTTATAATAGAAGTTACGTGTTGGAGTGGAGTGATTCCAAATGGATTGCTCGTGTATGGGGGTCATAAAACATTTAACGTTTTCAAATGTCCGTTACGATTGATGAAAGAAGAATGACTTCTAATTTCAATGTCTCTTGTGCCTAATGGCACACGTAACTTACATTACGTAATAAAATGTATCTAATTGTGTTAACGTACGTTTGACTAAGTTGTGAATAAACAAAGTAATGAATGAGTCAGCCATACTTTATGGCGTAAAGAAGCTATCGGAGTGTACCGTTTACGTTTCGCTGATACAATACAATATTAAACCAAATAGATTTTACGCTCTATTATTATATTATATACTTTATTAGCTCAGTTATGTCATAAAGAAAATTATGATATTATATATTAAGTACTACATTGAAGATACTATGAAACAATCGTAAATCTAAAATCTACTCTACTTTCATACGTAAGTATTTGAAAGTTTCGATACACACACGGTAAGCTATTTTGACTTGGTCTAATATTCATAATTATATTATTATTTTTATTCTTTACCTACTTGATTCAGCGTAATCTATTTTGCAGAATCGTCAAACCATTTATCACAAACTCGTTCTAATCGATACCATAGACTACATAAATAGTATTGTCACGTCCTAAGCTATCGATCATCGATTACTAATCGCAACAACACTAGTAAGTACTAAAATTTCGTTACTAACCAGGGCTGTCAAAAATGAATAATTGACTTAGATATTATGTAATAAATTATTATGTATAATAGTAATGGGAACAGTGATCTCATCCCGTAGTGCAGCACGGTAATGTTACGTCAGGTACGGGGTTCGTACGTCATGCGAACATTTGGGTCAGGCTGTTAATACATACATTTTACAACCTATTTTACCACTATTTATAGAATAAGTAGGCATTTGCAGTATCTCAATTTCATGATTAAAATGAAGGGCAATTTAGCCACTATCAAGTAAAATGTATGTAAGAAAACGTATGTAATTGATATTAGGGACATTTTAAAGTAGCGTATTCATGTTGTTACGCACGACTCTATTCACGACACGATTTATATTTGTAATCAGACAATAGTTTAGTAATAGTTAGATTTTTAGAACTTTTGTGCCAAGTATAGTAGAATGAAATCGTCTAGCTTATACTCTAGCTAGACTATTTTATTCTACTTTTAATGATTTCGGAAAAATAAAATATACAAATTATACATATTAGATATCCTTTCTAAATTTTAAAATTAATAAATTTTTATAAAATTTTAAAATTAATAAACAACAACGTGTTTTTATTTAAAAAATAAGGTTTATTAAAGCCATTTGGTTCATTAATTGTCTAAAAATGTCGAGACATAAGTAAACAATAGCAGGTATTATTATTTTTCTTTATTGTATAACACGAATGTAGCAAACTAATGTAGCAAATGTTTTTACATTGAGATACTGTTCCATTTTGTGTACTTAGCCGATAGAGTCGTGATGAATTACCGTAATATATAGCGTGGGGGGAGCCTCCTGTAGCGAGATACGCGTGTTGACGTAAATTCTGTTATAATGCCGAGCTTATAGGGTTAAAAAATTAGGTCAAAGTGTAATGGAAAGGCGTCATAATAAGATTTGTAAGGTTTCTTTCATGAAAATCTTACGTAGCTAGAGTTTTGTGTATATTTATCTCCAAAAAATAATAGAAGATGACAGATTAGAGGTAATTTCTTAACCCTATAAGCTTGGCATTATAATTATAGAATGTGACTATTAGACGAGATGATGGGGCTTGGTTTCCCAAATATGTTGAGATGTTTTTTTGATAACAGAAACAATTTTTTTTTAACACAGACAGACCTCAAACTTTATAATAAGATAAAGGCATTTCAGAGACTATTTAGACCTTCATGATTTAGACCCTCACATGCACTTTCATTATTGATTTAACAATTATTTAATATTGCTAAATTAAATATTCAGAACACTTTTGAACAACAAATATCGTTAATTTGTAATTATCCTCATAGTAATTATAAAAAAAACATAATAAATACGATAACGGGCGGAATTGTTCAAAGGTAATAAACTGTTATTTTTATCTTAACCGTAATTTAGAAATTGGGAGACGCGATACCCTCATTGCAATTAATTCAGTACAAAACACGGCTTGTGTAATACTTTTTTAGGTCAGTTACGCTATCGTCATAATTTATTCAAAAACGTTAAATAGATAACCTATAAGCCTTTATGTAGTTTAAACTATTTAATAGTTAAAAAACACTATCATAATCTGCACAAAAACCATGCCAAGGACGATTAAAAAGGAAGTCTATGAACATCATTATAGGTGCAATTGATCCTTTATTTTAATTTCGAATTTATTAACAAACGAAGCGAACTCTTTTTTTAATATTTTTTTTATTTTTATTGTCTATATTTTTTGGGGCACATTTATGCCTTGTCACATTTTTCGTTTTACTCACCTTTTTTTTTACTTCTTTCGTAATGTAGGTACTAATTTTAAATTAATATTCAGTTATGTCATTATCATTCTTAAAAAAAATATAGCGAAAAAAACTATGCCTTTGTTAGAGTTACTACATAAGTAGGATAGAATTAGGAATTTTAAAGCTTATAATATTTGTAAGCACGCAATAATATTGCGTGCGTACAAACTACAAACGTCATCAATAGACAGTAGCAGACTATATGGTATTGTTGTTTTTTGCCCCTGAAGCGCAGTTACGGTTAACTGCGCGAACAATCGTGCTTCGTTGGAACTGGAAGCCGATCGCATGGAAACTCTATGCACAAATGGATGGCACGGCACGCCTTTCTGTTTTTGAAAACGCACAAAGAGAAAAATTATTCAGAGAGCTGTCAAATAAAGCGCGGGAAAGTGTCGGTTACGCGCCATTGCGTAATTTTGAAATATGGAATACCTTTAGCGACCTTTAGCGGCTTTTGTTTTTTTTTTATTAAAAAAGGGAAAAGGGCAAAAACAAAACATCATAGATAAACTGTGTTTTACTTTAACTTGCATTACCTTGGCAATGTGTTAATGTGAGTTAGATCCAATTATTCATTTCACCGTGGCGTGGTGGGTGTTACAAGACAATGAATCACATTAAGAGTATATTGCGTTACTTAAGTAATATACAGAGTGAATCACGTCGGATTTGAACGTAATAAATATGCAATTAACGGTAGAAAGTAAACAATATAATTTGCAAACGCGCCCACTCTCCATTCAATGGGAGCATTGATGCGGAAGCTTAAGGCCTGGATGAGACGTGGGTGCGATTGTTTTAGGTCTTAGCGAAAGCGAGACTAATGACGTCACTAGTTTTATCACATCGTAACAGCTTGGATAATCATTACAGTATTGAATCAATGAATTACTTTGATATACTGTGGGCCGTAATAGGTTTGGCTAAATGAGGATTAGAATTATATTTTTAACATAAAGCTGCAGAAACATGACCCCCCCCCCCGCCCCAAATGAAGTAAGAATTAAGTTTTCTCATGTAATTCTTAATGTACCTATTTAATCGAAAATTAATAAAAATGTACGTTTTAACTTACGTCTAGTATTCGATGATATTTCATTGAAATCTGATTAGTTATCTAAAAAACTTAATCCTTACTTCGTTAAGAGGGTCAGGTTTCTCTGCAGCTGACTGTACCTAGTTTAATGTTTGTAATGTTTGTTTTATACATAGATTTATTATATAGGTACGCTAGTATATACTAAATCTATGGTTTTATAAGTAGGTACCGAGTCACATGCTGTCGCAAAAGTCGCAAAACATATATTTCTTACGCCGACTCGAGGCGCACTTTGGCAAATATCCATCGACGATATGTCATTAAACTGTCAAAATATTGACGTGTTGCAGCAAAAAAGTTTTGTCAACGATTCCATTTTTAAATTGCGATTTTATATCTAAAGAATTTTAATAAATGATTTTTTATTTCCTAAAGTTTTTTGAAACGCGATTTTATGACACTTGGGACAGAAGTTACATTTGCTGTTTACTAGGTACCTAATCAATAGTATTAATTAAATCATTAGATTACGTTTTACATCTCATTATTTTAAAGGTTGCTTTACCAGTTTTCAATTAAGAGAAAATCAAATGCATTTAATAAATGCAGGTAGATGCACTTCAAAGAACTTGCAACATTTCCAACGATTTTATCTATTTCCAAGTACGTTTGTCTATGTTCGGGTCGTCGACCCCGGCAGTGCGGGCGGACGTGAATCGCAACGTGCGTATGCGCACAGACAACCGATCGACGGATAAGCGATGGGCATTAGGCATAGTTATCTTTATTTGTCGTGACCCATTGAAATTAGCCATCTCATAGGAATTTAATCATACATTTTGTTAGATAAATTATAAAATATGTATAGTATAATAATTATTCTATTAGGATTGGTCAGGAATCTACCTATTTAATCTTGTAGTTGAAGCCTCTGACTCGGAGGTACTCACAATTTCTTTTGCTCTGAAACCTTCTAATCGATTTTAGATTAGGTCTTGGATTTACTTATTTCTCTAACTTTCGGAAAAATTAAGCTAGGAAATTATGTTTTTCTAGTACATATTTTAACCATGTAATAACCTAAATAAGGCGTTGTAAAATCAAGACTTGAGTTTCTAGACTCTAAAGCACATGTTTTCATACTCTCTCGCTTAAGTAGGTACTTGAATGTTATTGCATTTGGTCAGCACATTTGGCTATAAATAGGGTTACCAACACAAAGATTTGGAAAGATTTTATAATTTGATTTAAAAAATACCTATATATTTTTAATAAAACATTATATTTTAAATGAGGCTGAATCGCTCATACTCATTGAGTGCAATAGCCAGCAAGTAAAATCAGGTCACTGTACTATAAGTTACGAAGAAGATTGGGAGAGAAGTCTTATTTGTTTTAATTATCCTCTATTTTTTTTCTATAAACCTTAGGTTAACTAAATATTACAATTACTACCAATTAATACTATCACTTCATACCTAATACCTATAATAATCACTTTGTAATCCTCTTTGGAAAAAAGAAAAACAAAAGAAGTCTTAACAAAAAAAAGTTACAAAACAAGTTAAAAGTTTACAGTCAGTTTCTGAAACGCATTCCTAAAGTTATTGACACACTACATTATAGCTATCATTGTCAAACTAAAGAAGAAAAAAAGAGATAACGAAGCTAACTGTTAGTTTTATACATGACAACCCTACTTGCAAACAGATCGTTTTGCATCCAGACACTCGGTCTGGCGGCGTGCTGCGACCGACAAACATATCGCCATATGGCTCGCCGATCACTTTATGTATTAGCTTCTTAGGAATAGTATACATATTTGATATTATCGACGCTTGTATTTAAATCTCTTTAGAAATCGTAAGGTTATCATTTACGTTAGAAAACTACAGATAACTTTATTTCTTAGAATGTCGTTAATGAAATATTATACAAAATTTTACTGTCTTTAGGCATATTTTATTGCATTTGATCGGTGATTTTTGAGATATACTCTATCGTACAACGTTTCCTGGGGCTTAAACTACCAAAATAGCGAATTATCTATTTCTTAATATCAAAAAAACTACAATTATGAAGACTTGTATGTAACCATTAATAACGGAATTGAACGGGATAGCGCGTGAGTGAGACGAGATTTTTTTGTTTTTGTTAGGGGAAAGAATGGCAGATTACTAAAAAAACGAACTGGAGAATCTAACTCGATGTTAGGAAAAGATCTATGTATTTGAAGATGTAATAAAAATTATGGGTTTTGGCTCGGTCCATGACCGTCGATAAAATAGATTAACCTTGCCCAAAGTGCTGCCAAGCCGCGACCACAATATTTACCAGCTCGGTTAATAATTAATTTCTTTATGTCTACTTTTAAATCTCGTTACCATATGGTTTTATCAGTGTTTTATATTTCACATATTTTTAAAGGTCCTCGCGACCCTGATATGACAGAGGTTCACTTAAAAGAACGGCCGAAAATATTGGACGATTTATTTTTCCTTCGTTTTTTTTCATCCAATTTTGGTTTAAAAAACTGTTTTTTTGGAACAAGGTACAATTCCTCTTTCACCAAGACATTATTACTTTGGGTTTTCCGTTATTCTATATACCCACCGACACATGACAACAACATCAACGACGACGACGGACGAAAGCGGGGGAACGAAGTGTTGCCCTTATCGGCTAGTATAAAACCAATTCGCTTTTTATTTTTGTGCATTTTTCTACCAAAAACTTCAGGTTTGTGCATTCTTCTACCAAGAACATATGTATATAGCCTTATTGGTACAATTGCAAGCCGTTCCCCCGTTCTGATTAAGTGTTTCAGTTGTGGCCGTTATGGAAATGATTGCATATCAATGACGTTGCACTTTTACGGAGTTTATAGCACGAGTGGACGATAAATTGTTATGGTCTCTGACACTGTTAATAGGACGATTTTCTCCCAGACTTTCTATGGCTCTTAATTGAATACTTTGAATATCTACTGCAGGAATTACAATCTATGACAGTTATTAAAACCCAGTCTAAAACGGTGAGTTGCTCAAAAACATTAAGTTAATGCAACATTAAATATAGGTTGACATAATGTGGAATTTAAACATGTTTCTGAAAGTTTTTCTAAATGCCACACCACACATTTCCACCACTGTATATTTTGTAAAGAGAAGATTAACAACAACCAGAGATTAACAACTAAACTATCTAGGAACTCACGACGAATTTAACAAAAAATATATTAGCGGAGTGGGAAGATCTAAAAGGACTTCTCTCGTTAACAACGAACAATTCGAAAAATAAGGCATAATAGCTTAAAGATATGGCAACTCTAACTCTCTCTCTGAGCTCAACAATCTGTAACATTACTATTTGGACATAAAGCTGTGTACTGTTGATTACTTCTTTTGATTCTGCAATTAACTCTTTAAACATCGTGAGAAAAACGCTACAGATGTTAGGTTTTTTCTCAGGCTGTCCCACGGTCGCATCACAGGAAAATGATAGCAGAATCCTAAAATATCTGACAATTAAACCAGTGTTTGCGTCATAAAGAGCACAGCCGGTACAAACAGGTCTAATAGTTTACAATTAACATTGTGAGCTCAGGGTTATCATCACATGAATTTAAAATTAGATTTTTCCGGGTTTGTGAAACCCTGAAAATTTAAAAGCGGTATATCTTTACTTGAGATAAAAACTATTAAGTAAATTATGGTCATATTTCCTATCGATGTAATAAAGCTTATAAATTACTTTATATGAATATCTTAAGAGGCACAACCATGGGCGTACCCAGACTTTCGGAAAGGGTGGGGCAGAAGCAAATAAAAGTAAACTCTTTAAGTAGTAGAAAATTTAAAATGCTTTTAATTTACTGAAACTTTTTATTTACCTTACCTAACACTACTTCAATAATAGCTTGCGGGGATTTTGGCTGAATCACATTTTTATTTACTCATGTGGCTGAATCTAGCTGAAATTTCTTTTACAAATTTATTTTGTGCTTCCTGAACCCTCTTCTTGTGCACACTCATCATGCAGAGGCCAACAAGCCGGTTTTCTGTCATCGTTGACCGTAACCAAGTTTTTACTCTGCGTAAAGTACTAAATGGTCTTTCGATAGTGCATGTTGTGCAGGGCTGTGCAAGTGAAATAAAAAGCGCTCGTTTTATGGTGGGATAGCCAGTGGCGGCTTTAGGGGTGGGCGACCAGGGCGACCGCCCGGGGCGCCGGTAACCTGAGGGCGCCGGCCGGGGCGCATAGAGAGAATTGAACAAGTCCGTCAATTAGCACTCTTAGATAAAATGTTGCATGCGAAATGCATCAGTATGATAATGGCCTATGGTTTAATTGATTTACTTTACTTTCTTTACGTGTTTTGTTATTTTTCGATTTTTTTCTAATTTCCCCTGCCGTTTTCGAGATATACGCTATATTGTAAAATGACCAGTGCACTAATCGCGTCCGGGCTGCCATTTTCGAGATATACGCTATATTGTAAAATGACCAGAATCAAAGAATGGCCAATTAGGTACTCGTAAATGGTGACCATTACGAAGTGGATGTAAAGGACCAAGTGTTCTAGGTTCAAGGACAGTCCTAAATACGCTGTTTCTAGGACTGGAATTTTTCGGATCGGTTTTTTATTTCGTGTAATTCCCCCTTTTATGGTGCCATCTTATATATCTCTGTAAGATGGCACCTTTGTACCAACCCCGTGCGCGCTACCATCCTCGAGATATACGCAATTTTGAAAAATGCCAAAAATGGCAATTTTTTCGAAAACCGTATCACGCTCGGGGTTGGTACAAAGAACCAAAAGTGTTCGTAAGTGCCCCCCACCTCTGTGCCCCCACCCCCGATAAGATGAGACCAAATGAAGGGGAGATTTCTAAAAAAAAATGTTCCCATCCCTACAATAGCACTGAAAATCGAGTTTGAACTTAGAATTATTTTTAATGTTTTTTTAATCACCTTTTTTGTCTTGTCTTGACGTATCGGGGGGGTACCTAGGAACACCTTTGGTCCTTTCAACAAACGCCGTGCAAGCTACCGTTTTCGAGAAATTTGCCGTTTTTGGAATCCGGCTTTTTTCAAAATTGCTTATATCTCTAAAACGGTAGTCCGCACGGAGTTGGTGTAAAAGACTAATAGTGTTCGTAAGTTCCCCCCAACATGATAAGCCCAGCAGAAGAGAAGATTTCTAGAAAAAAAAAATTCTCAAACATTATTTAATCTCCTTCTTTTGTCCTCATCATGTCGAGGGGGCAACTAGAGACACTTTTGGTCCTTTACATCAACTTCATAATGGTCCCCATTTACGAATTATTTGCCATTTTTTAAATCTGGTCTTTTTACAATATGGCGTATATATCGAGAACGGTAGCCCGCACGGGGTTGGTGCAAAGGGCTGACAGTGACAGTGTTCAAAAAAAGAGGGAAATAAAAAAAACGAAAAAAATTCTAAGTTCAACATTTTTCTTATGATTTCTTGGCGTCTCATATTGCCCCTAAGCCTATACTCCAACTCTTCCTTGCCCCTAACACGACTCTAATAAGTTTTTTTTATTATAATGAACTTAAAAGGGCGCCAAATGCATGACTCGCCCTGGGCGCCTTGATGGTTAAGGCCGGCGCTGTGTTTCTCCAACAAGCGCAACTAAATCCATATCCTTTCAGTTCACTCTGTGTCACATTTTTTTGCTTCCACATGTTATCACTGTTTATTTGTCGCAAACGTGTCGTCACAAGCGTTTGCGGGCGTTGAGGTGCGGGGCCCGCGGGCTTCGTTCGAAAATCACTCGACACGACCACAGGCGACATCTAGGAATGCGCGCTCAAATCATGCATACATTATAGCATGATTTCGCGCCGGTAATTTTAATTTTGAAAGTTAATTTTGTTACTTATATCATAAACCTAAAAAAAACTACTAAGTACCTACTTATTAGCTTCTAGCCAGGGTGGGGCAAGTGCCCCACCTTGCCCCACTGTGGGTACGCCCATGGGCACAACCCTGAATTTCTAGTATCACTACACATAATCCGTCGTTCTGACTTCGGTTTTCATATACTTTTTTTGATGGACTTAAAAATAGGAGCCAGCTACAAAAGTCATGATTATGTCTTAGTAGTCTTAGTCTATACAGACAAAACGTTAATAACAAAGCAAGAAAGGATTAAGTATAATATTTTTTTCACTGGTAAATCTATCCATTTGAAATATTGAAATCCATATTGAAATATTTGCACGCCCTTTTGAGGGTAGAATAAGTGATACTTATTTTTATGTAACACCTTTATGTACCTACCTTATTTTCGCAAATAAATTATCTTATCTTATCTTATCATCATGGGTATCAAACAAAAGTCTCAAAGTTTTATTTAAAACAGACATATAAGGACAATGAAGCCGAATGACAATAAATTATAAGCATGGAAGCGAGTGACGACTGATAGAAAAGAAAAATGAGACATATATGAGTTGACCCCAAAAGATGGGAGCAGGGAAAGTGCTGTTCGATTTCAATTACCATTACATTATTACTACAAATGTATATAAGAAGTGCGAATACAAACGTCAACAAGTCTCCCAAGTAGTCCCAAGTAAGTACATTGGGTATAAAAAATAAGTTGGTACGGCGGTCTAAAAGATTGTCGGCACCCGTTCCTAGAAGACAAGAGAGGTTGCACTGACAGACAGACCGACGCTTGTATCTAAATGCCAGTTACACACGCCGGAAATGCGCCAACATAGGATAATACACCATTTTGTTCAGTGCAAATGAATGTCGACACTGAAAGCATTCTAGCTTAAAAGCATGTTGTGTAATCCGAGTAACGTGAACAATATATTTAAATTAGACACTAGATATTTCTAAAACGACAGACGAAATAGCTAGACTATCTCTCTGGTTACATTTTAAATCTTTGTATACTAGATGCGCTGGCGACTCCATCCGCGCGTTTGATAAGGTTATTTTTGTTTGTGAATCGATCAGAATTAAACAAACACAAAATTAAAATAAGCTAATACATGTTATAAACGCGAAAGTAAAAGGAAAAGAAAGTATCTGTTTGTTTGTCACTTTTAACTTTTTGAAATGATTTAGAATTTCGTATGGAGATAGTGTGAGATGAATTTGGTGAATTGTACAAAAACATTTTAAAGTTAATAACATAATAATTCCGACAGTCACGGTCAACTAAAGAGGAACGAAAGGCTTGCTATTTCATGTAGTATCAAGATAAAAATTCATTTTACAACTGGCTGTTCTATTATCACCTAAGAAATAGTTACTTCAAAATTTACAATAACAAACAGAAGAATGCAATCAACAAGGGATATTCAAAAACATGAAATTAATCAATCCTCCAACCCATCGCCCTTGTTCTAGTATCCCTTTGAATAACTATATCCCAGACCCACTGGGTCAATGGCGGACACAAAGTGATATAAAACACAGAAATAGTTTGGATTAAGAAACAGTTGGCCACGCCGGGAAATAAAACGCATAAGGGCCAATTCACATGTATGGCAGCGTTCGGCAGCGACTAGGCCACTTTGTTATGAAGTAAAATAATAAAAAAACTTTTATTTTTCTCTTCAGAAATAGGAGAACAAACTAAGATAAACTGTGTCCTGTATGTTGTGAGAGACCGTTGCTTGAGGTAGGATTCCGAAAAACCTGAGACACAAAATGGAAAGTTTATTCGGGACTACGTCTTCACAGAGTTCGCAAGCAATTTTTCTAGGCATACCTACCCTACACAGCTTGTATCAGTGTTATCTTTTGTATAACACTAAGTTATTCTAATGCTCATATTGCGCATACTTCGGAAGTAAAGCAAAATGGCTAAGGGTAAAAATCTTTTCGGCCTTCAAGCAGGGAGAAATGTTAGCTGACCCGTATAGCTAAACCAGTAATGCATTATTATAATGCAGACACTGTTTAAAATGATTTGACAGTGAAAGTATCGTCAGCTGCGCTGCCAACCAGTGCCACTTCATTGCGCACCGACCCTAAGAGATATTTTGTTTGAGGCACTTATAACTGTTGCGAAATGTTTGAAAAAGTTGTATAGGACGTGAGGCAACGCACGTAGACACTGAACGACACCCTCTGAATATAATATATATACGGATAGCTTTCTTTATAGTTATTATGTCAACAAGGCTAGGTAATTTAAATCTTGTATTTGAATTTCTTTGTAAATTACATTAGTGAGAACATAATATTGTATTTTCTAGGAAAAAGTTATGTTTACAGTTATTTTTGGTTTTCCTCAATTCTTTATCCATTTTCATTTAACTTTCAGTGGGTTTCACAAAGATACTTTAAGGATAATGACAGATTAAGTCTCAACATATCTTTTATCTTCCTTTGACAATGATAGTGTCAGATTTAATATGTCATACTTTAAAACATATTCCTGTTACTCGTCGATAATCTAAAATTGTAACATAGAAAAGAAATTTCGAAAGTTTTATTACAGGTTTTCTTCATAACACAATATATTTTAATATACAATTGAAAATATTATTTACAAGTACGGTCAGGGCGTGTCGATGGCACTAAAGGGCTGTCTAATATAATCAATTGGTTTGCAATAACAAAACAGACGAGAGCGAATGCAGACCGTATTTTATGGTGTTATGAAATCAATAGCAGACGCGTGGAGTTATGGCACAGAACCGGTTATTAACTATAATGAGATTATTGTATTATTCAACGGGTTTTTACCTTACATGTGTCACTTAATAAATCTTTTAATTGCCCATATAAAGACCACTGTTATGACAGATGACAACCTATTATCTTAGATTCCATGGCTAAAAGCTGAAGCTTTAGTAATACAGCACAGGCACAAAAAACATAGAATCCTTAATGGGATGTCGACTGCCTTTAACTTCGCTGGAAAACTATATTTGTCGGAAAATAACAGTGATTCTTAAAAAAATACTTAGTATTTGTTTCTATTCCGTCAAAAAATATTGCCATTTTTTTAAATTCTACACATTTCATACGCTAGACTTAATCTGCTTGTGCTAAGGGTACCAGACAATGGATTTATTGTTGTAAATAATTACTTATAATAACATCGAAAACAAGCAGACTCGCGAACAAACACTAATGCCAATTGATGCAATATTTATTTCTGATTCCATAAAATGTACGAGTAGATTACTCAAATAAATATTTTTTCTAGATACGACAAAATTGCTTTTCGGCAAAACTAATAATAGCCTTGTATCCACATGGAAACATAAACTTTTAGGATACCTACCGAAATCACTTAGTAAAATTGGTTTTCGGAGGTTATGGAACCTATATAAGTGATTGTGACATTAGCAACACCCATAGAGACAACGGTTGTTTTTAGATTATGCGATAGAGATAGGACTGACTGGAACATGTAAATGTAATATGCATTCATATTTTATTTCATATTACATATTTATTATGTAGGTACCTAGTTATTTACAACTAAAATATATATATTTTTTGTCAGCTTGTTTCCGATTACTTTTCGATATATTTTCTAATACTGAAAAGAACCGGAGAGAAGCCTATTGTTTTTCCGAATGGTGGGACATGTTTTTTTTAAATGTGCAGTTATTGACAGTTTTTTAAAGAAGCCATGTAACGTGTATGTATTTAACCCTAGAAGCCCAATCTACGTCGTTTTGACGTATACTCCGACGAAAATCTGCTCTTTCTTTCTCACGCACGATCGGATCGCCGCAAACTCCCGAACTCAGTAGCCGCCGAGACGAAACAGGGGCCCGATTCTACTAACACAAATGCACTAATGGACTCGCAATGGTGTCTCAATCGTGTCTCAAAAGAATGCCGATAGTGTATCAGTGGAATAGTTTTTGACATTTGTTATGGATTTAAACAATAAGTCAAACATTATGTCATTATTTAAGTCCATGACAAATGTCAAAAACTATTCCACTGATACACTATCGGCATTCTTTTGAGACACGATTGAGACACCATTGAGAGTCCATTGGTGCATTTGTGTCAGTAGAATCGGGCCCCAGGGGATGGCTTCGTCGCCTCGGTAAGTGCCGCGATTTTGTTGCTATACACATGTTGCACGTCAATTTGACGTATGTTTGGGCTTTTTGTGACTTTGGAAATAGTTTTAACGATTTATTATTCTGATTCTTTTTGGATTATTCTTTTGTTTTGCTGTTACTTTATTCGATATTTACTTTTTAGATCCAATAATACGATGACGACCAGTAAACAGCTCAATCAAGATGAAATAGCTGCTATTTTGTGTGTGTCCAAATGCAAAAGCAGTATGTAGAGAACACAATATTGATATTTGTGAAGACTGTATTTAAAGACTAAATTATTCAGATTTACTTATTTAGCGTTAATAAGAGTTGATTTAATTATTAGGAAAAAAGTCAAAAAGTTGATATTTTGTATTTTTTTTATTAAAATAAGAAAAACCTAAGAGGATCTCATTTCTGTTGAATTTCTTTATTCTTCTGTCTATTGTAATACAATAGTATGAATAAAAAATATACATCTTTAAAATTGCATTTTTTTAATTCGTTAGACCATATTTAAAAAATAATAATTTAAAAAATCTGCATAGTATCCTAAAATAAAATAGTGAAATCGAGTGAGTTTATTATATACACGTCATTCTTACGTATTTTTGGGCTTTATAGCTGCAAAAATATGATTGGGTTTCTAGGGTTAATAACAGTTTAGTCACAATGTATCGGTGACACGCAAAAAAATTCCATTTCAAGGATGAATACGGAGTTGTACCATCTTGGGTTCGTTAGCAGGTGGCTCACGCACCACTTCGTAGCCGATGGCGTCATATCCTCGCCAGAATTGGCCACCATTATTAATAAAAGGATTGCGCGCGCAACTCTATGTTGGGTTACCTTATTGACGCATTGGACCTTCTCAAAAATGTGGGGGACAGTGTTATGCAGTATGCAGACTAGTACAGGTTGATTATGTGTCGGGTGGCAATTTTGTAAGGGGATGACTAGTTTAGGTTGATTCGTCATGTCGGGTTGCAATTTAGGGGAACTTTTTTTAAAGAGTTTTGTAAAGATTTTGTGTTGTTATGTGAAATGTCACTTTATTTAGATTTGTCAGGGTAGCGGCAAGTTGCATAAAAAATAAGTTAATGATACATTAAATCTAACGCTGTACTTTTTAGTGCATCTCTCTACAGATCTCTTACACGTCATGATTTTTTAAGCGGTTAAAGTTAAAAACGTAGTCGGAGTATAATATTATAGGAGTGGTTTTATTGTTTTAAAAAATCGTTAAAGTATTACAAATAACTATAAAAAACGATAAATAAAAATTAATTGAAGTAATGTTTGCGTCCAGTCATTCAAAATAAATTGGCAACAACAAATAATACTAATTTGTATGCGTTAGTAAAATAAAACCGTCAATTTATGGACATCAGTTTGACAGTAATGATAGTAGACATCTTTTAATAGGTGATTTTGTGTAGATGTTGTCTAATAATAGACAGAAATAGAGTCAGATTCTATTTTATTTTGTTTCGAATTAAGCATTTATGGTAAAATAAATTAGGAGATTAAGAGCCACAGCACACAACGTTTTTTAAACGCGCAGATGACGCGCGTATCGTTATCCAAGGCGGTGTTGCAATCATTCCATCGTGACGTCTAACATACAAAGAGCTCAATGTAGCACGAAACGCGCGTCCTCTGCGCGTATAAAATACGCCGTGTGCTGTGGCTCTTAAAATTATTGTTTCATTTGTTTTTCTTCGTCTAGCATCATTCCAAACGTATTATATGAAAATAAGGGAGAGTAGTGGAAGAAAAAGAGAGAAAATCGAAATAAAGAATAAGACAAAAATAGACAACACGTCAAACTATAAAAATTATAAAAAATAATAATGTATCAAAAAGTATTCACTTCTATTCTAACTGATGATGGCTAGTTCGTAACAATACCAATATGTGACTATATATGAACTATATGGCCGGGATATTAGTGCATAATGCTGGTATTGCATGCAATGCCGGACACTGTTTTCCACATTGCAGTAGAATATTGCTCTTTACTTTTTTTTTTAGTTTTTAGTATTTGTTTGGTACTTACAAGTTGTGTACTTACACGTGTTTCAAGACAAACATTTTAATTGTTCAATGCTTAACTTGGTATCAGATTTACGATTTATTAAGTATTTACGGTCGATGCTATGCATATTTCTGACCGTGACCGATTCGTGTACCGCACATTAAAACCGTCAATGCATCACGATTCACGATACTTGTCAGTTGTCTTGCAACCAGCTTGGCAATGGCAACCTCCGCTTGACAGGCTCCCCTTATCGCACCTGTCATCTCCCAACGATCATGATAGACACGTGACCTCAGCTCATGCACAAGGCCACGTATTTCTGACCTCTCCTTAAATTCGTTCCACCACATTGTGTGTATACTTATTCCGTTCCACTTTAAAACAATCATCTGATTTCTAATAAAATTCGATATCACTACATAGTATAAAACAAAGTCGCTTTTTCTGTCCCTATGTCCCTATGTCCCTTTGTATGCTTAAATCTTTAAAACTACGCAACGGATTTTGATGCGTTTTTTTTTAATTGATAGAGTGATTCAAGGGGAAGGTTTTAAAGTATCATACATTCCAAAATTCCCACGGGAAAGCGGGATACACGCAAACGAAGTTGCGCGGGTTTCGCTAGTATGAAATAAACATGAATCACTTTATTTTTATAAAACGCATAATATTACGTTACTACGGTAATGTATGATGAGCGGTCGCATTAGTTATGCCAATGTAGTTTAAAACATCATCATTGAATTTCACTGGAAATCTCTTGCCTAGTATAATGGCACGGAATATAGCATACATACTATTAATCGTAACTATCTCTGCCGTGTGGAACTGCTCTTATAGCACGGTAATATGTGAAGTTTTTTTTTATGATAGCTAAATATGGCAATACTCTTTTCCTGGTGTCAAGCATGGATAACTTGACTTGCATATACATTTAGCGGCTACTACCTTACTAAGAGCTGGATGGAAAAGAGTTTCCGAACCTGAACTTGGTGTAAATGAATTATTAATTGTGATTGAAACAAATTATTACAGTTTCTAATTCCACTTCACTCTGGGGGCAAGTTTTCTATTAATTTTATATTCAATACTCGTAATATTTCTGTAACACGGGCGTAGGGTCTGCGAGAATTACGTAGGCTATTAGGAGACCCTAAGATCTTCGGTGTTCTCAATTAGATTTATTGAGAAGTTGATGATTTTAATGGGAATTGAGGTTTAGGACCGACGTCTATTTATCTGTACGGCACGGTTCTATAGCTGTCGATTGTCAAGGTTTGTTTTAGTGGATATAATAGTTGAAGAGTTAAAACTCATCCTATCAACGATAATAATAAAAATATAACCTTTTGCATAAAAAAAAATACAAAAAACAAAAAAGAACAAACAAATTAAAGTGCAACCCGTCCCTTTTTTTCTTAGTTATCTGAATCTATTACATATGTTGACTAATAAGTAAAGCCAGTGCTTTTTTCACGTATTGACATCTATGGCTCATAAAATTGCAGTGAATTATGAAAAACTCCTTTAACCTGAGAATATCTCGTAAAGAAAGTGACGAGGCGGATAACGTAAGAAATCGCTTTCACTTAACATAAATAATTATTTATATAAAAAATAAAGGTTGGCTGTAATTACATAATAATAAGTTGTAGTTCTGAATTAAAAGCAATAAGCATTGAAGATTATTGCATTTAATTCAGGTATTGTGTAAGTTGATTATTAAAAATTTACCAACAGTGAAAAAAGCATCTTTAGAAATACAGGCTGAAAATTTTCATCATTGTTTTTACTTAACGCGAAAAGCTTTAGAAATGTAAGGGTCGACGACCTCACAAAGTTCTCAAAAAGGCGTCACAAATATTCATAAAGATTACAAGCCTTTGAATAGGAAAAATGGTAGTGATTCAGCTTATTTGGGAAATAGGATTTAGAGTTACAAAGTGGTTACTGAAAGGCTTTAATGGAATACCGGGGAAGGGCGCCGAAGGCACCTTGAATTTTCAGCTTTGAAAACCTCTTAGGAAATGTATAGATCGGATTATTAACATTTAATATTTATAGAGCTATTATAGAATCTTTTTGTAATGTTTCCTTTCAGTTTGCCAAAGGGCAATAACCTCCCTTCACTAGTTTTTGCACGTAACTTAGGGTCTGTTTCATAACTTGCTGATAGTAGTCAGATAAAAACTGTTAACTTCTCTTATAGATAGGCTTAACCGGAACTTATTAGTAACGCGTAAAACTGGCCCCAAGAGCCTTTTAACTCTTTAAATAATAATATTATTGGACAAATCACACAACGCCATCTCTGGGTATACTAGATTGCTGATAAATACTTTTTTTTGTGAATGCTCATGTTCGTTATGAGACATGCTCATCGGCCCTCGGGATAAAGTGACCATTGCTAGCCACTCGACCACCAAGCATTCACTTTCAAGGCTTGAATTCACTTTGATTAATGCATGTGATTAGTAATTGAGGGTGAATTACCCTCAGTTACTAATCACCTGCACTCGCAATCAAAGTGAATACAGGCCTTTACTCTATACACTGTGGCATTAAAATAAATAATCGCTGTATGTGTTGAATAACGCTCTTCGATTCGACACATACAGCGTTTTCTTTTGACATAATACAAAAAGGTCGGTCGTTATTGACATTTATTATATAAAGCATTAGCACATTAGGGCTGCACACATAAGGGTTACGACATACATGCGACAACTGGGCCGTGATAATGCGGACCAGACCGCGAGCCGTTGGGCAACTCACACACCGCAAGTAGAAATCGTTGTATTGAATGAACCATGAGTGGAGTGATGGAATTGTGTCGATTTACGTGTGATTTGTGGATTGTGATTATGTCAGTGTGACTTCGTCTTTATGCTATGAATTATAAATAAACACTGTACCTTTTGTAAAAGCACAGCCCGGACACTACATACAACGCGCGTGAAATAATTACCTATTTCTACTACATAGGCCAATGTCGTCTATACACGCGCATACGTACGCGTACACGTATACACATTAGTTCACTAAACGCACACCTTTGCAATTTATCCCGCCTCGACACCCGCCTGGGGTAAGGTAACGCGATTCTGCGGAGAGTGGCCATTCTACCTCTGGTTATTACTGATTCTATGGTAAAAGGTAAAAATAAATTATGAGTAATCAAATCTCTGAGTAATTTCCTAGATTGATTGAATTAATGTTGAACGTCGCCACCGCTTGTAATTATTACGAAATAAAATACTAACTAAGTACGTAATATAATATCTACTTCAATTTTTTATATTTTTTTATAGAACTTAGTTATCGTAAGTATATGCTGTATCTGCGGACGTCATCTAGCAATAAATTAGTAAACAGTGGCAATGTACGCGACATCATGTCGCTTCACGTGTCGAAACGTTATGCTTAATGCACATGCGTCTTTATTGCAGGAAATCCACAATTTCAATATTGCACTATTTACAATGTACAATATATCCTAACATAATTTTAACAATACATTATAGCATCTTATAACAATATACATTGAAATTGCTGTAAGTATAATGTACTAGCTTTTTTGCGCGCGACTTCTTCCGCGTGAATTTCCAGACCCGTTCCCGTGGGAACCACATTGAATGTCGGGAAAAGCTATAGCCTATGTCACTCCCTGATAATGTAGCTTTCTACTGGTGAAAGAATTTTTGAAATCGGTCCAGTTGTTTCGGAGCCTATTCAATTCAATTCAAACAAACAATCAAATCTTTCCTCTTTATAATATTAGTATAGAGTATAGATAGCGAGATCATTACTTATGTCATTTACTTGTCAGTTTGTATAAATCTATTGGAAGTAATGAAATTGAAGCGTTAGTTTTCAAAACGTTTTTTTCGTGTTTACAAATTAAAAACATGTTTGGATCGAAGTATTTATCAAATTATTTTCGTTAAGTTCTTACTGTTATTTTATTATATTTCACAAATATCTCCTAAAAGGTGGTATTGAGACCAAAACAGTATGTATGGCTAAAAAAATATCGGCTTTCCGATAAATATACGTCCATATAACATTTGATTTACAAAAACCATTAGATAACATTATTCACTGTATTAAAAAAATCTTATCATAATCCACAAGGGGCTTAAGTAAACTGTATTCAAGCTTTTAAGATATCATAAGAATGCATTGAGACAATATTTAATCATAGATATTTATAACTGGGACGTACCGTAAAGGCATTATGACAGTTGTGCGGGGTCAAGATTGTGAGATAAGGTCACCATAGACCACCTGGTTGCATGTACGGCCCAAATGCAAATTGCCCTTTGGAAGGCCAGTCCGTTAGCGTACATCCTTGTTTATTTTCCCGGGGACAAACCGCACCCTTAGGAGTAAACTGGCGTAACTCAAAATTCCTCTATATTGTGTACTTTTTAAATGAAAATTGTCGTTTGTAGACTTATCCGTTAGCTTACATCCTTAGTTTTTGACAGAAGAAGACATAACGTACCTATCGTTAGAATTAAAATGATGTAACTCAAAATGTTTTTTTTAAATCCTATTAAAAATCGATTGATTATTAAAAAGACTAGGTATTATAATAATAAAGTGTTTTGGTTGTATGCATGCATTTTACGTCAAAATAGGAGATCCATTTGGGCATTCATATTAAATTGAGCGGACAATAAGAATTACGTTTTACTGAACATGTAGGTAATCTTATAAAGGCCCTTACAAACGAATAGAGATTCTGTAAAGGTAAAGATTCTCGCAAGATAAGGTAACAAATGGCTTAGAATGTTTATTCAAACTAATATTATAAATGCAAAAGTATCTGTTACGGTTAAGCGACTGACCCAATTTTATATAGAAAAAAAAATATGTATAAAAAGAGATATGACACTGAAAAAGGGCATAAAAAGGTAGTATTGGTATTTAATTTCGTCAAATTCTACAGATATTGTTTTGGTTTTTTGACTGTTTACATAAACCTACTCTAGAATTACACATTTTTGCTTTTATTTATCCAAATGATGGTAATTTCGATAAACAAAAGGTGTAGAAACCCAGTTATATCATTTCTGTTATTTTAGATAATTTTATTTTAGCGAGACGAACATACCCAATGCTTAGTAGTTATTTATATTAAACCTTAATGATAAAATACATTAACGCCAAGATTTCAAATCATATCTTGTTTTGATGGACGTGTGAATGTGCATGACCGATAACCTCCTCAATTATATTTTAAAACAAAGGATCTCTTAACAATAATGAACAATTTGGTATTAAAAAAAAAGAATAGATACATACACAATATGCAAAGTCAACTTTAACATTTGCACGTAAAGCGTATGTATTGTTTAGGAAATGTGAAATTACTTGTTGTTTTTGTTGTCGAATATACGAGGGTTTTCAACGAACACTAACCATTTAAGTCCATGTTGGTTACAGCAATATCACCACTTATCTCTGCCTATCTCACCGGGAGAAAGGCGTGATTTTATGTATGCAAATAAATCTAAAAACACTCTCTTTCACTGCGCAATATACAGGAATAAAATATTAATAAATTTTATCGAGTAAATGTTTACGAATATTAGGAAGCGATTAGAAAAAAGTTAAAATAACTTACGTCAGTTTTGGATGCGTTCGTTAATTACAGTTATATGAACATAAACATTCTAAATGAACCTTGACATAATAGTTTTCAGTTTCACGGTGTGTGGGTGTCAGTTATTTTTAAACTGACGTATGTGTTAGAATACTGTAATATTATATCACTGTCGTTAAGTGCTTATTCTATTTTAAATTACTCACAAAGAGTGATTTTTTTACATAGTACTAGTTATACGCGGCTCCGCCCGCGTGGTCAAGTGAAAATGTCAATAATTTTTCCCTTATGAATCTCTTTATTCCGTGGAGAAAAAAAGTAGCCTATGTCACTCTCCAGACTTTAAACTATCCTCAATAAAAAAATCAAATAAATCCGTTCATTACTTTCGACGTGAAGAGAGGACAAACAAACAATCAATCAATCAAACAAACACGCTTTCACATTTATAATATTAGTATGGAAGTATCGATAACGATATAAAATGAAGTCCGTGTTTGTTTTAACCAACGCCACCTACCGGTAGGAATAATCTTATGTCATCAAATGTCATACAAATTGTTCCAGTTAAATTATTCCTAACGCTAGGAGCCATATATTTTACTTAACAGTATTAAAATCAAATATTTTAAATTCTATTTAAGTGTTATTATTTTCGTTATTTTTGTATAGACACTTTTGGTAACAAATTTTTAATTTTTCATAAATTTTCAACCGACGTTAAAAAAGGAGGAGGTTATAAGTTTCATAGTATGTATTTTTATAACAATTATTATACGAGATACTATTAAAGGGAAATAAGCTTCCAGGAAATCGTAGGATTATGGAGTAGACATTAGTATGTGTGTGAGCCCTGTATATCGTCATGGGATATAGATGCTTGTATTAATATTTTTTTATTCTTGTAACACGTTTCCTGCATATTGAGGTCGCGAAGTAAATGTAGTTAAGAAATAATACACTTTATCGCACATCTATACCGATTATATTTTAAAATATAATAAAAATTTAAATTTGCTCGAAATTTTTTTGTTTGCCAGCCAGTTTTTGAAATACACATAAATTTTAATTTAATTTCACATTAAGTCTCAATTTAACTGTTTTTGGCTTTTTTACTTTGACGGTTGACTATAATTTAATGTATCATTAACTTTAAAAATGAGTTTCAGTGTTGTGTTTTTTTAAAAGTGGGTCATTCAGGCTGCATTATGGCGATTACAATCAAAACGTGTTAACTCATCAATTGGTGCATTGGGTCGTTGCAATAGTATATAAAAGCTAGTTACAGATATTACATAACAGTAAATTTTATATACGCCAACGCACTGTATTATGGAATAATGGACATTGCAATTTTTAAATGCCTGTAAATGAATGGCGCCTATCCAAATGAATGATTTGAGTTTGAATTTATAGAAGTGAATTTGAATTGATGTCTATAGTTTTTAAATTATAAAATAATATTATAAAATTACAATGCATCTTTAAATACATAATTTCTATGCAAATAGGTTGTTAAAGTCGGTTAGCAACTACGAATATCGAATAACATAGTATTTTATTTTATTTTATTTTATTCATTAAATGTAAATTAACTCCCATTTTTATATGCAGAAAAAATATAAAATCTTATAGAAATAGATTAATTGACTATTTTGATATTATAATACAGAAAAAAAGATAAAATCTCATAGAAAAATTCCAAGTAAAATGCTGTGTGCTTTTAAAGATGGGTAACAACAGGGGTTATGTTCATAAATTGGCGTTTAACACTTCGACGGGTTAAGAGTCCGGTATTTAGCGAATTACGTAAACATTGCCGCGCCGGCCGGCCGGCACCTGACGCCATCGTGCTAACCAGTTGTGGGGACTAGTGGGACCAGTTTGGCTCGGAGCAAGGTCCCGGCAGAGACCCCGTGACCACTCCCGAGCATCGCGGGTGCGTTAGCCCCAACCCGTTTATTATTTTTAAAATTCGCCACAAAAGCGATAGCTATCTTAGTTATAAGTATTTTTTTATAATACCTTGTGGTCATGGATATTGACTCGATTGTTCTATTCGTTGGCGACTAGCATCGCAAATAGGGACTCTTTAGGCAATAATTTCAAAATTTTCAATCGGTACTCTTTTTATATTTTGTATTATTTCTATTAAAAAAAAGCACTATTTTTGTCTTTCTATAAAAAATGCTACATTAAAATCTTGTCAAAAACTAATGATTAAATATTAATCAGGGAAGGGAAAATAATTCTCTGTAGAAAGTTAATAAAGTCGTTAAATAACAATAAACAAAGATAATTGCTTTGTTAAAGTCTGTCGTAACTTACAATACGTAATTCTAAAATTGTCTATCTGTATAGTTTGTTTAGTAAGAGTAAATATTGCATTGTTTGCTTATAAAATAACATATTATGTCTTCAAATAGTAAAAAGAAACTTACTTGACACGTCAACTTTTTAATCCATCTCGCAAACTTCAATAATGATAAAAAACGCATTGCACAGAAAAAAAATACTGCTTTATTCTGCACGGTAGAAATAAGACTGACATTAAGGATCAAGATATAAGTCATTATTGAACTGAATGCAAAATAAACATTTCAAAGGTAATTAGGATTTTAATAAATTGTTTTTTAATCGTTATGCAGAAGTCATTTAGACACTCTTATGGTGTCCATACTTGGTCAATTTACCATAACTTGTTAACTTAAGCATCGTTTTTATTTATTTTATTTTGATCTAATTGGGAAACTTACGGTTAGCATACATTTTATAGCAATAGGTACATAATAATTTAAGGCCATTAAAAAGTTTCCACTGATATTACTAAATTAATATTTAAAAAAGCAAAGTTGTTTATTTACACACAAATTACGATCGACTTTACAGCGAGGAGAAAAAGCTACGTGTATTTAATTATATATTTTCGAGTGTAAAAATCAAATAAAAGATCGGAAATTTACCTTTACTCCTCTTATAGCTAGGCTCTACTTATGTGATCTATTGTACACTGACTCCGATATAGATCTAATTGAAAGGTGATATTATGTATAAGTTATGTCATTTTGATAATATCTTGTAATGTAATGACAATGTAAAACAATGCATGATAAAAACGAATTGTTACGTTGCCTTTCGATCTTGATAGTGATACAAAGCGATTGGGGACAATTCTTAAAGTTACTTTATTATCCATATGCAAATGGATAACATGACGAAAAAGAAACTTAAATAAAAATACAATTTCTAGATTAGCCAAATCGAGAAACATAATTTCTGAATTTTTAAATTAATATATACTAAGAAAAAAAGATATATAAAAAAAACAGTAGATATTGGAAGGGTTGTGTGTGAAAGGCATAATAATTGCATTTTTTTTAATCCGATAATATTTCATAACTTTTTTACTCAAAACTTTTCAAAGTACATAATATTTTCATTAAATTACCTACCTAAAATAAGGCCACCTTGTTGTAATTATACAAGTTTGTACTTATATTTCTTTATGTTCATTGTACTTTTTTTTAGTGTATCTGTATTGCAAATAAAGCATATTCTTTCTACTAAAATATATTTTCTCTAATAATATTTAAAGATTTAATTATTTTGTTAAATATTACAGAAGCCAAATGGACCTATAGTATCAATCTACGGTAACTACGTCATAGCAGAGGGTCGTGTCACGTGACAATCACGCGGCCACGAGACCACCCCAGGCAATTCGAATCAAACCTTACATGGCTTCCTCAATGTATACCCAGCTTGTTACGTCATCGCGTTCCGTGTCAATTTTATTTTGTGTGTAAAATAAAATAATGTTCCCTACGCATGTTATAATTTTATTTCGAATGTGATTTTGTTTGTTTTCTCTTTCAAAATACTTATGAAATGATTATCAGGAAAGAACTTTTTAGTTTTTTATACAGCCTGGTTTATTTGGTCTTATTTAGTAATATGGCCGCCATTTTGGAATGAAAACAAATAAAAAAAATTAAATTAAAATCTTCAAAGTATTGCATACACATTGAAATGTGACTATAAAAGTAAGTATTCCTAGGGATGCTCACAAAAAAAGACGAAGAAATGTGGTCCGAATAGCCCTTTTGGACTTATACGCCTAAAAAATTGCAGATATTCAGTCATATAATAACAAAATGTTATAAGGAGCGCTCTATGTATCAAAGATACGAAAAGATATTAATATGATATTTTGTCGGATCTTAGGCCAATAGGCTATTTGACACTATTAAAAATATGCTACGAAATGTGGTCATCCTATTAGGTAATAACATAAAAAAACATATTTATCTCTGTTATATCCAAAAATATTAATAGATTTTTCAAAATAAACAAAATAAATCCAGATTATTTTTTAAATTTCTTCAGCCACAAGAACGCTCTGTGATTGGCTGATGCCTCGCGTGTCGTCACACGCAAGTCAACATTGTTCATTGTTACGACATTTTGTGTGATTTTATCATTTTATCTATTACTATTCGAATCAAATATTACTGGCATACTTACATCAAAGTGATCTTCACACAAAACATTTGTATGAGATAAAATGCTGTTTGGGTCTCTTCGAGCTAACACAGAAACAAACAGTTTTTGTGGAGTTTTTATAGAAGTATTTGTACATTGTGGCACAATTACACCATTTATAAACCATTTTTTCCAGTAAAATAACAGAAAAAATATTCTAAACACGCCGAATTTACACTTTGGTACAAGTTTACTTGCCTGTGACGTCACGGCGTCCGCCATTACAGAAAAAGCGTTTTTAGCGCGAATATTGTAATTTAAATTTTAAACCGATATTTTACGGAAAATACTGCAAATTTCGCAGAAATATACAGGTGGTGTATTAATCATATACCAACGAATAATTTAAAACAGTTTTTCAAAATCAGTCAAATAGCCTATTATAAAAAATACATATAAAACCGTAAAAATCTATAAAAGTACATTGCATTTATAAAGAAAATAAATTATAATCAATGAATGTTATAAATTGCATTTTATTTCATTATTTTGATCTACAAATTCTACCGTAATTAAAAACATGATTTCGAATTATAGATTGAGAGAGGAATCTTGATCATTTCGCTTTTAGCCAATTAAATTTTCGCGTTAGAAATTCCTAATCATTACCACGCGATCAAAGTAACGAAAGTTATTTTAATAAACGATAAGAATAAAAACACTTTTATTAAATTATATCATAAATTATTCATTTTAATACAATTTTAATGTAAATCTAAATAATAAATCTTTGCAATGTAACAATTCGTGAGAGAAATTATACAATAGATTGTGTATTATAGTAATATTTTATTTATTATGACGTTTAAATTGACAGTTTAAGTATGTCTCTTTCGATTGACATTTATAGTGTATATCTAGTTAAATTTTATGTTTATAAATAAAATATATATTCATAAATTTTAATAATGTATGTATTATTAAATGGCAAAAATTTTCTTTCGTCATTTACCAGGGGCAGTGATTATTATGCTTTTGTTTCATAAAAGTTTAACTAGTAGATTAATTAACCAAAATATTATTATTTGCACTTTAACTAGTAAGTGACTGTGAAGGTCTAATAAACCATTTTATTTCAATTTGTGCAATAATCTACTCGAGATTATCAGAATGATTGTAGAATAATCTATACTAATATTATAAAGAGGAATGATTTGATTGTTTGTTTGTTTGCATTGAATAGGCTCCGAAACTACTGGACCGATTTCAAAAATTCTTTCACCAGTAGAAAGCTACATTATCAGGGAGTGACATAGGCTATAGCTTTTCCCGAAATTCAATGTGGTTCCCACGGGAACGGGTCCGGAACTTCACGCGGACGAAGTCGCGGGCAAAAAACTAGTATTACATTACATATTACTATTGTCATCATATTGTCATGCGGATTTATTATTTATAAGAAAATAATTACAATGGGATTTGAATAGTACGTACTCGTTAATTATTATTAAGCTGTAAAAGTATAGGTAATGTAGGATAATAATTAGATATTATTTTTACAATAAAACATCCCATTACTTAATGAGTCCATTAATTCTTGGAAAGAATTAAATAATGAGTGCCTAAGTTTTGTATTGTTTTCTTACTACATACACAAATTGGAAAAAGGTTTTTTGTTTTGTTTAACAAATACTGTGACTTCTACCGGTATAATTAATTAACGTTTGTTTGACCAACTTAATGCCTATTAATTAGGAATTACTTCTGTCATATTGGATAGTAAATGAAATTCTTACCCACGATCCCGTGGAGCCCCAGCGTTTGAGCCTCTTCCCGAAAATGTTTTGGCACTGCGAAAGGCACGATACAGAGGACGCCGGCTGTATCTTACCCACGAAACTATCCACTCTATCCAAAGTCATTGTGCCATAAAAACTGTTCAAAACCAACACAAATTTAGTTTATTTATTATTTTTTTATATGATACACAATCACGTATGCACATAAGACGTTTTACACACGTTACTAGCGATCAGTGCGTGCTGTTGCCACCGCGGTTGCGGCGTGAATGACGCCCGGTTTTCCCTCGACAAGGCGGGAAAGCCGCCGCGCCCGCCCAAAAATCGAGATCCATTTAAAAAAAACTTTTTTCACTTTTTTAAGTCGAAATGTATTAGTGTCGCTATGTACACTGTTCTGTTGAAATCCTGTAGGTCAAATCATTGATCTTTATGTTCATTCATTAGTTTACATTTTCAAGAATACTAATGTATAATTTTGGGTAATTATTAAAATATAAAATATGTTTGCGTGTCAGGAAGTAAACAAGGTTTGTTTACTTCCTGTTACTCTCGAGTTGGTTGGTGAAGTGGTAACTTATAAAATGGTAGTTTCCTCGGTGCTCTCTAAAAAGATTCTATTGATTCTATTTAGAATCTGAAACCGTTCAATAAACTAGAAATGGAATTTATATTCAACAATACTTAATACTCTGTCTTTTGATAATCATATTAAATATTTGAATCATAAAACGTTCCCCTAAAACCTACTCGCCATTGGACTGTTCGCCGACAGGACGATTCTTTTATTACTGTTTCGCCAGCAGACTCTTTCACCTATGGACATTTTGCCGACAGAACCTTTCACCTTCGTCAGTTTCGACGACAGGCTTTTACAGCTGCATACAGAGTATTAAGTATTGTTAAATATAAATTCCATTTCTAGTTAATTTTTTTACGTTTTAAGTTCTTTGTAGGATGATCTGATGCGTTCCATAATTTGCGACGTATTTTCCGTCAGATTTGCGCAGACTCTAAATGATTTAGTTAAGGTAACCTAATGGATCCTACGTAATTAAGGGCGGCGTTGGTGTCAATTTGACTTTCAAATGTCTAGAAGTGCAAGATTTTTTCCACCCACGTAAGACAGGTCGACCGACAATCAAATAATTCCATTAGAATATTTTAACTAGGACGACAACCTTTGGTTAGATTTAGGTATTTTGAAGAGTAATATGGAATTCATGAAATGGTTTAAGTCTGGGAAGTACCATCCTCTCACAGAATATCGGCGTGATGTAGCAATGCGTTTTGTTTGGCGAGTCAGAGATCTGGAATGAAAGCACTATTTTCCTAACACTTTTATACATATTCCCTTGTAGCTTCTTTCTGATATACAAAGGCCATGGTAACCACTTTCTATGAGGTTCGCCTGCCTGTTTGCCGTATGACATAAACAGCCAGTTTCTGATACGCATTTTGAATTTAAATCACACATTAAATTAAATCTGTCACTGTCAAACTGATGAAGAAAAAAAGAGATAGTTTAATTCACCATCATCTCGGCCACAAGAAGTCCACTGCTTGACTTAATGTGGAATTAAAATGTGTTATAGAAACTGACTACAAAACAGATATTTCGTTAAAAGGAACAGGAGGGGCACTCTGCTCAATTAATACGGAGTGAGCTAATTAATTCGATAGACAACGGAAACTGTCGAAATTTGCCACGGTGCGCGGAGGCCTTCGGGCATTTACTAAATACCACTGTATGTATGTATAATGTATGAAGTAGGTATTTCTCTCTGCATTAAGTAAACAAGTAAACAGCTTGTTGATTTTAATGAATTATACGTTAAATAGTAGAAGTAGGTTGCGAATTTTAAGCAAATTATATGTGTTGTTTTATAAATAATTTTCAAAATTTTAATCTAGTATCTAGCCATCCTCCTCCTTGCGTCGTTTGTCCTCAATGCTGAGGGTCGTGGCCTCTCCGAATCACTCTCTCGTGGACTAGCCATAGTACAAACTTTTCTTAGTTTGGGACTAGATAGCGTTTCGTGATACGTCCAAGAATATTTATCAGTTGTTCAACGTTACGACCACCTTTTAAATTTCATTCCATGTCGGAGAAGAATTCATTATGCGGAGACAAATCGTGGAGTGGACAGTTTGGTTTCGATGTTGAGGTCCCGTAAAATCGTACATAGGTGCGAAAGGTAGTCGAAGTGATTTATAGTAAAGTGGTTGACGATCGAATTTGGTCCGCCCCTCACCACCGAACTGCACCTCACCACTGACTGTAGAGAAACATCGAACCAATAATAATACATGCATCGCACCGTACGCTACACAATCGAATATGGTACGGTACCGGGTCGGTGGTGCGGTAAGTTTGTAATAAAATACGTGTGGTCGTATAAATTATTGTTTTTGCACAAAATAGTCTGCAGTAGCGAAGCGAGATAGTATGACCACTTGGCCTTGCCCCATATTGTAGGAGAATGCGGCAATCGCTCTTCTATTGTTTTAATTGGCTCTTTGTGCGATCTCCGCGAATATTTATATTCATTATCTTGCAATTTAGACTTTGTTTTAATATTTTAATAGTTATTAAGTCTGATTGTACCGATTTAGTTTAGTAGGAAATACACTCGAAAACAATGAATGCGGGTCACATAAAGAAACCTATCAATCTTGGAAACTAAGAATGCTAGCATAATAAAATAAACAGTGTTTAGAGTTTAACAGACAATATAATACCCATAATGAAAGTAATAAAATTTATAAGGCACTACATTTTATTTATTTAAAATTAGCATTCTTAGTTTCCGAGATTTATAGGTTTCTTAAGATGACCCGCATTCATTGCTCTCGAGTGTATTATACCACTTCGATTTGTTTTAACTAGTCAAGTTGGGATTGGCTTTTCTGTCAATTATGTCTTGAGTTTCAAATATCGAGTATGTTTACATTGAGCTACAAGAAGTCTACTGATGGACGTAGGCCTGTTGATAGAAAATACAAAATATTTTTATTCAAATTGGCCTATTACAAGCTCTTTCGAATCGTCTTTTCATATTCTACCACCAGTTCAGACGGCCGATTTGCTTATTAATAGGTAACTGGTAAGAAACTTAGTACTGGCTCTTTTAAAATGGTAAAGGTAGAAAACAAACAAATATGTTGTAAAGTTAAAATAATACCACGAGAACAATTCACAGACATCCTCGGATGCTAATCTTTGTTTAATAAAGTGTAGGTTTTAAACCTGCCTAGGTCACAAGCCCACGATCCATGATGTGTGTATTGTATAGTTTTAAGCTATTAATCTTTTATGTCAATCCTAAGACCCTAAGGTCCAATCCCACTCTCTCACGATTTCATGATGTTTTTTTTATCATGTTAATTTATTTTTTATTCTTACATAGTACAAAACGTTGGTAATATTATGCTTTTGCCCAGCCGTGGGAAATGTTTAACAAAACCTTTTACATACAGATAGATAAGTAATTAAGATGGCTAAGATAATTATGCAATTTACACAAAATATACTTGACGTAAGGCCTTTATAATACAAGTAGTGATAAATGAGTATACTTATAACAGTTTAATTGGAATTGCCGAAAATTCAGCAGTTAATTTCATGATGATGACATCGTAAAATAAAACGGTATGTATAAAATGAAATGAGAGATCTTATAGGTTCCGTATGGGATTTTGTTATTACCATTCTTTTTACTTATCCACAAGAAGTCCTCTGCTAAATAAAAGCCTGAATCTAATCATATAGTTTGTAGGGGGTAATCTTTGGTCTGAATATACTGAACCGATTTTAAAAATTCATTTACAGTCAAGAGCAGGTCGACCTTTACATATCGGACAAAGTCCGATATGTAAACCCATCCTTAAGTTCTACGTCCTAAAAGCCAAAATTATACTGCAAGTGTATAGCTCAACGTGCTCCTGACTGTACATTGGTAATCTAAGTAATAAAATTGGTTTTTATTGAGAAAGCGACATTATTTGCGAGTGTGATATTAGAACAAAAAAACAACGTAAGCGAAGCAGCGGCCAGCACCTAGTACACGATATAGTAAGTAATATAAAATCTCTGTGTACAATATTATTTTCAAAGATTATTTTTCTTTAACAGAAATAATTTCGGCTCCTGTGTACTTAAATTTATAGCAATAAAGACATAAAAGACACTATAAATTGATATATAAAATTGTCCGTTACGATTTACTGTTTATGTTTTATTGCATGTTTTTTTAAATACATATCAATCACAAGAAAGCAAATGACAGATGGAAAGTTGAGTTTTTATCATGGACGCAAGGGGCAATAACAAAACGAAAGTCGGAACGCTTCATCCTATCAATCAATCAAGTTATATTATTATACTATACCGATATTGTTTGTGCATTGCATAATAACAATATTGTCTGGATAAGGTATTAGTTATTAATTTTTTACAATGATCAGAACAGCCACTTCCACCAAATACTTTATAAGACTAATACGCACAGCTCTTGACGTTTCTCATACAATGACTTGGCAACCTCCGTTCACCTCATGCCGCTAGGGGCGCTATAACATTTTGCATACAAAAGTTTTGAAATCGTTCACCTCATGCCGCCCTCATGCCGTAGGGGCGCCCCGTCTTGCCCGAATTCTTCCGAAGCTGTGCGTATTAACTCGGTAGAGTTAGTATTTGCTTCCACTAATTAAAGACTACACTAGTGTTGCCGCTCGATAGTTACTTTCGATAGCGTTTCGATAGAATAGTATGACATTGGAGCAGCAAAGAGCATGATGACAAAAAAATCTGTCAGCCTTAAAAAAATGACAGCTATGCTGAACGCCAATTCTCCTGGCGTGTGCAGTCATAAAACGTTCGAAACTCCAACTTATTACTCATAAACGAGAATCGATTTTCAATCGTTTTATAAACTGTGAGCCATAAGCTTTGGCGTTTAGTACTTAATTTCAACAAAATTATTACTATACTAGTATAATAAGTATGAGAAATTTTCATCAAACAATTTGCAATTTGGTGTTTCTATAAATCATACACTATACCTAAGTGGGCAGCTATTATACTGGCTGTTAATCATTATTTTATCACTTCTAGTCACGCGAAATAAAAACGTTAATAAATTATCCTATGTTTACTATGATACCTTTCGCTGGTAGTTCGATTTCTTAACGCCTAAATACTTAATAAAGTAGTTCATATCATCATAATCACAAATTAAACAGTATGACTCCAGTGCCGATGGTCTTAAAGAACTCGCTTATATATCCTAACCAGATTTTAACCAAAGTAGTACCTTTAGGAAGGTATCCACCCTGTCCCTATCTTGGGCTTGCTGCATTGGCATTTAGTGCATTCTGGAATCTATAGTGGTAGAATAAACGGTGTAGGAAGGTATGTAAACAAAAAATCAGTAATAAAAGGTCGTTAACCTTACTTATTATATTGGTTCTTCCGTAAGATGACGCGCGTATCTCATAATTCTGTACCACAAGGACGTCGACGACGTCGACGTAGGGAGACGTTGTAAAATCACATCTCTCAAGTTTATTAATACATTAGTCTATTTGCGAGACAAATGTTGCCCTCGGCAGGTAACGCGTGATCCCCCATCGTAAACGTGGGCGTCTTGTATGTCATGTAGTACACGATATTCATACGCAGTATTAAATATTAAGGTTGCCAATAAAATTGTGTATAATATAAATACGATAGTAACTCTGTCTGTTATCACTTCACTTTAAAACTATGTAGGTACAGTCTGAGAAACCTGGCATAAATGAAGTAAAAATAAATTTTTCTCATATTCTCAATGTATTTAAACGAAAATTAATTAAAAAATGTACAATTTTGAATACGTCTAGTACTTATTCGATGAAATTTCGTCGAAATCTGATTAGTTACCGAAAAAACTTTAAATCTTACTTCGCTTAGGGGTCGGGTTCTCCGAAGCTAATTGTACTGTTTACATGTAGTAGTAAAAGTTGTCGAACTAAAAATACGTGTAATATGTGGCGAATTTACGTCATAAAAATAGAACGGTGGCAAATTAACACGTATCTTTTGTGCCAAAACGCGTAAGGGAAAAATCTGATTGTACCCTGTTAGCTGGTAACCCTATTTGTAGAGCGCGATTGGTCATTGCATTGATCAAAGCGGTTTAAAGTAATTATGTATCTGTGAATAGACTGGATTCTTCTAAAAATAGATCGACATTGATGTATGATACATACGCTCCTTGAGTGACAGTTTTAAGTAATGTACCTGCAACAAAAAATAAATAAATTAGTAAGTAAAATGTAAGATAGTTTGCATAAAGATTTGTCTCATTGATAGCTTAAACTTTATGTTATAAGGGTGGTAGAGGATTTATGAAATGCTGTAGTTCGACCTAGGAAGAAGCAGCCTATAAAGGAATATACGAGCAATAAGCAGCAATTTCATGCCCAAATCCTCCCTTAATTTTCTTTGTAGCAGGAAACTAATTGACGTTACATAAGTAGGTGGAGTAGTGTTACGGAAGTATCACCAGTTCCCGCTACGCCACCACAGTTAAGGCAGAGAAGGCATCAGACAGTCAGGTTTTTAGATGGTATGCCCCTCATTGGCTGGAGCGGAGAGCCCGATAGACCCCACGTTGCTTCCAAGCGGCGGGATATGCAGTAATGTTTTTTTCCTGACTATAAACAAATGAAGCTAATAAAAAGCGTGTAAAAAGGCAACTAATTGGTAGTACCTCTAGTGCGGTCATGAGAAAGCACTTTTTATAAAGTGGACTGCTTGTTTGTCTTCCGTATGTCACAAAAAATATTTTAAGGGCTTGTGTGTTTTACCGAGTGTTCAATAAACGTGTCTCTGTCGGCCCCATCAAGCTGTTGAACCGTAAATGTTGAGCACGTACAGAATTTCACGTATTTTCGAATGCATCCGCAATGTACGATGGATTTTTGCAATATAGGGCTGCCAATATACAAATAATATAAATAACTATATAAATAAATAAATATAAATATGAATAAATTGTACACAATACACACAGCGCCACCTGGTACCAAAGTAGCTTAACGTGTTTATCTTATTATAAGTCACATGTGATTTGATAACAAATTTAGTATTTAAATAGGATGAGTAAGTTGTCGTAATATTTGAGTTTGGTATTAGATAGTTGTGTAAAAAATAAACAAGACACCGATTAAATTTCTTTTTTTTTAGACAATAACGGGGATTGATTGACACGTCATATCACAATATCAACATTTTCGTTTCTTCTTATGAAAAATATGTTTTTTCTTTTTATGTTTATTTTTTTTTGCTACATATTGTAATTGTAAACTTTGTGAGTACCATATTAAAATAGCAAGTGCAAAATTTTTTGCTAGTTCTTCTTAGTCAATTTGCCGAACGTGCACGGCCAAAGCCTATTTGAATAAATGTCTAACTTTATGATGCATTTGTCAACTGCCAACCCTATTGGAAGCAGCCATCATCAATACAAAAACGCGAGTGAATAACGACGCCTCATTTATATCGAATTACTTTTGCGATTGGCGCAAGAAGATTTTTTATCTGTGCAATTTTGGGAAATAAATTTATTAGTATAAATATTTTTCGTTATTTTTGTAACTTCCTTGTGAATAAAGGTACATCGTCGTCGGTATACATGTCTATTAAAAAAAACCTTAAAATTTCTTCCTGCATTCCTATGTTATTGAGCAATTAACAGATAAAACAGATGCAGCTCTTTAATATATTTTAATGTTAAAGTTTAATTGTAATAATAATTACTTTGAATAATAGATTAATAATTATTTTATGAGTTATTATATCACCCTCTCACAGAATATCGGCGTAAAGCAGCAATTCGTTTTTTTAAAGAAATTGCATTGAATCAGACGGCTCTTCTGCACTGCATATAGGTATTATTAGGCACCCAATGTCAGTACTTGTGTATCCATAATACAAAGTAAGTCAAAGTTAAATAAATAAAGCGACCTAGAAATTCTTAGCAATAGGGACCAATACATGTAATTCGTTACGACATTTTGGTAAATGGTTTTAAATGTCATAGAGTAACCCAGTAATGGAATTCCATAATTCGATTTTAGATACAAATCACATCATCCCTAAGGGTTTTCTTGTTGGAAATAGACTGTGTTATTTGATAAGGGATCATTTTGCGTACAATATAAAGTTCAAAAGGGAATTACACCTTACCTTGTGCAGAAAGGACGAATTCGCCGCGTGTTTTTGTCCCTTTTCATTGTCCATAGAGGAGTTACAATAATTTCATCGTGAGGTCTAACCTACAAAGAGCTCAAGGTAGTACGAAACGCGATGCCAACACGCGTTCATGTGTACAGGGTCTTAAGGGTACCTATTCGTACGAAGATGTATCGACGATCGGGTTGACCCAAACAATTTTATTTCGATACCGAAATTTTGACCTAAATATCAAAGATGTCTGCTGTGTAGGTGGTTTAAGGGGAATACTATACTGTCCTATCGTAAAAAAGAAAGGTCATCTGTTCGTAAGCGTATTCAGTAACCTACTTAAGTAAATCTGTCTCCAATTTTATGCTTTAAGTGACTTACTATATTTTACGCAGCTCTATTCGGCTTTTGTTGAAAACAACGATTTTGAATGGAATGCATACGCACAGTTAGTTTGGAAGTGACAGTCATTAAATTAAAAGTAAAAAAAATATATTTAAAAACAAGCTTTTATTTAATTGCGCTAAAAAGAATAAAATAAACTTTTCTTTTAAAACTTTTACTATCAACTTATAACGTCATTACACAATTTATTGACATAAAAGCTTGTCGCGAGATTTAATTACTAACATTTACTCGTACTGTTCGATAATTACCTATGTTTTCTAATACAGGTACATCTCGCGACAAGCTTCTATGTGAAAAATTGTGTAATGACGTTATAAGTTGATAGTAAAAATTTAAAAGAAAAGTTTATTTTATTCTTTTTAGCGCAATTATATAGAAGCTTGTTTTTAAATATATATTTTTTACTTTTAATTTATTTTTTAATTTTTAGTTATCACTGGACAGGTTTCGCAGTGCCATTTATTGTCGAGAGGCGGTACTAGTCTAATGAATTTATTTGTAATAACTAGCACCAGCAATTTGAATACCTATATAATTTCCTGATTTTACTACAGTCACCTTGCGACAAACTAAACGGGTTTATGTACGCATCAAAAATAAAATACCGACCAAGGGCAAGTAGAACTCGCGCATGAGGGGTTCCTTCCCATTAATCATACTAGTCATACTATCATACTAATATTATAAATGAGAAAGTGAGTTTGTTTGTTTGTTATTCCTTCACGGCTTGACTAATCAGTTGATCATTATGAAAATTTGTATATATATTGTCAGAGGTACAGAGCCTAACATATGCTACCTTTTTACCCGTGAAAGTATGTCAATCCAAAGGGAAAATATTTTTTCTACTATAGAGGGCGCTGTATGGGATGTTATCGGCCAACAGATGGCGCAACAACTCGCGCTATGGGTTGTTTTGTCGTCAAACGAGATCTATGTCATAAAATTAACGCGAGCGAAGCCGCGAGTAAAAACTAGTAATAGATAAAATACATTTTAATTCAAAACCGGTATAAAAAGAGCCATGTACCAATGTAAAATGTACCAAGAGTAGGGTCACATTATATTGGTTGTTTAAAGAAGAAGAAGTAACTACAAATTTACGATTTTCAGATTTATTCCTGTGCTTGTGCTACATCATCTTGCTTCTTGCCAAATTTCATGATTCTAGGACAACCGGAAGTACCCTATAGGTTTTTGGTCGGAACGGTTTTGTACGAAAAACAAAACACAAACGGCTGTATCGTAATTTTGTTATCATAATATTGTATTGTCATCTGATCTACAGTTTTAAGCAAAATTTCAGCTCAATCGGTCTTCGGGAAGTGGTTCAAATTTTCGTTCCAAGATTCCGCCCTTACATACATACATACATACATGATTACATACATACATACATACATGATTACATACATACATACATACAGGTCAAGTTGAATAAAAGCTTTTAAAAATGGCTTTTAGCAATTCTCCGATTGTCATAAAAGTGAACTTTATTACAAAAAGTTTATGTGCTATCCCAAGCGCCGGGACACGCATTTTCCTGATTTAAAAAAGGTAAAAAGAGACCGTTTGATTCACTGAAGAAAAAATTGAAATTATGAAAATGTCCTATGAAGTTTTAAGATTAAGCGATACTTAATAAGGCACTTTTTATCCAGAAAATCATATCTGCATCGGGGAAATACGGGATGGTGCGGAAAAAACCATTTGCGTCCATACTTTAATTATTGAGCAATTAAAACTGAGAAATGCATGGTGAAACGAAATAAATTAAATCGCAGAATAAATATTCCGCATTTGGGACATTCCGCAAAAACGCCTCAAGCGAAACACAATAGGTGTTGACGTAGGCATGTATTATAAAACGCCTTAAAAAGGATAATTACCTGCGACATTTCGCGGCATAAATCCTTTGCGTAAATACATTATTTACTAATTTGTGAAATTATAAAATACGGGTTTTGTAAGTGATAAAATATGTGTTGTGTGAAGCACCTCTCTCACTGATTTATCGGCGGCGTCAGGTAGGGTTCGATTTCGTTCCCATATCCCAACTCTCCTTTCTTTGTAGCAGGCAACATTACATTATGCGGTAATAACCATTAGGTTGCTTGTTTGCCTGCTGCGGTATGACAAAAAATATTTTATTTCATAAAGATATTCTGATCTTACTAGCTTTTTGATCTTACTAGCTATCTCTCTATCCTAAGGTTGTCTGGAAGCAATAAGGCCGCCTGTGGCGCAATTATGCTTACAAAAGCGGATGTCGTTTTGATGTCAATATGACGTTGATCCCAAGTTGACATGGTTTTTAAATGGTATTATGTTATATCAATCCTGTATCTCATTTTTTACATTTACGTAATTCTGTTTTATGTCAAAAAGTGCAGTGTAAAGGCGCGGTCCCACTGCTGCGCACGCTGTGCACGGACACGTGGGCCACGTGGCACATTACAGCTGCGTGGATGACTACGTGGGTCTACGTTTCCACAGCGTGCGCAGCGATGTGCACGCTTTGTGGAACAAGCTGTTTACCGCATTCACTGCGTGCATGGCGTTGACGGCGTTGAGCTATGTTGAGCAAACCACGCTAGTATCAATGACGTCACTTGATGGTTAACGTGTCCGTGGGTTGCAGTGGAAACAATCACGTACATCCTCTTTCAAAGCAAAGCTTAACACACGTGCGTAGCCTCTTCGTGCGCAGCAGTGGGACAGCGCCATAATACACGTTTAAGTTGTTGTCAAGTTGATATCATTTTGATATCGCATATTCCGGAGAGCATAATACGAAATAGTCTGTGTCTAGTTGACTTCTAAACGACATCATAATTTGTAAGCATATTGCACCACTACTGTTGTACTATTTTATTGTTGAATTTACTTTGGTGCAATCAAGAATATTGTATTGTATTCTGCTTGCTTGATGTTAACCTTGAAAATACTTTTCAGATTTAATCTTAGCTTGAAAGTAACGTAGTTAACAGTACATTAAATCTCCCCACTTAATCATCAAATCATAATATTTGGGCTAAATAAAAAGACGAGCACCGCCATCCACTTCTGCACATTATGTCTGCTTCGGTGGAGACCACGAAAAAGTCAACGCATACGAAAAAAGATTAAGCGTATTTATAAATTACACTTCTTTTACATTATAAATGGTTTACAATTTGCATTGGCTTTTGGCTAAATATCTTTCATAATCAACATCTCAGCACTGATGGATATGTCCAGCAGTCCCTCGCCGCTTAAATTATGACCGGCTGACCTGCACCCAGCGAAAACTGGCTGTAAGTGAAAAGCTGGTACCTATAGTTGGTTTTTGATAAAAACCTGTGTTATAGGTCATCAGGCAACCAGCATACAAACACGGTCTCTCAAGAAAGTACGATGGGTGTTCTCCATGGAATTGTACTCATTAAAATTCCCCAAAGATGTTATAAGTGAGACGTCACAGCAACGCGTTTGTGTTTATTTTTCGTAGTAAACGACTGATCTAATCTGTTACAGATGTAATGTGAACTTACTGGGGCGACATGGCAATTATTCAAACGTATGTAGGTTACTGTAATAATAAAATGTCCAGGACACTGTAATATTTTTTACTGCTGTCGTACACGTGTTCCGTATTGGGCATACGTTACGATTGGGGTAAGTAAATAAAAGTTTTTAACGGACAAACGTTCACGTTTCGTGCTACATTGTAATAAAAACAGTTACCATCTCATGTCAATCTCAAGCGCCGTTTCATTCACACAAAATAGGAATAAGCGAGATAGTGCTTGAGTTTGAGATGAGCAGTAATTTTCTAGTCGGACGAAAATAATGTCTTAGTTTCAACTAGTAACTTAATTATTATGTAAATGGTTTTATGGTTTCTAGTCTTGGACCAAGTAATTTTGGTTTGTGAAATATAATGACTATAAATCGGACTTTTATAACCATTACGTGGTTTGTATTGTATTACCTAGGGGCTTGGTGTTCAGTTTCGTAAATGGACAAAAAAAATTTCGACATTCAAATTACTCATTTCATTGGTAAGTTAATAAAACTGCAAGCTATTGAATGTATGTGTTAGTATACGAAACCTTTTCTCCTTTCAATACTTCCTACTCCGACTATCTTCTTTCTGATTAAATTCGTTGTGAGTTTCAAGACAGCTGTAGTTTCTCCCCAGGGACGTCAATAAGCTTCATCGCTATCAATCTGAGGTCACCGTTATGATCCTGGCTATAAGAGACACAGCGGTGGGAATGTGTGGTGGTTGTCCCGATAGTCTTCGATACAACTCATGAGAATTACACGATCAATCCACACTTATTTGTGGAGTAGTAGAGCAATTATTATGAAATGGGCTTGCTCGACCGGGGAAGTACCGCCCTCTCACAGAATATCGACGTGAAGCAATAATGCGTTTCGTTCGGTGAATGAGAGATCCGGCAAATTCAACTCCTTCCCTATCTCCTCTTTCCCCCTTCTTCTTTCCCTTCCCTTCCTCCTTCCTTTTCTCCAACCTCCTTGGTGGACAACGCATTGGTAGCGCCCCTGGTGTTACTGATGTTCATGGCAGCGGTGACCGCTTTCCATCAGGTGGCCCGCTTGCTTGTTTGTCTATTGTATGACATTAAAAAAAAACTTTTTCGGTCACCTGATCATGATCAATGATCAGTACTAGAACTTAGATTGTAATATGCTGGATACTGCAGCAGTAGCTTTTTACAGCTCCACTTTGCACGATCTTCAGTATCTTTATTTATTTAAACTTTATTGACCACAATATGTGGGTACAAAAGGCGGACTTAACGCTAAAAGCATTATCTGCCAGTCAACCTTTGGGTGTATCTGCACTGCCCAAAGGTTGACTGGTAGATATTGCTGTTTTATCTTTCATGATCGATGAGACTACGCTTTGACATTCTTTACGATATAAACAAAAAAAATTTATAGGTACTCGATTTTGCTATGATAGTTAATAGAAAAATGCGCAGCGTATGAGTAAGCAGGATTATTTTTAGCCGTTATAAACAATAGCTCACATCAAAAGAACAGAAGTATTACTCAATGCATCCTCCTGTCTGTTTATGATGGGTGATCGACGATATGCTTGTGCAATAAACGATTTGGAGATAGTAAACAAGTCTTTTTAAAACTACTAAGCTTATGGTGCATCGACATTTTGTTGCCGGTTCTGCAGTCGGTATAAGGCTTGTTGCCGTAAAAATGTATTTTTTTTATTTGTAAATTAGACCAAAAATGACAAAGATATAGCCCATTAAAGTTACGTGTGACGTCACGCCGTGTTGCATTTTTTCGCACGGGGTGACGTCAAAGGCTAGGAAAATTTAGGAGTGGGGCTCCTAAATTTTTATGCCTTGTAACTTTGTTATTTTTTGTTTAATCGAATAAAGAAAAAATACGTGTCCAATATTTTTTATAATCTAAAATACGGACTAAATATAATGTAAATATTTTGACCCTGGAAACAACCCAGGTCAAGGGTCGTCGGCATTGTCGGCAACACGCGAGTGAACCCCCCCCCCCCCTTGTTGTAAGTGTCCATAGGCTGCGGTGACCGCTTACCATCAGGCGAGCCGTATGCTTGTTTAGCACCTTGAATCGTATAAAAATACTCGCTGTTTTGCGACTGGAAAAATGTAACAATGTTTAGTTGATGGAGGACTGCAGCCACCGGTGCTAGCACAAACATTTTAAGATTTCAATGTTACTAATCCCACTATTATTCTGAATTTCCGAAATAAAAGTTATTTATTATATGCCAGCTGTAAAAATCTACTCTCTGTACAAACGATTTTATTTTGAAAATTGCTTAAAATAGCCTTAACAGATTGTTTAAAACATATGCGTAAAAATTATGTGTTTATATCAAAATATTAATATCAAAGTATTGATATCGGATGCATCAAACCGATGAAAGTATTTGATGGGTAAACAAAATTGTATACAAAATATTTAGAAAGCTATATAAATCATTTATCGGCTTATGATGTTTTCGTAAACAAAATGTTCTTAATTTTTTAGCAACAAACAATAATACTCAACAAATATGTATAGAAGATTACGAGAAAATCTGTTTACTGTGTCAAAAATAAAAATATTTAGGTCTTTCTTGAATATCAGGTGGTTTGAAAGGATAACCTCTGACAAACAACCGTGCCCTTCGATATCAGCATAACGAGCTTTCCGAAGTATGGAGAAGCTGGAGATTGTAAAACCCATCAAAATACTGTCTGGGTGTAACGTTGCTTACCTTGTGTGTACTTTATGAGAGGCACAAAGAAGCCAGGCTCCACTAAATGAGTCGGTAATGAAACGTCCTAGATACATAGCTTATGAATTCTTAATTAGCGAAAGTATCCAACTCAGTTCTAGACTAATTATTCTCTAAAATCAAATTCTCCTAATTTAATTTGTGACTTTGGTATAACCTTCCCCTCTGACCTACATCTAGAAAACTACACAGATAAAAATTAAATAGAAACTACAGCCCATTTATCAAAACTGTTACAATGTTAAACAGTGGTCATTTCGATACAGTGGTCATTTCGATGAGGTGGACTTTTTAAAGTGGACATTATGATACTGTGGACGTAACGCCACGGTGACATTATGATAGAGTGGACCACGTGGTACTGAAGGATATTTAGATAGCTCCCTTTATTTAAATAAAAAACAAAGTGTCTCTTTTTTTACTATATGAAATGACATAACAAACTGAATAAATACTTAAATTGGCTGGTATGGACATGGAGGGCGCGGCGCTTTCAGCATCGGAAGTTCGAGATTGTTGGTTCCAATCTGTTCCAATTGTAGTTAATATCACGAAAAGCTGTCTCGAAAACTTTGATAATCCCCAATTGACATAAAATGCGGAGGACAAACAAAAAAATAAGAAATTTCCAAATTTTTAAACGATTTTTTTTTCAATTCAAAAAGACTTTACTAAACTTTGACAGGATCATAATGTAAAAAAAATTGTCATAAACACATCATCCTCTTTGATACTCGGGTCATTTATTAAAATTAAGATGTCTGTGTTAAATCTACATAGACATTATTGACTTGTAGACCCTTCGCTGTAATTAATTGAAGTATTTGAAGCTTAGTGAGACGGCTGAACTGTTCTTGGCAGCTGATATCAGTCATGCTCCAAATATTTGAGGCCATATTTGATGTTTAGAAATTATTGATTTAACAATTTCGTTACGTAGATCTCAAATTCGAATGGCATTCTGTTTGCATACATTATAATATTGGACGATTTCCCTTATTAAAACATATTTATCATATCACTGCAGGGATACGGGTCTACCTTCAATCAAAGGGGTTTAGATCGTACTCTGCCACGTTGCTCCAATGGGGATAGGCAGAGGAGATGTCTTCAAGCCGCCTGAAGACCGCCGACTTAACATCTATCATCCATCGACTACAGCCGGGACCGACGGCTTAACGTGCCACTCACGTACAAATCAAGAACTCAGATCTTTTTTAAGTTAGAAGTTTATTGAAAAACATTAAATACAAAATATTTTCATTATAATTAAAACAACAAAATTATATCATACTTTTTGCCCGTGACTTCGTCCGGGTGAAGTTCCGGACCCGTTCCCGTGAGAACCACATTTTGGGAAAAGCTATAGCCTATGTCACTCCCTGATAATGTAGCTTTCTACTGGTGAAAGAATTTTTGAAATCGCTCCAGTAGTTTCGGAGCCTATTCAATTCAAACAAATAAACAATCAAATCTTTTCTCTTTATAATATTAGTATAGATAATATATAACATGTTTTGGAACATATATTAAATATTAAAAAAATCTAGTCTATTTTTATTTACTTTTTACATCACTGTATTTGTTTTAGAATACGCAAGAAATTAATGATTTTTTTGGTTGTACAAAAACACGGAATTATGGCGCAATATAATTTTCTGTTTATAAAACGTAAGATTAGATTACACATTACTCGGTGCAAAAGGCTATGTAGGTTTATAGTTTTTCAGAAGCTCAACGCAACAGAGCTTTCACTGAATTCATAAAGTAAAGCTTCCGTATAAAATTGAATTAAATAAGCGTCTCATTTCAACCATGATTAATTAGGTTGAGGGAACTGAATCTGAGAAGCGGAATGCCTATTTAGGATCCTGATTTATGTGTTACAGGAATTCGTTGATTTAAAAAAAATCCGAGTTTTCAGAATGCTATTTCTGGGAGTTTAACTTTGTCACAACGAGTCACTGCTCGCCTTCCACTGAAGAGGGTAATGCGGAAAGTGCAGCTGAAGTGGGTAAATAAAATAGTTTTAACATAAAAGTGGTGCTAATTCTGTTGTACATTTAACTAGACTAAACTAATTTTGCTATCGTTGTCACTAATTGTAAACCAAGGAAGGACAACAACACCTTTGGTCCTGTCAAAATTAGTTTAGTTAAATGTACAACAAAATTAGCACCAGCGTTTCACTAAAAACTGCTAATGAACGTTATCGTTCTTAACAGATTTCAGAGGTATAAAATTTAACATGTTCTTAACTAGGAAGATCTTTCAATACTTCTTTCTCCATCTAATTTCTTTCTGGTTAAATTCGTTGTGTTTCAAAACAGCTGTAGTTTCTAAATAGACCAAGCAAGACCAAGAAATAGACAGGGTTAGCAAGAGACGAATTCAAAGATATTGAGAGAGATTACTCGACGGAGTTTGTACGAAGTCCCACCCAGCCGTACTGCAAGACTTATTAATGGATGGTGTGTACAAATATTTAAATCTTTCATCTCCATTCGACCAGGAAACGTAATTAACGAGCCGTACGCCTTTGACATTGTTCCTCATAAGTATTGTTCGACCCAATTTCTAATTTCTTTGTCTTATTTATGTCACCGGGACATATTCTTATAATTTTCTCAGACAAAACTTACGCACGTCCTTGCTTCAAGTGGGCCATTCACAGATATTATTCTAAATAGATACCGTGAGTGTGAGAAATTGAGAAATGAAACGCCCATGTCAATTTTTTTTCCCAAGCATTCGCGTATTAAAGCGAATTCAGAGGAAACTTAAATTTTCGAAAAATTACTAAGTAATATGATATCCACGCGATAAAGAACAAACACTCTGTAAAGATATGAGAATAGTGACAATGAGTGACCATCACTCTACTACAACTAAAAACAACTAAAGTCGACCAAAGAGTCTTTACAGCACGAACTCGTATAACGCCTAGTAGATAATAGTAATAGTAGATAGGTAATAGTAGATCTTCATTTGAGCTATAAAAAACGAAAAACTAAAAATCTTTAGTAGACTAAAATGATCAGTTAGTTTTCATAGAGATGAAAGCGTTGCTTGACTCGCGTTATCTTTCCAGATTTATATCTGCGCCATTAATATGTAGGTCGTTTGTATAATAACATTCCTAGGAAAAGTTACGTGAGAAGGCCAAATTAAAGTTCCAATTAGCGGTTAAAGACACCACGTTATAATTATAAGGAGACGTTAAAATAAACAGTGTTAATTTTGGTCCCTCGGGCCGGATTATAAATAGAGAACGTTGCAAAATACATGGCCGAGTTATGTCAGTGTGTCCGAACGTTCGTTGCTATGAATTGGACCTGTCGCGGGCATATCACGAAACTACGTAAACGTCGTATAAATAACGGCTTTATAGAAATCCATTCGTCTTTGATGAATCACAGATAGGCTAATATAATGAGTTGTGCAACGTGACGTAAAATTTAATCTGTTTATCCGCTGTTCTTATATCATCGCGCAACAGATTTTGATGTTATTTTTATCGTTAAAAACATACAAATGTGAAAATCAGTAGCAATTAAATCCTTCATTTTAGGTAGCGAACCAGCCAAAGAAAAATTATAAAGTACTTACTACCCATTCGCTTCAAGTTTGCTGTTACCTCGCGCCGCGCGCGCCCTACCGCACCTCAAGGCACGGCAAACTTGAAGCGAACAAGTAGTACATTATAGTGCCATTTAGTTTCTAAGATTTTCATATTTAAAATTCAGACTGAAATATCGTAGTATCTTATCATATTATAAGATACGTCATCAACAAACCAAGATCTTAATTTGATGGAAGTTTTCTACATCTGAAAATAATTTAACCTATAGTAAAGGTAAATTCTCACTAGACCGGAACGTTGACTATGACGAAACCTTTACGTCACGTGCACCTTGCGTTCACGTGTGCCCTGATCCGACAATTCTGTTGTTACCTAATTAGAGACATTTTCGGAATAATACCCACGGATAAATGTTCTATTTTTGTCCGGTCACGTGTACGAATCTTTTTGTTTAGGGTTGCCGGGTTATTGTTCATGAGAAAAGGGTCATTTTAAAACCTGACAGTATTGTTTAATTGAAAAATACGAGTGGGTCATCCCATATTAGATACCCTACGACTCGGCAATTTTTAATCGGGAATAGGACTACATATTTCCGCAGTCTCTTTAGAGGCACAGATAGAAAGTAAAAGGTGAAGCTCATAGACAACGTGATGGGAGAAACTATAATTATCTTGGAACTCACAATACATTTAATTAGACAGAATTTAGAAGGAAGGATTCTAAAGACTTAAGTGTGGAAGAACATATGAACCAAATTAAAGATCCGATAACGTGAAAGAATAAACATATTATCTACTGAAAAGAGTGTAAACTACTTACGGTAGATATACGGATTAATACGGAAACAAATACCACAAATGGCGGGTTCAGGGCATACTATGCAAGATGGAGTTCATAATATTTTTGGAGAAAGTATAACATTGACAGCCCTTACCTTGGTAATCTTGGTATGTGTTAGGGTGCGTTAGGGTGTTCCACTTCCTACACACCCTGAAAATATGATACACCCACACGTACGTCACTACTTTGATTTTCGTACACTATTTTTACAAATAGGTTAGACACATAAAACATCATAAGATGTACTTTATCTTCTATAACTCGTTGTCTACCTTTGGCAACTTTGCATCTAATGCCATTACGTACATAATTGATTTTAATTTAGACATATGAGAACTTACAAAAAAATTTGTTTGACGATAATGCCAAACTATTGAAAACCGATCACTCAGATAGGTATTGTTCTTTAAGTGTACTCATCATTAAGAGTACACTTTCTTTGGTAAAAGTGTACAAAAAATGATGTGATGTGTAATTTGTATAAATATCTGTCTGTACGATCTGCCATCATTTCGGGAATAAAATCAAAGTGACCACTACTACTGATAAAAGAAATGGCGAAAGAAAACAGTGTACCAACAGCCTTTTTGTCACTGAATTATAGACAAATTGTTTTCTAATGACAATTTTAGTGTGAACTAGACGGAAGCTTCCTCAGTTGTTTTGAACAATTTGAACTGTGATCATACCATAGTTCAAATTTTTGGACTAGATCGGACGGCATGTAAAAATGTCCCCAATTGAATTAACAAATAAATTAAATCTGAGTTACGTTGTGTTTCGCGTTCTATTTTTATTCCACGAAATGCAAACAACACAAGAATAGTAGAGAATTAATTCTGTAAAATTGGGTTGTCTAAATTAGAAGTTACAAGATTATAAATCGTGTGGCCACTCCGTTTAAGTTTATGATATACGATAACAGTTGGCTAATAAAATTAGATATGATTATGTTTTCGGCGGATCATAAAGACAGTAATTTAATATTGAAATGAAATGAAATGAAATGAAATGAAATGAAATGAAATGAAATGAAATGAAATCGTTTATTTCAGAAATTAGACCTTCACAGGCACTTTTTCTTGTCATTTACAATTTGTATATATGTATAAAGAGAATATACTACGTTATATACTACCACCATTTCGGACACAAGCAAAATGGCCACCGGTAAAAGAAATGGCGAAAGAAACCCGGTTACGGCCTTTTTTGTCATTTAGCAATATTTTTTTTCCTTTCACTCTTTTGTTACAATGTATAAGTACATTTATAAGAATAAATAAAATACAGATCCAGGTACATACAGAAATCAAGCTAAAAACGCGGGATGTCGATCCAAATAGCGCTATGGTCAAATCCTAAATATGTCGAATATGTAGATGTTAATAAAGCGAGCAGACCAGTCCCCCAAGATGACAACCACAACTGAGAGTCGGCCCGCCAGCCTCCATCACTGAGCTCACCATCAACAATATTATGAACAATATTGGAGGGAACACAGCGACCCGACTCCCGATGCGACCGTAATCCCGGAAGAGCCCATTCACAAAAACAACCCCGTCAAAAAGAATTAAAAGTATAATGAAAATGCAGCACTATTTAGATGACACCACGACGTGTGTCCATTGATATTATGAGAAAAAATATGATAACGAACATTTATTATTTATGGAGTTTATCGAACATTGACTGGCTTTTAATGACAAGTTTGAGCATTTCATTTTCGCATAGGGGCCATGGAGACTTTTCATTTAAATACTCATTAATAGTGTAATAGGCTTTACTGATTAAGAATTTTTTTACTTTATACTATACTATATTATTACTAATTTATTCTCATATCAAAGGAGAGTAGGGAGCTAACATAGATCAACTTATGGGTGTAGACAATGCAAGTATGTATTTATAATATACGTGAGCGCAACTTTTAGTTTTATTTCAATTTCACTCTGATATGAGAATTTATTCTATGGCTTTTTCAGATGAAAACGTTCTTGGAAATTGTTATTTAAAAATACTGAAGTATCAAATAGCAACCATGAAGAGAATTTACTTTTAACACCACCATTTAGATTACTCTTTAACCTAATTTTGTTTAATTTCAATTTAAATCCTAATTTGTACTCTGCACGTCGAAAGATCTTTGTCAAGCAGTAATCCACAATATATACAGAGTGGAAAAAAGCGCCGAACCAAATGAAGGTTGCGTGCGCTGTTTTTTGAATCACCTTTGAAGTAGCATTGTTAAGGGCTACTTCGGTTGTTGACCGTAAAGGGACTCGCTAGTTATGCTGATGTTTAACCTAGTCCATGAAGGTGCTTGGTCTATGTGTGGTGGCGACGGAGTTTCATTGAGTCAGTTTAATGAGCCTAATGTTTCGTGTAATGTCAGTACTGTACGGATGTCCGTTTTTATATCTTAAAATTTTAGTGTTGGTATTTAAATATTTATTAGGGTCAGTATATATGTTCTATGTTCTTTTTATTATGTATTTTATCAAATTTTCTTTTTATCTTTATTCAAAAAGTAATTTGTTACTGTAATATCCGTTTTAATTATTCAACATTTCAACATTATGTGATCTCAAAGAATATTTAACTAGAGTACGTTCGCAGTATTTCCCGCATAAGTTCGCTGTTCTAATTCCCATGGGAATTACGGAATTAATGAAACTTCATTTTGAAGATTGGCAGAAATAAACTGTTTTTTTGTTAAAACTTAACGAGAAAAATTTCTTATACACACTAGGGTACAAAAAAGGGTAAAAAAAAAAAGAATGTAGAGAATCTTTCATCCCGAAAAAAATACTATTCCGTGATGATTCAATCCTGCTCACTGGTGATACGAGTACTCTTGAGATAACATAGTCAGTAAAAAATCAGTTATAACTTAGACAAGTCAGTCTACATAGTCAGGTTAAGACTTAGAATACAACAAAGCTAAGACCAGCCACTAAAAAGTTACCAAATGAATTGTATGTTGAACAAAATGATAGGAAGGAAGTGTTTTCGGAGTTGCGTCTGCCACAGAACGGTTTAATAACTTCTGACATACAAACCGCGATGTATTGTTTGGTAAGCAACGCTCGCTGTTTACACTACCATGATTTATGATGCCCCAGTTATTCTAATAATGATCTATCAGCATACTATGGAACAATTTGATGTACAACACGCGCTACTCAAGAATATGAAAGTATTAACACAACTGTTTAGTAATATGTATCATGTAATAGTAATCAGTATGTCACATTAGTTTTTTTTAGTAAAAAGTTAACAACTATTACAACGGGTATAATCCCGTTAGGTACTCTTGCTCCCAGAGGACCCAAAGATCTTTCCCAAAAAAATGATCTTTCTCCTGTTTTATTGATTAATACTATTCGTGATTTCCACTACGCGCGTTGCGGTGGTGCTCAAACTGACCTATCAGCAGGTCAGTTAGTCAGAGCAGGCATTTTCGGTGTGAAGAGGTTTCTAAAGTAATTTCGCTAACGTAGCTGATAATCATAGACAAAAATAAAGTCCTGACTCATACATGCCCACTTCGAACTCTTTTCTTGGAAATTCCAGTTTTTTAAATTGTCACAGAAAGTGGAAAACGAAGAAGTGACGAGTCGATAGTTTATAATGAACTTTAGGCTCTATACACATGCCATTTAGCTCACTTCATGATACGATAGGTAAAGCAAGTGAACTCGACGGTTATGGTAAACAAACATCAAAACGGGTCGGTTTACAAATTACGATGGACGATTACTTTATTTTCGCCCGCGCGCGATTACGAAAGGTTTATGTGTTCCGTAAACTGGATTACGTGGATTACTCTCAATAATGGGACTAATTACATTGAAGTTATTGTTAAGATAATCCTAATGCTTCTTTTTCCTTGTATCAATGCACAATGTGTGTCATACACATCTTACGCAAAACATATAAAATGCTTTGTCCTTTATCACTGATGGGTCGTAGAGACTTGGGGCCCGATTCTACTAAACAAATGCACCAATGAACTCTCAATGGTGTCTTAATCGGGTCTCAATAGAATGTCGATAGTGTATCTGTGGAATAGTTTTTGACATTTGTTATGGACTTAAACAATAAGTTAAACATAATGTTATTGTTGAAACTTGGAGCATTTTATTTACTCATGTGCTTGGAGGGTGTGTTCAAAAAATTCAGAATTCAAAACTTTTAGAGAATATGTTTTCACAAACGCGTAGAGAACGCGTGTCAGAGTCTACAAGTAATAAATTATTTGTATAAAATTCATCTATAAACTACTACCATTTTGGAAACAAAAGCAAAATGACCACTGGTAAAAGAAGTGGCGAAAGAAAACCAGTTACGGCCTTTTTTGTCATTTGACATAATATCTCATAATAAGAATTTTCCGAAATTCCTACGGGATGCGAATGCGTGTATTCCGCTTTCCCGTAGGAACGAGTTGCACGGGTTTCGCTAGAGTTTGTATAAAATCTTTAAAAGTTGATCAGAAATGAGCTTTTTACGCTTGAAAGCTCAACTGATTTAGATGAAATTTTAGTATGGTTAGTTTAGTCGCATTTATAATATTAATATGGTTTTTGTTTAAGGTCATATATTACAGTTTACGGAAAACGTTAATTTTCGAAATTATCTCATCGACCAGTCATCAGCAACCATTAAATGGATTTACGTATAGAACATCTGCGAACACTTGTAGCAGTTGCAGGTTTATTGAGGCCACTGTCTATTAGGAATATATCGAGGCCTTAGGAAGGTTATGATAATAAAAGGAATCTACATCTATAGTACTGACCGACGTATGCATACCTATGCATTCCCAACAATGATTAAAATCTATTAGAGAAGCTATACTCAATATTCCATTGTTAGTGGCAAGACAGCAGACTCAATGTCGGGAAGCTTGGAGGAAATGGGTCCAGCAGTCGTGGCTCGTGGCACGATAGTCACGACAATAATAATAATTATAAATATATAGGGACAATTCATACAGATTGAGCTAGCCCCAAAGTAAGTTCGAAACTTGTGTTATGGGATACTAACTCAACGATATTATATTTTATAACAAATACATATATAGATAAACATCCAAGACCCGAGGCCAATCAGAAAAAGTTCGTTTTTCATCATGACCCGACCGGGGATCGAACCCGGGACCTCCTGGGTGGCGGTCTGGCGTGGTAACCATTACGCCACGGAGGTCGTCAAATTATTTATTAGAATTGCAATTGAAGTTCAAAATTTTATCCATTTCTTTATATTACAAATTTAGTTGGGAGTTTTTTATTATTGTTTGCTGTTCGGAGACATCAGAAATGAGTAGTGTTTGTGAAAAAGATTTAGCATGGCTGTATTAGAGTAAGGCGTAGGTGAAAACAATCGCTGAGCCTCTAACCTTGAGTAGAACGATTAAGTTCCGCTCGAAGTGTAATTAATTCTTTCCGACCACGCAGTGAGCACTCAACTAATTACAATTTCATCGTAGTATAAATCTACAAGAATATAAATCATAAGTAATCTTGGTAAGTCTTGGAAAGCAGTGGGTGAATGATGGGACATGGAGAACTGGTACAAATATTTCCTGGACATATTTTACACTGCGTATAAGCTATTTAATAAATATTTTTCTGTGATTAGAACTAAAGGTGTATGCAAAAATTTCAGCAAAAACTAAATGTTTGAAATAATCCAAAAACCTTTTAAAGTTTTGATAAAATCTTAATTACAGGCGTTTAGTAGCTCAAAAAAAAGAATTATACAATTTATCATCAGCTTCATAAAGGTTCGAAATTTTGAATTTTAATAGCTAAAAAAATATATGATTGCTGTAAATAGCTCAAAAATGTCAGGTAAAGATAAATAAACTCTAGTAAAAACTTAAAAGAAATTTAATTTAAATTTATAGGCATTTCCGAACAAAAACATAACATCTGAGTTGCACTTAACTGCATTCGCAGGATACAGTCTTGCATTACTGCATTAATGGACACAGACAAAAATGCATTTTGAAAATAAACTTTTATTTTAAATACTTGGAAAAATCATCAAAATGATGTTTTTCGTGTGCCATTGAGAGGAAATGGGCGTTGTTAAGTTATATTTGGTTTGTTGATGGATATTTAAATGTACAATAACGTTTGATTGATGTATTGTTTCGTGTCTAAAAGAGTTAATTCATTGAAATGAAGCGATGAACTTCAAAAAGTACTGTCAGATTTATTTATTGAAAAATTGCTGTGTAAGAATTTTTTATGTCCATTCCATTAACGGGGCGATCTTAATGCATACATAATTTAAAAAACTGCCCTCGTAATAACAAGAAGTGTAGGTACTGGTGAAAAGTAAAAAAAAAAAATAACTCTTTATTACACCAAAAAAAGAAAAAATCGGTTTTGTATTTATCAGACAGACGAGGATTATATTTTTGTCGAATCATTGGTATGAAATGATTTATTATTGGAAACGGATAATCTGCCCAATCAGAAATATTCTTTTCAAGATCATCCCTTAATAAAGTACTGTTTTATCTTCCTCCCTTGAAGGTTCATCGCCCTTGAATGAAAGTTATTTTGACAAAGCAATAAATAGACGCAAATCAAATATGATCAAACAAAATCTGAAGAGATTTTGTGAACAAACATCCCCAATATTTGGCCAATGAACCCGAAAAACGAATTGAGCGACAATTTTGGGTTCAACAGAGACCGTTACTAAAAATAACGCGTAATTTAGAAACTTGAATTGAATCATTTGTGTGACTTTAACTCAATCACAGCTGGAAATAAACGCTTCAATTGCCACAGAGAAAAATGTAGTTTAAAGATGAAAAATTTTATAGGTGTACGGTAAACTACTCAATACCATTTTTTTATTTAATGACAAAAGAAGAAAAAAAGAGATAGCTTGAAACTTATTTCAGAAACTGATAGTTAACATTTTTTTATTTTATTGGCGCCACCTGGTCCTGATATAAGCTAGGCTCCAAACCGGCTTGTATTGGTAACAAGCAACGGATATATTGTCAGGATCTATGTATGGATGTTTGATACCTTTTCACACAAAAATACTGATAGTTTTGGTAAAAACAATCGAATATAGATAGTTACTAGACATGGATTGGACACATCTATATTTTTTATTATATTGTCGCGGTATTGTAATGAAAGTATTGGAAAATCAAAATTCAAGTGAGCTTGCAAATGTGGATGTAGCAAATACCAACGGTGGAAACTCAGGCTAACACTGTAAGTGGTTGTAATTTGTAAAATGCAATTCAGAAGTGTAAAATTGTTAACGACCTATTAGTGCTAAAAGATCCATTACTTTCTTGTAATTAAGTATACACTTTGTATGGCTTTAGGCATTTGTTGACGTCCTACACCGTGTGGGAAGGAAGGTGGAATGAAAAATAACCGAAATACTGTTAATGAAATGGAAAAAGGTAATCTTCAAAGCTACGCAGGTTTATTGGAAACCGTAATAAACTTGAATGTCAAAGTTTAATAAATGTCACATACCGCGTGATTTAAAAATCACATAAATACGACAGTCACATAAAATCTCTATACCACAGATACTCTGTGTAGTCTATTTTTTTAACAAAAAGGTATCGAATTTTTTTGTTTCGTTGCTATTGGTCTATGTAATCATTGCAATTGATTGCATTGCGATTGCGAGCGTTACTATTGGCTGATACAATTGCAACTTACAATCGCCGATCGTTGATTGATTACTGGAAATGTGTTGAACATACCTGTAACAAAAAGAAAATATTTTTTTATCAAACTGAAATGGTACTTAGATTTGTGACGAGTAGATTATAGTACTAAATGTGCTATAGTGGAAAATGAAAAATAAAATCATTTTCTGAATGCAATGGTCAGGGTGCAGCCTTTTTTGTTTTAAGTCAGGAAAATGCATTACTGCATGTATGCGGGGTTCTGTCGGGTTTTCCCTTCATATACCGACTCTTCCGCCTTAACATGAGTGGCGGTTGCAGTCTGCCTCATCTTCTTAGGGAAGTTTTTAATAAAAAAAAATGAAAATATTTTTTCTAAGTAATAAAGTAGTACCAAGTAGCCACTCGAACACCAGGATTGTCAAATAAATAACTATTCAATGTTTAGATTCTATAATATAAAGATCTTTGAGGAATAATAATTGCTAGAAACAAGATACATTTCTTATCTGATGTTAAGATAGTTATACCAAATTAACAAGCGTTCATTGAACCCTTGAACCCAGCTTACTATCCTATTTCAGTCATTACTATTTGCAGATGTTCACGAATTACAGTAATATCATATTCCTAGCTCTACATGCCCGTAATCCACTAAAACTCGTCATACTATGGCAAAATATCGGAATATAAAGCTTTACATATTTTCTTAGCAGCCATTTGTATCCCAGCACCTTTGCCCTGATGGGATACAACTTGACCCAACTTTTTAAATTTTCTCTCAGTTGGAACTTTACGGGCCAATCATCCAAATAAGCGTCAAGCTCATCTAGCTATCGCCTTTCTGGTCTTATTTTATAAATTCGAGAAACGGATTTAAATTCCACAAAGAATCCATTGCCGTAAGCCATGTCACATGTTTGCGCTCGCGCACTGCCGCACAAACGCTGGAAAACGATCACCTCTGTATCGTATAGCTTAGCTCATTGCTATACACGCAACTCAACAGTATTGATATGGCCAATAACTTTTATTAGTACTTTTAAAAAACTAGGTAATTTAAAATGCTCTTTTCTGTGTATACTTTTTATTAGGGTTCCTTAGTAAACTACAAGGAACCCTTATAGTTCCGCCATGTCCGTCTGTCCGTCCTCGGTCTAGCGCCTAGACGCTTGATGTTAGAAAGCTGTAATTTGGTATGTATACGCATATTATCAATGCTAACAAAGTGATAGAATAAAATTTTTAAATATATTTTTTTGGGGTGCATGTTTGTGGGAATGAAATAGAGAGCTCAAGTTGGCACAAGAAACAGGAAAGTGTAGGCTGATATACAGAAAGAGCGTGGCTCTTAACTTCAAAGAAAATATCGCCTTACATTGAATTTTCAAAACTTGAAACTGTTATTTGAAGGCTTTAATCCTGTTAAACTCCATTTCACGAAGGTTCTACGGCTATAGTTTCTCATTTAAGTTTATCACAACTTTCCTTCGTTTTGTTGAAAGCCTGCATAGATCAACCACAAATGCTGCAAATAGACTAATTACTCGCCAATATTAAATCATTATGTAGTTCTGAAAATTCGCCGCCACTACATACCAACTTGGTAGCTCAGTTGGTAGGAGTATTCGATCGGCTTTCATGAAGACATGGGTTTGAGTCCTATCTAAATTGGAGAGATGATTTTTTACAATAGGTACATACTCCGATACTTCTATTCTATTCGTATACCCAATTAATAGCGAGTTTCACAGAAATATTTTAAAATTGATCTCACACATTAAATCTCCTGCTGTATCTTTTTTCTCCTTTAAAATGACAATGACAGCGCGATGTAGATCTTGTTTAAAATCTAAAATTAAATATTTGTACTTTACCATTGAAAATATACAACAGTATTCTTATAAGTTGTTTAGTTGATCTATGCAACGTGGTTTATTCCGAGTAGGTCTATTTATAACTGGTCACGGAAGTATCTTAGTTCCCGTGGCCCCGCCCATCTAGGCGGATAAGGTGGCAGTCAGTCAGGTTTTTAGTCGGTATACCCAAGTGGTAATTAGGGGGAGCCCGACAGACCCCCGTCGCTTCCCCAGCGGCGGGACATGCAGTAATGCATTTTCCTGACTATAAACAAAAAAAAAAAAAAAAAGGTCTATTTATAACCATAATATAGTTTTGACAGTTCGAAACTGAATCACGTGGGTATTGTGTCTTAAATGTTAGAATTTTGTACGTGAGACTCTTGAGCGTGCAGGATTTATGATTATGTTAATATACTACATTTGATTTAATATCTAAGTACCTACCTATATTTTTGCTAAGGATAATGTATTATGGTAAAAGAGGACGGGGGAAGTCGAGAAGAGCTTACATAGATCAAGTAAAAAACGAAATTAAATTTGTTAAAGAGCCCGCTTGACGTTCTATTTCGTCACACCAAACGAATAAAGCAGTAATAACACGTTACCAAAAAATTTTTTTTTGCTTATTTAAAATCTACGGACCTTAATACATCACCTGAATTTTTTTCAGATTTTTTTTACTGCAAATAGTGTAATTAAAAGCGTTTGACGTCTTTTTTCTACCGAAAAATATATACAAAAGCTTAGGCGAACAAAATAATTATTTTACCTTACGTCCCGAGAGAAAGTCATTGATTGGAAGAATAACATAGTATCATTCTATTACAACTTTATTCGTTCGAAATCCTACGCAAAACTAGTTTGTATTAGATTAAAACTGTTTTATTCTTATGAAATTACAACCATCATTGTAATGTAAGTAATCAAACAATTTTATATTATTTTGATCCAAACTGTAATGTGTTATTAAGTAATCTATATATATAAAATTCAAAGTCCTGACTGACTTAACTATATATCAACGCACAGCCCAAACCGGTGGGTCTAGAGATTCCAAATTTGGACTGTAGGTTCCTTACGACGTCTAGGGTTGTACTAAGAAAGGATTTTTCAAAATTCCTACGGGAAACCGAGATATACGCAAACGAAGTTGCGAGGGTATATCAACGCACAGCCCAAACCGCTGGGTCTAGAGATTCCAAATTTGGCATGTAGGTTCCTTACGACGTCTAGGGATGTACTAAAAAAGGATTTTTCAAAAATCCCACGGGAAAGCAAGATATACGCATACGAAGTTCCGAGGGGACGCACAGCCCAAACCGCTGGGTCTAGAGATGCCAAATTTGACATGTAGGATCCTTATAAGGTCCAGACCGACCGGACCGGACCGGACCGGAACGGACCGGACCGGACCGGAACGGATCAGACCTGATCGGTCTGTAAGGAACCGCACCGTACCGGGCCGTACCGGACCGGATCGAACCGGACCGGACCGTTTTTTTTTTTCTTCATCTATATATATAAAATTCAAAGTCCTGACTGACTTAACTATATATCAACGCACAGCCCAAACCGGTGGGTCTAGAGATTCCAAATTTGGACTGTAGGTTCCTTACGACGTCTAGGGATGTACTAAGAAAGGATTTTTCAAAATTCCTACGGGAAACCGAGATATACGCAAACGAAGTTGCGAGGGTATATCAACGCACAGCCCAAACCGCTGGGTCTAGAGATTCCAAATTTGGCATGTAGGTTCCTTACGACGTCTAGGGATGTACAAAAAAGGATTTTTCAAAAATCCCACGGGAAAGCAAGATATACGCATACGAAGTTCCGAGGGGACGCACAGCCCAAACCGCTGGGTCTAGAGATGCCAAATTTGACATGTAGGATCCTTATAAGGTCCAGACCGACCGGACCGGACCGGACCGGAACGGACCGGACCGGACCGGAACGGACCGGACCGGACCGGAACGGATCAGACCTGATCGGTCTGTAAGGAACCGCACCGTACCGGGCCGTACCGGACCGGATCGAACCGGACCGGACCGTTTTTTTTTTTCTTCATCTATATATATAAAATTCAAAGTCCTGACTGACTTAACTATATATCAACGCACAGCCCAAACCGGTGGGTCTAGAGATTCCAAATTTGGACTGTAGGTTCCTTACGACGTCTAGGGATGTACTAAGAAAGGATTTTTCAAAATTCCTACGGGAAACCGAGATATACGCAAACGAAGTTGCGAGGGTATATCAACGCACAGCCCAAACCGCTGGGTCTAGAAATTCCAAATTTGGCATGTAGGATCCTTATAAGGTCCAGACCGACCGGACCGGAACGGATCAGACCTGATCGGTCTGGAAGGAACCGCACCGTACCGGGCCGTGCCGGACCGGATCGAACCGGACCGGACCGGATCGAACCGGACCGGACCGGATTTTTTTTCATAGATAAAATTCAAAGTCCTGACTGACTGACTGACTTAACTATATATCAACGCACAGCCCAAACTAATGGGTCTAGAGATTCCAAATTTGGACTGTAGGTTTCTTACGACGTCTAGACGCGTACTAAGAAAGGATTTTTCAAAATTCCCACGGGAAAGCGAGATATACGCATACGAAGTTGCGAGGGGACGCACAGCCCAAACCGCTGAGTCTAGAGATTCCAAATTTGGCATGCAGGGTCCTTATAAGGTCCGGACCGACCGGACCGGACCGGACCGAACCGGACCGGACCGGATTGACGGGACCTGATCGGACCGGATGGAACCGTACCGTACCAGGCCATCCCGGACCGGAATTTGTTTCTGAAGAAAGATATGCTAATTGTTACTAGGCCACGCGGGCGAAGCCGCGGGCGGAAGCTAGTCTATAATATAAAATTCAAAGTCCTGACTGACTGATTTAACTATATATCAACGCACAGACCAAACCGCTGGGTCTAGAAATTTCAAATTTGGAATGTAGGTTCCTTACGACGTCTAGGGGTGTACTAAGAAACGATTTTTCAAAATTCCCACGGGAAAGCGAAATATACGCAAACGAAGTTGCGAGGGTATATCGACGCACAGTGTAAACCATGGCATGTAGGTAGGTTCCTTATAAGGACCGGACCGTCCGGACCAGACCGATAGGACGAGACTGAACCGAACCGTAACGGAATTTGTTTCTGAGGAAAAATATGCTACCTAATTGTTAGTAGGCCACGCGGGCGAAGCCGCAGGCACAAGCTAGTCGTGTATGAATTGCTAATGAAATAATTATATTATGATATTGCACTAAGGCTCCGAAGGCCGAAAGTCTTGTGTATAGAAATTTGAAAAAATTCATGGTTGTACTCCATATAGTGAACCTATAAGGAAAACTATAACGGTTTAGTAGGCACTACTAGTTACCGAGTAATAGACGACGAACTTATGAAGTCAAAATTTCTTTGACGAAAACGTACAATGTGCAGTGGCATGGAACAAAGTCAATGAAAGAAAGGTGCTCAAAGAAACTGGCCTGAATACTGACGAGCACCGTGCCTTGTACGCTGAAGCGCATAGAACAGCTCAGAGACTATGTAGGATAGACAGGGATGCCTATATTAATAACATCTGCGGAGAGGTAGAGACATGTTTGGAAACAGCCCGCACTAGAGATAATTATGTTCCGTAAAGTCAAGTGCCTTGCAAAAGACTTCAAGCCGAAACACTGGTCTATTCAAAGTGAAGCTGGGATAACTGTTGTCCGATAAGATGGCAGTCCTGGAGAACAGGTGGAGAATATATTGTTAAAATCTATTTTGTGAGAACAACGCGGAGAGGAACTTGTGGGATTATGCCGTTAAGGAACCTGACATCCTTATACAGGAGATAGAAGAAGCGATCTGCAAACTAAAACCTAAGGCTTGCGGTGGTGACGGGATAACAGCTCAAATGCTGAATCTTATGGGGGAAAAATGAATCACTTATGCATTCAATATGCCAAACAGTCTGGCGAACAGGACAATGGGCAGAAGACTGGACTGAGTTGATTGTGGTTCCTCTACACATGAAGGGATCGACACGCAAATGTGAAAACTATCGCACCATTCCACTTATTTCCCACACCAGTAAAGTCCTCTTGAGAATCCTGAATAGGAGAGTAGAAGCATATACAACTCAGCAGGTATCCAAGGAGCAAGCAGGATTTATCAGAGGTAGGGGCACAAGATAACAATATTGAACATCAGACAGTTTGATTGAGAAGTGCAGAGAACATAACATCAGCGATGCCCTCTGCTTTATTGACTACGCTAAAGCATTCGATTGCATCAACTGGGGCAAATTGTTCGGTGTTATGAATGATATTTTATTCCGGATCATCTCACCTTTCTCGTGCACAACCTGTATCTGACCAGAGAGTCGAAGGTCAGGCTAGAGGACGACTCGTCATACCCTTTTCATCCTGAGAGAGGAGTACGTCATTGTTGCATTTTGTCACCGCAACTGTTCAATTTAATCGGTGAACACATAATGAGAAGGGTATTGGACAACTGGGAAGGAGGCATACGCGTAGGAGGCTATTTGCTTAGTAACCTGCGGTTTGCCGACCACTAAAATAGGCTCCTCTAAGGCGAAATTAGCTGAATTCGTGTCCAGAATAAGCAAAATAAGTTATACCGAATATGGCCTTCTCATCAACCGGTCAAAAACAAACAAACATGTTCGTGGATAGAGCGGGAACACTACAACGTACTCACGAACTGCACGATCTAGAAGTAGTGCACAAATTCGTGTACTTGGGATTGTAAATATGTGACGATGGTGATTGTTGATTGGAAGTTGTCAAGAGAGCCCAAATAGTAAAAACAGCGGTTAACAGTCGCAACACCAAAAACAAGCTAATGCAGCTAATGAAGCTAGTTTAGTTAGATATATAGTCGATCGTGGTCAAAAAACATGTCCCTTCACTATAGCAAAAAAGTTTTGGCTTCCCCATACAAAATCGTAATGAGCTAGCTGGTCGAGTCACTCGGGTCCTTGTATGGGGAAAGAAGTTTTTTTGTGAGATTTTGATGGTTGGTCAAATAAAAAAAGTTGTTGTATTTGAGCAATGGAATCATCCCCTAATAGGTCGTAAACATCTTTTGAAAGACCCTATAGTATAAGTTATAGTATTGTGTAATCATATTTTTAGCCAAAAACTATGTAAGCAATAAAGTTGAGCTTTAATTCATTGACAAATTAGGGACCAAAAGAGTTGTTGATTAAACTTATCCTACTTAAAATATAAGCTTTACAATAAAAGTATTATATAATAAGGCTTTTCTTCTATTAAAGTGTGAAAAAAATGTTTTTCTGAAAAATAAATAATTTATGAGTAATCTATGTTTAGTTTCAGATTTAGCCAGTTTTGGCGGCGTTTTTTTATTTTTGGACAAATATATATGTTAAAATAATAATTAATGATTATAATAATAATAAAATAAATCACTTATATCTTGTTTTACTTAGTTAATTTAAAAAAAGCTAAAGGTTACCCGACATTTTGCATTGTTCTGCTGACAAACTTTGAGAGAGTAAAAAGGAGGATAAACATTTATTATAACATTTTGTGATATCATATTTGTACACGAATATCAGCGCATAAGTTTATTACACGGTGTCATTAGGTTTAAAAATTTCTTTAAAAACGTCGATTTGAATTTATTACAAACAGCACTTTGCTAACATTTCAGACGAATAAAGCCGTAAGTGAAGACACAAAAAAAACAAATTAATAAATTTAGACGAATATAAAAGTATTTTAGTTTTTCGTGTTTATTGAAATTATTATTGTATATTTTTCAGTATTATATATGACATATTAAAGCACAATTTTTTCCCTACCCAACGATACCATTTAATTTATAATTGCTCAACTACAAGAGGCGTAAAGACAATTTTAGTGTTTTTTGGCGTTCCTGTAAAATTTACTTTTTGCAATAACGGCTTTATTCGTTTGGTGTGGCGATTTAAGGTCCTAATTTATTAGTGAACGTCCTTTTAACACATGACTATATAGGTTACATATAATCGTTTAAGCAAGGAAATAATGGTCTAGTATTCAGTAAAAAATAAATATTTTAGATTTTTTTTAAATTAAATTATCTTGTTTCATTTGATTTAATAATAAAGTACTATCTAAATAAAGTGAAGGACAAGGCAGGCGTCGTATTATAGAAAGGTGAAAGAATTGGCTCAAGACAGTGGAAAATGGATAGTAAATACAATACGTTGTATTATCTATAAGCTATATGCATTCTCTGCCAGTCAACCCTTGGGAGTGCAAGAATTCACGAAAGCGGCTTGTTAAAATATTATTAAATAAATATAGTATTATAATTGCAAGCTTATAAGAAATAAGTGGAAATTGAAGAACGACGTAACATTTTTTTAACGATAGCATCTCGATGCACTCTACTAAGTGGTTTCATAAGCTGATTGTAATTACTTAATTATGGATTTCTTCCTATAATATTATATGCGTTTCTATCAAAAAGTTTCCTGGACAAAAGAAATGTAGATTTAGTTTAATAATAATAGAGGAAAAAGCTATTAAAATAAAATTCATAACAAAATTTTTTAATTAATTACGTTGCAATCTTGTTGCAATATATCTAGATGAATATCTTACAAACAGTCAATCATTGCGTATAATTTAGAGCGGATATTTCATGCTCTGAAAAGAGTTTTCATACTGCAATAAGACTGCAATTAATTACCTTTAAAAAGAAATAATAACGCATTAGATTAGACAAGGGATATTTACTGCAAATATATACTCATAAAACTGCGGCACACGTCCTGCTGGAATGCAGCGAGGTGTCAGCATACCGGGCGGCCTACCTAGGAGCCCCAGGCAGTATCCGGGAGGCACGCAGTGACGTCAAGTCCCTGGCTGGCTTCCTGGAGGAATTAGGATGGCTGGAGTAATCCAGCTCCCACTTTTCGGGGCCCGCAATACAACAAGTAACTAATACGTAGAAGACAGTCAGACTCTACAAATACCGACACATAATTGTTTGCCCCGAGAGGGAATCTACCAGCGGCCTCTGATTCCGAAGGTTTACTACCAACACACCACCGGCTGTAATCAAAGTATACCATGAGATATCTTTTCAATTTCATCCTCTAGCTTAAAGCTAGATTTGATCGCGCCCTTAACCTTCTGTGCAATTTCTTAAGTAGGCTGTATTTAATCTATTACTCGGCCCAGTTTAATGTCAGGGTGTCCCACTCATACTACTGTAACTCCCACCTTACCGCCTCTTAGTGGCTTTGTATATAATTTGTACGTCAGAAACGCTATTAGATTTACTTGTCTTCGCCTATAAATTGATATGTAATTTGTTTACAGAGAGAACTGTTATTAAGTTCTAAGATATAATCATAAAATTGTGGTTAGAAGTCCAGTATCGCTTGTAATTTTATATTTATTCTTCAGTTCTTAGAAGGATGTAAGTGAGAATTTTAGTAGTTCGTTGAAATTGTTTTGTGATAGTGGAATGTGACCTTAAAATAACTTTATTTAACATATGTTTTAAAGTTATTTCAATTTTAAGGTCGCGTCCAACAAAAAATACCAAAAATCTCCTTAAAACCAAAGGCGGGCGAAGTTGTAGGCAATAGCTAGTGAATTGGGAAAAATGTTTAACAAAAAATAAGAAAAAAAAAATAGTTTTTCAAATAATTACAGATAGCCTACCTGAAGTATATCTGGGACTTATGAAATTGATTCTTATACGTTAGAATATGTTTACTTTTCATAAGACTTTTATTTATAAGGTGCGCTCGCAAATTGATGGGACTACTAGCGCCACAGGCGGTTTATTTGTGTCGATTGGTTTACTATCGTTTCCAATCGGCATAAACAACAACACCAGTTTTATTTAGAACTGCAGCATCATTATTTACAGCCTTTTTGTTTGCTAAAACTGTTCGAATATTTTTTAAGAGTTGCACTTTCTTCTTCATTGGGCCTATGCTGGCCAGTTTCTCAAAGTTAAAAAAGGGTCATAAAAACCTCTTTCAATTTCTTAAATTATTTCTTCTTTTGTAACTGGCCAGCTTCTCATTCGTCAGAATATTTTTTTTTTACATTGGCTCGGCTTTTATGCTGGCCAGTTTCCCCAATTTAAAAAAAATAAAAACATTTCTTAAATTATTTCTTTTTAGTTTTGTCAAGTAACTAGCCAGCATCTCATTTGTCAGAAAAAAAAATGTTTTTTACATTGACTTATAATGCAAAGTGGCCATTCTACGTCATCTCTCCAATGCCGCAACACTATTAACGCGGTGCTCGATTTATGGCAGGTTAAAAATAGTTCACTTTTAATTTCGTCCTAATGGGGCTTTCCTATGTGGGAGTCATGTTTATGGCGTAATAGATTTACTCACGGATATCATCTATGGTCGCTTGAAGGTTAAGATGGTCAGTGATATTGACAATATAAGGGCGTAAACATGGAGTATTTTTCCTGGAAGAGGCATAATAAGGTCCACTTTAATCAGGACATAAACATTAGCGCATTTCGTTAGGAATGATGGATTTCAATATTAATAATTTTAGTTATTTTTATTTCATTATTTGAAATAAGTTCGCCCAACTCTTTGAAGAAAGTGATTCCGAAACTTTGAGTGAAAAAAGTAATGTCCAGATTATTAATAGCTAATTTCAAAATACCTACGCTGTTTTTGATTCTAGCTAACATTTTAGTTCATTCTAATGAGGTTATACTCGTATAATTTACATTTTTTTGGCGCATCGCCGACGTAACATGCCCCGTTATTAATACCTGTTATTCAATACTAATCCATTGACTAACATCTATATAGGCCAACACTATTAACAACTCATAAAGACGAGAATAGTGTGGTTTTGTTGTTATTAAGACAATGTTTTAGCTAATACGGCGGCCAACGGCACAGTGGGGCAACCACATGATTTAACAGCCATACACATCTTCAAACATAACATTATTATGTAGACAAATCAGGAATTTTAGCATTTGTTCCAACTAAATCCTAGTAATAATAGAAATGCGAAACAGTTTCGGTCATACGATCCCATTGTACACTTACTGGAAATTTCTAACATAAAAAATACTTTTTTTATACAAAATAAGTTTTAACACAATAAGTGAAGACTGCGTAATCAATAAAAACTATATTGCTTTTCAGATAACACAACTTGGACAAACAAATAGATTTATGGACAAAAAAGTATGTTAGTAAAAACATTAGTTCCTGTGCATAAGATAAAAACGTATAAATGTAAAAGTAGGAATGGCTATGTATTTTATTTATTTGAAAGTGATATAAAGCGAGCAGAAAAAAGTAAGACTAAAGGCTTTGATGAAACCAAAAATAACTTTGTTAATACAAACTGCATACATGATATGCCGAGGAATATTGGTTTACATTTCGTAAGTGTGAAGCAATTTTTAGTCGTCCCACTTCAATGTAGGAACGGACAATTTGTTTTCAACCGAGTTCCCAATTGTGTATTCTGAAATTAGTTGAAGAATCTAAAGATTGCGGTATTTCCGCTTTGGAAAGAGAATAATATTTACAATAGAAGTAGTCGTACTTTTTACCCGTAAAATCTCATTTACTCGTTACCCGTCCTTGTTTTCAAACTATCTTACCAAAATTTCATTTTAATTGTCAGTTTGACATTTCTGTATTCCTTTGAAGATAGTAGCATATTTTGTGCCATTTGCACTTACTTTGACTATAGAACGCAATCACTTCCTCAATGTATGTATTTAGTTGAAAAAAATCATCATTAATTATCTGTTTGTTTAGTATAAACATTTTTTATTATGAGTCTCCTAAATTCTTCCAATCTTTTATACTTGCTGTAGGTACTACGAGGTAGTTTGCCTGATACACCAAATTTTCAGGTCAAAGAAACAACAAATACAATATCTATTTATTTTGCTTGCATACGGTAGAAAGATATTCATTAGTATAAAAATGAACAAGCGTGTCTCATTGGCGTGCAAAAAAGAAACATAAAATTATCATAATTAAAAACAAACAGGTAATAATGAATCAAACAAAATAATAATCAGAGTAATAAATAATAAAAATAATGAACGTGATTAACTTATTTGATAAACAAGTGAAAGATTCTGTGATTAAAAAGAACTTTCTACTAAGCTGAACCAAAAAGGTTTTATATTATGAACTAAAGTATCAAATTTTACATTTGACATTTAGAAAATAGGATTTCAATTTAACTAACTGAGCTCAGGCGTGTAATTAGGCAGCAAGGGTAAAGGTCAGAGTATATTTTGTGGAGTACATTTTAATATTCTCATAACAGTAGTTAAGAAGTTATTAAGAGACGGGCAATTAACAGGAACAGCTATTGCAAAGGAATTTTTGAATGCAAATTAACTTGTTACTTTTTCTAGAAACTGTTACTCATATGTTTGAGCTATAGATAAACAAATAAAATCCATTTTCCAAATATATCAATAATTTTGTAGCATACTTTAAAGCTGTTTTGAACATATTGTTAATGGGTAATGGGCATTGTATTGACCGAGTCATTAAGGCCTGGTCCCGCAAGTTTGGATCGTCCTAATTCATTCACGTGATTAACTTATTTGATTAACGCAACGGGCAGCCCACAACCAAAATCGATTTGGCTGTCACCCTTTATGGATGACCTTTTTTGTAAACAACCCCCGATTGTAGGTCAGCCGTGATCAGAAGTAGGGTACATGGAAAATTTACCCTCGTAGGGTCGCTTATTGAACACGAGTTTACGACGCTCAGAACGTGTAGGGCTTTTCGAGATGATTGCTTTAGCATAGATGGAAAACTTGTTGGATGATTAAGGTCTGATATAGAATCACAATAAAGGCAGGTAAACATCACAAGGATTAACGTACTTATAATTATTATTATTACTGCTATAAATAAAATGGACTGTATTTTGGTATAGCAAAAAAATCATTGGCGAAAAATAGAAGTATGACAAATAAAGCAAAGACCAAAAAAAAGGAAAAACTATCAAAATACAAATATAGAATATAAAAAGTAAAAACTATCAAAAGAGGTCCACCGGTCGTGGACAATTATATATATTAAGTATATAAGTTTAACAGAAATTACCATAGAAATTCGAATGGATAAATCAATAGATCCAAAGCAAGAAACTTACTACAACTAAGCACTTGTGTAAACTTGATCGTTGAATTGACCAAAATAATACTACTTGAATTTCGTTTCTAACTAAAACATCTTCCAAATATAGGTCAAAACAATTTAAAAATATCTCAAAAGTACAACGAAACATCGGAATTTGCCCTTCGCACATTTTAAATATAAAAAAACGAGATGTCATGATTTTAGATAACGTAGTTAATCGTGTTGGATAATCCGTTACAAAATATTCGGGAAAATGTCGCAAATTGAGCGCAGACAGAAATGTGCCATGCTCTGGAAAGCATTTTAAAAAGAGGAAGTCAATGAGTCAGTGAAGTATTGGAAGGAATGTCCCAATTTGCGGTACGATGTTCAAGAAACTGATAGGGGATAGCACTCGGGTGTGAGATTGGGTATGGAAAGTTACTGAAAGGGAACTATCAGCCACGCAACCGTGAATATTGCTAGGGGAAGGTAAACAGGTATTATTTTTGGACTTTTGGGAACCTTTACGTTTATTGAACAAATTTTGGAGCAGTCCTATTCAGGGACGTGAACTAAAGCATGGGTAATTAGTTTACTAGTACATCTTGATAGTTTATATAAGGCATGTGGTTTATCATATACTTGTTCACAAATCACAATAAACATGAGAACTTTCAGTATTTTTATCTAATTACACACGACAAAAATAACGAGGGCATTGTGGCGTTTTTGGCCGAACACCGGCTGTTGGTGCCATTCACCGGGCGACTTGTATCTATTACATAAAAAACCAATTCCCAAATCTTCACTTCTCAGAAATTTGGAAATATAACTAGGATGCTCGATCCATTGGTGCCCTTGTTTCACACTCGGTTTTTGATCAGATTTCCGGAATATCTATTATAAGTTCTTTTTCGTAATGTCGATTTATGTTTTCACATTTTTTTCTCATATTTATGTTTAAGACACTATCAAAGGAAACTAAATGGGCCTCATTTCTTTTTACTTTCTTTGATGATTGAGGCAATTTACAAAATATATGAGCGACTAATGCTATATGAATGATTATGGCAGTTTTAACAAATATTCCAGAGTATAATATAAATAATCTAAACTATTAAAAATGAGAGATGATCACAAATGAAGTAATCTATTATATCATTACAGGCGGACAAGAGGAACGGCTATTTTCCTGTTGTCATCAAATGCTTTTCATGAAAAGTACCAAAATCCAAACTGTTTGTTAGCGTTTAGACCGTGCCAAATATTTAAGATATTCCAATACTACACAACATCGTACTTTCGTATTGACATGATGATAAATTTAAAGCAGTATTCTTAAAACTTTCAATTTTTTCCTCGTGCAAATAAAAATAATGCAGCAATATTTTCGCAGGAGCAAAATAATCTCCAGTATCCGCAAATATCAATTCTATGAAGTAATATAATGTCACATAAATAGAAATTTAGGAATTGATTTCTTCACATCGTTGAAAATAAAGTTTATTGTTAAACCAATAAAATTTATATTTTGGTTACAAGGTTCAAACTGGCGTAAAATTCCGCAAATAACTGTACTTACAGTTCTGTTTTCAGTATTATGTAATCAGCAAAATTCGTATTTATAACTATTCCAATATTGTGGAAACCTTATTGTCCCTGAGAAAATTAGATTATGAGTAATACCGACAGTCCTTTTGTATTACATAACAAAAACCATAATCGTAAACCTACTATGTAGGTCAACAAGTTCCACCGTCCACTGATTTTCCGAACCAATTCTGTGGGAGGATTAACAGACCAATAATTCGAACAGACATGCTAAACAATTATGGAGTAACGGTTGAGGATCAGCCGCAAGCCACAACCCAGATTGTTAGGGACCTGTTGTAACAGGATGACTTGTAATTGCCGGTTCATGGTAACATTCGACAACACGAGTAGTAATAGTATCATCCAAATAAGAACTGTTGTATACTATGTAATTATTCCGTTCTGTTGGTACTGTACTTTATGTAATATTTAATTCATACTGCAATGATTTGTAAACTATAACTGGAGAAATGTCTGTGAAGGCCTACTCTCTTCATTACATTGCACATTTGCCTCAATTTCTGGTGACACAGCAGAGTTTTCTACAGTGGAATCGCGCGTCGCATAAAAGTAATATCTTCTTAAATTTTATCATATATTCCTATTGTACTCATTGTGTAAATTTAAAACCGTGGCTGGTTGCAGCACCTTTGTAATTATTCGTTTCTATTTCTGAATGTTTATTTGGGGAGTGTTGACGGCTAACATTGTTACAAGTTTCGCACGGTTGATCTAATGTTGGAATTGTACCATCCATGCGGTTGTGTATTATATATTTATAGGCAAAATATTAAAATATGGATACGTTTCCAATAAAGCAAGAATACTAGTCAGCTGCATAGATTAAAAGAATTATCCAGGTTTAGTTACCAAAAATCATTTCAGATGTTATATGGGAGATGGTTTAGCTTCTTGACGACTTTTAGGTTCTTCTTTAGGATCCAAGTTATGAAATAATAGTCATAGTACCATTTCTCATTCATCTTCTCATCATTTTTAAAAAAGCATACAAGCAAATAATCATGGGAGAAATAATCCAGACACAGATATTATTTTCAAATTATTTGTCATTATATATTTAAATTTATAACGACAAATACTAACTTTGTTTTGGTTTGTTATCTTCGCATGACGGTATGAATTCAAAATCCGTTAATTCTATAAATTATTCAGAGACCAAAAACTTTTGCAAGGACGTTTAGTTAAAGTCCGACCCACTTTAGCCGAATATGGTTTAAAAGCCAACTGTCTCATGGAGTTATTAACTGATTAAGTAGTAATGGGGATGTTTAGTGGCAAGTTTGCAAGTGGGTCGACTAAGACATATCTAGAGCCTTGGAAGTTCTGAGCTGAAAGACAGTTAAATAGTTGAAACTACAGGAAGAAACATCTACAGAGTGTGTTACTTGCTTGAGTAAAGCCTACTTATAAGATACTTTGTGTTGTTCCCAAATTATAATGACGTTTAAAAAGTAGTGTAAATTTAGAATTTAAAAGTCACAAAAATATTCGTTCACCCAGGAACAGATTTCAATATGTTTTATTACATTTTATTTTATAGCCGTAAATGTTATCAATTTCAATAGGCTATTTGACACTATTAAAAATATGCTACGAAATGTGGTCATCCTATTAGGTAATAACATAAAAAAACATATTTATCTCTGTTATATCCAAAAATATTTATAGATTTTTCAAAATAAACAAAATAAATCCAAATTATTTTTTAAATTTCTTCAGCCACAAGAACGCTTGTGATTGGCTAGGCCTCGCGTGACGTCACACGCAAGTCACCATTATTCATTGTTACGACATTTTGGGATTTTATCATTTTATCTATTACTATTCGAATCAAATATTACTGGCATACTTACATCAAAGTGATCTTCACACATAAAAACATTTGTATGAGATAAAATGCTGTTTGGGTCTCTTCGAGCTAACACAGAAACAAACAGTTTTTGTGGAGTTTTTATAGAAGTATTTGTACATTGTGGCACAATTACAGCATTTATAAACCATTTTTTCCAGTAAAATAACAGAAAAAATATTCTAAACACGCTGAATGTACACTTTGGTACAAGTTTACTTGCCTGTGACGTCACGGCGTCCGCCATTACAGAAAAAGCGTTTTTAGCGCGAATATTGTAATTTAAATTTTAAACCGATATTTTACGGAAAATACTGCAAATTTCGCAGAAATATACATGTGGTGTATTAATCATATACCAACGAATAATTTAAAACAGTTTTTCAAAATCAGTCAAATAGCCTATTGCTATTTGATTCTCTATTTTAACAATATCTTTCACAACTTTTGCATAATAAATTTGCGACAGCGTTATCGCTTGTAAGCTGCAACATCGGCATTTAAAACATTTTTAAAAGCAATATCATGTTGATTACACGGCGTCTGTATGCAACGGCTCAACTTATTGTCTTTACGTCGCCATTACCCCATTTCGATAACATTATAGTGGTTTCGACAACCGAAAACGAGACAATAAAGCTTGAATTAACAATGACAATACCATAAACAGCCGTTAAATTAATACGATATTATTGCAGTTGATAGATGAAGTGGCGATATTGACAACGGCCGTGCGTTCGAGTATTTTAACACTGAGGACTCTGTCCTCACCCGATATGGTCTTGGGCGATCGCCACACACGTTGTCGATTACGCAAAATTGAGAGAACACCGCCCTAAAATTAACTGTTGGTCGCCGACAGCGAGCCTTAACGACCTACCTCAACACGTAGGAAGTGATTATTGTTTATTTTTGTAATTGTCGTGTAGGAAATGCGAACGTCGGTGCAGCGGACGGCCGGCGGCGAGTTGAATCGGGAGGCGTCTTACATAAAGATAAAGCAATTTGAATAATTGAGTAACTGCGTGTCTGATGTACGGCCAATATACGTCAACGATACTTATCGTGTACAGGTTGCTTATTTTGGGAATTATTGTTTCACGAATCATAATCGACGTGGAACATCGGTGAAATGAAGGAGATAAATTGTTGATACAGATCACGATTAGCACCCGATCGTTAGATAAATTGGTTACTGAGTGCGAATGTCACGAACACGTGATGAAGGTACAAACGTAGAAAATAGAAAATCCCAATATTTGTGACGATCACGCGCTAGGGTTCGTTACTCCGTCCCTTATTACCGGTACCTGTGATACGTCTTATTTCGGGAATTGCGATTTATTGCCTGACAAGGGTCGATGAACTGTGTTAAATTGAGGGTTTTTGGGGAACTGATGTGCGACTTGCTGAATGACGCCTACGAATTTTGCCAAGAGAAAATTATGTTTTAAATCGCTATTTAGGGAATTAACGTTGACAGCGGGAATTATAAGTAGCTTATTCAGTGGTTAAGCGACACCGCGATGTGGCTTCACAAATTTTGTTATTAATTTGGTGAGGCAAAGTGTTGTTTCATGTAACCTAAAGGCCTTTTGGAGTAATAGACCATTTATGAAATGGAGCTTCTCATAGAATGTTAGCGTGAAGCAACAATGTAAGAGATCCAGTCCAACTCCTTTCCCATCCCCTTTCTCTCTGTTACCATTCTCCTTGTAATGAGCAACGCATTGGTTGCACGTCTGGTGTTTCTTATATTCATAGGCGGTGGCAATTTTACATCAGGCGGTCTACTTGTGTTTTTCTGAATGAAGCCTTCTTGATCGGAACTTTGCATTTTGTAGCTTCTTGAAGCTAGCTTCAAGAAAATTATTTTGTTGTACAAAAATGTCAGACCAGCAGTTTTTTCCTTTATTTAATTTTTAATAAATAAAATGTAGTGACTTATAAATTTTATTACTTTCATTTAAGGGGTATTAAACACTGTTTATTTTATTAAGCTAGCATTCTTAGTTTCCGAGATTTACAGGTTTCTTTAGATGACCCGCATTCATTGCTCTCGAGTATATTATAAACACGATCATTATCTTATTGAAAAGTGAAAAAGTGATTTGAATTCCCATTTTTTTGTGAGAGTATGTCACATACTTAAGTTTGCACGTAGTATGTAGAGTCGTAAATAAAACAGTGTTCATGAAATTACATACTGTAATACTCCTTGTCATGTCACCTTAACCTTGTTCTAGTATTTGTAGTTAACTGTTCGTGGAACATATCAATTTTGTCAAATAATAGATTTGTGTCAATATGGCACAAGGATGGGAAATTCTCATAATAGACAATTTTATCAAAATTTTAAACAATGATTTTTACTTCCCATGTTCCGTATAACATACATTGTTATAAAGTGGTCTAGAATTCTATTTAGTTTTTGATTAATGTAAGTTTTGTTTTGGTTATCATTTAAGTTAACTGTTTTCAATAATCCTTTATTTTTATAGCCATTATCAGATACTCCGACTCCGACATTGCCTTCTTTCTTCAGCTCCTAAAGGTCTTAGGGATAAGAGGGCGACGACGTACTCGTTGGGAATAAGTGATGTAATGTGTACTAATATGTTCTTGATGTTTAAAACTATAGAAATGGTTTTTTTGTCAAAATTTTTTAGTAATAGTCATAAAAAGATGCAGTGCTTCAAGACATGATACTACATTCAGGTGTAGAAAGTGGATTCTTGGAAAATGCAAAAGGTTTTTGGGGCAATAGTATAATGAAAGTAAAATACAAGATTCTGAGTAATATAGCGATATAATCTAGATTTTAAGAGCATCCTAAATCTCAAGTATACATTTTAAACACATTAATGCAGGTGTTACATTCTGTTCTGAGAAATCATAGCTTGCAACTATTTAACATTTCATTTCTTACTTATTCACCTGTCGTTTTTGTGTTCAGATCTAATTATGTCGAATTTAATTTCCAAAAGTCCCTACCCATGTAGTTGTTTTTTTTTATATAGGACAAACGAGCCAGCGGGTTATCTGATGTTAACCAATCACCGCTGCCCATGGGACATGGGACGACGGACGACTACAAGATCTTAGATACGTTGACCACCTATGAAGGAATTAAAAAGGAAGGTCGGAATAAAGAAAGTGATAAAGAGAGTACGAAGCAGGTGTGGTATTAGGTTTCTGGCTCTGTCACTCATCGTACGAAACACAGTGGCATATTACCGGCATATTTCACGTCAATATTCTTTCTGTGAGAGGTACTGCCCCGGTCGAACCAGCCCATTAAGATACGCTACATATTTCTAAATATATTTTTTTCAATGTATTGATAATGTTTTTCGAAATTCCTATAAGAACCTGAACAATGAGATCGCCGTCTAATTAATAATACACATCAAGGTTTAATTTCTATTTTTAAAGTGTAAGTTAAATGACTTCTTAAAGTGATTTCAACGCGTTTATTTCTGTTGTGAACAATGCAACACGATAATAAATGATAACAAAAGCGTTTATTTTTGCTGAGGCCAGTACCTACGCCAAATTCTTGCACCTGATGGCTGACATTGAAAGTTTACGTAGGTTCCATGATGATTTATTTAAAAAAAGTGTAGATATATTAGCCCTGGAATCACACGTACGCATTGTCAATAGAAGTACCTATTACATATAACACGACAAAAAAATCGGTAAGTACCTAAGTATTATTTATTTTTAGTTATTCCTTTTGCACAAAAGAAAGTACTATTGGCGGATTTAATGCCTGAAGGCATTCTCTACCAGCCAATTTAAATACTGATTCAAAATACTGAAACTATTTTTCTTTAAAGAGTTAGAAGCTAATCTAGAAAGGGTATTTTTATTTTAGCGACTTTTTGATTATTGGATAATTTCTTCTCACTTCAACCAGTGCACTTTGTCGAACGTTAACCAATCTAAACTTTACAACATAATTGCGCAAGTTTAACATAAAGGGAACAATGGATGCATACTGCATGTGTATTGACGCCTTGCCATCATTTGTCTTGACACCGGCTGACGCCCGCGTGCTTTGAGGCCGTATACGGATACAATACGTACAGTCATTATCCACAACGAAGTTATGGGGGTTCGAAAATGGCCCGAATTGCTTGGTATTTCGAATAAATAAAAAATTGGAATGGTACGGCTGTGCTTTTTTGCTCGACTTGGCGGGGGCACTGTCGTGCCCCCAGATCGTGATACTTGCGTTATCTATCTATGGTATATTTATATCTGTGGGAAATACGGCTGGAAGAATTCGATAGATAAACTCGACAAATTCGCTACCCACCCCCTTGACGATTACGACCGTAGCTCTATGTATGTACAAGTTTTCAATTACACACTCGATTGTAATTCCTGACTCGCGTTTTAATCGGCTCGAATAGTTTGGATCTCACGCGAATAATCAACAACTCTGTATTGGTTGCGTGACCCCGATACATAATTTTAATTATGTATTTTCTGTTTCAATCTTCTCTGTAACTAACAAATGATGCATAGGAGAATAGCTCTACAGATCGGAAAATAAAAGCATTTTTAGAACATTTCTTTGAAAGTTATAGCTTAAAATATCACGACTGACTGATCCATGCCAAAACTGAAATTAGTCTTTCCCAAATTTTCAGTTATTCAATTTATAATGATGCACGGTGGTGGCGCATTTTCGGTACCAGACGGCGCAGGTTCGTTTCCCACTCGGGGCAAACATTAGTTATGTGATGGCATTTGTCTTTGTTCTCGTATCTGGGTGTTTTTTATGATTATACTTCGTTTGCGTGTATTAATTTATGCACAGCAGCGCCATCTATATCAGACTTTTAATAAATCCTACGAGAATCGCGTACTTCTCGGCATAAAAAATGTGTTAACCCCCATAATGCATAAAAAATGTCTTCTTCACGCTCAAATGGCTGTGCCAATATTTATGATATTTGGTATGTGTCTAGGTAGCTGATTAAGGTAAGGTTGAAGAAGTAACAAACATACACATAACTTTCGCCTTTAAAATATAGTAGGATAAGTATATACATCCTTGTCTGGTACCCATAACATAAGCCGGTTAAGCTTAGTTTTTTTTAGGACCAGACGGTCGCTGTGTCAATTGTATAAAATTTCGCTGTGTCAAATTGTGTAAAATTTATTTATTATAAGATGTAGATAAGGAATAAATGACGTGTCTAAGTGCCCGCGAGAGCCCACAGTATAAGCAAATACTATAGAAACGAGTAATACGCACAGCTCTTGACGTTTCTCATACAATGACTTGGCAACCTCCGTTCACCTCATGCCGCTAGGGGCGCTATAACATTTTGCATACAAAACGCACAAAAGTTTTGAAATCGTTCACCTCATGCCGCCCTCATGCCGTAGGGGCGCTAGTGTCGCGTCTTGCCCGAATTCTTCCGAAGCTGTGCGTATTAACTCGGTAGAGTTTCTATAGTAAATATTTGGAATAAGTATTTTTCGAATTTGAAATTTTAACTTTAACTTTTTTTTTAATTTACATTTTTTTTGTTTTGTTAATACTATGTCTTTATGAGAAATAAACTTCTTTAAACCGAATGCACGGAAACGAAGTTTCACAAGTTTCGCTAGTGATAAATAATACAAAAACATACACAAATCAACAGCAGAATCTGTGTGAAATAATAGTTAATCTACACATCCAACGACTCACTGGTCTTAATGCTGCCCGTCCTCTCCGCGTGTAACCAATAAAAATTATAAATGTTAGCGTAACAGTAGTAAACAAAGTTGTAAAGAGCAAAAAGCAATAATCGTGAAGTGTTAACTGATTTACGCAAAGTTTGTCCAAGTTCAATATCGACTATTTTTATACCATAATCGATACCAATAGGTCTTTCAACTATCGATAATCGTTAACATAAAAGAAATGAAACATTTGAGACAGTTAATATTTTATCGATAACATTACACACTTCTGTCTGACATGCGAGTGAAAGAAAGAACTCTCGGTCTTCGCAAATAGAACAACCTTGAGTATGTAAATATGCTTTTTTGTTACCAGTGTTATTCTTTTTCTAAATCCATTAGGATTGAGAATGTTCTTTTAATGTTCTTTTAAAGACTACAGATACAATTGACAAATTATGAACATAAGTATCAATGGAAAAAATTGTACAGTTAACGTGGGGGAAAAATACCAAGAGAACAGATGGAGGAAAACGGTGAGTAAGTTACATCGGAGTCCCGATCCTCAACATTGGAGGACCGACGACGGAGGAGGATGATACCAAAATGCAAAATTTACTCTACTCATATCCATTAAACAAATAAGGTAAAAATCTCTCTCTCTAAAATGCATCTTTATTCTATGCAGACCCCTTAGTTAGAATAATAACTTAATAGAAGGAGTGTCCGGCAATCCGTTTTGATACACCTCAACTGGTGCCAGAAATGGCACCAAACGCCGAACTTTGCCGAACCGCTTCGTAGTTGTCGATGTCAAAGCGCGCCAAATGAGCGCTTCACTTTTGACAGACAGTTGTATGAATACACTCCTTCTGTATGTTATTATTCTAAGGCAGACGCCTAGTTTGTATAAAAACATATTTTTGTGTATTTTTATTGTTATTTCCTGTGGCTATTTGATTCTTCTTATTTCGTTTTATTGATAGTTTCGCAGTAGTGATTTATTTCTTAAATAGCTTTATTCCGGTACTAAAATGCTATTTTGACCGTCAGCTACAGCCACAGACCATAAAATTATAGACAGGACTATTGGCTGTATATCCGCCCGAATGCATATCACGTAAAATTGTTCAAGGAAAATTTTGAATTTATTAAAACAATATTTGGGATGGTGGTTTATTCTTTTAAATGTAGTGTTACATAATATACTGTAGTTTCATTAAACAGAACATCAATTTTAAAACTGTAATACTAGCTCTACACTCTCGGAAAGTTGAGCGAAGTGAAGTACTTAAGCACGAAGTAGGACGAAGAGCCACCATACTTGTTTTTGTTCAATTTCGCGAGAGTAGAGCAAGTATTAAATAACAAGTCATAAAATATAATATGATGAGTAGATGGCATGTTTTTTTTTTTCCACGAGTAGGCAAAGGGATCAAAGCCCATACAGCATGGTCATAGACTTGTGTTTACCAGTCTATATTTCTTATTAACTATGGTAACAACAGTTTAGAAATGTGTCTGTTTTAGCACGTTTCGTTTGTTCTAGCTCGTACACGTGTAAAATACTCTACGTGACTTTGTGATTACGTATAGTGTATATTTTGTGTTTTTCATAACATTTTCATGTAAAATTAGAATATCTTTAAATACAATTCGAGTAGTGTACTAAGTTAGCTATAAATAAATTAAATAATGCCATTTGTTAGCGCCAACTACATAATATGATAATGACACAAAAATATAAAAAATTAGTGGTTGCCAAAACAAGAAGAAAAAGACGCGGCTTTTGTTAACGTCAGGAGAAAAGTGCCACAAACAAGGTGCCTCTTTTTCCACTCTCCCAGTTTTTCTTTATAATAGGGTACTCTCGGTGGTTAATGAAAAAATATAAAAATCGGTACAAAATGAACTCTATGTAAAAATAAACATAGTTAAACTGATTTTGAGTCATAAATTTACATGATTGATTTAAAATATTAAAATTAAAAATTGATATTTTTAATCTGTATATCACGTGACTAAAAACACGAGCCGCCATGCTGTGACGTCATATTGTCAATAATAATTTGCCACCTGTCAACCCAGTCGTAAACTTTATATTTCCGATTCGTCAGTGCTCTTCGTCAAAATTATTCAGTTGATAAATACTAAATTAAAAGAAGCTAAATACTATTAAAAACACGAAATGGAAGCCGGTTTCGTAAAAGCAGATAGTACGAACTTACCAAAAATCGACACGATGATGGTTGCAAAGTTCTTTGCACGTAATACAGATTTCTGTTCTGCCGAATTCCGGAATGTGAAAACATCTTTGTAAGTATTACCTTTATTATGTTGTTTTTAATGAAATAACAGCTAATTTGTAGAAAAATATCGGAAAGTTATAGGTTATGTTTTGTTTTTCAAATGTTTTTATTAAGACTTCATTATCAAGCTTTGTTTACATGCCGAAATGACGTCATAAACATGGCGGACAGCGCAGAAGCCTGTTTTCGCGGGAATAAATATATTTAAAATTTTGAAGTATTTTTATGGCATGAAAGCGGGTTTATTTCGCCGAAATATTTTTTTTTGGTGTCTTTTAACGATGAAACGAACATAATAGAGTACTTTGCCAAACAGAGTAGAATACCCTATTGCTGTCAAATGACTGTTCTACCTTTTTTTAGTTATTGGTAATGACTAAAAAAGTTGGACAGACAGTCATTTGACAAAAATAAATTGAATTTTGATTTTTACTATCGGTTTAAGTTACACTACACTGACTGGACAACGATCTCTTCTTCTCCAACTCTTCCTTTTCTTTCTAATTGCTATCAAATGACTGTTCGTCAGGTTCGTCTACCTTTTTTTAGTCATTGGTAATGACCAAAAAAAGATAGACAGACAGACGATAAATGTGACATTACTTATAAGTACAGCGTTAAACTATTAATTTAGACCAATATATGTTAATGATCCCTAGTTAGCATTCCTTGCTGTCGATTTCAAGACATAAAGTGTGGACACTGTGTAGGCGTGGCGGACCACTCTGACAGGGAGCAAGTAAGCGATTTATGAAATTATTCACACCAGCTTATACGGTACCTTTGTTATCTGGCAGATTAAATTTACATATCATGTTCTTGTTGTGTTGCTATTTATAACTATGCGTAATTTTATGTTGTTTATAACATCAACTAAATAGAAAATTCTAAGTCTTACTCCACAATAAGAACAAAAAAAGTTTAAGAACAAGAAATCTCAAAATCTTGTTATAGATTAAAAAGTTTTTATTTATTTTCTAAATTCAAATTGTTTAAATCACACGCGATTTTGTTAACTGAGAAAATCACTGACTGAGAACATTTTTCGAATTAAATCAAAAAGTGAAAATCTTTCCGAATGGGTGTACAAATAGAAGAGTGGATAGCTAAATAAAATAAAAAATAGCATAGAAACACTGATTGATGGCGGACTCTTAAACTGCCTGCCGCTCGAGTTTTTCATACCGACATCAATTAGTAAATTAATGACAACGCTAATTAACTAATTGCATTTCTATTTTGATACTGACCGATGACTGGACAACGAAAATTAACTTAAAAGATTCTAAGTTTATTTTGTTGTAATAATAATAAACTGTCATGGTTTCGAGAAGTCAGGGATGAGCATGGGATGAGAAATATGTGAGTGACAGGAATCAATATAGAGAAATATAAGGGTAGGTGTAAGCCGAAAAATTCTAAAAGTTTATTTTGTTGTAATAATAATAAACTGTCATGGTTTCGAGAAGTCAGGGATGAGCATGGGATGAGAAATATGTGAGTGACAGGAATCAAAATAGAGAAATATAAGGGTAGGTGTAAGCCGAAAAAGGATTGGAAAGAATATGTAATTCGTTTTAAAATCCATAGAACTAGTAAGACTTTTATTTCTCACTAGGGCGAAGATCGTATCGGACGACGACTCAAAACTAGTGGAAATGAAATTGATAAAGGAGAAATGTAAGTTTACAATGTTAGAAAATAATTCTGCCAAGTATCTGTTATCGTATCTATATTTCGAAAGTTTTTAATCAGTTGGCTCTGTCAGCAGCAATGGTATAATGAACTTAGGTGGAATGGCTGATAACTGCAAGTAGAGCGAAGGAAAAAAGGCTAGGATGAAGAAGAAACAGTTTTAATGTCATCATGTACAATGCCACAAACTTATATAGGCCGGTGGCCAAAACTAATACGAGTTAAATATCTTGACAAAATACCTTCATTATCATAGATCACAGTGCCCCCGCCATCGGGACAGATTAGAACAGCGAGCAAGGGGTTTGTGACATTTGTAACCATTTTGCCGACCATTGAAAAGAAAAAAAAACCCAGCCAGTACGCGTCAATATTATTTAATCTGTCACACATTAATATAGCACTAAAGTTTAGTAGAATAATGTCTTAATTATTTTGAAATTTCAGCCATTTAAACTATCTTATGGGCGTCAATTCCATAAATATTTATTACTCTAATCAAATACAAAATAACATTTATTGGCAGACAGATTTAAAGTATAGCCAGTTAATTGCTATTTATGTACGTAATAATTAAGGTTGATTTACATCGATCTAGTAAGTGACACTAGCTTACTACCGGATTGTGCAACTCCACTAAAGTAAGAAAGTACCTAGTTCCTTATAGTGACAACTGTGACAAGTGACAACATCTATTTAAGAACGTTTTTCTTTTTTAATGTCTTTTTTTTAAATACATATTTAAAAAAAAGAAAATGATATTAATTTTATAAAGATTTAAATCGTTTATTTATAAATTTGTTTTGAGTCCCTACCTAAAACTTTTAATTTCAATTTCAAATAATTAAAAAGAATTTTCAGTTCTGGTCACACAACAAGGAAATAATTTTTCATGTAGCTTTTCATTAGATGTACAAATAGGAAATATTCGATGGCGAAATTGAGGTAAATTCCGTTTCCGTCTGGGGAATACAGGTTCAATATTCTGTCGTTTCCGTCAATAATTTTATTGTAAAGTACGTTATATAAAATAGTAAATATTCTGCTTGTTTTATTAAGTTGGTATCTCACATAATAACTCTGAACTCTCATAATATCCTGGGATTTCCTAACGTTGTCTTAACATTAATAAACTCGAAATATCATAGTTTCAGTTCTACGAATATCTAAATCCATTTCATGAACGGAATGTCTTCCGTGAAAGTAATGTGAGATGGGCAAATCCAGTCTTTATTTTAAGCGTACTAAGATCGTAAATTACATAGTTTATTTGCTAGGATATCGAGGTATATTAGATCAGTTTATGGTACGGAGAAATAGTATTTAGTACCAATTTGAGATTAAAGGGTGAGTTGGAATAATATAGGAAACAATTTTTGATATCGTACGACTCATGCATTATGCGATATAACCTAACTAAATTTAAATGGAGACTAGCTGTGCCTGTTTTAACTAACTTTACTTTAACTAAATAAAAAGGTACCCACCTTTTCATTTTGGTATCCAAGATTCTTTATATGTAAGAAACGGTGTACTTCGACCGAGATAAGTTACCTTTAAAGGTAATTTTTAGGAAATAAAATATGATAACAAAAAAAATCTGCCAAGGACATTTTCAATGAACCTTTGCATGCAAAAGAGAAACAATAAGAATCGATTGTATTTTTGAACAGCGTCATCTAGCGTCAATTTTCGATTTGTTTTTTAAAATATCCTTTTTATACAATTCTGTAAATTTTAGTCAATGCTCATATACCACCCACGTTAAGGACAATTCTTTCATTTGGTACGTAGATTTCACGAGTTCTTTTATTGTTGGCGCGCTAAAAATAGCAACACGATTCCCCGGTTGCCACGTAATATAATAATGTAATAAACTGTGGATCCACTTAACGATCTAGAACTCGGCACTATGGCTTGTATGACGCGACATTTACGGCGGAAAAGGTCGCCGGGCGAAAATATTACTTTTGTCGTTAACGAAACTTATATTGGTTATGAAAAGCCGGTAAGTATAGCCATAATATACATTTTTCATTCTCTTCACAAACTTACTTATTGTTTTTTTTTTATCGATGAAGAACATGGATTTGATTGGGTATGAAACCTGTGTTATTCGGAAGTAAGTATGTGATCGGAATGATTTAAATTGTTTTGTTTTATCAAATAATATCTGCAAAAAAGACATGAATGAGAAACTCGACAGTGTCTGCGTCATGTTTATATTGTTTCGTATGGCTCTTGTTGGCCTGTTTTTAGTTTAGATGATGGTTAAGCGATCAAGTGTGACATTAACGCCATCGAGCTCCTCATATTTAAAATTTTGCACACTATTAAAAATATAGATGAAATTGAATCATAAAAGAATTAATGGTAGAAAATGTAACGAGAGACGCTCACTGTTTTGCGATGCGACATTTACGAGCGCTAAAAGGTCACTTCAAGGAAAATATTCACTTTCGCGATTTTACGGTTTTCTGACGTAAAAGTGAACCTTCGTTCCAGTGATGTTGTCTCACCTGTTGGGCTGTGATTTCGTGAGAAATAAGGTATGGTATAGTTGCGCGTGTCAAAACTGAACGATACGTCTGTTAAGTAACGTATAATCAATGTCAGTATTTCGATGGGTGTAAAATGTCGAACTCTCGATACGTTATGTTGTTGGTTCCGACTGTTGCCAATGGATGACAATCGATAAACGAAAACACTACTGGCGCATAGTAGTAAAACTAACCAAAAGATCCTTATCCTTACTAATATTATAAATGAGAAAATGAGTTTGTTTGTTTGATTGTTATTCCTTCACGACTTGAATAATAAGCAGCCGATCATTATGAAAATTTGCATACATATTATTAGGGGTACAGAGCCCAACATAGGCTACTATTCATCCCGTGAAAGTATGTCGTTCCAATGGGAAAATATTTTTTCTACTATAGAGGGCGCTGTATCGGCCAACAGATGGCGCCACAAGTCGCGCTATGGGTTGTTTTGTTGTCAAACGAGATCTATGTCATAAAATTAACGCAAGAGGAGCCGCAGGGAAAAGCTAGTACTAAATAATGTGATAACTAAAAATAAAAAAAAAGTTATATTTGTCTTCGTCTGCTAGTTTATATAGTTATTAGCTCTGGTACCGTATAGAATTTCATTAGTCATGGATAATAAAAAATTCAGTTAAAGTATATCACAAATTAAGATCTCAAAAAAATAGTAACATTAGTAATGAATAATTTAAACGACTAATAAGAGACTTTAAAAGATTGTCAGTTCGCTGGTCACAGTACGGCGCCCAGAAAGGTGTGCGGTGCCAGGTGTCCGAATACATACGGAGACAGGAAGTGTGTTATCAGAAAGATATTGTGCGATCGGAATGCATAATTCTGGAAGGGTGATATAAATCTCTATGCATAACTTGCTGTTACCCGCGACTTCGTCCGTGAGATCTTTAACTGAAAACACCCATAATTAATTTTATTTGTCTACGATCAAATATATATTTTTTAATAGCCACGCATGTCCCATTGCGTAGCAAAAGCCTCCCATTCCTCCCTCCACACGTGCCTGTCCAAAGCTCTCACAGAAATGCTAGGACCAGACCCTAATAAAGGTTTTAATGTCGTCTGCCCACCTATATCTTGGTCATACCTTTTTTTGGTCAAATAGATTGCAGTAGCGAAATCAGTTTGCGTTTAGGATTGTAAGTAGGTGTAGGATATGTAGTTACTACTGTTTTCGGAAGTTAAAATGTATTTTCGAAGAGATTTTTGGAAATTTAAATTCTTATTCCGCAGGTTGCATCTTTCTGTTTGACAAATAACGTATTAATAAAGCATACAATTTTGAATATTATACAATAATTATAATGTATAATTATTATGTATTAATAGGTATCTCAAATAGCTATTACAGTATGTGTTCCCTCAGGAGAGTGTTGGCTTCACTCGCACTGGTTTCATAAGTAGCAAACGTGACGTCAAAGTCATTTGATCTTTTGGTAGCTTTACTAGGAAAAATCCATAGTGTAGTACTGCCAAATTCCGTGTAGTAGTGCGTAGTATGCGTTTGTAAACAAATTATAATAAAACCCTACTTGTTTACTTGGAATTCCACGTGAAATAATATTCCATTATGAGCAAAGCCGGTGAAAAATATTTGTTTTTAGGTTAGGTTCTCTCCGACAAAAATATAGCGGATTCCTAAAGTCTTTACAAAAGCACAGATTACTTAAAATAGTTATTGCAAAAGTCAAATCGTTTATTCAGAGAGTACACCTTCACAGGTACTTTATCCAGTCAAAGTATGCATACAATAATATATTTTTTAATTAATCTCATTTTTATCAATCATATTTATCAAAATTTCTTTATTCCATGGGGTTCCGTTCCCTCGCGGGCACCTTAGACACGTCTTTTCCAATGTTTAAGTTAGTTGATGTTAAGAATATATATTTTTTTTAATCGACCAGCATTTCGGAAAAACCATTGACGAGAAGAAAACCCGAAACTCTTTTAAAAATAAGTCCTTTTTAATCGCCATACATCTTATCTAAATCTTAATAAAAATAGTATGGATGAGTCGTACGAAACCGCTACAAGTTTGGCGCTAACTTTATCATATCCACGTTGACATACCTGGGCACACTTCGGGCGCCATTGATCGCGCCGCCAAGGTTGCCGAGAAATAAATAGGACGGATCTTCCTCACGCGAAGGTTATGGGGTCCATCTAATTTGTTATAACCAATAACAGACATTTTATCTTGATGTATCGTTTCATGTATCGTTTTATGTATCGTTTTAAGGTTGTTTGCTATTAACGTGTAATTTTATTTGTGAAAGTATTTGTTTATCAAATAAAGTAATTCGACTTTTATTTCGGCTATTTTAGGACGTTGCCAAAAAAATATAAGTAAGTCAAAATATTTTTATTTCAAATTGCTAAAATAAAATAATGTCACTTTACTGTTCACATCTGATAAGCACTTGCTTATCTACACTCTAAGGTTCACATATACTGTTTTACTATTCCAATTAGGTACGTTCTTTAAATAAATTTATTTATTTTCTAATAACTACACGTTGAGTCGTTCTTTATAAAAAAAGTTTTTAGCTACTATGGTCCCACTGCTGGGAAGAAGCGGGGAGGTTTTAACGCTTCCCTGTCGCCCACTAATTCCTCCTAATCTCTGGAAAAGGCAGTCAAGTCATCCGACCATCGCATCCTTGGCACAAAATTTAAAAAAACATCTAAATTTGGACACGATCTCATTTAAATATTGCACAGAAAAATGATGACTTATGATAAGACTGACCTGACTTGGATGATGCCTGTACTGGTACAGCTTGGTCCCATGCAGCACTGCCCACAGTTGCTTCCAGGATCTGTCGCTTGCGCGCTGTTTAAAAAAATACTTATTTATGTAAACTGCAAATGGCAAGCGGCTCTGAGTAACAAGTACAGCAACAGTACAAGTTACACAATACCTTGTACTCATCTATCCCGAGTCATCTCATTTTATAGATTAATTAATTTAGGTATACTAGCATCTATTAGATAGATAGATAGTTAGAAACTAACCTTTCCATTTGTGACTACTGCCTTAATTTGCACGTTTCCTTGGACATCGCCTTCTGCAGCTTCCACTGGAACTTCTCCCACGCTACCCTCACCCTTTTTCTCTGGGCTATATGGAACATAAACAAATTATTTCAATAAAAAATATATTTCAGCCTGTCAAACAATTTAGGTTTGATTCTATTTATTAGTGTAATTATTGTTTTTTAAAAGAATATAATTTTATTGTAAAAGAAATTGATGAATGTTGGACTTTCACGTCCAAACCCCTCCTTCATATCCATGATGGAAGGGCCAAAGAGGCCTTTGTCCAGCAGTGGTAGAGTTTAAGTTATTAACAAGCAAAGAAAAATATTTTTACTCTAAAACATTTTAAGTGAAAATAATAATTATGAAGGGGTCATTGAAAATTTCTACATAATGCAATTACTTTATTTTCTTACCCTCACATACCTGTAAACATTCAACTAACAACGAAAACACATATCATGCCGAACAACAAAATACTTATCTATTTGGTTCGATGTTAACGACACACTTGAAACGATACCCCTGGGGTATTTTTAACAAATAGCATGTGTTAACAACACCACTAATAAACAGTGGGGATGTCCTGATATAAAATCGGTACCAAAATGTAAATAAAAAATATAAAAAACTTGGAAACATAATTTTTATTTAACCTGAACGAAGCTCCATAGTGGTGTCGTTAGCAATGAACGTAATATTCTACTCATTCTGTCAAGATCTGTTTAACATTCATGCACACATTGGGAATCTTTCATGCAATTTCACACCGAATTGGTGCGAATAGGTATGTTGATATTATACAGAGTCTAATCGCACTTGCATGAAAATGGTTTCAAATGCAAGTGAGTTAAGACTAAGTATTTAAAGAATTTATTATTATTATATTTATTATCGTGATGTGTGTAAATTATTGTGATATTTAAGCTGTACTCAAGTTACGTGTTTATGGGTTTTGATGATTATGATTTTTTCTTAGTAGATTTTTTTAAATGTTTTTGTGAGTACGTACTTTACTTATTACACCTATTTTTTCCAATAAACTAAGGCAAAATGCAGTGCAAGGCATAATTAATTTCATAGGAACTCCCCCACAAAATTAATATCTTGTTACTTTTATTTTGTAGCGTGTAGCGCCATCTATCATTGCAATTACAGTCCGTTATAACTTCTAATCGGATTACACTATCAGATGAAAATTATTCGCACACCTGATTAAAAATTATTGACGAACCGAATCCTATTTACGGATTTCCTAAAATAATAGGATTCGGGACGCCAACCGCTTTCACGCAACAGTCTAATCCTATAAGCTCTAACGGACTGTAAATAATCACACACATTGTCAAGCGCCATCTATCGGCATTTTGTGACGTCATGCGACGTACCGCGCCGGGAGTACCGCGTGTGGGTCGAATTTTCGCACCAACGCTGTAATGTCGTCGGTGAACCGAGGGGGGCGCCACTTGCGGTGTGCACTGTTCAGAACCCAATTTTAGTTACCCCAAAAGGTCTACTTTCCTGTTTGTAGTGTTAGGTTATCCACAGCTAACAATCAAACTAGTTCATTTAAACTATCTACGACATACTATATGACAGGGGTACAGTTGGGAATAAGACAGAGACGTGTTGGTAACAAACAAAATGTTATTCCACTGGCAAGAGTACTAAAATTAACTACAAGGAAATTACTAACAGATTCTAAAGAACTTAGTCATTGACATTATTGAATACAAATAATATGAAGCTCTGTAATAAAAACATATTTTATCTATCTATCTATATTCTTTAGATTTCAAACTAAAGTTAAAAAGAATGCAGAACTTTAGGTTGTGAAAACATTTTTATTAATCTTATTTTTTTTACTTTTAAATTTTGAATGTATTGTACTTAATTCACACAGCGCCTCCTTATCCTAGTGTAAGATAGGCTTAAAACCTGCTTGTGTTTTGAGATACCACATAATGAATAAAATATTACAATTGTCATTGTAAACAATTTTATTTGAATTATTATGTTGAAGAAAAAGATATTTATGGACAGAATTTCTTCGTCATTTCTTCTCATTGTCATTCCGAAAGGTTATAAAAAAATTTAACAATGTAAAATACGTTTTTAGGTTCCAGCGAGAGCTTTTTACCACTTTTGTTTTTGATTTGACATCAATGACTAAGTTATTTTAATGAATAAAAATAAATTGAATGTAAGAGAAGGACAAAAGATATTACCTTCTCAGGGCATGGTCACCATCAGGCTCGATGTCACTGTCCAAGTGCATACGATCGCCCAAAGTGGCCTTCAAATAGGACACCCTACGCATGGCGCGTTCTTCTTCGGCTAAAACAATTATTAATAATACTGAATGTAATTAACGTGAAGTCATTTTAACGATTGTGAAGTCGAATTAATGATTATGAAGTCATTTTAATGATAATGATTTAACAATTGATATCAATTTACTTAATACAGAATTTAACGAAAAATATTCTTTGTATGGAATTGTTTTATTTTTTAAATATAAAAGTTTACTAACATATTATTTGTTTTAAATTACTTGGTGTGCTTCCGTTATTAATAATACAAGCTTTCGAAAACGATCTACTGATCTATGGAAGGTCAAAATCTAAGGCTACTAGACCTTCCGCATAGTAACACCAGAATCTATCAGATATTTATTAACATGTTATAAATACGCTAGGCTGTCCTAAACCAATAAATATTAATATACTTACTACCAAGATGAGCATCCTTCTTTTGTCTCCTCGTCACCAGATCATCGGCAAAACCTGTAGATAGAGACAGCATTATCACACTATTCCATACTCCCCTCACACATTGATTAGTATATTAACACCGAATGTTCACGACGATTAGTCCGCATTAGTAGCACACCTAGAAGCACACACATGGCATTCCGTTAGTGGGAAAGAGATAGTTAGATCCACGTCGCCTCCTCCCTGCCGTAAGCTTGTATTCGGATACTTATTATTTTAATAAGCTGAGTTAGTTTCGTCTATCTTGCTCATGGATATTTTAGATAAAACGGGATACAACACTCAACCTACTTGAAGTAATTAAATATGATCTTGAACATATTTCTTTCTGTCTCATTCTAATTTGTTAAGTTAGAAAAAGAGAGAGCGGTCTGGTCATTTTTCTTTACTTCAATATTGTTTTGAATATGGCATACATATTTATCTGTATTTCCGTGACTGTGATAGCATAGCGAGCATCAAAATTAGTAACATTCAGTTAAATAAATAAGTATTAAGAATTTTTCCAAAATAATTTAAGATAATTCTTGATTATTTATCCCTAGAATTTATCTATGGACGAATTAAGAAGCAATGAAAGAAATTATTTAGATGCTAACTATACATTCAGAAAATAAAGTAACTTATTTTTTTTTATTGTTACTCATTCTCATTGGGTGACGTTTTCTCATGCAAGACATTAATGCATTTATAAGTCGCTGTTATTAGTATTTTATAAGCCAGGGAGAGAGCGAGAGCATTCCAAGAAGAAGTCGAGGCGGTGTCGCGGGCTGGACCTGAGTCGGCGGGCGTGCTCGGCGTCGGCGACGGCGACGTGGCGGCCGACACCGACGCCGACGTGGAGGCGGAGGGCGGCGCCAGGCTCAGCTGCGTCGGCCTCTGAGGGCCCTCCAAGCCGTTCATCGCACCAGGCAGCGAGACCCGATTCATCGCTTCCATCTGTTCTCTGTTCAGCCCCATTCTTTTCTTCGCGTGACTGCCATCTTGAGGCGAATAGTGCTATTAGCGTGCGTGCCTTGCTATATCGTCCACGCTTTGTTAGTGCATGTGACCAGTACTGGGAGAGAGATCTCGCGAGTCTGCTGTATTGAAGCTTGCCAAATGTAGATTCTTTATTTTTGAGTCTTAAGGTACAATTCCGGGACGGACCACACCGCGGCCCGTCTTGGAATTGGACTTTTATCTGCAGGGTTAGGTTCTGTTTTCCGGAAATGTCATTTTGGAGTTATCACTGTGTCTTTTAAATCGCGAAATTTCTCACTCAGACTATGCAATTTTAACAGACGTCACCTAACAAGCTTGACCAAGCTCTAAGCTTTAGATCATAGAGTATATTTTCGTTTGATAAAAGTGAAAATAGATTGGTGAATCGTGTTTGTGCAGCGATGTAGCAAATATGAATGTTGAAGTGGTATGATCTCGGCTTTATATTTAAAACTATACCTAATTACCTAGGCATTAAGTTCCATTGTAAAATGTGCAGATTTTTGGTTAGTTTTTTTGGAGGTTTTTTGATTGATTTAACAAATTACCTGTGGCATGATGTCTTCTAATAGGTAATCCTTCACTACCGGTACTGTTAGACCTTGTTCGCATTTGAACCTTTTCTGTTTCTGTAAATAAATACAATTATTTTATTTAGCAATAAAAAACTTAATTGACAGGTCAATTATTAAGGGAGGTTATGGCTTTCTAACATAACGCTAGGAGCTAAAATATAAGTCGAATGTCTTTCATACACTCTAATGTCTGTAATCATTCCACCAATTAGTCTGTTTTTAAACTACTATTTCCTTCGCACATTTCCGATAGTGAGGGTTTGTGTCAAACAACAGAAATGCTCGCAATCGCTACGCGACCAATAGCATTCCTTGTCTGAACCAAGTGGACCAATAGCAACACAGTAAAAAAAATCAATACTTATTTGTCAAAAAATAGACTATTGTGTATACCAGACTTTATTAACTGATTTTACCAATTTATTTGTGTTCTAGATAATATTAATAGAAAAAAAATTTTTTTTTTGGTAGGTATACTAACCGGGCACGTATCCTTCAGGTGGCGGGCAATGAAGGTGCTTGCTGCCGGTGATCATCAACTGGTTGCCTGACAAGCTGCCGCCGAGGGTTGACTGCTCAAGCTCTAGCTCTGAAATATGAAATTGAAACATGAGAATACCGTCTTAAAAGCCTTACATGCCTACAAACGTTAGTAGTTACATCATAAAGAACTAAATACAATGAAATACAGTTTGATAACAAGCACAAGCACACAATTAACATACGGTATGGTCGAGTAACTAGCCAAGTTTCGGCTTTATCCCGAGGGCCATTGGTTCAAATTACGCAAAAAAACATTTCTGTGCATGAACACGATTGTTTGCCTTGATCTGCATTGTATATATAAGTTTGTTTAGTTTGGAACTAGATGGCGTTATGTGAATCGTCCAATATTATTTATTTATTCAATTAACATGCTAATTGATTAATTTACAGCCAGTTTCAGAAACGCGTTTTTATTTAATTCAACATTAAGTCTCAAGCTGTCTTTTTTTTCTTTAGTTTTGACAGTGACAACTATAATTTAAAGGGTCGTTAATTTTAAATATGCGTTGCAGAAACTGGCTGTTTGTTCGATTTAAATGTATTAAAATACTAACCCTGTTGTGGTTGTACATCCAGGGACCTGGCTTCTCTCCTCGCCGTTCTGGTTTCGAACTCCCTTCGTCTTAGCGCCACGCTTGGCTCGAGCCTCGCGTTTATCATCCGCGCTAATTCGCTCCTAGCGACCTCTGTTCGCCTTTCGCCGCCGCGCGCTTCTTCCAATTGCCGTGTCCGAGCTGTTACTAATTGAAGTTCTGGTACAGGATACCTGGAATAATTTAATATATAATGTCTTAATCAGAATCTTAGTGAGTTGTAGACTCTTGTTGTTTACGAATTAACTCTCTACGCAGCATTTTATTAATATGAGTTTTTACGCGCGGTCTTGGCATTTATCGTCAGTGTAATTATCTGTGGTCCGTGTGAGTGAAAAGCATGTTCAGCGCGCACACAGGAAATGTTATAGGAAAAACATACTTATATGAAATAATGCGTATGGTTGGTATGCGGTCAAAAACCGATCAGCCGCGAGACATTTAAAAAGACCTATACGACTACTGCCTACCTAATACTTAGGAAGGTAAAAGTGTTTGGGCACATTGGCAGACCTCACTTACCACAGGACAATAATTAGAAGGAATATTACTAAAAAAAAATAAAGAAATAATGATAGTTTACCTGCCATCCTGATTACTCGACGGATCATCCGCCAATTCGTTTGTTGACCCATTGCTGACCGTCCCAACATTATTGCTCTGTATACTAGGCGCAGTCTCTTGTATTTTAGACAAAGTTGAGACAAACTGACTTTTGTCCTGCTTTAACCTGCTCCTATCACCGTTAAGCTCGCCATAACCACTATATGTACCGCTGTCAACGCTTGCTGAGCAATCTTCTCTTTTCTCTATTTGTTGCATGGGTGGGGGTGATGCAGCCAGTGGTGGGGAGGCTGCAGGCGGTGGCCATGCTGGTTTTTGTAGTTTCTGTGGCCTAGCATAGAATTCCTTTTGTTTTATCGGCGGGGGTACGTCTGGGGTTACCCAGCCCGTAGGCTGGCTCGGACGTCGGAGGAAGGCCTCTTTTTGTTCGAGGCTCTTTCGTATTCGAGAGAGGATGATCGAGTCGTCTTGTTCGCGGCCCGTCAGCGTCGAGTTCGAGTCGAACGAACCTAAGCTGTCTTTGCTTTCAGTTGCTGATGATGGCAGTGAGGTGTCCGATTCTCTTCTGCTGGAATATAAAAAAATACAGTTTAAACTTCGTTAGCACTTTTTTGACAAAACGGGAGAAATACGAAATTTTAATGTTACTAAATTGTACAATAACATTTGTCAACAATTTTTTTTTCTCATGCCACAAAGGTGACAAACAAGCATTCGGCCCGCCTGATGGTAAGCATCACCGTAGCCTATAGACGCTATACCGGGGGTATCACTCACGCGTTGATAAACTACCGTGGATAGTTGTTTTGTTTCATTGTAGCGGTCTTCATATCTTGTGAATATTAAACTAACCTTTTGTTGAATTATTTCAAATAAGTCTTTAGTATTTACACAGATTTTAAAGTTAATTCATTGTTAATATAAAGTTTTCATTTCACACACAAGTATTTAACTTTGACACAACACTTCAGTGTCTGAAACCAACGTCAAGTGCTTAAGAAATATTCTCACTCGTTATAATCACACAAATAATACCATAATGAATCAATACATAATAATTTATTTACTAATATATTTAATTCAACATTAAAAATCACATTATGACATGCGTACGTGTTTACTAACTAAAATAAAAGAATTTATTTTGAATATTAGATTAATCTATAAGACATGATAATCTGCGCCATTGATACGGCAATATCATGCGAATTTGACTCTAGATACTATATTTTTACTGTACATTTTTAATTGAATTTGCACCTTGATAACTAAGTCTGTAGTAATAAATTATTTACGATTATATTTCTGTGTTTATCATATAAAATGGCGCGTTACTATTACTACAGGTATGGTTAAATTATATTGTATAAATTATTGATTGATGAGTCGATAGTAAATTTTTACTAATGCTGAGCATTTATTAGTTATTAGCTTAGCAGTCACTCAGCGAGCCATGGAGAGAGCAATGCTCGGGGTTTCTCTACGAGATCGAATGAAGAAATGAGATCTGTAGCAGAACCAAAATAACCGACATAGCCAAACGGATCAGCAAGCAGAAGTGGCAGTGGGCAGGGCACATAGCACGCAGAACCGACGGCCGGTGGGGCAAATGGGTTCTGGAGTGGCGACCACGTACTGGGAAGCGCAGCGTAGGACGCCCGCCTATTAGGTGGTCAGACGACTCAAGGAAAGTTGCAGGAAGCCGCTGGATGCAGGTCGTATTGGAGACGTTTGGGGGAGGCCTATGTCCAGCAGTGGACTTATTGTAGCTGAGATGATGATGATGATTAGCAGTTATTATTGGCAGAGCGGAGCGAGAAAATACACTCGAGATAGTTTCTCGCACGCGACAAAGCTTCTTCGCCAATAGCAATGCCTATTTTGTGTACTGTAGACATAACCGAGATACGCTATTGGCAGAGCGGAGCGAGAAAAATTTGTCGCGTTTGTCATGTATGTCATAGCCCGGCTGCTTGTGTTAGGTAGGACGTAGCCTACAAGACACCGAATATATTATTGTAAATAACATAAACAACGCCCAGATTCGAGGCAAACACAAAAATGGCCATCACCTAAATGTTTGCTTCGTGCGGGGATCGAACAAGAATTATATGTTGCAAGTTAGTATATAGTTTTTATTACCTATCATGCAATAAATAGTGCTGGGCGCCAAGTCTTGGCACGTCGAATCGTGAAGGCGCGAGTGACGCCACTGTCGCGTACTCTGGGTCTTCCCTTATGCGTGCTGGGGTCTGCGGAGCCGGCAGCGCAGGCCTAGGCCTCCGGTACGCGTCGAACAACCGCGACTCGTGTTCTGTGATGGGTGCTGGCATCTCTAAGTGCCTTTGATTTGATTCGGGGTTGTAAGCAGCTTCGCTGAAATACTGGAAGGAAAGAGATGCTTTTTAGTGTGTATTTATTACAATCTTACGTTTCTATATAGCTTAGGTACAGTTTTATTTGTAATCTTAGATTTACAGACAGACTTAAGGATAATTAAAAAGCTCAGACAGACAGACAAGAAAAACACATAAATATAATCTCGTGGCCCGTGGGAATTTCGAACAAGCAACCGCCTCGTGGTTCATTTCACAGTGACTTGCCGTCCTATTTTTTTTCTGTTGAACGTTGTATGTTGTTCTCATATTTCTGGTTATCCTGATTGTCACTTGCTTGAACTCATAATCATAGTTAACAAATCAACCACACTTACCCTCTGCAGCAAATCGTGGTCCCTCGGCACAACAGTTAGCCTCAGCGTGCGCGGTTCTCTCTGCACGATCTGCACGACCCTCTGGTATGAGGCCCTGGAGTGCCCGCACGCGACCGGGACGCCGTTGACCGCAAGGATGCGGTCGCCGGCCCGCAGCCCGGCCGCAGCAGCCGGCCCGCCCGGTCGCACCGCCTTCACGAAGATGGTGTCCATTGGCGCGACCACCGCGCCCACGGCGAGCAGGCGCGCATCGTCGTACAGATCCTGAAATATGTCAAAACTAAGGTTAGCAATTGTTATTGAAATGGCGCGTTATGATAATAAATAGTAAAAGAAGCTGGTGATGTCGATGCCCAGGTACCTACAAATTATCATGAGGTGTCTCGGACGCTATTGTTTTACATGAAAATGATAGGAAAAAGCTATCAGGTAGAAAAAAATGTATGAAATTGAAGTGTCCTTAACCCTTACACATCTATAAACCTAAAATGAGTGGGCGATTACTTTCATACCGGCTTATTATAAAAGTGGCATCTTTTATTTAGTAAATTACTAGTGAAACCCGCGCAACTTCGTTTGCGTGTATTTATTTATGCACAGTGACGCCATCTATATCGGACTTTTGATGAAATCCTACGGGAATCGCGTACTTTTCGGGATAAAAAGTACCCTATGTGTTAATCCAAGGTATCAGCTACCTACATACCAAATATCATAAATGTTGGCTCAGCCATTTGAGCGTGAAGAAGTAACAAACATTACACATAACTTTCGCCTTTATAATATTATAGTAGGATATAATGTAACTTACCGTCAGCGACTCTGGCGGGTAGACGACCAAGTGTCTGAGGGAGAAGCCGAAGTTGTGCTTGGCGTCCTGTTTGTGGATGGTGATGGTGCGCGGCGCGGCACACAGCGAGGCGGGCGGCGCGATCGCCGAAGGTGGAGCCGGCAGCACCAACGGTGGCCCGTGAACTATTGGCGGGGGCTGTGAACAAATTATACAAAATTATTTTTTTATTGTTCCCCTTCGACCTATATCGTCCTAGTCCAAGGTGTAAGCACACTCTGGAGTGTTCCTAGACAAATACTATATAGTTTCTAAGCAGTCCCACAAATGCCCGTATAGCAGCCGCAAGACCGATGCGATGTGGCTTACAAATGGCCATTCGTAACATTTTTTTTTTGTAATTTTGATGGTAAGTATGAAAAGAAGAGATTTAAAAGCTAAATGGGTTAATGTGAATAACATTTTATGAATTCAAATTTGAATTTTCAATGTTCAACTAACTTTCGTCTAACAAAGTAAACGATATAGCATTTTGCCCCTACAGAAAGTCTATGCAAAGTCGCGTGCACAGTTTACATATAAATGCTGCAAGAATCGGTTGCTTAATCTCATAACAAGACATCACATCTCTCTATTTGGTAATAAATGGACTAAATACGCTCCATTTAATAAACATAGGTCAACAAATTCCGTCAAGTGAATGTGTAAAGACGCAGAAGTAATTTTGTGCGACGGAATCGCGTAGTGGAACGACAGCCTGCATGTCTAGCGAGATATTAACTTTGTCAGTACTCTGTGAGTTAACTGTTAAAATTCTATTTATTCAATTATTATTGTGAAGTATCAATAAATGACAGACAGCGATTTGTACAGTCGACCAATGAAAGAGGAGGAATTGCTTAGCAATAAGGCCGCCTATTGTACTTTTTAATATTATAACTGTCCTTTATAATGTATCTTTTATTGGTGCAATAAAGAGTTTGTATTGTATTGAAAGAGGTGACCAGGATCACAGAATAAATAATAGTACAAGTAGCTACTAAGAAGTTTTTTATGCTGATAAGGTAATCATCGTTATTGTAATTTCATAGTACAACATGAATATTACTGATAAATAAAAATTCGAGTATATCCCTGCATGCAAAAAAAAATGTAGACAAGAGGTTTCATACAAATCCAAGTTTCAACGCAATGCTTTATACCGTATAGCGCAAGCTGTCATGCGAGTAATACCGCAGGCGAAAGAAGTATCGGTGTAAGTTACTATCATTTTGTAACATATCAATAAAAAAATAATATACGGTAATTGGGTAAAGGCAGTTGACATCAATACCTTCCAAGCCCATAATAGGCAAGTAAGTATATATTATCATAAGTTAGAAACACTTCATATACAAGATACAATCGTAATGTAGGTGGATGGAGTTATTAAATGATAAGTGGAAATATTTTACCTATGTATGGAGTAAGAACATTAGAAATTGCACTAAGTGGTGTATCAGATTGTGGGACAGTGGCACACACCATTGCAGTTTTAACACACTTTCCACAGACTAATAAAAAGTCAAATGAACATAACGACACATTTCCTATCAATTTAGGTATTGGAAAGCGTGACACTGTAATTAGATTGACCTTAAACGTTAAGATGGTGATATTGTATACATTTTCTTCAATCATGACATGTGTTTAGCAAAACCCCAAATCATTAATGAAATATAGAAAACAGATTCCGATGAGTATGAGTAGCACGCCTATTTCGAGCACTGGAAGGATCATAGGATACAGAAGAGTTCATGGATGGAGTATAATGGCCTGTGAGTGAGTAGTAGAGTTTCTTTGGGCATTTCTTCTCGTGAATAGTCATTCAGAAATGCTGGTAAATAAAAAAAAATATTTTAACAATGTAAAAGACGTGTTACCACAGAATAAAGATTTTTTATTTTTTTTATTTTATCCATCAATAATAATATACTTACCTAAGATTTGTTTTATGTTTTACACTATCTATTGATTTGTATCTATAGTTTTTATGTGACAGTACAAAATATATTATATAAAATCTGAACTCACAACATTTTATTTCGTATGTCGCACAAGTCGTCTTCTAACTAATCTAAAATGACAGTACACGCGTTAATCTGAAAACGTGAGAGTCGGTTATTACGCGAGCTAAATTGCGTCACATACACCCACGATCTGTCACCTATCCCACCTCGTTTGTGATTAACGGCTTGCAAATCCTGCGACATTGGCATCTAATCTGCAGTCGCTCAGGAGAGTTGACTTGAAAAGGAGTAAATTACTGAGTATTTTCCGTATGTTATGTGAGTCATTTTATTGTTGCCAACCAGAAGATGAAATCTCATAATAAAAGAGTACAAAAGTAGCTCTAATCTATAGTAGAAAGAGATGTAGTGGATTGGGATAAAATGGACATTTGCGCAAAAGACTAACAAACATCCAGACATCCTACAAACCGCGTTTATAAATTTATAACGATATGTCAGTTTATGAAAGTTGTGACGAGAAATATGACAGATTCTGATGAGCCTATCACCTACCTAATTTATTTAAGAGGGGAACAAGCGAATGTCTTCAGAATTGGAGGAGTAAAAAGGAGAAGATTAAATAAAATATGGATTGAGTGAGTGAAGGATATGACTGTGGAGAAGAAATGTTACGGTCGACATGACGAATGATAGGGCGTAGTAGTAAAGATTAACATGCTGTACCGACCCCATGTAAAGTAGGATAAGGGTAGGAAGAAGAACAAGACGAGAGAGAGAACTGACGTTTTTTTAAATAGATAAATTCAAGAGGAAGGTTTATTATATAATACATTTCAAAATTCCCACGGGAAAGCGGGATACACGCAAACAAAGTTGCTCAGGTATCGCTAGTTAAAAAGGTTCCAGCCAGCCAGCCAGTCGCTAACAATTAAGAATTAAGAGAGGAAGGGCACAGCGGATAATCCGCTCATATCAGAGAAGATCGTAGCCAAATAGCATTGGTCTCGGCCATGTTGTGTTCCTACGGTGAGTAAGGTCTCCAGAGCTCCACACTTTTGGGAGTGTTGGCAACGCGCGAGTGATACCCACGGTACTGCAAGCGTCTGAAACTGATTTAAAAATAAACCATTCTCTGTGATAATTAAGCTTAATCTTAACTACATAAGCACCTAGTTTAAATTATAAATCTCAATTGTAATTGACAAGGTATTAAGCAATTATGCTCATTAGTGACTTTTAAAATTGTGTAACTACATTCAGTCTTAATCATAATATTGTCAGGAATGTTTTAATTTGAGATAATACACAATATTTTAATCACGAATTTAAAGCTTAATGGGCCCTTGACATGGCAAAATAAGTTTAATTAATGTGGTGTAAATGAAATATAATTTATCGTAAATTATATGATTTAATTTTAAATTAAGGCTACTTTGGCCCTGCTCAATATTTTAGGTGTATTTTTTTTAAACTGTCATATTTGTCATAAAAGTGACATGATAATATGTGATGTCTATATAAAATTTACAATGATTTTATGAGTATTTCATGTAAAAACGTTATCAAATATCATTATAAATGCTGTTTAGAGGTGATGACAGTATTGTATTTGTATCTACAAATGTGTTTTTATACCACTGGTGGCAGACAAACATTTGGCCGACTGATGGTAAGCAATTACCGAAGCCTATGAACCAAAAAGTATCAAAAAGCACTAGGAAGTACCAAACAATATATGAAAAAGAATAAAAAGTACTGTCACATATTAAAAGAAAATGTTTATTAAACAGATTTTTTTTAAAATTATAGACAGATATTTTTGTAAAAAATTGTGAAATTGTAGATTTGACGAATTGGCGCGCGAACAGCGACGAATTGTATAAAAAGTGTTGTTTACCAAATACTGTCGACGCACGAAACGCGACCAATTCGATTTGACACGATTTTGACAGCATTTCGCCTTGGTAATTAGTATTCTTAATTAAACAGTTTTCCCGGCCCACTTGCTTGTTTGCCTGTCAATGTGTTATAAAAAACCACACGTCAACAGTTTAACCGGAAGGGAACGTGGACAGAATCTGGTTGCAGCTGACATGCTGCACTAATCTCGGAAACACGATACTGATGCACTGCTTGGTGGGCTTCCTGTCATGCGACGAAAGTGCGCCACTATTTAATTTAATATTTACCTACTTATTGCACGCGACTTTGCTCGGTATCATATTTTGTCACGAAAGACATCTTTGTCATGTTGTTATTCCCGCAATTGGTGTCAATTGCAGCCACAGATTTGGACCAAAGAATAGTGTTTGGCCCGACAGTTGCAGATGAAATGATAGCATCTAATCTGCAACTGTCGAGTCCGGCAGGTTTAACATCTCTCTCTACACTATACTTTTAAAAATATTTCTTCCTATCTTCATGATTTTCTTTTTAAAATAATTATAATAAAATATTTTGTAAATTCCTATCGAGTAATATAGACTACTAGAAACCCGCGCAAATTCGTTTGCGTATATCTCTCTTTCCCGTGGGAATTTTGAAAAATCTTTTCTTAGTGCTTCCCTACGTTATAAAAGGAACCCCTGTGCAAAATTTTAAGTTTCTAACCCTTATAGTTTAGGCCCTGCGTTGATAGTCAGTCAGTCAGTCAGTCAGTCAGCTTCTCCTTTTATATATATAGATAGGTACCTTATTCAAGCGAAGTCATGAACAGAAGAATGATAAAAGAAAAATAAATGCATAAGTTTAAAAAAGAATTATTTTTTATTAGGGAAGTCGGTGGTAAAACAGGTAGTAACTTAACCCTACCGAAGGTACATCGTCTCATGTTACTCAGATTAAATAGAGCGAGACGGCCTGATTCAGTTTACGACATCCGATTTTATGATGGCACTGAATTTTTACGATTATCGGAATTTCCCCGCAAATACTATTTTATCGAAATACATAAAGATTCATTTGTAACTAATTGTTTTAATAAGATGTACTAAGTGATTTGTAGGACCACTCAAAACGTCTACACTTTCGCAAAGTTGAACGAAGTTAAGTGAAGTTAGGCACAAAGTTAGAAGAGGAAGGAAAAGTAAAGACGAAGTAGGACGAAGCGCCGGTCCACAATCATTTTCACTTTACTTTGTGCAGAGATCGCATAACAATTTTTAACATTTGGTTTGTTATTGTTGATGTTAGAAATTGTTTGTAAACATTGTGGGATTTTCATAAAATAAGTAATTTTACTACTAACTAGGGAAGAGACTGGTTACCAACAACACAGGGAATCCTAGTGCGTGGACCAGGGCTATTACTACTTATATTCTTTGTAACATTTATTTTTGGGTCAATAAATGATTTTTTTTACAAGTGGATTTACAAGAAGTACCTACGTTATTTTTATCCTAACTTAAACTCTGCTCTACAACGTGAATAACTTGAAAACAAGCTTAAAAAGAGCGATATTTTTGGAAGATGACCTCATTTATTAAAGAACTGCATATAAACATTTAACAGTAAAACAAAAAATAAATAGCAACGTAATTAATAGTAATTAACTCATTAACAAAACAGGATAGCTACGGTAATTTTAGTAATAAATCACAGCGCGTGCGCGGGTCATACCATTAGCCTTTTAGTCGGAGCCGGTAGCCACATTAACGGCTCTATACGTATGATTTATTCCGAATGGGACTACTTTGTTGAGAACTAATATTAGATACAGTACTACAAGATTGAAGTAGTAGTAGTAGACGGCTGCATGTGCAGTGGTGAGAGGGCTGCAGATGCAGATGCACCCTTGTTATTGCACCCTAGCTTATTAATTTGTATTGTTTTTAATTTAATACTATTTTTATTTGTTTATAGATATTAGAATATATGTTATACTTTATGTTGTGCCACGCAACCCGTCTAAGATTTCTTCTCAATTTCTTATAGGTTGTCTGGAAGAAATCGCTTAGCGATAAGACCGCCTATTGTACCGTGTTTTACCTAAGTTTATTGTGTTATTATTTTATTTTGGTGCAATAAAGTGTTTTCTATTGTATTGTAGTCACCGATTCCGATATAGTAGAATTTTGATGACGGCTCTACACTCTCGCGAAGTAGACTGAAGTGAAGTTAGGCACGAAATGAGAAGATAAAGGATAATTAACTTTTTTTTTTAAATAAAACCGACTTCAAATATTATTAAATTTAAATGGGACCACCCTTGAGGTATTATTACCTATAAGCCGAAAAAAGATTTGTTCAAATCGGTTCATAATTGGCGGAGTTATTGCGTAACAAACAAAGAAAAAAAAAAAAAAAACATACGGGTCGAATTGAGAACCTCCTCCTTTTTTTGAAGTCGGTTGAAAAGTATAGTCAAAGTAGGAAGGGGCCGTCCAAACTCTCGTTTTTGCTCAACTAGGCGCGACAACATTGCAAAGATACTCGGATGTTCAAGAAATATTACGAAAAACGTAACAAATTCTCACCGTAGAAACATAACACAGCCGAGACCAATGCTATTTGGCTACGATCTTCTGTGAGGTGGAGGTCCTTTCCCAGACGGGCTGCTCCGATTTGAGCGGATTATCCGCTGTGCCCTACTTCTCTTCAAGACGTACCCAACTGAAGTTCTGGGGGTACACTAACTGAGCCACTGGGCTGCCATGCCATATTAGTATAGATTTTGCAGTACATTGCCCACCTATTTTTTGGTGATTGAATTGATTACCTACGTATTTTATATGAATTCAAATTTAAAATATGTTTATGTACATATATTCAATGTCAATATTGCATGCCCTGTGTGGCACATACATGTATTTCACGTAATAAATATACTGACTTCTGACGTTTAGATAAAGCCACATTACAATTTAATCTTGTAGTCGTAAAATAATTTTCTGGTCGTATCACAAAGGAAACAGGTATAATTGATAAATTCATTGAAAATGATGTCTTGAAACCAGTTAAGACTCTTAAGGAGAGGTGTCAGTGCGGGGGTGCGGCGATAGATTCTCAGATAAGACCAATGTACCTAGTATTAGTAATCTAGGAGAAAATGGATAACTGGTATGATTGACGGCTCGATCGCCCTCTAATTATTAAACATCTATTACTTATATAAAAGAGCACTATCTAAACACATTATCTTGGAGTGTAACTTGATATTGACTTGTATATATTTATTTTGTTTTACTATTCTAATATTATTAAGAGGAAAGATTTGATTGTTTGTTTGATTTGAATACGCTCCGAAACTACTGGACCGATTTCAAAAATTCTTTCACCAGTAGAAAGCTACATTATCAGGGAGTTCAATGTGGTTCCAACGGAAACGGCTCCGGAACTTCACGCGGACGAAGTCGCGGGCAAAAAAGCTAGTAGGTAAAATAAATTGTAGGTATACCTACTAGGTATACCTACAATTTATTCATTTTGTATAAGTATATAGGTATTATTATTTTGAATATTGTATATTTATTTGACAGTTAGAAATTTAGTAGTTACCGTTGGCACATTGTTGTTTTACCGTCCTTGTACAAGTAAAACATGTATTACACCCGTTCTAGGTTAGCTGGAAGAGATCTCTTAAAGAGATATGCTCACCTTTGTACACTAATTATAACTGTTTATCTGAAAATAAATACATGTCAATCGATATGAAATAAACATGAATCGATTACAAATCACTTTATTCCGATAAAGTAACATTATGTTCTCACAATAAGTAAGATGACAAGTTAATTCAAAGAATCATTGAATTTTACTGGAAATCTTGTGCTAAGTATATTAGAACGTATACCGTTCTGTTGACAGGTCTGGTGGTCGAGTGGCTAGCAATGGTCAATTTATCCCAAGGGCCGCGGGTTCGAATCCTGCGCAAGGCAAACATTTCTGTGCATGAACATGTCTGTTTGCCTTGGTCTGGATGTTTTCTATGTATAATAAGTATGTATTTACAAAAACAATGTATTTAAGTATATTTATCAGCAATCTAGTACCCATAGTACAAGCTTAGTTGCTTAGTTTGGGACTAGATGGCGTTGTGTGATTCGTCCAAGAATATTAAGAAAAATAGTTTACTTTATATATGTTTTGCAGAAATTAAGAGGATAACCCCCCAAATGAAAGTGAATATAAATTTTATTCAAAACAAACGTGGAAATTAGCACTGTCGCCTACGCTCGTAAATTTATTTAATTGCGAGGGTTCAAGGTTTTTGACCTAAGCCCTGAGATTATGGCTAATCTAAGTTTTACTTGTGTATATTTTATAGCCTCCCACTCCTCGATTTCACCCGGGTTGAACAATTATTATCCGGTTTAAATCCGGTATAAAGCTTTGCCTACCCAAAATTAATTTCTTCGCATCAATATTATTACTACGACATCATTATGGTCTACAGTTTTCTTACATAATTCTTTTAATTTAATTTTATATGAATCGGTTTGATGAATGAAGGCGTTTTCCTAATAAAAACCCGTCATTCATTAACTGATTCATCACCATGATTTCGGCCACAAGAAAGTCTACTGCTGGACATATAGATAGGCCTTTCCCAAACGCCTCCAGCACGATCCGTTGTCAAAGAAAAAAACTATAATACAAAATGGACTAAGTGGACTTCATGTGGCTGAAATGATGATAAGAATGATCACTTTTTAATAGGAAAACAAACGATGATTATGATGAAAATAGGTAGGATAACTGTAACACTGTAATGATATTAATTTTCATCTCTTATAGAATATTTGATCCATGAATTAAAAAAATTAATGAAACGACATTGAGAATGCGTTCATTCATATCATATGTGTTGTCCGACAAAGATTTACGATATCCGATATCTTATTTGGCATAACCACTTACTGGATAAAAATGAGCGACACACGACAAAAAAGGGTTCCGTTCTGTTATGCTAATTTAGATTGTGTGTAAATAAAAATGGAGACTTACACTAGTTTACTCATAAATAAATTTACAATTTCAATTCCGTATAAATTGTACTAAAATTAACCTATTCTTGAAATCATTCCGTCATAGTTCATAGAGACTGGAATTAGTTTCGGTCATGGAAATGCAGACGTCACAAAAAAGAGCTCGAGCAAAGAGCCCGCTTTGAATTCGTCGTCGAACATTTTCTGGCACGTAGCTTGGAGAAAATAAAGAAACATGTCACTCTCATGGAGACCTGTAGCGTATCTAGACGACGGCGTCATACTAGTTGCAGATATCTGGGTTGATATTTCGCAAAAACCATACGGAACCATAATTCTAAAGAATTAATAAACAAATCGCGCCCAATTAGTGCTTAATTCCAATATAAATCAGGGTATGAGGTCACAAGACCCTGTTAGCGGGACGGGTTATTCGAAAGTATCGGTAATTAACCAAGGTTGGTGCGATGGATTGGCGAAGGTTTTACTAAGTCAAGACCTATAAGGAGATGCTTTGATGACAAGCAAGACAGGCCAACACAGAGAGAGACCCAAATATATTATTAGAAACAATAACATGAAATAATGTTCCAAGTTAGATGGATCGGCAAGAAAATTTGCGGGGTGCAGAGGGATGATCAGACTCTGATTTGATAGGATCTATGCCCAGCAGTAGATTGCTATACGTTGAAGACAACGACAATGTTCCAAGTGAAGCAAAAAAAACCTGTTGTTTTTGAATAACCAAACTCCTCCTGACAGAATATCGGCGAGAAGTAGCAATCGTTTCGTTAGATAAATGACAAATCCAGATAATCCAGATGTCCAGTTCCTCTTCTATTCATTATCTCCTCATTTTCTCCTCCTCCTTTGTAGCGAACAACGCATTGCTTGGTCAACGGTAATCACTTTCCATCATATGATCCAATTGCCTGTTTTTTTGCCGTATAGCATAAAAAAAACAAGGGTTCCAGTAAACTACTCCGTGAGTCAGAGTACTTGAAAGGACATAAGTAATTAAACATTTTGGTCAGAAAGTCAGAACAATACTGTTTAGTAATTGCTGTGTCATATTTGATGTCATTATGAGAATTGTGTGTATGGAATATTAATAAGTATTAATCATAATTGTCAATTTGACTTCTTGGTACTCGTATATGATATTGGCGCCTTGTTGGAGTCATACATAGTAGGTATATATTTCCTGAATTTATATGTGTACCATAACGATTTACATACAGAAGAGTAAAAGTTATAGATTAGTGTTTTTGTGAAAATATTTTCATTGTATCTAAAAAAAATACTAATAAAAATTTGTAGAAACTATAAAGTAGAGGTAAAGAAAATATTAATTTTACGTCTCTTGGGAGTTCGCAAAGGAATGAATGTAAGGCACTGCAGTTTTTTTCTAAGCTAAAGGTTTTTAAAAATCATACTGGAATTTCATGAAAATGGCCTTTCAACTCTCTTAAATGGCGGTGTTAAAAAGTACAAGTAGAGGCGGTCGCACGAGCAATTTTTTGTTCTTTTTGAAAGCTTATTTACACAGAATATGCTAAACAAAAACCTTTCGATAAAGGTCCATAACTGACATTAATGAAGGTTTAATTCATATTTTCCACTCGAACAATAAAGCCAGATTTTATCATTTCATAACTCTTTAGATATTCTCCAATACAAGTACTGGCCAGTAACACAATACGCTGTTGCATTTTTATTTTTCTTTTCGTTCTTTTTTTAAAAATCCCGCTCAAATGTCACTTAACACCGTTTAATACGGAAACATGTAGGTCTGATGACAGTAGTTATAAAAGGGATAACGCTAGAAGTTAAAAGTATGTAGTATGGTCTCCACGTGTATGTATGTAAGTTAGGTCTCCAGAGCTCGAGTGGTACCCCCGGTATTGCAAGCGTCTATAGGCTGCGGTGACGGCGACTGCTTATCTCAGGCGGGCCGTTTGCTTGTTTGCCACTTTAGTAGTATAAAATGTATCAATGTTTACACATTCTGATCCACATAGATATTGTTGTTATCTTTATATTTCATCTAAGGAGATAAATCTGGTTCTTGCACCTATTCCAATATTTTGATATTATTTAGGTATGGGAATTATACACCTACTAAGTATTTTAACAATGGATGGGTTCTTATTCAGTGTATATTAATACTAAATTTAATAAATACCAGTACTCAACTTAAGTGCACTCTAAATATTTCTATAGCACTTCAAGTTGCCACTAAGAGTTACTATCACGCCCATTTAGTTGCCAATTAAACAGACCATTTTCAATTGACGTTAAAATGTTGCAAACTTCCTCGTATCCAATCTTACTAATGTACAGAGATTATGCCAAAGCCTATAATTGATTAGGACGTAAAACGGATAAAACCAGCAGTGTGTACACTTGATGCAGTGTTTCTCAATTACTCTGTGTGATAAATATCGGGTCAATTAAGATGTGTTGGTATGGTAGGTCATACATTTGCTTTAGGTAATCTAAGTAATTAATTCTAATTAGAAATTCTGTTAATGTGATATCGTCTTTGCTAATGACCAATGAATAAACGAGTAAGTATGTACTTTGAAACTACTAAATATCGAATTTTAGGTGTATTTGCCACTTGAAAATGTGAAAGTTAGCATAGAGTAGGACCACGGGAAACAACAGTTCTCCCTCGTGGTCCCAGGGGCCGACTAATAGGTCAAATAAGTCGGACCACGGAAAAAAAGGATATTAAATGTACCTATGTCAGTTAAACGTAAATTAATTATATATTTTTGTAATAGTTAAATGGAATTATTGATAATTTTGTGGAATGTGAACACTATGCCACTCTATAAAAAAAATTAAATACACTATAATGTTTTACGTAAAAAAATATACCTAATAGATCTATAGTATTTTATTTATTGATAGCTGTAAAAACGAGTACTATCTACAACTCTTTTTAGACAGCGTTATTGTTTTTACTTAAATAATAAAAGTAAAAAAAAAGAAATCGATAACTAAATTAATTGCCTATTGAACTTTAGTACTGTGATAATTTAGAAATCAATTCGTCTCAATGAATGGTTGGACCCTGATTATCCGCAGTCTCATTAATGTTTAAAGAATTTGCGTAATTAGAAGAAAAACCTTATAATACAATATAATTAACGGTCAACTTTCGATTTTAGCCAATCCCGCGCGCCCATCAACCACTCTCTCCTTATTGGTAATAGTTTACTTCTACGCCGTCATTATACCGAGTATGAGAAATAATGTCGATTTTATCGATTATGGAAGTTTTAACTTTAGATACTGCATACTAGAGGACGTCCGCGATTTTAAACCGCACAGTTTCGCCATATCCGTTGTATGTAAAAAAACATTTATTAATCCTTACTTTCGTCACATAAATATTCTTATGACTCAACGCTGCGTATGTTTCCTCTGACGCGGAGCTGGGCGGAGCGGATCATGAATTTACCAATCAAATTTCTCGAAATCTCCACTCCGCGTAATTTTGAACACTGATTGGTCATAATCGTGGTATTCTCGACTCCGCTCCGCGCAGCTAAGCGTGAGTAGAAACGCGTATAAAAAATTACCTTTGCTTTACAATAACCATTAATGATGATATGGTAAATGATGAAGGAGATGCTATAGATACTAAAAATTAGGTTTGGACGTTGGTCTATGAGGAAATTGTGCAAATCAGTAATTTAGAAGAGGTAATGAGCATTTGGATACATGCAACAGTACCGCCTCGTTAGCCAGATACAAATTATTATTATGTTACAATCACACCTTGAAGGTCGTTATAATAAATACAGCCTTTAGATTATCTGTAAGATATTGATAGGATAATTTTAGATTAAGATTAACCTCGTTTGTCTTCTCGCTTAACAAGATTGCGAGCTAAATAATGGTTTGAGTACGTTTTAAAATAACATGTTGTCAGTTCTATTTGTTTGTGTGATACAAAACTAGTGACTGTTTTTAACACGTGCAATAAAGTAGATCTCGTGTGTATGTGATCGAACTTTATTCATATGTATAAGACGCGCGATATTTTCTTGTTGTATTTAAGTTATTGTCTAAGTTTCATAGTAGTTTTTAGTACGTAGAAAAAAGATTCAAAATCGAAGTTCGTCAGATTCGAAAACAAAAAAGAACACTAAACAGATACAATACAAAAGTTAATTAAATAGATGATCGCCAATGACTCTATCTCTGCAATGTGCTTTTGAGATGACCTCCGTGGCGTAATGGTTACCACGCCAGACCGCCACCCAAGAGGTCCCGGGTTCGATCCCCGGTCGGGTCATGATGAAAAACGGACTTTTTCTGATTGGCCTCGGGTCTTGGATGTTTATCTATATATGTATTTGTTATAAAATATAATATCGTTGAGTTAGTATCCCATAACACAAGTTTCGAACTTACTTTGGGGCTAGCTCAGTCTGTATGAATTGTCCCCATATATTTATTTATTAATACAATATCAAAAATTAATGTCAATTTATCTTTTCATCATCATCATCTCAGCCACAAGAAGTCCACTGCTGGACATAGGCCTCCCCCAAACGCCTCCAATGCGACCTGTTGGCAGCATTATTTATCTTTTATTAATGTAATATTTTTTAAATTTGGTCACAACCCTATTCCAGCCCAATTATGTGACAAGTTCATAAAAGACTTTCATTTTCAAAATCCCGGTAATGAGCGTTTGGTGTGACTGTGTGTCATTAGTTACGTACGTCATTTTGTAGTCTACAGTCTGCGGAGACTAATGTGGTGAAATTGTGGTCAATAACACTGCTTTTTACTTTCTACGATTTTGTCACACTTAAATGAATTCGGGACAAGCCCACCACACATTCCCACCAATGTATCTCCTGTGTAGCCAGGATTAACAACGGCGACTTCAGATAGACAATAAGCAATGAAGCTTATTGACGTCCCGGGAGAGAAAACTATAGCTATCTTGGAACTCACAACGAATTTAATCAGAAAGAAGAGTAGGAAGTATTGAAAGGACTAGCAATAGGCATTATACCTTGGAGAGATGGCAAATCAAGTGAGGCTCGATAGTCGATCACCGCGGTCTATTGTTAAATTACTATTGGGACCTAATGCTATGAGCTGTTGTTAACTATTTTGATTCCAATATTATGTATTGCAAAACCTTCTAAATGCCTGATTCTCTCTGCTTGCTACGAGATCAGAATAATAAACTACGCCCGAAGTAACATGTTAAGAAACACTTAAATGAATGTTAGACTATTGTTAATATTACTTCAAATATTACAAGTTCTAAATAATTATTCATATATCAAAAGGTAAATTTCTTTTTGTTTAAATTCATTGTGAGTCCAAGACAGCCGTAGTTTCTCCCCCGGGCCGTCAATAAGCTTCATTGCTTATTGACAATCTAAGGTCGCCGTTGTTGAAACGGCTTAAGGGACGTCACGCCCGCGCGAAAACTGGTCTGCGGCCCAAACCTGGGTTTACAGCAGGAGACACAACGGTGGAAATTAATAATGAATAAATGAATAAATTTCTCTCTTATAAATTAATTACAATTATTACAAATGATGTTTTGGGCTTATATTATAGGAATTGTGGTAGGCTTGTTTCATACATAAATATCTTTGACGATTGCTTTTACTGACGGTACCTTACTTTGTGCAAAGTGTTTCCTGAACAAAAGTAGGTCAAGGGAAAACCAAATGACTCACAAAATCAAACTAGAATTTTGAACTATCTCCAACTTTCTTAGTCATAATTTTTTTTCGTCACTCGTCATCCTGTCAGTCATAGTGATTTATGACGAATGACTTTCTAAATTGCTGATCACAATGAAGGACTAACAGACAGCCAATATAACAATAGTTTGAATAGGTGTTTAAAATAATGGATGTATTAGAAATCGTATAGTCATTATAACGTCTAATACAATTCTTACTACATAGTGTCATGAATATAATAACTGAAAGGATAGACAGGTTAGGCGACATCCACAAAACACAAAGTTGAGTTTCATTGTCGTTGTTCTGCTTGCCTGGTTACCTAATAAACCATTTTTATATTATTACTAGCTAGCGGGCGAAGCCGCGACCGCCCGCATAAAAATTTTCCTATATTGATATTGAGCTCTGTACCCCTGACAATATGTATACAAATTTTCAGCGGTGAAGGAATAACAAACGAACTCACTTTCTCATTTATAAAAAGCTGTTACCCGCGACTTCGTCCGCGTGAAATGTTAAAATAAGGATAACTCCTTTTCCTGACATGCGATTTAAATGAAACAAAGGCTATATTCTGCTCCATCCCGAGCTCTATCTTCCGATGAAAACAGCATTAAAATCCGTTCAGTAACTTAGAAGATGTGCGCGTTCAAACAGACAGACAAAAAAATTTTTTTGCTTTTATTACCTTACTCTAACTGTTCCCTCTCCATTTTTGCCAAATATGTCCAATGTACAGACATATCGGGGTCTACTGTTTTATTACATGTTTAGATAGGTATTAGTATGATTGTAAATGACTAACAAAAGACTATTAAAAATTGTGTGTGTAAATATCGGTGGTTTACTAAATGAAGACTAAACGCATTACTTTTTATACGTGTAAGTTTAAGATTAAAATGTTTTTGGTTAATAAATATAAAAGTACCTACTAGTCCTATAGGCTGGGCGTCTTTTAAAGATTCTCGCACGGTAGAGAAACCGGCGTAGCTTCGTTTGCATTTTCCTGTGGGAATTTCGGAGAATCCTTCCTTATCAGATGTCTATGTTCATACTAAGAACACACACACACAAGTTTCATGTCTCTACGATCAGCGGTGTCAGTCAGTCATCAGGGCAAAGCATTTTATGTTATAAACTATTAGAACATGAGCCAGTCAGCGATGTGCAGATTCTGTCAGGAAGAAGAAGAAAGTGCCATGCACATACTCTGCTCCTGCGGACCACTCTTGTACAAAGAGAAGTATACACATAGGAAAGCATATTCTGCTTCCAGAGGAGATACAACAGCTCTCTTTTTTTTTGTTTGTTTACAAATCACACAGATTGAGCTAGCCCCAAAGTAAGTTCGAAACTTGTGTTATGGGATACTAACTCAACGATACTATATTTTATAACAAATACAGTATATATAGATAAACATCCAAGACCCGAGGCCAATTAGAAAAAGTTCGTTTTTCATCATGACCCGACCGGGATTCGAACCCGGGACCTCCTGGGTGGCGGTCCGGCGTGATAACTATTCGCAACAGAGGTCGTCAAATCGTCTCTGCCAAGCACACCCAGAAATTTCTGGAAGCAACCGGTCTGGACAGGGCAATTTAATTGAAGGGTACTACAAAAGATCAGAAATGGTCGAAGCAGTAATTTTTGAAGCCAAAAGAAACAAATAATATTTATAATAATATACTATTCGTTATATTTATATAGTAATTTAATCAATGATCTTGATACTTGAAGAAACAAAACACTTGGAACCGGTTGACTGAATGATTGATAAGATAAAGACTAATCATTTGTAACATATTTATCTCCGCGGAAATCGCCACAACATTGACAAGTAGCGATAAGATATAATTTGATATATCAAGGGCCATTTTAAAATAATTATGTAAAAAATAATTTCAATCAAACTCCAGACGTAAAAGTAGAATAAAAAAACTCCTTAGCATTAAAACCAGTAAAAATGTAAACTTGTTATCGTAATTAAGACGGACAGTCAGGTAGACAGCGAAGGCTTTGTATAAGGGTTCCGTTGGCACCCTTTGGGTACGAAACCCAAAAAAAATTACATTACCCTATTAACAAAATGAGGTAATCTTTGGATCTACTGAAACTATTTTAAATTCTTTTACCAAAATAAACTTACGTTATTGTGTGTCATAAGGCTACATATTAACCCGAAAAAGCCCACGCGGGTGAAGCCATGGGCAACACCTATAACTTATGTACTGACAAATCGGTATATAAATAGAACAAATCGACCTTTTCTGCAGGCAGAACTAAATAAGTTTAAATAGCTAATTGCTACAAATCTTCACGACATTATGTATAAATCTTAATTTATAATATTCACTATTAGCAACAGATGAAATACTATATCCCATAAATTAATATCTGGCTAGCCAACTGAGATGGATCGTGCGTAAAGGCACGTTCATCATAAAATGTGTAAGCGCCATTTCCAATATGGCGAAAACGACGCGCAACGTGATTCCAATAGAGTAGGGAATGCATGTAATTCGAATAGATTCAACATATATTATTATCTTATTTAAAGTTTTTAGTTTATGTCTAGATTTTAACATATTGTTTAATTTCTGTCATCCATCGACTAGCACGTAATTTTATTAATTTCTGTTTAATATTTCTAAAACTCTTTATTGCACCAAAACCAAAAAATAAAAATATAAACAAAGCAATCAAAGAAAACAATTGCATTATGCAATAGGCGGCCTTATCGCAGAGCAATTTCTTTCAGGCAAACTGAGAGATATGAAGTCACTAAAGTAATAAAAGTAGGTAGGAGTTATTTATGTGAAATGATATAAGATAGTTTTTATCCCAAAAATCCCTCCAAGAATAGGAACAACAGGATAACACAGGAAAAGCAGCGATCCGCTAGTGTCAAAATAAAATTAGTATATGTGTATGCGCCCTAAAGCAACGATCGCGGATAAAGCTGAGTGTAGATGATATACGGCGGCGATGTTCCTACTCGCTTCATTAAGATTTAGAAACTCACTCATTTCCCGGCTATGAATCATGCGGCGTCGCAATGTTCAACGTATGCACTATTTGAAAATAGAACGAGCTGGCATACTTTTTGTTATTGAACCTTGTGTAAATGGATTTTTTTTAAAAAGTAAAAAAAAAAATGATAAATATAAAATAGAACGAGTTGGCATACTTTTTGATAATTATGAATATTTTTATGATATTAAAGTTTTTTTTTTTCAAAAAACAATAGATTTCATGTTGTGGGGAGACCTTTCCAGCCGAATTTTTCCAAATCGATATAGGCCAGCAGTTCTAAGAGCGATGATGATGACAATTGACTAACCCCTTTATTAAAAAAAAACATAAACACATGCTTGACTATAAACTATAATTGATGATTAAACGAACTTACCTGTACGTGAAGTTCTATCATAATTATACTAGCTGGTCAATTCTCATAATTAATTTCTTACTTACAGTATTATTCGTATTTACTCGGCTAATCACACGACTTGTTCAAAGATAATCGAAAAAACATCACTATTACATAGGCGCCACGTCACACCTACATCCCTAGAAACGTCATTTTGTTTAAAGTACTCCTGACTCCGTAGACAGAGAATACTATTCTGTCTACGCCCGACTCGGACAATGTGGGCTAAATACAGATTTGTGTATCCCATACACTTACGGGAGGGGTACTTGGGAGGGACCTAATTATGAGAATTGACCAGCTAGTATAATTATGATAGAACTTCACGTACAGGTAAGTTCGTTTAATCATCAATTATACAGCGCTGGTCAATTCTCATAATTAATTTCTTACTTACAGTAGATGTTTAGAGCATCTGGATTTTTGCCCATTTTGTCCTTAATATTATAACCAGAACACCAAATACCTATATGGTCAGCACACCAGTTCTGAAGATGATTCTGTAGTAAACAGAAAATATAATATTATCTTCGTATTTTTGCCTATCCCAGAAAGGGTCGTCATAAAAATACAAACTCCAAATAGTTTTGAATAAATGTCCATTTCGGTCACAGTTTCAGAAAAAACATTTGACTAATATTGGTTCGGTGATAATAGTGAATTATTTAGTTTCTCAGTAAGTGAACATATTGTCATTTAAGTTCTCATGAGAAATAAATTTCTTAAACCATACTAATATTGATGATTAGATAGGTAAAATCTATAGTGTTGACCTACCGATATTACAGACACATTATAGATCTCGATTAAACAACATGCAAACACAATGTAAAATATATCTAATCGCTATACTTAAGTCATGCCCATAGCTTATCTCTTAGAAAAGTGGACAAGATTTGATAAGAATTAACACACTAGATGTGAGAGTTAATAGTGAATTTAAGGTAAAAGGACAAGTTATCGCAAAGTACTACAGATTTTTACCGTACAGAAAATCTCTTGCTTAGGTATTTATCTTTAAATATTATGTTAACCTATTTGTTTTAAATTTAAAAAACCAATCAGTGCAACTGGATGATTTTCAATTCTGCATAACATGTCACTACACTCCACCCCCCCCCAATGTTTAAAGCAATTCAATGCAGGATTCGAAAGTCTAGTTTTAGTTATATGAAATGGAAATTTCAATAACCATTGTCCTTCCTTTTCTGGACAGGTTCAGTAATTTCTTACTGTAATATTGAATCAAAAAACATGAATTATAAAAGTACAAACTTTTTATCTCCTCTTCTTCCACTTATATAAAGACTTAATAATGTCTTAATAATAGAAAAAACTAATAAAATTGAATAAAATATATTATTGCGTGTATTGCCGAATACACACGAAAAAAAGAATGACGTTTCTAGGGATGTAGGTGTGACGTGGCGCCTATGTAATAGTGATGTTTTTTCGATTATCTTTGAACAAGTCGTGTGATTAGCCGAGTAAATACGAATAATACTGTAAGTAAGAAATTAATTATGAGAATTGACCAGCGCTGTATAATACCTGATTTGTCACTGTCATTCTTGAGCAAACTTAAATATAGTGTGAAAACACATTTGAGTAGTAGTAGTAGCAGATAACAGATTAAGAATTTATGATAAACTAGTGAAACCCGCGCAACTTCAATTTCAATTTCAATTTCAATTTCAATATTTATTGCGTTCCATACAGTATGTAAGTTGTTACAGAAATGATTTAAAAGTACACATTATGGGCCCTTGTCGGGCATAGCAATTAGGAGAGAGGAAGGCGATTTAAATTAAATAGAGATTTTAAATTTTAATATTTGTTTATTTCATTATATTATTGTGTATTGCATACTATTTTATTTTACTTCGTTAGCGTGTATTTATTTTTATGCACAGCAGCGCCATCTATATCAGATTTTTAATGAAATGCTACGGGAATCGCTCTCGTACTTTTCGGGATAAAAAGTACCTTAAGTGTTAATCCAAAGTATAACTACCTACATACCAAATATCATAATTATTGGCCTGGCCATTTGAGCGTGAAGAAGTAACAAACACACATAACTTTCGCCTTTATAATATTAGTAGGATTATCCCATTGAATATCATCATGTACTAAATTATGGACTATTTTTTCCTAAAGGGAACGAACAATTCCGCAGCCTCTATTCTTGCATTCTGTAGGTCTCTCGTGTAAGTACTTTACCTTCTTCATTCTAGAGTTTACTAGTTAAATCTAGAGTTCTGCGAGGATGAAGACTTTAATTTTAGTACCTGAAAACAAAAAAACAATCTTTGTTAGAAGTGACTACAGAAAACTTATTTATATATTTTTGGACTTGAGGAAATTATCATTTTTTTTACAGTTCTCGTATATTTTTGTCATTCTTTTGACAGTTCTTATATGACAAATGAAGGATAATCTGAGAACCATACGAATTTGACGAGTCGAGACTGAAACGAGACTGGATTTTAATATTTTTGATCATATTTTTGTTACGAGAAGCAACCCTATTACAGAAAAATCCATGTCACGACGGGGTTCGGCTATGAATGTTGTAACGTTCACATGCAAATTGTTTTAGTGTGCGTAACCTCGAAAACGCTCGTAAAATCGGCCACGCAAACTAACGCAACATTAATAGACGAATATTCGTGAAAGAGAATATATGTAGTTTTTTTGACAACCCTACAATAGACCGACTGCCGGGTTACAAAATGGTTACGAAAACCATCATTTGAACCATATATCATCGGAATAATGCGAATTAGTGTCATGTCATAGTCTGGAGTAAATACAGATTAAGAACATTATTTACGTTCCGTCAAGGAGTTTTGCTTTCTAAGCTTTAAAATACGAGTAATATCATGCAACATAATTCTAAACGTTATGTCATAGGGTGATAAGATTGAAAATCATTTAGTTACCGTAATAGGAGCACAGGTGTACCTTTGTCTACGGGATAATGCGTATGCACACGTCACTTTCTACGGGTTTACGCAATATAAGGGAACTATCGACGCCCTACATTTTTACAAGCATACATTCGATTTTGATCTTTAACCTGATTGCTTAAATGTTATATTACTTTTTTTTTTGTTTTTGTCGAGAACATGAGTTGGTTTGTGTTTTGTTATGAGGTACACCCAATTCGTGTATCGTCCTAACTTATTTTTTTTACGGACTCTTCGGATGTTGTAATATTTGTGTATGTTCTAATTGGCGTCATTTTTTCAAATCCTCTGATTCTGAAAATCGACGGTGAGTAAGATCTCCAGAGCTCCACTTGGGGGGTTTGGGAGGGTTGGCAACGCGTGAGTGATACCCCCGGTATTGCAAGCGTTTATAGGCTACGGTGATGCTTACCATCAGGCGGGCCACAAGCATACGTTTGCCACCTTTGTAGCATTAAAAAAATGCAACAATTTATAAAATAAATTCTATTTAACTTTAAGCGTAGTAGTAGTAGTAGTAATTGGTAGTAGTAGAATTCACTATTCAGCCATTGAAGTAGATTGATTTTAGTTAGTCAACATAGGAAAGAGTTAAACCATTTCAAACCGAGTTGCTGTTTTTTTATGTGAAATCCAACTTTTCTGAATAGAGTTGTTTGAATCAGTTGTTTGGATATTTGTAACAGCATGGTACTAAAGTTATCTACTTCCTTTGTTTTGAGTGGTAGAGTCCAGCTAACTACTATATATTGGTTATACGTCTCTCTAAAGTATAATGCGTTTTGCTTCAAATTGCTGTTTCTCACGTAGTTGTTAAGGAGGGAAGTCCTTTCAATACTTCCTACTTCGACTATCTTCTTTCTGATTAAATTCTTTGTGTTCCAAGACAGCTGTAGTTTCTCCACCGGAACGTCAATAAGCCTCATCGCTTATTGTCAATCCGAGGTCGCAGTTGTTGTTCCTGGCTACACAGGAGACACATCGGTGGGAATGTGTGGTGGGTTTGATGTATTGGTAGTTGGTCAGTCAGTACTGCCTCCCAAAATGTTCATAGTATGAAAGAAAGAAAGAAAATGGTTTGTTTATTGTCTAACTTACATTTAAGAACTTAAAAAAATAACTAAAACAACAATAAAATAATAAAGAATGTAGATCAGACAACAAAAAGGCGTCTGCTCAGCATAAACCGTGGGGTCGTCCGACTCCATGGCGCTGGTCTTCCGCAGATGCCTGTTTGCAATATAACACTACTGTATCAGCGTTATGTGACCCGCTAGCTCATTTTGTCCTCTGTTGTAAAAACCTACAATTTTTATTGTAATTCTTAAGCAGGTTAAATCCACGTTACTTTTATGATCATACTAACAGCTTCTGTATGTATGTACATACACATAAATGTCGACGATGCACTGTCCGCTTCCATAAACCAAATAGAGCTATTATGTTGACGAACTAAGATCGCATTGCGACATATATCGTCAGAAAGTGTGGTACAAGAAGTCAGGGAATATTTTTACATAGTATAAATAAAGTCGATTCCGCTGTCGTCGCCTAGATCTTTTTAATTATTCAACGGATTTTAATGCAGTTAAGCAATAGATAAAATTATTCAAGAAGAAGGTTTATTTGTAATACATACAAGGAAAATCCGAAATTCCCACGGGAAAGCGGGATGTATACACGCAAACGAAGTTTCGCTAGCCCATTACATAAATGTATATATATCACTCTATCAAAGTAGTATCTTCTATTGTCTGGGGAAATGTTACATATTTTTAGCTTATAGATTTTATTCTAAGCTTATCGATTTTTATACGGAACAAACTTTACATAAAACTTTCCTCCGCCACATTCTGTGACCTGCACCGCATCGTGCATATCTCCAGAAGCTGTTAAATGGATAATGTCAATTGGCCGCACTCATTCCGCATTCCATCTGGAGTCCCATTCGGTATTAATGCCGGCTAATTCGTTGTTTGTGCCACTTTGAACAAGTGATGATGTTATATCATAGCGTAGGACGACTTATTCCAGACAATTGTTTCCTTTTCAGATCACCGTCTCATTATCCATTATTATCTTACTTCGCAACACTTTTTTGAATGTACAGATTTTTTTTAATTCACAACCAAACAGCCAATGCCCAGCCTTCTTCTTTGACAGCTCTGGATCGTCGGCGTCAGTGTTTTTATTCAAAAGTTTTTTTGTCTTTAGTGTTATCTTTACGTCCTCGAAGTAACGACACTCTCTTTTGGAAAAAGTGTGATGGTCAGCCAATTCAGAGCGCACTCGACTACGCTAGTGACTAGAGGTTTGAATTGGACAGTTGGTAGTAATCAAATTCAGGATAAACTAAACTGATAGAAAAGTTAGTTAGTACCTAGTTGTTAGAGGAAAATTCATAGAAGGTAAAAGAAGAAAAATTTTAAAGAGGAACAAAGAAAAAGAATCAGGTAATATTGATCATTAAGATTAAAAAACATCTATAAAGCGTAAAGTTACTATTAAATCAAAGAAAATACCATTAAAAACGTTTACTCAAGATCAAGATTAAGGCGCTACAAACTGGAGCTCAAACCTGATAGATAAGATACGCATTTCAGTTTAGACGTACGACAACATGAGACGGTTTGACAGACGTCTCCCGTACAGAAATACACGCTTCAAAGTTGTCTACTGACCCAAATACAAGAATACTACGGTTAATTATATGAGCATATTTCAAAATAGTACTCTACGGCCCTTAGTATAGAGTACCAAATTATAATAAATCGTTAGTAATTTATCACTGGGAATTAGTACAAGTGTGGCCTTGCACAATTCTCGAACATGACCCAAAAACTGTTGAAGAAAGCACAAACGAAATATATGAATGGTTAGTGAAAATAGTGGTCATTTCGCAATTATGTGGACCCATTTATGGCGCATGGCGTCAGAAAGTTGGGTTTAGGGTCTAGGGGAAAGCCAAGGACATATGATAGTCATACGGCTTGATTGGCTTTTGGTGGAAATTAGCGAGCGATAGACGTAAAGGGGAAGCGTTTCCCAGTTGTGGAATAAAGTGTGTTTTCATAAAGGTCTTCTTTTTAGTATTTGGTTCCTTAAATTATGCTTTGTGAGGTCTTCTACCTTTCGCTCTTGCCGAAAATTTAGATTTTTGGCAACTGCCGTCAAACGTCCACAGCTTTTTCTACTGATATTTTTCTTATATCCGTTGTAAATCAAAAGTAATTTTTCCTTGAAGAATTAGATAACCAATGACTATGATGATCATCATTGTTAATCCTGGGAGATAGTCAAGCCAGATTAGCTTTCAGAATAATTCTTTTTTAAGACTATTTAAAGGCAAAATTACTACTTTTATTGTCTGACAATCTGACATTTTAAACTCGCTATCAATTCAGATAAAAATATTACCGACAGACGTATATCTGAATCAAGAATAGGTACGTAATCTCTTGAATTTTAGGATTATGTATCGTAAAACAGAAATAAAAAGAAGGCAATAAAAGCGTTACGCATTTAAGGTGTATATCCGTTGGTAAGCAGCTTTGAAGAAACAGTATTTTTTTTTTTTAAAGTACTCCTAAATATCTGGCCACAACGTTAACATTGTGTCCAGATATTTAGGAGTACTTTTTTCAATACTACTATTTCTTTTTACTTCATTTTAGAAACTTTGAGCACTTTTGATACAGGACTAAATATTTTTACGATTCTCCCTCGTATCATGAAGGTTTCTTTGAACCTTTGTCAGGCACTCGTCTCTGACAAGGAAGAGTAATCAACTACACAAACTAACTCTGTCACACCTGTAATACTTTCTGTAGAAATAAATATATTATATTAAAATACTTATAACTAAAAATTAAATAAATGATGTATTTAGACATCAGGTAAACATCGGTAAGTAACATATAGCATTTATACATAAAATAAGAAACATAATCACAATTTTCATGACGTTTATCCAATGTTACTAATACATTTCACAGTGGACTTTTCACTCGCTTACATTTAAATCAAATTCATATCGACTTTATAAATTATCGTATTTTCATTGCCCATGAAAACACGTATTGGTCACGCTCGACACGTAGATGTGGCAACTCTGAACTTTCATATTACGGTCAATGTCGCTACCGTGTTACTGCTCTAGGATTACGAAGGCTACGAGCTTATTACGTATTTTAATTCCGAATTGTTATACTATTGTTATAAGTCTACGTAATTTTATACCCTTTAGATTTAGACGTTGCTGGGGCGGTTTTGAGTTTTTTTTTTACAAGCATACGGCCCGCCTGATGGTAAGCATCACCGTAGCCTATAGACGCTTGCAATCCGGGGGTATCACTCACGCGTTACCTACCCTCCCAATCAAGTAAGGAGCTCTGGAGACCTTACTCACCGTAGGAACACAACATGGCCGAGATCTATGCTATTTGGCTACGATCTTCTGTAAGGCGGAGGTGTGAGTTTGAGATGGGATTGAAACTGATTTTGAACGAGAATAGAGGGAAAGATAACGTAAACATCGACGTAACCGCTATATTTGTTTGTATTCTATCTTTCAGTGGAGTACATACTCTCATTTTTTTCACTCATTAATCAAACCAAACTCGTTTAATAAAAGCCGGGCGAAGCCGCGCCTGTTTATAAAAAAAAACAGTGACGAATCGACCTGTCACTCGCAATTGTTTCACTTTACACTATGGATATCAAATGCCATAGACAATGTATAAAATAGACAGCTAAAAGAAAATAATTCAATTTTTTGGGAGTGATAAAGCATTTATAAAATGGTTTTACTGATGTTTTATTGAATGTGCAAAAATATTTGTCCAATGAAATTTGATGATTTTGATTCTAGAACTGACCCTGAGCCTCAGAACTTACGTGCGATAGAACTAATGAGAATCTCTATCTGTCAATAACTAAGAGGTACGGAATTCAAAATACATTTTAATTATTTCATTCCGGTGGTACAATGTTCGGATATTCACGTATCCTACTCAGGCTCAAACTTATCAGAAGATCAAAAACGCCCCTAAATATTATAATTCATCAAAATGATATTACAAATCATAATTATCTTCTAATCGTTTATTACAGTCTGTAGTGTACTATGTCTATGATGAATCAAGTACCTTATCCTAAAGGTCAATGAACCTGTTCATCACGTGACACATCATTACGTCATGCACGGTGAGATACGAGGGTATCTGATTGTCGGAATAGTACAAATTCTTGCACGAGTTACATTTTATCTGGTAAACAACATTTTGCCTATTAATATTGATTAAATTCGAAATATTTCTAAAAAAAGGACATAGAAGTTAAGAATACAAAGTCCAATATGTAAAGGTCGACCTGCTCTTGACTGTACCTAAGCTAAGAAGGAAAAATAATTTACGTAAACAAATCGAACAGGGTACATAGTCTAAGAAGTTTGATGTCATTTTATCGTAATTAAAAACATTAATAATGTAATAATTAATAATTAGTACAGTCAGGAGCACGTTGAGCGTTTGCACTTGCAGTTCAATTTTGGCTCTTATGACATAGGACTTAAGAATGGTACAAAGTTCGATATGTAAAGGTCGACCTGCTCTTGACTGTACATTGTAATTTGTAATATAGAAATGTTTTTTTTTTATACCACAAAGATGGCAAACTACGCGCCTGTCTGATGGTAAGCCGTCACCGTTGCCTATAGACGCTTGCAATACCACTGGGGTATCACTCACGCGTTGCCAGCCAACCCTCCCCAATTGTATCTTAAATCTTATTAAATCATTTTAATTGATTTAAAAAACATCACAAGTCCCGTGTAACGGATGGCGAGTAATAGGGCAGAAAATAAAGAAAAATAATAATAGAGGTGCGTGAGTCGCTCGAACACTGACCTTCGTCAACCTGCAAATTATGTTCTAAAACTCCTTATGCCGCTTATGTCGACTTGACCCGATGTTGACCGAGGCGAAATTACGAAGTTAGAACACAAGAAAATTTAGACGAAGAAAGATGAAGTGACTTCACAACTTGAAGACCTACATTCCAGCAAATCCAGCTGTGCGTTGATGATAATTACCTTTAGATGAATGAGTCTTCTTCCAAGTACTAAATTAGTACTGCATTAGTTCAATGAACTCAAAAGGCCGCCTTTATACCGACAGTAAAATCATTGTCACATGTAAAATGGCTCGGTTTAACTTTAATATGTTAGGTTTAACAATCGCTGCTGTCAGAATGTGGTCATAATTGTCTCATATATTACAACGAAACGCGGCAAGAAATGGTCCGATCTAATTTCGGATACTTATTCTGGTATTACGTAATTGCTATTGTGGTTTTTAAATTAGGTGGCAAACAAGCTTTAGACATGTTAGTAGACGTTTGAGTTTAGCATAATAATTTCGATTATGTATCTAACCATAATATCAGGTAGGATTGTTTATCAAATGTAAAAAAAAAATGTAAAAAAAATAGCATTGGCATCATATTATGTAAAAATACTGGCATATTACAAACCTTCACAAGAAAAAAAAATCTAAAAAAAAAGAACGTCACTTCTATCTACGTGTGGGATTCTAATTTCAAATACACATGAACAAAATAAAAAATAATGGCACTAAATTGACACAGCTAATTTTAAATCAACTGACAGACAAATGAAGATCATTTTGCGTCATAAATATAAGATGAAAGCGAAGAGTTGTTACACAGAAATAAAGTTCAAAAACCATACTATTTAGTTGATTTAGAAGCTATTTGTTATAATAGAGTTAACAAGAATATTTGTCTATTCACATGAACTAGATATTTGGATGTCAACACACATGTTTAACGTGAGTGATACACCCACGTTTCATAGACATTTCAAATGTAAAAAAAAATATCTCTAAACTCTGTAATTTATGGATCGGGTTGGCTCGATCAGGGAATAATGGTCTCACAGAATATCGGCATCCAGCATTTTGTGTTTCGGTGAGGGAGAGATCTTTTCGCAAGGCGAACTCTTCCTTTTTTGAGGTAGAAGGAAACTACCTTTAGAGTTTCGTTTTTTGGGGGCGCTTCCCCTACATGTAAAGTGTGATAAAAGAGTAAGTTTGCTTTTTCCTCTGGGTTGTGGAGGTCTGATCATTCCAAAACCGTAAAAATCTGTATTGTCTTCCATCCACCAGCCGACCCAGTAAATATATAACTGTGTATTAAATTTGTAATAAAAGCATGAGTAATTCATTAAAACAAAAAATATTTTGCACTGAAATAAGAAAGGCCGACATCAAAAATAATTCCACAAATGCGTAGAGAAGCGTAACTCCGGATGCCACGGTTTACGCTTCAAAACCCTTTGACTACGGTTTAATTTTAAATTGTGTTACTGTTGTGTTAATACTTCTAAGAATTTCCGTCAGTACGTTTTAATATTTGATGAATTTGACCTACTCAGAGCCTGCGTTAGCGTGTTATAAGCAACCATAAACTGTCAATCTCGTTCGTGATCCTTGATCGTGATCATTTTGATCCGTATGGGATTGGAACATTGAGTAACACGTTACACTGCCTGGATCAATATGATCACGGATCTCGATCAGTCAATCTAGACCTAAATCCGTGATTTCGAATCGTGTGGGATTGTTGGATTGAGTTAACACGTTACGTCACAGTCTCGATCAATCCGATCACAGATCTCAATCGATTGAATGTGTTATGGCTGGATATGGATTCATTGCGGTGTGACTGGTGTTGTTGTTTTTTATCCCGCATGTGGATATCCCGATCACACAGGACAAATATTTTATGCTATGAACATATTTACTTACCACAAATATTTTTCGTTGAACCTAGACTAGATGCCGCTATGTGAATATACAATTTATTTAAAGTAAACAACATAAAATACAATTAACATAAACGTATACATAATTACATAAGGATACCATTCGAACTAGACCATCTGGCGTCTCAAAAGCCATAATAGAATATTCTTAGTACCAACGAATGTCCTAAAATGGGTAAGAATGCTAATGTCTTCATTGAACACTATCTTAGTAACATAAATAAAGGCTGCCACTAGATGGCGTATTAGGAAACTTGTCTACTTTCCACAAGATAGTATTATTCTATTGGTACGGAATACGTATATGAAGTGATTTATATTGAGTACTAGCGAAACACGCGCGAAGCGGGATATCATTTGCGTGTATCCCGCATTCCCGTGGGAATTATTATTCTTCGCTACGTAAGAACCATCCACGTACTTCAAGGAATATTCTTAAAAAAAGAATTAGCAAAATCGGTTCAGCTGTTCTCGAGATTTGCGCTTAGCAACACATTCAGCGATTCATTTTTATATTATTAGAATAACTACTTGTAATTTTGACGAAATAAAATAATTTTAAGAATGCGATACTCATGTGTTTTTAACAACGCCACTAGATGATGATTTAAAAGGCCCATTAAAAAAAAAACTATTTGTTTTGACTGGATTTGCCTAGCCATAGGTAACGTATCTTCTATACATATTATATAAAATTCAAAGTCCTGACTGACTGACTGACTTAACTATATATCAACGCACAGACCAAACCGCTGGGTCTAGAGATTGCAAATTTGGACTGTAGGTTCCTTACGCATCAAGGGTGTACTAAGAAAGGATTTTTTTAAATTCCCACGGGAAAGCGAGATATGCGCAAACGAAGTTACGAGGGTATATCAACGCACAGCCCAAACCGCTGGATCGAGACTCTAGATTCTAGAGATTCCAAATTTGGCACGCATAGGTTCCTAATAAGGACCGGACGGACCGGACCGGACCGGACCGGACCGGACCGGACCGGAACGGAACGGATCGGACCTGATCGGACCGATTGGAACCGTACCGTACCGGGTTGTGCTGGATTGGACCGGGCCGTGCCGACCCGGACCGAACCGGATCGTACCGGAATTTGTTTCTGAAGAAAAATATGCTTATTGTTAGTAGGCCATGCAGGCGAAGCTGCGAGCTGAAGCTAGTATAACTATAAATAAACTAAAAAAATAGGCGAGCAAAACGCTAAACTATTGACCGTTTGGAAACAGGATAATTTCACTGAGATAAAAAAAAAGCTAGTATTGTTTGCTAATATGCCAATCTATCTACGTTCATTGACCCCAGTTATGTAACAGCCCACATGTGTTCGTTAATTTCTAAGGCAAACCTATATAATTAAACGTATGTGAAGTTCATTAACATAACAGATGTTTACATTTTGTGTAGGTATAGAAAGTATGAATTCAATATTTTATTATTTTTTCCAATACTTTTTAAAAGAACAATACATAAAGCGAGTTGCACGAAAATATGTGAAAGGTTTGGTGACACATTAAAACTCATGTTGTCATTGAATTAAGGAAATTAAGTAATCTGTAAATAAGGAAGCGAAAAAGAAAAGAAGACGGAGTAATTAACATTTCATTTTAATGTTTTCTTAATAATTAATTTGGAACATTATTTTATTTCATTTTAAAGTGACAGCACAATCTTATTATTCTAATTCCCATTGGAATTATGAAAAAAAAAATGTAATCTTTTAGCAAACAAAAGACAGAATTTACTCGATTTTATCTTTATTTGATAGTACCTATTCATATTGCTTTGTTTAATTAATTACAAAGTTAACGATACTTACATTATTACAAAGTAGAAAACATTGAAATCTTTGTTCTTGGTTCTCTGCCCTGGATTTTCATTGATTGACTGCACTATTAATTAGAGACATGCCATCAAAGAATGATATCTTTTTAATTAGCCAAATTAAGGTCACATTATATAATCTCATTAGTGACAAGTCTATCACAAATTCTCAATCGTGTTCGTGACATAGTGGGTGTCCTGTCCCGTCGCTTTTGGGTTATGTAAAAGTTGTCAGCTTGTCTGTCATGTTTAATTGTTATTTATAATTTTTTTTCTGTATTTGTTACATGCGTATATTTTACCGTCTCTTAACTGCGTTTGTGTCGAATTGGAATTATGGCAAAGTTTGTGATGATTACTGGGGAATTGCTCAAAACCATTTTAAAGTTAATGACACATAATATTATGGCTGTCACTGTCAAACTAAAGAAGAAGAATACAGATTAGCTCGATTCGAGATCGCCGCCTTGTCAACGAAGGTCGTCAAGATGGCGACCACGGATCCTCACCGTACCACGTTCCCTTTTTAAAGTGTACTTTTTTGCTAAAAAGTGTTCATTTAAAATACGAAATTGTCTATGTGTCGTTAAGACACGAAACAAACAAACAATAGAATTCATTAATTTTTGTGAAAAAAAGTGTTATCCGCTCTGAGCCGATGCATTGGCCCTAATTTTAGATTCAGTTAAGTAGTAGGTACTATTTATTTTTTCATTGATTCAGTTTTCAAACTACCGTTAAGATGTAGGAACTCTACAAATAGTGAAAAGTGAGATTATTGCTCTAACAAAACACTTTCATATTTTCTTTTACTTTGAATTTTTCTAAGAAAATGTATAGAAAATTATATTCCACTTTCTCACTAGACGTACCGCCACCGGGGCCCGTTAGACCACATCGTAAATACACAGTAACAACACGGCTACAATTACCATACAGGTTTAGATTTATTTTTATGAAACAATTAGGTTTTCTTGTACAAACCGTTGTTCATTACTGGCATTTATTAATCAGTTTTACTGACTGACAACACTCTCTTTCCATCTGGTCGGAGAGAGAATGACGTCAACTACTTTTTACAGTTGATGTTACAGGTGTCTTTCAATTAGAAAGAATCTGGTTTATGAAAAATCGTTTTAAATAAAAATTAATTTTCTTCAGTCAATTCTTTCAGATAATTAAAATCCATGTTATGTCCATACTGATAATTTTAATTTTTAAAATTAAAATTATCAGTATTAATTTACTTATCTACAACAACAAAAAAATCAGAATAAAACTTGAAATATGATATCTATCAATTTTTTTTTTATTATTTATGACCCTGAAATGTGGGTGGAAAGGTAAAGATAAACGTGGAGTAAACCAAAAAGCTCATATTTCTTTGTTTCCTGATTTTATAAAAAAAATACAATGTTACCAACAAAACATTGTTTAATCGCTAATTGTCAATCACTTATCCTCAATTGTCAATCAGAATAGGGTAAACAGCACCAAGATGTCACCTGCACCGCGATTTGTTCCATCACAAAGATTTATTATGCTATGGAGTGATATTCCTGCAAACGGAATTGTACCTTAACCAAACCCGTTAAGGATTAAATTTCTTTTATTATAATACGTAAATAGAAGTGTTAGTTGAATTACACCACTGCCTATTATAGTTAATCCGGTGGTTCGGTATCAAGTGGATAGATTGATGGATAGACTGACAGACGAAACCAGGTGCTCTAAAACAAGGAAAAGATTTCTAAATCGACTGTTTAGTATAAAATATTGTGTTCTGAGATAATCTGTTTTTCTATCCTATTACGATTAGCGTTAATTAAAAATAAGTTGACTTGTCAAAATTGTTGACAATCCGGCAAAATATGTTTATTCATTTTTGACAGCTAGCGATACCCGCGCAACTTTATGTGTATCCCGCTTTCCCGTGGGAATTTCGTTGTGTATTTTATACATATATAAACCTTCCTTTTGTCACTCTACCTATTGTAGAAAACTGCATTAAAATCCGTTGAGAAGTAAGTTTTCTTACACAAAACGTCCGACATTATAAAGTAATTTATTGTCGCGTTAATTCCAGTTTTATTTATAGATTTTATGATGACTTCATCTCGCCTAATATCTCATCACTCGATTCGCCTTGCGAACTACTAACACAAAACATCTTGTACGAGGGTCAAACTGAAAGTTCTTAGAAAATTAAAAACTGGGCAAAAATAAAAGTTATTAGTTTTATTATATCTTTTTAAAATAGTGTCCCTTTACATCAATGCATCGTTGCATTCGATGAAACTACTGAGCAAAGCAGTTTTCCCACTCGTCTTTTTCGGGTTTCTTCGGCGGTCAAATTATGAGGTATCCACCGGACACAAAGCTTCCTAACCGGTGACTGTTCCTGGAGGATTCTGTGCACTTGACTCATACCGATGCCTAAGCTTGTCCGAATTTGCTGATAGGTCACTCGTTTGTCATTCTCTATCATACGCCGCACAACACTGATGTTAACTTCAGTCGTCGCTGTAGAAAGCCATCCTTCACGCAGATCATCGGTAAGAATAGTGCGACCACGTTTGAACTCATTATACCAATTGTAAATTGTGGCACGGGATGGGGAATGGGGCTTCATCATGAAAGGCCATTCGAAGTCTATTATAACATTCTTGTTGACATAAATGACATCGAAAGTCATAAAAAATCATGGCACGAAAATTTACTCGCGTTAAATTCATGCTGACGTGATTCGGGAAATTTTCAATTTGCTGCCAAAACGTAAAACAAAAGAAAAAAAACATACTTGTTAGTACTTAGTATTGACAAAGAGTTCCATTTTCAAAATTTAAACTTATTTTTTAATTATATTGTTTACAAGTGGCCAGTTCTAAAAACTTTCAGTGTCGCCCTCGTATTACTGGAATAATAATTAAAATGTAATTAATAAAATATTTTTTAATAGTTATTGTTTTTTAGGGTTCCGTAGTAAACAACAACAATAACTTGCTTACATTTAACTTGCGTTTTGCACGGTGGTCCCCCCCCCCCCCCTTTATATCCGAAAGACTTGTGTATAGGGTAGTAGTCCATATAGTGAACCTACAAGGAAAACTATAAGGGTTAAGTAGGCACTACTAGTTACCGAGTAATAGCCGACGAACTTATGAAGTAAAATTTTTTTGTAGGTACAAATATCATAGAATATGGCATTGTACTCATTTGCAAGCAAGAAATGCGTAGCCGATACGGAACCCTACAATGTGCGTGGCCCGACACGTACTTGCCCGATTTTTTTATCTTGTAAATCTCATTAAGTGTTATATTTGACCTTTTAACAAAACATGAACCGCTAAATTAAAATACGTAAAGCCACAGGTGGTCAACTCCATATAAACTAAACGTAGTTCAACCCTAAATAATATAGATGGCGTTAAGTGTATCGATTGTAATTGAAGATTATGTAAATCCAAATTATAGTAAAATTACGCACTGAAAACAATATTTTAATAGTTTTTATAATTTTATAATGAAATACGATCCTGAAAATAGCGAAGAATGTACTGTAAAATAGAATTGGTTAATTTTGTTTCGTAATTTATTACTAAATATTTTACTTGATGTCACAAACTCACAACAGATGTCGCTAAGATAAAGATAGGTTTAATCAGTCACAGCGCTAAATTTAATTCTTGACAAGCAAATCAAATTATTATATAAAATAAAAAATAAAATAAATCTTTAAGTACCTACCTATATATTTTTTCTTTTAATTTTTAATATTTGCATTGTATTAAACACTTGATTTACTAGTACTTTTCTTTTACAAAATTATCTCATACTTACCTACCTATCATTTTGCGTTTTGTTTTACAATTTGTAAGAGTTTTTTTATCTTTCAAAATTTCAATAATATTTTTAATTTTTCAAAGAAGACTTCTTTTTAATATAATTGTGTTAAATTCGTAAAAGTTGGTATGTATATATAAATAGGTAAGTACCTAAGTAGTAAGCATTGAAGTATAATGTACTGACGTATTTAATTTACGGACATATTCCTGTATTATGCGTGTATGTATATTATATATACATATATATATACAATATACATACACGCATAATAGCGTAGTCGTCCGCGGAGTGACGTAAACAAAAGCACAGTATGTATACATATTATAGAAAGCTTTTTAAATAATTATGTACACCTACTAACAACGTCATAATCACGAGGCGCGTGCGCCGTTGCCACACGGCCACAACGTCATCATGGCGCGAAGCGCTTGCTACGCATCGTTGCCACACCGCCTGCTTCTGTCTGCGTTCGCGCGCTCGGTTTATCTCTGCGTGCGTGGAATGAATTGATGCGCGTAGCGTAGTTGCGCAACGCTGGTAGGTACAGTCACCTCCATAAATATGTAATCACTTTGATCCTGGAGAGCGAACAGTGAATCGATTTTGCCAGTTTTCACAACTTTTTCGAAGTTGCATATTTGAATTCAGACTACCCTAACTAACATTACCATACAACATACCAAAAACGCAGAACTACATCACGCTTTGCGAATTTAGCTTCGTTTTTTGTATAATTCCAACAACCTAATGATCCTAAATAAATTTCTAATCCAATCTAAAAACAATCCAAGTCAGGTGCACGTCGAGCTTTATACTTGTAGTACCTACATTTATTTATATACCTACTCTTATAACATAGAACTTAAGAACGGCACAAAATCCAATATAAAGGTCGACGTGTTTTTTTTATACCACTAAGGTGGCAAACAAGCATACGGCCGCCTGATGCCTCTTGACGGTACGTGTACATAGATACATACATCTTACTACTTTAAATTACAAAATCGTCCGAGTCGCATAAATCAAAATTTGAAAGTAGTAAACTCGGACACGGATCAGTTTTTTGTATCCGAGTTGCCCCACTTGACTATTATAATAGAGTCGGCAACGCATCCATAGGAATCATGTGATACGGTATGTAACCGTTTGCCACCTTAGTGGTATAAAAAAATATTTTATTTTTAATTTACTTTCGCATTTATAATATTCGTAAGGATAAGGACTACTCAGATCTGCAGACTGCGCCTGCGCGGCTTTTGTGGTGCGGCATTTTTGTTGTTATATTTTGTTTTTTACCTTGAATAAACGATTTAAAAAAAACGGGCAAGTACCTGCCGGGCCACGCACAATGCAGGGTTCCGTATTGGCTACGCATTTCTTGCTTGCAGATGAGTACAATGCCATATAGGTACTATGACATTTATACGTTTTCGTCAAAGAAATTTTACTTCATAAGTTCCTCGGCTATTACTCGGGAACTAGTAGAGCTTACATAGCCATAGTTTTCCTTGTAGGCCCAAAAAAATATTTTTCAAAATTTTGTTCTACCACTTTGTTAGCATTGTTAATATGAGTGTAGGACCGAGGACGGACAGATGGACATGGCGAAACTATAAGGGTTCCTTGTAGTTTACTACGGAACCCTAAAAACTTATTTTTGAAATATCAAAAGTAGGTATTTACCTACATATAACTATTTGAAAAACGGCACGGCAATATTAGCTAAAGATTCAATCTACAAGCCGAATACGACGCGACGCGACGACGATGACGAGCAACGGCGCGATGCGGCGGCGGCGCGCGGCGGCGGTACTGTGCGGGCACGCAAGAAGCCGTTCGCGCGGTTGCCTCCGTCGCACGCCCTAAAGCGCCTCCCTCGCCGCCGAAACGCATTTCATTCACCTTAATTTGCACTCGGTGTTCTAAGTAGGTAGATACATTATGGGTTAAATAGATAGGCAAAAAGCAGAAATAAAAACATTGTAAACGACAATAATAAAATTGACCATCAAGTAGATACTATACTACCAATTTACACTAACTTTTTAAAAATATGGCAGTGCCCGTAATTAGGTAAGTACCTATACTTAGGTACTTTCTACTTATCGTAAATATGAATTTACCTGATGCGTGCAAGATGTACGATTACAAATGTGTAATTTAAGACGACCTCCGTGGCGTAATGGTTACCACGCCAGACCGCCACCCAGGAGGTCCCGGGTTCGATCCCCGGTCGGGTCATGATGAAAAACGAACTTTTTCGAATTTTATTATTTAAGTAATAAGTAAGTACATACCTATAATCTAATTTTGAAAAAAAAACGGATTAGTGCTCTGATTATTTTACGCCACTACTGCCATCTATTGGTTCGACTGTAAGCGCAAAAGCATTTTAGTTGTCTGTGATGTTTTTTTCGGGCGACATCTAGTTTGCCATTTTGGTACTAAAAATTGCCCGAGCAATAAGCGCACTTAGAACGGCTATGTTTAATGTATGGAGTGAGCTATCTGTACTGTTAAGTATTATAATATCTGTGGTAAAGCTATTAATATAGTCATTAATCACTGAAGATCAAGATAACATTAAGTTCCAAGGTTCTGATTGGTGGATAAGGAACACGAATAACAATTTGGCTTCTAAATTAATATCGATAAATACCTAACATTGTTGTTGACGTGATTTACAAATAGGTTATTTTGAATTAAAATTGATAAGAGTCAACAACAGCATTTAATTCTAAATGACAAAATTCTTCACTAGATCTTGACGTAAAGTCAAAGAAATTTGAGTTGAATTATAGGGAATGGAGAAGATAACTTGAAGTGAAATGAGACTAAAAATTGGTATTCTCTTACGTCAAAATCACGGTATCATACTAATTCTGTCTCATGTTTTCTCTTATAAAAAAGTTTAAAGTTGAAATTTGAGATTAGGAACGGTACCTGATGTGAAATGAGACTAAAAATTGGTATTCTCCTAGTGAAAATCAAAAATGTCATCTTAATTTAGTCTTGTTTTCTCTTATCAAAAAGTTCAAGGTACATTGAAGAAATTTCTTCAATGTTGAGTGTTCATGTGAAATGAGACTACAAATTTTTATTTCAAATCACAAGTATCATCTCAATTCAGTCTCGTTTTTGGTATTACATAAGTGTGTTACGGTATAGATACCTACTTTGTTTTTTCGTAGTTCGACTTTATTTAAAGCGTAGTGACGTCAAATATCCAAATAATTATAGAGAAATTATTTTCGTAATTGCTCTGTTGTTTAAATAGCTAATTATTATAAATAGAATTTAATAACATCTTGCGACAGCTGCCCTTTCCCAGACACGCTCTAATAATAAAGTAATTACACACTATTTAATTTAGAAAAAGAAGGAAGGAAGAAGATTGTCAAAAAAAAAACTAAAAAAAACCGACATCTAAAAAACCAAGCATTGAAAAGTGTAAATTAGTCCAAGGTGTAAAATAATCATTTTACGCTAATTATATAATCTGTGTCAATTCTTTTCAAAGCCTATGAATTAAAATAAATTATTATTTTATGTGAGAATGTCCAACAGTGGATTTCTATGTATGTATGTATGTATATATATTATCTTCGGAACCTTGCCTAAAGGGACTCCTTTTAATAATATATTTTAGTTATTTTTTAAGGTTTTTAGTTTTAGGTTCATTATAATTTATGTTTATAATAATTTTATTTTTTATTTTATTTTATTTGGGAGTCTTACAGCTTAATTATACAATACACATAAAAATAACAAAAACTATGCCAATTAGAAGTCTCCACCCATGCATAATATGTTTAGTTTAGTTTTAATGTGTATGTATTCAATAAACTTCCACCTTGTTTATGAGTAAAACAATACTTGAGGGATCTTTAGTTTAATGGAAATTTTATCTATCTATACGAATATTACGAACCTTTACGTGTCCATTAATTAGATCTTCAAAACGAGTGTATATTTGCATATCATAGTTGTTTTCCCGCCTGTAATTTACTGAATTTACAAGCTATAATAACAGGAAACGTTTATTTGTGACTCCGTCGAAAGAAACATAAACTTTGCCAACAGAATAACGCACTGAACATATAATGTAATTTACGCGTAGCATGTAGGAGCCAAATTCGGCTCTTTTGTCCATTGAGCCTGCTAAAATGCAATAAATGGTGTCCGCAGGCGCGATTAACAAATTTAATTTAAAAAAAAAACGATTGAGCCCGCAAATAAAAAGACAATAATGCATTGGCTCTGCAAGGGTTTTTTTTTTTTTTTTACATATTTATAAACGAAAAGCAACAGACTTACGGGTTAAAAAGGGTTTTATAACTTTAAACTGTATTGAAATAAAGAAATCTACCTAATACCGAATAATGTTTTTATAGATTTAATATAATGTTTAAACAGGTTGTCCGGTGGCAGATTTCGGTTTTTTTTTTTCCAATAAAAAATAACTACTAAACAACATATTTAATTTAATAAAATAAAATTTAATAAGATTTGTTTTCTAAATGTTATTTTACTAGAATACATTTTGTATGTCACAATAGCCTATAATAAGTCTAGATTGAGTGCTAAACTTCTTTTAACTTTCTAGTATTACTAGTTTCAGATTTCCAATTAATTGAAAATCTTTGACGCCTTCCAATGGAAAGTAGGTCGTGTGTGTCATCGCGTGGAGCTTTTACCCTATATGGGGACAGAATAAATATTTTATTGGTACTAAAAGAGAAAATATAATACTAACAAAATAACCTTTATTTAGCTAAAATCAAAATCAAAAGTACTTTATTCAGTGGGGCCCTCGCGGACATTTAGGCACGTCTTTTAAAATGTTATAATATTTTTTAATCTATCAGGATTGCAAAACGACCATTGACGAGTAGAAAAGTTCATAGAAAGTCTGTCAAACTGTCTGTTAAACATACCCCTTAAAATGATAAAATTATCAAATTTTTACAGAAATATTCGATTATGACCCAGCCCTCTAACTCTGTGTTTTGGACGAGGCCGAGTAGCCCCCAAACCCGTCACATCCCTAAACAAATGGTAAACTCGTCTTGGTCCAAGACGTGGACGAGTAGCACCCTACCTAACCGTATTTGTTGGGTTGTGGGCCTCAGATTAGATATCTTAAATGTTACCGTTTTTTACAAATTAAATTTATATTAATATTCTTAAAAGTTTATAGTATCAATAAAGGTTTTTATGAAAATAGTCATGGCCTTATGAGATGTCGATAGTCTTCATCGACAGTAATCGTAAATTTTATCGATCATAAATCTTACGACGTATTATGTTTATATATGTATTCGTTGTAAACGCTATATAAACTGTTAGTATCGACTCGACTTCATTGAACTTACCATATTTGTGTGAATAATGACATGTTTTACCATATAATGGATAGTTAAAAGATTAAATTGAAAATTTACGTTCAGTCTGTGGCTATAATTCTAATCAGTTCTTCGGAATAGAGTTTCAATATTCTAGGTTAAATTATCCCGTTTCCTAATTCTTTGAATTGCCGCCGCTGCCGCCGCCGCCGGGTGCCGGTCCGCAACTAAACCTAACTCTGACTTAAATTCTATTTGCGAAGTGAACCGAGGCAAAGTTAGAAGACAAAGGAAAAGTTACACGAAATGGCCTCTGCACACTCTCATATTCGCCTAATCTCGATGAACTTCGCAGAAGAAGTCGGGGTTAAACATTTGACGAGGCGATCATCAGACCACTTTTTAGGTTACGCTGTTCACGTCCTTTGAAAATACAATTTCCTTGGACATGTGGGTTGTTCTCAAGAAAAATTCATTTGAGTGATAAATTAAAATTACGATCAATCATGCACGTGCAATGATATGTATACAAAAGACTTTACTACGTCGACACATTTTCTTACAATCGAATCTTTACACCAGCATTTTAATAATTTTTTCCCTCACGTAATTGCAATTACTAATCTCAAAATGCTTTAGTAATACCTTGGAAATTGGATATTAGACACGCAAATAGATATGGAGTAATTTTGGGATGTCGAAATTGTAGCCTTGTCGGTCGTTTATCAATTGTAGAAATAGAACGTTTGGCGCAATTAGCCTGTTATTAGGGAGCGGGCGCTGAGCGCAAATTGACTTAAGAAAACAACTTGATTCTGAGAAAACTATGTATTTTGGCTCAGTTTGTAGTAATACTATCTGTGGTGAAGGCCGCGGCTTCGATCCCTGTGTATCACAAACAAAATATTATCATCAAACACTATCGTCACGAGGTACTAGGATACGGGTCTGTCTTTAATTGAAGTAGTGTTAGAATATATACGCCGTGCTACTCTACCACGGGCGATATTTTCGACGACGATGTCATCTGTCAACAGCAGATCGTAAATTTCAAGCCCATCCAAAAACTGGCGGCGGTTGTCGTTGCTTAACTATCATGTAAATATTAAAAAAATAATTGCCTGGTAACATAAAAGCAGGGTAATTTAAAACTTAGATCAGATGGCGAAGTATGAATGTTTTTTTTAAAATTGGAACGACGTCTATAATCTAACAAGACATCGATTGGCGATAAATTTATCGATATCGCTGAGGCAGAAGGGCGCTGCACTAATCGATGTATGGGAATGTATTACATTGTTGCATATCTATACTAATATTTTATAGAGGTAAAGTTTGTGTATTTGTTAAATTGTAAGGGGTAATCTCGGGATCTTCTGAACCGATTTTAAAAATTCTTTCACCAATAGAAAGCCACATTATTGCTAAGTGTCATAGGTTATATAAAAAACCAAAAAATAAAAAGGCTTTTATGTGGTAGTCGGTTTTGCAAAGTAAATCGGAGAAAAAACGGTCGAATGAAAGCGTTTCTTACGAACGCCTGTACTAAAAAAGGATTATTAACATTATGCCCAACGAAGTGGGCACGGGTGAGCTAGTTGTGTTCTAAAAAATAATAAATGAAAAAAAAATCGGTAACAATATTTAATACTAAATGGAATAAATTATACACAACTCACGGCGCCACTGGTCCCAATAAAAATACAGAAATATACCAGATTTGCGAACGAATACAAATGCCATCATGATTACCCCGAGCGGCAATCGAACTCTGAACTTCAGAGGGCTCTGGTGCCGAAGTTAGGATCAACGCACCACCGACCTGTGGAAAAGGAATTCTTTATCCTAACAATGTCCTGTGGTACTCCCAATTGCCAAGCAACCGATTGTTCAATCGCGATTGTATGATATGTCAATAGCCGTGTCCACACAGACCGAGCACGGCTCGCGAGCCTAATGCTCGGGTATGTGGACGTGCCTCTCGGGATGCCTCTGGTGCACGTTGCTTCGGGCAAGAGCCGCTCAACCGTGAGCCAAACATTGTCGATTTTGTCGATTCTCAAAACTGAATCCAAGGTACGTCCACACACACCGAGCATTCGGCTCGCGAGCGGTGCTCGGTCTGTGTGGACACGGCTAATAACGAATTACCGTCTGAACAACCACCAGTGTGGCAGGAGGCAGTGATTGAAGTGTCATGAATGTCATAATGCGGTCATCGAACTACCTATGCGCATACGCATGTTATAACAACCTATTTAACCTTACAGTTATACGTTTATAAATTAAAATTTGCAATATTTTTAATACATAACGTATGTAATGTACAATTATGAATAATTCCGAATACAGCCTCAGGCTTTCGTATATTTTTATGATAGCCAATATTAACTGTTATGGTAATATATCATCGTACAATAAACTCGTTACTCAGTGTAACACACTCTTCGTATTAAGCAGATTAGTAGTTGTTAACGTTCCCATTCCCATGGGTATTTGGAAATATAAATCTTAACAACTCTACTAAGTAGTAGGTTGAGTGTAAGTACACTCAACCTTACTAAAGAATTTTAAAAAAGGTTTATTAATAAAAAGATAACAACATTTTTTTTTGCATTAGATCCATTTTAGAACTTTTCAAAAATGGATCTAAAATAAATCGTAAAAAGGAAATCGTGGTTGCGCAACATCAGAAAATGGACATGACGGGATAGCGCGCCGCTGAACTGTTCCGCCTCGCTAAAGATAAAGCGAAATAATATATGCTAAACTGACAGCCGACCTTCACTAATTGGAGAGGCACTTGAAGAAGAAGAAGAAGAACGTTTCTGTGTTTATTTGGTTTCCGATGTAAGTAGGCAATTTTAGTCACTCGTTATTATGTTATTACTCTTGCAAATTACACATTTCTACATAAATACCCTATTAGTGCCACTCAGGCCAATGATTATTTTAAAAAAAACCATAGACCTATCAATCAGTGTACAGAGAAAATCTAAACTGAACTGTGCGATCGTAAAAACCATTGTACGAAGGTCATTGACGCCAAAATACTACCATGATTCATAGAACTATCTACTATCACCGTTCATCTCTCTATAGATTGTATACAGCATGTTTCTATAAAACAGGTTGGAATAAAAAAATACATAATTTAAAAAAATCAACATTTTGACATGACAGTCGCTAATCCAAGCCAAGTCGGTAGCCTTCAGGCGGCCACACTGAGCAGCTGGAGCAGAGTGGCAGAGTACGGTCGCTCTGGTCATGACGAATCTGTACATATAATGAGCTAAATAACACGTCTCATTCGAAAACTGTCACTTTGACTTCGCGTTTCAGTACTTATATTTAAAAATACTACTTAGACTTGGTTCGCATTTAATTTGTACCGAACCACATCTCTACTGAAGAGTGAAACTCCCCGTTTCATTGTTCTGTGCATATTACAATTCTGTAATAAATACCATTGAAAAAAAATCACAAATTATTTTTAATTAATGGTGGTCACGTTCTTAATTCATACGTCATTTATGACGTGACGATTTTTTTTATACAATTAAAAACAACAACAACAAACAGTTCCTTTATACATTCGTTACTAAGAACAACCTGTATAACCAAACACGGGCACTATAAAAAACCTAATCAAGTTTAATAATGTTTTTGGGTACTTGCCCTTATGTTTTTGCTGGGTGTTTTTGCATGCCATTTCAAGGTAAGTTTCCTCATATGGACACGCGTTTATGTTAACGAAGTGAAGCATTGAATGAGACTATATCTTTTGTATGAGTCTAATGATGCGATTATTCTTGTATAGTGTTGATATTTTTATTTGCGTTTTTAATATAGTGTGTGTGTAATATAGTTACGGTCCATTCGATGGGATAAGCAGAGTAAAAATTAATTACACGTTGGGCTAATACTTTTTTAACAGAAGCAGTGGAAAGACAAAATAGGCTAGATTTTAATGGCAATGTATGAAAATCCATACTATAATATTATAAATGCGTTTATTTGATTGTTTGTTTGTCCTCCCTTCACGTCGAAAGGAATGAACGTTTTTTTTATTGGGGATAGTTTAAGGTCGAGTGACATATTCTAAACCCGGAAAAACATCTCATTTCCACCACGGAAAAAAAAAGTATAACATTATTTTTTCATAATTTTTTAACGGAGATAATTAAAGGTCTGGATGGACATAAGGCTACTTTTTCCCACGGGATAAAGAGATACCCATGGGGAAAAAAACATTTTCCCTTGACCACGCGGGCGGAGCCGCGGGTAACAGCTAGGATATTACATATTTTCATACATTTAATCGTCCAGCATTATTCTAATTGTGTTCCTACGGTGAGTAAGGTCTCCAGACCTCCACTTGGTTCGGTTGGGAGGGTTGGCAACGCGTGAGTGATACCCCCGGTATTGCAAACGTCTACAGGCTACGGTGACGGCTTACCATCAGGTCGACCGTATGCCTGTTTGCCACCTGTGTTGTAAAAAAAAAACTATACTATCCCCTGGCGACATAGGCTATATTATATATTTTTTTAAATCAGGAATCCTTACTGAAACCCTTGTAAAGGCGAGCCGCTATTATTAATCTTTACATGTTATAAAATGAAGTCGCTTCCGCTGTCTTTATTCATCATATCAACCCATAATCATCCCACTGCTGGGATACGGGTCTCCCTTCAATCGAAGGTGATTAGAGCGTACTCTGCCACGCTGCTCCAATGCGGATTGGCAGAGGCCGGTGCTTTCAAGCCGCCCGAAGGCCACCGACTTGGCATCTACCGATAACAGCCGGCACCGACGGCTTAACGTGCCCTCCGAAGCACGGAGATCCGCTGTCTATAAATGTATTGAAAAGTCGTGAAAGAGGTAATAAAAAAAACAATAAAGTGTGTGTCGGGCCTTGGTCGGGCCACTCACAGAGTAGGTTCCGTATTTGTTACGCTTTGCTTACAGATAAGTGCAATGTAATTTTTTAATATAGGTACAACGTGGTGGGCACGAAAAATAATCTGTACTTTACATGTTCACCTAGATCTTATAAACTACTCAATAGATTTTAATGAAATTTTCAGTAAAAGATAGAGTGATTCAGGAGGAAGGATTACATTTATAAAACAACAATCCGTGTACAAGAAAAACGGGATTTTTCGGGTTAAACCGCGCATCAGTTAGTATTTAATATTATGATCAATCAGTTATTATTTCCCAACATGGACTCACATCTTGGTCAGTTACTGCATCATAACGTACAGTTAGACATCATACGTCACCCATTGTCTTGTCTTATAGATTGAGCTGTGGCCAAGATTGTATACTTTGATGTGCCGACTCCGTAATAGTATGACATAATTGATATATCATTTTGGATGTGATAGCTTATAAATAATAGCGGTGAAAATCAAAAGGGTGACGCAATGTTTAAAATTACGTACAAAATTAACATTTACATTTGGAAAGTAATGTGACATGTGTCAAAATGCTGATCGTTTTTGTGAAAACAAATTGTAATGCACAGAAATTTTATCTGTGTTATAAATGTATTGAAAAGTTGTAAGAGGCAAAAAAAACAATGTCGGGTCACTCACAGTGTATATAAGGATTGTTTGCAACTTGGATATTTCGCAACTTGGACATTTTGTAACTTGGACATTTTGCAACTTGGACATTTTGCAACCACTTGACATTTTGCAAATCGGACATTCTGAGACTAAAGGATTTTGTGGTGTAGGCTCCGTATTTATTACGCTTTGCTTACAGATGCGTGCAATGTCATTTTTTAAGGTACAACGTGGTGGGCGCGAAAAAACATCATCATTACTTTACATGCAGGGACACCTTAAAAACTACTAACAAACAATAAAAGAATTTTCCAATTCTAACCCGTCGAACCAGTAGTTCCTATTATTAATTCCATTTATGATTGACGTGAAACTAAAAAGATAGCGCTGTGTAAATTGTACCTATACAATACAATTTATTTGCTATTCACTTGTTTTGGTCAGGTGTAAACAACATTAGGTACAATACAATAGAAATGGAACAACAATCATTATTACGAAACAATTGACGATATTACGATTACGAAAACTACAATCGTATGGTACTAGAATTATACCAATTCCGTACAATAATTACGATTTTGTTATCAAAAATTAGATAACAAACGAAACTAGTTGCTATTGTTATGTAAATAGAGTGTGTTTTGGGGAGATTACAATGTGGTAATTTCGGGTTATTGTGAGGGAACACAATGGGAAAGTGGAAGCTCTAAGATAACAATCTAAATAGATGGCACGAGTGTAGTTTTCGCAGTTAAATTCATTCGAAGCAATGAATAGTAAAAAGTATACAAAGTAATTTGTTTCTCATCTTTTACTTTTTTGTCATATAGCAGGCAAACAAGCAACGGACCACTTCATGGAAAGCTATTAGCCGAATTCGGCTTTTGTTCGTTTTCGTTTCGTGTGCTTCCCGCAATCAGAGTCAATTTAGGGTAGTTGGTATCAGTGTTTTAAAGCCACCTAATGATCGCTGATTTGGCTTAACGACGACAGATGACAGACCGACGACGCGACGGCTTAAGACGCCATTCGAAACACAGAAGAGCTCTAGATTTTTTTAAACTCATCCAAGTATTGGTTGGGGTTATTCTTGTTTAATTTTATTCCTTTTATAATTAATTACTACCTAAACTGTTTAAGATATACAATGAGTGATTTAATAAAGATTTTTATTATTTTTTTTAATTTAATTTTGGTGTTTGGTCAAATTCGGCTGTGAGACATTCATTATCACATTTATTGACGCGTTCCCACCGCTATGTATGTACAACTGGTTGTGCCACGGCCGCCACGGGTAAGTAAAACTATCCAAGGTGCAACTGTCAAAATACTTTTTTCTGCAATATCAGCATCATTCAATACAATATTCTTTATTGCACCACTTGCAAAAAGAATATTACAAGAAAATACATGATGATAGGTAATTTACCACCGGCAGTATCTATTTGTATTAACCTCTTCCTAGATGGTAATGGTGACCACACAGTGGTCATTTTGTGTGTCGCAATCGTGTGTCGCGTGGCGTGAAAACGCCGATTCTATAATGGCTTCACTTTCTTCATAATGACCTAATCGTTTGTGTGTACGGAAATAATATTTTTTCGGTGAGAGTGAACATAAACATTCATTTTCGATTTGTACGAATATTTATCATTTTATGCTAATAGCTAATTACATCGAAACCACAAATTGATGAAACATTGAATTATGGATATCACTGTCATACTAAAGAAGAAAAAAAAATTAGATAGAGTGAGAATTAATATCGAATTAAAATACGTTTCAGAAACTGGATGGACATTATATTATCCAAATAAAGGATATCTGGATCTTTCTTTCAATTTTTATTTTTATTTAAGAAAATTTCGTTGAATTTTTTTTTGTTGTGTATTAAATACGCTAATATTATTTCAATCTAGCCTAAACACAGACTAATGAGTATTATTACATTGACCTAGTTTTTAAGGTTCCGTAGTAAACTACAAGGAACCCTTAAATTTAGTTTCGCCATGTCCAGGTCTGTCTGTCAGTCCGCGGTCTAGCGCCTAGACGCTTAATGCTAGAAAGCTGTAATTTGGTATGTTTGGTTGGTATTCATCACATTAGCTATGCTAAAAAAGTGCTGGAACAAATTTTAGAAAAAAAAATTTTTTTTTGGGTGCCTCCCCTACATGAAATTGTCTAAATGATATTTTTTTTCGCGCCCACTTCATCATGTCGTGTATCGTAAGATAGGTCTCTTCAAAACATTGAGGGCGTGGAAAGAAAATTTCGGAATGTTTTACATTATTGTGTCAATTTTCGTTTTCACGGTGGTAGAGGGGGCTCTATCTTCGGAAAGTCTTATATTTAGAAATTTGAAAAAAAATCATAGTAGTAGTCCATATGCTGAACCTTCAATGAAAACTATTACTAGTTACCGAGTAATAGCCGACGAACTTATAAAATAAAATTTCATTGATGAAAATTTACGAATTTGATATTCGACTCAACTGAAGGCAAGCAAAGCACAGCAAAAACGGAACCCTACATTGTGGAACCCTACGTGGTCCGACACGTACTTGCCTGGTTTTTTATAAAGTTGTAATATAAGAATGTGTCTATCGGCCTATTCTTCCTGTCTCTATTAAGGCGAAGTCACTTTGTTCATGTGTCTTTGTTTTAAGAACATCGATTTACACAAAACTGTGAAACACAAAACTTCACTTTTAAAATCGGTAAATAACAACCGTTATATCACTGAATGGAATATGATTCACCTCTGTTTTCCCTCAGGACACCATTGTTGAGTCAAATGCGGGAATCCTACCGTTATAGATATTAATAAACTATTTGCTACATAGATATATGCTACCTCCTAGTTTAGTTTTGTTTTAGCTTAATCACTACATAGTATAAAACAAAGTCGCTTTCTCTGTCCCTATGTCCCTTTGTATGCTTAAATCTTTAAAACTACGCAACGGATTCTGATGCGGTTTTTTTTAATAGATAGAGTGATTCAAGAGGTAGGTTTTTAGGTATAATACATTCCGAAATTCCCACGGGAAAGCGGGATACACGCAGACAAAGTTGCGCAGGTTTAGCTAGTCTATATATATACATAGATTAGTCCTCCTCCATAGTCGGTGCCTCAATGTTGAGAATCGTGACTCCGACGTAACTTCGTCACACACCGTTTCTCTCCATCTGTTTCGATCTTGTGCCAGATGTAGAGCTGCGCTCCAGCTGCTGCTGTTCTAGGCTTTCAGCTACCTGGTCGGTCCATCGTCTAGGGCTGCGTCCTCTTGATCTTTTTCCTTCCACCTTGCCTGTCACCATGAGTTTTTCGAGGTTGTCATCAATCATTCCCTCACGCTATGTGACATAGATTAGAATTTAGTTTAAATTATTGAAGAACTGTTACGGTTGTATGTGTTTGGAACCGAACCCCCTGATGCCGATGGTAGGGCCACAACCTCTCGCACCACCGGGCTCTCAATGAAAAGATGTATATAGTTAGCCTAATATGCAGTGACATCTGATTAGAATCAAAAGGTTAAAGACTTTATTGAGCTTTCACAGTCGTGAATAGGTATTATTCATGAAAGGTTCTAGGTTCGAGTTGTCTACAATGTATTTAATTACCCTAACATTGTATAAGATTAATATTACACGATTAAATGCCTCATGGGAAAAGTATAGTGAAATTATTATTAAGCCAAGATACAAATAAATACGTACAATCAGCGGCCTAAATATGTTGTCACTTCAGTACATTGTAACTATAACTGTATTGACATATCCACTGAAAAGTCTTCTACACTACACTATCTATCTACACTAATATTTTAAAGAGAAAAGATTTGTATTTGAAAGTGTGTGTGTGTGTGTGTGTGTGTGTGTAATGTGTGTATGTAATGAACAAACTCGAAAACTACTGGATTGATTTCAAAAATTCTTTCACCGTTGGAAAGGTAGTACCCCCGAGTAACATAGGCTATATTATATATTTTTTTTAAATAGGGAGCCTTAGTATAACCCGTACGAAGCTGGGGCAGTCCGCTAGTCAGTTATAATAAAGTAAACATAATTGACAAGGTACTACAATGACAACACATGTCATTATTGTGACACATTTATGCAGCAAATTGTGTTTGATTTTATGGACCTTGAGTAGACACTCTTTTTTTTAAACAAATGAGTACCGATTTTTTCACTGCGTTGCGATTGGTTGATACAATGACCAATCACACTATGTCAACATCGGAAATGTGCGAGGGACATATTCTGTCTTTATACAAATGTTAAACGCCACTTATCGAATCAATAACTTTTAACGCTTTCCCATACAAAATTGACGTTTAAATGACATACATTACATAATGCAATTTCTACTGACATTTTGGACATGCCCTTTTGACCTCAGAACTGAATTTCAACTTTATTTTTGTAGGAAAATATAAGTTCAGGTATTATAAAACAATGACATAATAATTTATTATGTTTTTAATATAAACAATGATAATAAAAATAGATGCAGCAATAAATAACATCCACTTTCTTTGAAATTCACAAATTAAAAACAAACAGAAATATCACAGGTCGTTGAACCCACCACGTGTGGCTGGTAAACAAAATGTTTTATATGTATAAATATAAATTAATAAACACGTAGATGGGCAGTGCTTCCCAAACTTTATCAATTGGCAATAAGCTTTCTTGACATCTTACGTGCGAAAAATATAATTGCTTCAGCTGTTGAGTGAATAGCAATTGTTTTCACCCACATAATCACGCACGATAACGTACTTTATTTATAAATCAATTGATGTTTATATTTTATATCAGATTATTTGGAATTGTGTATCAATAATTGTCAGCAATAAGGCCGCCTTATAATCTGTAACTTTTACTGTTTACTATATAATTTGTTTGTTGTACCTATTGCAAATAAAGCGTATTCTATTTTTTTTTGCAAATTCAGGTACGTAATTTTACAACTTTTTTTTGCTTTAACTGTTGAGTGAAAAGACGCGCTATTGTTTTCACCTACTTAGATACTCATAAAAAATTCAAACTTTTCTGCCAAAAGTAAATTACACTTTGAATATCTCTGGCATATAGGAAACCCTTGAGATTTTAAATATAGGGTGGGCGCAGACGTCTCGGCGCGCGAATGTTTATGTGAATGGACACGGAGTACGGCTAAATTCGGAAGGTGGTTTGGTTTTTGTTACGCCTTATTGGATTCTTTATTTAAATTGGCAGTTACGAAAACCATTCAAACGTAACTTTTTTTTCAGGAAGTCATTTTATTTTGTGCCAGCATTTTTTAAATTAAGATTTTTAAAAGGTGACAGAATATGTGATCGATTTTGTATAGTTGACCATACAAAATCTAGTAGTAATTTGAAAGTATCACGTTATATCTTCAGTGATTTTGTAACAGTATAAAGTCCAATTTGTATAGTTTGAACTTATATTAACTCTTCAACTCTTGCTCTGACGCAACAATGATTAGTTTTGGGACCATAATAATTCAAAGACTTCCAATTTGAACTAAAATTTAATTTAGTTAAAACTTAAGATGACTTTTTATTCTCATATCAGTTATACAAAGATAACATAATGGAAGAATCAAAAAAATCTTACCGATAATGAAGCTTATATTAAAATGGAAGTGTTGCAGTCGGTACATACCTGAAAGAAAATAAAAATACGTTAGTTACGATTTTACAATTTAAAAAAAAATGTAATTGGGGAGGTAGAGCATTTATGAAATAAACTAGACCAAAGTAACATCCACTCACAGGCGATCGGCGTAAGGCAGCAATGGATTACGTTCGGCGAATGAGAGATCCGTAAGCCCAACTCCTTTCCTATCTCCTTAATTAAACGAAACGAATTACGAACGAAGGCGGCGGTAACCGCTTTCCATCAGGCGACTTGCTTGTTTGCCTGTGGTATGACATAAAAACAGTGATTACAATTATTATAGTTTCACAATAATTCCATTTATAACATTAGCAGGAAATATTTAATTCACGCGTGAAGAACACGTGAAGTCTGAAGTCGTATGAATGAAACAAATTAGATTATATTACATGAAGCGATCAGTTTGATAGAAGTTTGTGGCTTTCCTATTTTTTTAGGGTTCCGTATCTCAAGAGGAAAAAACGGAAACCTTATAAGATCACTTGGTTGTCCGTCTGACTGTCTGTCTGTATAGGGGTTTCTTTCACCGTTTATTTTTGCAGTGGCCATTTTTATTGTTTCCGAAATGGTGGTAGTTTATAGAGTAGTTTCTTTATGTAATCTACACTAATATTATCTATACTAATATTATAAAGAGGAAAGATTTTGTTTGTTTGCATTGAATAGACTCCGAAACTACTGGACCGATTTCAAAAATTCTTTCACCAGTAGAAAGCTGCATTGTCAGGGAGTGACATAGGCTATAAATTTTCCCGAAATTCAATGTGGTTCCCACGGGAACGGGTCCGGAACTTCACGCGGACGAAGTCGCGGGCAAAAAAGCTAGTATTTAATACATACGGAATAAAATTTAAACGCTATTGTGTGACGCTATGTAAAATATGATCAGAGGATTCTGAACGTCAGAAAAAATCTGAGCCCCTCCCCCAACCGAAGAAAGAATTAAATTTTCAGCTTACTAAACGTAATTCAACGAAATTTCTTCTAACGCTAGGAGTAATCTACTATATTCTTATCAATTTTCGTTGAAATATGTACGCGAAACAACTTGATTCTTACAGGGTCAGTTTCTCTGACTGCTGACTGTACCCAGGAAGGCCTAACTCTGAAAAAGACTTCAACATCAGTTTCATAATACATAACGCCAGTGCCTACTAATAAACGTATAACTAACAATATATAATTTTCAACATTACTGCAACATAAATGAAAAGTTAATTATAATGAAAAGTTACTTAGCAATATAAACAAACAGTTATTACGTGAACATTTCTAATTATCTCCTTTAATCATGATATAATTAAGCAAAGGCGGGGGAGAAAGCATAGCGTGATAATACGTAGTAATAATCTAGTTAATTTTGTTACTCCAAGTTAATTATACCGGCAAGTAAAGACAATAATAATTATATTATAGGGAAACCTAATTATTTTAAACTAGCTTTTTTGCCCGCGACTTCGTCCGCGTGAAGTTCCGGACCCGTTCCCGTGGGAACCTTGAATTTCGGGAAAAGCTACTGGTGAAAGAATTTTTGAAATCGCTCTAGTAGTTTCGGAGCCTATTCAATTCAAACAAACAAACAATCAAATCTTTTCTCTTTATAATATTACTAGCTGACCCGTGCCCACTTCGATGGGCATAATGTTAATAATCCTTTTTTAGTACAGACGTTCGTAAGAAACTCTTTCATTCGACCGTTTTTTCTCCGATTTACTTTGCAAAACCGACTACTAAGTAAAAGCCTTTTTATTTTTTGGTCTTTTTAGTTTTTATATAACCTATGACACTCAGCAATAATGTGGCTTCCCATTGGTGAAAGAATTTTTAAAATCGGTTCAGTAGATCCCGAGATTACCCCTTACAATTTAACAAATATACAAACACACAAACTTTACTTCTTTATAATATTAGTATAGAAGTATAGATTAGTATATTAGTATTAGTATAGATAATTTATAAGCGTATGATATGATGGCTCTACCTAAATACAGAATAAAATTTATAATGAAAAACAAGTTACAATTTAAATGCTATTAAGCTACTTTGAAGGTTAGGTAGACTGGATCTACCGGCATTTCCTGAGGGCCCGTGGGAATGGGTCAGATAGGACCGGCGCCGCGCCGGCAACGGAAACTGCAGACGCACCCAACGCCCTATAACTAAGTTGACTTGTAACTACGAGTTGTATTTATTATCGTACATGCATTTATACACATCTATTAACAGAGTAAGGGCGCTTTGCGAGTTCAAGAGACTCTTACGCAAAAAGAGAATTTGGCAGCTCTTACTTGTGTCGTAATAACCTGCCCCCTTACTCTTGAAGATAATTCCGCACGATCGCCATTGGATTGTTAATTATAAGTACTCTTTACAGTTAAACTAGCGCTAAATAAATACTAAACTAAATGAAATCGGATTGTATGCTAACCAAATAGTTAGTAAAGTATAAAATTTCAATAGTACTAATTAGGATTTGTTGTTAATTTTGCATTTGAAATTATACAGAATTGAAATTAAAATCGCGTTTGCTATGCAGAGTAGCCTAGCTGGTCCGACCAACTTGGAGAGAAGAGGTTTCATTTTCACAACGCGGTTAAAATGGCTACCGATAGAAGCCGATGGAGATAATACATCCGGAAGGTGACAACAGAGGCGTGTGATCACGATCTTCAGATTTAAAGGACAGACTACTGAGAGAGACTTGTGTACCATTAAAATGTGGAACGCGTTGCCTGTTCATGTGTTTTCTTTAAAGTCAAAGTCAATTTATTATTCAAATAGACCTACAAGTTCCCCGTATCCGATTCCGGGTATTTCAAACGGAGCGTGAAAAATTTTTTCGGGGCAATAAGGTGAGACTGATCGATGACTGCGATTCCTGTCCGCGGTGCCGAGGGGTCTCACTTCTGGATTTCACTACAGCTCAACACAAGGCATTGAGTCTTTTTGAACAACATAAATTTATATTTATCGTCTGTAGAGTTTCTGTAAAGCGGGTTGCAGACCAAGAGCTAAACTAAGTTAGTTTCGCGTTAGTTTAACATCCATTACTTGTTGTGGTCTGCACCCAAGTTTGAAAAATCATATCAGCTATGCAGACTAAGCTGAACAAAGTTAACAATGACTTAGCTTTGCTCTTGGTAGTCAATCTGCTTTATTCTCCTTGAAAACGGGAAATGTAATTCCAGAGGTTAGTGTCTTGTGTTGCAATTCCTCGCTGCACAGGTGCACCGTATATCAGTTTGCCGGAGTGCTATAAAAACCTTTCCGTTCTATTTACACACATTCAGGCAACAGCTAATGAATCTACTGTATGCACAATCAAGATCTTAGATACGCAACCGCAGACGTAAATCTAAAATAGATGCATCTAGCTAGTGCTAGACGATACAAGAAAGTGTTATTTTTAATAACTAAGGAAAGTTTGGCAACTTGACAAACAAGTAAATACATTTTGTATGTTAAGGTGCTGCACCGGGGTTATAATATAACGTTATTGAATAAATTGTAACATTAAAATCATGTTTTAACATATGATTTTTGAAGTCGCATATTGGAAGCAGATCAGACCCCCTATTCTCGTATCAAAAACCGATTCTATTTCGATTCAAGTTATATCGCTGCCTCACTCATACAAAATAGGAATTGAACGGGACAGCGAGTGTGTTTGAATCGAAATAGAATTGTTTTTTTACGAGAATCAGCCCCCAGGGGAGACCTATGTCCAGTGGACTTTTGTGACCGAGATGCAGATGATATCATTCGCAAACAATAGGGTAGGGTGACGGCTATATTTATAAGATGGGTAGACAGTAGCTAAATTAAAGTTTCTGACTGATGACGACAAAAATATAAATAATCCTGGAAAATTACTCTTCCCAAAATTAATCAAAGCTTCAACGTACATATACGTAAAATGTTTTCACTGCGGAATAAATGAAACACTCAGATTTTTAGAACGAATCTCCTGTTTGCTTCACTTCAGACAAAACAAACCAGTTGTTCTCAACCTTTTGAAAATGCAACGGCAACAAAAATGCATCTTCATTTAAAAATCGCGTGCGATGTCTCGAGGGCTCTCGACTGGCCTTTGTGCCTGGGTTTATCTGTATTCAGCACCCTCAACGACCCGACGACGGGGTGCTCGAGTGGGGCGAATGAACTGTTGGGGTAGGCCTGGAAATATCTATGCATCACTTATTTATGTGTGTAGGGGAAAGATAATAGTATTTTTTGTTGAGTTTATGGGTTATAGGGTAGATATTTATGCAATTAAAATATAGACTGACGGGCAGGTCAGGACTCACCTTTTTGGTAGAAAAGCGATAAATTTGAAATTAGATAAAAAGTTAAATATACATATACGTAATTAAATAATGATTTTTTATTTGTTTATGGATTCTATCACACTAATATTATTAATGAGAAAGTGAGTTTGTTTGTTTGTTATTCCTTCACGGCTTGACTAAGCAGCCGATCGTAATGAAAATTTGTATACATATTATCAGGGGTACAGAGCCCGACATAAGCTTTTTACGCGGGCGAAGCCGCGGGTAACAGCTAGTTTCTTATTGGAGTTGTAGATTGATAAAACAATTATGAATTCTATCTCGACCGGAGAAGTACCACAGAGTATCGTCGTAAAGCAGCAATGCGTTCAGTGAGTTCCCTTCTCTCCCTATTCCCCTCATTGTTACAGGCAACGCATCCCCGTGCTGGCCCTTACAGCGTAGGGGAGCGTCCCCAAGGTGGCGGATAGGGGAATGGTCGGTAGTACAGCCTAGCTACACTAACCGGCTAAGTCCGATGGACTCGCTGACCAACGACGGGTGTGATCCTCCAGCATTTCGGGGGTTGTGCGGCGGGTTGACACCTCGCCCACGTAAAACCTATGTTGCTGGTGAAGCGTATCCCGTTAGCGCTTCACTAGCTATAACGCAATAAATTTGCGCAACATTGTCAAAAAAAAAAAAACAGGCAACGCATTGGTAGCGCCTCTGATATTACTGACGTTGATAGGTGGTAACCACTTTCCACTAGGTGGCCCGCTTGTATGCCAGGGGCCATACCACGATCTTCTATAACTATCCTTATACGATTGTGTAAACGAGACGTTGTCGTCGCCTTACATCATATATTGCGCTGTCTCCCTTCCACGGCCGTTCTTGTTTTGTTTCAAGCGGTCATGGTACCCCTGAGATGTTTATTGAAAACTTTGACACCAGCAGTTGACACTAATTGCGGCAGACAGGCTAAAAGAAGATCAAATTAGTCTAAATAGTAGGAACACTAGGAACCATAGGTAGGAAAGACAAGACTACTAATTCGGTTTTGAATAATACAATGTCACAATCAAAAACACGTTTTCGTACATCGTGTGCGGTTGACTGTGCGGCGGTCTGTGGCGCCGTATCGCCGAAACATTTACAATGCGATAATGAGTGGAAAGTATCGACACACGAAACAGTAATTTATTTGTCAGATAAAAGATAATGTTGAATGCATTTATAAATGTATTACACTTGGATTAAACAAAATTGTTTATTCTGTTTTAACACTTGATACACAACATTTTGTACCGATCTTACGTAAAGTGAGATAAGTGGTAGAAAGATTATTTTACACGTTAACAGCAAGGTCACCGGTCACCTACGATTAAAAATATTTTATAATTTTTTCTTCCTTGTTTATTTTTCAGTTGTGCGCAGCCCCCTATTCTCGAACAAAAATAGTTCCTATCTCATGTAAATCTCAAATTCTGTCTCATTCATACAAAATTGGAATTGAGAGATAGTGCGTGAATTTGAGATGAGATTGAAACTGGTTTTGTTACGAGAATAGTTGGGCTAAATCAGAAATTATCTACAAATCTTCTATATATGTATTTGTATGGCGTCGTTTAAGGTGTTAAATAACATTTAGGTCATATCTTTAGTTTAACAGTGACAGCCATTTAATGTGTCAACTTTAAAACGTTTTTGTACAACTCACCAATAAGTTAACTAAATTAATAAGGGACCATTTTAGCAAGTTTTCGAAGGCAAGATAATAAATTATTGTAATAAAAGACGTACGTGTATCGTTATTCACAGACGTGACTCACGGACTCTTGCGGTAAGCAGAAAAAAATAAAGACAACCCTATTAATAAAGTTAAAAGAAGCCGTTTGTCGGTTGGAAAAGAAATAGAAAAATTTAACCGTCCCCTCTCAGGTGGGATTCGAACCTACTTTCTCTCGATATGGTTCTAATCCCACCTGAGACGGGTAGGTGTTTTTCTTACAAATATATTTTCCAAATAATAATAGTTAGTTGAAGCGTATAGAAGTACGATTCCCTGGGACAAAAAATGTTTTTTTTTAAATATTTGTTACAAGTTTGAGAGTCGCTTGCTATCATAGCATAGACCACTCATCTTGCCAAAAAGATTACGTCTTTTTGTAAAAACTGACAGATATGCTAACTGAAACTTATCAGCACTAATTAGAGAAGCAGATCTAAAGTGGCAGTCGTCAAAAAGACAACAATTTTATTATATTACAGGTTAGTTGCAAAAAATTCGAACTCGGGACATTGGTGTTAAGTAGTTATAGCCACTGGACCACCGAGGTCGATAAGACTTACTTAAAATTCGAAAATTGTAATTATCCTTGAAATGCAGAACAATTGTGCAACAAAGCTACTGCTCACAGCATGAGTGAGCTTAATAGGGGTCTTTAATGTGAAAAGCTCTAAACACAATACTTGTCCGAGGACACTTCAAAGCTTTAACAATATGAGCATATAACAATAAATGTTAGCACTTGAAAGCACCTATAAGATTGGCATGTGAAAAGTGCCAGACACACATACTGGTACGGGTTGAGCGCGGCTGGGATGTGATCGAGCATGTTTTAGAAGTGGGTCGGACACGGGTCGGATGCGGGTCGAGCGTGTTTTACGAGTGGGTCGGGCACGGGTCGAGCGTGACGTTTCATGTTGTAGGAATCCCGCTTGATACATTATTGAACCACCAGGTGTTAATAATTAAAATGTTTGGAGATTGAATTTGAAAGCCAGAAAATTTTGTGTTTTTCCCGGTAAGAACGGGAACAGGAAAGATTTCCAAAATACTGGCATATAAAAAAAATATTGAAACGACTTAGCCCGCGAAGGCCCACAAAATAAAATACTTATGATTTTTAAATCTTTGAAAAACCGCCGGCGTCCTTATAAAATGAGTGCTAGTTAGGTAACGAATTATTTACGAATATATATATTCAAATACGACCGTTTATTTTAAATCGAAGGGTTGAAGGGTACAAAGACACCCCAGGGGTACGTCCCATATTCCAATTTAATCTACTCTTTAATAGGGCTGGTCGAAAAATTGCCTGCAGCGAAAATAATAATAGAAGTTCATTGAAGTTTCTATAAAAGCAATCACTTTGCTATATTGGTTTACGGCTGTGTAGTTGCTATGTATGGCTTTACAGGAATTATAGTTTTTTCTGAGATTAAACCTTTACGCAGTTTCTCTAGACAAAAAGTACATAGAAAAAAAAAATATTTGTGTCAAGACTAGTAATCTAGTATATAAGAAAGCTACCACCAGAACGGATACATACACGATGGCTGGTACAAGGAACAGAAAGACAGAAAATAATGTTGAAATGGTGTTTTTTATCATTTAACAATATTAAGGTAAGGTATATTTAAAAAAAAAAAAACAAAACTTATGGTAGATATACTATTTGTTTTTTTTATACCACAAAGTTGGCAAACAAGCATACGGCCCGCCTGATGGTAAGCATCACCGTAGCCTATAGACGCTTGCAATCACTCACGCGTTGCCAACCCCCCCCCAACCCCCCCAAGTGGAGCTCTGGAGACCTTACTCACCGTAGGAACACAACATGGCCGAGACCAATGCTATTTGGCTACGATCTTCTGTAAGGTGGAGGTCCTTCCCCAGACGGGCTGCTCCGATTTGAGCGGATTATCCGCTGTGCCATACCTCTCTTAATCTCTATATACACGGAATGTCAATCCAAAGCGCTGGATAGATGCAACATTATAATCAAACTAGCTTTTTGCCGCGGCTTCGCTCGCGTTAACCCATAGCGCGACTTAAAGCGCCATCTGTTGGCCGATACAGCGCCCTCTATAGTAGAAAAACTATTTTCCCATTGGAACGACATACTTTCACGGGATAAAAAGTAGCCTATGTTGGGCTCTGTACCCCTAACAATATGTATGCAAATTTTCATAATTATCGGCTGCTTAGTCAAGCCGTGAAGGAATAACAAACAAACTCACTTTCTCATTTATAATATTAGTAAGGAAAGGAAGTAAGGATCATAGATGTAAAATAGGTAGGTGTTAATGAATAGAGCAGACCAGTCTTACAAGATATAAACACTGTTTAGGTATTACATAGACCTTCTACAATCAGTCTATTTATAACTTTGTTAACTATTAACTAATGTAACATAATAGTCTAGAGGTGTTAAATGTATGTTGTATAGCACTTCGCACTCCAAACAAACGGTTTGTCGACGGACAAATACCAGGGTATCATGAACATGAAGAGTGCGCTTGCGCCGATGCATACACATTATAAACAAACTAGTAATCGAGTTACATCATATCATCGTATGGGGTTGTCCATTAATCACATGATGTATTAGCAACATTTTAGACTCATTTACTACCTCTCTCGTTTGCCGCCTGTACCACCCTCTCATCACGTGAAGCGGCATTGTAGGTATTTGTATTTCGTACCATATACAAAAATAAGTCTAACATAAGCTAGCACTCATCAAGTTACATACCTTATTAGTACTTTACTCGTTGTAAGGTGTTCTTAGCGAAATTATCGAGACATAAACCATTTAAATAAGCTAGTTATTCTTAAAAGTCGTTCAGAATACCATAATTATAGGCTACGTAAACTAAAGAGTCGTTTACTTCAATTTTTCCACCGCTTATTCCTACTATAAATTAAGAAATATGAATTATTGACTAGTTTATTACAGGCATGTCAGCATTTGCCATAATTCTTGTGTTAAAGTTACTTTGAAAGCGATACATTACAGTTCGTTTCTGAAACTCATTTTGATTTCAATTCCACATTAATTCTTACGTTTTCTTTTTTTTTTTTCTTACAATTTATTTTTTATGGACAAAATTGGCTACGGGTAATTTGGCGAAGTAACGAGAGACTGCCAGTGAGAGACCAGGGAAGTCCCTGAGCCCTCTCCCACTTGTAAGAAGAAAGGAGATAGTAACGAAAAAAAGTTATGTGTAAAGCTGTTGAGTTCCAAAAAAATTTTTCTACTCTTTACTACTACTGACTACTACATAACCAAATTGCTTTATTTATTTACATTTCTTAAAATAAAATAAAAAAACGTATAAAAAATATATATATAATATAGCATATTAATTAATCACATAATGCAATAAAAAGTTGTAAAACTCTAATTGGAGAATAATATTATTGGCTTACACTGTATACCGTTACAGTGTAACACCATAAACAGGTGTAACAAGATCAAAACGATATTGTCAATTGACCATAAATGGCTGCCATAAAAATAGGTCAGCGTATTTCGATCGAGATAACGTAAAGAAAATTACAGTTGGATATCAAACAGGTTTTCAAGTGTCTGTTTTAACATGTTGCCCCTAACGGTGGCTATTAGTTCTACGATTGTTTTTTTAATTATAGACCATCGTCCCAATTTGTTTTTTCATACCTGTTTATTTTTAAGAATCTTTTCAGGAATAAAAAGTCGTATTCCCACCACACTGTTTACCTTTTATGAGGTGATTTTCGGGAGTTATAAACTATCCTATATCCTTTGTCAGGTCTCCAACTATCTCCATACCATATTTCATCTTGATCACTTCAATCGCTTTGAAATGAAAAGATAACATACACACAAAGTAATTTTTGCATTTATAATTTACTAAGGATAAATTATGTTTGTTAAGGGCAAATCTGCAAAGAATGGACAGAAGAACGGACAGATAATGACGTAATATATAAAGAAAAAGGTTTATTGAAGCAGAAGTCACGACTCAATTGATGAGATCACATTTAAAGCAATTGAAAGGTATCAGTAATGACATGACTCATACATTTAATAGTAAACAATATTGTGTTTTCATACAAGGTCTCGCGTGACAGACATACAGACCACACAAGTGTAACATATTAATGTTTAATCGACCTTATTAATAAAGAGTAATAAATTATACGCAATTAATTCGGAATAAAACTGGAAAAGAATAGAGCGTTTAGGCGCGTTTAGACGAGCCACGACGCGAAAATGCGCCCGAGCGATGGCCGCGCGAGGTTTTCGCCGCGTTCGCGTCGGGAGGGCCCTTCCCTTCCCTCTTTTGTGAAAGAAGAACTATTTTTCCACTTTCATATCCCTTCCCTATCAAGAAGAATTTCTTCTTCGAAAGAAGAATTTTCTAGAAAAGTCTTCTTTCATAACTGGTTATAAAACTTTGGTTATGAAAATGGAATAAGGGATCATTAAACACGACCTAATAGCCACTATTCAAACTCCAAACACATGACCAACACAATACCAATTAAATATTTGTCCAGTACGAAGATCGAATTCGCGCACTTCTGCACGATGGTCGGGTTAATACCAATTGATCCACCCAGTCTTCTGACGTTGAGACCTACTGAATGTATGAATTGAAAACATAAAAAATCATTAATCAAATTGGGAAAATAAATTTTCAATACGCAAATCCTTATTTATGTTAGTAATGAACAAACCCAGAGAACGGAACATAGGCAAAAAATATTTATGCGCTCATAATGTATGTTCGTCGAACCATGCTGCTCCACTCAGTATAACGAGAAACGATAGGGTTGGCAACTACCAAATTTTTATTTATTTTTCGTTTGCTTCTCGCTATTAGTGTCAATGTCAACTGAATGCCGCCTGCAAGGTGGTCAGACTACCTAAGGTAAGCCGCCAGATGCAACCTGTCATACTGGAAGCGTTTGGGGGAGGTCTGTCCAGCAGTGGACTTTTTGTGGCTGAGATGATGATGATGATGATGAGGGTAGCTGGTGTCAGTGTTTTCAAACCACCAACCGTTACAACGATCACTAACTTAACTATCTATTGACAATAGCCGAGACGGAGGAGCTCGAGAATTTTTAAACCCATCGAAGTATTGGCTGAAGATGTCGTTGCTTAACTTGGGTGATCGGTACGCTTTGATATCCACAACGAGGCTATCCAACACTAAATTATCAAGTCTTATAAGTCAAGTTAAATAGATATTCTTGAAAGTAGATATTCTTGAAAAACCTTTCAAGAATATCTATTATATTTTCTATCATATTTTATCCGTTAACAAAATTCACATTTTTTATTTTGCGTTTCATTTGCGTTTGACAGTGTCAAGTAACTACACGGTTCTAACATTAAGCCACTTCTGAACGCACTTCGCGGATCTAATACATTTGGCAATCCGTCGCGGATCCGAATCGCACTGCATAAGCCCAGGAGCCGAATACTAATTTTTAAACTGTGGCAATTAATTAAATGAAATAAACTGTGGTAAATAAGTTGGTCCACGAGGAAAGCGTGATTAAACGAGTAACCGAAATTCCGATTGACAACCCTACGAAACTCATAAAACGAATAGGAAGTTTCATAATAGCACAATTTCACAGCAGTGGCTTGAATATTCAACAAAATCACAGAGAAAGCCGGAATTTTGCATCAATATGTCCTTTGTTGACATAATAACCATTTTATTATCATACATACCACATCCTCGTAGTATGTAACCACAGTTCCAATACCTACAATTTTAATGCTAGCTCTACACTCATGCGAAGTTGACCGAAGTGAAGAGAAGTTAGGCACGAAGCAGCTAAGGGCGCGTTTTCACGACGCGAAAATTTTCGCGTACGTACGCGTTGTCTAAACGCGCCCTCTTGTAAGAACTAACTACACTTATAGCCAGTCTCTGAAAAGCATTTTAACTAAATTTAATGTAAATAAATAAATATATCAAATCACACAGATTGAGCTAGCTCCAAAGTAAGTTCGATTCGATACTTATGTTATGTGATACTAACTCAACGATACTATATTTTATAACAAATACATTTATAGATAAACCAGGACCCGAGGCCAATCAGGAAAAGTTCGTTTTTCAACATGACCCGACCGGGATTCGAACCCGGAACCTCCTGGATGGCGGGCCGGCATGGTAACCATTACGCCACGAATGTGAACGTTAAAAATGTTCCAAAAACTGGATGTTATTCAACTCTATTCATCTTTTGTCTATAGAAAACCTTAAGCAACGATTTTGTATGAAATGCATACGCATTCAACATGCGTATTTGTGATGCGATGCTCATTTTCAACCCAACATTGTAAACTGTGCCGCGCATTGACTGCAATCTGTACGTAGCAGGCCAGTAATCGCAAGGGGATAAAAAGTTTACCAATGGAAAAAAGATAGTCATTCGCATTTAACCTTGACCACGCGAGCGAAGCCATGGATAATAGCTAGTGTGTGATAAATACACTGCGCCGTTTATTTTTCTTGTCAACGTCCCTACTAAGAACCCTACAGTGAACTTCTCAAGCGACCTATTCAAGTGTCTATAATTCTAACAAACAATGGAAGCACTTCTTGAGGTTGTAACACATTTTATGTCTATTTTTAGAAGCTACACGACAAACGATCTTAAAACTATAACTCATACGATTTAAAATAGTATAATGTGGGCGTAATGAAAACTAATGTGCAATTGTGACCTACTATAAAACACATAAAAGTTTATTGAGTGCGAAATTAAACTTTAACACGAAGTAGTAAGATTTAAGATGACAATTTTATAGGAATTGTGCCTTTTCGCATTACAATTACTCATCTGTAGATCGGGTTTAACACGTTTTATAATTAGTAAAGCCGGGTCCAGACAGTTTTCGAATACACGACACGACAACGTCAATACTGTAATGACGTTCGGGCTTCAGGCTGATACTTCGTCTAGTCTAGATAAGGTTTTTCTGATAGCACTCCTTTATCATGCTGGATCCCATATTTAATTAAGGAAATATACATTTTATATGCCACTTGTTGCTCATTTACGACAATGGTGACTTACGAATCAATCATAATCAATAAATATAAAGATAATATGAAACCGTCAGAAAAAATCTCGATGTGCCCGTATCCGGTCTAATAATCAGGATAAAAATTCCTACGTGTTAATTTAAGTGATAAACTATTTGTGTATCAAATTACAAGCAAATCAGTCTAGTCCTTTTTGTACGAAAGATCCACACATCTAACTATATAAAACATCCCCGTTTATAAAGTGGGAAAAATACTGACACCATTTTGGAAAGAAAGCAAAACGGACACCGGTAAAGATATTGCGTTGTGTGTGATGCCGAAAGAAAAAAAAACTTTTTCGAGTTCGAATTTTTTAAGTTCGTGTACCGATCGATTAGATTAAGCTAGTCTAGACCTGGCTTAACAGTTACAATTCAATAGAGATATGAATATAATAATATTTAGGTACCTATATATTTGATTATTGTAATCTTGTAAATGATTCATACCAGTTTCGAGTGGACGTAAATTAGAATATAATAATATGTTGTATTGTTTATTACGACATTACAATTTGTCAGCTAAGGTCTCTGTCTTTCAAGGAGGTCATAATAATATTCAATAATAATATAGGGTAAATAAAGTTGTGGGACATGACGAGTGGTGACACTTTATTACTTTTGGATTTGCAAAGAACTAAGATGAGATTTTGTGAATAATAATTTTAAATTATGCATAAAGAAATGACATTTCCACACGGAAGTAACGTGTTGACTGCTACTATGATTTTTTTCAAAACACAAAACTTCAAGCTTTATAGAGCCCTCTCCACTCTCCTCCCTTCAATGTTAAACAAAAATTGGCATGTTTTATGTACTTATATGAAAATCTAATTATTCACTGTTTTGCCAGTTTTTATAAATAAGGCATATAAATAAAACGAATGAATATAATGGATTTATTGACTCGGGTTATTGGTGAAAACCGAATATTATATACATGCTCGTATAAATATAGTAGTTAACTGCTTTTATATAATATTTAACAAAGCATATTTTATTAAACATTATCGTTATAAATATTCAAATGCCTAATTGGAAAGTTATCGATTAAACAATAAAATAATATTTTCTCTTTTTAATTTATTCAGTAATCACAGAGATGAAATAAATTTATACCCGTTGTCTGGTACACGTAACACAAGCAAATTAAACTCAGCTTATTTTAGGACGTCGCGTTGTCTAGGGGTGTACTAAGAAAGGATTATTCAAAATTCCCACGGGAAAGCGAGATATACGCGAGTATTTTTGCTAATTAGTAATATAAAGTAATACTTATATAGAAACCAGTCAGGCTCTAGACAAATATAAGTGCCATCACATAAATGGAATCGAACCCGCGCCTTGTGCCGAAGGTAAGGTCACTAGTCACTACCAACGAACCACTGGGCTGTCTGGACTACAAAATGATCGTGATAAATGTTTACAAAGGCCCAAGTCTGCTAAATACAAATGCACCAATAGAGTCTCGATAGTGTGTCACTTGAGTAGTTTTTGACATTTGGTATTCTCATTTTTGTCCGAGGCCATTTCATGGACACACTATCGACTACTATTGATCTTTTCGGTAGCATCTTTCACATAAAAGCGATTTAACTGAAATAGTATTTAATTGTAGATTTTAACTGTCGACCATTCCGTATTATATTCCACTAACACTCTAATCTAGTCAATGCAGAATACCAAAGGCACTTCGGAAATATAATGACAATAAGGTGCTGATATGGCAATAGTTGGTCGCCTAATTTAAAATAGCAGACTTGGGCCCCTGGTTTTTTAAAGAAATAATCCACCTGGACCGGGCCCAGGTGGGATTCTATGTTGGTAAGAGGACGTGGGTTCGAATCCCACCTGGGGCGATGTGAAATGCTTTCAAAAATTATTCTCAAAATAAAAATGGTTGGTTGAACCGTAACAACTAGTAAAATACTCGCAACTTCTTTTTCAACTTTACCGTGGGAATTTTGAAAAATCCTTTCTTAGTACACCTCTAGACGTCGTCGTAAGGAACATACATTCCAAATTTGGAATCTCTAGACCCAGCGGTTTGGGCTGTGCGTTGATATATAGTTAAGTCAGTCAGGACTTTGAATTTTATATTTAGAGAGAAGATTTTAAATTGTTTACAGGTCGTTAGTACCCAGTATATTTCCAACGTTGCTTCATATAATGTTACATTCAACATTGTTAAATGCGGTATTCTCGGCCACATCCTGCGACCTTGTTGTGATATGAAAATGACATAATTGAACTCGATTTAACTCTAAATATTTGGGTGTAGGCGATATTATCATACAGTATTTCGTTCTAAGGTTGCCTTAAAAAGCAATAAGGCTGCCATAAGTTTTCTTAATTGTGTTCAAAACGTATTTTAATTTTATAATACTCCCTCTGTATTGCAGCGGAATACTTTACTTTAGGCTACTAATAATGTTAAAAAAATTAAGAATGAAAATATGCATATACACAACATTACAACAAGTCCACAATACAATATCGTATGTAAGGCAGTATGTAATTAATAAAATCGTTGTAGTAATTATCAAGTATCACAATATAAGCCAGAATCGAAAGTAAATTACAATCAAAAGTAAGTTAATAGAATCGAATTAGCATCACAAATGTGTAATGAAAGGCCTCAGTGTGGCGACAGATTTCATTAATAAATTACACGTTCAACGAACTGCACTTAGCTATTATGTATATCGAGTCGTAAGATTAATGTAAATAATTAAAAAAATATATATATAGATTAATGTAAATAATTAAAAAAATATATATTTATATTTTTATCAATCTAATATAAATAAATATATAGGGACAATTCATACAGATTGAGCTAGCCCCAAAGTAAGTTCGAAACTTGTTTTATGGGATACTAACTCAACGATATTATATTAACAAATACATATATAGATAAACATACAAGACCCGAGACCAATCAGAAAAAGTTCGTTTTTCATCATGACCCGACCGGGGATCAAACCCGGGACCTCCTGGATGGCGGTCTGGCGTGGTAACCATTACGCCACGGAGGAAATTGATTTCTTTTACGACAGAAGAAGACAAACTAACTTTTTTACATGTCGCGTCTCTGGGGGAAGCGACCGTGGGGGAAAGGGGTCGGTCGGGCTCGCCTCTCTAACCGATGACGGCCTACCGACTGAGAACCTGACTGTCTGCCACCTTCTCGGCCTTAACGGTGGCGGAGTTGCGGGAACTTTTGATACTTCCGCAAGCCGGGTTTTTATATTATTATTATGTAAAGCTATACTTGCCTGATGGTAAGCATATTTGCACGTTAAACGCAATTTATGCACGCACACTTTGCAAGCCACCACGTGCTCTATTGCACGTGTGGCTTACGTCACCGTGATTCAGTGTAGTGATGAGCATGACGTACATACATTATAACTTCGTTTTAAAACTATACCTAATTGGCCAAGAAATTAAAATATATCTTGAAGTTATAATTTATTTATTTACTAGCTGTTCCCGGCCTCTTCGCCCACGTGTGCTTTTTTTTTCATGGGAATAAGATTTTTTTGGGATAAAAAGTAGCCTATGACAATCTTCAGACCTTAATCTATATCAAAAAAAAAACACATCAATCGGTTCGTTACATGTAACGTGAAAGGAGGACAAAAAACAAACACACTTACACATTTATAATATTAGTATGGACATATTAGACATTATAGTTTTATTCACGAGAGAATTATGCTTTACGTATTCGTAGATTACATCAGGTAGTATCACATACTAACATGTCCATAGAAAACATAGATAAGTTAACGTACCTACGCGTCCATGCGCAACAAATAGGGTAGCACCTTTAATTATAAAAAAAACTTGTAAACCAGTGCATTGACTCCACGTAACACCGGTTAACAAAGCGTTAATTTGAACTTTTTTGGTTAACTCGGCCATTGTGAAAGATTAACCAAATAGATTCATTCAGCATTTAACATTACCAAGTATGCAGCGTAACAAATAAGTTTTAAAGCGTAACAGTATAGAAACAGGCTACTTTGAGGTCTTTTCGTCATAGTGTTCTTAGAACTTATGCCTCATGGACATGTCCTTTTATGTCAATTTTGTAAATGTATTATTGGAACAAATCTCACAGATTGAGCTAGCCCCAAAGTAAGATCGACACTATACTAACTAACCTCCGACGAACTCCGTGGCAAAAAATGGTTACCACGCCAGACCGCCACCCAGGAGGTCCCGGGTTCGATCCCCGGTCGGGTCATGATGAAAAACGAACTTTTTCTGATTGGCCTCGGGTCTTGGATGTTTATCTATATATGTATTTGTTATAAAAATATAATATCGTTGAGTTGTATCCCACAACACAAGTTTCGAACTTACTTTGGGGCTAGCTCAATCTGTATGAATTGTCCCTATATATTTATTTATTTATATTTTATAACAATACCTTATGTTACAACAAATACATATATAGACATCCAAGACCCGAGGCCAATCTGAAAAAGTTTTTCATCATGACCCAAAACCGGGATTCGAACCCGGGATCTCCTGGGTGGCGCGCCGACGTGGTGACCATTACGCCAAAGAGGTCGTCATTAATAGTGTTCTTAGAACTTATGCCTCATGGACATGTCCTTTTAAATTAATTTGGTAAATGTTACCTATTATGTACAGACAACCAGAAAAAGAGAAAACTAAGAACAAAGATTTCTATGCTAATAATGTCATGAAACTTTATAATAACACCCGCGCAACTTCGTTTGCGTATATCTCGCTTTCCCGTGGGAATTTTGAAAAATCCTTTCTTGGTGCTCCCCTACGTTATAAAAGGAACCCCTGTGCAAAATTTCAAGTTTCTAACCCTTATAGTTCAGGCCCTGCGTTGATAGTCAGTCAGTCAGTCAGTCAGTCAGCTTCTCCTTTTATATATGTATATAGATTAAGTAGAGTATGAATACTGAATATGAATACTATTGACAGGTCCAGTGGTCGAGTGGCTAGCAACGGTCACTTTATCCCAAGGGCCGCGGGTTCTAATCCTGCGCAAGGCAAACATTTGTGTTCATGAACATGTATGTTTGCCTTGGTCTGGATGTTTTCTATGTATAATAAGTATTTATTTACAAAAAAAGGTATTTAAGTATATTTATCAGAAATCTAGTACCCATAGCACAAGCTTAGTTGCTGAGTTTGGGACTAGATGGCGTTGTGTGATTCGTCCAAGAATATTTATTTATTGATAAATAAAAAATCGAGTAAATCCGTTCAAGCAACATTTAGTAAACTTAAAACCTATTTACGTGCCTGCTCAACTCTTTCATTGGCAGACTTTAAATTACATAATATATAAAAGTGGACATAAAAGAAATACTATTTTAATATTGGATGTATTAAAATAACATTTCTTTTCTATCTACATACATTTGACATCACGATAATGACCGTATTGGTCCTACATGTCTTAGTGCAGCATCAATGAAAAATGTTTCTAACTTTAAAAAACTAAATTATTAAATTGTAAAACGAATACAGTATAATATTTATAGTATTTCTTCAGTTAAAGTCACTGTTTATTGACCCATAAACGGATTTCCGAGTTAAATCGTAAAACAGTTAAACCTATAAAACCATGAAAATACAATTGCTTGACATTGAAAATTGTAGAAAATGAAAAATTTGAGGGCAATGACTTAAGTCGCGAAGCCATTCATAATCGCGTGAAGTCTTTGCTCCTGTTTTCATAACACCGTCCGATCCGATAAAATCTTGTAAGTACAATCTTGTAGGTACCTTGTACCATTTATGTATGGTAATACATAATAAAGATTTCCCTTTGTAAATGGTACGGAAAACACGGTAATACTATATTAATACTATTACCGTGTTTTCCGCTGACAGTTAGCTTAAACGGCCTACACTTGGCTAAATTCAGAGTCTAAGCGAGAAACACTTGTTTACAACTTCTCACTTCTTAGTATTGCACCATCTCTTTTGTTAGACTCTGAATTTAGCCAAGTGTAAAGGCCGTTTTAGATCTGTTAAACGAATCAAAGGATTTTAAACAAAAGGAAAAGATAAAGTGATTCCAGAAGGTTTATATGTTTAATACAACGTGGAATTTCACGGTTGTAAACTGCGGGCATCAGCTAGTAAATGAATTTTACTTTATATTAATGAAATTTAACACAACTTACATAGCGCCGCCTAGTCCCAAAGTGAGCTAGGCTTAACCTGAGTTATAGGCACGCACAACGATACAATAAACAAGCAAAAATATCGTACAATGAAAACGGACTCCTATTCAATTGGATGAAAGTTTGTTGACCTTAGGAAAAAGGTTGAAAAACGTTTAAAGACTTGAATACTTCATCAATCATTGCTCGATGAAAGACTACGCATACTTTCACTAACATCATAAATCAACGATGATGAGGACATGACGTTAAACGCCTTTAAAGTGAGATTCAGGGGTACTTTGACGATTAGCGAGTTCTCCCATGACGGTACCCGAGTCGCATGACGACATTTGCCAAAATATGACATACGCACCCGCGACAAACTTGTGCCAAACGAATTGAAACGACGACGCGACGCCATCTACAAATCATCCCCAAACATCTTAGGTACTACGTACGAAAAAAATTGTTTGGGAACGATTTGTAGATGGCGTTGTTTCAACTCGATTTGCAGTAATTTGCCCCTAGGGCGCTCTCTTTTTCTATATCGTATTTTGGTAACGTTATGCGATTGCAGTCGCGTCGCGACTCGGGTACCGTCGTGGGAGAACTCGCTTAGTGTTGATGTCATTGTTGACCCATGAACCAATACACAGCTGAAATCGCTATTGAACTATAAAACGCGTGTCCACGCTGCAAAATGTGATGTCACGGCACTATTATTCGCATTAAAAACCGCTTGGTTTTTGACAATTCGTATACATTCGTATACATGTGGACAGACACCTGCAGAGAAACCCCCAAACGAAGTAAGAAATAAGTTTTCTCGTGTAATCTATCTATCTATAATATAAAAATGAATCGCTAAATGTGTTGTTAAGCGCAAATCTCGAGAACAGCTGAACCGATTTCGCTAATTCTTTTTTTAGAATATTCCTTGAAGTACGAGGATGGCTCTTACGGAGAGAAAAATTCCCACGGGAAAGCGGGATACACGCAAACGAAGTTGCGCGGGGTTCGCTAGTTCTTAATGTATTTAAACGAAAATTAATAAAAATTTTCATTTTGATTCCGTCTACTACCTATTCGATGAAATTTCGTTGCAATTCTAATTAGAGTCAATCAAGTGCCAAAAAACGTAATTATTACTTCGTTTCGGGAGTCAGGATTCTGTGCAGCTGTCTGTACATAAAGGTAGGACCAGTAACAAAACAAATATGTATCAGTTTTCTAGTACCCAAAGTAGTAGAAGCTTTGCTTAATGTGGTATTATATGGCGTTGTGTAATTCGTCCAGGATTAGTGTTAGAGAGGATAGCGGAAAAAAACACGCGATTTTATTAAAACTAAACCGGTGTCAATCGTTTAAGTTTCTACTCAGCTGAATCACAACTTGATCGAGATCAGAATGGGATTCCAGTTCGAGTCTGATTTAAACGTACGTTTTAACGCGATTGGCTGACGATAGATTGATGATGAATAGAAAAAAAAAACAATTTGTGTATAAATAGAGTTTTCATGATATCTAGCTGCTGGTAGAAGAATAACCGGACAGGCTCACCACATATTCCCACCGCTGTGTCTCCTGTAAGCCAAGATCGACAACGACGACCCTATTGACAATAAGCAATGTAACTTATTGACGTCCCGAGGGAGAAACTGCAGCTGTTTTGGAACTTACAACGAATTTAATCAGAAAGTAATTAGACGGTGTAGGAAGTATTGAAAGGACTGGTAGAAGACTCCTAGGACCTAGGAACACTGGTGGATAGAAGTGGAAAAAAGTGCCCTACTATACTAGTTCGATCCTCTAGTCTAGTGGATGCCATTTTAAGAGAGGTAGGGCACAGCGGATAATCCGCTCAAATCCGAGCAGCCCGTCTGGGGAAGGACCTCCACAGAAGATCGTAGCCAAATAGCATTGGTCTCGGCCATGTTGTGTTCCTACGGTGATTAGGGTCTCCAGAGCTCCACTTGGGGGGGTTGGGAGCGTCTATAGGCTACGGTGACGGGTTACCATCAGGCCGGCCGTATGCTTGTTTGCCACCTTTGTGGTATAAAAAAAATGTCACTGGAGGATCGATCGGACTAGTGGACCCATGTGAAACGAATACCAAAAAACAGCCCAAAATAACTAAAGATTGTCATTGACAAAAATACCGAAAACCGATCATTAGTTCGGGAATACTTTCTGACTGACTCATCCAATCCGGTGGTGAATATAAATGGTCAAAAATACACAGTCGTGACAACCATGAGTCATAGTGTTACGAAAGTAGTTGTGGTGTAAATTACAAGCGGTGGCGATTTAATTAACGGCAAACGAATTAGGAAACTCCAATCTCAAAGGACTGTGTCATACACCGTGTCAAAGCACAACTTGGCTAGATATCTAGATAATTGGTGTAATATTGTCTAGGTCATGCTGAACTAAATGATCTAGAACTCCGTTACGTACTTAGACAGTAGGTGTCACTCATGGTCACATTCACGTGCAGAAGTGCTAGTAGAATCTTGAAAAAATAAATGCAATAGTATTTAAATCTATATCTGTAAAATCTACTAGCGAAATAAATAGATAGATAAACACATTTATTCAATAGCAACGGACGGATTACAATGACGTAGTACATGACTTACACGTTTACACCAAAAATACAAGGTAAAATTAAATGTATAAATAAGTATAATATATATTGATTGGCATGTCCGCAGCAAATTGAAAAGGTTGCATCTCAAATAAATGATTTTGTTTTTTTTTATCGGCTCCTTGCAAATCATTTATTATTTGTTTTCGTAGCACGTCCCTTGAAACCTTTTCAAAACTTAAAGTACAGTGTTGTCTTATAAATTCAATGTAAGTTGTCGACTTTGCTAATTTTGCAATGCAGACATGTTTAATTAACGCACAATAGCATTAATTGACACTCTGTAAAGATGAGACGGAGGCGACATAATGGCGTATGAGGATTGCGTAGAAGTAATGTTGTTTGAATAGTAATTTAAGGGCCTAATTAATTATCCTTTAGACTTATCATGGTTAATGCGTTTTTTTTTAAGAATACGCTGGTGTCCTTGGGGAGACCTATACCCGGCAATATAGGTCGATAATGATGTTGGTGATATCGATAAGATCAGAGATTATTGTTCCATTTAATCCGAATAAGTAGAATATGGGATTTGTAATAGAATTCAGATTCACTATTTCCTGTTGGACCAACTATTACGCACAACTAGTTGGTCCAACAGGAACAATTCGCAAAAAAAAATCTTGTTCGCACAACTAAGTTGTGTTTAGTTGTGCTATCCAAAATAAGTATTCCTGTTGGCACAACTATTTCTTTTTCGCCGTTTCGTAATGGTTTTGGGATGGTTTTTAGATGGTTTCCTTTATGTTCAGATATATTATAGTATGTGTAAAACCAAGCCTGGTAAATTGCAATATCTTTGTACTTATCTACTAAACTAAAAACATTGAATTGGCAAAGGCGAAATTTAAAAAAAAATGTGCCTGAATTTTCCTGTCATTGCCATTGATATGAAAAAATGTATTGTTTAAAAAAATGTTAACATCTTATTTTCTAGAAAATCAATAATAATCAGTGTATTCAGCTCATAAATTGTACCACAATAGTGTTGAAACCGTTATGGCAAAGTTGAACACCGCCAAAAGTTTTGCTAAAAATATTATACAACTTACAAAAGGCCATTTACGATGAGAACTGGTCCGTGTACATTGTACATACCTGTAATGAAATTAAAAACAGACGTAAGTTCATGAATGATTAAAAGTATGCATGGATACTTGGACTGCTTTTAAAAGATTTTTTACTTTTATCCCGTTTTTCCCATTCCCGGATTGATATCCGGGATAAAAACTATCCTATATAGGGACAATATAATATATATAGGGACAATTCATACAGATTGAGCTAGCCCCAAAGTAAGTTCGAAACTTGTGTTATGGGATACTAACTCAACGATATTATATTTTATAACAAATACATATATAGATAAACATCCAAGACCCGAGGCCAATCAGAAAAAGTTCGTTTGTCATCATGACCCGACCGGGGATCGAACCCGGGACCTCCTGGTTGGCGGTCTGGCGTGGTAACCATTACGCCACGGAGGTCGTCAATTCTAATCTATGCGTTAATCCAGATCATAAACTACATGTGTACTTAATTTCTAATTGGTCGCTGTCCGAGAGTCGAATTCTATTAAACGTGTTTACCAAAAATTGTCGACGCATGAACATTGACCAATTCTTAATTTCAAGCTAATAATATCAAGCCGTTTTGCGTGACACAGTAACAAACATTGTGACAAACTTTCCGATTTATAATATTAGTAAGTATTTACAATAAAAAAAATATAAAACTAATGTTTTTGATGGATTAAATTAGTTATTTTTAGTAAAATATAAAAAAAAACAACGGTTTTTGATAAGAAATATACGGAATTATGTTTAGTTTCATTGTATACCTACAAACAATAATATAATAGACGCAAGGATACTATTACTGTCCCATCACGTGTCTCGCCACAACATAAAGTAAGAAGTAAACACATAGCTGTATGCTGTTTATATTTAGATGCACATATTAATGTGCATCTAAATATAAACAGCATACATTATGTTAATGTTTGTGTCTATAACAACACGTAGTATAAAATAAAGAAGCGTATCCTCTAACTTCTTAAGTGAATTGCCGTGAAGTTAGGCACGAACTTATAAGATAAAGGAAAGAAGAGGAAGTGGGTCGAGGAGCGAGAACTCTCGTTTTCGCTCAACTTCCCGAGAGTGCAGAGCGAGCATTAGGATATGATGCGGTTTTTAGAATGATGATAGATAGATTCTTTATTTGCATCAGCTAAGGCACACATTATAGAAAAAAAAATACAAAAATATACAAACACAGAGAGAGAGAGGTAGGGCACAGCGGATAATCCGCTCAAATCGGAGCAGCCAGTCTGGGGAAGGACCTCCACCTTACAGAAGATCGTAGCCAAATACCATTGGTCTCGGCCATGCTGTGTTCCTATGGTGAGTATGTTCTCCTGAGCTCCACTTGGGGGTTGGGAGCGTAGGCAACGCGTGAGTGATACCCTCGTTATTGCAAGTTTCTATAGGCTACGGTGATGCGTATCATCAGGTGACATAAAAAAAAACAATATAAACAAAGAGCAACATATATCGATAGGTGTAGTAGGTTTATTTATTTTGAAAAAGATTTGAAAAGAATGAGAGTACATGCTTACAAGGCGTATAAAATGTTAAAATGAGTCTTCACTACATAGTATAAAACAAAGTCGCTTTTTCTGTCCCTATGTCCCTATTTATTTTATTTAATCATTTATTTCAGGCAACGAATTTAACAATGAAATTATGGCCCATATAATACATACCTTATAGTCTAACATATATACAATACTATAATATATACCTTACAATTTAACATACATAAAATAATATAATAATTAACACATTATATATGCTTCGTCGACAAGACGCGTGCGTTGTCAGCTGGCAGCCGGCCTCGAAACTTCCGAAACACGACTCCCTGCGGCCAGAAGTCCTCCTTCATGAAGGTCTCCAGATGGTGTGTTGGTACTCTCACCACAAACGAACTAAAATTCACTTTATGGCGAGACTCCAACCGTTCGGCCCTCAGAGTGAAAGTGGACTTCTTACGGACGTAGTCTACGAGATCTTCGATTCTCGTGGACCAGTGCAGTCGTGACACATACAGCTGCGTCGAGCGTACTTCCGGACGTAGCGGATGTTCTGGTGCAGTAGGTGCAGTGCCGAGATGGTTTCGGCTAGCGGGCTTCCTTCTTCTTCTTTCCACTTTTGTGAAGCCTTCCTCGTCGCACCTTATCTTCGGTTGACAGGGTGTCAATGTCAACTTCGTTTGTGTTTTCCCCGTTGGTTTAGGCTGCCGTGGTGGTATGGCGGCAGCGGCGGCATAGGCGCGGGTCGGAGGACCCGTCTCAGCACTTTTCTTCGGCTATGTCCCTATGTCCCTATGTCCCTTTGTATGCTTAAATCTTTAAAACTACGCAACGGATTTTGATGCGTTTTTTTTTAATTGATAGAGTGATTCAAGGGGAAGGTTTTAAAGTATCATACATTCCAAAATTCCCACGGGAAAGCGGGATACACGCAAACGAAGTTGCGCGGGTTTCGCTAGTTACATATAAAATAAAGTCACTTCCGCTGTCTGTTCGCTTAAATCAACGGATTTTCATGCAGTTTTTAGTTATAAATAGAGTGATTCGAGAGGAAACTTTATAAGTACATATAACATATCTGTCCGGCAATGGAAGAATGGGGTAAAACCGCGGACATCAGCTAGTATATAATTATGTAATTTGCTATGAAATAATAAAAAAATGTTACAAGATTCGGTCAAAAAGAAAGTAACTCAATGTGATATTACGCATATGCGTTACATTATTCTTCGTTATTCATATAATCACTAATCGCGGTAACAATGCGCTGTCACGCAATTTATGTGCTTGCATAAAATCGTCTAATTCATAAACTATGACTTTACATGCCTAATCTTTAATTTTTTTATTGTAGACACATAAAGTCTATTATAGACACATAAAATATTTTAAAAATAATTTCACTGAAAGGCACAATTATTTAAATACTAGCTTTTCCCCGCGACTTCGCTCGCGTTAATTTTATGACTATAGATCTATTCTCGTTGGATAACAAAACAACCCATAGCGCGACTTGTGGCGCCATCTGTTGGCCGATACAGCGCCCTCTATAGTAGAAAAATTATTTTCCCATTGCAACGACATACTTTCACGGGATAAAAAGTAACCTATGTTAGGTTTTGTACCCTTAACAATATGTATGCAAATTTTGCTTAGTCAAGCCGTGAAGGAATAACAAACAAACAAACTCACTTTCTCATTTATAATATTAGTAAGGATTTTTACAGTTAACTATTGTTACTTTCGCCGTTATATATATCAACAATTCTCTATTATTCCCAATAACTGATGTCTCTCAAAAAAGCATAGAAGTCAAAGTTATAATTAGTTCAAAAATCATTTCCTTTAGCTTTAGAGCAAACCACCCAACAATGAAAAGGTAGAATGTTATACTAAGTTACACACAGTTGCAAAGCAAAAGCAATCAATGATCGTTTTGATATACATATTTGGTTTTGCTTAATCGTAAAATAAATAGTTATTACAGTCTGGTTAACAAACATTTAGGACAATAATAGGAGGGAAACTGAATATATTAGAGTAACGAGTAAAGCAGAGCGTATACGGTGCAAGTCATTGTAGACAAAAGAATTACTTAATGGGCACGATCAGTATAGACAAAAACAGAATTATCGTGTCGTAAAGTATGAGCTGAAAGCGGTTCCCTACTAGATGGTCGGATCAAATCGCTCAACGCTTGACACAAAGCTCCATGACGCATTCCATTGTGCTAAAGACCGATATGGATGGGGGGACATCGTGAAACAAAAATTGTCACCATCATGAGGAGCACGACGCGAGGAGGAGGTACTTCATTATTTCTGTTACAATTTTACTATCGAATAATAAGTTAATATAAATATTAACATATTATTCGATAGCATATTGCATATTAAAATATGCACTCGTAAATGTAGATTTACTCTTATAAATTATTAAATGATAAATCTAACTCTCATTCCAGTTAAAATGACAATTAGACATTAGTGAATTACAAAGATAAGAAAAGTTGTTTATTAAATTATTTATATGCTTAAACCGCTTCATATTGGAAACGTTTGGGGGATGTCCAGCAATGGACTTCTTGTGGTCGAGAGGATAATGATGATGAAGTGCAAGTGATACAACATTACAATTTATTAGCGGTCGTGAGATATAACTAAAGGCCAGGAAAATGCTTATACTTTTCATTGATATTCTTATATGTTAGCGGTGCGTGGTGAGGCCAGGAAAAAAATTATAATTTTTTTTACTAATTAATATCTAAAACTCGCTATCGCTTATAAATTTAAGCCACAATGCTTCAGTTTCGTTCAATACAGTCCAACTATAGTACATTACGAAATGGTCGATACGATCGCTTTCAAGATGTTTCGATGACGCGCTGTTGGATAACAAAAAGCTGTGTTGCGTAAACGGAGCTTTATTGAGCTTTCTCACTGGTCCTATGAGATTTTGTCAATCTTTTTTTTACTGTAGCAATAAGTAAAAAAAATCGTTTTGGAAATTTACTTAAAATGAGAGACACGGAGGGAGACGTCCCTTTAGGTTTCTTCTAAACCAGAGCTGTCCTAGAATGCTCCTCCAGGAGAATCACGTTATTTTCCTAGTAAAAAGCAAATCCTTTAATACTTCCAATAATTTATTTTGCTGTGAGTTCCAAGACAGCCGTAGTTTCTCCACCGGGACGTCAATAAGCTTCATTGCTTATGGTTCATCTGAGGTCGTGATTTCTTTTGGATTAAATTCGTCGTGAGTTCCAAGTCAGGTGTAGTTTCTCCCCCGGGACGCAAATAAGCTTCATTGCTAGTTGACAATCTTAGGTCGTTGATCCTGGCTATACAGGAGACATATCAGTGGGATTGTGTGGTGGGCTCGTCCCGATGGTAAAAAGCTGTATAAAGGAGAGTCCCAACACTACAGGTAAACCTGGCACTACAATCAAATACTATAGAAGACTAATACGCACAGCTTCGGAAGAATTCGGGCAAGACGCGACACTAGCGCCCCTACGGCATGAGGGCGGCATGAGGTGAACGATTTCAAAACTTTTGTATGCAAAATGTTATAGCGCCCCTAGCGGCATGAGGTGAACGGAGGTTGCCAAGTCATTGTATGAGAAACGTCAAGAGCTGTGCGTATTAGTCTTCTATGGTATTTGCTACAATTGCGTAGTCAACGAGTTCCACTTTCCTGAGTTTACGGAGGATCCACTGATAAATAACTGTTATGCACGTACCATTACAATGTTGTCTGTGTCGATAGTGATAAAAATCTACAAAAAAAAGCGACAGTTCCGGCGTGCAAGCAAGTAGAACAAATATATTGCGTCACCGATGTAGATAGCAAACTGGTTATCGCGAACACTGCCGGAAACGAACCTACTACTTTCTGAATAAATTCCGTGTGTAATTGCGAAAATAATTTATGATGTTGATAACGCTGCATTGCAAATAATACTTGATCTTTAAATGTGAGAGAGAAAATAAATATTTGGAATATTGCACAATATTGCAGATTTTTTTGGGTTTCGCAATGAGGGCAAACTTTGAGCATTGAGACCTCTGCTTTTCCATTTTTCTTAAAAGCCATGTGGATGTCCCACTGCTGGTCAAAAGTCTTCTTTTCCTCCCTCCACATGTCCCTGTCCAGCTCAACAAACCAGTCTCTAATAAAGGTTTTGATAGCGTCTGACCATCTCATCCTTGGTCTTCCCTTTCTTGTACCCGTCTTTTTTGTATTCTTTTCTATTTATTAGTTTATTGCCAACGTGGGCCCTCCTTGACTCCGAGACCCTCCGAGTCGCGATAGGTCTTCGTCTTGGTGCCCAGGTTCGTATTACACATAGATGTCCTTGTGGAACAATGGTGAACGCATTGGGACACCACGGGCTTTCTTGTACCAGAAGCGCCGGCCGCCTGTCGCGTCACGCTTCTATCGACGACATAATCCGTCGGTCTCTCGTCACTGTCAACGTGCCTGCCATTCTTGAGCCGAACGGCATCGCACGTGACGATGGTAAGAGGCCAGACGGCTCGTACCGTGGAGTATAGGACGGGCCTTGGTGTGGGACGCGACATGCGTTGACACACTTGCCCCGTCACATCTTCACGGTACGAGTAGGAGTACGGGAGCGGCGGCGGAGTCCGCCGAGAAACTAAAAGCCACAAAATATCAGCAACTGACTGGCTCCTACGATTTTGTGGCTTTTGGTATAGAAACATTAGGCCCGTGGGGTTCCAGTGCGTTGTCCTTTTTTAGGAACATCGCAAAAAGGCTGCGACAAACCACTGGTGACCCAAAGGCTGGCAGTTACTTCGCTCAACGGATATCTATCGCCGTTCAACGAAGTAACGCTGCTAGCATTTTGGACACCCTGCCACAGGGACCATGTCTTTTTAATGATTCATTTTAGTTTTTATTGTTAGTTTAGTTTTTATTTAGTTTTTAATTTTTATTGTTGGTTTAGTTTTAATTAATTTTATTTGATTTCATGTTATTTAGTTATGTATTTTACCAATAAATGATTTAATTATTAGTTCTAAAACGCGTTTAACCCGTGACCCTCTGGTGTCATGTCGACCAAGTCACTCTATCAACGAGATAATTTTAGCACTATTCATAGGTCTTAAAAATCAAACATGAGTACCAATCAATGCAAAAACTACGTGACGGCAATGACCTTTTGAGTAATTATTTGTAAGGAAACATAATATTTACTTCCATATTGCAAAACGGACATCCTCTAACGTTTTAAGAATCTAGCAAATTTAACGAAACGATTATTCTACTTCCTAGAGTTTCCTAATCCTTTAATGTTGGCAAGGTCTGCTTCGTAAGGCTAAGGAATCTGCGAATATACAAACTTTCTTTCCTAATTTCTTTCAGTCTTTCAAAAATACTATTTCTAATGTATTTAGTTGCTCCATTGAATCAAATTAATCATTTTTGGAAAACTGACATTATTTCGTAGGCTCCTCTTGTACAGTGGTAATGTTGTTAGTGTAGTGATCTTACCCAGTTCTCCGAAAATTCTTTGTCATCGGAGAGTTTCATTTGTAATAGAGGAAAACCTCTAGTTATAAAACAGTTGTTATCTTCGTTGGCTTGGTCGTGAAGCTGATTGGGGATGTCAAGAAAATATAGTTCCTATTCGGGTCACTCGGTCAATCAATGTTATGTCTGTTTTATGAACGAACCCATAAAGGTCTGAGTAAAGGAAGTTGACCTGCGCTTAGGTATATCAAATAAATACAAATCCTGTTTATTTCTGTCCAGTTTTCACAATACAGAATATAAATTTAATAAAACAAAAGAAATAATTCTCTCCAATGTTCACGATACAGAATATAAATAAAAAAAACAAAAGAAATAATATCTGTCGTAACATTATATCAATCAAACAAGTGAAAATCTGAAAAAACCTTTGCGCAGTACTGTTTTATTATTCTCTAATCTGTGATTTTGATGTTGCATTCGAATATTCATGGATGAACTTCAATTTGTGTAAAAGCTTCTAATCTGGTGAATGTTTCTGTTGATTCTAAACATAATGCAGTTCATTTGCAGTATTTTAATTTTCAAATTAATTTAGATTACGCTCGACATATATAAAAACAAAATGTTCACTCTCCCATTATTAGTAGCATAGATAATTTTCAGAAATAGTACTTCCCACATAATAAATTTTAAAGCCAATAAAGAAGAACCGAAGCAAAATTAAGTTTCATAATGATAACAAAACAATACGATCGATTATAACATGAAATGGTACAATAAAATTGAATAATTGATTCGATTAGATTAAAATCGAATGCCCGATGAGTACGGTAGCGGGTCGTGAGTCACGCATACATACAGCATGTTAATTGCCATGCCGAGACCTGGAATCTTGGTAACGCTTCCGTTAATATTACGTAACTATTCCGTTACAATAAGTTCTACCTTTTACTGTATTCATCTCATTTGTGTTTGTCTCGAGACTGTTTTCTATGTATTTATAAGTATACTAGTAAATCCGTCGCAACTTCGTTTGCGTATATCTCGCTTTCCCGTGGGAATTTTGAAAAATCCTTTCTTAGTGCTCCCCTACGTTATAAAAGGAATCCCTGTGCAAAATTTCAAGTTTCTAACCCTTATAGTTTAGGACCTGCGTTGATATGTCAGTCAGTCAGTCAGCTTCTACTTTTATATATATAGATTTACAACTAGCTTTTGCCCGCGCTTCGCTCGCGTTAATTTCATGACATAGATCTCGTTTGACAATAAAACAACCCATACGCGCGACTTGTGGCGCCATCTGTTGGCCGAGCCAGCGCCCTCTATAGTAGAAAAAAAAATTCCCATTGGAATGACATACTTTCACGGAATAAAAATATGTTGGGCTCTGTACCCCTGACAATATGTATACAAATTTTCATAAATCGGCTGATTAGTCAAGCTGTGAAGGAAAAACAAACAAACAAACTCACTTTCTCATTTATAATATTAGTAAAGATAATATATCTGTTGTCTGGTACCCATAACACAGGCAGGATAAGTCTAGCTTACTTTGGCACCAGGTGGCGCTGTGTGATATGTGTAGAATTAGTATTTATTATTCAGAGTTCCGCGTATATGATTACAATTGCAATGTCTCCTATTTAATCAGAACTATAAGTAGGTTGTGCCAAAGATCTTGTAATAGTCAATTAATGGACATTGACTGATAAGCGTGATGAATGAACTACCTTCGGCGTAATATTTTATCAGTAACCTTTAGCTTGGCCAAGTTTTATTCGTTAGTATAGGTGTAAATAATAAATTTAATAGATCGTATTGGTAATAAATAAATAAATATATAGGGACAATTCATACAGATTGAGCTAGCCCCAAAGTAAGTTCGAAACTTGTGTTATGGGATACTAACTCAACGATATTATATTTTATAACAAATACATATATTATATAGATAAACATCCAAGACCCGAGGCCAATCAGAAAAAGTTCGTTTTTCATCATGACCCGACCGGGGAGCGAACTCGGGACCTCCTGGGTGGCGGTCTGGCGTGGTAACCATTACGCCACGGAGGTCGTCAATAGGCTGAACTATGACAGCTTAGTGTATATGTACCAATTTAGTAATTAAATTGTTCCCGATTCTGATCCTGGTGTGCGTCTGTTTAGTTTTCCGTTTAGGTTATCAAGGTCTAAAACGTTACGTTTCGTTTAAAAAATGTAAAAATTGGTACCTTCGCCAAGTTCTTCGACTTTGATAGCAGATGAACAATCATGGTGAAGAAGAACTGTTTATTCTAACGTAATAAGGTCTTTACTAAATCGAACAAAACATTCCATGAAATCAAAGTTAGCCCTAGGTGTAATGGATGTGCCATTGTGATGTCAAAACCCAGAAACCCCATGATATAAATCTTTAGCTTGTCGTTAGTATAGTCTGGAAAAACGGATAATAGCGAATGTGGGATGCAAAGGGACTCCAAATACCCTTTTATAGCGACCACTTGAAGAGATAAAGCATTTATGTGTATCTCGAATGTCCATACATTCCAGATCCCCGTATGGTATAAGGTTTTGTTATTTTTTATGTCGGTAAAGAGTTTCTTTTTATTAATTTTTATTGATCAAATATCTGGATAAACAATCTTTTTTTATGGAAGTGGTTGGCAAATAATTATACGATTCTGATTGTAAATTGTGGGGACTAGGGGAATCCCAGAACCCTTGCCAACTTACAACAATAAGAAAGGAGAAATGAGAAGACAAGATAGACACCCGCATCTCTGATATGGTGTCTCCGATCGAGTTTTCATAAATGCCACACCAAAAATCTTTCTCGTTCCTCCTCCTACAATTTGATGTCCACCACGGGAAGGAGATTGACAGGTTTTGTCAATCTCCTTCAGCCAAATGGTTTTTTTTACCCAAGAACTTATCAAATCATCCACCTTATGCAAAGTGTAGTCAGAAAAAAATTGTTACAAAAGATGCTGCGATGAATTAGTCGGTTGGTTACCGTTAAAATACATTGTACACTTATCAAAAACATCACATAACTCCGACTGCACAATAGAGCACGCGACGCGGGTTACGCTTGCGCACGATTTTAGGTCAAGGCAGCTTGAGGGACTGCAGATGATTGCAAATTGCAGTTTAGTGCATTACACGAGCCGTTTAGGGTTAAGACGCAGACATAAATCTAAAATATGAGTTATAAGCTTAAGAGTTTGGTTGAAAGCACTAATATTAGGAACTACTGTAATAAAATATGACACTACGCAGTCGCAATTTACCAAAATTCCGAATAGTAGTGGTTTATAGAGTAGACTAAGACACAAATCATTATTTACTACAGAAAGTGCTCTCTCTCTAAACATTGAATAGCTATAATATGGAGTTCTAAGTTTGATGTTTAAGCTATAATTTGTAACACTAAAACTAAAGCACTGACGTGTACGTTCCAGTTAAATAAATAAACGAAGAAATAAATACAGGCTAGGTCATACAGGTGAAGGTATCTAGAAAGATTTATATCTGTGACTTAAAACGTGATGTGGCGTTCAGTAACATTTTACAGCTCAATCTGTACAGTGACCTGAATATGGATAAATCAGTGGTAGAGTTATTACGCGTAATAGAGACTAAATTTCTTGGTCCAATAGAATAAATGATTATTATAGAAACCTTTGAATGGCTAATTGGAGTTGTTTGTGAGAAACATAAATCACGACAGATAGAAATCAATTAAGCAATACTAGTAGAGGTATAAATTACAACAAAGTACCTTTTACCTTTTGAAAGATAATAAATATGGGAACAGTATTTAGTGATGTTAAAAATGAACTGGCAAATAATATATTTTTCGATACTAGCACAGCTGTGTCTCTTGTAAGACAGAAACATCGGCGACCATAGACTAACAAGCAGGGTAGGGTCAAGTTAGAACTTAAAAGATGTTTTAGTACTTTTACTAACGATATCGAAGTGATTCCCTTGTGAGGATTACCTTAGCTATGTCACCGAGGAGTGTCATGACCTTAGTATCGCCCGCTGTCTGACCACTTTGGTTTAAACAAACTGAACTTAATTTTTTTTTCTTGTTTAGGAAAATTGGTTACCAATAATTTGGTAATGATGTAATTACATTAATTTCAATTCTTTATCAATATTATATAATTAGAAATATAACAGCAGCTTGTTAGGTCAGTTTAACAATAGTAAAATTTTTACTAAATTAATATTAGAAATATCTTTCTTTTGGCAAAATTATTTTGATAGGATTTTCATCGACATGCCTATAGCTAATGTTATAAACATTTTAATTCAAATTTTCAGGAGTAACTAAAACATACACTAAATAATACTTCTCTGAACGTAATTACTTTAATATTAGACGAATATGCAAGGAATTCTTGATTATATAGTAAAATAATAGAATCAGTAGTTGATCGGGTCGTGGGAATGATAATAATTGAAAAGCATGGGAATGGTCAGTGTTCGTGATCTCCTGCGATGGATTTGCACGGTGATGGATCTAATGGGTTTCTAAATGATTGTTCATCATGAGTACACGAGAATCATTACGGTTATCTTAAAATGTTATCACGTCAACAACTCTTCATAAATTAGCGTCATGTTTTATAGTTTACTAGTTGTGCGTACTAGCTTTGCACGATTCTTTGCTGTATATTTTCACCTGTAAAAGTTGAATTTCTAAAAATGTTCTCTTAGTAAATGCTTTTAAAATAAAACCTATACTTACTACAAACTTTTTGTTAGTCTACAAGGAAGTTGCACAAAATCATTTTTAAGACTCACTTTATTTCTCCCTTACATTGAGAATGACATCGTAAGATTTAATGTTTCATAAATTTAAAAGGTATTTCTGAGACTCCTCGTTAGTAGCTTTGGCTACATGTTTATAAAGAGGTAGAACACATTATTTTAAAATGCCAAAGGATTCTATAGAAACATTGGTAATTTCATATGAATCCATAATCAACCCACTGCAAAGATACATCTTCCTTGAATCGAAGAGGATTAGTACAACCATTTCTTTTTTTGTAAAATTGTGAATAAAAAATGCTCCAAATTAATACCGAGCAAAGAAAATTACAAATGTGTATATTATCAGCACAACATTAAGTCAAATCTATAACTATAGAAACAAGTAGAACTAGAAGAAATTTATACTCGTGATATATTCTAGAAGGTCGGAATAAATAAAACAAGAACCCACTTTGTATCTTAATATAGAATGTTTGACTCTGGAATAGACACCATCAATTTATTAGTCGATGGAGTTTCAAGGATGGAACTTGTTATTAAACAACTTTATACGAGGGAAGACGAATTTACTTATGCATATACCAAAGGGGATCTTTCCCCAAGTTCCGTGGGAATAATAACAACAGGTGATGTACCGACATGTGCAGTCACGGCATATGAACACAAAGAACCGACATCTGAGCCACTTGATATTTAGAAGTCAGGTAATAAGCGTGACGATATGTAATTTCTTAGTCTGTTAGTTGCCATGTATTCACTTTAAATATTGTCCTCTTAAAATTCGCATTGAAAGATTGGCCCTGATGAGTTTCCTATTTTCTTACAATCCCGCTTTTTTAGGTAGAACTTGTCGTCACAATCACTGCGATCAGCGACGCTATTCGAGGTTCGTGAAATATAGAAAATTTGGTATCCAAAAATTTTATTTTAAATGGGACACCATGGGACAACCATTTTTGGTAAGAAAACAAAATTTTTGGATAACAAAGGAAAAAATTGTTGTTGTCCAGCTAAAATCAAAAACAAAGAAGTCATCTGATACGGTCATGTAGCGCAAAGTTTATGAAGATGATACAGCTGCTCTTCATCTAGAATCTAGATATTTGTGACAAATATTAAAATTCAACGCGGAGCATGTAATTGTTGCAAATATTGTAAAGAGAGAAAAAGAAAAAAAGAAATTTCCTTTGTTGGAACTAGTCACAGTACGTCCAAATACCAATTAGAAGATTGTATTGCAAGATGAAACCAATATAACAAATTACAGATATTATAATATACATAATAATGTACATTAGAGCAGTAAACCACGCTACGCACGTTAAAAGCACTTCCTAGTTGACGGGTAGAGAATCCAATTAGCATTAAGACTTATTGTATCAATCCAAATATCCATATATCTATATATATATATATATATATAGGGACAATTCATACAGATTGAGCTAGCTAACTTGTGTTATGGGATACTAACTCAACGATATTATAGTTTATAATCCAAGACCCGAGGCCAATCAGAAAAAGTTAGTTTTTCATCATAACCCGACCGGGGATCGAACCCGGGACCTCCTGGGTGGCGGTCTGGCGTGGTAACTATTACGCCACGGAGGTCGTCAAAACTTCATATCAATACTTTATGTTCTATGGCCAATAAAGTTACATAAGTGAATTAAACTTGATAATTAACCATACTTATGACCATACGTAGTGGTTTACTAGATGAATAAAAAAGTATCAAAATTTTACTTATGTCATAATGCAGGGTCTGCAGGGATCCGTTCAATCGAAGGAGATTAGAGCCTACTCTGCCACACTACTCCGGTGATTTCCAGCCGCCTGAAGGCCACCGACTTGGCTTAACGTCATCCATCGACACCAGCCAGAACGACGATATCCCAAAGTCGGGTGACATTTGTATATCTATCTGTCAATTGCACCAAATGGAATACGAAATACATCACTATTATCATAACATTATGACAAACAAATCAACCTGACATGTGATATTGATGTTCGGCCTTGGAAATTTAACAATATCAATGCGTTCACTCGATATTACGTGTAGAGATAAGATATTTTGGAACGGATGTGAAAGTTTACTAAGAATTCTGCATCATCCTATTGTTCATCGTTTTCCTTCTCGATTTATCATTTTTTTCCGAATTACACAACCTTAACACCGGGAGGATCTACAATGATGAAGTTACAAAAAAAAAAGTTTGAAATTCTTGCATTTGGCCGCAACAGCACAGATTAATTAATATGTAGTTACTGTCAATAGTGGCCAAGTCATCGGAAACCAAAGACAAGAATGACAAACCGACAAAAACATAGTGTAAGACGTGATCTCAGGAGCTGGGATTGATCTTTCGTAATGACGTCAAAAAAAAATCTATACGTCCAAAATAACAGGTCAGGAAAACATGGTGAAATCAGATGTTCCTATCAGAATTTTTAGGGTATTTATTATATAAATTCTTGCACATTGGCCCTTGATAATTTTAGTGTCACTGTACGTCACTGATATTAATGATTCGTTACAATCATTGTGGGGAGCGTGACATTCTTCGACAGGCAAGGGAGAGGGGAACTAGGGTGGGCGCTGAACTGTGTCCCCGGTACCAAAGGCATTGGATAACTGTTTTAGCGAAATAACTCAACATTTATGTGAAATTCAACAATGGCGATTCCACGAAATGTGTCTGAATGTAATTATTGTAACCAGCAATGCGATGATTTTTTTATGTAACACGACAGGATAAACCTTTATTGTATTTTATTATTGTAGTATTGTATAAGGATAACATGGGCAAATCATCTTGATTTCATGGGCCAACAGAGATCATAGGAAGTATCAGGTGAGAACAAGAGGTTATAAATAAATATAAAATATATATTTTTGATAACATCGATCGAGGTTTTGAAAATTACGCTAACGATGGCTAAAAAATCTACATGACATTTAGTTTTTTAAGTGACCACTAGAGGGACTATTTTTTTATAGACATTTCTACGCAGTTGCTAGACAGAATTTTCGACATTAACTTGTGATGAAGGTAAGGCTAGCTAATTTGTTTTAATGCTTTAAAAAGATTCCAGGACATCTTGCGTAACAACGAACAACTGACGTATACCGAAATCCAGCAGATGGCAAAGTAACATGTGCTCTTATTTGGACATGTCTCAAGGGACTCCCACATTATATCGAATAATACACTTGGTATTAACTATTAATTTCAATTCATAAAAGTATTAACTTGACTTTTGACATAATAACTAAAGTCAAATCATACTTTTAGACAATAAAAATTACCAAATTTCATATTTCATACGGACTACCAAAAAAACAGGTGACCAGGGTTGAGAACAAAGAACATTTTTTTTAATATTTGTGTTAAGTCGAGCCAAGATTCGCGAGTATTTGAGTAGTCAACTTGTTTTATATTTTGTATTGATATAACCCTCATCATCAACATCATCTCAGCCACAAGAAGTCCCCGGCTGGCAGCGGTTTGCATCCAGCGGCTTCCTGCGACTTGATGGATGTACCCTAATCTACCCTATCTTCATAACCCCATGGCATATTGCAATATTAATTCTCAATAAAGGGTATATGTTAATCTCAGAAAACCGAACATATCCCCATGTCTGGCAACCATTAGTCACAGATAAAATATTCTTTGTAACCAATTGTTGACTAATCGTTAAACCGAAGCCAGAGATAAATAAAGATTTGTATTTTTTTTTATCGCGTATTTTGACGTCACGTTTATATTCGTCGAGGGAGTTAGTGCTCCGTCGGCACGTGCAACAAACTTACTGTTTTATTTGGATTTAGGCCTCGGTCGTCCTCGAGGCTCGTCCCGCATTCCAAAAAAATCCTAACTCGTCCTCCATCGGTTTTGTAGCAACGACTCGTCCTCCATTGCTAAGTACTTTAAAAGTACAGTTAGCAAAAGAAAACAAAAGTATTTGGGATGATTTAAAGAATAATATTATTATGTTAATAAAATAGACCTTTTAAATATAAATAATCATTATTAATTAGTATCACATCACTAACTTAATAAACTATTTAAAGCGATATAAAATGTATTTTGTAAAAAAAAAATACGATGGAATAGAAATTATTTTAGGATTATTTTGAAATGTTTTAGAATAGATTAGAAATTCTTTTAGGATTATTTTTAAAGTAAAATAAAGGTTCACCGGCTTTTTATTGCGTCTTTTGTTTGTTTGCTTGAATAGACTCATTTGGCCAATTGAATTGCTTTCGGTTATCAATGGCAAAACGGGTTTCGCACTAGTTCCCGTGACGTGCATTCAATATTTTGACTCATTTCGTATATCATCTGTTTTTTAAGCGTGTAAAGTGAAATCTTGAAATAAATTTGTCAAAGGTAAGTTTAATTTATTTTGAAGTATTGTTCAATTAGCAGTTAATTAGTAATTGATTTTACATTTGTTAAGTTGCCTTAGTAGTCCAGCCAAATTAGACATGAAAAGGAAGTCGTGCTCGCAAAAGCGCGCGAATCAGAATAACACGCGAGATATTGAGCAAAAACTGAAAAATCAGAAAAATCATGGTTTTTTGGGCAGTCATGGTTAGTCGCTCGCACAGGACTTTCGAAATTGCAAATCTGGATTTTTAATATTACTCCGGTCAATTTAAACATTTGAAGTTACTTTAACTCCCAACAAGCTGAAAATCGGTAAAATCGTTCAGAATATAATTATGAATAAAATTTGAAAGTTCCCCATCTTTCCCCTGTATGGAAAAAAATATATTCAAGGCCAAAGGTGGAAACTGGGCTTTTTTGTATGGGAAGTGGTCTATGAACCAATAGCAATGTGGGTATACAATTTTTCATAGGGTACCTCTTCTAGACACTCATGCGTAGAGGCATCAAAATCTGTCCCGGCAGTTCCGAGATAAATGGCAGTTTATTAATATCCTTATTAATATGTTTTTTTTCCTGGAAACCTCCACTAGACATTCATGGTAAGTGGCATCAAAATTTGTCCAAGCAGTTCCGAGCTAAATGGCAGTTTATGAATAACCTTACTTTTATGGGTTTTTTCACATTGAGGGTATTGATAGCGATACAAGTATAGAATTTATGATGGTATACCTCCACTAGACTCATGGTAGGCGTATTTTTATGATAATACTTACCGTTTTGCTGAAAATCGCGAAAAACTATATTTTTTATCTTTGGCCTTGAATAAAAAAATCCATACAGGGGAAAGATGGGGAACTTTCAGATTTTATTCATAATTCTATTTTAAATGATTTTACCGATTTTCAGCTTAATGATTCATTAATGTAGCTTCACCTAGGGGTGAAGGTGGGGTACAAAAAATTGTTTTTTTTTTGTTTAATTTGACCGGAGTATATTGATTTAGGTCTTGACAACATATAAAAAAATCTGAATAACACGATCTTTTGCGAGCACGACTCCCTTTCCATTTCTAATTTGGCTGGACTACTAAGGTAATTTAACAAATGTAAAATCAATTACTAATTAACTGCTAATTTAACAATACTTCAAAATAAAATAAACTTACCTTTGACAAATTTATTTCAAGATTTCACTTAACACGCTTAAAAAACAGATGATAAACGAAATGAGTCAAAATATTGAATGCACATCACGGGAACTAGTGCGAAACCCGTTTTGCCATTGATAACCGGAAGCAATTCAATTGGCCAAATGAGTCTATTCAAGCAAACAAACAAAAGACGCAATAAAAAGCCAGTGAACACTTTATTTTACTTTAAAAATAATCCTAAAAGAATTTCTAATCTATTCTAAAACATTTCAAAATAATTTCTATTTCATCGTATTTTTTTTTACAAAATAGGTACATTTTATATTGCTATAAATAGTTTATTAAGTTATTAACATTAAATAGCTAGGTAATCGTTTCTTTTTCTGACTGTACAAAATTTCAAGATTTCTCATACAAAAAAAACGAGGGACGTATAAGGCTTATGAAAAAGGACGAGTCGGGAAAACAATATTAAAAAATAAAATTCGGGACGACTTAGGCCTATAAAATTTAATTATGGGGGACGACCTGGGATATTTATTATGGAGGACGAGTCTCGAGGGACGACCGAGGCCTAAATCTTTATTTGCACGGATGTAGGGATATACACGGTTTTTAAACCTCAAATGCGATTTTTAGAGCCCGTTAGTCATGTTTTTAGGGTATGTACAGAAGCTTTGTAAATGGAAAACGCGTTTTTGTATGTAGAACTATTTTTTTTTTTTCATTTATTTAGGTTAACAAACAGTTAGCACAATATGGGTTACAATACAATACATTTGGAATCTAATAAATATCTAATATTAGGTCATTGTGCCACCAACACCGTTAACCACAGAATACTAGAAGAAAATGAGTAGTGGTAGTGGCAGTATGATTTAAACTATGGTACATTATAGGTTAAACCGAGTTGTGTCAACTAAAGCGATTTTACAATACCGCAGATGTTATTTTTAAACAAACCAATGCGTGTAGCCATAATATCTATTAAATTAAAATAATTATTAAACGAACTAACTATTCGATATATTGGTGATCGGTTACCTGCATTAGTGCGACAGAGAGAGGTCGCAAACAAACAAACAATATTACGGCAATGTGCTCTGTAAGGAACAGCGTAAAAAAACTATGATGTCCTTACTAATATTACAAACGAGGAAAGCTAAATAATTTATAGATGTTTGTTAAGTATTCGATGGCTTGATAGGTACATTACACAGATATTTTTTTGACTTGTGAAACTAATTGAAATTGTAAATTTGCATGCTACTACCTACCTACTACACTACCTCGAATGTACAGACAAGAGCACGTCAACCCTTACATATCGGACTTTGTAACCTTCATAAGTTCTATGTCATAAGAGCCAAAATTGTACTGCAATTGTAAAGCTCAACGTGCACCTAACTGTACTATTGTAGTACTAGCGTAAAATCACCTTTTATACCGTGATTTCACTTAAATAAATATTTATGATTTATAATAGTTGGATAGTTATGGCTAATAATAATAATAATACAGAAGAACAGGATTCCCAACAGGCGATAAAATGCAATAAACATACAACAATACTTCAAATAGTAAAAGAGTCAAGACCTTAAAAAGCGAGTCGACATCAGGTCGACAAAAAATACGTCGCAAGCGTGAGAATGATCTTAGATAATGGATGGATGAGGGTGCAAACAGGGTGCAATAATCCCCGCCCTTGCTTAACAATTGACAATAGCGCATGCGTCGCATTGTGCAATTTTTATTATTTGCTTGCATATTTAGGATTCCGTTTTAAATAAATATAAAAACGTTGACATCAATATAATTCAAATAGAATTTTTAATTAGAATTAATTGAATTGTTCTAAAATTATTTCATTTTTTTCTAAAGTCCGTCATATATAAATTAGATACTGTCGCGATAGCAATATTTATTCATTTTACACTGTTTTCCACTACCCACCCACCACTATCCAAAATTTCCTTCCATACATTGTTAAAACTACCTGTATAACTAACTGGACTGGATCTGTATTTTCACGTAATGTGACACCATAACATAGAAAAAAAAGGCAAAGAAAAAAAAAACAAGGAAAAATATTTACAAATTAAAATTATAAAAAAGTAAAATTATCAAAAAGAGTCACTGTTGTGGACACATAGTTCGTGACACTTTCCATGACATAAAAAATGTTGGCTAAAATTCAAAACACATTTTTCAACCTCTTCCATTTGACTTGAAAGTTGAACGATTTGTATTTATAAATTGTTATGCGGAACCCATATTATAAACCGATCGAACTAACAACAAAAGCGTTGCACGCTTCGACTACAATGATGAAATTAATCAACAGCACAAAATGATTTACGTCATCAGCGTTTCTAAAAAAATAATTACGTAATCAATTATAAACTCGTCTATTTCCGATGAGAGAAAAAGAGTATAATGTGTTTTAAGGTTGAAATGTCGAGACATGACCATAAAAATATTTGGCGAGCGATTATGTAAAATTTTAAGTGTAAAATATTGTTGTTTTAGGTCAAAATCGTGTTAAATTGGAAATCAATTTTATTTAAAACTAAGTGGTCATTTATCTTTGTTTTCGAAATGACGGTAGTTTATAATAGTATTTTATTTATCTATACTAATAATATAAAGAGGAAAGATTTGATTGTTTGTTTGCATTGTATAGGCTCCGAAACTACTGGACCTGATTTAAAAAGTTCTTTCACCAGTAGAAAGCTACATTATCATGAGTGACATAGGCTATAGCTTTTCCCGAAATTCAATGTGGTTCCCACGGGAACGGGTCCGGAACTTCACGCGGACGAAGTCGCGGGCAAAAAAGCTAGTCTAATTTACATTGTATGTTTCAGTGGTATTTAGTATGTTTAGATCATTGATTTATTATAACTTCCTAGCGTAAGAAGATTGGCAATGCAAAAGAGATAGATCATAGCATACGTGTTTGTTAGAGCGAGATAGATAGACGAGACAATTTTTCCCATACACGCTATGGGCTTGTATCGCCCTAACGTCAGTCATATTAAAACAAATCCCACTTATAGTTTACAAAATTTATGGTTTTTAAGTGTAGTTTTGGTGTTAATTCGACGTGATTAAATATGGTTTTACCTGTGCAGCGCCTGGATGTAACTCAAACTAAAAGGAAAATCCACAAAATTATATATCTTGCTTGCACACATGTACATTCCACGCACTCTAGTGTATTTTGTTTTTGGTCTCGCCTCAATCAAACAAAGCCGATCTATAGGTACGCTAGTATATACTAAATCTATGGTTTTGATACTAAATGTCACTGAAATAATATGTAAAATATGACCAGAGAATGTATCTGTGAAGGCCTATTCTCTAGATGAAAGTTTTTTTTTTAATAAGCCGGTATTGCGTTTGCCTTTCGTGATGTTAGGTTGATGATAGGTCTGCCTCAATAAATGAGGTATCAAACTTAAAAATATTTTTTCTATTTAGAATTTATGAAATGTTCGATTGGGGAACCACTGATTCCGAAACACCACTGAAAAGTCATTGACTGACTTGCTCAATAAATATGAGCCAGTTTCAGTTAATTTATTTTAAAAAAAATCTCAAAATACTAAACTGAAAAGTCGAGGTAGCTGTCTTAGAATCTATCAAGGATTGCCGTCGACTTATAATTTAATAATAAAATCAAAAGTTACTAAAGTGTTCACAGGCAATTTAATGAAGCCAGAAATTGCAATTTACTGCAGTCTCTGATAAACACATCAACTACGGCGTACATACATGTATGTAACACGTGTCGTACGCGTGTCGAGGAGGGCACCTCCCCATCTCCCTAACCGAAGAGTGCCAACCCTATTTTACGTAACGTTACACTGGTCTTGTCCTCAGTTTCGCCGGTGATAAAGTTCTTCTTTACTTTACCCTAGCTGTTACGCCTGTTACCCGTGTGAGCTTTGTCCGGTTAATATGCCTATGACAAAAAACCGTGGCTCGTATATCCCGAGATTACCCCCAACAACCTTTACCTCTTCATAATGTTAGTGTAGATCTACGTACAGAATTTCGCTTGAATTTAATTACTATGATTAGTTTTTTTTCCTCCTAGAGTGCGTTTTGGAAGTTTTTATGTCGGCTCTACGCTCTCGCGACGTAGACCGGTGTAAAGTGAAATTAAGCACGAAATGAGAAGATTAAGGAAAATAAACTAATTTTTAAAGTCGACGCATAATTCTAGACAGTAGAGACTACAAACATTCAACTGTATAAAGTACAGCTTGTTTTTATTAATGATTCTCAACAATAAAGTCAACAAACAAACACAACAAACTAAGGGCAGATAACTTTGTACGTACATATTTATTTATTACCAATCAGTTTTAACAAATTACATACAAAACAATATGAACAGTACAACAAATTAAAATAATTAACAATTTATTTGTATAAATGTATATGCACTTAGAAAACCATACACATCAAAGGGAACAGCCAAAACTCGTAATAACCAAAATTTATGGTCATCCTACACAAGCTAAGCGCGCGTTCACACCAAATCTTATTATAATAAACAGCATGAAAAACGAACGTTATCACACTATAAATTTTCAAGCTATTGTCGTAAAATAGCTTATAAATTGTCACGCTGTATTGTTGTAATGTCGATTCAGACTTACGGAATAACGTCACCGATTAAATATACATGGCGATTCATTCCAGATTATTACGCATACAGGGTTACACAATTGAAGTTAATAACACATTATACGATGCTGTCATTGTCTAATTAAAGAAGAGTAAAGAGGTAATTAGAGATTTAATATAGATTTTTTTTAAAGGTTTACGCACAATTGTGTAATTTGCGTTTCTGCAACTGATAGATGGGAGTGTTTTTGTGGGATACTTGTGTATTCTATAATATAAAAGGAACTTCGTTCAAATGCCAATACATTATATGATAAAATTATGATTTGTTTTTGTTCGTTTTGACAATAGAATTCGTGTTGGAATAAAAATAATATAACTATCTCACTGTCTATTATGTCATTTCCGTAATTGCTCTATCTGATAGCTTGTGTCTTAAGATCGTCTGACGTACACTGACTGGGCTTAACAATCTACATCTATCGACATTTCGAGACAGTTTTATATGCGCCAAATCAAGGTACACGAGATTTTTAAACTCAACCCAGTGTAGTCTGGGGTTGTTCATTTTACATTAACACTAGCAACAACACAATCGGACACTTCAAAAGACATTTCTGAATAGTGTAAGTCTGAATCGTGCTTTAGTCTTCGAAGGGGCGTCTATGTAACCCTTCATATGCGAGATATTACAGTTGAAATTGCAAGGGGGTGAAAGCGCTAGGGATTTATGGGTCCAACAATGACGGACATCCATCCCTCTCTAATATCTGATCATAAAAGGAGATGGAATTTCAAATTTGAAATGCACTATCTGCGGGGTCCTGTTCGGAGATTTGCATAATAACGTGCGTATACAGTATAGTGAAATTGTATTAGTATTAGTAATGCTTTCACTATTTCGATTATTTTTATCAAAGAAGCTGTCTCTAAAAATATTTTTTAACTGAAACGAGTATTAGGAAAATCGAGAAACCCCAAGATCCTTGTCAGTTTTTGAGTATAAAAATGTGTATCTCCTTAGTCCTTCGGAATGCAAATTACTATCGATTCCTCTTGCAATTAGTTGTTAAGCCAAAACAGTGACCATCAGGTTGCATAAAATACAGTTCTCCGCCAACTGATCGTGGCGGAGAACTCTACAACCTCTTCGATTGAGGGCAAAGCATACCTTATTGCTAATAACGGCTAGATAGAATAGAAACACACGTCGAGATGAAAGTGCAACCAACTAAAGCATATATTTTAATATTCCTTTATAAACACTTTCATATAAATTCATACATTTGAATTAATCGCGCGATGGTGAAGACATGAAATATACATTCATAAATAACATACGACCTTCCATCCAATAAATCAACGGCCATACAAACACAACGTATTCATCGCCCCGTATAATCGAACCCGCATACCGGCGTACGACACTGATTCCACAACAATTGGATAAGTGGCCTCGATTGTAGATCTTGAGATACGGTATTTGCATGTCTCAGGGCTGAAACATGGTTAAGAGTAAAAACAATATGTTTATAAGTTAAAAATATTTTTTTACGATCTCGCATAACATTATTATAACTAGCAATAAAGTTCTTCGAGGAGTGTTTTAATTTAAGGGAAAAACTATCCTGTATTTCTTTTCTGTCTCCACTTCTCCAGATAACTCACAACCATGATGCTATTTAGAAATTTCCATGGAGGCGGGATTTCTATGAGGTTATTACCGAGAACTCAATCCTAAATATATGTTAAAAGACATAAAAGAATCTCAAAAAAAAAACAACGAAATAAACATAAACAAATAACACGCCAAATCCACAGATTAAAAACTGACATCTAGTGACGTGCATCAATGAATCGATAAAACACTCGATCATTGCTTTCGACTGACAAATTCGGGCCAGACGGAGATTACCGATCGGACCCGAGGCCAAATCTTGAACTTGGCTTTAACCCCAAATGTTGTAGAAAGTGACATGTGACTGATAAGAACATATAATGAATCGTACAAGATAATAATAAACAAGTGTAAAGTGTTATAGTGAAAATCGGTAGTTGATAAAACAGAAAAAGAAATTAACTTGTTCTGGACTAGTAGACACAACGCCATCTAGTCACAACTTCCCAAAAGCCTTTAGATTTAGATACTAAAATTGATAATACGTTAGTTTTTTTTTGTATTACTGTGCCACCTATCTTACATCTAGTTCATTTCTCTCGGGTTGCCTAGAAGAAATTGTTCTGCGACAAGGCCGCCTATTGTATAATTTTAATTAATTTCTTTGTTTTTATTTATCTTGGTGCAATAAACAGTATTATTATTTTATTTAAAGGTTTAAAAAAAAACTGGTTTTCACAAAATAGAAAAATCTGATAAAAATAAAAAATTAGAGACAGGATGTCGCCATAACAGCGATATTTGTTTGTCTAATACTGCAATATTAGATAAACAAATAGGATCTCACAATATAAAAATAAAAACGGTACACGATAAATAGATTAAACGACAAAAAGTAATTGATAGTTGAGAAAACACTTGATTGCACTCTTTAGATTGACAGCCAACAGTCGGCCAAAGCACAGCACGCGAGGTTCTTGAACTTGTTTTAACCCTGAAGTAAATAAGCATTTAAACCTTCTTTATCGAGCTTTAAGAGTAAAGTACGCCTTTTGTGCCCAGTTATTGTTGCTATAAATAAATTGTGCGTTTCTAGTGTCACCTGATAGTCTCTTAATAACTGTCATTTAACGACAAAGGACAGGACTCTTAACATCCAAGTACGGAGATCCTCGAAATTATAAAATCAAATTCAACGTCAACCAAATAACGCCCAGGGGTGGTCTTTTCAATAAATTTAGGGTCAAAGATAATAAAATCCTAACCGCTGAATAAACGATTTAATTTCAAAGTGCTAACCCTAAACAACTAGGTCCCTTTAAGACGCTTCTTCCAGTTTAAAGGAAGATTTAATTGGCCGCGGACAAGACAGCTTGATGGACGATAGTTCTAATGACTGGCAAGTAGCAACCACAAAGTGGAACTTGCTACACTAATCTAGATACAAATATTAGCGTTGTAATTAACAGTGGACTGGCAGATAAATTTATGGCCAAGGCATCAGTAATGTCAGTATATTTGACGGAGAATAAACAGTTTTTTTTTTTAGTTCAAGTCAGCGCAGCGGCATAAATGTGTAGTCATTTGTGCACAAAAAAATTTTGTTCAAGTCAGCGGCATAAAAAAAATATGTCATTTGATTACTTTGTCACTTTTGCGTTTCATTTTAATTATTGTAAACTTTTGTGTGTGTGAAGTAAATATGTCAATAATATTTTACTAACAAGGTACGAAAGTGATAACATATTTATGTTACTATTTTACATTAAAAAAAAAATCTTTTTACATGTTCCACATAGCCAATGTGTTAATGAAAAATCATACATATCTAGGAATTTGTCGTTGTGACTTAAACGCTCAAAGATGCGAGAATAACCCGACACATATTTTATTGTTACTTACATTTGGATACGCTCACTGTCTTGTAATTAACCTATTATTTATAAGTTTTTATCTCATAGTAAGTGAATCTAGACACGCGGTAGCGTGCCAAGCCAAGTTCAAGCAAACAGAACTGGCGATACGTTAAGACGTAAATAATATATACAAATCGCCAATTTATCAAGATATTATGAAGGCGGCAAACTATTTAAATTAAATTATCTACAAAGTTTCTTCTTTGGGAGTTATGATATTTTAAGGTTGGCAATAACAACTACGGAAATTAAGGTGCTATCTGTTTCAACTCTGAATGGATATGAGAAAAGCAGACAACTCCAGAGACTCCAGAGTCAACTTCCATAGGCATAAATATTTTCATAGACAAAAAATAAATTCATTTTATTATTTCAATTTCGAACTGACCAGTTATGCCAACATGACGAATAGAGAAACGTGTCCAAACACAACTCGCTTCGCATCTGTTTATCGATATCTCAAACTGCATCTGGAGCGACTCGAATCCTAACTAAGTGATATTGTATCGTGAATCGAGTACGATTGTATCTGGCGTGGTCCGATCGTAAATTGGGCATTTCATGAAATAGCCAATTGGAATTATTGGGCAGAGTTTTATGTATTTTAATCTGTTGTAGAAGATTTTAATGTTAAGGATATGTAATATAATTTTAAAGTTGATGTTACTAAAAAAATAACGTCATAGTCAAATTAATAAAAAATAGACAAAATTGTTTGGTTTTAAATTAAGAAATAGACAAAAAAGTAAGGAACGGAATCCTAAAAAGGATAGCTTGAAAGCGTCATTCATACATTACACATACATTTCTTTTTTTAATTGGCTGTAGGTCGGTTTATTCGTTTTTCATAAACTCTAAACCCTCTTCTACATTAAAAAAAAATAAAATAAAAAATTCTTTATTGGGTAACAATAAAGATTTTTTTTTTCTCGCAAAGATAAGTTAAACAAAAGTATGGATGTGCTTTTCGTCCTATTTCTAACTTCGACTAACCTCGCTTCGGTCAACTTCGCGAGAATATAGCGTCCTATAAGAGTATGTTACGATATGCCTATTCGGTCAAATTTGCGGGAATATAGAACCCTGTAAGGTATTTTACAATACGCCTAAGGCAACAATCGGGCCACAACATACCGATCAAATGAATAGTACGAGCGGAAACTCGATTTTACTGTGGCGAATAGAAATGCGGTAACCGAATACCGTATCAAACCCTGCTGTGACCATGACCGCACTGATTAGCGTCGCTAGCGCATCACAAAATGTTGTTTAATTAATATTAAATAATGTTCGTATTCAGTTACGATTTTAATTTATGTAACTACGTATTTACGACTATCGAACCGCCCGGCCTCGCACTGCACTGTGACAGTAATGATTCCTATTTTTTGGAAATATAATATGACATACTAGACTTTTAATATACAAATAAGACCATTATAATTATGTTGACGCACAACACACGTCACATTATGTAATTCTAGTCGAACTATTATCAAGTCGTAATGATGTCTATAATAGCAACTAGTCTAAATCGCCAATAGTAACTCTTATATTAAATCGCCGTAATTCTCATATACCTCAGATATCTGAGGGTATATAAAAAATAAAAACAAACAAAATCTAATTTCAATCTCAATAGCTATTTTGCTAATACAAAATACAAATCGAGCGAGATAACGCATAAGATTGATAGACTTTTGTTTTTGATATGACAATAGCGCAGACTATCGCGACACAACATCTACAACTTAACTAGTATAACTCTAGCATTAGTGACCTGAACTAAACTTGTTTTTCCAATTAAAATAAATAGCGAGCTTCCAGCTAATGGGCAACGCATTTCTACAATCGTGACACACTACATGTCCACAGGACCAGCATTGCCTGTGGTTTTATTTTCCAGTTTAAATGGTACAAAATACTTATCACGACCACTTTAAACTTACAAGTTCAGTTACATGTAACTTGTGGAATACATAGTTCAACGAGTTACCTATATCCAAAGGGAAAGGGGAAGGGAAGTCCTTTCAATACTTCCTACTCCGACTATCTTCTTTCTGATTAAATTCGTTGTGAGTTCCAAGACAGCTGTAGTTTTCTTCCACGGGACGTCAATAAGCTTCATTGCTTATTGTCTATCTGAGGTCGCCGTTGTTGATCCTGGCTACACAGGAGACACAGTGGTGGGAATGTGTGGTGGGCTTGTCCCGAATCCAAAGGGAAAAGAGATCTAAGTATATTGCCAGAGTTTCTTCGCGACAATGGTCATTCCGAAATGTTGGTCATTGTTGGTATATCAAAATACTAGCGGACCGCCCCGGCTTCGCACGAGTTTTACCAAGGATCCCTAATTATTTTGAAAATATAATAAAGCCTATGTTACCCGGGGGTAACGTACATTCCTAACGGTGAAAGAATTTTTGAAATCGGTCCAGTAGTTTTTTTTTTATTCATTACTAGCTTTTTTGCCCGCGACTTCGTACGCGTGAAGTTTCGGACCCGTTCCGTGGGAACCACATTGAATTTCGGGAAAAGCTATAGCCTATGTCACTCCCTGATAATGTAGCTTTGTACTGGTGAAAGAATTTTTGAAATCGGTCCAGTAGTTTCGGAGCCTATTCAATGCAAACAAACAATCAAATCTTTCCTCTTTATAATATTAGTATAGACAAACATACACAGTACACAACAATAAAATATACAAATCTATCAAATTATTATTATTTGTTAGAAAATTCGTCGAATATTAAAATTAATATTCGACGAATATTCTAATTGGATATTTAAAAATAAAATTACATAACATAATATGAAATCGTAAAACAATCGGCACATTCGCACAACAGTGTTTACGCAATAATGATTTCCTATGCGGAAATGTTATCGTTGTAAAGTACGGACTGATTATGATAATATAATGCGGAAGATCAAAATTGTCCCCATGTTTCGACGTAAATACAAACTTTCTGCTTTATACTCTTGCAAAATGGATAAGATCTATATGTAAATTGTAAGGAAGTGGTCATGCTGACATCGAGATAAGTGTAGAAAGTAATTGGACATACAAGGACTTTGAGGCATCTTTATTTAAATTTATAAAAGAATCGCCTTTTTATGACACGACGCGCAAATAAGCAAGCCATCTGATGGTTACCTTTGACTACCATCATCAGCCTGTATTTACCTACTGCTGGATATATGCCTTTCCCAATGCTTTCCACCAAATGTGAAACTTCCACATCCGCTTTTAAAAATAAAATATCAAAAAAGTATTTACTCCCATCCTGATGGCTAGTCCGTAACAAGTATGTATTTTTATATGTATTTTTAGATGTTTATCTATATATGTATTTGTTATAAAATATAGTAGTATAGTTGAGTTAGTAACCTATAACACAAGTTTCAAACTTACTTTGGGGCTAGCTCAATCTATGTGATTTGTCGCTATATATATTACGAGCTTGTTACCCGCGACTTCGTCCACGTGAAATGTTAAAATAAGGATAACTCCTTTTCCTGCCATGCGATTTAAATGAAACAAAGCCTATTCTTCTCCATCCCGAGCGCTATCTTCCTGCGAAAACAGCATTAAAATCCATTCAGTAACTTAGAAGATGTGCGCGTTCAAACAGACAGACAGACAAAAAATAAAATAATTTTTTTTTGCTTTTATTACCTTACTCTAACTGTTCCCTCTCCATTTTTGCCAAATATGTACAATGCACAGACATATCGGGGTGTACTGTTTTATTATATGTAGGTATATAGATTATATATCAACAGTCTTGTAAGCTAGGCTCAACCTACTTGTGTTATGGGGGACAACTGATATATTGTTGTAAATATATACTTATAATAAATAGAAAACACCCAGACTGGAGAACAAACATAAAATGCCATCCATCACAAAAATGTTTGCTCCGAACGGGAATCGAACCCCTCTGTTGCCAAAGATCACTACCAACGCACCACCGGCTGTCAAGTGTCAGTCTTAATAAGGCCAAGTTCAGTCACCAGAGGAAGACGCCATTTAAAATAACGAATAAACATTTCAATAAGATACATACAACATAGTTCATCAATAGTAACCATTAGAATTATCTTTAAATGGCGTAAGCGACTTTTACATTCGTGGTAATGGGAATGCCATACCCGATAGCCAGTTGGCAATCGCATTTTCTCTTCTCCATAAACTATGTTATTCGTAGAAAAACTTTAATTGCTACTAATTAATTGTCCAACACTGTTTATATTTCGCAATTTGTTTTACACCGTTCTAACTTTATATTTTTTATATATTGTAAACTTTAAAATGTGGATGCTTTTACCCAACAGTGAGACATGCATTTAAAAAAAAACCTTCATTGTAGTCGATAAGTTTTAAATTACTTTATTGACAGCGATTTTTTCGGGTATTTCTTCCAGTCAATGGTCATTGCGAAATGCAGTAAATATACTGTATATTTTTACTGCTATAACTGTGTTAAATGAATAACATTGTAAAAGTGTCTAAGTAAATAAAGAAATTATTCATCACACTTTTTTTTCAGATTTCCCTATTAAGTCTAATTTAAAAAAAAAACATTTACGTGTAACTGTGACTGACGCATTTAAATTTTTTTGGAGGGTAGAGAACTAAGAATAATGATACCCTGGTTATCGCTTTCATTGACTGTACATTGAAGATCAGGTCAAGCATTAAATATTTCATTTCACCGTAAAACGTTTCTTCGACTGTAATTTAAAACTCGATATATTTTCGTCACACTCTGATAAGACTTTTTTCCAATACCGATAGCAAAAAACGAAAGTAACGTACGCACTAACATGAACTTTCACGTAACTATTGACAGCTATTTGTAGGTAACAAAGAAAGTAACAGCTCTGACGATTTAAATTTACACTTGAATAGTTGACAATAGTGGAGACATGTACATATAAACGTCACTGACACACGCTCACTGGACTGTGTAAATTAAGATCACCATCCACTATAAATTGAAAATATCAAAAACTTTGCTCTAATGTTGAAACAGTACAACTCACCTTGTAAATTACTAAACAATAATAGCGAGCGACTCACCAAAACCCAGTTAAGTCCTGCGAGGTTTACTCTCAACTCTACAGTAAATTTTCTTGAAAAAAGCAAAGGCCGGTACTACCGAATCAAAGTGTAAGGGAACGGTTATGATCGCGATTTTATTAAGACAGGACATGCAATGTAAGTTTAAAAGTTGTCATATATCATCATGCAGTAAACGCCACTGAGTGAAGAATAAAAATAATTTTAGATTTATTTATCTGAGAACACTGCAACGTTGCTACTTTTATCATGTCATCCGATAATAAATCTTTGTCAATGCTAAGAGTGAGCGAGAAAAACTATTACAAAAAAAAATCTATTGACCCTAAAGCAAAACTAAATCCGACGATAAATCAATGTCGGCACAGCGTTCAGTGGATAATAAGCCTTATTTTGTTAAACTTAATACTGTTTGTTTTGCAAACACTTTTTGTGACATTGGGTAATCTTATTGATAAACATTATCTTAGAAGACGTGTTTTTTTTTTAAAGAAATGCATATTTATAAAAGCTATACTAATAAATATGTTTTTCTGTTTGTGTAGTCAAAATTACGCTTTACCAGACAATACTTGAGTTAAAAGTCATTTAGAAATAAAATTTCTTGGATATTATGATTACCTCGCGACGTTTTCCATTACTACCATGCATCGTATATAATTTTTGAAGTGAAAACTTCTTTAGCGGCGCTTGGCACTTTTTTTAGATGGGTTTTACATTAAACTCGCGTCAGATCGTCAGATCCTGATCGAAAAAGCGTAGAAAATTGCGCAATTCAGAAACTGCACACTACTGCACAGCGCCATCTATTGAATATTTTTTTTAAAGTGAAAACTTCTTTAGCGCGCTTGGCACTTTTTTAGATGGGTAAAAAATGTTAAACTCGCGTCAGATCCGTAGCCTGATCGAAAAAGTGTAAGACTGATGGAGAGGACGTTGATTTTTAAGTCTTTACTTCTGCCGGCACTCCCGGAGTGCAACCCATCTTTTTTTTTTAAGTTAATGCCCAAACGATGTTTTGAAACACAAGTTGGTTAATAGTCCGGTTCGTTACTCACTGGGCCATCATCGCTTTTCACATCTCTATACATTAAAATCTCTACAACATTCCAGGAAAGTGTTAACTATCCTTATATATGAGTCTGAGAGACCATAAAACAAAGTGTTCCTTGAATTTTTGAGATTGTCCCCCTCTCACAAATTCTAATGACATAAATCCGTAAAAGTTGTAAATGTTTAGTGACTCATATTGTCTCTTGGATCTCAAACATCCCGTTTGTCGAGGTAAATATAGTTTATTATACAGAAGGAATTTTTCAAGTCTCCGTAGATTGTGGCTCATCCATTACATCACAATCACACCTATATGGAGGGAGGTGTCTACAAAGTGTGACATGTTTTGACAAGGGATAGGTGGGTCCTAAGTTTTGTGACGTCACATTTATGTTATACGGCAGACAAGCAGTCAAGCTGGCCACCTGACGGAAAGTGGTCACCGCCGCCTATGGACATCAGCAACACCAGGGGCACTACCAATGCGTTGCCCACCTCTGATTTAATTTCCAAATTAGAAATCGCTAAATGTGTGATGTCACACCAGGGGGTGAGTTCTAGGTTATGAATTATGCCTGTGTAACTGATAAAAACATCTCATCATTATCCTAGTCGGATACATAGACAGAAAGACAGAAGATTGCAAAATACACATAATACTATACAAAAATTATTAACTTATGCATAAAATTAAGTTTAAAGAAATTTCAACATCACAAAATAAACATAGAAGCAATTACTTGGATTTATTACGTACACATTTTAATCAATTCGTTAAAATGTAACTCATAAATCACTCTTTAACATGTAACCTTGGTTGTTAATAGGACGCGAATCCGCGATCATCGCGCAAGTAAGCGATGCGACCATCGCGTGTTTATAAGCGTGCGCCCAAGAGTCGCGCGATTGTCTAGGACACATATTCGAGTTCAATATGTTTGATCGCGAGTTCGTACGAGTAAAATTCGCGCGAACCAACGATGATCGCGCATTCGCGTCCTATTAGGACAATGCCATAAGCATGCTACATTTTAGCTTCCATAAAATTAATATTAACAGAACGTCAGATTTAAACATGACTTCTTCTAACTCAAAACTTACTATATGTGGAGTCAGTACAACATAGTCATTATCTCTTCTCCTACTTTATGTGGAGTTTGTACAACATCTGAGTTACCTTCACTTTCATTAAACAAAGTGTTCCTTGGACGTTTGGTCTATCGACTATTATTATTTAACTATATATCTTATACATGCTTACAGTAATAGTTCACACACAATGCCATCTTACTGGCTGAACATCTTGCCAGTAGTGTGTGAGAACTCCATCTGAGTCATTGACACGAAAAGAAGAAGAAATAATCAACAGCTAACCTTATTGACATTACTCGACTTCAGCAATGCTTTCAACTCCGTTGATTTTGATATTATGCTAGGTATTCTCTCTTCTCTTAACATATCTCCGGCAGTGTGTGATTGGTTTCATAATTACCTGTACGGGCGTCAGCAACGTGTCAAAATCGATCTCCTAAATTCCACATGGTGTCATACGAAAGCTGGCGTGCCGCAGGGTGGTGTGCTGTCTCCTCTATTGTTTGCTATTTTCATTTCCTCTATCACTAGTTCACTTACTTCTTCCTACCACCTTTATGCAGATGATTTACAAATTTACTGCCAGTCGTCATTGAGTAATATAGCCTTAGCCGTTTCAGATACCAATGCAAATTTGAACCTCATATCACAGTGGAGTAAACGCTATGGACTCAAAGTTAATCCTACCAAGTCTCAATGCATCATCTTAGGTAGCCAGGCCTTTATTTCGAGGTTAGATAATTTTCAAATACCGTCGGTTATGTTTGATGGTATCTGCATTCCTTTTCAAAACTCTGTAAAAAACCTCGGATTAATCATGGACTCCACATTGTCTTGGAAAGCTCAGGTGGCCGAGGTAAGTAGGAGGATGTTCGCTACATCTGCGTCACTTCGGCGACTCAGAAATTTCTTGCCAACTGCCACAAAGGTTGCTCTTGCACAATCCCTTCTTCTCCCTATCCTTGATTATGCTGACACATCGTACCCGGACCTTAACGTAGATTTGCTAAATAAATTAGATCGGTTGCAGAACTTTTGTATTAGGTTCATTTATGGTCTACGCAAATACGATCACGTGTCTGAATACCGGACACAGTTGAAGTGGCTATCCATTCGCCAACGTAGGGACATGCACGTCCTTTCCTTTCTCTACACCATACTTTTTAATCCTTGTACTCCCTCCTATCTTAAAGAATTCTTCACCTTTTCCTCCTCATCCCATAGCCTGTCACTCCGCTCCACTGATAATCTCACACTCCTTATTCCTATTCATTCCTCCAAATTCTTCGACCAATCCTTTTCTATCCAGGCTATGAGACTATGGAACAATTTGCCTGTAGCCATTAGAACTGCAAAATCCATCGATTTATTCAAACGACAAGTGAAAAATTATTTCTTAGATTTGAGTCTTTGATTCCTTTGTTTGCCTTTAAGTACAACGACATTTTTATTTATTTTATTATTAGGTATATATGTATGTATTGTATAATATAATATAATTATGTATTTATGGTAGGATGAATATGAATATTTATATAATATATTATAGTAAGTATAGTGATATGGTATAATATTTGAAGTTATTTATTCATTTTGTTTTAATATTTAGTTGATGTCCTACGTTTCTATCATTTTCTTGTTTACCTAGTATTTATTCTCTTGTCTTGCTAGCCCTGCCCACTCCATACAGAAATTCGTTACCTTAAGGTTGCCTTGAAAAGATTGCTTTTTAGCAATAAGGCCGCCTTGTTGCATTTACACTAGTTTTTAAGATTGGTTTTTTTTGTACTTTTTCCTGTGTGTAATGCAAATAAAGAGTATTCTATCTATCTATCTATCTAATAGTTCTTCAGAAAATTCCTATGAGTAGGAGGGCCTAGTATCTGAATAAATGATGTTTTTTTTACTTTTAGACTAATGCCATATAGATGAGGATCCAAAGTATGTCGCATAAAAAGTAGACATTGTTTACAAATGCCTTTTTGCAACTCTTCAAAAATTCTAATTAAAAACATATTAACCAGAGTCTAACCCCACAAATAAAACAGAACTATCACCTTTTGTTTTTATATGCAGCAGAACGTGTACATACAATATACGCTTGCCAGTGCACTCCTCAATATATTATTAAAACTTTGCAAGCGCACCATCTGTCCTCTGAAAATTTGTGATGCCATTCACAATATTATGAACAAAAGCATTTTGATAACGCTCTTTTGTTAGAAACACTTAATTACCAATTGAATCACTATATTCCGCTTCTAATATACAAGGTACTTATGTACAAGATTTCTAAATTCAACGATTGTATTTGAATTAGCTTGTCATATTCTATTGTGATAACATAATGTTGTCTTTATCGCAATAACGTGATTTGTAATCGATTCAAGTTTATTTTATACAGATTTATAGTTTTAATTCTAATTAGAGGTTTTGTGCTAAGAATAGAGATACGTCCATTGGTAAAAACTACATGAAAATTCATTGGGTAATTTTGAGTTTATCGCCTTCCGACAGACTTAGGAAATTAAATAACTTGCATCATTCCAGTCCCTGAACCTAAACAACCTTATGAGTATGAATATACTCGGTCTCTTCATTAGATCCGGGGCTAAATATCCTTGCTTACTGACCTATTTTTATCAAGATTAACATACTAGTAAAAAAATCACAGTCTTCAAATGGATCTGAAGTGAAACAGGGGCAGACTGATAGTGATGTTGAAGATAAAGAGGGAGACATAATAACAGTACATGTAAGTAACTTATAGGGAGATATATAAACCTGCACGGTGGCTGACAACAGTAACAGTGCACAACGAGGTGGATAGCATTAAATTTTATTCAGTATGAATAAAATGTAAACCTCTATGGAATTAAAGCGACAGGAAAACCAATAAAAGTGTCTGAAGTCGACGTTGAGTACTTCAAGCTGAAAGTGTTGTGTCAACAGTAAACACACGGAATAAAACATTAAGTTGTTAATTACAGGAATGTGTTAAACGTCAACGATTAACCGTTAAAACATAGTTGTGGGCACATTGTCACTATAACAAGAAGCCACCGCACAATATTTTCCTTAAGCCGTCAGCCATGTTAATTGAAATTCTATTTTAATGTGAGCATCCGGTGGGCCCTTTAAGGTCATCCTTCTTTCCTTTTGGGCCCCTCTCGTGACCACATTCCGTGCGATCTGCCAATTATACGGGAAACATTGATGCGCATTTTTTGTATCACCCCAACCGTTATTTCGACTTCGACAATCGTTAAAGACTTGTTCTCCGGACCATTTAAGGAATCGCGCGGTCCAATTTTCTATCCTCATCACATATCATCATTTTTTTCACGGGCCCTACGTATGACATATTGGTGTCAATGCAACAATAAAATTTAAAGTATATATTCATAAGAATCGTTAAGGTGCCGTGTGATTGTTGTCGCAGTTTACCGATAACCGACCCCTTAACCAATATTTTGGCAAACATTAAATCTTTGGCCGAGATAAATTATATTTTCGCTAAAACGAATTAATTATGAGTCCGTAGAGAGTCGTAAAAGTGCACGCGGCTATATCAACACTAAAACGGACCAAGGCTGTTCTCGGATTAGTGTTCGGATCGATGTAGAATCAGAAAGTGAAACTATATCGGTATCTAATTACAACGATTAGTCAGACACGACAGACGAATAGGTCACCTAGACCGGTCGCCAATTTCTCGCTTCACTTTTTTGGCTACATGACACGAATAAATTTAACTTAACATTACGCCGAGTGCATTGTTCAGTAGCTGTCCTATTGACACCATTTAATACCCTTGCTCATGTCGAGCACCCATATTATGTTTACAATTTGTTAAGCCATTGATTCATACAAAACAAAGGCCGGTCATAACAGATGCGTTGTGCAAAACATTTGTAAGCAGACGTTAGTTTTGAGACAAAATTGGTGTAATTATGTTTATGAAACATTTGGCAAGATTACGAAAACGCGGATCCACATGTAATGTCGGCGTCCATGGGAAGGAAACTAATAATAAACATATAACAATGAGTGTGGCCGGCTTTTGAGCGAGCGAGCACGTCATGCCTATAGCCACCACTATCGTAAATCTATTTCAGTCAGAGTAATTGCAGACTGCAGTCGCAAATAAAGAATATGTATACCTACTATTGTTAAAACTAATTTATTTATAGATTTTCCAATGTAATACCTTTGTTAAACAGTTCAATAATACGAGGTATAATTTGCTCTAGATGCTAGCAGGAATTATTGTGAGGATATAAATAGAGTGGGTTATATTTCATGAATCACATAAACATGTAATAAACAACGAAACTTTGTTGTTGTGGACATATATGGACAAATAAAACTTGGGCAAAACATCGTACAAAATCCCTTTGTAGTCTTGATGCAAAAAACGAAATGACAATGGTCGGAAAACTTGAATTATGGTTTTGTGTCTTGTGCTTTCACCGCGGACATAAAGATGTTATTGTTAAAAAGAGCTCACAGATTCACTACGCGTCGTGATTTCATTCTGCTGTGGATCGAACCTTGGCATCTAATGTCCTGGACAAAGGCCAACAAAGCAATTGAATGAATGGCGATTAGCGCCGATCAAAAAACGAGGGGTAGACGGACACATACGTGCAATCTATTTTTGTGAGGTCGAATATTCTGAAGTGGCTCCTGACTCAGAACACCGCACTTGAGTGCCCGAAACCATTGAGCTAGAGAGGAAATGCGTGGTTTACGATAGCACCGAGCGAATAATCTTAGAATAGGAGCTTCAATTACAGAATCGATTTAGGTTATCAACTTTCTGTAGAATGCAACTGAGTTTGACCACACTCATCAAAAGTTTTGATAACTTGAAGGTCAGGAGTTAAGTTGCGCTGTCTTTGTGTTACGTCTAGAAACTCATTTAATAATCAAATCACGAAGAAACGTGATCTTTTTACAAAATAAAATATTGTTATTTATACTGTAAACTAGTTTTAATTCTAGTTTTTGCACGACTCGCAGTGTTTATTAGGGTCATTTCATTTACTCTTAGAGTTGAGGATGTAATAATTATGATTTGTGTGATGGAGCTGTAGAAATCACGTACTAGACCCTGCATTACAGTTCATAGTTTGTAAGCAAATGGGCGTTAATAAACGCAACTGTTACTTACGAAGGAGGTCTCATATTGTGGAGTATGTCAAACGTGATCGGGGAAGCAAAGGTTCCTTGTGCCGGTCACGTACGGCGCGCAGTCTGTCGAACCTCGCGCTTATCGGTAGAAGAGTTATCGGTTGATGAACAATTATCTCTTCACTAACATGAACCGACTAATGTAAAGGTCATCGGAGTGTCATCTACGTCTGCATTGGCATTTGTTCGGAGACAAACTGGAACCAAAACGTCATCTTGTTCGACATTATTATTAAGGAATGTATGTTAGGTACGATTGATCTGGATTTACTTTGAACGGTATTAAATTATATTATTATCGAAACACATGTTATGCTAAAACAGGAAGCACATAATACAAACATTCACTTAATTATCGCTATGAACAGTTATTTGTTAATTTATACTTAGCACACTTTGCATAACGTTTTGTAAAAGTAACATTTCAGAATGCTTTTTTATTAATAAATGTGATAATTTTCGAAATGGACGGAACGTCCTTCGAATAAATTTCGTTTTCGATACCATTCAGAATTGGCAAAGAATCCAACTAGCAACAGAAAACTAACATTTGTCGTAAAACAATCAACGTTGAATATTTAATGATATTGACAGTTACGAAGTACTGAAAACATACTTCTTGGAATACCACGTTTCGTTGTTAGGATAACAAATAAAAAGTGCGTATAATGGGAAATAAAAACGTTGACAACATGCACTTTCTGTGCACATGATTCTTGAATATTATCATATATTCTTATTGAGCAAACAAATCGAACGACAGTCAATATAAACGATAAGATATACATAGATTACATATCTAAACGTCAAAGAAATAAGTCACAATATAACAGAACAGTGCAATTCAAATTCAAAAACATAAACATGCAAAATCTAAAGATGTAGTTAATATCACTATGGGTTATCTATTTCCTAGCATTATCTCGATTCTAGACTATCAACCACTGGTTAGATCCAGAAGAATTGATCTTTGTAAATAATAAATACAAAACATTTGACGTAATACATTAATGGTACAGATAAGGCAATTTGCCATAATTACGCCCTTGTAAAGTACAAGATAACAAGCGTGGAGATAATAACATGTTCGCACAGTAACCTTGACAAAGTATCAAAAATGATATATGCTTCGGAAGAGGAAAATTTAGAAGTACCTACATTGAAAACAAAACAATTGATTTGATCGTGCGTGACCTACGTGGTGGATATACTTGAAGACTAGACATATAAATTTATTAAAAGATATATGATAATACGAACAATTGCTTTGGTCAAAACATGACCCAAGATACACATGACTCAAGATTCTTAATTGTACTGAAACTATTTCAACAGATGATCATTTTAAAATTCTTACAAAACAATTTTTATATTGTTAAATTGGGTACAAATCTCAAAAGGTAAACGTATAATAAGTTGTGAAAATTCTTTAATAGTCTAAGTAACCCTATTACCACGGTTTTGGACATTCGGGTCACTCCGCTAAGTTTTGTTACATTTAACTTGAACACTGTTATTTCTCACAGCTAAAATTTTGAAAACAATTTGAATGAAGCCAACACTATACTCACGCACGTGGGTGGCAATTATGTGTAGGTATATATTATCATAATAACAATGCTTGCGTGCAGACTATTGATACGGATACCGTGAACGAAGAAAATAAATAATTTGATACGATACGCAATATCTTAACCATATAATGTGATAACTACGGCAGATAATATGGACTGTAAATATTGTGGTGTAATGATAAAATATATTTTTACACAAAAAATCTACGACACGTTCCACAGCTGCAGCTGTAACAGCACAGCCAATGCAGTGCTTAAACGATTCTAAAGAATGTCAGTTACATCAAAAAATATGTTTTATACCGGACGGAGCCAAACAGTCACTCGCTAGTCAAATCGGAAACGAAACGTTCCACAGTTCCACTACCAAGTAAAATTAAGTTTAGCAGGGCCTATATTTAAATGGTACTTAGACAACTTGTAAATGAAACGAGACTAAACGACAAAAAACTAGTTGTGATTTGCATACGGGCTAGAAACGGTGGTTTCTAGACGCAAAAACAAAAGCTAAATAAATCTGATAAGTGGTAGTTTCGTCACAGTCTCTGATAAAGTCATTATAATAGTAAACAGGAATGAAATACTGAAGCAAGCGGAACATTCCGATAAAGTATTGATATAGATTTGGGAATATTTTAAAGAAAAACCTTGCTAGATACGAGTTGAGAAAAAAGTGAGGCGAGTTCTCCCAGCAATGGGACACAATAAAAACAATGCTTCGGCACACATTCCCACCGCTTTGTCGTATAGGACCAATAACGGGGACCTCAGATTGACCATAGGTAAGCAATGAAGTTTAAAGACGTCCCGGGGGAGAAACTACACCTGTCTATGAACTCACAACATTTTGATTAGGAAGAAATTAGTCGGAGAAAAAAAACTTATGGGAAAAAAAGAAACCATGCAAAATATGATAGGCATTCGGAGATTTCCCTCACCTTAGCACCGGAGGTGTTGGCGTTCATCCAACTGTAGATGTGGACGCTTTGGCTGTCGCCGAATATAGGGTAGCACCAAACAACACAAGAGTTTTATAAAACTCTAAACACACAAGTATATAGCACTGAGCACGTCACGTCATAACAATGTTAATACATCATAAATAACACAACAAATGGTCCTTCACATCACAAAACCGTAGTCACAGGTGTACGAATGGATATAAAAGTAACATTCGATATAGACACGTGCGTTTTCGACGGTACGCCGCAAATGACAACGCGCGAAGCAAACGAGCAGCGAGACCCCCCTTCCACGACCGGCGCAGTGTCGAGGCAACGCCAGACTGACTTGACAGACACGAGTTTGTCCAATTGCGCCTCAACCCCACAAGCGGGATCCCCGCGAACATCTCAAAATCCACTTTTTGTTTGTAAAAAATAAAGCATCAGACCACTTGAGCGCTTTTGCTATGAAATCCAACCACTTTTTATGTCATTCCGTAATTATTCACGCCTTTTACGGCTCCCTGAATTAACGTTCGATGCTCGACTGTTTCTCGTGAGAATACTTCCAAGTTATCTATCATTAGTATTTTGTGTGGTTTAACTTCAATAACAGTTGACAATATAATATCAGTAACACGATTTCTTTTTTAAAACTTTGTTGCATGGCAATACAAATTAGTTAAGTACATCATTGTTGAGTATGTGTATGTGTTTTATCTTGTTAAAGAGTTTTATTGTGTTTCAAAATAATGTCCCTAAATTATGACATTTTTATTTTGCTGGATGTAGGTTGGTGCCAACCGGTCATATTGGAAGCATTTGAAGGCCTATGTCCAGCAGTGGATTTCTTGTGGCTGGGATGATGATGATGATGATTCAAGAATGCGAACTTGATAACACGACTGGAAAACAATAATAATATTCTATATCTTCGAGTAGTTATTTCGTATCTAAGATAATTTCATCTTCTACTTTAATGTAAATAATAATATACATGTCCATGTCTTACAATATAAGCAACACATTTTTTTTTTATATCTCACAGTTTTTAAATAACATTCTCCAATTCATCATCTCAGTCACAAGAGTCCACTGCTAGACATAGGCCTCCCCAAACAAATAGAAATAAATCTCGGTGAATCTCATTAACGATTTTCTATCATAATACAGGTATAATCTTCAGTATTAATCAATTTAATCTTCCTATATCGGTCTATATTAAAAATAATAACCTCTAGATAGAACCTGCGAAAGTAGGCCACATCCTAGAGGTGCGCTAATAAGTGGGCAATGAAAATGATAGGCAAACCGCTAGACACGTAGCCAACGGTACACCCAGACAGACATTTGAATAATCGTCGCGTTGATTCATAGAGAGACTTATCTTTGATGTAATTTCGGATTTATAGTATCAGAAAACATATTTTTTGATAATAATAAACGAAACATTACAGAAGTTACATATGATAGGGTAAAAATGGTACATGGTGTAAAGTGGATAAAAGTTGCATCGTCAACCGAAGATCAGAATAACGTTAATCTTTGTATACTTATTTTTTCCATCAGAATTTGATCGTTGTATTTTATGCGTGTTAGGAATCGCGTAAATTATTGTTAGGCTCTATGAGCTTTGCATACTCACTCAGAAAATAAATTTAAAGATTTGATCAAACATCTATCTTGGGGTTGAGAGGGTTGGCAACGCGTGAGTGATACCCCCGGTATTGCAAGCGTCTATAGGCTACGGTGATGCTTACCATCAGGCGGCCGTATGCTTGTTTGCCACCTTGGTAGTATTTAAAAAAAAACGATTTCAGCAAAACACAAGTGTACAGTTGAGAAGCAATTCCGAATCAATCCACATCGGAATTGTGTGTACGTCAATGAAATTACACAGCAGAAATAGTAACGATTGAAGTAGATGAATAGATAGTCATAGGAACAGATGTTAGATACGATTATGTAGAAATGTAACCGGGATTAGACCATCGTGACTTTCTAGATCTAGATCGATCTTTTACACTTGAATAGGTCTGCTTCACTTTTTGTAATACAAGGGTTAATAATAAATATAAATAAATAAATATATAGGGACAATTCATACAGATTGAGTTAGCCCCAAAGTAAGTTCGAAACTTGTGTTATGGGATACTAACTCAACGGTATTATATTTTATAACAAATACATATATAGATAAACATCCAAGACCCGAGGCCAATCAGAAAAAGTTCGTTTTTCATCATGACCCGACCGGGGATCGAACCAGGGACCTCCTGGGTGGCGGTCTGGCGTGGTAACCATTACGCCACGGAGGTCGTCGAAAAATAATGTTATTGTGATAAATGGTTCTCCAGTTTCTTGTTATTATCTTCACTAGCAGTTTTAAAGGGTTGTTGTCGATTGCCTCAAAGTTAATTGTATATGTGTAAATTCGTCCCAAGTTTTCAATTATAGCAAAAAAAAAAGTTTTTATTTTACTTATTGCTTGATTTTTTTTTAAAGTGGGACGAAGCATAGAGTAAACATTAATATAAATTTTAGCACAATATATGTTAGGTTAAGGCCTATATTGTCTTAACTACTAATATAATTATTTTTAAGTGTCTGGTTTTAAAATCTCTAGATCGCGATGATATGACAAAGGGATATCACAGATTTCACCCCTCCCCCCTGTAGGCCGACACTAGGCTGACTGTAAATTCAACGGTACTATTCCGGCGGATGTCTATGAGCGGTGATTGTTTTACATCAGGTGACACGTCTGCTTGTCTGCCTCCTCTAGCATAATTTAAAATTCTATCCACTTTGATTACATATGTTATATTCACATTTTATTTTGTAATGATACATTTTTTTTTAAATATTTATTTGGTATCATTATTCATGTCTTGCTTGCTAGCCCTGCCCACTCCATATTTAATATTTAATTTCGTTACTAAGGTAGCCTTGAAAAGATTGCTTTCAGCAATAAGGCCGCCTTATTGTAATTACACAAGTTTGTATATTTGTCTATGTTCATTTAAATTTTTTTTACTATATGAGTATTGCAAATAAAGCATAATTCGATCTATCTAAGAAAAGGTTTAGCTATTTTTCACATCATCTCTATGATGATAACCTGTGTATGATCAATCTACCGGTCGGTACCTTTGACTGCGGAATGTGATGCAAATAGACCATTTTGATCTAGTTAAATCGATTCATTACGATGTTATCGCATACATTCTGCTTTGCTTGTTGGTATTAACTCTAAAACGCATTTATGATTGCCATCATAAGGTATGTTTGTAATAAATCTCATTTTATCATCTAAATCAACTACATTGACTTTAAATTGTGATTTTGTTACTTCAAAATTATTTCTATTTGTATTGACTTGCGAGACTTTTCTTTTAGAATGGATATTTAATTTTGTGGCCAGGCCGTTGCGTTCTTGTGTAACTACAACGAACAATCGCAGGAGCGGAAGGCTCTCACCGCTTACAATTTACAATGTCTGCCTAGGGGCGACCCAGAAGCTCGCACCTCGGCCTGGGACGACACTGGGATAGGTCGAACGGGCTGCGAAACGCTTAGATTCGGCATACTTAAGAGAGGTAGGGCACAGCGGATCATCCGCTCAAATCGGAGCAGCCGTCTGGGGAAGGACCTCCACCTTACAGAAGATCGTAGCCAAATAGCATTGGTCTCGGCCATGTTGTGTTCCTACGGTGAGTAAGTGAGTAAGGTCTCCAGAGCTCCAGTTGGGGGGGTAGGGGAGTTGGCAACGCGTGAGTGATACCCCCGGTATTGCTTACGTCTATAGGCTACGGTGACGGCTTACCATCAGGCCGACCGTATGCTTGTTTGCCACCTGTATGGTATAAAAAATACTTGTCGCATAGTAAAATTACATTTTTACAGTATACTATAAACAGATTACTTACCATTAGGTACGAGTATTGTGAACAGTTTTACAATCTGATACTTTTACCACAGTTTTACAGTATACTGTTACAGATCACTTACCATCAAATAGTGTGAACAGGTTTACAATCTGTTGTAAAACATGCATGGTATTTGTGTTTGTATTATAAGTATATGTATATTATATCCTACTTCCTACTAATATTTTAAAAGCGAAAGTTATGTGTATGTTTGTTACTTCTTCACACTCAAATGGCTGGATCAATATTTATGATATTTGGTATGTAGGTAGCTGATATCTTGGATTAACACATATACTTTTTATCCCGAAAAGTACGCGATTCCCCGAGGATTTAATCAAAAGTCTGATATAGATGGCGCTACTGTGCATAAATAAATACACGCAAACGAGCGGGTTACACTAGTTTACAATCATACACACATACAGTCTGGTACCCATAACACAAGCAAGTTAACCCTTTCGCTTTGGGACCAGGTGGCGCTGTATGAGTTTATTCATTCATTCATTTATTTATTTATCTGGATAACATAACGAATTGTGTAGAATGTAGAAATTTAAATTAATTACACTCACAAAGTGAAAATTAATAACTTTCCAAATGTTTGTATTATAATAACATGTCAACAGTGCTCTATCGTGTACATCTCAGTAGATTTACGTGTGAAATGGAACGCGCCCTCAAATGACAGCTAGTCACGCATGCCACATGGAACATACCTGGAACAGTATGCGAACTACATAAAACCGGGAGATCTATTCTCGTTATAAAACAGTCAAAATGTAAAGTTCAATCTCTAGCGATATATCGCTCGTACAAAACACATGATAAAAGAGTGAGTAAGGGCATCAGTTTAGATTTTAACTGTTGTTGAGAGTATAGTAACAGACTCGTTGATGACTTGTAGGTACATATTTAACGTCAAAACGGTAGTTAAGTGACAGATCTTTTTGTTGTCAAAACGTCAAGTTTTCGTTTAATACGCATTTTTTTGTTAAGAGTCCCTAGAAGCCAGAAGGCCAGAAAACCGAAAATACTACTTTTTTCAAGGCTAATTTCTCAATAACTATAAGATTACTGGTAATTTACTTAACACACAGTCATACATCACCTATTTATCTAGTAAGCTGACAATTTTTCGTTTTGATTATCATTCAATATTAATTAGAAAAACAAAAAAATCAAACATACGTTTTAACATTTTAACGAAACACGAGGTTTTCCAAGTCCTTTTTTAGCTAACTGGTAGTGAATATCAATCTCAAAAAAATTATACGTACTGGTCGTATAGTTTATTAGTAGGTGGACAAAAAATTATTTTTAAAATTTTTGAATCAATACTCAAAAAAAATTAAATTCCTCGATGAATAACTCCAAGAAAATCGTGCGCGAAAACGTCATTTTACTCGTCAAAATACAATTATTTTGTCAACAACTTTTAAACGTTATGAAACTTGAGGTGTTTATCTAACCAATACAAATTTTTAAAATTTATTTTACTACACCTTTTTTTTGTAATAAATATTCTAAAAAAATGCTTATAATTCGGTGCGGTGGTAATAAATAAATAATAACCCATAGAAATGGTGCAATGTATTATTATTACGATCAAAACTGTTTGTTTCCGCTACACCGTACCACTACGATGTTTCGGACGCTCGCACGCACACTACTCTGATAAATATCTAAATTAGCGCATCGAAAGGTGAAGGGGCTCTTAACTCTAAGGCATTGTCCTAATAGGACGCGAAAGCGCGATCATCGCTGGTTCGCGCGAATTTTACTAGTACGAACTCGCGATCAAACATATTGAAAACGAATAGGTGTCCTAACTGACAATTAGGCGCACGCTTATGAACACGCGATGGTCGCATCGCTTACTCGCGCGATGATCGCGGATTCGCGTCCTATTAGGACAATGCCTAAAGCGATGGACTGATCTTATAAAAATTAAGCTTGATTTTCGACTACTTTAGGTACGAATTCCAATTGCAATCGGAACAGTAAGATTGCAAGGATAATCTGCATCTTTGGTCTAGTTTATAGTAAATGTCAAAGAAATAGACTATAACTTTATCAATGGCCACGATCAGGCTATTAAATATTTGGCTTCGCTGGTAGAATCTTATACGACCGCGATTCACCATTGCATAAGTTTTCATATGGGTTATATTATACCTGAAATAAACGACTATTATTATTTATAGTTACTGTTTAAGAATTATATTGTTTTGTTGTGTGTATTACATTTACAAATGAATTGTATGGTATGTGCTATATTATTCAGAAAAACATATGTATTTGTTAAACATAGTAGCATAGTTCAGTCACATTTTCGTATCAGTGGTTGCATGCATTGACTTTTAATGCATTTAAGGAGGCAAACAGCATAATTTAAATTTTGAATTCTTACGCGAATAGAGTCAGTTTCGACTTTATAACAAAATTGTTGGTGATAATCATTGATGCTACAAGACTCTTGCAACTCTTAAGAGCATGTAGAGTTCAATGCAACCATCGAGTACGTAGCCATAAGTAACCCAGTTTTATTTAAGTAGGTTTTTTAAAAGCGGACTTTTATTTTTAACCCAAAGAGGTCAACAACCCATTTCACCATTTCGGGTAACCTCCCAAACAAAATTAACAACATCCTTACAACAAGAGCCGTCGCCATTTTTTCAATTGTTCAAAGATTTCCTTAAATACTTTCTCTTATCCATTGTGGTTTGTAAGTATTGTCTCGATTTATCATCAACATACTATCCGACGACACGACTTGGGAATCGAACCTGTGAACAAAGCAATAAACAAGTTTCACTTGGCACCGATACCGAGGGTGAAATGTTGGCTATAAGATCACTGAATATCTGATGTATTGAAGCTTATATTTATTAAATGCCAGAAGCTGTATAGTGCTATTACAATGTACCTACTATGTTAGATTTTTTGTGTATATGTTTTATATGTATGTGTTTATAAATAATTGTGTTTTTAGGAGGGGTATATTCAGACTAGCTACGGAGTAACGGAGATAGTTGATTTTGCCACTATTGGCTAGTAAGCCAAGTAAGAAAGTAAAAAAAAAACCTATGTATTCGTACATACGTTACTATGTAACTAATTCTATGTAATAAACTATGTAAATAATAATTTATTATTAAAATCTTCCGGCTAAATTCTTTCTTTTAAATCAATTGGCTTAGATCTAAATTTTGATAAATATGAAATTTTTATCTCGGAAAATGTAACCTCCACTCGTTGTTCGGAAAATATTTCAAAATTTAAAGCAATTGCACCAAACATCAAAATTCTTTGTGAATAAAACTTTAACGACGACGACACGCCACCCAGGAGGTCCCGGGTTCGATCCCCGGTCGGTTAAACTATGTATGTATTTATTTGTTATAAAATATAATAACCTTGAGTTAGTATCCCATAACACAAGTTTCGAACTTACTTTGGGGCTAGCTCAATCTGTATGAATTGTCCCTATAAAAAATAAAAATTAATCTCTTGGGGTCTCCCGTATTCGAGAGCGCAATAACTCCACATGTGGAAAATTTGACAACAAAATTAAATTAATGATTGTTCAAACCGCCTTCTAGAAATAAATTCCCACTGCGCGCTCTTAATTCTAAAATTATTAGAATAATTTATAAAATATTTATGAAAACATTTATTTTTCGTAGCACTTTCTTCAGAAATCATCAAATAAAATAAATCACTAAATTGTACACGAATAACATATTATAACATTTTCTATATAAACTTCGTAGCAATGGCTTCAGAAATCACCAAATAAATCACATAATAAACGACTTGATTATTTGGCGAATTTCTGATCGACAATCGTACACCAATGTTATTTATTGTATGTTTTTTATTGACAATTTGACGAGCCTTTTTTACAACTGCTACAATGTAAGTAATTGTTGTGCCATAATACAGTCATTACAATACAACACTCAATTGTCCAAACTTTATGATGCTGTATGTTTCACAATTTCCTGTCTGTATATAATATAAATAAATTGAGTGATTTTCTTTAAATATTATGACTGTAGGTGTATGTTGAGCATTAATTGAAAATATATATATACTAGCGAAACCCGCGCAACTTCGATTGCGTATATCTCGCTTTCCCGTGAGAATTTTGAAAAATCCTTTCTTAGTGCTCCCCTACGTTATAAAAGGAACCCCTGTGCAAAATTTCAAGTTTCTAACCCTTATAGTTTAGGCCCTGCGTTGATAGTCAGTCAGTCAGTCAGCTTCTCCTTTTATATATATAGATAGTCCTCCTTGACGTATCCGTCTATGGCGAATACGTCAATTGAATTATGGACGGAATTGAAAATACCACCCTTTTAACGGTCAGAATACAACTTTTGGTTTAGTGGCAAGTGGCGGGGTCCGCGAACCGAGCGCGCCGCCGCCGCCGCTCAGTCGTGGCATCTCATTGGGTCGCGCCTACATTGTTCCCTCTTCGAGCCCCTAAATTGGTCGGCAGCGCGACTCGCGCTACCGACGAGAGCGACGTCTGGTAGGTAGCATAGCATCATTCAATATTTTAATACATTTGTTCATACCACTCGCCGCCCCGCGCTAATTCAATATGGATTCTTTATAATATGTAATTTGTGTAAAATTTATTTATTGTATCGTCAGCATGTTAAAAATACACCGTATGCAATAGCCCCTTGATAGTGACCAAGACTAAAGGCATTCCCTTACAGCAATACGGATAGGAATCAAAGGATCTGAAAGAATTCTCTGCCTGCTTATACCTAATTACAGTTTTGTAACCAAAACTTTTACAGTCGAAGTGGACTAACATGCCAGTTAGAGGTAGCTACCATGCCATAAGGTATAGTTTGAAACTCATCGAAGTATCGACAGGAATCTTCGGTGATTAACGATATTTCAATTTAACTTGCCGTCATAATATCCTCTTCGCAATCGAACTTACAAAAAGTTATTGGTTAATTACTTTTTTTTGTAGATCAAAAGGCACTTGTTCATACCTGGAACAAAAAATAAATAATTTGATTTTCGTTACCTAATAAAGGTGCTCGCAAAACTATAATTGTGTTGTTATTTTTAATGAGGGCAAGAAAGTTATGGGCGGTTACGTCAGTCATTGCGTTTTCGATCAGTTCAGTACTTACTAAACAAATTGGTGTGTGGAAATTCTTTTCCATTATTAACTTTTAGAGAGAACAAAAGCTTATTATGATTACGTAATACTAATAACTAACATTCGAGACTGAAGCAAACTGTTTGCTTACAAACAACTAAACAAAATGTATGTAAGGAACATAATCCTGGGTATATCAAACGGAGAGTGAAAATCTTTTTCAGACCGACAAGGTGAGGTGAGTGAGACTGATCGGGGACTGCGCTTCTTATCCGCGGTGCCTATGGTATGGATCTCACTTCTGAATTTCACTACTGCTCTCCTCAACATCAGATGGGGTGGGTCAACTCATTTGGCTAAATAAAAAAACAACTAATATTCTCAAGAGATTAAGTTTGTAAGGTTGTAGGGGGTTCGAATCCCGGTCGGGTCATGGTGAAAAACGATTTTTTTTCTGATAGGCCAGGATCTTGGATGTTTCTATACATATATGCGTATTTGTTATAAAATAATATACTATCGTTGAGTTAGTATTCTATAACACAAGTTTCGAGCTTACTTAGGGGCTAGCTCAATCTGTGTGATTTGTCCCTAAATATTTATTTTATTTTATTATAATCTAAATATAAACATCCCACGTTGTGTATCTATCCATAAACATTATAATCGAAATTAATTTTATTACACTCATTAAATATTGTCCAATGTTTAACAATTACATAACCGATCCAAACAGCAATTAATGATTAGTTAAAATAATTAATGACTGCATTAATCAATTCGGATATCCACTGGATTATATCATTTAATGTTATATAACTAATTTTGTAATTATTACGGCTATTAATATTGGATACTAATGTAGATTCGAAAGTATGTTTGTGCGTTTTTCTCAAAACACACTATACTAGTCGCCAACACTGCTGACTTGCGCTAAAACGAAGACTGATTACTCAGTGCATAACGACAATCGATTTTCAATTGTTTTATAAACAGTGAGCACAAATTTTGGGGCGTACTATGTACTTGTTCAAAAATACACTAATTTTTAACGTAATATAACTTTGTTGAATGAAATGTATGAAAACGTCACCAAAAAGCACGCAGTGAAATCGTAATATTTTAATGTTCTTCGAATTTTATTTGAAAATAATACAAATAATTCAAAGACTTAAACAAAAAAACTTTTTAAAGTATCAATGCACATCCATCCATTATATTTTTTATATTATCGTTTAACCGTGTGCAATACGACACTACAATATTTATTATCATTTAAAATAGTATTTTTAAAAGACAAACACGGCAAATAAATAAGACAAAAAACACGAAGACGACAAAATATAGACTGGGGCCCAATTCTAACGATAACCATTAGTTCGATTGTGAAGTTCTGAGAATACGCAAAATGTGTTTCCTTCGAAAAATATTCGAATTTCGTACCTTTTTACGTATGTGAACTTTTCTCGATTGCGTGTAATACAAAACTGAATAACAATTTAATTTTAAAATGAGGGTATAAATAAAATATGAACTTGAAATCAATGATTCAGTGACATTGTATCAACGTGGTCTCAACATATACCAAATTGAGACTGAGCGAAATATGGTCGCTTATCACCATCTTATTAAATGTTAATCTCAATACATTGTATAACCCAAATTAAGGTAAGTTGTATAACAAAATATGAACAACTGAATAAATTGAATACTTTAATGGACAAAGTATTTATTCACTATAATTGTAAGATTCGTGGTAAAACCATATGTATGTATTTGTAGTAAGTTAAGATAAAAAAGTAAATAGATGCCGCAAATATGAACTTTGCAGGTCAAGGTCGAAGAATGCGACGGTGATTCATTTTTTAGCGTGAACAGTTTATAAATGAGAAAGTGAGTTTGTTTGTTTGTTATTCCTCCACGGCTTGACTAATCAGCCGATCATTATGAAAATTCGTATATATACATTGTCAGGGGTACAGAGCCCAACATAGGCTACTTTTTATTCCGTGAAAGTATGTCATTCCAATGTGATAATATTTTTTCTACTATAGAGGGCGCTGTATGGGATCGGCCAACAGATGGCGCCACAAGTCGCGCTATGGGTTGTTTCTCATATAAGATCATGTCATAAAATTAACGCGAACGAAGCCGCGGGGAAAAGCTAGTATATTATATATACAAGAGGGGTGAAAAAAAAAGTGATATTTCATACTTTTCTCAATTTTGTTAATAGCCGAAAAATTAACCATGTAAAAACATTTTTTGGTTCAAATATTGTGAACTTATTGCGTAAAGAATGTTTTTTCATAATTAATGGAACAATTACATTAAGTTTACATCTGTGTAACTCTCGTTAATTAATCGAATACCAATTGGGTTTTTGTACCAACTACACTCATTTTCCGGTAATTCGGGTGTATACATTGTTGTACACGAGGACATGTGTAAATATCTTTTACATTAACATAATAAGTCATTATCTTAAGAAAATTACACATCATATAAAGTGGTGGGCAATCTTTGATATATTGTTGTAATTACATTAATATTACACAAGTTTAAGCGAAATTTGATTGGGTTCTGTATACCTTATTTTGATTCTTCGATTTATTTTCTGCAAGTTTGAAGTCAGATATTTTAGACTATCTTTAAATAATTAGTTAAAGTAAGTATGGTGTATAAATTGACGTTTTTAAATGGATAAAAAATGATATTCGGATAAAGTAATTAAATCCATAAAGCGTGATCTAGTTCTGCATTTTAAGTAAGCTGTGTGTAAGGGTACTAAGTCCTAATTTAAATAAACACTACCCGTTAATTTAAATTATGACTTATTTCACTGTGTGCTTTCCAGGGCCAAAACTACCCAATTTTTCGAAAGATGTTTACTAGACATATACGCTGTATTAAATTACCTACAATTTCGAAGAGTTTGAAAAGTTTTGAAAATAACCTCCATCTATTCAGTTCGGACTGCATAGAGTAGAGAAACCTGGAACTCTCTAGAGAAGGCCTTAACCTTCGAGAACGAGGGGTTCTTACTTTAATTAGTTATATTTATGTCAATATTTTAAAGTTATTAAAAAAAATGTTTAATCATATCATATCATATGCTTGGAAAGGCATCTTCTCTTTTTTATCACAATGTTACCTTAACTAAATCATTTTTATCCTTAATAGTATAAAAACATGACAGTCTATAAGTCCCAGTAGCTCATGAGATGCTACCTTATTTGTAAAAAAAAAATACAAAAAAGGAAAACATCGTAAAGTATGTTGAGCAAAGTACTTAGTTTTTTCATTTTGCATTGAAAACAATGGGATCAGAACCCATGTTCATGTCACTTATGGATTACCATACTAGTGTTGTAAATTGTTTACGATTGTCTTCGTGTAACACAGCCCTATGAGAAAAACAAATTGAGGAATAGTTATATTTGAAAATCAACTCTACGCTTTGCATGTAAGTATCATTTTACATTAATACTTGTGGAGCAACAAGTCGGGTTTATGCGTGTTATTTATCATCTGCCTACCAAGGGTTGGCAATTTATTAAAATATTTAATAGCACAATTCACATTTTTGTAAATATACACTATACACAATAAACACTGTTTTAAAAATAGTCAATAAATAAACGAATATATAAATAACTAACGGCGTTGCCTATGTTCAGCAGTGAACTTCTTGTGGCTGAGATGATGATGATGATAAATAACTAGCGCCCGATCCCAGCTTCGCAAGGATTTTTAGTAAGGATTCCTATTTTTTTTAGAATATAATTTGTCACCTGCGGATGGTGTAGCTTCCCAAAGGTAAAAGAATTTTTCAAATCAGCCTAGTAGTTTGAGTTTACTCGTTACAAACAAAATACTAAATATCTCCTCTTTCTAATATTAGTATACATTTATTTGTATATCCATGATAGGTACACGGAATGACAGAAACAACTTACATTGTCTGCTGTTGTCCGTTGCTTTTTTTTAAATCAGACTAGAACTAGAAGATAATTATTATATAACATAAAACGATGTTACAGTTACAACTCGTGACTCGCGACTGGGTTGCACCTGAAAATAAGTGTTTTGCACCTGAAAATAAGGTGCAACCTTTAAATATTGCTGCGGACATGCCAATCGATATAAATATATATTATTTAACCCTGTATTTTTTGGTGTAAACGTATAATTTAATGTTAATAATAACTTTGTGATTGTAATCCGTCCGTTGCAGTTGAATAAAAAATGTTTCATCTATCTATCTATCTTTAACAAACTAAATAATATTTTGTAAAAGAGCGACAACCCTACCTTGTAGTTTCTTTCTGCACATAGTATAATGATCCAGTTTATATCTATTTAGTCTTTTAGTTACTTGCTTAAGGTCACGGTGATTTGCAGCCGTTGCATATCAATGACTAGACCGATTTAATGATAGTATTGTTAGTATTTATGATTAGTATGATATATCGATTATTGGTTATCAATCGATAGACTTTCTTTCATTCGAATGATGTATACGTATTTTCTATGGATAATTAACTCTTGGAATTGGAATGTCTGAAAGAATATCTGCGATTGTATTCGAATAATATATGTCAATAGATTGATTAGGTACACAATACAATATGGTAGAATTTTTTTCATCTGTCTCATATCTATCGGTATGTCTCATCGTGATAAACCCTAATTTCCAAAATGGTTTTTGAAACGGTTTTCACCAATAGAAGATTTTGAAATTCTCGTGAGAAATAAGAATAATTTAAAATAAATTATGAATTATTTTCGAAATTTAAACTAGCTGTATACACATGTTTTGAGCTGTTGCCTTGCCGTACTATTTGGTTATAAGTAATTGTTAAATCTTGGTAACAATTTGTTGTGTGTTTCTATAAATGAATAAATGCTGTCAACTAGTATCGATAAAAACACATGTTTTACCTGCCAAAGAAAGACGCATTAACAAAATAGGTATGTATTTAGATTTTGTTAATATGATATCCGCAACAAGGAAGGCGAGAACCCTTCCTTTTAATACGAGTAGAAACGGATAGGAAAGTAGTCATAAATCTAGTTAGAGCTAAATGTATATCTTTACATTTCACCCCTTGTATAGAAGAAAGGATATTCCAACACTGGGATATACATAGTCAATGGGATATTAGTGATTGATGATAAATTTAAACATTATTAAAATTATGCAGAATTAGAATCAGAAAATTCGAAAAGTAGAACGTCAACCCTTAATACTGAAGCGACGATTGGGTAAATTTGTCCCGAGATATCCCAGAAGATAGAGAGCGCACGTTGTGTGCGTGATATGCCAAGCACAGGTCGAATCAGCCGCTCCATCTCAGCCCTTATTGTTTTTAATTAATTACTCGACGTTTCTCTCGGTGTGAAAGATGATGTTAGTAGTTAAGCTCCTTTAAGATATCGATGGTCACGATTGGTTAAATGTTGTTTCTCGTGTGACTTTCGTGCTACATTTGTATGGATGCGGCGCGCAGTAGCCTGCTCTCACAGCACATCAATTTATATCTACTTAAGTATATCTTATAGGGGTCTCACTGACCTATCAGCGGATCTGCAAGGTTAAAATGTAGATTTAATTTGTGACATAAGTGTGCACAAAATGCACATTTTTTTAGCAATATCTATGGAAAATGAATAACAGAACTGTGAGATTAAGTATTGTAAGTCATTCATCATACTCTTATCCTTACTATACTAAAATTATAAACGCGAAAATTTGTATGTACTGATGTTTGTAACTCATTCACGGCAAACGACTCGACAGATTTTCTTGAAATTGTTACAATAAATAGGTCACATTTGAATTGAAGATAGACCTCCCTCCATCCAAAAGTGAATGCCTTTGCATTAAACCACTTTTTTGCAAAACAAATTATATTGCTCTGATTCCATTATTCTAGCAATTAATTCTAGACTGTAATCAATGTTACCCATAATAATATTTAAATGCGAAAGTGTGTTTGTCCCTTTTTCACGTCGAAAGTAACGAATAGATTGACACGATTGGGGATAGGTTAAGGTCTGAAGAGTGACATAGGCTACTTTTTATTCCGGAAAAACATCTTATTCCCACGGGAAAAAATAAAGTTTATTTTCATTTGTCGGATCATCTGGACCACTCGGGCGAAGACGCACGTAACAGCTAGTTTATTATAAGATACTCTATAATATAATACAGTAACCCTAATTACTAACTTCACAGCAACGAACTTGATTTTAATTATCGACGGTAAATCAGTGTGCAATTCGACAATACCTTAATTGGTCTTGGCGATTGTATCACTGGACTATGCCCAAATCAGAGGTGATCTCCGTGACACTGGCTACACGAGATGTAATTAGCAGACCACCAGCGAAGCCGTTAAGCTGAAAGTCGTGCTATATTATGTACAGTCAGTGAAGGTGTGCAGCGTAGATAGATAGACTATTTTTTTTGTTTTATATGCTACAAAGGTGGCAAACAAGCATACGTCCCGCCTGATGGTAAGCATCACCTTTGCCTATAGACGCATGCAATACCGGGGGTATCACTCACGCGTTGCCAACCCTCCCAACCCTCCCAAGTGGAGCTCTGGAGACCTTACACTCACCGTAGAAACACAACATGGCCGAGACCAATGCTATTTGCTATCTTCTGTAAGGTGGTGGTCCTTCCCCAGACGGGCTGCTCCGAGGATTATCCGCTGTGCCCTACCTCTCTTAATATGCTTTATTTGCAATACACAACTTTATATGACACAATAGATGGAAAACTTACAGACTAGTGTATGCAACAAGGCCTTATTGTAAATTTTTTTCCAAGAAAAGTAGATAACTAAGAGCAAAGATTTTTATGCTAATATAAAAATTTCGTTATGAAACTTTGTAATAATAGTAAAATATGAACACTATTGATAAACAAAAATTCCAGTAAATCCCTTCACGCATTAATTTAGAAAACTTTAATGTTGTATACGGCCCATTCACCCCTTTCATTGGCCGACTGGACTTTTACATGCCAGTTGTTTCAGTGGTTTATCAATCTGACTGCTTCGGATTTGCAGTACAGACCTCACAAATCAGTCTATTATGATTCGAATGAAAAGATCTGTGAAAGATACCTCTGCGTTGTGAATAAATTCACCAAGTTTTTGCAAAGTTGCGAACTCTGTGACGTGTCCTATATTTCTGGACATCTTGTCGCCTAGAATATACATGTAATAAAGTCCCATAAGTTAACATACTGACATACTTTTGACAACGTTTTGTAAAAACTCTTTGAAAATTTTGCCATTATGGGTTTTTAAATTGTTCACGCTTTGGGCATGTTATGCTGTAGGTTACGACTATTTTCGAGAGATGACAGTCGTAAAGATATTGCCAGGAGCCTAAAAACACCTGCTACAATCACACGATGAGAACATAACAATCTAAAATCTAAGTAAAAGCTAACTAAAGGGCTTTATGAAACATTATGTGTTAGAGCGTATCTAATTAGTGTTATCGGCCGTACAACCCTACTGAACAAAGTCAACTACGGCAATTAGTTAACCTCCCACTATGACAGTGAGTTTGTCAGTTCAAAGCATGCCTAGTTCACACAGTACACGACACTAGCAACAATGTTGAATGATTGATGACTATGATACTAACTCTATCGGTAAACGTTATTAGTTCACTTACTATAGACTAAACTAAAAGCCTGGAAGCTCGAGCTGTCGAGCCAGCGCAGGCTTTAACTCACGAGTGCCTCTCGGGTGCCATAAAATTATATAAATATGGCCATAATTTCGGCAGGTTTTCCGCCGAAACCGACACTAAACCGAAATTCGTTTTTTTGCCGAAACTCGACCGAAACCTCTCGTCTATCCATAAGAATTGGCACTGATAGCTTGACGTGCTCTCTGAGGTACAGAGATGCTTAAGATTTTTCTTCTCCTCCTCGAGTCGTGGTCCTTGCTGAGGTCGTAATCTCCATGAATTACTGATCGGACGATCGCTTTCAGTTTTTTTTCTGATATTGGTGCATATGGCTTCGTAGACGTTTTCGTTGGTGTTGTCTCTTGTCGCCGACCAATGCAAGGAGCTTTGGTCCGTCCAAGGAGATCAAAGGCGCGCCGTCTAGTCGATCAGAAAATTAGGAAGCGAAGAATGTAATTAAGAATTGTCGTTTAACCATGTACGGAGACAGTAAAATTTATTAAAAATGTAAAGCATCGTTTTTCCCTATCGGTTATAGATGATATCATTGATAAGTTATCCGGAGCGAAGGTTTATAGTAAGGATATCTCATGGAAATTCTTTAGAAAAATTCCCATAAATAAATCCAGCAAATACAGTTTGAATTTCAATACGCTTTCACAGCACATAATTCAACTTTCATTCTCGCTTTGAGTCTGAATCACAGCTAGTTGACAACGATATAAAATGCCCGCTCGGGTGTAAACTTAGACAAGTACATGGCAACACTGTCAGAGGCTACAGGTATTTCGTGACATACCTACAACAGCCTCCGAATGGTATCAAGTAGAGAAAATTATTTTTGTCAATACCAATGACAAATGAAATACTAATAAATCATGGATTTTGGCGCCAACTCCATAGCGTCAACTTGAGCTTGTGAGTTCCAAAGTTTGATTGGTATTGACAGTGTAATGTGAAGAAAAGAAAACATTGAGTAATGTTCATAGTGATTGGATTTATGATCAGTAACTATTTAAATTGCATTATCGTGTTGAATTCAAAAACCGCCCTATCTGAAGCAATTTTGCTTTTGTCTTTATTCGGGGCGTCTTCACTGAGAGACTGTTTACTGACAACGAAGAAGAATGTAGAAGCCATACATTTATGCAATATGCCCAAAATCCCCGAACCTAAAGACGAAATTACACAAATTATTATTTTTTTTAAATAAAACTCAAAGTTCGTAAATAAATTCAATTTTACTGAAGTGACTCGTCTTTTGTATAAAGAATATACTTATTAAATGTTAATATGACAAGTACGAGCAGTTAATAATAAGTTTCGTCCGATGGGAAATGTGAATTACGTGATAACATGTAATTAACAATCCCATAGGTCAGTAGTCATTGTAAATCACTTTGTAATCGACAATCGATGCGATGATCATAAATAACAAATAATATAAGCTTTCTACGTTATATTTGTATGATGTAAAACATGGTAAATAAATTTTCAGTTTTAACTTCAACGCTGTTTTTTAGTGGTATACACTATAGAAAAACCAAGACACATGAACAAAGTGACTTCCCCTTGATAGAGACAATGAGAAAAGCGCCGATGGACACATTCTTAATCTATATATAGAAAAATGAAACCCGTTTTCCGTTGTCACGACATAACATGAAAACCGCTTGACCGATTTGGCTGATTTTTTTTTGTAGTTTTCTAATACTCTGTACAAGGTTCTTACGGAAAAAAATATTAAGAAAATCTCTCAGAAAGATTGAAAAAAAAAACGAAACAGTACCCGGGCGAAGCCGGGCCGGGCAGCTAGTACTTTATAAAACTAGGTAAATGTAAAATTACTCATTAGTCTGTATTTAGGCTAGATTGTAATTATATAAGCGTGTATATAATCCTAATCCTAACTAATATTATAAATGAGAAAGTGAGTTTGTTTGTAATTCCTTCACGGCTTAACTAATCATCCGATCATTATGACAATATATTTATATATATATTGTCAGGGGTACAGAGCCCAACATAGGCTACTTTTTATCCCGTGAAAGTATATCATTCCAATGGGAAAATATTTTTTCTACTATAGAGGGCGCTGTATCGACCAACAGATGGCGCCATAAGTCGCGCCGTGGGTTTTGTTGTCAAACGAGATCTATGTCATAAAATTAACCGCGAGCAAAGCCGCGCGTAAAAGCTAGTAAACTATAAAGCCAGTGATTGTTAGGTGACTTAAAAACATTGACCAGTTTTACCCGCAGTTGACACTAATTGTGGAGAACATACGAAAATAATAAAAAGTGGTATAACTGGTAGTGGCTCTTCAAAATCAGTATCTGAATTTTAAATGAGCAAAAAATTCATATGCGCTTTTAATTTAGTAAGTGTTAACTGATTAATAAATTAAACATCATTATATTCTACTAAAATTATAAATGCGAATATTAATTATTTTAGCTTTCCTTATTGAATAAATACAAACCGCTGAGATTTTTAAGAATTTTGGCACGGAAATTAATGATATTAATAAAAGCGGAAACACATTGAATAGCTATTAGAAGAAGAGAAAAATCAAGCATAGTCACACACAATGTGAGAAAATTAAATTTTATCTTTCTAAATGAAATTCAATATATTTTTATTTTACTCGGCTTATTACAAACTTAAGGGTAAACTGCCAAGGGTGGATCGGGAGCGGCGCGGAGGCGGGGGCATCTGTATTTCATATATTTGTGTGAAGGACATTACACTAAAAGCGTCGCCAGCCGGCGCGGCGGAGCGGGTCGGTAGTGGCGCGGCTGTCATCACGACTATGACAGGATGGACCCGCTGCCGCTGCCTCGGGCTATATGTTTTGCCCATTATTCTAAAACCAGTTCAGATACCAGTTTTTTTTTTCAGTCAAAAAAAACGAACGTGTCAATAATGTCGGTCATTGTTACAAGGCGATAAACAATAAGGAGATGTCAGATACAATGTTATCCTTATCAACAGCAGTACAAGACAGCGGCTCACTTGGACTCCATCTATCATTAAATCTGTATTATATTGGTACAATACTTTCAGTGATAAATTCGACCATTATGCAATTTTTCGTAATGTAGTTATTATCAGTGCTTCTTAGACAAAACGATGAAAAACTCATCAACTAATTTGACCTAAACATTGGACGGTATTTTGACTCGATGCAGTAATGTCCTCGATGGCCCCGTTGTGTGTGCCAAAGTGGAACGATCTCGCAAGTTAAATAACGACAACCCTAGCCAATATTTGGATGGGTTTAAAAATAAATTCGAGCTCCTCCGTGTGCTTCGGAGGGCAAGTTAAGCTGTGTCGGCCCCGACTGTTATCGATAGGTAACGCTCGTTGTTTGAATTCGAAGGACTTCTGATCTAATAGGTCTAATAGACTGTGACAGTGAGAAAAATAAGACAAATGGAAAGACTGTAATAATGATGAAACAATGTGATAATGATGAATGATGAATGAATGAACTGAACTGTAGTAGTTATTGTATTCTCTTTGCTGTTGTAATAAACTGACGTGAAAACCTTGTGTACAGTCACCTCCATAAATATGTAATCAATTTTGAACTTTGTCACTATAACATTGTTGACATGTTCACTCAAATGTCAGTGATTGAAATTATATACGAAAGTGACAAGATACTAAAGTGATACATATTTATGGAGGTGACTGTACGTCGTATTCGTGACATAAATAAATTTGCGGGAAATGGTGTGATTCATAATTACTTTATTTACTAATAAAAAGAAATAAAAAAGAAAAACTTTATAGCAAAAAGGATGTATGTATACATTTTTGAACACTCGTCAAGTCAGTGAGCGTAAAGGTGCTGATAGACTTGCGCATTCACTTGTAATAAGCATTCTTGCGAATGTTACATCACAGAAAAATTACGAGAACATTTTAGCGAGCCTCCTATCGTGCGTTCTGGCGAGCATTCTAGATTCAGATTAGTTTGCCACCATCTTCTGTTCGCTAGAATGCTCATGATGTTCGTAGCAATATTTAGCTCTATGCTCAGCTCGACTCGTTGTTCAGTTCGACAAATATAAAAACGGCGAATGCTCGATGTTCTGTTACAAGTGAATGCTCAAGTCTATCAGCACCTTTAGGTGACTTGAAAACATTGACATCAACTTCCCGCAGTTGACACTAATTGCGAGAAGCTCACGAAGGAAAAAGAAGGCCCAAAAATAGAGATCAATGGACGTGAGCAAAAAAAAATGCAGCGCCCACCATACTTCAGGGCTTCACGCATAAATTGGACACCTTGGGTTGAGAATCAGCTGGCTCCACACGTCACTATGATCTATTCCATGCTATGATTAAATACAAAGATTACAACCGAAACAAATTGCACATATAACAACATAATGCCCATATTTCGAAAGCGTAATCGCAAATCGCTAGTATCGCGTGACAGAAGGGCGATTTCGCCTTTCAAACGAACAGAATGTAGACACGTATCAATTTAAAAAACTGGAAAGAAAGGTCTTCTAATAATATATTTTGTTGTAATTAGAAAAATAGACAGCTTAGACGTAAATATACGGTAGGAGAGAGAGAGATGGAAAGAACGGAAGAAGGCCAGGAGAACACAAATGCCCAGAGTAGCAAAAAGTTGTTAAAAATACTTTAATTACTTATACCTATGATGTAACCAAAAATTTATGCTTTTCGAAATTTTCTATTTAACTGTACTATAAGACGTTGCTTTGTATCAAATTTCAAGATTCTGAGTTTACGGGAAGTACCCTGTTTTGACTTTTTGATTTCCTTGCTAGTGTCGAAAATGCGGCATAAACGGCTGTATCTTTTGATTGCGCGTTGGCTTAAAAGTTTAGACAGCTCCTGGGGACAGTAGACCTGAGTATTTGATATGGATTACAGCTTGATACTTCCATGCGTTCCAGAGAAAAAGGGTCTTGACAAACAGACAGACAGACAAAGTAATCTTATAAGGGTTCCGTTTTTTCCTTTTGAGGTACGGAACCCTAAAAATTGTTTAGTATGGCTTAAAATAACAAAAGGTCAAAAAAATCGTGTCAGAATAAAAACATATCATTACAACTTAAATTACAAACCTCATTTCCAGATCGTAATTAATGGTTTCAGGTCATACGAAACAACCAGTGTTATTTAGTCCGTCACTCATTCTCCATCTATCTGAGATTACAGTTTTAACCCGTCACAGTTCGATTTCAAATCGCATCATCGTATTTCTGTCTTTTCTCCCCGGTTTCAATTTTTTTATTATATTACAATTTCATGGGTTATCATCATATGAATTTATATTAGACTGGTAGTTTTAGAAATTACTTAAGAAACAACCTCCTCAGATTCTTTTGATGAAACCTGTGGTTGGCTAGTCTCATTCAAGTCATGAGCATGTTGTTCCAAAGATACTTATAGAGATTATTTATTTAATATTCAAAACATACGTAATATCATTGAAACAATTAGTAAAATTTGACTAGAGAGCGTGTCAGTAAAGGCCTACTCTATGAATAAAAAGATTTTATTTTATTTCATTGCTACTCGAAGGACGTCCTATATCTTGCCGCCCCTCACAAGTTTGCTTACGCCCTGCACCCGGCCCTGGAATCATAATCCTACTAATATTATAAAAGGGAAAGTTGTGTGTATGTTTGTTACTTCTTCACGCTCAAATGGTTGGGCCAATATTTGTGATATTTGGTATGTAGATAGCTGATGCCTTGGATTAACACATAGGGTACTTTTAATCCCGACAAGTACGCGATTTCCGTAGGATTTGACCAAAAGTCACAACACCGCCGGCAGCAGTCAATATATCATATATCAAGTTTTTTACTGTGAACAGTTCCGTTTTATCATAAAAAATCTTACACAATCACATTTATAATCATTTAATTGAATAAAAGCAAATAATGTGAAAAATAATGACGCGAAAACCCATAAAAAACCCCAGGAGCTTTCTACAAAGTGTTTATAACCAATAGTATTATTCGATTGAAGTTAATTTTATCAATGAAGTGGCTATTAAAATCTCGGCGGTGTAAACAAAATTAATGTGTCCACTTTCGATACCCGCTCACCGGCTCGCGTTCACTTTAAAGCCTTTATTGTAAGGGTGTTTTACATTTGTGTTTGTAACCAAACATTCAAATATTTTTAGTTCTATTTTGCGGATATGCACAGTGAGGGACGCTTTGACAGACTCAAGATTGCGGGATGGATCCGACAATGAGTATAGATCGACTAGCCACACCAGTGGCAGAGCGCGTTTTTAACAGAGAGATGACGGGACGGTGCACATACATATGGTGATTCGATCGTACACATAAAATATATATTGTATTTTATTATTTATGAAGGCATATTAGTCTTGCATAGTATTATAGGAGACCCAAAATCCCAACTCCTACTTCATACCTTTTCTACTTATTTCGTCTTTCTTCCTGTTAAAAAAGTTTCCTTGAGACTGCATAGTGTGTCTATATACTGCGGTGATTGCTATAAAGTGATCTGCTTTCATGAGGAAGGAGTCTCAAAGAGGTTTTTATCAAATCCATTGTTTTAATTAAAATTATAACAGAAACTAAATGAAATGGACTGCGAAAGTGGTCTAGATAATTTGTAAAGTTATGCCCTTATGCGTTATATTGACAGCTAATATTTTATAGTAAAATAATTGTTCATTTACACCATGAATTAACGAGGGAAATCATCAGAAAATAAGGAGATTAATAATAATAAATTAATAATTGTAACTGACACGAAACGGTCTAGATTTTAATGGGTTCCGACTGTTGTGACTTCTGTTTTATTTACTAGCTGAACCCGCGTCTTTCTTCGTTAAATTCAATAACTACAAATTTATTTATTTCCAAAACCTTGTTGTAAACAGTTTCAATATAGAAGTACAATTCAAGGCGAAGTAAGACGAAGGTAGAAGATAAAACACCTCCACACTCTCTCATTCGTCTAACATCGCTTATTTCGTAGTATAGGTAACCAAGCCTGCCATTTTCGCTATGCCATGCTAGACGTACAAAAATGATTTGAACTTTGCAAATATTTTTAATGGTAGGTACATAAAAATCAAAAGACCAACCAGAAGACCAGGGGCCCGATTCTACTTAAGTCCATAACTGGACTTCAACAATAACTTAACTTATTGCTTAAGTCCATAACAAAAGAGCTATTTTAGTGTACCAAATTATAAATTCTACCACACTATACACCCTGACGGTACCGCACATGGTGGAAGTGCAATACTAATAAAAAACAACATTAAACATCATGAAACAGTACATTATAACTTAGACAAAATACAGGCCACTAACATTGTTATAGAGGACTGGTTTGGCCCCCTGACCGTATCAGCTATATACAGCCCTCCAAAACATAAGTTAAAAGAGGACGACTACTCTGCCTTCTTTAAAAGCCTGGGTCCAAGGTTCATAGCAGGCGGGGACTATAATGCTAAGCACACTTTCTGGGGCTCTCGTATAATCACTTCCAAAGGTCGTCAACTACTCTCTACAATTAATAAGCTGCAACTTGGGGTTTTCTCAACGGGCGAGCCAACATATTGGCCAACAGACTCAATGAAAGTTCCTGACTTGATAGACTTTTGCATCACTAAAGGCATTCACAGAACGCACATCCAGTGTAAATCAAGTCATGACTTGTCTTCCGACCATTCGCCCGTGGAAATGACCCTGAGCAAGGACATTCATGTTAGGACTCCTCCGTGTCGACTGCACAGTCGCAAAACAAATTGGCCACATTTTCGACATATTATAGTAAACGAGCTATGCCTAAACTTACCCCTGCGCACTGAACTCGATGTAGAGAAGGCAGTGGAACACTTCAACTCTATCACCCAACGGGCTGCATGGGATGCTACTCCTCCACCGACAGCTCCTTCCCGTGGTGACACATGTCCAATGCCTATAAGGAAACTGATAGCGGAAAAAAGGAAGGCCAGAAAAAGATGGCAAGTAACCAGGTACTACGAAGACAAAACGAGACTAAATAAGCTCTCTAGTCAATTAAAACATAAGCTAGCGGCAGAGAGAAACGAACAACTAGCAGCCCACTTATTAGGAATGGACGCCACGCCCAATACTGACTACTCGCTATGGAAAGCCACTAAAAACCTTAAGCACCCAATTCACCATCATCCACCCATCCGCAAGCTGGACAATACATGGGCCATCAGTGATCTCGAAAAAGCTGTAGCGTTTGCAGCACACTTGAATCAAGTCTTTACACCAAATCCCGGAATATTGTCAGCTAAAACTTTGGAAATAACACAACACCTGGAGGAGGGCGACCCGGTGAATGACAAAGAAAATATAAAAAGCTTCAGCAAGAGCGAAATAAAAGCGGTCATAAGATTACTAGACCCAAAAAAGGCACCAGGATATGATCTCATAACCTCTACAATTCTAAAAGAACTGCCGGACGAAGCCATAACCTTTCTAACTCAATTGTATAACTCCGTAATTCGATTAAGATTCGTTCCACCACAATGGAAAGTGGCCCAAATAATAATGATTCCTAAACCAGGAAAAAGTCCCGAAGATCCTAAATCATATCGGCCTATTAGTCTCCTTCCAATAACCTCTAAAGTAATGGAGATTCTCATACTTAAAAGATTAAACCCTATCATAGAAGACCGCAAACTGATTCCTGACCATCAATTTGGATTTCGAGGGAAACACAGTACCATAGAGCAAATCCATAGGCTGGTAGACGGAATCAACAAAACATTCGAACGGAAGAGATACTGCACTGCTGCATTTCTCGATATATCTCAAGCGTTTGACAGGGTGTGGCACGACGGACTCCTGTCTAAAATCAAAAAGTTAGTTCCACAAAGCTTCTACTACCTTCTAAGGTCCTACCTGCTGGACAGACATTATACCGTAAAGTTAGGCGATGAAACCTCAGGTCTTCATAAAATCCGAGCCGGAGTACCGCAGGGAAGCGTCATGGGACCTACGCTGTATCTTCTGTTTACTGCTGACTTACCTATATCAGAAGGAGTCGTAATGGGAACATTCGCCGACGATACTGCAATTATGGCAGAAGACGACGATCCAAAATTAGCGTCTCTAAAGCTGCAAAAAAGTTTGAATATGATATCGACTTGGCTCCAAGACTGGCGTATAAAAGCAAACGACACCAAGTCGGTCCAGGTGACGTTCACAACAAGACGTGAAACTTGTCCGCCGGTAACAATAAATGGAAATCAAATCCCACAAGCTGAACATGCGAAATACCTGGGAATGTATCTCGATCGACGTCTGAATTGGAGAAAACACATCATGACCAAACGGCTTGCTATGGGTCAACAACTACGCAAAATGAACTGGCTACTCAATAGAAAATCCCAACTATCAATGGAGAACAAACTGCTATTATATAAGTGCATAATAAAACCCATATGGACATACGGGATACAACTATGGGGCACAGCAGCCAACTCGAATCTGGAAATCCTCCAAAGATTTCAGTCCAAAGTGCTCAGAATCGCAGTAAACGCACCATGGTATGTCACAAATGCAAGATTGCACCACGAGCTGGGCTTTAAAACAATTCGAGAAGAAATAAAGGACAGAATCCAAAAATACCAGAAGCGCCTGCAATCTCACCCTAATGTTCTGACGAAACACCTAATGGAAGACTCACCAAGCCCTACACAGCGACGACTAAAACGAAGAGTACCGCAAGATCTACTCCGATAAGTGATGTGGCCACATCGGTGGATGTGGACCTGGCAAGCCTGCACTTACATTCATATCATACTGCTAAATGTTTTTATATAAACAGATCGCAGTAAGGAAGAAGAAAAAAAAAAAAAAAAAAAAAAGTCCATAACAAATGTCAAAAACTATTTCACGGATACACTATCGACAATCAATTGAGACACGATTGAGACACCATTGAGAGTCCATTGGTGCATTTGTGGAAGTAGAATCGGGCCCCTGAGCTCTACTTTTACAAGGTCGACAACGCGCTAGTGTTCCTCCAGTGGTACAAGCGTCCATAGGCTATGGTGACCGCTTACCATCAGGCGGCCCGTATGTGGCATAACACGGCTTCAACTCCTAAAAGTATTTTTATTTACTTAAAAACACGCTTATCACTTTCCATTGTCCAATCGGGTAAAAAAAACTAAAATTGAAACATTTCGTGACACGTCCAATAAGTTCCGTTTCGTCACGATCGTGTCCAGACGGCACTCCCAGTTCACTTTGTCGCTATTGGTCTAATTGTTCCGTTCATGTTAAGGTTAGTATACACTAGACTTGCATTCATTTACACTAGATAGCTCATTGTGCTCTTCTGTCATAAAAACAAGATTGGTACAAACAAAATATAATAATAGTTTGTACTCTTGAAATCTAGACTGAACATGGAAACTTTTTATAGTAAGACATTCAGATCCTGTTGGACATATTTTTTAGTGTTTTCAAAACGTTCCTACACTATGACGATTTTATTAAATTTTAAAATAGGCTAAATGATCTCTGGACTACCCCCTTATATTAGGATGTAGGGGTGAAACCTTCAATAATCAACTCCACAGTACCAATTCTTCTTCTTTCTCTTATCCCATTTTACATGGGGTCGGTTTACAGCATGTTAATCTTTTCCACTTGGCTATCATTCGTCATCTCGACCGTAACATTCGTTCTCCACATATCATCCTTCACACACTCAATGCATCTTTTCCATATTATCAGTAGTAATATTTAAAACAGATGTACTTTTTTATACCACCAAGGTGGCAATCAAGCTTACGGCCCGCCTCATGGTATGCGGTCACCGTAGCCTACTCCCGGTGGGACGTTTACAACACCGGGAGTATTACTCGCGCGTTGCCGACCATGTAAAAATCTTTTAATACCCCTTTTGAAGAACCCCATGTTATACTTCATTTAAAATGTCTATTTTGTTTGTGTATTGCATTTAAAGCTATCTATATATAACATCGAACCATTTGTAAGAACGTTCATGAACGTTACATGGAAATGCTCGAGAAAATTTACCGTGTATAGGTACTAACCTTAGGTTAGTTACGAAATCGCCACTTAACTTTTGCCCTATAATGATTTATCTTGTAAATAAATATTATTTAATAATTTCTAACCGCTTGGCTATGTCGTACACCATCGCTCCATTTTATCTTTGTTACGAATATAAAATTAAACCACGGTTTTTAACTCAAAAAACAAAATGGGTACTTGAATTAAAGCCGACTGTTGGCGACCGGCATCACAAATAGAAGACGACCTCCGTGGCGTAATGGTTACCACGCCAGACCGCCACCCAGGAGGTCCGGGGTTCGATCCCCGGTCGGGTCATGATGAAAAACGAACTTTTTCTGATTGGCCTCGGGTCTTGGATGTTTATCTATATATGTATTTGTTATAAAATATAATATCGTTGAGTTAGTATCCCATAACACAAGTTGGCTAGCTCAATCTCTATGAATTGTCCCTATATATTTATTATTTATTAAATAGGGACTCTGTAGGTAAATATTCTGTAAGTTATCAGTATGTACCTACCTACTCTTTTTATATTAGATATATTTTATTCTACTAATATTAAAAAGGCGAAAGTTTGTGTCTATGTTAGTTCTTCACGGTCAAATGGCTGGACCAATTTTTATGATATATGGTATGTAGGTAACTGATACCTTGGTTTAACACATAGGGTACTTTTTATCCCGAAAAGTACGCGATTCCCATAGGATTTGGTCAAAAATCGGATATAGATGGCGCTGTTGTGCATAAAATTAAACGCGGGTAACGCCGCGGGCAGCCGCTAGTTGTTTTATAAAAGAGAAAATAGACTGTTCTCTAACTATTGTCAAACAAATTATTTTATTATTTACATATCTCAACACCGAACACGATTACTACCTAAATAATAAGTGTTTAAAACTAATTCTATAGTTTACATAATACTAATAAAAATACGAGTAAAAGGTCACAGATAAAATTAAAACACTAATAAAATATTTTTAGAAACGGATTTCATATTAAAACGATTACAACAAGTCACGAATTAACGAACAATTAATACGAAACTAGTGATGTAACACGCTCAGTATTCCTAATACGATTATCTAATATCGATACCGACCTCCCACGCGAACTGTCCTGTCACACATCAAAGCAAATGGATTTAACATAAACATTTATGCGAGACGAGTGTTGTAGGTGTTATCGATACGAATATCGATTCAATTCATCGAGTGTTTGTATTGCGGTTATGAATAATGGCAACTGCGTAAGTCCAATACGTGTATCATATTTGAATCGTTGCAACTGTTTGACTACAAATGTATTATTTACATAAACCATTGTTCTAGAAATGTATTTCAAACCCACTGATATGCGGTGACTTAATCAGATTTTAGGGAAATGCATTTTACATATAAATTAGCTTTAAGTATTCCTAGCCGAACACCTTGGCGTGGCGGCGGATGGCGTCTCAATTAGCGTGTCCTCACCATTATGGCGATGCGTAGGGTACCTCGAAAGTTTTTTAATGGGTACACCCAGTTGGGGAGCGCCACAATCCCCACTGCATATTTCCCGAACAGTTGGGCTGTCTTGAGGCATTTCTCCGTCGTTAAGGTGGTAAGCAGATGGCCGCAATAAAAGTAGGACGGACGCAAATTTTGTTGAGAGTTCCAGATAAAAAAATATGGACAAATTAAATAAGGCCAAAAAAATAATTTATATTTATGATATCATTAATATGAGTACTTTAATAGTTATTTAATACGTTGTTAATAACCCTAATATAAATAAAATGAAATCTCTTTAACCACGCCAATTAAACTGGATGAAATAAAACGTTCAACGACTAGTTTGTTTTTCTTACGAGTTCACTTTCAAAACAAGTTTCAAAAGCAAAACAAATACTTCAATCGTGTATAAAACCTCTTCAAACGTCATATTACGTAATCGATACCTCATAATCACAACACTAGTTATCAAAATTTACGTCTCTCAACGTTATTCTATTTCTTAATTCATTAGGATGGACGTCCGGATACTTAAACCTAAGTATTGATGACGAGCTGTTACCCGCGACTTCGTCCGAAATGTTCAAATAAGGATAACTCATTTTCTTGTCATGCGATTTAAATGAAACAAAGCCTATATTCTGCTCCAAGCCGAGCTCTATCTCCCTGTGAAAACAGGAACAAAAGGATTAAAATCCGTTCAGTAACTTAGAAGATGTGCGCGTTCAAACAGACAGACAGACAAAAAATCACTTTTAATCTTTCTCTAACTGTTCCCTCTCCATTTTTGCCAAAGTACAGACATATCGAGGTCTACTGTTTTATTATATGTATAGATACTGCGATATTTTTTTATTTGCATCAGCTAAAGCACTTTACATAATAAGAAAGAATACATATAACAAAAATATACAAAACAACATAAACAACTGTAACAATGGCGATAAAAATAGTGTGCGTGTGCCGTAGTGATACAAATATTGGTAATAGCTCAGTGTGTTGATTGCTTAAAGAGCAAAACACTGCTTTTCAGTTATCACCCACACGGGGCTTTGATTGATTGATGACCGGCGAGCAAGGGATCATAAGAAATATTTACTTAAACCCTAAAATACCAATTTACTAGTGTACATACCAGGGTTAATATTACTGGCCTATTCCCGCTCTTTACAAAATAAGAAACAATATAATAACATTTAATTCCGCACGTCAAAGAAATAGTACTTCAAAAGACGTGTGACCCAACTCTTAAATAATTCTGGAAACCTTCTGGACTGATAATTTCTCATAACAGTAATCTTATGTAAAAATCAATATCATCTAAAAAGTACATCTCTTCAAACGTCAAATTACGTAATTGATACCCTCATGAACACAGCACTAGTTGTCAACATTGACCATATGGCCCTTACTACGGAAATACGAAAACCGGTTACTCGAGAGCATCTCGAGAGTGAAAGCACGTATGTCAAATTCGCGGACGATTCGAAACATCATATAAGCGAATATCGAATAATATCGATTTGTGGAATTCATAGCGAAAGTGAAGATACTTGTAAATGAATCAAATCTATCGGTACATAACGAGTTTTTCGAAAGTTTATTATGTTGATTGTACGATTGTTATGAACACTCGAATATTATTAAGGGTTTGAAAGTAGACGTATTTTAGACACACACATTTCGAAGAACAATATTGTGTAAGTATGATGAGAAATCGAGGCATTAAGATAGCTCTAGTTAACCCTAGCGTCTGCAAAGATCTTACAGCACTGTCTAAAAGGAAAATCAAATCATCAGCATCCTCTCCAAATTCATAAGATTAGGTAGCGGAACTATCGCCAATTCCTGGAACCTCTCCACTGTTGAAGTGAAAAGGGTAGCAGACTCGTTTTTAAATCGATATGCTTCTCATTACTTTTGTTAAGAGGAGAGACCTGTAGAAGTACGCAGGCAGACGAAACAAAATGCAACAATTTCAACGTTCTATAGCCTAGAATCTAGGCTATACTTTTACTGTTGCACATAGCTATGCATAACAGGACAAACGATAAAAATAATATGCAATAAAACATAAAGGTTAATCACGATGTAGGTCCGATAGACCACAGATGAAATATTATGACGGGTAATAGCCATCCGATTAAGACGTCTGGATGGCGGAACTCGAAAACAATAAAGACCGAGATAAATGTCTCGATTAAAATAATCGAATTGACCTTTAGTGTTCTCGATTCGCCCGAATATCTCTATATTCGTAATAGTAAGGTGACGTATGTGGGTAACCTTATAGGGTGTTGCTGAAATGATGACAGTCAAATTGCTGGTTTCACTGTTTACTTAAGGCCTACTGTTCACGTAGCCTCGCTTGGCTTTTGTAATTTTTCGCTTACTGTACACCTGCATGCACATTTCCACTACTGTCTCTCTTGTAAAGTCGGGAAGTCGAGATTAACAACGGCGACCACAAATCTATGCAGATAAAATGCCCTGAATGAATGACGGATCTACGCACAGCCTACATCGCTGATTGTAAAGACTTGAAACTTGGAGGGTATAATTTATGGATGACGTAGTATAGTAGTATTTTACAGAAAATACAAAATTGCATACGGAATGCATGAGGAGCTCGATGGCGTCGCTGTGTGTCGCACTCTAATATGAACACGCAAGTTAAGCGACGTCGACCCTAGCCAGCGTTTGGATGGGTTTCGTTATCTCGTGCTTCTCCGTGCTTCGGAGGGCACGTTAAGCCGTCGGTCCCGGCAGTTGTCGATGGATGATAGTCGTTAAGCCAGTCAGTGGCCTTAGCGGTTTGAAAACACCGGCCTCTGCCAATCCGCATAGGAGCAGCGAGGCAGAGTACGCTCTAATCCCCTTCGATTGAAGGGAGACCCGTATCCCAGCAGTGGGATGATTTTGGGTTGATATGATACGGAATGCAACGCAAACGTTTGACTAGTTGTTGGAATAGTTGACAATAAAAGCCGTACAAAGCGACTTCTCCGCGTCACAGGCAGATCTTCTTTTGTTTGTCAACTTAAAAAGGCGTGCACATGAAATAACGCGTAGTGGAGAGTAGGCTTAAAACTCATGTAACCCGAAATGACCTGACGGACGATTTATTGTAACACAAATTGTATGTCGTTTCGAAAGTGGCCTTTTTATGTCGTAACTGACTTAAATCCCTACTAATGTTGAATTTATTCGTCTGTTTTTAATACATTGAATTAGATGACTGTCGGATTTGTATAATAGCTGTTATGTATTGGAATCTAATTTGAAAAAGAGAAGTTACCGAGTGAAGTTTATACCGGGACGCGTGTAACACGAATTGGTCGCTGTTCGTGCGTCGACAGTGAAGACGCACGAACAGCGACGAATTCTGTAACGAAACAGAGCGACGACGCCATCAAGCTACTCAATTCTTCTAAAGCTTCACCACTCACCAGTTTTGAAATTGTTACATACTAGCTAAACCCGCGCAACTTCGTCTGCGTGTATCCCGCTTTCCCGTGGGAATTTCGGAATGTATTATACCTAAAAACCTACCTCTTGAATCACTCTATCTATTAAAAAAACCGCATCAGAATCCGTTGCGTAGTTTTAAAGATTTAAGCATACAAAGGGACATAGGGACAGAGAAAGCGACTTTGTTTTATACTATGTAGTGATTATTTAACTGAGATTTGCTATTTGAAAAATAAACACCGGACAAGTGCGAGTCGGACTCGCCCACGGAGGGTTCCGTACGTAGTAATTATAAATAATGCAAGAATCGCGCATTTTTTCACAATTTCATGGAACTGTAGACCTGAGTTTACAGTTAAAATTTCGACTTGATACTTCCATGCATTCTCGAAATAAAGGGTCTTGATAGACAGACAGAAGTTATTCCTTTTAAGGAACCCTAAAAAAAAAGTATGATACCTTAATTCGTCTCTTGAAGATTGATTAGTTAACATACTATCGAAATTACTATCTATTAAACACAATTAATTTATTCCAAAAGAAAGATTTAACAATCATAGATAAGGAATGTGAAATGAAAACAATCAACGACAATTTATTATCAAAAACGTCTAATAAATAAAACTATTCGCTTCATTACATACACAAAATACAATAAGACTGAGACCACACAGTGCGTATCAGCGCGCCATGCGCCACTGCGATTTTATGTAAATTCCGTCCACTCCGACAAACGTAGAAAAAAGTAAGGAATAAGCGTCAAATGCAGTGCGTCTGTTATTAACACACTCACGCATGATTATATAAAGGTGGGTTGTCTTCTCACTCATCACTTAGCCAACTGCTCCATAATTTTGGTTGAAAAGCAGTATGAGACAGAAAAAGAGATGACGTGAGCTGGCTGCAGAAATTCCTTACTCGAAAAGAAAGTATGATTTTCGTTATAAAAGCGGTTGACAAACAATCATGCGGATGACCTAATGGAAAGTGATCAATGCCCATGGAGTACAAAGAAACAGGGACCTTTAATGTCTACTTTTAAGGACAGAACAAGCCTGTTTCTTAAATGCATTTTAATTTTAATTCGACGAGGGGTTGGCAACACGCGAGTGATCCTCCCGGTGTTGCAAGCGTCCATAGGCTACGGTGACCGCTTACCATCAGGCGGGTCGTAAGCTTGTTTGCCACCTTAGTGGTATAAAAAAAAATCTTAACCTATCTCTTTTTTCTTTAGTTTGACAGTGACACTTATAATTTAATGTGTCAAATGAGATTTCCGAAAGTGGCGGTTAGACCACTTAGTTCTTGTTGCCGACCTTTAGAAGTAGATACCTTCGTACATACCTTACTTCGTGGTGGTCTTTAAGTCATAGTCGATCGGAAATATCGTCTAAAGGAAATGGTATAATGTATTGCGCCACCGCCGAAGTGTGGTCTCGGCTTTAAACGTTGCGTCTCAATTTCAATGTTCTGTTAAGTTTCTCACGCAGTCGCACACAGTGTAATCGCCTGGAACATTGTTGTTAGATAGCAATAATTACAACTGAATGGATAAATTTCTCGTTTACATTATAATAAAACGTTAGCTTAACTATGTAAGCATTGTAAGCTATGCGTTGAAATTAATTCATAGAGTTTTTACTCGAAAAGAATGCACGATAATTTCGCCTACCTAATGTTAGGTAGTAGTATTAAGAATCTGTTTTTTGAATGATCCCAGATACCCTAATTTGGGCAGAGGGCGTTCACAGTGACTTTCCATACCAGTTAGCCTTGAGCTTTCACTCCAGGACGTTCCTATGCGCCTCCTTCGACCAGCACCGTACGTCGTCGCCAGGTTTGTTTGGGACGACCACGTTTTTTTTTTTTTTAATTACAATAAATTTAAAAAAAAATATTAAGAGCTTATCTTATCTCTTTTTTAGTAGCAGAATTTTCGATAGAACTATAAAGATTATTTATGAAAAAATATATCACCGCGTAAAAATACCATCTGTTGCGTAGTAGAGAAATTCACGGGTAAACGGAAAGTTAGAAAACCACTTAGTTTAATCGATTTATTAACTTTATATAGACTATAAAACACAGACGTTATAATACATTGAATGAATGTACATTTATTACAAAATCTATTTTATTGAAGCGCAAACCTGACCGTTCACCTTAAATTAAACTCTGCTCCCAACAGCATCTTACATTACCACCCCAAGCTCACTGACTCCTATCACAGGGCAATAAAGTTGATAATTGATTTGAAATGTTATCTCACCTCACCAGGTGCTTTCCTCTATCCATTAATGCTTTGCACTTAAACAACGTAATTTATTTAATTTATGAATATTGCAATTTGCAATAAAAGCGGGAGGTAAGATGCACCTAATTTCATGCAGGGATGTCGAAAAAAAGTGAAAAGAATTTTGTAAAGATTGATAAAATTTGATTGAGTTATTGATAAAACATGGGTTGGCACATCCGTTTCTTTGTTAAACGTTTCAAAGTAAAAGTCAAGTATTTTTATTCAAATAGGCCTATTACAAGCTCTTTTCAATTGTTTTTTTTTTCTACCACTTGTTCTGACAAGAAGAACTGAAAAGAAACTTAGCACTTGCTCTTTTAAAATTTGTTTATTTTCTACGCTTCACTGCGTCTAAAATAAATAAATATAAATACAAATGAAATCAATTACTACAAGCACAAAAAATTTATGCCACTATGCGGCAGAAGTTCATGACATCAAATATATTTTTTGATATTTCTATTATCCTGTAGCAACCCTATGTTTCAGTGCCTAATGTAACGTGTACTGACGATTCAATAGCCCTGGCATTTACACCATTAGTCAAGCATTATCGCGAAAGTGAAATTTCCATTCATTTGTATTCACTAACACTATTAATAAGTGTAATTTGCAACTGCGGAGATTGACTAGAAAATTATGAAAATTGTTACTACCTATATAACGATTTCCTGAAGGTGTTAAGAGTGACGTGCGGAATACATTATAACATTAGGTAATTTTTAAGGCCTTCGTTGGTGTATAAAGAAAGGAGAGACAAACGACAAGCATTGTAGAAGATATTTTTACAGTAGGTACTTTAATTAAATCTGAAACTGATTTGATTTATGACGTACGAGCCGGTCACATAATAAGCAGTCACCGAACAATCACCGAGGGGGGCGAAATGGGACACAAAAAAAAAATCCTGGCTAAAGTTTCATTTAAAAATTTGAACGCGCTAATCTCTGGAACTATCAATTCGAATTCAAAAAATATTATAGTGGTAGATGGTCCATTTATCGAGGAAGGCCGTATAACCTCACGTTACGCAGGAGATGTTTAAGCCCTAAGACTGTTAATGCTCACGTAGTTGTTAAGGAGGGAAGTCCTTTCAATACTTCCTACTCCGACTATCTTCTTTCTGATTAAATTCGTTGTGAGTTCCAAGACAGCTGTAGTTTTCTTCCCCGGGACGTCAATAAGTTTCATTGCTTATTGTCTATCTGAGGTCGCCGTTGTTGATCCTGGCTTCACAGGAGACACAGTGGTCGGAATGTGTGGTGGGCTTGTCCCGAAGACTGTTAACGCACAAATGACTTCGAAACGTGAAAGTTTAAAATCATACAATAAAACTGAATGATCAAAATTAATTTCCGCATGTAAAAAATGATTTATATCCTTGCTTTTATATCAGTTACAATTATCTTTGAGCTCAAGAAGTTCCTGATGGCTATCGCTTAACGGAATCCATTAATCTTTTCAATGATAAACCAGTACAATTTACGATTGGCCACACTCACAAGCTAAAAATTAATGGTTTTACTAGCTACCGTATCTAAGTAATACAGTAGCATAGGTACAGGATATTCTATTTCACGAAGAGCATTGGCCTATGAATGTTGTTAGGCGTGTACCAGCACATTGTTTATGTGTGCGTGAGCGATTTTACGAGCGTTTCCGAGGTTATGCACACTACAATGATGTTCATGTGAACGTCACAACACTCAATGCCAATGCTCTTCATGAAATAGAATGACTGTATCCCGTCAATATTGCATACACAGTAACGTTAGTAACCCCTTTACGATTAGTGCCATTTAATATGCCAATTTACTATCGCTAAGTACTTAACGATGGGTTGCATCGTTAATGTAATTTAATAGTTGAAAACATTAACTAATTATTGCAGGATTTCTAGATAGACACTCTCTCATAAAGTTTAATTTAAAAAGGTTTATTCCACATTAGACTAACACAATTTCATCAAGGAAAATACACATCCAGATATTACCCCCTACAACCTCACATACAATTACCTCTATAAAATACTAGCGAAACCCGCGCAACTTCGTTTGCGTATATCTCGCTTTCCCGTGGGAATTTTGAAAAATTCTTTTTTAGTGCTCCCCTACATGATAAAAGGAACCCCTGTGCAAAATTTCAAGTTTCTTACCCTTATAGTTTAGGCTCTGCGTTGATTGTCAGTCAGTCAGCTTCTCCTTTTATATATATAGATTAGTATAGATTGCATGACAATAATTTGTAGCAGGTTCGTTGGCCCTCCTTACGGAACATCATATATATTCAATCGAAGCCAAGGTACATCACTAACTCATAAATCTCAAACCTTGTTATATAGCCTTATGTAATCTAAAGAAAATATTAAGCCGTCTACAATGTTAACACTATGCCAATGTAAAACATTAAACTGTCAATAATTTGAATAATAAATCTAATGCCAAAGGCCAGAGGCTGCCAGGCGTAAAAGCAATCGGTGAAAACCTGCCTCACCTCACAACATGGTGTAGTTTGACAATCTAATGATATATAGAAGTCACTATGAAACACTAATAAATTAATTAATTGAGCTTTCTACTTGGTAATGGAATTAAGATTTCTCACTTTAAAAACTTGCGTAGTCGAGGACTTATCTCGAAGAACTCACAAGGGACTAAAAGTTCTGACGCACAATCGATGCATTTTCCAATATATTTATTTTGGCGAACAAAACAATTTTTTCAGCACGTTTTGTATTATTTAAATGCATTATTTAAATTCGATTGACACAACTCTTTACTCCAGAAATAGGAATACTATTTCCACTAAGTTTATAAAAATAAATCTCTTCAGAAATTTTTACTTTGAGCAAGTACACATTATCATATTGTACGCCACAAAACAACTCTTTACTCCAGAAATAGGACTACTATTTCCACTAAATTTAAAAGAAAATAAGAGAATCTTTACTTCGAAATACTTTGAGCAAACGTACATTATCGTTTAAATTCGATTGACATGTAAATAGCGTAATATTACTGGCCGAAACACAACTCTTTACTCCAGAAATAGGACTACTATTTCCACTAAGTTTAAAAGAAATACGACTATCTTTAACATTTAGAGTATCTTTACTAATCTTTACTTTTAGCAAGTGTACATTATCGTTAAAACCAGTAGGATATATCTAATAGCTACATTAACCAGAGTCTGGGCTCGCCCAGTCGGTATTGATGTCTTTAGTGATAATCAGCGCATCTAGCCACGGTCCTAAATGTCACAGGCCCGAGAAAGCAGGCGAAATGCCAGAAGTAATTGCACTTGTCATTCTACAAATGAGTTTTGTACATCATTTAGAAAGCGATCCGGGTAAATTGAATCAGTGAAATCAGTATTCGCTAGTGGATTATTGCGGTGGTCTAAGATGCAGTTTAGTCAGAGAGGATTTTATTGAATGCGAATGTGTATTTCTAGGATGCATTACATACATACGGCATACGGCAGACAGTACTTCCTACTCCAGAAGGACAAAAATTTAACTATATTTTTTATTTCGGTTTACGTAGTCACTGTCAAAGTACATAAACAACTTACAAAATCTTAACGATCTCGAACATACCTGTAAATAAATAAAAACACATATTAATTGAAAGTTACTTGAAAAGCCACTAAAAAATCTTAAAGAGAGAAGCCCTATGGTCAATATTTCAATTCTATTTTTATTATCATTAAATTGATACAGAAGATCGTAGCCAAATAGCATTGGTCTCGGCCATGTTGTGTTCCTACGGAGATTAAGGTCTCCAGAGCTCCACTTGGGAGGGTTGGCAACGCGAGAGTGATACCCCCGGTATTGCAAGCGTCTATAGGCTACTGTGATGCCTACCATCAGGCGGGCCGTAAGTTTGTTTACCACCTTTGTGGCATTAAAAAAAATATTTACATTTATTTTTATCTGCTTAACCTCTTTAAAATATGACTGCTGATATTTGGTACTATGGTGCTGATAATAATTGGGGGTTTTCTCCCTTTACGCTAAGGAAATGACATTGCAATAATATCAGTGAGTTCTGAAAAATTGCGAATTTAAACGCGAACAAACAAAAATTGAAAATTTCAGTTTAAAAATTAATCTTAGATAGATAGATAGATAGAATACTCTGCATTACACACAGGAAAAAGTAAAAAAAAAAAACAATCTTAAAAACTAGTGTAAATGCAACAAGGCGGCCTTATTGCTAAAAAGCAATCTTTTCAAGGCAACCTTAAGGTAACGAATTTCTGTATGGAGTGGGCAGGGCTAGCACGACAAGAAAATAAATACTAAACAAGAATATGATAGAAACTTAGGACATCATCTAAATATTAAAACAAAATGAATAAATAACTTCAAATATTATACCATATCACTATACTTACTATAATATATTATATAAATATTCATATTCATCCTACCATAAATACATAATTATACTATATTATACAATACATATATACCTAATAATAAAATAAATAAAAATGTCTTAATCGAAGTTGTTAATCTTGGCGTTACTAAGATATTCTCTGTGTGTGGCCGGTATACTCTGTGTCGTTAGCTAAAACTCTTTTTTCTTTATGACAGAGGAGGACAAACAAACGCTACCGTTATCTGATGGTAAGCAATTACCGCTGCCCATGGACATCCACGGCTAGAAAAAATTTAATGCGTTGCCCTCATATTATGGAATGAAAAAGGACAGACTGAGGAAGAAAAGTGAAATGGGAGTAGGAAGCAGGAGGGCTTACGGCTCTCACTCATCGTACGACGCACATCACCTCTATTTCACGCCCATATTCTGTGAGAGGGTTGTACTGCTCCAGTCTAGCCAGCCCATTTACGAGCAACTACCAGTTGATAGTAGTGGCTCGGCTCTGCCACTCTAATATAATAATTTTACCTTTACCCAAGACATAGTATAGGTTTATAACGTCGATGCAATCCATATTACGCAACAAAAAGTGCAAGCTTCGGGTGCATTCACTGCACCCGGAAATCTTGTCGTTATTTATAGTTTGACCGCGCGCGCAACGAAACTACAACCTTTGGGGTTCACTAAGGATTTGACGGTATGACTACAAAGTATGTAGAGTTTAAACAAAAAAATGGTTTTGCAGTGCTTTAATATTTGTCCAAAATATCCTCTTCCTCGCGTCGTGTTCCTCATTACTGTGGGTCGGACTTTCCGGCAGAATCACCTTCTCTCTGACTACGATTTTACATTGTTATCGAATCGAATAGACATCATGTATTACGTATCATAAACTGAGATTGTTATAGTCTATCGGCAGTTAGTCAATATCTTCGTCAGTAGCAGACCCACCCCATTTTTGCCCTTGGCAAACCAGCGCGCGGCAAGAATATCAGTTATACCAGAGGCATTACGAATGCGTTACCTACTACAACGAAGGGTATAGGACGAGAAGGGATAACGAAAAGGAGTAGGGAAAGGAGTATAACATTCCGCGTATTCTTCTTATAAATTTTTATGTACTTATACCTACATTGTAACTAATGAGTGGAAAAAAAAAAAAAAAAAAAAAAAAAAAAAGTACAAAATTACAAAAAAGGCCGTAACCGGTTTTCTTTCGCCATTTCTTTTTACCGGTTGCCATTTTGCTTGTGTCCGAAATGGTGGTAGTATATAACGTAGTTTATTTATTTTATTTAAACAAGTTGTAAATGACAAGAAAAAGTGCCTGTGAAGGTCTAATTTCTGAAATAAACGATTTCATTTCATTTCATTTCATTTCAGTTGTGCTTTCCGACTATTTTACCGCGCAAAACGCACTGTTACTTTGCGTTGATATTATGAGAGAGGGTGGTACTTACCCGGTCGAGTCAACCTATTTCATAAATGCTCTACCATTCTATAGGGAAAAGACAACGTCAAGGTTAGGATAAAGATATGTTCCTAGTTTTAGTGATAGCCAAACTAAACTTGTTATAAATCAAAGTTGCCCGCAGTGCACGCACTTAAACTAGCTATACGTTAACGCGTTCATGCAACCAGTCAGTGGCCGTTTTTCTACACGACACGACCACGACAACAATCTAGCATATATTTTCATTTTTAACTTCAGAGTGTCGTGTCGTCTGTTGTCAGGAAAAACTCAATGTTATGAAAATTATCTAATTTTTTTATATAAAGACTAGTTCACCACAAACGTCGAGTATGTAACCTAGATGACCACACCATGCCTATAATATTTTTATTTATTTATTTAGACATTGGCCTATTATAGAGTTTCTATATGTCTTATTTTTCTCTTTGCTATGAGACTAAAACCACATGCTAAAACCAAATACTATAGACGAGTAATACGCACAGCTTCGGAAGAATTCGGGCGAGACGCGACACTAGCGCCCCTACGGCATGAGGGCGGCATGAGGTGAACGATTTCAAAACTTTTGTATGCAAAATGTTATAGCGCCCCTAGCGGCATGAGGTGAACGGAGGTTGCCAAGTCATTGTATGAGAAACGTCAAGAGCTGTGCGTATTACTCGTCTATAGTATTTGCTAAAACGTAGTGATTACTTGCTCAGTGATTTTAGAGACATGCGACAGTTTGACAGTACAGTATGCAGTGAAGTTTATTTGACGTTTCGCAGATTTTTTTTTTCTTTTTTTATGACAGGAGAGGACTTACGAGTCAGCAGGTCACCTGACGAAAACTAAACTTGATTCCATCTATTCTATGATCGGTGCATTTGTAACTCGCCTTTATTGTAGCTCGCCTATGTAGCAACTGGTCTACAATTTATATGGAAAACTTGAAGTATTTTCGAAAAGACTTCGACAAATCAAATCTTATGGGTCGATGTGTGTTGAATTCAAATCCTGTCAATTTTATCGATGCCTATATACTAAATCGAATTGAAATATCGATTTCACGCACGATAGCTAGTTGTGATTAAAATATCAATGGCACTTTCACTCTGATTGTATGCAAAGTGCTTGCATTTAAATAAACAATGTATGAATTTCCCCAAGACTCGAACGATACCCAAATAAAGCCTGCTCTTGGGCGAGGTTTTTAGAGATCCGTGGAATTATTCGTAAATTCCACAAATACCAAAAAAAATATTGACGAAATTGCATAGTTCGATCGACTCACAGTCGTATATTTAAAGTTAATTTAAATACACACATTAGAATAGAGCAAAAAAAATAATGAATTGCTCAAAATCATTTATAAAGTTTAATGACACATTATGTGTCACTGTCGTCAGTCAAAAACTAAAGAAAATGATAGCTTATGACTTAATGTGGAATTTAAAATCCGTTACAGAATAGAACTGTTAGTAAAGAAACAGCAGGCTATTCACAAAAACGGTTTCAATCTCATGCTAAACTCACGCGCTACCGTCAATTCTTATTTTGTAGGAATGACACAGCGCTTGAGATTGTCACGAGATTTTAAATATTTTTGTTACGACAATAGACTCTGATGAAAACAGATACCTTCATACCTTCATACAGTTTATGTCGAATCTCTATCAAGTCCAATGATTGGCTCCAAGCTTATACAAAAAAAAAATACCGGAAAAATATCGTCATGACAAAATGTTGACGAACATAAATTTTAAGGGACAATTAATTTCAGCCATGTTTTATAGATTTATGTGAAAACATATATTGGTAAATCTTATCAACATTGGTGCCGGAATATTTAAAGTTATGAACTGGTCGGTTACAGGCGTCCGACAGTAATTCTTTGCAACGAAACAGCGAATATAAACCAATAAGTCGGAACATAATTCACGGCATTGTAATTGAAAAATAAATTTTAATTTATTTTTTTGTTTAACATCAATACAGATGGGCAACAAAAGTTGAAATTTTAAATGTTATAGAGGTGGTTTGTTTCGCACGGGCCGCGAAATTCAAATTTTCTTACGTTTTTTTATACCACAAAATTGGCAAACAAGCATACGCATAGACGCTTGCAAGACCGGGGGTATCAGTCACGCGTTGCCAACCCTCCCAACCGAACCAAGTTACTCACCGTAGGAACACAACATGGCCGAGACCAATGCTATTTGGCTACGATCTTCTGTAAGGTGGAGGTCTTTCCCCAGAAGACGGGCTGCTCCGATTTGAGCGAATTATAAAAACGTTACGTTTTTAATTGCGGCTCAATCTTTCATTGCACATTCACAAGAATGCGATTTTCGACTATAAAAACACACTATATCTACTGAATAATCATAATATATTATTAATTATAAATAGTAGCACTTCACTTTGTATTTATGGGAAATACAAGCTTATTGGAGAAAAAATGCATTACATTTTAAAGTCTTCTACGAATGATTTTGTGTTCTCGTTCCAGGAACAAAATCGACTATTTCTTATTTACTGTTATAGTTACCTACCTTTGTAACAAAAACACCGATAAATGTAACGTTATGCCAAAATGGAATACAAATTGCATTCCTAGACCGCTTTCTCCTTTGAACAATCCGTTGCGAACTCTTGCGCAATTATGAGGCATCTGTACCGCATATTTGAGATAGCATCCGCTGCAAGGATACCACATATCAAATAGAAAAAAAATACGCACAAAGTTGACAACAATAATGCTCACACTGCTCACTTATAATAATAATAATAATTCTTTATTTCAAGCTAACACAGTGTTTACACAGATGTTAAAAGTAAACAAAAGGACCATAAATAAACTTTAAATTACATTATTTTTATATGCTACTTCTATTATTTTATTTTATTTTAACTTAACGGCTCGCATCCATCGACAGCCAGGTCCGTCGGCACGGAGAAGCTCCAGATTCTAAAACCAATCCAACCAGCGCGTATGCTAGGTCTATGATCCAAACACTGTCTAGAATTGACATTGCTTAACTTGTGTAATCGTTTTTAAAGTGGGATACACAGCGACGCCATCAAATCAATTCCCTCCAATCGAGCTCCATACAAACGATCGTGTGCTATATAAACGAATTTCCTTTGTCTTCAAGTCCTTTGTTCTTCTGTTTACCACCAAGAGAATTATATAAAATTGTTAATTAAATACAAGACAACCAATAAGTTTTATGGGTAGGTAGGTAGTAGGTACATAAATGGAAACATTTACTTCATACAATTAACAGCCGCAATTCTTACTATTTTAATTACGTACATCATGATTGACACATATGTTTTGTAAATATACAATAATTACTGTTTAATTGGATAGCTGCGCTTCCCTGCAAGGGCCGACTTTCTCTTCGGCAATTATTAAATATTTTTCATTGTTATCTTTGGCATTTTACTGTGGAGATGGAGTGATAACTTATTATTTATTTCTTTATTATGATTGGTATCGTTGACGTGGCCTACATTTCGTTTCATTGTTCATATTTCGACGTTAACAATTGCGTGTTATGACGGGTAGTGTTTTAATGTTTTTGGGCCAATTCGGACGAAGGCCCTTATTACGTACCTACGTAGTTATTATCTAAAGTCACTTTCGTTCTATTAATCCTCTAAACTCACGCAATGGATTTTGATCTTATGTTTATTACTACTTATTTACTTTTTAGTAATCTGCGTCTTTTTAGTAATTAAACTATTTAGTAACTACTTAGTCAACTAATTAGTCAACTATTTAGTGGGCAACGCATTGGTAGTGCCTCTGGTGTTGCTGATGTCCATTGATGATAGGCGGTGGTGACCACTTTCCATCAGGTGGCCCGCTTGCCTGTTTGTCTGCCGTTTAACATTAAAAAATAAATAAAAAAACTGTGCCTATGTCCAGCAGTGGACCTCTTGTGGTTGAGATGATGATGATTTGTCACACAATATTTGTTACATCAATATATTTTTTAAGGGAAATCTTATCGAACTTCAAATGTAAAACATTTCATTTTAAAAAATGTACTAAACTTATTTTTCACCTTTCTTTTGTCTTCTAACTTAGTGTCTAACTTCACTTGACTTCGCTCAACTTTCCAAAGTATTAGACTAGAGCTAGGATTTGATTTTCTACACCAAAAGTCACAAAAACAAAGTTACACAAGCTTCGATCAACTATTTTATATGTACAGTCAAGGGCACGTCAACCTTTACATATCGGACTTTGTACCGTCCTTAAGTTCTATGTCGTAAGAGCCAAAATTGAACTGCAAGTGTAAAGCTCAACGTGCACTTGAATGTACATAATAATATGTGATCGATGTACACAAGCCATGAAATCATACGAGTCATGTGACAGTAAATTAATTATGACATTATTTTTCAATCATCATTTCAATCCGGTTGTGTCTATGTACATTTTGTATCCGTTTGTCTTTACGTCATTGATCAACTAATGTATTGTAGACGTTACATTTTTTTTAAAATCTAATTAATGTTACATTACCACTTTCAAATAAGCTCTGGTTAAGGTTAATATTTTATCAATTAAAATCTGTAAAACAGTCTCAAAAGACACAAGTTATGAAACAGGTCCTAATTATTATTTTGTGTTCTTTCGAATGAGTTTAAATTACGATTCCATTTTCATATTTCAAATTGGTACCTATATTATTTTTTTACGGAGATTATTTGCAACACCAATATTTTTTACAATAAAAATGAGAAAACCGACTTAAAAGTTTGTGTATGGTGTAGTGTTTTTGAGTGTGGTGTTGTGTTGTGTTTTTGAGTGTGGTGTTGTGTTGTGTTTTTGAGTGTGGTGTTGTGTGTGATGTGTGTGTGATGTTATAATAATTTCTCCGTTTATTTTATAGTTGATCAGTGTTATTACACATCAATGATCAAGACTATCTTCTCAGTACCGTTGAATAATTTCCTATATGATGATTCTATCAACGGAATATCATAATTATATTTTATATAACATATTAGTACGTCGCCTGAGTCTCATTTTTTAAACCGATTATGTTTTCTCGGAGACTATACTCTACGTGTTCGCACATGTGCTGTATCTAACAATAGTAACCTGCCGGGCAAAACTGGAATCAATCTACCTTAAAAAGCCATCAAATTGTACAGATTGTAGGTAGTAGTTTATAGAGTAGAATTATTTATACAAATCATTTATTACTGTATACTCTGTACAAGAAATGAAATGAAATGAAATTCTTTATTTGCAAGGAACACACACACATTACATTAAAAGAGATAATTAATATTTTGTTTCCCGCCTACATATGTACTAGGCATGCAAAAATTAAGTGTTGATATTATACAATAAACAATAAAAATAAAAATTTAAAAAATAATAAAAAAAAATTAAATTGATACAAATTCTACATTACAAGAGAACGTATTTGTGAAAAACTCTGAATAAAAGTTTTGAATTTTGATTTTTTAAAGTCAACGTTTGTTTTGTCGTAAAATCTTTTTCAAATAAATAAAATTGTGTTTATTTTTATTGTGTTAATTCAGTTGCGTCAGCTTTTCCGTGCGAATTTCGGGAAAATTCTTATATGTATTATTATAACACTAGCTTTTTTGGCCGCGACTTCGTCCGCGTGAAGTTCCGGACCCGTTCCTGTGAGAACCACATTGAATTTCGGGAAAGCTATAGCCTATGACACTCCCTGATAATGTAGCTTTTTGCTGGTGAAAGAATTTTTGAAATCGGTCCAGTAGTTTCGAAGCCTATTCAATGCAAACAAATCTTTCCTCTTTATAATATTAGTATAGATATAAACCTCACTCTATCTAAACTGCTAAAACAGATAAGAATAATAAGTTAAGAACTAAGCGAACAGAGCGCAAAAGCGACTACATTTGTGAACAAGATGTGATAATAACATCTATAAAATGTCCCTTCACACTATTTTGTAAGAGGTGGATGTTGGAAGCGGTTACCGCCGCCTATGAACATCAATAATTCCAAAGGACCTAAGCGAACAGACAACGGAAATGACTTCATTTTGATTTTTTTTTATATCTTTATTAAATACATACACATTAAAACTAAACTAAACATATTATTATAAACATAAATGATAATGAACCTACAACTAAAAACTTTAAAAAATATAATAAAATAACTTAAATATATTATAAAAAAAAGCTTGCCTAAAGGGACTCCCTTTAGGCAAGGTTCTGAAAATACTGGCAGCATGTCCCTTTTGAATAGCTAAACTAATTCTTTGTCCGAGGTAGCCAGCCAAGGGCCCGATTCTACTAAACAAATGCACCAAAGCACTCTCAATGGTGTCTCAATAGAATGCCGATAGTGTATCTGTGGAATCGTTTTTGACATTTGTTATGGACTTAAACAATAACAAATGTCAAAAACTATTCCACAGATACACTATCGGCATTCTACTACTTCTGCTCTTCGGTCTCCTGTGATGTCGACTAACCTTTTTGCTATTTCCTTAAAAAGTCTTATAGCGTTTTATACTATGTAAGGATCAGTAATCAATCTATTTTTTTACAAGTTTCGATTTCAGACATTGTTCGGTTTCGGCTAAAAAGCCAGTTTAAATCCGACACTGGTATGCACTGATGTAAGGTACTGTTCACAGAAATTAAGTAATAAATAATGTAATCTTTCATCGCTTAAATCAAAGGAACATTCCGATACTATGAATAAAAGATATTGCCAATCCCGAAAATCTGTCTTGCGATGACCTGTTTGCCATATATGGCCGACCACACATGATTGTATGTCGTACCATATTACATATGTATATGCGACTTCCGTATGTCTTGTTTGACGACTTGTCGTATTAGTAATGTGGTTTTTTTTGTTCTGTAAATAGTTAAATGTCCAATTTTTTGCTTTAATGTCTGAGTAACGATGTCTCAGTCGGTAGAATTTCTTTAAAAGCTAGTTCGATCACTAAATAATATTATAGTATTTTGTAATACATATTAATAGTTATTATAAATGTGAAGTAACTCTGTTTGTCTGTTTTTACAGTTAAGCCGCTGAGACGATTTAGTTAAAATTCGCTATAAAGGTACTTTGAGAAAAGGACATAATTTTTATATTCGTATCCTATCCTATAGGAATAACAGATCCCAACCAATCCCTTATAATACAAATTAAAACCAAGGTTAAAATTAACAATTAGATACAGAAATAAAAAATATACTAGACTTCAACCTCACTTTTTACCCCTTTAGAGAGTGATTTACGGGATGAAAACTATCTCCATACCTATCTTCGAACGTGAAGAGGTAACGTTTGTAACAAAAGGTACGTTTAAAACGCAATATTTTAAAATTTTCTCCAATACGATTAATTACGAATAATGATGTTAATTTACATGAAATAAAAATAAATAAATTCATAATTTTTATCTTCAAAATTGATTAAAACCAGTATTTTTTCAGGAAATATTCATATTTTTTTATACTGTTTTAAAAGGGCATGAAACTGATAAAGTCTTCACGACACGGTAGGTGTACGACCTCAGTACGACCACCCAACAATGAATGAGAATGAAATTAACATCAGTTTATAATAATACACGCATTTATAAAATGATTTTTTTTTTGATAGTACACTCCGAGTTGATAAAGAGGCGATTTACAACTTACAAAAGTTACGAGTTGATAAATAGACCAGTTGCTACATAGGCGAGTTACAAATGCACCGATATGATACCATTTACTCTGTTTTCGAGTTAGTATCATTTCGGTGCATTTGTAACTCGCCGAGAGCAGGTACACTAGTATTTCTTCTGTTCAAAGAACATTTTACAAATGACTACTGGACTTTTGAGATATCCATAGGATTCAAAAATCCCTTCTTAGTATGAATGTATGTCGCAAAACAAGACTTTATGTCATATATAAAATTCTTTGTCCTGAATGACTAACCTGATTGATGGATCAGCGCACAGCCTGAACTACTGATCGCAGAAACTTGAAACTTGGAAGGTGTGGTCTTGATATGACGTAGGTATCCCGGTTCTCACGTGACAGCGGGATACTTGCAAATGAATTTGCACGAGTTTCGCGAGTATTAAATGAAATTGGAAACATTTTTTTAATTTTTGGATGTGGATTGAGCTCCCAGCCTCTGTATTTCCTTCGGACTTATTCTATACTCCATGGGACTATTTAAGAAGTACATTAGAGGTCTCGTCAAAGGTGGGCAACGCATTGGTAATGCCCCTGGTGACTGGTGTCCATAGGCGGCGGTGACCACTTTCCATTAGGTGGTCCACGGCTTGTCTGCCGTATAACATTTAAAAAAAACTATGAGACGTTTTGATGTCGGTAACAATGTACGCATGTTGGTCATATTGCGAGAATCGAACGCAACACACTCTGTAACCGATCTAGCCAGATTGTTGATGATATTTATTAAACAGTCGGATTTATCTGAACATAGAAAACAATAACGCCTTTTATCGAAAACACCTTTTGTCGAATGACGAAACGTTTGGTATTCGAATAAAAGGTTATTATGGCGAAACATTGAAAGGCAGACATTAATAGGTTAAATCTGTGGGTTAATCCCTGCTGCGGTTATCAACAGGTAGCTGTGAGCTACAGTATTCTGCATAATAACCGTGATTTGCACAAAATTTTAAAGTTAAATCAAATGATGACAGTCACTGTCCAAACTAAGCAGAAAAGAGACAGCTTGAGACTTACAGCCAGTTTCTGAGGCGCATTTTTAAAGGTAATGGAAACATTTAATTATATCTGACAACTGTCAAACTAAAGAAAAAACAGATAGCTTGAAATTTTATGTGGAATTTAGATTAAAATCCGTTTCGGCATTTGTGGTCTCCTTTCTATTCTCATTTGAAACGAGTAGTATTATTCATTAAACTCATACCTACAATCTGCAATAAACAGAATTATTTATTTATTAGTTGTACGCTACGAGCCTACAGAATAACAAGTAAGAGGCTATACTGTACCAGCGGGGAATACAGTAGACAAGGAAGATTTATAACAATCATAGAGCGAGCCAATAACAATACCTGTTTTGTCACACTTTCCTAAAGTACAGTTGGCTCGATTAAATATTTCAAAATCTCGAAGTTTAGTCACCGATTCCTCGAAGTTTATTTTAAATCATGAGATTTTCTTTTGTTGTGGATTTCTTTCTTGTGACTAATATGATATGGATGATAAAATAGTTGACGATGTTCTCCAGATACATACTTGGTTATTGGTATGAAAGTGTTTTACCACGATGTAACACAAAATAATGACGAAAGGACTACTTTAACAGATCACAAAGTTAATTGAAAGTTATTTTTACCTGAAACTTTATATTTGAATCAATTATTGAGAGCTCCACTTGGGGGAGGGGGGGGGGGAATTGGCAACGCGTGAGTGATACCCCCGGTATTGCAAGCGTCTATAGGCTACGGTGAAGCTTACCATCCGGCGGGCTGTATACTTGTTTGCCAATTTTGTTGCATAAAAAAAATTGAGAATAACAACTACAGTACTGTTTCGCGTTATTTCTGCCTTTGAAAAAGCATGTAATTGTTTTGCATTTAAGATATCTTTGTGTTTTAAGAGTTAAAATGAGATTAATTCACAATACAGATAAGTTATCGAGATAAAAAGTTATCTGTGCTCTTTGATTTTGTTAATTTATTTTTATGAAACAAACCAAACAGACATATACAACGTCTGTAATCTTTTTTCTCCACATCTGCTAGGTTGTCTGGAAAAGATTGCTTTTGCGATAAGATTAGTACATAATATTGTTAAATTGTAATATTGTGTATTCTGAGACACACACATAAATAAATTGTTGCAGTGTTCCTTGATCGTAAGCAAAATTTGAATCTGCTGTTATAGCAGTTATAACCTATTAGCAATAAGGCTGTCTTGTAAATACACTGTAAGTAATCACTTAATAACAATAAGGCCGCATTGTGAATACACTAGTCTTTAAGATATAACGTGACTTGTATTGCTTTTTTATGGCATAAGGCAAGCAAGCATGCGGACCACCTGATGAAAATTGGTTAGCGCGCACCGCCTCTGAACATCAGTAATACCAGGGAATACCCGGGATCCAAACCTTAGTTTAGGTTTAGCTAGATGTTTCGAGACACTAGACATTGTGGACTGCACGTTAATAGGAACTAGTCTATTATTATTAATTTATTACTTAGTTCTCGTGCTTTCTCTCATCTCTATCTCGACCCTTACCTTGCTTACATTGGTGGTGGTACAACGTAACAAAATGTCCCTGAAGGACCTTTTCCCTGTCCTTTGGTTATTAACTGACTTGTCAGCGTATCTGACATGATACACGTCAATGGATTTCAGAGTGAAAAGCAGAAAGTCTTCTTCAAAGCGTTTCTCTCAATAAGTAATAGCAGTAACATACCACAACTCAAATACAATCTAATACAAATATTGACGTCACGCTCCGGGATTCGAACCTGCACAGCATCCTCTTTAGACTGAGTTATCTCGCAAATCTTAATCTATAAATAAATATCTAGCATCTCTTACTATCTCCGGTGTACTGTCGACAAATCATACGAAACTTGAGGCCCATAAATTGTTGTATAGTCAGCAAGAGATTACGTGCATATTTTTAGTTTTTGTAATCTTAAGGAACTTTGGTAACATCGTGAAACGTGGCAGAGCTCTACCTTATCGATTGAAAGGATACCTATAACCCCATCAGTGGGATGTATATAGATTTGATGATAATGAAATGTGTAGTGATTACATTATTGTTCGACTTCACAATTTCACATCAAGCATAGTACCTACACTATAAAATCCAATCGGATAACGCATTTATTGATTGCTGTGCGAATAATAATTATTTATTGCTGTATTCTTGGACAAATCCAAATCCAACCTAATCAAATCTTTTACTATAGGTACAAAAATGCTGACAAATATTTTTATGATCAAATTTTTATAGTAACCAAAATTCATTTAATACTTAGTTAAATTAAAAGTTTTCATTATGTTTAAACCAGTATAACATGCTTACGCTCGAGATAAGCTTCTTCGCCAATAGCAATGCATGTTTTGTCTACTGTAGACATAACCGAGATACGCTATTGGCAGAGCGAGCGAGAAAATTTTGTCGCGTTTGTCATGTTAGCCCGGCAGGCAGGTGTGATTCGAACCCAAGCCGAGCTGTTCCAACTGTCGGAAAGCCTGTCGCTACCATGAAATGAAGCTCTTTAGAATAGTTCTTACTTTTTCTATCACCAGTTCTTAATTAACCTAAAAGAACCTATCAAAGTCAACGTGAAAGTGAAATGGCGTAACAAATTGACTTTGTTGACTGTACTAAGGCTCTATTTATCTCACCGCGGGCCGACGAATCCTCATGCATCTGTAGTAGTAAATCATGAGATATCGCGAATGACAAACGGTCGGTTCGCAGGGAATGGCCAAGATGGCCAATGACCATTTAGAATCTAATAAAAATAATTCTAATAATTTTAATGGAACAGTAATTGGTACGGTAGATCATGTGGCGAAGATGAACTGGAAATTATATAAAATAGCCGTTTTGCCTCACAACACATACATAACACAACGATACAATAAATTGTATTCATCAATTTTTTCACTGCTGTCAATTAGTAACAGAGATTGTAAAATCTCCGATTATAAAATGTCTGTAGCAAAAAATATGAAAATGGTAGCTTTGTCCTTTGTTGTCGTGTAATTTGACAAATATTCAATAACGGGAGAATTTAGACGATTCCCGGTCATTTAAAAATGTCACCACTTTGAAAGTTCGAATTGAAAAGTGACTAGTAGGGACAATACAGAATAAGATAAGATGATATACTGATTTAATAAACAGTGTTTCTACAAAATTGTAGAAATGTAGCGTGTATGCGAAAGTATTAGAATTTAATGAACCTATACTATTAAAGTCTATCTCATGACAAACAGACGATCCTACTTGCTGATATGCTAAAATAACTTCTACTCCTACAAAACATTCAAATATAATTTTTTTTCTGGAAAATCAATCATTCGCGTGGAATTAATGAAGCTACGGGCTTGGCCTGCCAAAAAACCCGTAGCTACTACCGTCAAGTGTAAACTGTTTTACAAATTCTGCCACGCGTCATCAGCATAACGCTTAAAGACTTGCTAGCTATAGCAACCACGTCTATTTATGACTGTTCGTTATGAAGTAGACTGTAGACCTATTTGTATTTACTAGTTAATGGCCTCCCCGCTGCCAGTAATGAGACTCTCATTATAAGGCGTCAGTTCGCCCCCAGCGATTACCACAAGTAGCGGTAACCAGTAGCCTATTAACAATCTAGATGATTAAATGTTATAATTTACACTGCTTTCTACCGTTTTGCAGTTTATTTTAAATGTGTTACAAGCTTTATTAATGGGTGCGGACAACGTAGCGGTAATCTCGTAGATCAGAAAAAAATGTGATGATAGTGGTCTACCTGGTGGTAAGGTTGGTTTGGTTTCCTTGTAGAAATAGATCATTAAATTGAGGAATGACCTCCCTGATATTCTCTGGAGTGTACAATATGGGGTTCTCCAAAAAAAAAGATATTAAGAGGTTCTAACGTTAGTTAGTTAGTATAGTAGTAGTAACGTAAGTTGAAAATGCTTATGGTATTGTTAAAGTCTTTCCTTGTAGAAATAGATCATAAAAATTGTGCAACGAACTCCCTAAGGTTTCTCTCTGGTGTCTACTGCATGGGGTTCTTCAAAAAAGGGCATGAAGAAATACTCACAGGGTCAGCAGTTGGAAATGCTCCTGTTGTTAAAGTCTGGCTGAGGTGACCGGCCATTTGCTTGTAGCTTAGTGCACACAATTTAATAGAAAGAATTCGGACCTTTTTATAAGTCAGGAAAAATGCACTACATGTCGCGCCGCTTGGGGATAGCTACACGGGGGCTGTCAGGCTCTCCGCCTAGCGGTGATAAAAATGTGAGGGGAATACTGACTAACAATCTGACTGTCTGCCACTCTTTCCACCGCGGTATATATTTTATTATGACTTCTCTTGCAAATAATTCAAACCTACCCAACCCAAAGTTGGGTCCATAAGCATTGTGTTTGCGTAGCCAACAATAATTATGGTAATTATTCGGAGATTATCTATTTACAACAATAATATTTAAACTCGTTATTGCAATAACAGTACAGTTAGCAAATGATTTTGCAACGTTACGAAACTAAACTGAGTTTAATACCGATAACAAAAGCCAAATGGCATCACGTAATAAATTACATAAAGTAAAAACAGGTTGAAATATTATGTACGACTATAGAATAGCCCGGGTTTGGACGTGCGATTACAATTTATTGCTGTACGACATTTAGCAAGTTTCGCCGACATCTCATTCGTGTCGAAAATTTACGTTTATTTGAAGATAAAGCTATTTTTGGTCACGAATTTTAGAGTAGTAAAACAATTAAATAAGAAGAAATCTATCATCTCTTCGACCAGCGAAATCATTTTAGAAATCTAAAAAAAATTTGTTTTTTATTGAAAAAAAGTTATAGATATATCTTTCAGTGAAGTTAAAGGGAAAACTATCATGACTAAGTATCCTTAACTGGTTAACGAAAAAGATAATTTTGAAATATAATTTCGTTTACGAAAACGTAAAGTATCATAGAACATCACATTATAATCGTCTGCAAGCAAGAAAATGTAGAAAATACGGAACCCTACACTGTGCGTGGCCCGACACACATCTTTTGAATTATTTCTTTATATGTATTGCGGTAGTCTACAAAATTTAAGAGAAAATAAGACTGTTTAAGTCATGGAATATTTAAAATGCAGAACGCATTTAATCATACTATCCTTGGTTTACGAAAAAAGATAAAACAGTAAATACCAGCCAATGTTTCGTGAGGAAAAAGTAAAATTGACAGTTACAGAAAATGTTTAATCGAGGATGCCAATGAGAAATAACCTTAAATTGCTCGATGGAATAACCTAAAGATGCTTCCACACTACTGTTATAAAACGTTATTAAACAAATACCAACATTGAGTGTGGGAGCAGAAAATTAAAATGTTTTAAAATGTTAGCTACCATTCATTAACTTTCAAGATACAGTGACATTGACCTATTGTTCTATAATGTATTTATTAATAGTGAAGCCCGCGCAACTTCGTTTGCGTGTATTTATTCGAGAATCGCGTACTTTTCGGGATAAAATGTACCCGATGTGTTAATCCAAGGTATCAGCCATCAGCCTACCTACATACAAAATATCATAAAAATTGGCGCAGCCATTTGAGCGTGAAGAAGTAACAAACATATACTTAATAAATGTAACAGTCTTCACAGAAACTTTAAGTAACATTTTTGAACAAAACAAAGAAACTTTTTGTAACAGTAGTAAACTGTTAGTTACATTCGGTATAGATGCACCTTTAAATTGCTTGGCATGTTGGAATTAATTTCGTTTTGTAAGTATTTCGTGGCTCTAAACGTCGCATGCGCATGTGATGAGACTTCCGATGTAGTGGCCTTAAATCGAGGACTCGATACAATACCGATGTATCGATACATTTAATTATCGATATGACGGTAGTGATGGCCACATTTTAAACGCAGAATATAAATAAATATTTTTGAACGAATCACACGACATCTAGTTCCATAATAAGCAAAGCTTGTACCAGTATGCTGATACATAAATATGTACTTTGTTTTGTAAATAAATACTTATTTATATTGGAAATCACCCAGACCAACACAAGCATGCACACAAATGTTTGGCATGCGCAGGATTCGAACCCACAGACCTTAGGGACCATCTCCACGAGCGAGAGAATCGCGACGAGTTCGAATGAAAATCGTCGCGATGAAATCGCCGTGTGGCCACGTTTTGAGACAATGTATAGAGTTGGTACGACGAAACGTCGCTAACGACTCGACCACTGGGCCTGTCAATGTGTTAGGCTACTTAAAGTTGCCAAACAAGCATATGCGCCTGATGGTAAGCATCACCGTAGCCTATAGACGCTTGCAATACCGGGAGTATCACTCACACGTTGCCAACCCTCCCAACCCCCCCAAGCGGAGCTCTAGAGACCTTACTCACCGTAGGAACACAACATGGCCAAGATCAATGCTATTAGGCTACGATCTTCTGTAAGCTGGAGTCCTTCCCCAGACGGGCTGCTCCGATTTGAGCGGATTATCCGCTGCGCCCTACCTCTCTTAGATTGAAAATGGGAGTGGCATACCATACCGCAAAACAATTAACAGGAAACTACAGTAAACTCTGCACAAGTATATTTTGCATCTATATGAATTATAAGACCCCCAAATATGTGGCCGTGACGTCACCAACGCGATTTACATTAATGAGTATTGACAGATTGACATGTACATAATTCCGGGTGTATTTAATATAAAACGTGCATATCGGTGTATGGACGAGGTTTTTTATAAGGAACCAATACTGATTAATGGTTTCAAGAAATTGATTTGTAATTATTATTATTTTTAATGTTTGACGTGTTAAATCGCTTGGCTAGGGGTATCTTATACATTGAGATGGGTTCCACGGACACCCGCCGGCGAGGTTGTGGAAGTATCACCAGTGCCCGCGACCCCGCCACGTGAAGGCGGAGAAGGTGGCAGACAGTCAGGTTTTAGTCGGTATCCCACATTGGCTAGAGAGACCCCCGTCGCTTCCCCAAGTGGCGGGAGAGTGAGTGACCCCCTCCAAAATTTCAGGCTGCGACCGCGCCTGATACCATACTTGCACTAGTAGTTTAAAACGCAATAAATTAAACCCTGATTTAAAAACACCTTGTTTTTTTGTTTGTCCCGATCTGTAAGCCTTCCCGATTTTTTTTACCTCATGTACCGATTTAAAACAAATCGGACCTGGCAACACTAGGCGGGACATGCAGTAATGCATTATCCTGACTTTCAACAAAAAAAAAGGGGGGGGGGGGGGATCTTATACAATACTAGCTGGTTTTACCCTCGAAATCCCGTTTTTTCCGTTCACGGAATGATATGTATTAAACCTATCTTGAATCACTCTATCTAGTAGTTGTAGTAAATAGTAGTTTTAAAGGGATCATACAAAAGGGACAGATAAATAGCGGGAAGCGACTTTTTTTTTAATACTACGTAGTGATAAATCATTTAAATGATATCATCATAATCTTAGTCACAAAAAGTCTACTGGTAGACATAGGCCTCCCCAAACGCTTCCAGTATGACCGGTTCAAGTAATCAAAACCGAAAGCCGCTTGTTTGCTAACTGTAAAACAAAACTGGAATGATTTTGTGACATTGTAATACGCTATTCGTATTATCTAAGTACATTAAACAATAAAATGCCTTCAATGGCACAATAAAAGATACGTTTCATAAAAGCGTTCAAGGGAAATCTACATTGAAAAGAGGTTCACAAGTTTTTGTGCTAAAGTCGGGTTTTCTAATAGATTACGTGTTTGTTGTGACAGAATTTCGCATCAATTCAATAGGTTCATTCTTAGTTTTTTTTATTGTCATTTTGTAATCAGTGTTTAATCGTATGAACGGTAGTAAATGTAGTATTAGTAGAAGTGGAGATACTGTATATAAAATTAACAATGTCGCGGAGTCGATGTCACTGTTATAAATTTCTTAATGTAATTATATCAATAAAAAATTAATTATCACAATTGATCAACAACAAAATATTAATTGTATCGCCTGGGGTGAGAGTGACTTGTAACACAGGTTTACAACCTAAGTAACCTATCACAGACACTAAACTCAATAAAGAAAACGATCTGTTTTCACCAACGCCTCTTAGGCTAGGAATAACCTTATGTCATGAAATATCATACAAATTGTTCCAGTTAAGTTATCCATATCGTTGGTCAAAGAAAGAGTCACATTTGAAAAGATTCTATACAGTGTTTTACGTATTTTATTTAAAAGAAAAATGGTTTTTTATTGTCTTACCAACTTACATGTAAAAAATTAAAAAGTACGTAAATCTATGGCGCTAGACTTCCAAAGATGCCTGTTGAATATAGCACTAAACTGTGCCCAAAACATTCATAGCAACATTTGGAGTAAATTATCACATAATTGCAACTGGAAGATTAGAAGTCCTTTCAATTCTAGTCTATTTGCTTTCTGATTAAATTCGTTGTGAGTTCCTAGACAGCTGTAGTTTCTCCCCCAATAAACTTCATTGTTAATTGTCAATCTGAGGTCGCCATTATTGATCCTGGCTATACAGAGCGGTGGGAATGTGTGGTGGTGGTGCATGTCCCGAACTGGAAGATTAACAAAAGGAGTCAAGAGGGTTTTGCCACCTCGTATTCTAACAGCTCTATGTGTAATATCATTGTCGCTCGGCCCCAGTTTACTTTCACTCCTTTTGTTCGTGTGGTATTTAATGTCAGTTTTTGCTGCCGAAATATCGTGTCAGACAATCGGTTATCCGTCGAGATAACTTTCCTATCGCCTATCGCTATTCACAGGTCAACATTTGATCGTTACAGCTTTTATTGTTCAACTTCTTTGTGTTATTGTTACCTAAGATAACCAACGATTATTTTTTATCGAGTAAATATAGATAGATATATCTCTGACAACGACTCATGTTTACGAAAAAAATTTTTTGTTTGTTTTATGATGTGTGTAAACATCACTTCGAGTCATCCTAAATCATTTTTTTATGTGTACACTTAACAATTTACACATAATATCCATATTTCGCCTCGGTATACAATAGTGAATAGGTCATAAATACATAATTAGTTGCATATTATAAATCATTGTTAATAACAAGATGTTTATGTTATGTTCTGTTTAGAACTGTTTATCAAATAAATAAGTCTGTGGATTTCTACAACAAAAGCCATGAAATATTTTCTGGCTCGATTTTATTTTGAGAACTAAGGTCATCATCTCTATTACACTCATTTTGTCTCTTTCTCTTTAATTAACTTTATATTTTTGTTAACTTTTACAATATAAACTAGTATAATACAGGTTTTAATTAATTGTATTGATTTGTTTGATTTGTATGTGTATTTACATCTTAAAAAGAAATAGTTTTTATATTTTGTCGTCTATCAGTAAATAAATAAATAAATATTTCTGGACAATTCATACAGATTGAGCTAGCCCCAAAGTAAGTTTGAAACTTGTGTTATGGGATACTAACTCAACGATATTATATTTTATAAAAAATACATAATATATGGATAAACATCCAAGACCCGAGGCCAATCAGAAAAAGATCGTTTTTCATCATGACCCGACCGGGGATCGAACCCGGGACCTCCTGGGTGGCGGTCTGGCGTGGTAACCATTACGCCACGGAGGTCGTCAAATATTATCAGTATCAGTGATTAAATATTTAAAGTATTGAAACCAAGTAAGGTTGTTCGTTGCAGGAACACGTCGCTTATGACATGTGGTACTAGTAGAACTCGGAATCAAACTGGTGTTGGTAAGCCCGTGTCAGGATTAGGTGTGAAATAACAAATCAATGTAATTAATACATTTCATTTTATGGAACGTACAGTCAGTTCAAATTGAAATTATTTATTTTATGTTAATAGATTATTGAAAAATGTATATTTTTATTTGTAAGTGAATAAATAATATATAAATACATATTCATCATCATCATCATCTCAGCCACAAGAAGTATACATATTACGTTTTTAATATTAAATATTTATTGAATTATTTTCCTTTTTTTATAATGCTGCGATAGCCCAGTGGATAGAGAACTACTCAGCCAATGAAAGTGGTGAGCGGGGTTAAGAACTAGAGATCCAAATGAGCCGGGTTCATCACTTAAAAATGTGAGTAAGTAAGCCTCATTATAATTACTTTGACATGTAACACGCGTCTTATTAATTTGCAACATGAGAAATCTTCTCTATTTGGTCGGTTTGTATATGTCAACATTCAGCACAATCACTCAGTTCTACTGATTTTTTTACCTTGTTTTTGGTTTTGTAGACATTTTTGAAGTGAAAACTTCTTTATCGGCGCTTGGCACTTTTTTTAGATGGGTAAAAAATGTTAAACTTGCGCATCAGATTCGTAGCCTGATCGAAGCGTAAGATGTTTAAGTTTCCACTTCTGCCGGCACTCCCGGTGTAGAGCAACCCACCTTTTTCATGATTTTTTATCTAAAATTTTATTGTAAATTATCTTTAGAATAATTCAACATTTTTCATATAAACTGTACAAACCTATAGAAGTCGGAATGATTGCAATCAGCTATAGTTTACCGATATCAATCGAATACCACACCATACATAGACGTAGTTTATTACTAACCGCTGTCAGTAACTATTATAATTGAAAAAAATGCATTTAGATCACTTTGGTTCTCACCAATCACAAATTACGAAACACTTCCTTTAAAACACATTCGAGTAATAGTTTGCTAACTATAATTTTAATTAGTCAACAATTCGAATATACGTTGAATTGCTCAAGATTATTTTGAAAGGTAGTGGCACATATCATGGCTGTCTCTTTCAAACTAAAAGCAGCAAAAACTAATAGTTTGAAACATAATAAAATCGTTTTTTAAGATCGTTTGAGATGCAAGCTACCATTTTGTTCTACTACAACAATTAATCAACATAGTGACATTTAACGATGTTACTTTTACTATTTTACAACCGCAAGTTTCGCAAAAAATAATAAATCAAGATACACAAAGAAATGAAAGAATGATATTAATTCTACTGCTCGAACAAAGTTCTAGTAAAAATGTAAAGTAGTAGGTCGACTTGGACTACATGCGAAGTATAATAACCTACGCGCAGGGCTGTCGCATGCCGCTTTTAATTACTACTTGTACCACGGTAACTGCTTCTATAATTGTTTAATAAGTCTGTATACACTACTCTACTCTTTAGACTTACAATTCTAGGTACCTTGTTCACATGGACGTGTTGGTATGGATCTCATTATAGGTTAGATAAATAAACTGATATTCTTGAACGAATCACACAACGCCATTTGGTAAAGCTTGTACTAGATATATGTAGTATGATTGAACCTCCATGATGGAATAGGAATGGCAACGAAACAGCATGTTTTCGATTCCTAAAATATCCATCCTGACAGTGGTGGGTGACTGTTATGGTAGCTTATTCAAGCCGTGGCGATGCTCTTTACTCTCCAGCAGGACAAAAAGCATCTTTTTTTTTAAATTCTATCTATACTAATATTATAAAGAGGAAAGATTTGATTATTTGTTTGTTTGCATTGAATAGGCTCCGAAACTACTGGACCGATTTCAAAAATTCTTTCACTAGTAGAAAGCTACATTATCAGGGAGTGACATAGGCTATAGCTTATACCGAAATTCAATGTGGTTCCCACGGGAACGACGGGTCCGGAACTTCACGCGGACGAAGTCGCGGGCAAAAAAAGCTAGTTCTAAATAATTTGTATGATGACATAGTCTTTAGCCAAATTAATTACTTCAATACAAGAAACTGGCAATACACGCCTTCAGCTTTCGACAAGTTTTGTCATGCAAATTTCTAAAGGCATAAATTCATTTGACGTTTTTATTTCGTCTCGTTATGATATGAGACGGGGAATTAAGACGAATCCTTTCTCTTTTTAATGGGTGTTGATCACAAGATTAGTATAAAATAATAATTAATTCATTAATTTATTTTATTTTAAAAACTATTTGCAAATGTTTAGGTGAGCACTTCGGGCGGTTATTACGTTATAAGTGATAATGTTTATGTTACAATATTACAGACTGGTCGATTGCTATTTGATTAATCAGATAGTTTTAATACTGGCATTGCCAACTTAATTGTCCATAGATTCAAGTGTCATCTGTGATTATTTATGGGTGTCATTTCAGTCTAAAAGTTCTGATAGACGCTGAGGATAGACGATTAAACTTCGTCTGCACGGTACGCCTCACATTTTATAGGACCGCCGCACTAATATGAGAACGGTACCGGACGGTGTCCGGTGGTGCGACCGAACTTGGTTTGATCGTTGGCACGTTAAAATAAAAGTAACAAATCTACCTTCGAACATCATTGGTTTGAGTAATTAAAATTCGCTATGTATTACATTAACACTAAAACACATTTGTTATTTAAATGATAAAGGTTTCTAAGATATTATTGATTGCTAATAAAATTCTATTATTAATTATAATTATTATTAGCAATCGTTTCTCCATTGATTAGTGTTTTATGTTCAAGTAGTTATGTAGTTTAATGGCGCCATATTTGTCAAATGTATTTACTATATGTATTAGTGGACCGCCATGCGTTGTCCGAGTTGAACAATAAATATTCACGGTATTCTATAAAGCGGCCGTAATACAGCGGCGAATGACGACACTAAAACGTTGTCTGTGTAAACAAAATGTTACGGTTTCCTAGAGAGCGGTAATTGTCGCCGTAACGTTAAAATACGGTGCCCTACTTTGTAATAACATAGTATCTCTAGACCCAGCAGCGGTTTGGGCTGTGCGTTGATATATAGTTAAATCAGTCAGGACTTTGAATTTTTTATAGATTAAGAATACTATTAGGTAAATAAAAATTCGAGTAAATTCCTTCATGCAATATTTAGAAAACCTGAATCGCATTTACTTAACTGAATACCTCTTTCATTTGCTGTACACGGACGACATTATACAGTAGATAGTGGTGCTAATTCTGTTGTACATTTAACTAGACTAATTTTGTCAGGACTAAAAGTGTTGCTATCTTTGTCACTAATTGTAAACCAAGGAAGGACAACAACACCTTTGGTCTTGTCAAAATTAGTTTAGTTAGTCTAGTTAAATGTACAACAGAATTAGCACCACTGGTTACTTTTCTATTCTGTTGTTTAAAAAATAGGTGAGCAATATTCTCACAATTAGTCGCTTTTTACTTAGCATACAAGGGATTGAGCTTTTGTGGAGAAATGAATGCGAGTTGAATTGCTTCGTTAGGAATGAGGTCGACAATTTTTGTCCTTTTTATTTTGCGCTGTACTGAAATATTTTTCAGAGTACTTTTTACATACGTGTAATTAACGTTGCGCACAACGTGAAGTAAGTGAAGTGGGTCTCATTTTATAAATTCCCTACGAACTCATATTGTGCAAAACCTCGAGCGGAATATTTTAAATGTGAGAACTAGAACCTAGACCTTTATGAAGGTATTTACCCTACTTTATAGGTAAATATGTGTGTATAATGTTCTCACTAACTGTCACTGTGTAACGTGTTCTGGGCAGTGGGAATAAATGAAAGTATGAGTTAACACTACTGTTTTATTGTTACAAAATACAAATCCAGGGTTAACCTTCTGACAACTGTCCTCACAATCACTAAATCTTTCAACCTTGACTTACGCGTCTATACAAACTTACGCGGATCTACCTACGTGGACGGGGTATAGGGGACGACTGGCTCGGATTGTGTACATGGCAGCGTGGCCTGCGGCTAATTCGCTGCGCATGCACAATCCGCCCGTGACGTCAATGTGTCGCTACAACCTATTTCATGATTAGTATGAGATGATGATGGATGCAGGCTGCTGTCAGCAGGTCGCATTGGAGGCGTTTAGGAGGCCTATGTCCAGCAGTAGACTTTTTGTGGCTGAGATGAAGATGATGATGCGAACGAGAAACGAAATGTACAGTCAGGAGCACGTCGAGCTTTCGTCGAGGAGCACTTGCAGTACAATTTTGGCTCTTATGACATAGAACTTAAGAATGGTACAAAGTTCGATATGTAAAGGTCGGTCGACCTGCCCCCACTCTTGAAAATAATTCCGCTCGATCGCCATTGGATACTTTTAGGTACTCTTTCCTAAATACTAACGCTAACTAAATACTAAACTAAATGAAATCGGATTGTATGCTAACCAAATAGTTAGTAAAGTATAAAATTTCAATGGTACGAATTAGGATTTGTTGTCAATTTTGCATTTTAAATTATACAGAATTGAAATTAAAATCGCGATTGCTAGGCAGAGTAACCTAGCTGCTCCTGACTACTATTTTAGACTTAGGGCCTGCGAATTCGCATCGCAAATATCTGCAAGCTCGCAAGTCGCTTTTAATATCGAAAAGCGTTTATGTAATTTTAATTCCAGATTAAGTTCCAAGAGGACCTCGATGGCGTCGATGTGCCGCACTCAACGAAGACACAAGTTAAGCAACGTCCACCCTAGCCAGTATTTGGATGGGTTTCGTTATCCCGAACTTCACCGTGCTTAAGTGGGCACGGTAAACCATCGATCCCGGATGAAATCAAATATTAAAAACTGTTGTAATAATAATGAAACATAGAAAAATATTTAAATATTCAGAAATGATTGGCTAAAATTACTGATATCGAAACTGTCTGTAGTTTGGAGTATCAAATTAAGAAACCATTTTTGCAATAATAATGATGACATAGCGAAAGTGATTCTCATAATAACACATGGTTGCAATATTTTGTATAGTTATATGAAAAGTATTGTTTAAAATAAAATAACTTTCCATCATTGACTAAGAGTGCGTAGTAAAATATTATTTTAAAATTAATGTTAAAAACAGGTGTCATGTCATTAAATTAATTAATAGCGGAAGCACAAAGTTATTTGGATCAAAAAACGTGTTATTCAAAATTGTTAACAACGGTAGCAAATAATTATGTTTAATATTTGCCGTATTATTTATTGAATAATTAACATAATTATTGTCGCAGATACACGGAGACGGGACGGGAACGCCGAACGTGGCCGTTTCGAGCAAGTAAGTCACATACCCGTCCCATCGTCCGATGTATTATCCCGTCCCGTATGCAGACCTTTTAACTGGCGGAGTCCTGACGATGCGGAAGTCGCCGCGCGGCCGCTGCACGATCGCTGCGTGGTCGTCGCGTCGTACGGTCGCCGGCCGAGCTGTGATATTCGCACCGTCTGATCGAGCTCTAGCTCTGGCCCACGTAGAGAATCGGTGCGATTTTCCGACCGATGTTATACCAATCGTTTTCTCTCATCAATGAGAAGCAAGGATAACAATTAAAATCGGTCACCGATTCTCGGACGTGGTCGAGCCAACGCCTAAAAGATTTTTACGTAACGAATGAAGTAAAAACAGTGAGATGGTCTCTTAACCTATTGCGTTATCATTGGGTTGCCACACTTGCCACTTTCACATGTCTAGTCACAAATTTAGCATGTTTTTTTATCATTTTATTGCCTAACGAACGTATGCTAACAATGCTTAAAGAGATAACATAAACTTTCTTGTTTGGATTCGCGAGATGCATCCATAAATATTCTTTTAAATTTTGTCGTGTTATATTGTTTTGTTTTTAGCTTAATGTTAAGGTTTTTCTGTATTTTTAGTATTAGAAACTATGGAAAGTCATAATATAATGTAACATTACATAGCGCAAAAGAAATAAATGTATTTTGCAAGCAGTACGCTCTTCAGGGAGGGAAGACTCTTCCCAGCGTCACATAAATGTCTAAAAACACAGATTTGTTCTGCAGATTTTTCTATAAAAGCTTTTACATATGTGTAAAAGCAAGTCACATTGCCATTTCGTTTTAGGTCAATTTACACTTACAGAAAATTAATATTTATATTTTTTCTCAATATTTTCTGACGTTGTAAAATGTAAACAGACTTTAACACTCTGTAAATAGACATTATTTCTAGTAGTTTTTAAACCTTATAACTTGAATACGAAGGTTCAATTTCTATTAGCTACTTTTCTATACTTTATTAAGGCTTATTCGTATAATATTAACGTCGGTAGCGTCACTATTAGTCTAAGTTGTGCGGTATTAAATATTAAATGTTCCCGTGGTACTGGGGTTCGATTTGCGTGAAATTAAGTCGGCTACTAGGGGACTGGTAGGGGATTAGATGTATATTTATGATCTTAGATACTATTTATATTATAAGTAAGATGCTTTAGAGATTTTATTAGTGGAAGTTTAGTTCCTTGAGGCCCCTACCATGACGTTTTATAGCAATCCAAAAACGAGCGAGTAAAGATGGCACAATACATGATGTAATTAAATCGACATCATCATTTACTCCATATACATAACGTACCCACAACACAATCATCCCACAGCAGGGATACGGGTCTCGGACTTGACTTAAAGACTGTCATTCATCGACAACAGCCGGGACCGACGGATGGCCGAAATTTTGGATATTTAGAAAAAAAACGAGTAACTGCTGTATTTTTGTCATTTATTAATAACTAGCGATTACCCGCGGCTTCGCCCGCGTAAAAATTAGCCTGTGTTAGGCTCTGTACCCCTGACAATACGTATGCAAATTTTCATAATGATCGGCTGCTTAGTCAAGCCGTGAAGGAATAACAAACAAACAAACTCAGTCTCATTAATAATATGAGTATGATTTGAGGAGGTATTAAATCGGTATGCCGTCTGAACTGGCGGTAGGATAATAAAATACGATTTGAAAGAGTTTATAATAGGCCATAAATATTGTGTTTATTTGTATTGGAAATTCGATTAAAATTCGACCAATTTCTTACAGCAATCGCGTCTAAAACATTTCACATTATCTCCACAGATCTGCCTTCATGTTAACAGGCACAAAGGAGATCAATAAAGATAGCGTTATCATTGTTTTATAGTCCAAAGAACCAAAAGCAACAATCGTATACAAGAAATTGTTTTCGGATTTACAACGTTATGAAATAACACCTGATTGTATCGATTTCAAACAAAGCCTGTTGGAAAACTGTTTAAATCGAGACAATAGCGCACGACAATAAAATCGATTTCACTTTTATCGATATTACGCCGATAGTGATCTGTACGATAAATATCGTTTTTTTTATACTACTGAGGTATGCCTGACGGGCTTTGGGTCAAAATTATATAATTGGGGTTAGATGAATGAGGATTGGAATAAAGAATGGCCTCAAATAGACCGGGAATCTGGAGAGAATAAGTGTAGGGAGGCCTTTCCCTGAAGTGGGACATTATACGCTCCAAATAATAATAATAAGGTGGCTAACAAGCCCGCCTGACGGTAAGCAGTCACTAACCTATGAACGCTTGCAATACCGGGGTTATCACTCGCGCATTGCCGACCCTGTAAAAAGTGAAGCTCTGGAGACATTACCGTAGGAACACAACATGGCCGAGACCAATGCTATTTGACTAGGATCTTCTGTAAGGTCGGTCCTTCCCCAGATGGGCTGCTCCGATTTGAGCGTATTATCCGCTGTGCCCTACCCCTCTAAAATATTACGCCGATAGTGTTGATCTGTACGATAAATATCGATTATCAACCGTGACCACAATGCACTATTATGAAGGCAAATGGCTTAATCAAGTTGCATAGTAGAAAGTTGCCTGGATCAACTAATACTTTTATGCAATGTATCAAGATCAGTATTACATAATGTAGGATTTAAGCGTGACATTATGAAGGAAATAATGAATTATTATTTCGCAATTTAAGTAGCTTAGTTTATCTCTGTGAGAATGTCAACTCAAATTTATGAAATCTTAAGCTTATGTAGTGGCGGGCAATAAAAATGGAACAATGTTTTCGATGCCATTGTATTTTGAACTTCTTTTTCTGGTATCATTTTCTCGCATTTGATTTTACTTAAATCTACTTTTATCAATCGGTTTCTCAAAAGCATTTATAAAGTTAATGACATTAAATTTTGCTGAAGTAGTCAAACTAAAGAAAAAGAAGAGATAGCCTGAAACTTAATAAGGACTTCGTTTCAGAAACAGGCTGCATGAATAATTTGTAACTTTAGCAAAGATCATAGAATTTTTGGAGTGGTAGAGCAATTATTACGAAATGGGCTAGCTCGACCGGGAAGTACCACCCTCTCACAGAATATCGACGTGAAGCAGCAATGCTCGTTCGGTGAGTGAGACATCCGGAAGCCCAACTCTTTCCCTATCCCCTCTTTCCCCCTCCTTTCCCTTCCCTTCCTCCTTCCTATCCTCCAACTTCCTTGATGGACAACGCATTGGTAGCGCCCCTGGTGTTACTGATGTCCATAGGCGGCGGTGACCGCTTTGCATCAGGTGGCCCGCTTGCTTGTTTGTCTACTGTATGACATTTTTTTTAATAGAAAAAAAGAAATTATTTTTTAATTTTAAACAGTGTATTAATTTTATATCTACAAATATTAACGAAAAATAAAAAACAAACCCATAAAATTATGACAGTAAGCAGACGCCTAAATATAATCAGTTTCTTAAAACAATTTAAAATTAAATAACATTTTGATTTGAGTGAGACATTTATACCATTAACCACCTTTATGGCAAGTGGACCCTTTTCATTGCCACATAATACATAATCAGATGAACTTTACGCTGATTTGATCAATATGAATAAACAATGAATTAAAATACCAAGATTTAGATATTACAATAAGGTCCTTATATGCCAAAGAAAATATCAAAGTTAAGAACTTTGGTCCCATAATCAGCTATAATTCTAGAACGAAACACGTAACACGTAAATATTTGGAGAGTATATTTATTGATAACTACTTATTTTAAGAAATGATTGACAGCTATTTGCATAAGTCTATTGCAAGTGCAATCTTAATTCCAGATCATCAAGCTCTCTCCCTTTTTTACTCTTTTCTATGATTTTTACAAGCATTGCTAGCCGTGCGAAGCCGGGATGCTAAATTGCTAGAAGCTGATTATAATGCTAGAGTGAGGAATAACTTATTATTTTATATCTTAAAGATTTTTAGTTGTCGTATTAAATAGAGCGTTACATTTTTATGTAATAAGAATTCAATGATATTACACGAGAGATATTAACGAACAACCCTTAAATAGTAGACGTCGTCGTCGACGCTGCTGTTGGCTTTTGGGCATCATCAAAGGCGATAACTGAGTATATGATTTAGTAGACTATTACTGTCACAATGTTCACGCACTTTTCACACAGTACAACCACAGGTACAATGCTCGACTATTAAGATAAAGTAACCATCATAGCTAACCCTTTCACCTATTAAAATATATAATTCGCACTTGACTTTAATAATTTAACAAATAAAAGTCACCCAGTTTAAACCAGTTTGGCCGGACGTCCGGCAAATGTCCGGCAAAACGTCCATTGACTGTCCCAACGGTGACATTTGATACAATAAATTTGTCACGAGTTGTGATAATGTAATTTATTCCACTATGAGTTGACGACACGGATTTCCGTCAATTTAATTATGTTGTTACTAATGATTGACTTCTTGAAATTAATATTCGAGATTTCTAATACGAAAATAATTCAACAGATTAAAATTATTGCAACACATCGTGATAGGTAATTGTGTAATGGTTGCGCGTTTTATTCTTGCAGGGTAGCGAGTCCGCCCGCGTGAATGTTTGGCAAGGGGGAAATAGTTCTAAAATTATTTCTCATAATGCACAACAAATAAACGAAAGAGACAAAAAGAGGTCTAGAAGAGCTTACATAGAACAAGTAAGGGAAAAGGCAGACGTTTTCATTGAGGTGAATGAAATAGCTGATACGAGATAGAGGAAAATGGAGGCAACTACATCGGAGGACGACTCGGAGAACGCACATTACTTGTAGAACGTTGTTGTTCGTAAACATTATGTCATTTTCACATTAAAAGCAGACGTATACACGTACAGGTAGACGTAACATCTAATGATAGAATCACCTAAATCTCATACTTGAAACACCACGTGTAAAACGTGAAGGCGTGAAATTGTAACTTAGATACGATCTATACCTGCTTATACTGTATCGGCGACGATATCATAATGGATCAGAGCACTGTAAATCAGATATTAAAGTGTGTTTGATCTAAATGGATGCGAAGTCTATAGCGTTGTCACTCTATCTGATTAATGGTTGCACAATGTTTTACGTATATTTTGACATTAAGAAAAATGTTTTACTTACATAACTCTAATGACAAAATATTATACTATGATAGGGAAAATTCGTAAGTAAATTATATTTTAATTTAATTGTGTCATTATAATTATATCGACGACCTCCGTGGCTTAATGGTTACGATGCCAGACCGCCACCCAGGAGGTCCCGGGTTCGAACGGATCCCGGTCGGGTCATGATGAAAAACGAACTTTTTCTGATTAGTCTCGGGTCTGTTTCTATATATGTATTGGTTACTATCCCCATAACACAAGATTCGAACTTACTTTGGGGCTAGCTTAATCTGTGTGAACTGTCCCTATATATTTATTTAGATTATATTATCTAACTAAATGGATACAGACTCCTGCCAGCCGGTCATACTGGAAGCATTTGGGGGACGCCTATGACCAGCAGTGGACTACTTGTGGCTGAGATGATAACGTTGAAGATGTGTTATAGAGTATAAATAGATTGATCTAAAAATCCACGGAAAAAGGCCCCGCGATAATTAACTATTAAATAAATCCGTTTCGTGCGTGACAACAGCAAAAATTTCAATTTATTTTCCTAAAGTTTCCAGAACTGCACTTTTAACAGGGTCGGCTACGCGCGAATGATACCCCCGGTGTCGCAAGCGTCCATACGCTACGGTGACTGTTTACCATCAGGCGGGTCGTATGCTTGTTTGCCATCTTAGTGGTATAAAAAAATATATTAAATTCAATCAATAAATAATTTAGCACCTATTAGTGTCCTAGCATTTTACACCGTTATTATACATATCTAGCCCTCGACACAATCTGACTGCTATCCGAGATGCATCTGATTATACGCAAGTAATACACCATTTCCTTTAAGGCTGGGGTTTCATTCACGTGGGCTATATTTTTTATTCTAGGCTATATTTACATACACCTGCTACCTTACTCTTTGCGTTTTTTATTTCAATTCTGTGTGATTTCATTTAATGGGAATTAATTACTACTCATGAACTTTGTCGGTAAGTTAAACGTCAAAGAAGTGGTTCTTTGACGTTTAAGTTACCGACAAAGTTCATGATTCACAAAGGCGTGGGCCTTTAAAGATCAGAATCCTTTGATGGGCGATGTATTTTTAATTATAAATACAGAAACGCGAAGTCAGGGTGACGGTTTCAAATAAACGAAAAAAAAAACATCTGTTCCATAGAAAATATCCATACTACTCGATACAAATGTATGGAACAGCTGTTTTTTTTCGTGATTTCGAAATTGGTCCCATAGTAAATATTGTTTGTATTGAGGAGTAGAATCACCCTCTAAAATCTTTACAGTTGATTTTGTTACACCTTATATATATACGATTCGTCAATGTTATGACCAGAGAGATCACGCCCACATTGCCAATCTGTGTTTCTTTTATCTCTGCCCCTAACAAATCTACCAACATACACCCGTATATAAGATTTTACTATCTCACAGTACTTAGTGAGCGATAATTCAAAACCAATTTGCGACTTCCTTGTACATACACAGCTAAACGGGCCGATAGTGAACTTTCTACGCATGCGCGTGGGCGCAACAAATGCACAGCATTAATTAATGCACCTTGCACACAGGCGCATCGGTATAAAACGGTTAAACCAGAAAACGGACTGATACAAATAAACAGACGGAAATGCAATCGACATTTGCATGGAAAGGACGTAAGGGAAATTGCAGTTGAATGATGAAATGAAGATTCTAGATCCTGTGACAAAGGAGAAATCCAGACAATTGTATTCAGTTCTATCTTAGCTATGCTTTAGCTAAGATTTATTCCTTAGAGACAGTCTAGCCCCTTGATGCAAATCATGAGGTTGGTTTAATTTCCATTTTCGTTGAACACTTTGTTCCAATTACCGAGTTAAGCCTCGCTGTTATATAGCGGAGAAGGTGGCAGTCAGTCAAGTTTTTAGTCGGCATATTCCTCAAGTGTACTTCGGAAGAGTCCGACAGACCCCGCCACTTGCTAGCTTGCACTTTTTATCACCAGGATCTCGCGATAGTTGCAAAGTAGGATTTTAAAACTAATGTCGACATTGGTTAACTTTTACTTGCATGCGATCAACAACGCCATGTTACTTATCTGACCAGGTTTTGTCGCTTACTCGTAAATTACATGAAGATAACTGCTTGAACTGATTCAATCACCACAGCAGACCACCAACGTCAGTTGTCCTAAGAACTGTGCTAGATTTCTAACGTCATTCAAATTCAAAGAGCATTGCAATTGGCTGTTTCGTGGAAGCGATTATGACAAGTTATGTGCGGGAGTTACAGACGTGTTTATGACAGCCTCCGAGGCTGGATCGTTATAGACCAGGTTCGGATCTAATCAGCAGTAGTTTATGGATAGAAAGACAGGCTCGTTGCATGTACAGAGTATATTCTATCACGCAATCTGACCAGGAGTAAAAGGTTAGTGGTAGCCACTGCCCATTATAAATCATTTCATATTGATTCATTTAACAAAACAAACAGAGAACTTTTGTTAAATAAACGTTTAAAAAAAAAAGACAATTTCAAGGGCCAATGTCACTATACCTTATTGACATTTGATAAAAAAGACTGGGGGGAGAGATCTGTGGAATATCTGCAATAATTTTGCAAAAACCAGGATCCAGATGAAGTTGCATGCATGAGATAATAATAAAATAAAATATAACATAAATATAAAAACTTCCGTTTCTCTGATCAGAATTACCTATCATAAAAATATGATCAGCTTTCACTATTATATCATATAAAACATAGATTTTACAGACAGTAACATAAACGTTAGTTATTGTAGCTTCAGACATATTTATTGTTCAAATAGAAGCGATGCCTTTTCCTTCTCGAACCGAACAATTTGTTTTACGATAGTCATTCAGAAGGTACGCTTTCACAGCTATTTGATTGAGTCAGAGTTACATTTGATACTAGTTAACTGAGTTTTGTTGGCTTCTGTTACTTCTCTTACTATATGTTTTATTTCCTTCAGGGTCATGTTCAAAATAAATAGCTTATACATATAGTATATCCAGGACCAAAAAGTGAGGTTTTATTCCTACACAAGTATTTATATGAAATTATGTATTTAATATGTGATCGAAGATTTAATTACAAAACCTGACCATATAGTTTATTGAGTCTTTCTTAATGATCAACAAATTATTTAACTGTTTTTTATTACATAATTATATAGAATATTACGTATACTAGTTAGTTAAGGTAGTAGACATTTTGTATATTTTTGTTTCAATCTGCGTTCGTTCTTTGTTATGTATAATTGTAACCGTGGCATAGACACATTTTAATTAAATAAAAATTTGTATGAATTATATCGAGATTCTCAAATCCATCTAGATATTGACTGATTTTGTCGCTGCTGAACCTGCGTATACACTGATAAGGTCAATGACACTATCAAGTTCCCCTCACCTCTTGATATCACTTTACAAGTAAATTACGGAAACACTGTCAGTTAAACATAAAACAGAGTAAAGTAGCCGCTTTCTCCATGTTATAAAGCTGATCTACCTGAATCTAGTTTCTAGTACCCAAGTTATGTCAACCTATGACCTTAGTCCCGACTCGTCACAACACAATCTATGTTGATGTGTGAATTTTGATTTTATTTTTGATCAGATTTCTCCGACACAGCATAGATTATTAAAATAATACATGTTTGTTTTACTTTAAAAAGTCACTTTTTAGTTTGTAAGAACATATTGCTTAAATATAAATCTTGAATATTTCGAAAAATAAGAAAGATGACATCATATTTTAATATTAAAAGCGACTAGGAATAATCAGATAATAGACGTTACATGTGTGCAATATATTCGTAAAAACAATAAAGAAAGGAATAATTGTCTCAATAACCTTAAATAACAGTTACACGCCTAGAAATTACCACCCGTTTGTGTCGAATTGGGACTGTGGCGAGTCACGATTGACTCAGAATCACATGACATTTTATAGCCATCCGTATTTGAAGGATCATAAATACACCCCTTTATGTTTTTATTGACATTAACATAAGCATTAATACCTACAGCTGTCCATTAGTTTTGCTCTCGAGAACTTCACTCATAAATTAATTATGTTAACTCAATTCATTAAAACTTAATTAATATCCTCTCATTAATTATAAGTGATTTTAGACCGGAGTTCACCAACTGATGTTTAAATTTTAAACAGATGTTTAGACGCTAACCGGCTGTTTAACCAAATTTTACTGTTCACCGTGCACTAAACATTGGTTAAGTGTCGTAACCGTCTGTTTAATTTAATGGACGGAATAGACGTAGTTTAAACGTCGGTTATTTGAGTGACGTGACCTGACGTGAGTTGTATTTCACTATATCACTGAATTTATTGAGTGCACAGCCTAGATAACACCATTTAATCACTATTAACAAAGTCACAACAGTAGGATAGGCATATTCAAAGTATTTCAAACATAAAAATGATCAACAAACACGGATATAAAGTAACATGTAGGTAAATATTTAGAAACTGGATGTGGCATCATGCATCGTTGAGCTGTTATTATAATTTTAATAATTATGATATTTATGTAATGATATGATAGTATAATATATTTGCATATAATGTAAGTAAGTATTCATATTATTTACGTAGTGATTTAACTAAAATGTATTTTAGTTTTATTTATATTTAAAATATTTATTTACATTCGTTTAAACATATAAACGCAGTGCAGCGTAGACTTTTTATTTTCTACTCAATCTCGGTACTTTAAAACCCATCTCCATAACTGATACTTTTATATTACATATGTATGTAATATGTTATTAAATTATGTATTACAATATTACAAAAATAACTTCGAGGTGAAAAATGTGGTAAAATAAAAATATAAACATCTGGCCACATCAAGCGAAACTAAATCTATGGGCCACATTTTGTCTATTGACTGCTGACAGTGCTGACTGATTAGACTTTGACAATAGAAAAAAGATGTTTAATAAGAAAGACGTTCCCATTACGGACATAGCATTACCTTAACAGATTTTAAATTTTGTAGTATAATAACAAAACCATACTATTTATAGATGCCGTTCGAGTAAAGACAAAAGTATGGAGGTACACTGCCATCTTTACAAAGTAGTATTAAACTATTCATTCTTTTTCGGCTCATTCATTCAAAAACGTTTGGTTAGTTAACCGCCAGATAAAATTGAACGGAGAACATTAAAAAAACGCAGCTTGTTTATACAACGATTAAAATATAACCGTGCGGTTACGTAAACGTTGGTTATGTTGTAGTTGGCGAACTCGAGCCTTAAGCCTATACATATTTAACTTGTGTTTTATTATTTAACTAGCTTTTCCCCGTGGCTTCGCTGGCATTAATTTTATGACATAGATCTCGTTTGACAACAAAACAACCCATGGCGCGACTTGTGGCGCCATCTGTTGACCGATACAGCGCCCTCTATAGTAGATAAAATATTTTCCCATTGGAACGACATACTTTCACGGGATAAAAAGTAGCCTATGTTGGGCTCTGTACCCCTAACAAATATGTATGCAAATTTTCATAATGATCGGCTGCTTAGTCAAGCCGTGAAGGAATAACAAACAAACAAACAAACAAACTCACTTTCTCATTTATAATATTAGTAAGGATAGCGAAACCTGCGCAACTTCATTTGCCTGTATCCCGCATTCCCGTAGGAATTTCGTAAAATCCTTTCTTATCGGATGCCTACGTCATAGTAAGAACACACCCTCCAAGTTTCAGGTCTCTACGATCAGCGGTTTAGGCTGTGTGTTGATCCGCCAGTCAGTCAGTCATTCAGGACATAGAAATTACAAGTGTTACTAAAAATAATATTAGTTTAGTATTATGGCGACACCTATCGCCTTACAGAGAAACCACAGAGCGAAGAAAGAGTTCACAATGCAAACACATGACGGCGCCACTATAATCCTAATCGCGCTAACGAAGTTTCTACGATATGGAGATATATTAAACAACCTCCGAGACTACATTGTCGGAACCGCGGTTCCCCAGACATAAATCCAGCCTGGGGGCGTATTACGAACTTTATAAAAACCAGCCTGTTTCCAGGCCATATTGTTTACGGCCTTAAACTGACTTGTTCTTTTTCGTATTATGAGCTCTATTAAACTGACTGGAATCTTACTGGATGATTGTCTATGGATTGTTTGAAATGTCGTATGTGGCGTTCGGAAATCGATGTGACCGATTTTACTTCTAAATTACGGTTTTTTATTTGTGATGAAAATAATGATAATATTTAGGAATTATTCTTAACTAACAACAAGAAAATCAAACGAAATCAATATGAAAACAATGAGCTAAATTATATGTTGGAAACACGATATACAACAACAATGACTCTAATCAACCAAATTATCTTCAGTTACATTTTTGAACGACGCGTATGATATTATCATTTGGGATTCGGCTGAGCCGGCAAAAAACAAAATACATAAACTAAGTTTTAAAGTAGGTACCACTTGAAAATATTAAAAGAATGTGTGAAATTCTTGGGAATAGCTATTATTCATGGGTTTGTGTTGCATTAGCGGTGCAACGCCCTAAAGTATATCAAGTGTTTTGTGTTGTTTATTTGCTTTGAGTCTACAAGATGCGAGACAAACTCTAGTCGATGTTGCACGGGCAAGATTGTTGCTAGAACAACGAAATGCAGACTCACTCATCACATTTCAGAAGCACAGCAAACTTTACAAGTATTTAAAGAAATCCTGTGCACTCTGAATGGAATAGCGGCAGTGATTTGCAAGTAAGTATAACACACAATTACACAGAAAATTTTATTTGTAACTTAAATTTAAAAAAAAACTTAGTAAACAATATAAAAAACTAAAAAATTTAAAAAACAAACTAACTTAGTTTTGTACATAATAAATGAAGATTGACATTATGAAGATTGACATTTATTTTATCATTGAAAAAAATAGACCCCTATTGGAACTTAAATACTTTTACAATTTATAATAATGTTAGTAGTTATATTACATATCATACAACAGTGAAATTAACTTAAGTTAGTAGAATATTACGCGAAGAATGAAAAGAAATTAATAACATTTAATACTTTTTTTATTTTAATTTGTAGACCCACGAGTGTTCCAGAGTCGAGAAATGAGGGTGCTCCTGACAGCTAGGCCATCTCTCAGTTCCCTGTTATTTCTGGTGGTGGATGAGGACTCTTGTGCATCTACACTGTGAGTTTGTTGTCTGGATGCCTCCAACACAGCTTCTTCTTCGGTCAATTCTTGTACAGGCACATTTGCTCTATTGCAAATGTTGTGTAATATTACACAAGCATTTACTATAGATGCTGCTACCGGAGGTGCATAATGCAACACTCTATGTACAAGCAAACACCGGAAGCGAGCTTTCAAAAGACCAATCGTCCTTTCTATAACGTTTCGTGTCCGGACATGCACATCTGTGTAGTGTGCTTCTGGAGTATCCGGAGTGGCACCAGTAATAGGGGTCATTAAAAATCTTCTTAAAGGATACCCGGAATCACCTTAAATGAAAAAAAATAATTAACCATTGTGTTATATTATTAATTTTTTAAATAGATAATATGGATAAACTTGATTCAAATCTTGCATACCAAGTAACCATATAGCTTCATTACTGCTAATCTCTTCCATATGTCGCATTAAGGGATGGTTTGCCCAGATAAAAGAGTCATGTGTAGCTCCTCCAAAACTAGCATCCACACTAATAATATTCATATCTGCATTACTAATCTAAAAAAAATATACATTTCAGATTAATCTTACATGAAAATGAGGCTGTAAAGAAGAATATTATTTTGCTGTTACATGATTGTTACCTAGATTTTAAGTTTCAAAATTCTAAGATTTTTATATTAGTATTTCTTACATTACAAAATATTATTTTTACATTTATTTGTTTGTATGTAGGTAGTAGTAGTAGTATTACCTAAAAAAAAGTTGTACAAATCTATGTTAAATATTATTGTTTAAATATGTAAGTTTTCCAAATAAAATAAAATATAAAAGGTTGTGGGATACAGTTAAAAGGTTGTGGGACAATAATAATTAATAACTCACCCAGCATAATCAATGCACTCACCTTATCTTATTATTTGTTCTTTCCTCAATAGTTCTTGGGAATCGGATATATTTCGCTTGAATTTGAGGTAAATTCAGTAACCTTGTGATCTGTTTTATAGTCACAGAGACTGTAGGTTGGGCTACTGAGTGGGCTGATATATCACCAACGGGACGTTGGTAAGACCCAGTGGCATAAAATGATAATGCTATTAACACCTGTAACAAAATGAACCATATTATAAATATTACAACGACTCGAAGTATAAGTAATAGGTAATAATTTAATTATAAACACTAGGTACCTACTAACCTTTCTTTCGAGTGTTATATCTGAAGCTTTTGTAGTCCCAACCACATGAGGTCTCAAGTCTTCGCACAGATCCAGAACTAATTGTTGACTTAACCTATATCTTTTTACAAAATTAATTTCATCCATATCAAAGGGATCACTAATATCACGAAGACGATTCCTCATTAATTTTGCTTCATTTATTTTCCTTGTTTCCGCAGCGTCACTCTCCAGAAATTCAAATATTTCTAACTCGTCACACATGTTTAATATTTATTTTTAACAAACGCACTAAATATTTAGTTCAAAAGTCACAAATACACACTATTACAAATTATTAAATTAAAAATAAAGCCAAGCAAGTCAGTAAAAGTTGATGAAAGGTAGCATAAACTGACTGGTTTATTAGAGTTCTTTTTTGACAGATAAACATGTCACGAAACGTCAAACTAACGCTTGTAATACGAAATTCCCAGCCATATTCAAAGCCACTAGAAGTCTGCCAAGTGTCACGTGACCGCTGACTGGCTGGGAATAAGAGCTCATAATACGGTTTAGCAAGGCACTTCAATTTACGGTGTAAACTGCCTGGAATTAAGAGTTTGTAATACGCCCCCAGGCCGGAAGATCTTCCCTATGTTGGCGGTCGAGCACATCGCCATCGCAGTACCAATGATTTCTATGAGATTATGATGCGATGATGATTACATCATATTTCTAACTGGTTTTCTTTCGCCATTTCTTTTACCAGTGGTCGTTTTGCTTTTCTTTCCGAAATGGTAGCTTATTGAGTAGATCAATTACACAAATAATAGGTACTGTATGACGTCAGAAAGTGTATGTGAGGAGATACCTCTTAATAACATACCTAATAAGAATTTTTCGTCATTAGTTACTATGCCTCCCTCTCAATTTTTTTAAAAACGTGACGAACCAATATAATCTATAGGTTTTTTTTATAGGTATCATAAAACAATAGTGAATGGTTTACGTAAGTCTCAATGGTTTCTTAGTTAATTAGTCGTTGATAGGTGGTGAAAGCATTGTCTTAGTGACCTGGGATCACAATACCAACTGTGGGAAGGCCGGGGGTGGCGTGGGTGGTAGGTACTGTGTACAATTACCTGGGTCACTTGTGCTCAAACTGACAGGGAATATTGAATTGTTGACTAGAGAATTTATTATTAGCCCTTCTTTGAAAAGGAAATCGAAAAAGCATTGTGTTCTGGAGATTAATGGAATATTATTGGCGTCTGGAACGGTTGCAGAATCGTCTTCGCTCTTAGATGTCTTTAACGCCAAAAATAAAGTTAAAAGAGTCGGACGATTTCATTTATGAAATGGCCTAACTCGACCTGAGATCAATTCAAACATATCTCTCGATAAGGACATTTTCGGCTAAATATACTACCTACCTACTAACAGAATATGGACGGATGGTTTCGGACCTTCCGTTCATATTTTGTCAGTATATTATTACAAATTATTATTATTTTATGTACACTTTTGTGTTTTCTCGACATATTTTGATGTACATGGGCCATGCCAATTGCCAAGTGTGCATCAAGAAATTTGTCATTTGAGTTTGAACTGATGTATTCGTGTAGGTGGATCAGCTGTCTGTCTGTACATATTTTCGAGTATTATTATTTATGAAATAGATCTACAGTTTGACAATAATTGACAAGAGCCAACGTAACTGGACACACCTGGCTTCAACGATTAAACAAATCAAAGGGTATTTAAAGGAAACGATCGGCTCTTTGGAAAGTGGAGATAGAGGAACAACGAACAACCGTTATAACTTTATCCTAAACTTAACATAATAAGCATGAAATCGATTTTATCGAATCAAAACTTGAACATCGATATTGTAACGTAAAAATATTTTAATCGATTACATGTTGGATATTTCGATCCTGATCATTATTATTCACGTTTTTTTTTCTAATTTGACCCTTTTCTTTGACAGGGTTGGCTCTCTCATCCTTTCCGATCTTTTCGAAATCATGCAATATTTTCAGGTAAAAAAAAACCATTAGTTTGAGCAAAATAAAGTAATTATTCAAGTAAAGCACACAGCAAAAAAATTGTTTTATAAAAAAGTATATAAATAAACTTCTTCAAGGAACAAAAATGGAGATCTTCGGATATGAACGGGTAGGACTTGAATTGGAAGGGAATAATCTGGAATAAAATAACAATAGGTTATTATCAAATCAAAATCTTACAATTAAAATTGAAATTTTGGATTTCATTACAGCGTGAATAATTTTTTATGAAACAATTTGAATATTTCATGATTGAAATAACTTTCAAAATGATGTGTTTAGTGGGAGGATGCCTTTTTTTATACATTAAACAAAAAACATGGAGGACCCCGATTATCATAATATTAATCGTAAAATATAAAATCGTAACAAAGCAACACCACACTTCGTTTTTTATCCTGCTTTTATTTTATTTTTTTCGTGACCGGCCAGTCTTTTTAAACGTTTTGATAAATAAAACCTATGTCCTCATACTCAGCCGGGGTCGACGACACAATGAAATAGTGACGCAAAGTGTTGCGAGATATCGATACCCCCAATGCAGATTACTCGTTGTATAATCGCTCGATTCCCTGTCGCGATAGCCGATCACTATCTGTAGACGCGTGTCGTGGGCGTCGTAGACTCTTGTCTGTACCGATGATGGCAATCAAGTTTCGCACGAGGAAATACATCGTGAATTTTGTTAGTCATTTGTATCGATAAACAGTAACTAAAGTAGTTACTTAATTTATCGGCGCGGATTTGGAAAACCGATAAAACGAAGAGATTCTACGCGAACCAACAGCGGATCTATTTTCGTTATACAGACAGTTAAAATCTAGAATCAATCTCAAGTGTTGCTCATACAAAATAAAAATCATAAAAATATAAAACGCTTCAAATTGAGACTAAATCTTATTTTTTCTTTCGTTTGGCAATCGGACTTCAGACAAAAATTTCATTGTGCCATCTTCAAGTAATACTTGTGTACGTATATTCAAAGCAGCGTATTCATGCTGTCTCGACTCAGTATACAGTCTTTGAGTCAAGACGCCCCGCTGAAAGATGATAGCAAAATTTCTTCAGAAAAGGCGGAAATCAATACTATAATGCACTTTTAAAAGTTCCTGATCATAATTTGCAATCACTATGCACTGTAACCAATGTTTGCTTCACATTACACTATCAATACTATGAATCAAACATTTAAATACAGAGAAATTCATTTTTTAATCACGAGCCCAAGTGGACGCTACCTTAGTTGGCGCCAAAATTCGACTAGATAACTACTGTTGTTATGCCAGAATATACCCGCAGAAGTAGTACATTTATTAAAAGTTTTTTTTATTTTTTTTAAAGGGACAATTCATACAGATTGAGCTAGCCCCAAAGTAAGTTCGAAACTTGTGTTATGGGATACTAACTCAACGATATTATATTTTTATAACAAATACATATATAGATAAACATCCAAGACCCGAGGCCAATCAGAAAAAGTTCGTTTTTCATCATGACCCGACCGGGGATCGAACCCGGGACCTCCTGGGTGGCGGTCTGCCGTGGTAACCATTACGCCACGGAGGTCGTCAAATTTCGTAATAATGTAGCCAATAAATAAGACAGCTTTTTCTAATAAGATAGATAGACATATTTTATGATGTAACTTGGGCTTCACTAGTATTTAACTAATTCTAATTGAAAACTTACAATAATGTTGTTTCATGTGCTCCTATTTAATTGTCAGTGGATTGTATCTGAACATACCTGAAACAATAAACAAAACTTATTTTATATAGAATATTTTCAAAAACGACCGAACAATTAAAAATCTTTGCAGGATATGTGAGACTCATGTAAGATCCACAACTATCTGTTATTTGAGTGGTAGAGCCTAATATTCGGTAGTGGTTCCTAAATTGGCTGGCTCCACCGGGGCAGCACTACCCTCTCACAGAATATCGACGTGAAATAGAAGTGATATGCCACTGTAACTCGTATGATGTATGACAGAGCCGGAATTCTGATATTCGTCCTGCTTCCTACTTCCCCCTTCCTTCCATTTTCATTCCTTCATCCAAAAATCCTGGATGTCCATGGGCAACGGTGATTGCTTACTATCAGGTGACCCGCCAGCACGTTTGTACTCCCATAGAAAAAACTCGAAACGTTTACAGTACAAACACATTTGGCGTATAGAACGTAGTATTGACATTAAGTTCAAGGCTTTCCTCATATGAAGCGAGGGCAATCACGTTACTATCGATTGTTTCTTTTCAGGGGCAATAGAATGGGGCAATAGAACTTCACACGGCAACAGCAGTGTAATGGAAAACACACTTTTGTGTCGTGTTGTGACGTATCTTTCTATTGGTAGAGCATTTAAGAAATGAGCTCGACCAGAGAAGTACCAGACTAAATTTTGAAAATATTTTTGAGATAATAATTCACTTGGGCCTAAGGTCTCGAACCCAAATTCTCTTAAATTCCGGCGACATGCCCTTCCAACTGAGCTACCGGGCAGGTTAATAATGGAGTTTATTTATTTCTATAAATAATTCAAGTTATTTATAGAAATAAATAAACTCCATTATCAAAGATCTAGAAATCGAGAAGCGGTTTCGCTCTGGAGGTATGCTTTTAGCATGTGCCAAGAAACTTGAGTTTGGTTCCATTCAGAAACTGAGTTAGAATCCTTGTTTCTTGGACAGCGCAAGTATTAAAGTTCTCGTCCCTAGGCCCAAGAAGGCGGACTAAATGGCAGTCGGTCAGGTTTTTAGTCGGTATGCCTCTCAAGTTGGCCTTAGGAAGGGAGAGCCCAACAGACCCCCGCCGCTTCCCCAAGTGGCGTGACATGCAGTAATGCATTTTCCTGACTACAAACAAAAGAAAATCGTTCACTTTAACAGAATAACTAGACACGTAACTAATTTAAGTATCACGAGACACTCTGAATAACCTATATGGTACATTCATCGTAGTGAAACTGTCTTCGATTGACAAATTGCCACCATTCCACCAGTCGCAGGGTCATGTGAAGGATGCGAGCCATAAAGTTCAAGGTCCCTTACCAAGGTCACAGTTACCGTATTGATTTTCTCAGCACCGTATGTGCGAAAGGGAAAAAGGATATTACGTACCACAACATTTCAATACAATAGTTTACGATCTTTGTTTCAATGATCATTTTCCTATAATAATCCAAAAATATCCCGAACATTTTTGTGCAACATTTTGATTCTTTTTTATGGAAGAAGTTGGCAAATGAGCATGCGACTGAACCGCCCCACACATTTTGGAGTTCTTTTTATGCAAAGGAGCATGCAGGTTCAGTTGATAGTAACAATGGTAGGTAATCATTATTGCTCATGGAGCACAGAGACACCAGGAGAATTTCTGAGCGGTTGCCGACCTATAAAAGGAAGAAAGAATAAGGCTACAATCAGACGGACTGCATCGCACGAACTTCATGCAGCAGGTGTATTCAACTGCATGGTACGTTCGACTTCGTCAGCAGTCATGATAACAACTGCAGCGGCAGAATTCAAAGAAAGGAAAGGAGTTGGTCTTTTGGATTTCGCACTCACCAAACGAAACACGTTGCTGCTTCAAGCTGATATTCTGTGAGTCCCAGTCGAACAAGTTCATTTCATTTAAAAAAATTGTCAAGAACTCATAACATCCTGTTCTAGAGAGTAAAATGATAAGTAAGTCAGTGGTCAACTTAACAATAAAATATGGCCTCGAATTGAGTACAATATCTCGCGTGAACACGGTCTCCTTAAGCCAATTTTTAAGTGAAGTGCGTGGTAAAAAAAAACGATTTATAACAACATTTATTTATTTTAAAATAATGAGGTTCGCGTGTGCACAAGTGCGAAGCTTACCAGTCCTCATTACAACACGCAGTCGTGTGGTAGCGTCGTTTTAAATTAATGAACGACACGCAACATATATTGACGTTTTTAAAAGAAAAATATTGTAAAATAAAACATGTCAACTTGAGGGAGACGAAGATGAAATATCCCTACAGGATCGGCAAAACTTAGAGAAGAATAAATAAATATTCTTGGAACTAAGCAACTAAGCTTCTTGTATAAAAATTTAACTTACTTGCCTAACTTTGGTCAACTTCGCGAGAATGTAGATCTATTACATATACGAATATTCGAATTGGTCAAATGCTTTTGTATCGTCATCACCACATAATCAGGTTTCACGACAAAAAATCTCTAAGCAAAACAAGTTGCTCTTTAATAATAGGTACCATTAAAGTAGGCTAAGGTTTCAATCACATTTTTAATTCCGTACCAGAATACTATAAAGAGGAGTTATGGTGCAATAACTCGCACTCTATTACGCGTAACAAAGATTAAACCTCATGACGCCTTAGGTTACGTTAGAAAATACATCAAGTAGTAACTAAAAACTGTTAAAATAAAGAATATACTAAAACATGTAAAAATTAAAATAAAATATTTTTGGACCAATCACACAACGCCATCTAGTCCAGTTAAGCAAATCTTCTACTACATATTTTGTAAAAATATTCGGTTCAGCGGTTAGCTTGAAGAAAACAGTAAAAATAATGTTAAGAGAGTTTTCGCAACCATAATATGTATTACAATTACGACAAACTAAATGATATCACAAATTAAGTAACCATGACCCCAGCCAGGCAATATTTTGGTGAGTTCAAAAAGTTCTCTCTCCTTAACAAAAAGAAGTCAGAACCCATAAAAAAATGTAAGTCAACATGAATAGCATTTGGCTACGAATGTTGAAACGCTCATAAAATCACGTACACCACAATAATGTGCATGTACACGCCTTACAACATTCATAGCGAAATGCGTTTCGAGAAATAAAATATCTGTCTAAATACATCGACTTCTAATCACATGTTTTCAATAGTAACATACTGTTGAATATTTTTACTGTTTCCATCCCAAGCCCAAGGGCGGACAAGGTCGGGTAAATGGAACAAGAGCCAAGGATGGGGCGCGTGAACTGGAACAGCCCAAGAAATGGGTCATTAGGGAAAATGGACACAGCAAGATGTTTACGACTGTAGATAAATATGACAACAGATGCGTATATTCTGTACCGGGTTAAAAACACCTAAAAACTCACTTACATTTTATCTCCTCATAAACGTGCTAAAAGTCCCCGCACCTGAGAGCATCGCCTTAGGAGGGACTTTTAGTATGTTTTGCCCCGGCTTGACACGGGTTTTACTAGGATCCCTTTTTTTATACCACAAAAATGGCAAACAAGCATATGTCCCGCCTGTTGGTAAGCGTCACCGTAGCCACATAACGCTTTCAATACAGGGGGTATCACACACGCGTTGGCAACCCTCCCAACCCCACCAAGTGGAGCTCTAGAGACCTTACTTCGTAGGAACACAAATGGCCGAGACCAATGCTATTTGGCTACAATCTTCTGTAATCCCTATTTTTTTAGGGTTCCGTAGTAAACTACAAGGAACCCTTATAGTTTCGCCATGTCCGTCTGTCCGTCCGCGGTCTAGCGCCTAGACGCTTGATGCTAGAAAGCTCTAATTTGGTATGTATACTCATATTAACAATGCTAACAAAGTGGTAGAACATAATTTTGAAAAAAAAAATGTTTAAGGTACCTCCCACACACGTAATGTAGCGTAGCTTCCTCTTTATAATATTAGTATACAATTAGTGTATTATTCAATTAGTGGACAAGTCAAAACAAATTCCCGCAGTCATAATTTCTGCCTTCAACTTTCCCAACCAATATATTTCCTTAGCCGGATTACTTAGGCGAAATCGGTTAATTTCCTTTCGCTTTTACCTACTCGTGTAAATTGTACAATATACATAATTTTTAGGCACCAATTATATTAAAAAATAAACGAAATTTATAAAATTAATGCAATTCGCCAAATAAAAATAAGCTAATTAAATATCAGAGGTAGCAAAAACTGGTCATAAAGATTACCCGACATCCTGACCTCGACATAGCCTCATTTGTATTCGATGCATCGATATAATTCATCGATACGAATATCGATATTTATTTATCGATTTTAAAACATTGTATAGCAATGTTTCCGGCATTCGCAATCAATTTCGCATCGTGTTTACATCTTCGAAACATTTATTGCTAATTTTTAAAATTGATTTCGAAGTAAATTGACCCGGTAAATAGTAATAAATTTTATATAATTTTAAAAGATTTTTAGTGCATTCTTTTTGCACGTGCATTTAAAGACATATTATTCTAAGGACATAAGATTATTCCGACCGCTAGTAAGGCGTTTGGTGAAAACGGTCATTACAATTTCTGCAATGTTTATGTTAAAAAATAAACTACTCTATTAAGATAATTAGGAGTTATTCGTCATCTCGCACGAAAAAAAACAACAGTGCGACTTCACACCATTAGTATTTACCAATTTTTATGTCGTCAATTTGCACGGCTATGAAACTCTAAGGTAACTATGTACAGTCTACGTACAGTCTACGCGCAGGATTCGATATCCCTCAAAAATAATAATTACAAAACACATGTTCATTTTGTAAACATTAATACAATGCAGACTTGACCTTACGATGTTAATCCACAGGATCGGAACGGAACCCTGTACCGCGATGACGGAAGCCTCATTATTCATAACCACATGTCAATGAGGTGAACATGATCAAACAATGAGCGTGTGGGATGCACTTTTTTTAAATGCATCTGATTCTTTTAATCACTGTTAATCTTATTAATATATTGCAGTGAAAGACCCAAAGTATTCCATCTTAATTTCGTGTATTAATATTCAATTTCTTTTTTGCTGCGTTCAAATATTTTAAACATAAAAAAGATAATGCATTAAAAATTATTTACAAAACAAACTTTTTAAATTTCAGAATCGAGGCGCGTCGACAAAATAAAAAAAATAAGAAATTAGAGAATTAGTTACAACATTTGAATTTGGAAGACAGAGTTCATTGCGCCGCCGTGTGGCGCCGACAAATTATTACAATTAATAATTATGTTGAAATAACTCACGCTGAGTATCTAACAGAAATACATTTTGTATTTAGGATTAAACTTTATTAAAATTCAATTTCAAAATGGCTTCATATAAAACACATATATCTAAAAAAGGTGAAGAAATAAATAAACGAGCGAACGGTATCCGTCGAACAAGCCAAAAGCTTAAAACATCTCGAAATAAAAACATAAAATATATGGCACAGCCATATACCACGACTTTCGTTCCATTGTTATTGGTATTTGGTTTTCACGTTGACAATTTGAATAATTTCATATAGGGTAGCCTCGTTTTTATTTAATTCAAGCATACCTTTTTATACTGTTCAAATGTTTTAGGTCGGTTTCACATTATTCTGATAAGTTCTAAATAACAAGCTGACAGATAAATTGTCAAAATAGCACAAAAACAGCTGTCACTTTATCTTAGGCATTAAATAGGTTATTTTATGCGAGTTAAATTTCTTATTAGAAAATTACCAGCCCTAATGTTGATATGATAACCCTTTACTTTTACTACCTAATACGATATATCTAAGTTAAGGCTGATTTATGAAAACGGATATATTACATTCACAACTTATTCTCCTCCACTACTGTAGGTACATACACAAAAAAAAAGAAATTTGTGGAATGCAAAAGTCCGACAGCACATTCAGTCGAAATTACGCTCAGGCAAAAACAATGGTCAATGCAAATTGCGTTTTATTGTGAACGATGAAAAAAAGGACGCAACTGTTCAATTGAATACACCGTAAAGGGTTGCCATATGCATTTAAGGTAGGCATTGTCAGGGTAATAATAAAAAAAACCCGGAAAACTTTTGCATCTGCTCTCGATTTTGTTTGCTGTTTAGCATAAATAGTTTTTGGATTTTGTATGTTACTGAAATATATTTACAAAAACTAAGTTCAATTATTTTCTTTACTGTCTACATGGGTACTATTTATTGAATAAAATTGTAGTAATTCTGTTCACGAAAAGAATTTCGCGACACGAATATAAGCAACAGGCTTTTCAAAAGCTCTTAATTTAAAATAGGTAAAATAAAATAAAAGGCACTCGTTACAGAGCCGAGAATAAGAATACAAGTAAAGAACAATAGACGTAATGAAAATACGAAACTTTAAAACAATTATATTAATGCTAAAAAGTATTAACTCCAGTTTGCAACAAAACCCTTAGAAATCTCGTTCAAAACAATATTTTGTAAGTTTGTAACAGAACAATTGGATACTAGGTAGGACCTAATTCAAGCCTTTCACTGCATGAGCTGGAGGCAAATATAGCTGTATGCATATAACGGCAAAAGGAGCAATAATTCAAACTATTAGTCGAATTTCGTGTTTACTGCTCAACCAGTGAAAGTCGCTCGCTACTGGGCTTTGTCAGGCTATGATTGTGGTCCAAATCACAAGAGACCGCCTAATTTGATTTTCTTAGAATCTTCTCACAATACTATTACTATTAATAAGGAGTAGGCCTGTGCAAAATATGTCGATACTGTCGATGAAAAATTTTTTTTGTATGAAATTACATGAAATTTAGACGATGATAGATCTATAGATTCTAAAGTCAGGAGTCAGGCGTTTTGTTTAATAAATAGCGCATAAATCCAACATTGCTTTATAAGAGAACAAGTAAGATCTTGATCACAAAAATAGACGGAATGTATTGGTATCTAGTATGAGTATGTCTGAATAAATTCGTGGCGACTTCACCCTTTATCGACAAGAACTTGGAACGCAAAAAAAAACTTTTAAAAAAGGACATTTTTAAAATATCGCCACTCGTTTTAGGTGAATTTCACGTGGCGTAAAAAGTAAGAGATGGCGTTAATTAAAATTATTTCTATAACACGAACATAATTTACATTAATATTTATTTTATTTATTAAATAAATAAAATTGTTGAATAAACCATAAGCTACATAGTCAGCATCAAAATATTCAACAAATGGCAAAATTGTGTTAACAAAAACGTAATATGGTTAGTTTTAACTAAATCTAAATAAAGTCAATATACCATGTTTGCTAGTTAAATCTCAAGTCAAATGAGTAACAGACAAACATTAAATTCTTATAGTAAAGAAATATACTTTCTATATCGTAATATTATGGAAAAGACCATTGCTGTCTCTATGTCTAACATATTTCATGTCTATACAACAAAGATATTTGTACTTTTACACAGTTTTACACACATTAAAATGTGTTCATTTCGAGAATAACATAACTTTTATTAAGCATTGGATGACACAGCAATAAAATATTTATTGGTTAACTCATATAAATAGAGAAAGTCCAGTGTAAAATTGCCAATAGAATATAGGAAAACCATTTGCTAATAGTTCATAAAATCCCGTGTCTGTCTCGCAGCTCGGCCATTTCGTCGTAAATGATACTGCTGTATGTTGTAAATAAACTATTTTCCACTAAATCCATTAAGTTATACCTCATTAATGCCATAGCAGGTGTGAATAGTGCACAGAGAAACACTAGCCATGTCTATTTTTATTGATGTAAACTATAAAATAAATAAAAATCAATCCAACGCTTCTTGGAATATCTTGGTGAGAATTGAAAAAGATCGTTATGACGTATTTGTCAGTATCAATGCTACTAATTTTGACTATTTATTTATTTATAAGGTCTACCAACAGTTGTTCATAAAGATACATTGCATGATTACTTACAAACTAGGTTCTTATAGCTAATTGTGACAACTAATTATAGGTAAACACCGCATGCACAAAAGATATGAACTAGGTATAGGTATTTGAAATAAGTATACTAAGTGGTACATATTGCAACAAAAAAAGACGAAGGAAGTTCACTAATTTACACAGTATGCATATAAGCTAAAACAGACAAGTGAATAAAAACATAAGCTCATAGAAACAAAAACCAGCATTTATTATTTTTTATGGTCATTAAATATTTAATGGTTGCTTTACGGAAAGCAACCAGGGTATCACGGTGCAAATCAGTCAGATCGCAGAGGCAATTTATGAGTCGACTTAATCTTGGCACAGGAGAGCTGAAACCAAAAACTGTTCTTCTGAATGGAGGGCACAAAGGAGCGATTGCCGACTAATAAATCAGCTGTTTAATTTTTTTTTTAGATTTGCCTATCCGGGTTATTCCCACATTTACCAAGCTAGTCTAAGTGTTTGTTTTTTATTGACCAAAATAATTCCAAGAGCAGTTTTTGTATTTTTTTCATAAACTTTCTCTACTGGTTTCTACGTATAGGCATAGCAAAGTATAAAAATTATTACAGTGTGATTGTAGAAGGTTCTCTATTAATTTGTACTTTAAGATTGTGTATTGTGTGACTACGTGAAATACTTGTTGAGAAATATTTTCACAGTGTATGAAAGGTTTGCTTCGGTACAACCGCTGTCGCTTGTGACTTGGGCCGCACATAGGCGCGTGCTACACCGGCACCCAATGATTGTTATCACATATTTATTGCTGCATTAACTTGTAAAAAGCCTATAAAGCTGTATTTCCAATAGGAGAAACTAGGTATTTCTATGGAGTACCAATAATTCGATAGTATATATCAAAAATAATGTCATCAATATCAAACATTGTATCTGGGTCAGCGTTCTGCAAAAAATGTATTTATATTTATCAGCAATCTAATACATATAGTACTGTCAACCAATCAGAGAGGCAGGGTAGAGAACAAGAACAAAGATTTTTATGCTAACAATGGTGCTAATTCTGTTGTACATTTAACTAGACTAAACTAATTTTGACAGGACTAGAAGTGATGCTATCCTTGTCACTAATTGTAAACCAAGGAAGGACAACAACACCTTTAGTCCTGTCAAAATTAGTTTAGTCTAGTTAAATGTACAACAGTATTAGCACCAATGTAAACTAACATTTTTTGGAAGGTAAAATATATTACTATTTACGAATAAACAATCGAGTAGTTTCACTAAATATTAAGAAAACTTGAATCACATTTAAATCCTTGCTTTCGGTACGTATATGAAATATAAAATTATCGATTAAAATGCGGTTTTTAAGGATCAATAATTTTATATGTCACACTCATACTATGAACAAGGATTTGGAGTATTTGGACATAGAGAAAGCTGTTAGGAGACTTTTATATCTTAGGAATTGTTGGTCAGAACGGGCATCAGTTTCCTATCCTAATCATAACTCATAACACAAAACCTCTACTTTGGTAGCTGCGGCAATCTCATAAAAGACTTAAACGGGGTAAAACTACGTGCACTTGGCTCTCCAAAACCCTTATAATCGATCACAATTTCCATCGAAACAACCTGGGGGCAACACGCACCCGTTTCGGACAAGTACGATGAATCGATTAGATTATCGTAGAAATGGGCTTATCGATAAAAGCCTTGATAAGGGCAGCAGGTGTTTTATCAGAGTAACAATCTGAGTGGTAGACAAAATAAGTGAAACTGTGGTTAATATTCATAATTGATGTTTTCTCGCCATATATGCAAAGCTGTTTATCGTTTGGGTGTGAATTAGCTAAGGTGCTAAACTAACCATTAAATATAGACGTTTTCGGTAATTTGACAGACTGTGATGCAGTTGGTGGAGGATGCCGGATTCTTGTACGAATTACACAACTCAATCTAGTCATAAACTAAGCAAAACATACTATGGATCTTGTCCGGGATTCGAATTCAAGGCCAAAATTATATCAAATGGTCAGAAAATACCGAAATCAAGTAACCCACCATTGAAAGCAGTTGGGAGAATCACACATAAAATTATAAATGACCCTTCCAGTGACGATGGTATCTACTAATCTACACACAGTAGGTGTAAACACTTACTCATTTATCGTTTAGTTCAGTATAATAAAAATATTGATATATTCAGATATATTCAGACTTAAATAATAAACGCATAATATAAATCATTAAAACAAAACGTCAAACGTAAAACCGGCTAGTTAAGGACGAGTCGCTTAGCTCACGGGCTACTGCTTAGACCAACTATCAACAATACACCTACCGACACGTATTGAGATGCATACTAATGTACACAGTCATGTATAACATAAGTATTTAAACGTTACTTAAAAGGACGATTGCTTACATTACGACGCTTAAATATAGAAATACTCAGTTGATATCACGAAGATAAACTTGTGACATGGAACTCTTTCGATGTCCACTGTATAGGCTCTGTATAGTATCTATCGCTTCTTAAAACTTCGTCCTTTTCGTCCATATTGAGTGAAAGATACGACGCTCTCTCTAAAAAAGGCACCACTGTAGTGTAGCCGTGCTTGGTAGCGACCAACAACTGTAATTTTTATTACATTATCTTCTTCAACACGCACATAAACTTTTTTTGCAACCGTTTCGACATAGCGTCTATTGTGGTAATACTTATGGTCAGGAAACCTTACTACTTAAAGATAGTTGCTCTATGCGACCATGGTGTATGAATCATGGCCGATGAAAGGCGGTGGGTGTACGCCAGACTTCCTGGCCCACCTACGTGGGGTGACTGCCAGCTCCAAGGGCTGGCGAATACCGGCAGCGAAAGTCGACAGATTACTTAATAATTTCTTAGATTTGTATCGTTTCATTTGATTCATTGGAGTGTTGTATGTGTGTTTTTGGAACAAGAATCCAATTTTTCGGTCGGTTTTTAGAGGCACATTAATAAATCCTTATGTCTAAATATCTAACCAAACCCAATTGAAAGAAACTTATTACATTTGGGTTTGTCTTGAGTCTTTTAGCTGTGGCAAATCAAACTCCTTTTTTATACAAATTTTTCTTTTTTTCTTTCATTCTCTTTGTTTACTCGCCCTGTCTTCACTTCTCTTATAATTTACGTAAATTATTTTCTTTCATAATTCTCACATTTCCAACCATCCTTAATATTTATCTATGGACAATGTATGTATTTCCAAAAAAAAAAGTATTGATATTTGTCTCTGATACGTATAACATAAGAAGGTTTAAGGAGGTTTGCATAAGTTGAAATCAGGTGATGGTGCGTAATTTACAGTTTATTACTTTCCTCGTATAATGCAGCGACGATTGCTTACCATAAAAGGTGATATTCACTAAGAAATGTTATTAGTTATATTTCAACAAAGCCATTTATTTCAGTACAGAAAATAAATACAGAAACAATTGAAGCACCCACGCGACCAGAACAACTATCGCCTACTATAAACAGTTTACTTAACACAAAGGTTTCCAATACCTGCACAAGCTTGTTTTTAAGTTAAATCTTGTAAATTAAATTGTACATAAACCTCCATTTCCATTAGAGGCAACGCTTCTGTTATTCCTCTGGTATGATTTATACGTATTATAAATGGAAAGGCTAACTGATGGAGTTATCAGCGAATTACATGTAATATTAATGTTAACCGTAGACCGTAGCCTAAAGTTCTCCACTGTTGGACAAAGAATTTACTTGTATTAGGAACACAACAGTTAAGTGACTACCACGTTAAAGAAGATCGTAGCCAAATAGCATTGGTCTTGGTCATGTAGTGTTCTTACGTTGAGTCAGGTTTACTGAGCGTGCAGGAGACGAGGCCCGGGCAGAACCGGCCAGCACTAGTGCGCGAGTAATACCCAGATGTTGCATGCGTCCATCCATAGACTACGGTCTGCTTACCATCTTAGTCGTATAAAAAAATTGAGTGGATTTTCGAAATTGACAATCAGAAAATATGTAAAATTAAATAAACATAATAGATAAACAGACAGATTCTGTATCTCAGAATCAACTGAGACAAAGGTCAGTCAGGATTGTTTGCCACCTCAAAAAAAACACAATGTTAAGCAGCCTCATTTGATATTCCAATGCACTTTGCAACGCTCCCAGTATACTTTCATAAGTTTCACTAAGATTCACTTAACAGATGATTACCATCGTTGGCGATTCGAAAGGGAACCAAGATAGGGTCAGTACTTCGAGGTGAGAGAACGAGCGATAGTAAGGCATCGGTAATAATATAAATAGGAAAGCTACTATCTGTCTTTCAGCCAGTTTTTGTAATGAGTTAGTTTTAAAAGAGGTAGGGCACAGCGGATAATCCACTCATATCACCTTCCAGAAGATCGTAGTCAAATAGCATTGGTCTCGGCATGTTGTATTCTCACGGTAAGTAAGGTCTCCACAGCTCCACTTGGGGAGGGGGGGGTTTACCATCCGTATGCTTATTTGCCACCTTTGTGATATAATAAAAAAAAATTAAATGAATACATATTTCGGAGGAACATCAAATCTTAAGTAAAACCTAAATAAGATGAATGCATTAAAAGTTCTTCGCCTATGCACCATACTTTAAAGAAAGAAAAAACGTTTTTGTTAATCCCACAAGAACAGGAACAATGGGATAGTGCATGCAAAGTCGCCGTTATCCGCTAGATTAATAAATTTAAATGTGGCTGCAGCTAGCTTTCTTGATCCACGTTATCATGCTTACCATTTATCTAGCTTCCTTATGCAAATTATTGCAAATGGCTACTTTCGTCAGCCGTCTGGGGGCGATAGGAAGTAAGCATTTTGAGTGCAACTTTTAGAATTTATTTATTCATTCAATTTAATTCTTTACTTAGTTGTATCATGAAGAAACGAAAGTATACTAACTATAGATCATAGACTAAATAGTTACTACGTAACATAGATAGCTTACTGTATGTAGTGAGTCGCTCGTATTGGACCAACAATCTGATAGAAAGGTGTGAAATAGCCGAAATTCAACATCACTCAAGTCAATACTGTAGTTCTTCATCAAAGAGAATATTTTACAGAATATACGAAGTTGTTGGATCAAAAAATATACGTCCACAAAACAATAATGTCGACGATAGACATGTATTTTATAAACCAGTAGCAACTGTGTCGACATCAAAATTTATGGGTTGGATTTTATCTCCGGACATGTCGCCAGCCATACAGGGTTGCTGAAACAATAGACTTGGAAACTGGAGCGAGGTACCGTTCCTCGTGAAAAAATCGAACGTATTGCAATCGAAAATGGTCAGGTCAAAGCAACAGATACCATAAAAGGGGAGTTGGATAAAAATAACTTGATTTATACCGCGGAAGAAATCGTGGTTTGCAAAGAAAGTTTTTTTTTGTTAAATCAGATATGTTTTAATGTTTTGTTAGAATAATTCAGTATTTGAACAGTTTATTTGAAAGCCTAAACCAAGACACAAGACAATTCGTATGGAATTAATTTTATTAATATGTAGTTGAATAATTATTTCAATCTTTCCTTAATCATTTTAATGGTGATATAATTTACAACTTTAACTTTATGACGATTTCCTCTAACGACTATTTACATAAACACTATAAAAGTGTAACAAGTAAATTAGTATTTAAGACATTCTTTAAGCCGGACGCAAATCCGGTAGTAAATTTAATAAAGCAGGAATAGTAATGGACTTTTGATGAGGACTGTCGGACAATAATAAATTTAACATTCGAAAGCTGATCCTTATAGGCTACTATTTAAAATAAAATATTCATAAAGTTAATCTCGTTTTACTTTACATTGGTCGTATTATTGGCATTACAATTTATGATGAAGATTGTAATAAAATAGGTGCAGGTTTATTCAAGTGTAAACTTATTGATCATAGATTTTCTGTATCTATATTCTTATATAGATACATAAAATAGATGTAACTAAATAGATGTAAACTAAACTTATAGTTGGAAAGCGTAAAAGACGATAGAGAAATAGAAGAGCTTTGATGTGTGATAAAAAAAAATTGGTAATGTTAAAGAAATTATATTCAGTTACAGATCTCTGTGTAGAAATTATAAATGTAAGACCATGAAAGGTTGGCAAAAAAAAGAGAGAAAAGACTATGAGTATTGGGAAATACAGCTGAAATAGGGAAAAGCCCATCACATATTTCCACTGCTGTGTTAGCTAGGATCAACACGGCGATCTCAGTTTGACAATAAACATTGTAAGACTACTGTAGATAAAATTACAAATTTTTATCGGTTTCAACCTAATTCAATAGAATAAACAGCTGAGATTATAAAATAAAAGGATGAAAGTAGTTTAAGCAGGAACGCATGAGTTGAAGCCCATAAAATTTTGTAATTTTATCTGCAGTAACTGTACCACAGATCTAAACCTTTAGTTTAATCGTTATAAATTTTGATCTCTGATCTTCTTCTATAAGTTACAGTTACTACCACCACATCCAGACCATTATTATGTAATGTAGCTATAAAGTAAATTACCGACATTTTCGCTCCTGCATACATCATTTTCTACACTGCCGGTTAACCACAAACCACTAGTAATATTTGTATTTAATTGAGCAAATCGTAGCTATTATGAATAATAGTGAAGTTTTATTTATTGAGTTTGAGTAATTTCCGGCAATGTTGCACACATTAGATGGACTGTATCCAAGGAATATTAAAAGTAGGTACCGTAGGTTCTTTCCTTTAAAAACATGAAAATTCGAGTTACACATTTTATCCTATATATTTAGAAAACAGAGGTAACAAGTACTTGTTATTAAGTGTCAAATAATTGACAAATTTAAAAATAATGTTACGTTCGAGAAGAATAAAGCAAACTGTCTCGGAAACACATTGATATCACAGATCAATTACGTCGATTTAATTTATGCACCATGTTGTGCCAGATATAAAGATATTCACGTTTATCGTCGTGATAGACTGTAAAATCAATACAGCGACGGAATCGTGCACAAAGTGGGCGTTTAACCTCTGACCGGGACTGAGGGCGTGCGCCTGCGCAGCGTCAGGCCATCCGTCATACCAGCTATCTGAGGCAAATTAGCCGCTTATAGACGCCACTGAGTATGCGCGACCAATATCGATGGCATGCAATCTCGTAGGTTTCCCTCCTGTTTTAAGGGCTTCTTCAAACGGTCGTTTGCTCGTTTCGCTGTGACGTTTACAAATCGCCCAACTGCAGCCACATCACGGTTTCCAATTTACTTTCTTCCGTGGTTATACCTCTGACCTCGGCCGTCATACGAATCGTGGAATCGTCTCATGGGAAGTGTAATTTGCATGTCGATTTTGTCTTATGTTAAAATACTTGCTGGCTCTGTTTCATATTCATAAAGATAGATAGATAGATAGATAGAATATACTTTATTTGTAATACACATCCAACAGTACAAAGAAAAGTTACATTTAAATCTTACATACTAGTGTATTAGCAACAAGGCGGCCTTATTGCTAAAAGCAAATAAAGTATGATGCTTATGGTGTAATGTCGTAATTTCTAACATCTCAGACTCTACTGAGATTATCCCTTGAATCTACATAATAATCTTCTACAAATCAGGAGAATATGGTAACAATTTAACGAAGTAATACTAAACAGGGAATCATCTTTGTGATGATTCTACATCAATATAAAATTTAAAACATTTAAGGAACTTGTCCATCTGTTTGTCATTTCTCTACTGTGTCAAAATATTTTTGTTTTTAACAATTTAAATATTAAAATTGTATGTCCAAAGATATTTTTTTAAATTCTTTTCGTTATTTCATTTAATTTATTCGGTTTGGCTAAATTGGGTGGTCAATGCACTAGGTAATCATTGTGTGTGGTCCAATTGGTATAATTGCAGGAACTCCTCGTTTGGGGATCATATACCACGGTATGCGATTTATTTATGACAAGGGCATATTAAAAAGGCGTCGAATATAGTGAGTCGCCTGGCAAGTTGGTAAATGAGGTGACACGCAACATTGTTGCATGATAATGATAGCTACAGCAATAACGTATAAATAACAATTATCCAATATGGTACGGCGAAAAACCTCCAAATGTCGATTTGGATCTGTAGAACCTTGTAAAATCAAACTAATTAGGAAATCACTTGGTTTGAAAAGTATAAGCAGATCAAAAACTTAAAAATCAAATGGCGGAAGTCAGCCCCCGAAAGATTCAAATTAAGAAAGCGATAAAAATAGTTATCAATAGTGTAATTATCAAACGTTTATCTTGAATTTGAAATACTCGAATGACCTAAATAATTTAATAAAAATATAAAATTCATAAGAGGAGACACGAATTTCGTTGGTATCCAAAATGTTTAATTCAGATCACAACACAGATAAGCCCAAAATTATAAAGTATTCCCTTGTGATAGCGTAATTTGCATATTCGCATCCGACAATTCCATTCGGTTTCCGATATTGATTCGATAAAGAAAATTTTCACGATTCTCATGGTCGCCTACGTATCAGATCTATACAGGATGCTTTTTATCACGAATAATTACTTCGACCCGCTGGTAAAAAGCAATAGATAGTAATAGATACATATTGACTACAGCCATTAAATAAACTGGACAAGCTAAACGAGTATTAACGCAACTTTGTAACCAACTGTTTAAGTGCCCTGCAGGCGGTCTAACACCGTAACTGTATTACACTAAACGAATTTGTCAAATAATTTACTTTTTCTTAAAGTTTGTACTGTTTAGTTTAAACTGTCGCAGCCCCAAAATTCATAAGATACTAGACTTTGATGAACTATCCTGGAAAAATGGGGTAATGCAGTACAAACCTTTTCTAGCGTATTTATTGTCCAATTTATTTCCAATTTGCATTCAAAAACTTCTTTTTTTTTCAATTTAATATTTACTTTTAGCTACCTAAGAATTGACATCACCCAACAGCTTTGTGGCTATCGCTAATTTCATCTCTTAAAGTCGGTAATATTATCTTCTATTTTTATGTTAAAGTAATTTATTATTTTTCTATTAGTTTTAAATCATTCTTTGAGGAAATTGTTCCCATTTCTTCATCATCTTTCGATCTATATAATATCAAAAACAAATAATTTCGCAACTCAGTAGGCCAATGATGCCATTTACAGAAGGTGAATAAATTGAATAATCGGAGCAATTAACGCCTTTATGATGTTATCTTACGTTTTATAATAACGGTAACTGGTTTTTAAAAGTAATTGGCTATTTATTTAGTGTATGCTCAATGTAATATTGAGAGGTCAAATCGAAATTGATTTCTTTGTTTTTAGGGTTCCCTACCTAAAGGGTACCAACGGGATTATTATTAAGCCTCCGCTGCCTGGCCGTCTATCACCAGGAACTGTGAATGAAATGAAGTGAATATAACTTAGGTTTATGTGACATTGCTTTTGAAAGACTGGAACAAGTAGAAATGCTTTTACAGAAAGTTTGGAAGGATTTAGACCTTTTGTGGTACTATATCATTGAGATCAGCAAAATTTTTTGGGTCTGGAAAAAACAAGCTAGCAGGTCAGACGTTTGCCGTGCCAACTGCATCAACAATTTTAATACTAGTGATAAAATCCAAGCTTTTCTTAATTGATTTCTCAGTTGTAGGTACTGATACGAGTTATAACGTTGTCCTACACTTTAAATCCGTCATTGTCGTGTCAACGTCTCGTCACCAGCTTGTCATATTGTAGTCGATGCCGGGTTTTCATCGTTGACAGCAAACACCGATTTATTGACAATACATACTTGGAATTGACAGTGAGTGAGTGTTGTGTAATCTCTGTGTAACTTTTCTACATTGCCTAATAAAGGCTCTTGTTAGAACGAATGATAGTAAAAAGACAAGACTGGGTGGGTAAAAATTGAGATGATTACGAAAGAATAGTTAAGATATAAATCGTAAAGTTTTCATGCATAATTTAAAAAAACATGTATGAGTATGATCAGTTGACGTAATAATTTCAATTGAAAGGAAAAACACTTATTTTCCCAATTGCCTGTTATTGGATTTTGTGCATATCGAAGAATTATTCAACGGAAAATTGATTCTGTAGGGCTGTCAAAACTACACGTGAACATAAAGAATTTTATCTTTACAGTAATTAATCAAATCACGCAAAGATTCAATAATATTCATTATCAAAAATTCAAGTAGTTAAACTATCGTGAATCGCAATTATACAATAAAACTAAGTGATTTTTTTTTATACATACATCACTATACTTTATGAACATTAGCAGCCCTAAGGCATTGGGTAAAGTGCACCACTAAGGCAGGAGATATCCTTCCTGATAGTCTATGGGGTAAACCTACAAAAAAATCTTGTATTCGTTGAAGATTATCGTGGTTCCATTCCTTCTTATAAACGACAGTGTCTATGACCAGATTTAAGCAGCGAATTTCATTAACGTGCAGACAGAGTTACGACTACATAATGTACAGTCGCCTCGAGGATAGCAGGACCATCTTTAGGATGATTTTTGGTTGCAACATCCAACATCCTAGTGGACACATGTGGCTCTAATTAACAAAAACTCCGTTTGGTAATAAAGAAAAGGACGGAGCTGATAATAGATCCGCTTACAAGACGTGCAAGAGATTTTTTTCTAAAATGGTCCTCCTATCTTCGAGACCACCGTACATGAAGGTGAAAAAGTAATTTTATATCCATTAAACTGGGAATAGTCAGCCCTAGTCTGTTGGTTGGAGACTAGATACAGTGTGATTGCGGAGCGATACTGATCAGTAATCACTGGACATTAAGCACGCTAGCTCCGACTGTTGGTTCAGCAAATCACCGTGAACGTCTCTAGAACAATGCAGTTTATCGGGTAACTTGCAACTTACATTGTTGGAATTCTGTACAAATAATAAATTCTCACCACTTGGTCCGCAGTTATGAATATCAGATAACGAATATTCTTTGGTGTCTTTTTCTTCTACAGTTGTCTTGAGACCTATCTATCGATTAATAAGCTGATAGCACTACGAAATGGCACCAGCAACGGGTAGAAGAACAGTGAAAGCGCCAGCAAAACACACCAATAATCTTTGGTTTTTCACACTTTTCACGTCAACAAAAATGCCTATATTAACACGCTTTTATTTTGTTTATGACTTTGTGTGAAAAACCCCTTTAAATTCCAGATCATGGAGCACGAATCCGTTGATCCGACAGCTAATTTAATTTTCCACGTCAATAACTTTTATAGGTGTATTCACAACAGGCGATTCCTGGGCGGGATTTCAAAGTGCCACATCTAGGGCATCCACACCGCCTGAGGGTGCGAGGCTAATAGATTTCTTCATTACTGGACAGCCGCCGAAGCGTATTACTGATATTATGGACGGTAAGCTGTCCCTCGCGGCTATCCCATCGTCATGGCGATTAACGGTACCCGTTTTATTGCTGGAAATTCTAAATCTATTTCTTTGTTAAGACCCGTTGACGTGTACTTTCTTCTATTAACTTCTGTATATTATTATTCAGATTTATTACCAATTTTGCATTATTGGATATCTGTCTGGGATTTTTTACTTTGGAAAAAAAAATCAATAGCTACGCATTTTTGGCATTAATTTGTCTACTTGACATCCCGGCTTCAAACTATGGATAATTTTAAAAAATAAGTATGAGTGGCCGTCAACAAAAAATCTTTTATAGCGTATTTCTTATCATAGTTATCCGTTTCTAGTGTTCTACTCTTAGCTGTGCGTTATTGAGGACTACTCTTTATCGAAGTTGATGTTTCCTGAAGAATACAATCCAGGGGAGTCTTTAAATCTAGAGTAAATAGGTATTTTCTAGGTGAGCGTGTTACATCGTAGACCACAGCGATGCTTACCACCAGGCAAGCTGTGGTCAAACGAAAACCTTTTTAGACAAAAAAAAACTTTTATAAACCCATCCTTATAAGTCGTTGCATCTTTTCCACGTAAATTGACTGGTAAATATTTTTCCAATGACTTCCAATGAAGACATCATTATAACCATATGTCGTTGATTGGTTAATAAACCTGAAATGGTGAATATCGATTTATAGGCGGCTCGATGTATCGATAGATTGATCTATCCCATTCGAGTCACGAACTTACTTCTCCCAAGTTGAGCTAATGCGTTCTCGACTCTAGTAAGTTACCATAGACCTACAGTGTTATGGACTACGTACTTCTATGGTAAAAAAGAACATGACTATTGTCCGAATAATGCAGTCGAAACTAAGCATCAAAACTTCCCTAGAAGTCCCTTAAACTAAAGCGAGCATCAAAAAAAATTTTTTTTTAATTCGAGCCGTTGTGATTGAGAGGGCTTGGATATGAAAATGCGAGTATAAAAAAATATATTTGACGCTAAGGTATGAGGATAAGTACCTAGTCGTTCATGTCCCTGTACATGTTTGGGTTTAAGGTCTATGCAACTAACGACGTTGTAACCGTTTGAGTTATTATTTGTAAACATTGTGCACTTGACAAGTTTGTAGCAAATAATCGATTTATTTGACAGCAGTAATTGCGACTAGCGATTATCTTTCAAAAGAACCTCTTGACAAGTTGCTTTCCTTTCATGCTGCTCACTATAAATCTAAATAATAGTTTAGCTATGTTTTTCTTTATAAAAGTAAGATTAGTTAATTTGATTTATATCCAAGAAGACGATTTTAACGATCGTGGGTTCCATGCGCGCAATGCATGTATTTGCATATGTTATAATGAAATTGAGCAAAAAATTGATTTATTTTTTTAAGTTATATGTACGTTACACATAAACATTTAATTTGATTGCAGAATTTAGCGGTGAGATCTTACCCAATTGCCCGCTATTGTAGTTAAAGAACGCAGCAGATAGAACTTTAAAAAATAAAATAAACAACGAGTTGTAGATTTGGGGAAATAAATTGCAAGTTATGCATTAGAGATCCTTAATTCTAATGTATTTTGTTGTGATGACTGACTTTGCAAAATTTTTTTGTTTCATATATTTTAACAAAGTAAAAAAAACTAAAGGTCACAACAATAACTTATTACGAGGTGGTCCAAGTCAAGTAACATAAATGTTGCTAATTATGATATGAAAATTTACTGTCAATAATTTAAACTATAAGGAAGGCAGATGTTGTAAAGAGAGACTTCGTAAATAACTCTTCCTTGTTGACTTGTATTGTAAAGAAGTTATAGTGTTTTTACACTTTGAAGTAACTACATGATTTACATCATTATGCCTAGCCTAGCCCTTTTCTTTCTAGATCCCGATTCCTTATTCTAATCACTAACCGAATCCTAAAGGCCAAGCACTTCTTCTCGTCAATGGTCATTCCGAAATGCTGATAGATAAAAAAAATAACATTGTAAAAGACGTGTGTTAGTGCCCGCGAAGGCCCACAGAATAAAAGTGCGTAGCACACATTAAATGTGCATAGTGCACATTAAATGTGCGTAGTGCACATTAAATGTGCGTAGTGCACATTAAATGTGCGTAGTGCACATTAAATGTGCGTAGTCTGCGTTTACAAGAAATTTTATTCTGCCATCTGCACGTATAATGTTGTGCGTTGTCTTCTCAGCTACAAAAAGTCCACTGACATAGGCCTTCCCCAAACGCTTCCGGTATGACCGATTGGCCAGCATACAGCGGCTTCATGCGACTTTCCTTATGACGTCGTGTGCTTTGAGTCTGTTAAAAAACGGAGTTTTTGCGCGCCGTACCATCGATGCGCCATACAGACTTTTAGTGTGCCGCAGAGTCAAGAGAATTTTACAAGTGTCAACAAAATTCTTACATTTGTCTCAATAGCCATAGTAATTTATACGGCGCCGTGGTCGATTGTACTAGAAAGTTATATTAGTAATATTTCAACCGTCGGATCCTTTATTAAATAGCCGTTATAGGTCACAGCGAGAGCTCAGCATCCGTTGAGAGGGAAAATAATATAAATCTTGCTTCGGATGCGCTCTGATTGGAATTGAAGCCATAATTTCTGGGCAGCCTATAATTTCTGGGCAGATTGAAGTATTTGCTAATATTAATGGCCATCCAACCTTATTGGGGATAGTGTAGACTTGTTATAGAGAAACGTAACTGAAAGAATAAAGTTAGAAATGAATCGTGTAAAACACATTTAGACCGTAGATATGATTTAAGTTTTCTAAATAAATATATGAAAGGATTTACTTAAACTTTTATTTACGACCTCCGTGGCGCAATGGTTACCACGCCGGCCCGCCACCCAGAGGTCCGGGGTTCGAATCCCGGTCGGATCATGATGAAAAACGAACTTTTTCTGATTGACCGGGTCTTGGATGTTTATCTATAGTAAGTATATGTATTTGTTATAAAATATAGTATCGTTGAGTTAGTATCCCATAACACAAGTTTCGAACTTACTTTGGGGCTAGCTCAATCTGTGTGACTTGTCCTTTTATATTTATTTATTTAACAACACTATTCGTATTTAAATATTTTGTTCTAATGTAGTACATACCTTTCTTATTTGTCAAAAATTTTGTGATTTTGTATGTTTTTATTTTACCTTTCTCACCATGACTATTTTGTATTTTTATGACATTCAGCGAGTTGAACAAAATTTTATAAAAGTTAATGACCCTCACGCCAGTTGGAAAGAGATTTTCGAGACGGAACTTCTACCTTCATTTTCCACGTCAAAAAAAATTTGTGCAGAGTAGATGCAACATCGGTGCATCGATGAAGGCTGATAAAATAGTACATGGACGCCGTTGAATTACCGAAACAATCAACAATCAAGAGGACACCGCATTTAAAAACATACAATATAATGGCATTAACATTAAAATCACTTAAACTTTACATGTTTCAAGCCGAGAATTCAATTTGTATCGTATCATTATCTCGCGAGATATCGATCTTTTGCGAATAATCGATATCTCATCTGTGGTGTATAATAGTGGTGTGTCTTTAACATTGTCTGTGGTGTGTCATTAACACAATGACATGTCCTTTGGCTACTTGAGTTGAGAATGATTAATGTTTTTGATACTTGATGACAAAAAGATATTTAGGGCGCGGTGTCGTTGATATTTTGTTTTAATTCCCATCGTTGTTTAAAGTCCAGACAAAATAGTTCTTTTATTTTTCAATCAGGCCAGTCAAAATAGATTTTAATATTTCACACTTTTTCACATCACTTAGAATTAAAATAAGTCTTAAATACCTCATTACAAATGCTATTTCCCCATCGAACTCTCTTGTGCGTTGTTTTTAATCAACACGTATTTCTTCTCTATTTTATACTGGGCTATTATACCTATTTAACTCTACGTATAACTCACTTGTAAAATACTTTGAAAAAATTTTCAAATAGGTAACAAATCAAATAAATTTTAATTTATTAATATTTTAAGAGAGGTAGGGCACAGCGGATAATCCGCTCAAATCGGAGCAGCCCGTCTGGGGAAGGACCTCCACCTTACAGAAGATCGTAGCGAAATAGCATTGGTCTCGGCCATGTTGTGTTCCTACGGTGAGTAAGGTCTCCAGAGCTCCACTTGGGGGTGGTTGGGAGGGATGGCAACGAGTGAGTGACACCGCGGGTATTGCTTACGTCTATAGGCTACGGTGACGGCTTACCATCACGCCGACCGTATGCTTGTTTGCCACCTGTGTGGTATAAAAAAGAAAAAAGAAAAATTGACACATTTCTACATGCGCAAATCGAATCGATATGTTGTATAATCGAATCATTGGAATCAATCAACAAGTTTACTCTCCACTGGTTCGGAAGTATCCTATAAGTTGTCAGTAATAATTAACAAGTGCGCGGACTATTATGTGTGTGGTACAAATTATAAGCGTAGTAGGCGTAATAAAATTATTTTTTTAAAAATGTTTTCTTATATAACATGGTCTCGAGTTAATAGGCCGCGCTCCGTACGAGTCGTCTCTTGGCATGATGCAGCAAGTGCTAAGATCAAATGTAAAATGTTGCTTGACGCTACGAAATTTTGAAGTGGAGCGCGGTGCGGGGTGTACAGAAGAAAAAATGTACGCGCGACCTAATGTGATTCCACGATAGAGTGGCACGGACCCTCGCTGCTCGGCTCGCAGTCTCCACTGCCGCTTGCGGCTAGCCAAATGTTGTAGTTTGGCAGTAAAACGTCACTGATTGCGAGTTCGTAGCCCAGTGGGTAAAGAAGCCGATAATAAGTCTACTACGACAAGCGGTAAAGACAAGCGGTACTGAGATTTTGCGGCATTGCGAGCGAGCGACAGAAGCAGTGACTGGTGTCCAATTGACAAAAAACGATCTGTTGAGAAAAAAAAAGACAAAAAACGATCTGTTAAATAAAAACTGTCAATTGGCCACCACTGCTTCTGTCGCTCGCTCGCACGCAACTGACTGAAGGCAAATACTATAGAAGGCTAATACCCACAGCTCTTGACGTTTCTCATACAATGACTTGGCAACCTCCGTTCACCTCATGCCGCTAGGGGCGCTATAACATTTTGCATACAAAACGCACAGTTCACCTCATGCCGCTAGGGGCGCTATAACATTTTGCATACAAAAGTTTTGAAATCGTTCACCTCATGCCGCCCTCATGCCGTAGGGGCGCTAGTGTCGCGTCTTGCCCTAATTCTTCCGAAGCTGTGGGTATTACTCGTCTATAGTATTTGCTGAAGGGTAGTGGTGCCAATTTGCACCATCGCAATGCCGCAAAATCTTTTCAGTTTATCAGTTTAAAAAAAGTTTTTCAAACTAACAAAACACCATGCTAAATTTGACCTTGCCCTTTTCTGTGCGGCTGTGAGGCACTTATAGGCCATTTTTTATTACTTATATATTTTCTAATGTGTAACTGGTTTGTGTGTTCTGTCTGTTTGTATATGTACATTGCTGTTGTTGTCTTGTGTCTTATGTGCTGTACAGAATAAATGTTTTTCTTTCTTTCAAATCTCAGTACCGGACAGCTTGTCTTTACTTTTGTGTCGATGGTCTATTATCTTAAAACTTACACCGACGTTGCTCGTAAATATTATATTACTGTTCTAAATTACACAGAACCATTCACGTGTATCACAAATAATATGAATTAATTTACATTGATGTGTTATGTCAAAAAAAAAAGGTATTTGTTTACATAACAAGCTGTTGCCAGCGGCTTTGCCCGCGTAATTATATACTAAAACCCTCAAGAGCCACTATATCCATGTGAAAACTGCATTAATATCCGTTGCGTAGTTTTAAAGATTTAAGCATACATATCAAATACTATAGAAATATAATACGCACAGCTCTTGACGTTTCCCATACAATGACTTGGCAACCTCCTGTTCACCTCATGCCGCTAGGGGCGCTAGTGTCGCGTTAACATTTTGCATACAAAACGCACAAAAGTTTTGAAATCGTTCACCTCATGCCGCCCTATTTCTATAGTGGCGCTAGTGTCGCGCGTCTTGCCCGAATTCTTCCGAAGCTGTGCGTATTAACTCGGTAGAGTTTCTATAGTATTTGTACATATGGACAGACAGACGCTGCCGGGACTTAGTTTTATAATATGTAAGGATAATGTAAATAGTTATTCTATTTTATAATTAAAAAAAAAAAATTTAGTTCTAAAATATAGAACAGAAATTTCGCAGAAAGATTCCTTTCATGATGTAGATGTAAACGTTTTCACCAGCGGACTGGAGATACCTTTTCAGATAGTAACTGGACTAAAAAAATTACCTGAAACAAACAAAAATAGTTTTTAACTCACAAGTTCCCAATTTAAATATATTTATATGTGTGTGTGTGTGTGTGTGTGTGTGTATAATATAGCCAGGGACAGTGTAGTTTACTAACGGTGAAATAATTTTTCAAATCGGTCCAGTAGTTTTGAAGCCCATTCATGCAAACAAACAAACAAATCTTTCCGCTTTATAACATTAGTAAAGATGGGGCAACTCAGTTGAGTGTATAGATTTTAAAACGGTTTACAACGTATTTATGTTTTTTATTAAGGAGGTAACATTTTATTGGCCGCGAAGACATGCATATTGGCCACATTTACGACATAAAAAAGCATCTACTTGTCATAATTTGTCTCAAATGTCGTGTAGCATGTAATAGTTTATGAACCTTAGAGGATCGTAAAAACATAGGTTTAACTATAAAATATATTTTGAGTTTAGATTTACGAGCGGGGATAATGGCTGTGATGACTGTGGTCCCGCTGCGGTATCACGGCTGGGACAATTTAAGATTAGACTCACACCATCGCGTGTTATGTGGGCGTTTCGGTCTTCACGTAAAGCACCAGATGCTCAAAATTGATGCTTGGATAACTTAACAAAAAAGAAAACAAAAGAAAACGATGAAATGAAATCAATATCTATCTAGTGCAGATTAATAGTGTAACTAGCTGCTGCCCGCGGCGTTACCCGCGTTTAATTTCATGCACAGCGGTGCCATCTATATTTTTGACCAAATTCCAGATTTTTTACCAAATTCTACGGGAATCGCGTACTTTTCGGGATAAAAAGTGCCCTATGTGTTAATCCAAGGTATCAGCTACCTACTTACCGAATACATATCATAAAAATTGGTGATGGATGACATTTGACCGTGAAGAAGTAACAAGCATACACACAAACTTTAGCCTTTATAATATTAGTGGGATGACGACTTTTTGTAAATTTTAAAGAAAGAGAAGACAATTTTGGCAAGATACATTATTGGATCAAGTTTGAACGTTGAAAATATTAAAAGGGCAGATTTATTAGAAAGTGGAAATAATCTTTGAGAACCTGCGTCGAGTTGCAATGTCAGCGGGCAAGGTTCAGGGGAAAATCACTAAAACACCTACACACAAGGATCTAACTTTCATTAAAGTAACGGGCCAAGCTACTTTGTCGATAACACAATATATGTTTACATATTTTTTAAACATAACATATACATGGTTATGCTAGAGTTATACCAATTTAAGAGTGATGTGTCGTGTCGCGACACAAGGATATCGGTTTCGTACATTTATTACGGTAAAAATTACATAATCTGTTGACTACTTTGCTGTGTTGGGCCGTATTCAGAAAGAAAGCTGGCAGCCTACCAGCGCTTATAGGAGCCGATCCGCGCAGGTAACCGGCGTAGGCAGTCTCTATGAGCCAGCGCCTATAAGCGCCGACAAGTTCCAACAATCGACACGCGTTCTGCTTCAATCTCCAATCTGCTTCTTTCTGTAGCAGTTACCTGCGCGGATCGGCGCCTATAAGCGCTGGTAGGCTTCCAGGTTTCTGCATACGGCCTTAGACTTTATAAAGTATTTGGTTGGCGTACAATCCGATTTTAGTATTTAGTTTAGACCTTTACGTTAGGCCTTGTTACGTTACCTGATTTACTAGTCTGTCAAAAGTACCTAAACATAACAATCCAATGCTTCTGGTCTGAATGGCGATAGCAAGTAATTTCTAGGCATAATCGCGTAAATTCTAGTTTTATTGTTTATTGCAACAATATAATCATTCTATTATATAATAATAATCATGCTATTCTAAAATAATAACGAATATAAATTAACCATAGTACCTTTCTTTATTGTTACATAATAATAGTTTAAAATCAAATGTTTCCCTCTAACATAACCTCGTTTCACTCGCAAACTATCCTTAAATTTTATAGCTAATTTATAGTTACGAACAACTAATAAAATTGTGTGCTCCAAATTTCACAATTTTATGACAAAATGTTAGTAATATTAATATCTATACATTTTATGATAGTCTTTCTATAAGTATGAAGTGGGGTTAAATGGCTAGTGGTTGAACATTTCATTTTCTTTTGGATTTTTTAAGAAAAAAGTTGTAAAAGAGGATTGGGAGGGTTGGCAACGCGTTGTTTACAAGCCCAGCCCCCCAATTCTGCTATTTTTTTTAAGCTGAAACGAATCTGAAACGCATTGGAATCGACTTTTTTGTATTCTGCTAACTCTTTGGTTGAAACGGAGCCGATACTCATTGGTTGGGCAGCCGGAACGCTTTGGTTGTAATTGTAGTATTCCGCTAATGAACACAACGGTTTGTAATCCGTTAAAATAAATCCGCAACTATCGAATGGTATTCTGCAATTTTTTTGACAGTTGAGACGGCTGAAACGCTACGGCTCTGCGTTGGTTGAACTGTCAAAAGTTGCGGTTTTGCATCGGCAGTGAAAGAGTGACTTTTGTAACCAACCAACCAAACCGAAACGCTGTGGATCTGTTTTGGTTAATAAATAGCAGAATTGGGGGGCCGGTATTGCAAGCGTTTACAGGCAACGGTGACGGCTTACCAACAGGCCGACCGTATGCTTGTTTGCCACCTTTGTGGTATAAAAAAAATGTGAACGTTACAACATTCATAGCCAAATGCTCTTCGTGAAATAGAACATCTGTACCCTTTCATTTCATGCAACCCATTCATAATGAATTTAGTAAAAACAACAGTATATATTTCAACATTATGTACTTATATTTACATGTATTTTATAACGTGGACAGTTGGCGGTAACTCCTCACCATCAAGCCCTTACGCCACTTTAACATTATGAAAATATCATAGTAATTACCTTGTATTGGCGTCTGTAATAAGCTTAATAACATTACGCAACTCTCCTCGGTAATTCGATTCGATATTACATCCGATTTCTAATTCGATTGTGATTACATGGATATCGATTGTAATGTTGGCAATTGAGATCGAATAATATCTATTATTGATTGTCCGTATCGGTAATCGGTATTAGTGAAAATAGGAAATAATGTTCAATTATATTCGCATGAGACTGTTATAGTTCTGAACAGCCTGGTTCCTTCATATTAGGGTTATCGACAATTTTTCATGAGAAATAAAATAAATAATTTCTACACAACTCACAGAGTGCCAGTCTGAAACTAAGCCAGGTTTTATCTGCTTGTGTTGTGTACCAAACAACGAATATATTATTGTAAACATATACTTCTATAAGTACTAATATTATAAAGAGGAAAGATTTGATTGTTTGTTTGTTTGCATTGAATAGGCTTCTAAACTATTGGACCGATTTCAAAAATTCTTACACCAGTAGAAAGCTACATTATCAGGGAGTAACATAAGCTATAGCTTTTCCCGAAATTCAATGTGGTTCCCACGGGAACGGGCCCGGAACATCACGCGGTCGAAGTCGCGGGCAAAAAAGCTAGTAATACATACAGTAAGTTGCAAACCCCCGCCCACCCAATTAAAATTGCGGCCATTTTAAAATATTTCGTATACGACCTATTACATTAAAAAAACGACTTAAAATACTACATAGAATTAAAAAAAAAAATTATTAATCAATCATCATAGATACTCCCGTTGACTTTTAAGAATTATCCTTGGAATTAAAAAAAACGATGGTAACTTTCACATTTGTATTCGCGGTACGATTTATAAATTATAGCATAACATCGTAGGATGCTGTCTTGTACGGATATTATTTATAAGAAATAGCGTAGGAGTTAACAGGAGACGCATCGTTACTGATTTATCTTAACAGATACATAATTTATATAAATATTTGCATTTTCAGGTGACCGCGAATAACACCGCTCAAGTGACAGGAAAATGACGCTGTTTAAACTGATGAATTGTTGTGAATTATACAAAAATATTTTAAGGATAAAGGCAAATTAAATTATGGTTGTCACTGTCAAAGTAAACGAAAACAAATAGAAAATATGCGACTTAAAAGTTGATTAAGATCAAGCCTATAAATGCATTTGAACAATTGGCTGTACTGAAAATATTAAATCTTGAGCTTTAAGGTCATGTCAAAAATACAAAGTTTAATATAATCAGGGTTAGCTTGACGTGCTCTCGATCATACAAAATAATTAACGTGAAAGTGATTTTAGCATAGATTTATTATATACGAGCTGTTACCCGCGAATTCGTCCGCGTGAAATGTTAATATAAGGACAACACCTTTTCCTGACATGCGATTTAAATGAAACAAAGCCTATATTCTGCTCCATCCCGAGCTCTATCTTCCTGTGAAAACAGCATTAAAATCCGTTCAGTAACTTAGAAGATGTGCGCGTTCAAACGGACAGACAGACAAAAAATAAAAAATAATTTTTTTTTGCTTTTATTACCTTACTCTAACTGTTCCTTCTCCATTTTTGCCAAATATGTCCAATGTACAGACATATCAGGGTCTACTGTTTTATTATATGTATAGACTAGCGTACCGCGATTGGCAATGCAAAAGAGATAGAACATAGCATACGCGTTGGTTAGAGCGAGATAGATAGGCGAGACCATTTTCCTATACACGCTATCGGACTGTATCGGCCTGACGTCAGTCGTGTTAAAAACAAATCCTACTTATTTTTACAAAATTTATTGTTTTTAAGTGTAGTTTTGGTGTTAATTAGACGTGATTAAATAGGGTTACCTGTGCAGTGCCTGGATGTAACTCAAACTAAAAGGAAAATCCACAAAATTATATATCTTGCTTGGACACACACATGTAACCTACGCATTCCACGCACACTAGTGTATTTTGTTTTTGGTCTCGCCTTAATCAAACCAAAGATCTATAGGTACGCTAGTATATACCAAATCTATGGATTTAAGCGAAAACTAAGGTAGCGAAACTACAGAAGTCATCTAGTATCTATCCTCATAATAATATATATCTTGATAACATTTTAACATAGTCAGCTTTCCGTAACATGGGATAGTGTAGTCTAGTCTAGGTATTATTTACAACAAGTAAACCAGCGTAGGAGGTGAGACATCGCCGAAGATTTATCTTGAGAACTGTCTAGATACTCGTGGTGCAGGTGATTTCTATTTTGTTTCTAACGTGTGATCGTTAACGTAGAATTTTTTGCCCGCGACTTCGTCTGCGTGAAGTTCCGGACCCGTTCCCGTGGGAAACACGTTGAATTTCGTGAAAAGCTATAGCCTATGTCACTCCCTGATAATGTAGCTTTCTACTGGTGAAAGAATTTTTGAAATCGGTCCAGTAGTTTCGGAGCCTATTCAATTCAAACAAACAAACAATCAAATCTTTCCTCTTTATAATATTAGTATAGATAATATTATGTCTTGTGGTGTGTCGACAGAAGGCGATAAATACAGTCAACTTCAATTAAATACATTAAGTTGCAATGTTTCCTACAGACGAAACACCAGATGTGGTATCGCTTGCTTCCGAAGCCTTACTTTTTGGCAGCCTTATTTTTGGCAGGAAAAAGTAATGTTGGACTTGTGTAATAAATGCCTTAAAAATTTAAGGGCAAAGGAAATGAGGAAGACTTAAAAAGGTGGTATAACAAAATTCATAATTTGCGAAGAGATGGAAAGTTCTAAAGAGATGGTTAAAATTGAAAAGAAGACAATTTAATATTATAATTTACATAATTATTATAATTCCAACATATTTCTCTGCTCCAAAGAATAGGCTTGTTGCCGTAAAAAATGTAATTAGTCCGTTTTTTAGATTTAAAAAAAATAAGGGACACTCATTTTTTCATTTGTAAATTAGACCAAAAATGACAAAGATATAGCCCTATTGTCTGATTTAAAACGTAAATCGATGTGAACTAGACATCTTGTGCCAATTGGAATAGAATATATGTTAATACAAACGTTTGCATGTCATATAAAAACTGATATTATTATCCTTTCTGCCATTTATTATTTCATTAAAAAATAACCGCAGTATTTTCAAATATATTCCGTGGGATTACAATAAGTTTAGAAAAAAACAAGATTGATCGAAAGCATATCTATTTATCACTATAATAAATTAAAAGTAAAAAAAATATATTTAAAAACAAGCTTTTATTTAATTGCGCTAAAAAGAATAAAATAAACTTTTCTTTTAAAACTTTAACTATCAACTTATAACGTCATTACACAATTTATATGACATAAAAGCTTGTCGCGAGATTTAATTACTAACATTTATTCGTAGTACGAGTAAATGTTAGTTTGATAATTTTGTTTTCTTATACAGGTAAATCTCGCGACAAGCTTTTATGTCATATAAATTGTGTAATGACGTTATAAGTTGATAGTTAAAGTTTTAAAAGAAAAGTTTATTTAATTCTTTTGAGCGCAATTAAATAAAAGCTTGTTTTTAAATATATTTTTTTTACTTTTAATTTATTTTTTACTTTTTAGTTATCACTGGACAGGTTTCGCAGTGCCATCTATTGTCGAAAGGCGGTACTAGTCTAATGAATTTATTTGTTATAACTAGCACCAGCAATTTGAATACCTATATAATTTCCTGATTTTACTACAGTCACCCTGCGACAAACTCAACGGGTTTATGTACCCATCAAAAATAAAATACCGACCAAGGGCAAGTAGAACTCGCGCATGAGGGTTCCTTCCCATAATCATACTATCATACTAATATTATAAATGAGAAAGTGAGTTTGTTTGTTGTTATTCCTTTGCGGCTTGATTAATCAGTTGATCATTATGAAAATTTGTATATATATTGTCAGGGGTACAGAGCCCAACATAGGCTACCTTTTTACCCGTGAAAGTTTGTCAATCCAAAGAGAAAATATTTTTTCTACTATAGAGCGCGCTGTATGGGATGCTATCGGCCAACAGATGGCGCCACAAGTCGCGCTATGGGTTGTTTTGTTGTCAAACGAGATCTATGTCATAAAATTAACACGAGCGAAGCCGCGAGGAAAAGCTAAAATACATTTTAATTCAAAACCGGTATAAAAAGAGCCATGTATCAATGTAAAATGTACCAAGGGTTTAGGATCACATTATATTGGTTGTTTAAAGAAGAAGAAGTAACTACAAATTTACGATTTTCAGATTTATTCCTGTACTTGTGCTACATCATCTTGCTTCTTGCCAAATTTCATGATTCTAGGACAACCGGAAGTACCCTATAGGTTTTTGGTCGGAACACAAACGGCTGTATCGTAATTTTGTTATCATAATATTGTATTGTCATCTGATCTACAGTTTTAAGCAAAATTTCAGCTCAATCGGTCTTCGGGAAGTGGTTCAAATTTTCGTTCCAAGATTCCGCCCTTACATACATACATACATACATACATACAGGTCAAGTTAAATAAAAGCTTTTAAAAAGAGATCATGTTCGTACAACTAACATATGGGTACATAATCTTTAAATCTGTCACGCATCCAATGATATTTACATTTGAAAAGAAATTTTCACAACACATTACGTGTATTATACGACGAACTCGTAGCGAGACGCGGCGAGATAAAATTTGCATAATCATAGCAAGTTGCGCGGTTGCATTATCATCCGTCATACGAAATTTTAATATTTTTTTGCCTTCGTTTTATTAACAGCCAGTTTCTGAGTTTTATTTTAATTCCACGTAAAGTCTCAAGCTATCTCTTAATTATAGTTTGACAGTGACAGTTATAATTCAGTTTTTTAATGTGCGTAACTGTAAAAATGCGATGTAAGTACCTTACGAAAATAACACTTTACTGGAGAAATAGTTTAAATCAGTGTATGTGAGCTATTTCTTTCGGTGTAATAATAATAAAATAAGAATAAAAAAATAAGAATAAAAATTAAAATAAAAGGTATATAAAAAACAGTGGTGTATTTTTTTGGTTTCTAAATATATTTTTTAATAAAAATCATTTATTTCAGACTATTAAATCCATTTATAGAAAAAGATAAGATTACGGCATTGTTCGTGTTATTTTTATTGGTTTAATCTTGCATATGTAAACTGAATGATCACTGTTTTGGCTCAGATATTTTTAAGTCCGAAAATTCTTCTAGCTAGCATAATTGAGTGTGATTTTGTAAGGTGCCTTACAAAAATAAATAACAAAATTAAATAACAAAATTTGAATAGCTTATGCGAATAGCTTATGCTAGGTTTCACATTTTGTTATTTAACTTCAAACATTTTAGCTGAATATGAAAACATTTGGTCAGAGAGTCGCGTTAGGGGCAAGGAAACTTTTTCTTACTCTTTATAATAAAAACTAGTGTTTGTTGTATGAATATAAGAACTGTCACAGTGTAATCTTAATTTTTATATATTTTTAATTTTATATAATATTATCTCAAAATCATGACTATAATAATCATCAAACTCTAATCGTACCACTATTGAGGTTTAACGCCTTTTATCAAATCTACCTCTATTTGATTGAAGGAGTTGAAAGTAATTAACATTATAATAAAAAAATGACAAAATCAATCAATTCAATCAAGAAATTTAATTTCAGTTTTAAGCAAAAGACAGTGTTTTGATAGGATTTTTATAGTTATTACGGTTCAAGTAGGTCCTTTAATTATTATTTCGAAAAAAAAATAAAAAGCCCAGATGAGAAATGAAACAACGACTTTTCAAAATCCACCTGAGTGCTCTTCCAACTGAGTTAAAAAAATTATCATTAGCTAAAAGTTTTCATATATTAATATTTTCTTAAAAGGTGCTGTATAAAAATATCGATAATTTCGTCAAAAGTACAAAAAACGTAATCTGTTGTAATACTGTTAAGTAACGACTTAAAAACACTTTTTAGTAAATTCAAAAGGCAAATAAGTTGAAAAGAAAAATTGACGGTAAATAACAATTTTAAGATTAAATGAACCTTAAAAAGGTTAACCTACAAGTTAGTCAGACGCAGGCAGGAAAGTCGCAGGCAGCCGCTGGATATAGGTCGCTGCGCTGGAAACGTTTGGGGGAGGCATATGTTCATTAGTGGACTTCTAGTAGCTAAGATGATGCTATAAATTGGAAATGATAAAATCGTATCGTATCAGGAAATGTGAACGCGCGCATTTCGCGCTCCGTTCGCGCGCTGTCAATCACGCGAGCGCGTGGGCACCGGCCGGCGATTGTACGTTGACATTGGAAAGCGCGCGTAAATATCACTGTGGATCATAGAGGTACTTTTTTTTTAATACTTTTAAAATAGGTCATTTAACAGATCATAAACAAGATCTGTTAAATGACCTATTTTAAAAGTATATGTAAGTGACTATAAACAGCGACTACATTTATGATTATCAGGAGTATTTCTTTTTGTCAACCACCTTTCATCCATCGACTTTTTGTTTTATTAAAAGAAGGCACTGTACTGTATATGATTGTAAGTAAATATCGTCTCTTATAGACTTTACAAGCCATGCCTGTCGACCTTTTAGGCCTTAGGTTTTGACCTTTTTAGTGAACTTTGTTTTATAAATTCATACAAACTATATTTTTTGTATGTTCCGGCACGGTTACGGTCCTGTCACGGATCACTGGACAGAGCGAAAACTGGTCTAATTTTTTTTTTATTTGTCCGTTAAGTCTAAAACAATATAAAGGTTATCAATTTGTGTAAATCAGGTGCTACAATGCAATAATGAGTCGGTCAGCGCAATGAATCAGTGCGCCCGCGGCTGTGTACGCCCCTCGCACATTCAGGGAAAGCGACAACCCTGCGAAGGGCGATACTAATGTGTTCTTGTGACCATATTTTCGTGTTAATTCCGTATATTGCAGTAGACAAAGTAGGTGATGGATGGATGTCAAGACGAGCCCTAGTTCTCTCTAGTTCAACTGGTCAGTTCAATCGTTGAACTAGTACTTTTTTCTGAGAAGTTTAATTTGGTAACTAAGTTAGAATGTGTGACAATAGGTTCGGTAGGTTTACCTTGTCGGGCACCCAGAAATAGGGCTCCGTCGACCGATGGATCTATACATACAAGTGTATTGTGTAATTATAAAACTGAGAATACTTCCTTACTTTGTGATATAAAAAGTTTTGAGTACACCTTTTTTGTCTCAGTAGTTCAAGTTAGTAACTAAATTAAACAATAAGGCAGCCTTATTGCAATAGTAAAGTTAGTTCAAAGGATTATCCGTCCTTTTCATGTCATATGGACACAACAGAGATAGCGCTCGCAGCCGTCAGCTGCAAAATTCAACCGACGAATTATTGCGAAGAGAATTACAAAGATCTCGATGTACTTTCTACTCCAGTCCCTGTTATTGGGCGAACGTAATAAGCTATTTTTCAAGCGTTCGCCCTTTCTACGATTGCTCGAGATGAACGGTCGTGCATAGGAAAATTCTGGAAAGTCAAATTCAATTTGAGTCGCAGCCTCGCTTAAAAATTTGAGTATGACTTATTATGCAATGTGATCTAATATGAAACAATAAATAACCTTCTTTATAAATTGGGCACTGCATTTTTTTTCACAAACTAGGTAGTTTTAATAAAAAATGCAATGACTATGTGATAACATAATAAATATGAATTTTGTAAATGAAAAAATAAAATTAAAAACTCTTGTTTCTTTTTAAATTTTTATTGTTTAGGTTTTGGATAATATCAAGCTACGACTGTTTTAAGAGAAAATGTAAACTTTTCAAGATTTAATTTTCTACTTTTTTATCATACAAGTATAACTAAATAAATGCAATTCCATTTTAAATCTAGACTGTAAAACGTGATGTAACATATTATTGCAATATGAAACAATCCGTTAGTAAACCAGTGCACTGCGTAGGAGTACCATCAGTACAAACAATTAAAAGTCCAATGCACCCATAAAACCATAGAAGTAGAAGTTCGCGATGCGATCGTTTTGTATAGAACTAGCACAATTGTACAACCAAGTGCAAATAATGAAAAACTTTCACAGACTTCCTATTTGATCCTCATAGGCTGATGCGTGATGAAACACATGATATATGTTTTTTTATTGAAGAGATTGGCAAAAGAACAAGCGCGCCAGCTGATGGTAAGAGATCATGATCACCGTTGCTCATGAAGCACAGACACAAAGGGGCTCCCTGATTGGTCGCCGTCCTTTAACAGGAATAAGTAGTAAATAAAGAGAAAAGGAATGGAGGAGTTGGAGTTGGCTAATGTCTCACTCATTGAACGAAATGCATTGTTGCTTCACGAAATTCTGTAAATGATGACGTTTCAGTACCGAAACTATATATCAGAATTGAGAAGATTTGTAATTTTTTGATTATTATCCGGATTGTATATATGTCGTATAATATGAGACATACCTATGTCGTTTTTTATCATTGTTTTCATGCAATCTTTCTTTGAATACATGAAAATTTCAATAATGTATTCATTGTAATTTCGGTATATTCAGCGTCTGACCAATAAGAATATAGTAATATACAACAACTCATAATATTGCATAGATTACATCGCTATAAGCTGCAACGCGCTGTGTTGCGCTGCATGCGGTGTGCTCAGCCCTTTAACAGACTGTGCGTAATTCTAACTTCGATAACAAACTTTCTACATCTATGGCAAATAACAAATCCATACCGATACATCGATACAGACAAACTATCGAATATACATTCAATACCACCCACGCTCGCTTATTGATATACCCTATTCGAATCTATTAATCGATATTATGTCAATTTGATAGTGCAATGAGTAATACTTTGCATCGGAGTACACAATAGAATATAAACTTTAATATTTATGCAAATAAAGATGAAATTATGGATGTTTGTAGTAGGAAATGAACTCGATTACCGAATTAAGATTTGCAATGATCGAATGAAGTAGGTTGGTCGTATCGTAACAATGAGGAACTGGTAAGATGACAATTTACCCTTTTAGCGCATCTATGGTTCAGTGTCTCATCTCTAGAAAATATTGAGAGAGATTTTAAAGGGTCCCATTAGGTTTTAATTTATTTGTTGTGACAGTTGTTTATCGACAACAGTCGAAACCGAAACAAACTTACAAGCGACGTAGTTCTTTTGTTCAAATTATCTGTTACCTTTTGAGTAATTTTTTATTTTTATTTTTTATACCACAAAGTTGGCAAACAAGTATGCTATTTGGCTACGATCTTCTGTAAGGTGCTAGGTCCTTCTCCAGACGGGCTGCTCCGATTTGAGCGGATTATCCGCTGTGTCCTACCTCTCTTAAAATAGATAGATAGATAGATAGAATAAGCTTTATTTGCAAAACACACAGTGATACAATAAACAGTAAAAGTAACAAACAAAACATGTGTATATGCAACAAGGCGGCCTTATTGCTCAAAGCAATCTTTTCAAGGCAACCTTAGGGTAACGAAATTCTGCAATGGAGTGGGCAGGGCTAGCAAAACACAGTAAACAGCAGGACATATCAATATACATATCTAATAAATAAATAGTCTAAATACCATAAGGTATTTATATAATACATAATAAGTAAAATATGTGTTGTTTCTAAGAATTTCTTTTTACTTTGAATATTATCATTTTAAAAACTTTCTGCGATTTTAAGAACATGAAATAAGAATTGTAAATCATTGCACGTCCCTGTTTTTCCTGTACGCGGTGCCGCTGGCACTTTGAACTTCACTAGTCACTACCTACTCAAGACAATTTTTTTGGCTACATAAAAATAATTTAAATTGCGTCAGACATGTGTCAGCCCTTATTATGGTCGTCGATACTAACAAATAAAACTAAACAATGAATTCCATAGTTGATAGCCTATCAAGTACCGATATTCAATCAAGCCGTTAGTAGTTATAACTGGGACAACTCATTACTCTTCAGCCCTTTATGTGGGACAAGAATTGTCTGTGTACAGTCAGCAGCATAAATATGTTGTCATTTTAGTACCATGTTACTTCAGTTTACTTTATTACTGAAGACTTGAGTGAACATGTCAATAACGTTATAGTGACAACTTACTAAAGTGACAATATATTTTATATCGCTGACTGTACAAACAGACAAATAAAGCACACAAAGACACTTATTTTTCCTTAAGTGTGTTTTATTTAAGTAACTGTGTGTTCATGTCACGTTAGATGGTGTTGTGTGATTTGTCCTAGAATATTTATTTATTATTAGCTGTGCCCGCGACTTCGTTCGCGTGGTTGTCGAATATACTATCGCGGTATAAATAATTTTCTCCGTTTTTGCAACATTTTTCACTGAGGCTTCGCTCCTATTGGTCGCAGCGTAGTTATATAGCTTAAAGCCTTCCTCGACAAAAGGATTATCTAAAACAAAAAGATTTTTTCAGTTTGAACCAAGTTTCTGAGATTAGCGCGTTCAAACAAACAAACAAACTCTTCGGCTTTATAATATTAGTATAGATTTACAAGAGATTAATATTAACTTTTTAAGTATTTTTTTAACTAAGTCAACAAAACGCCTTATTTGTGTACCTACGGACAAGTTACATAATAACTGAATAATATATAATTACACGTCTGACTGTACATTGCGATATGTTACTGACAGACGTGACGAGGCGTTACTGTAACAATTTGTAGTTAATTTGAACTCTTAACGAGGTAACTAACCCACATAGTATTGGGTGTTAATATCTTTTAAAATTGCAACATAGTTTGAAAAAAATATACATTATATTGTAATAGCGGTTCGTTTCGCAAACATGATATTTCATCATATATCAACCCATAATCATCCTACTGCAGATAAGAGCGTACTCTGCCACGCTGCACGGGATTGGTATGGGCCAGTGTTTTCAAACTGCCTTGGCCTAACGACTGTCATTCATCGACAACAGCCGGGACCGACTGCTTAACGTGCCCTCCGAAGCACGAAGAAGCTCGAGATAAACCCAACCACACACTGGCTAGGGTCAACGATGCTTGACTTGCGTTGCGTGTTACTACTTCTTCCATGGTTCTATTCCCGAAGCTAACCCCCACTACATACCAGTTCTATCACTTCAAAAACAATATTATGAATTGCCCTAATTTGGTCACACATAAGAAAAGTGTGTCAAAAATAAACAAAGAATGTTATTGAACGGTCTTGAGTGCAAATCACCAGCCATTATCAGTTACCCCACAATGACCCAAATGTTGGTCCTTCCCAGCTAATGACACGACCAGACAGGGCGGAGTCAAACCTTGGCCCCGTAATAAACTAAAATTCATATTTTCATACTAGCCGATGCCCGCGGATTTACCCGCAAAATCCTGTTCCCGTACTGATGTCCGCGATTAAAACTATCCTATGTATTAATTCAGGTTGTAAACTACCCTTGTACCAAAGTTTTTGCACGAAAGAGCGACAAACATCCATCTTCACAAACTTTCTCCTTTACATTATTACTAGCAGTTACCCGCGGCTTCGCCCGCGTAAAAATTAGCCTATGTTGGGCTCTGTACCGCTAACAATATGTATAATTTTCATAATGATCGGCTGCTTAGTCAAGTCGTGGAGGAATAACCAAAGATTTAGTGTATACTAGCGTACCTATAGATCGGCTTTGGATTGATTAAGGCGAGACCAAAAACAAAATACACTAGTGTGCGTAGAATGTACATGTGTGCAAGCAAGATATATATTTTTGTGAATTTTCCTTTTTGTTTGAGTTACATCCAGGCACTGCAAAGGTAACCATATTTAATCACGTCTAATTAACACCAAAACTACACTTAAAAACAATAAATTTTGTAAAAATAAGTAGGAATTGTTTTTAACACGACTGACGTCAGGCCGATACAGTCCGATAGTGGTATAGGAAAATGGTCTCGCCTATCTATCTCGCTCTGACCAACGTGTATGCTATGATCTATCTCTTTTGCATTGCCAATCTTACGCTAGTATATAATAAATCTATGGGAATAACAAACAAACAAACTCACTTTCTCATCATTACATAGTATAAATGAAGTCGCTTTCGCTGTCTGTCTGTCTTTTTTATACTACTAATGTGGCAAACAAGCATACGGTCGGCCTGATGGTAAGCCGTCACCATAGCCTATAGATGCTTGCAATACCGGGGGTATCACTCACGCGTTGCCAACCCTCCCAACCCCCCCAAGTGGAGACCTTACTCACCGTAGGAACACGCTGCGATCTTCTGTAAGGTGGAGGTCCTTCCCCAGACGGGCTGCTCCGATTTGAGTGGATTATCCGCTGTGCCCAACCTCTCTTAAAATCTCTGTCTGTCTATATGTATGCTTAGATCTTTAAAACTACGCAACGGATTTTCATGCGGTTTTTTTAATAGATAAGAGTGATTCAAAAGGAAGGTTTTTAAGTATAATACATTTCAAAATTCCCACGGGAAAGCGGGATACACGCAAACGAAGTTGCGCGTGTTTCGCTAGTTTATAATATTAGTATGATATACGAATAGTACGGATAAAAATAATTCGAGTGGATATTCCGATATTCTGTGACAAAGTAATATTTCCTCGGCGAAGTTAGCTCATTTCATATGCTCTACCACTACAAAAACTACGGTTTTTAGTCATACTTCTGAAATATTCATGTATATATATACTTTATTGCACATAAACCAAATAACAGAAAAAACAGTTATAGTTAGTGTACAAAGGTGTACCAGAGATGGCAATTATGTAGAAGACATTGCGAGTAAAAACGAAGTTAAAACATGACAAATGCAAAAAACTGTCTGGATTATTCATGATTTACGATAAGAACTCACAACAAAAAGTAGAATTATTGTCTTGTTTGTATTTGTAACGTTTAGTGGGAAGTATATAAATTATGTGATTGTACAATAATTGTACATATATTATACGGGTGCAATATATAAGTCAATGTGAAGGTTATGTAAAATATTGATCAGTATGTCAATCCTATTCATTGCTCCTCAATAAACGTCCATTGGAACAGGAAACATTGATCGGGAAATGTTGAGATCATCAGGAAGAGATGATCAGATGACATCAAAACCTTTTGATATCATCTGATCATCTCATCTTTGTATGACCATTGTGTGGTTCATCAAGTTCAAATCTTTCGTCATACATACGGCATACGTGACCTACCCAGTCCCACTTTAGCCAAGCCGATTTTTTGTTCACTTCCACAACTTTTTCCAAAGTGCGAATATAGAAAATAGTAGGCTCATATTCAGTCGTAATTACTTACTGCGATATATTTTTGTCATTTTTAAGCCGATCAAAATAAAGAAAGCGTACCTATGAGTCAACAGGGAAACGGGTTCGAAGCGAATTACAAGACTTTAACAACAGGGCGCCGGAGACAATGATAAATCTATTTATAACATCAATAGCTGTTGTTGTGGTATAAATAATTTTTTTCTACAATCATTGCATTTCAGTTAAATTACTTTTGTTATTTTTTATACGTCTTTAAAAAATCAGTTTCAGTTACACTTTCAGATAATTTGTCGAAAAGACATACAAAATTCTTTTTAAATAATAGATAAGCTGAAACTTAACAGGACCTTGAGAAACTTATCCAAAGACTTAAACTTGCTTTTTTAGGTAGAATACGTGTAGTGCGATTTCTGCATTATCGGACTTTCGACCTTATGTCGAACCGTCCGGTAGCGGTCTATCGGTCGGTCGGTCGAACATGGTCCGCTACCGGACGGACACGGTTCGATGGTCCGCTACCGCACCAAGTTCCATCGTCTGGCAGCACCTTTATAAAATGCATTGAAATGATCAAACCCATTTATATTACTTTAGTGAGTAAGGTCTCCAGAGTCCTCCGGCGAGGTTGCGGAAGTATCACCAGTGCCCGCGACCCCGCCACGTGAAGGCGGAGAAGCTGGCAGACAGTCAGGTTTTTAGTCGGTATCCCACATTGGCTAGAGAGGCGAGCCCGACAGACCCCCGTCGCTTCCCCAAGTGGCGGGACATGCTGTAATGCATTTTCCTGACTTTTTATAACTTATGTAGTACGTAAAGAAAGTTTTTTTTTTTGACAATTCATACATTAAACAAAAAAAAAGGTCTTCAGAGTCCAGAGTCCAGAGCTCCACTTTCTAAAGGGTCGGCAACGCGCGAATGATACCATAGGCCATAGGCTACGGTGACTGCTTACCATCAGCCGGGCCGTTTACTTGTTTGCCACTTTAGTGGTATAAAAAAAAAACATTTTAATTTCGAACAAAGAATTAAATGTCATTTTTACAATCACAACATTGAGTCATTGTATGATTCATATCACATTTTGTATAATGTCTTCCGAACATGCCTATCATGCTTGATTAACATAAGAGTGAGAGGAAAGCGACGCCCACAGATTACAGTTGTAAACAACATTTTCAAGTTCTGCTAATCATTGTGAATCGATAATGTGAACAAACCTTTATTGGGATGTGTCAAATATCTTTAGTATAGTTGTGTGAACAAGTTATGTTAAGAACGGTGTTACAGTCGATTTCGAAGTAAGTCAGCCTTTCCCAAGAATTATTGGTAATTTTTTTGAGTGGAAAAGCTTTTTCCGTGAAAGTAATAGTATGTCATTTCAAAGAGAAAATATTTTTTCTACTATAGAGGGCGCTGTATGGGATGCTATCGGCCAACAGATGGCGCCACAAGTCGCGCTGTTTTGTTGTCAAACAAGATGTATGTCATAAAAATAACGTGAGCGAAGCCGCGAGGAAAAGCTAGTAAATTATGAAAACAAAACTATCGACAATATATTTATTTATACCAATGACTAATTTCTAATCTGATCTATTTTGTCGCTTTTGTCTGAATCAATAATAGAACATTTCAATTCAAGCTGATTAGTTAAGCAAAAAAGATATTATCATAACGAAACTATGTAGAGATCTCTATCTTTATGTTTGGCATATTTATTAATTCGAACAATTCTATTAGCGATTCCATATATAACTGGTTTCTTTGAAGGAAAACCTAAAAAAGATGTTAAGATTTTGTCGAATTTTGGACTATGTTTTAATTAGTAACATGTATCACAATACTCTACCGAGACTGGTTGTCGTATGTTTAGTAATCTTTTAATGTAGTAATCTGTGTCGAGTCAGTTAACTTCTCGTCTCATTAATACAACGTTTACATATAATTTCACCACTTTACAAATTGATTATGTTTATTGGCACATAGTTAAATTAATGTAGAAAGTCATAAAAAAAACAATGCTCTATATAACTTACCTGAACTTCTCTCCTTGGTCGCCTCATCACCTGCGTCGTAGGAGCTGGCATCCTCAATGGAGGTGGGATAACAGGTCTGTGGACAGGGGGTGGTGGGGGCAAAACCGGTCGGGGACCATGTACCACGGTTATAGAAGGAACCAATGGCGGTTGACGACGTTCCACCATCGCTCTTTCAACAATCGCTAGGTGTTCAGACGGTCGTATAAGTCGGGGCGGTTGGGATCGAACTTCTGGTGCGGTTGGGAGCGGAGCGGTTAGGATTGGAGCGTTGGTAGGGGCAGATGGAGCGAAAGTCCGCGGTCTGGGTTCGGGTGGTCGAGCCGGGTGCCGAGGCGGAGGGGCCGGGGCCCGCCGCGCCCTCATTTCGGGCTCGTCCGCCATCGGTGCGCGCCAATCTGTTGACAATGACATTGACATTTTAGTATATAGCGCCATCTAGTCTTAAATTAACCGAAGCTATTTGTATTACACGGCACCACACCACATATTTTCGCCATACTACCTCTTGGACACTGACGGTGACTTGAGCTAAAGATAGTTCATCGTTGCTTATCTGATGTGATTTGATTATTCAACACAAATATTATTATCTCAACCCCAAAAGTGCTGCTGGATATATGTCTTCCCCAAACAAAATATACTAAATAACACAAATTTCAAGCCACAATCTATTTTCAGTATAATAATTGAATGATTTCATCACGATGATACAGTCTGCCTAAGCGGTTAATTAAAGGGTCCCTAATGAAATCATCGACAGAATTAGCCCGGCCATGAAACGTGATCATTATAAAGTATATGTACAATAATTATATACTGTCCAAACAGGAATATGGTATTAGCGTAACAATTATTAAAAGTAATTTTAAGTAGCTACTTTGATCAAGATTAATGATTGTATTGGCAGGTTAAATATAGAGTTTAGCTTCAAGTTCGCCTGTTGTAAATTGTAATACACTATTCGTTTCTCAGATTCCGTTAAATCAAAAGCAGACAGGTTCAGAGAAATGTGTCAAATTCCACAGCGAAAAAAATATATCAAATGTGAATTTGACAGATATTACATATTTTTAACTTCGGAAGTTGTCATTAGTCTCTCAAGTTTTTCTAAAAGTTAAGGCTTCTGCATGTTCGTTGCAATTAGCCAGTGTCATGTAAGGCGTGTACGCACGACCGAACACGAACATGGTGAACATCGAACCCGAACACTTTGTTCGCACGTGCGTACCACTAACGAACATCAAACAATTTATTCGTCAAAAGTTTTCGTGTCGATCCAATTTGGTTGTTCTGTGTGGACGATGTTCTCAGCACGACCGAACAAAAACATTGTTAACACGAACATCGAACCAAAAGAGTAAGGCTTGGTAGCCTCTTTTGTTCGATACCATGTTCTTGTTCGGTCATGAGTGGTTGCGCGCGAACACAAGTAGAACTATGTTTGTAGGTGTTCATGTTCGCTTTGTTAATTTACGTCCACACGTGCGAACCACATGTTCCGTGTTCGTGTTCGATGTTCACCATGTTCGTGTTCGGTCGTGCGTACACGCCTTTATATGATCATTATCATGACACATTTGTCATTCAGAGCAAGTTTAGTATTAATGTGGTCTCAACTCAGTATAGAGCCAAGACGCCCGAAGAAAAATGTTAGCAAAATTTCTTCAGAAAAGGCGGATTTTGAAGTCAACACGATAATGCACTTTCAATAGTTCCTGATCATAAACTCCAATCACTGCTCATTTTAACCAATATTAGTTTCATATTCCAATATCAATACTATGAATCAAGCTGTGAGACACACGGAAATTGTTTTTAGGGCGACCACATACGCTCGGAATTCCGATTACGTTACGAAATTCCGAAGCGGAATGCCGAGTGTATGTTGCCTTCTTTTACTGCGTTCGATATTCCGAAAACGGAATATCGAGTGTATGTGGTTTAATCACGAACCAAAAACAAGAAAACACAAGCGGGGACCGATATTGACAATCGAGGTAATAAAATAACAAACGGTCACGCGATCGTATCAATTTATTAGCGCTTATGTTTATTATTGTTAATCATGAAAATATAATAAAAATAATTGCCTAAATATTGTTATAAGTAGATAAATAACACTAACACGCAAACCTTATATCATACTCGAGGTATATTTTTATGAGGCACAAATAGAACTATAATATAAGGCTTTTATGCACGAATTCGGTATCGGAACTCGGAACCTACATTTGTTTTTCTTTGTAACAAATCTACAAATAACAGTTAACTTTTTAATTTACATTTTTTTATATTGTATAATATTGCTTTTAGCAATAAGGCCATTGCATTACACTAATCTGTAAGTTTTCGTCTATTGAGTTGCGTATTAAAATTAAACATTTTGTTCAAAAGTTTTGTTTTTGCTTTGTAACTCATCTTGTGTAAATCTATCGTTAAAATCAAGCCATCATTCTAAATGATTAATAAACAGCATAGTAAATCACAAATTATTGCATATACTGACTCACGATCTAAATGTAGTATTTTTTAAGAAAAACGCCATCTATAAGTGACGTGCGGAACTCGGTCGTTAGTGTGAGCACGTGAAACTTTCGCGGCAACGCACGCGCTGCTTTGGTCTGTGGGAAAAAAGTAGCACTCGAAAACAAACTAATTGCTTTTTGTCAGATGACAAGTTACTTACCTACTGGTATTTTTCATCCTGTCATCATTTTTAACGTTTACCAATAAAGGAGTTTTTTTGATATTAATATAGTACTTTGACCTTTCGGAAAGATGTTGTAACTTTTAAAGAAATTATTATCAACTATACTTAATATTATAGAGGTAGTATGTGAGGTTATATTGGGTATCTGGATCTACTGACCCCATTTTGAAAATTCTTTTACCAATAGAAAGCCACCATTTGTGAGTGTCATAAGCCCGAAAAAAACATAAAAGGTATTTAGTAACTTATAATATTTATTGGAACGTTTTTGCATAGCATAGATTTAAGATGATTCTATTCGCACGGCCTGCGAATTTCAAATATTCTTCCTTTTTTAAGTTGAGATTGGTTTAATCTCTAAATATTGGTAGGGATCTTCCTATAATGACATACAACAGACAAACAAGTAAGTGAGCCACCTGATGGAAAGTGGTCACCGCCGCCAATGAACACCAACAACATCAACGCTATGCATTGCACGCTCAGGAAGGTGGGAATAGAATAAAGAGAAAAGGGTTAAGACAAGACCTTCCGGAATTCTCACCCACCGTATAAAACGCAGTGGTCATACTTCAATGGGTTGAGAAGCATTTCATCAAAAATACATTGCTAACTTTTTTTTTTTATGTCATACGGTAGACAAACAAGCAAGCGGGCCACCTGATGGAAAGTGGTCACCGCCGCCTATGGACATTAGTAACACCAGGGGCGCTACCAATGCGTTGTCCACCAAGGAGGTTGGAGGAGAGGATGGAGGAAGGGAAGGAAAAGAAGGAGGGGGAAAGAGGGGATAGGGAAGGAGTTGGGCTTCCGGATCTGTCACTCACCGAACGAAACGCATTGCTGCTTCACGTCGATATTCTGTGAGAGGGTGGTACTTCCCCGGTCGAGCTAGCCCATTTCATAATAATTGCTCTACCACTCAAAAAACTTGCAGAACGACGGCATTGAGTATTATGTATTCGTCTGGATTATACCACTGAATTTTAAACTGAAATTAGGAAGTCAGATTGCGATACCTGGTCCATGCATTTATCTGCAGAATGAATAAAACATAGCATTGGCAACCCGTTTATAACGGGTCAAATTTGCAAAAGCGATAAAAATAGATCATCGAAGTTATCTCAATCACACAAACATAATATAAATTTAGTAGTTCTATCATGTACCTAGTAGCTACATTAAATGTAACACATCCGAATGGCACCTAGTACAGTACCTATATGTCGTCACATTTTTAGATTATCTTTTGATTTTTGAGCGGTTGACTGACTTCCATAAAGGAAGGCTGTTACTTGGGAAAAGGGCTTGAGATGGTTCCGAACATAAAGAACACCCACATTCATAAGTCCCATTTCCCAGAAATTAAGAATAAAGCCGTTTTGCCCTACCCTGGCCCAGAACCTGGAACCCCATGCCAATGATGGATAAAACTAAAATGCAGAAATTTATGGATGTTAAATATTCAAATGTTTACAAATTATATTTTCTCTGTCAAACAAAACGAGAATACACACATCTAACACTGTGATTTTGCCCGTTTCTATAATACTGACACATGACAGAATGTTAATGGGCATATTACCCTGGAACTTAACTCATTACAGCTTTCTCAACCCGTTATGTGAGCATGTTATAACAAGGTTATACTAAAGTTTAGACACAACATGGAACACGTATTTGCGTTAACAACACTTATCAACAACATTTTACTTTGCTGGCATATCGGGCGATACGTAACTCGCATATTGCCTACTCTCTCATTTGCCACGCCCTGGTGGCAAATGAGCATAAAACCCACCTGATGGTAAGTGATCACCGCAGCCTATGGACGCTTGTAACATCAAGGGTACCGCTCGCGCTTAGCCGTCCCTTAAAAAAAAAATCCCCCCCCTTTTGCAAGCATCCCATACTACTACATACCGAATCGACACATAATAAGTCCTGTAGCCCTATTCACGTAACAAAAACCGATTCTATTCCGATTCAAATTCAATCGCTGTCTCACTGATACAAAATAGGAATTGAACGGGACAGTGAGTGTGTTTGAATCGAAATAGAATCGGTTTTTGTTACGTGAATTGCCCCCCTGGTTGATCCATGCTTAATTCAAATCCTTGGAAGTTGAGAGCAGTTTTACACAAAGATTTCTCTTTATGATGTAGATAAACAAAAGAGTGTCCCACAGAATAGCTTCGCATCTCTTTGTTTACCTATCAGCATCTTATTTCCTTATGTTATCGCGCTAGGAGCGTGATCGTGAGAAGACAAAGCACTTCAACCCTTGAGATTAATTTGTGCATTTTTATTCTCAGATTCACAGTTTTAATTTTTTATACTCTTTAAATTAGTTGCAGAAATGAAAACATTTTAATTTTCTACGTTCATGCTATCTCGTTCTTTTCTTTTAGTTCGACAGTCATTTCTTGACGACCTCCGTGGCGTAATGGTTACCACGCCAGACCGCCACCCAGGAGGTCCCGGGTTCGATCCCCGGTCGGGTTATGATGAAAAACGAACTTTTTCTGATTGGCCTCGGGTCTTGGATGTTTATCTATATATGTATTTGTTATAAAATATAATATCGTTGAGTTAGTATCCCATAACACAAGTTTCGAACTTACTTTGGGGCTAGCTCAATCTGTATGAATTGTCCCTATTTATTTAATTAATGTGTCATAATTTCTTGTGAAACTACTCCACTCACCACTAGTATTACAATTATAGTAAAACCATTTTTGCGATGATTGTACAATTACTACTGGAAAATGTCTAACTACCCTTACAAAGTCGTTTGACAGTGCTTTTTATATGAAATAACATAGCTTTTCCCGTGGGAATTGACATAGGAATTACGACATCCATCCCGAACAATCTCTATGAAAGAGTATTCAATAAAACACCACAATAGGCATGACTCTAGCCACTCGGGAAGCAATTAAGCGACCATGTTGAAAGGTCTAATTGGTTAGTACAATACACAAACAGAGAGTGCCTACCTCAATCTGGTAGCATAGCCACTGGACTGGTTCAGCGGCAATAAGAATTAATTACGTGCTAATTAGATCGTCCTGTTCTGGAAACGTGTTTATAGTTTGTTTATGGGATAGTTTTGGGATGATTGAGATGTATTTTGGTGGAAACCAAACAAATATTATAATAGTACTCGTACAGTCAAGAGCAGGTCGACCTTTACATATCGGACTTTGCAACGTGCTCCTGACTGTACGTATTTCCTAGAATCTCTATTCTAGGAAATACTATTGAAAATTTTAGATTCAGGTGTTTCTTATTTAGATTTTCTTTGATCTAAATTTCTTTGTAAATCTCTATTAATATTAATAACACAAAATTTTGTATGGATGTTTGTCTTTTAACTCTTTCGAGCAAAAAGGGCTTGATAGATTTACTTGAAATTATAATAATAATAAAATAATAATAATAATAAAATTTTATTGATAAAACTTAGATCTAAAATAAACATTTGATAAAATATACTAAGATAAAATTAAACATATGCCCGAACTAACGAACCGCGAGCAATAGCTAGTACAAAAAAAAATTGCACACCAAGCGGAAATCTAGAGACGACTGTCGATTGCCTCTCCCACAAAAAAAAATGCTATTATTGTACAATGATAGATGTTTGGAAACGGTTGTGTGATGGGTGGTGGAATGCAATCGCGAATATTTAAATCAATTGCTTGTCGACTCAAACCTTACTTAAACCGATATCGATAATGAGCAATCATTATGAGCTATAAGTATTGTTTCGATTGTTTTACAAAATCAGTGAGTATGCTTACCACAACAGACCCGCAAATAACTCTTGTAAAGTTCAATAACAAACACAAAGGTCTTATACATTTAAACACTACATAATAAACAAACAGTGTTAATTTAAACAATCCACAACAGAATTTCACACAAAGAAAATTACCAACAAACAAGAACGCTACTGCATTCGTCACATTGCCATGGCGACTCTGTGGATGCGTTTTTCCCTCCAAAACTTACGCATGCGCGTTACGTCTTACAACAATAACGTAGCATCTAACCAAAGGAATTTAGACTTTCGATATAAAACGTTACAACTCGAATAAGCTGTATTAAAAAAATTGTCGGGGTCACACACGCGTTTGGGTATGATAGCTGGAGGCAAGCAATTTTCTTATTGATATTATAATACCGGGCAAGAAGGGAGATTGCGGGGTTTGTGCAATATCCTCGGAAAACTTTGAATACTCAAAATGTACCGAAAGATAGGATGTTTTAGCACGATGACTACTTGACTCGATTAGTAAACACAATAAAATGAGGTCTTTTATGTAATAGCTAAGCTAATTGGTTACACTTACAGCCACTTTCTGAAACGCATTTTTGAAGTTAATGACATTTTCAATTATAGTTATCACTGTCAAACTTAGACCTAGTTGATAAAGCTTTGGCCTTTTAGATTCAATCAGTTATTTACCATCAATCATTTTCTGATAAAACACTTTTGTTTTCGTTCTAATTGTATTAAATGTTGTCATATTATTTTGGATTTTAAAATCGTCACATTAATTCATGCCAACATGTAATCTTTGCCTTCTCATATTAAAAACAGTTTTAACATTTTATATTTTCCTATTTTGTGATGTTATTAAAAGCAATCTGATTTTGTCCCCTGGCAATAAAAAAAATACTTGATCCTTTATTAAAATTCATAGGTACGGTTCTTTTGATCTCTTTATCTAAGGGTGGCAGGGTTAAATCTTAAAGTTATCAACACCGTACACCCTAGTCACATTTTTTAAACTGTCATTGTTTTTTTTTTAACACGCCATGCAATTTCTAGGGAATTTTAAAAGGGCTGGCTAATAGACGTTACTTTCAAGGGGTAAGCAGCATCCACGCAAAGTTGTATCTCGCTTTCCCGTGAGATTTTCGGAAATTGTATGCATTATACATATAAACTATAAACCTTTCTCTCGAATCGCTCTGTTCATTGCTTAAAACTACATTAAAATGGATGAAATGAAGTTGATTCGCTTTTACAGCGGAAGCGACTTTATTTCATACTATGAACTTAAAGATGTCTAGATATTTACATATACCTATTATAGACCTAGGATCGCTCTCTACCGCGAATATATAGACTATACAATAAGTATATTCATCAACAAAAATAAATAATCAGCGCCATAAGGCGTGTACGCACGACTGAACACGAACATGGTGAACATCGAACACGAAGACGGAACATGTGGTTCGCACGTTACAACTCGACGTAAATTAGAAAAGCGAACATGAACACCTACAAACATAGTTCTACTTGTGTTCGCGCGCAACCACTCATGACCGAACAAGAACATGGTATCGAACAAAAGAGGCTACCAAGCCTTACTCTTTTGGTTCGATGTTCGTGTTAACAATGTTTTTGTTCGGTCGTGCTGAGAACATCGTCCACACAGAACAACCAAATTGGATCGACACGAACACTTTTGACGAACAAATTGTTTGATGTTCGTTAGTGGTACGCACGTGCGAACAAAGTGTTCGTGATCGATGTTCACCATGTTCGTGTTCGGTCGTAAGCACGACGTGTAAGCACACGCCTATAGTTTATGAAAAAAGGTTCACAGTTTATAAAACAATTGATAATCGATTGTCATTATGCGCTGAGTAATAAGTACGAGTTTCGAACTTCGTTTTACGTTTGCGCGACTCAGCCGTGTTGGTGACTAACATAATAAGTACCTTTACCACAGAGTTGACATTTGAACAAACTACACCAGTAGTGAGTAAGCAACAAAGTGGAGATGTCATTGCGAGTAATAACGGCTCCATCGGTAGGACAGATTGGAGATAGCAAAAGTCGCGACCTTTCTGTGTACTGTCAGCTACAAAAGCACAATGCTTTAATATAATACAATTCTACCTATTTCTATTGGTATTTCGATTCAGTCATCCTAATACTATCACTCCACTATGCACTGCTCTATATTCGTATAGAGCTCCAAACAATCTGTCTCCAAAAAATAAACGGGAATCGATCACAAATCACATAAAATAGTTTCCGTAGACCCCTGCCACACGAGTTGGAAAGAGTGTAGAGAGTGGTTAGGCAGTCAGGTTTTAGTCTATGTCCCTCGCTTTTTTTTATTATCAATAGGCGGAGAGACCGACATATCCACTGTTGCTAGTGTTCCTACCCCAAATAGCGGGACCACGCAGAAATGCATTTTTCTGACTTAAATAAAGGCAAGCCTTTAAAAACTTGGGCGACATCTATAGTAGAAATAGCAAGAGATGTTAAGTATAGTATTGTACTTGGAATATTCGAAAGTGGAAACATGATCTTTAAAGTATAAACGAGAAATGCAAAAGTGACAAAGTAAAGTTGTCATAGCAACTTATTAACAACTCAATCGATGGGGCAGATTGAAGATATGGCGACGGCGACCTCTTGCATAGTGTATTCGATAACGGAATCGTGACCACCGGGAAATAACTTGCAACAACTGTCACAAATACCGGGACAATTTATTATAGCGCCATCTAGTGGCTCAGCAAAAGTTGTAAGATTCGAAATTTAAAATTTTGGTAGAGAATCCCTATTATTTTGAGGCAAGCAATCAGCAAAAATCCAATTATTAAAATTTTGTGTTCTGAACACAAAAGTACCTAACCCACAAAATGGCAATTCTTTTTTGATATAATGAAGTGGTTTTTATTTATTTTTAATCCTTAATAACAGTTTATTATAATGAATAGAGAAAGTTTTGAAGGTCTCTGAATAAAATTATCTTCATTACAGTAGGTTATCGTAAAGCAAAAGCGTGCTTATCAAGTGGGAAAGATATAGAAATCTTGGCAATTTCATCTGAAAGCGTACGAGAATAACTGTACCGACATCGGCGTGAAAAGTATCGTTGACACGATACGATCACACGATGCCCCCGCGATACCGGCCTGGACGAAAACAGGCGTAACCTTAAAACCAAGCTTTCTCCGAAGATAAAATTTTTATATCTCCCTCTTACACATAAAAGGATAACGTCTCGAGTATATCATTAAATTGAGTTGGACCACTTTCCTCTGTGGCGTAACGTATAATGCTAGTTACCGCGAATTATTGTACGTGTGATAATGTCAGACTACATGTTTTTTTTTAAGTGTTAAAAGGTTTTTTAAATGTCAAAGTTTAAAATTTTGGTTACAGATTGATTTCTCAAAGAAATAAGATACACAGACGGAGCACTCCAATAAACAAGCTTTATTTTTCAACCGACTTCAAAAAAAGGAGGAGGTTCTCAATTCGACCCGTATGTTTTTTTTTTCTATGTTTGTTACGCGATAACTCCGCCAATTATGAACCGATTTGAACAAATCTTTTTTCGGCTTATAGGTAATACCTCAAGGGTGGTCCCATTTAAATTTAATAATATTTGAAGTCGGTTTTATTTTTTTTTAAAAGTTAATTATTCTCTCACAAAATCAGATAAAACTAAAGAAATACATTGTAGGTAAGTGGATAATTTTGATTTGTGAGAGACTGAATTGATGCCTAAACTAGAACCTACTGTATTTCAGGACATCTGGTCTCCCCTCATGGTACAATTTCTTAAATTATAGTGACACAATATTATATTACGAGAGAAGCAAAATGAATTTAAACAAAATTGTGAATCTTTTGTGCTGGATCCGTTTTACCTAAGTTGTGTAACGTACCTTCGAACACACTGACACAGTACTACATTACGCTTATCGAGCTAAGCATAGTCGATAAGATTATCAGACTCTCCCATCCCTGCTAGTCAGGGAATACCGGCTAATTTAAGGTACCTTAATGTCAAATTAGGCTTTACCAAATCCACATTGCATTCTCAAAGTGACGCGTGACAACCCTAATAGTGAACACCTTTCTCTCGAAGTAACAAATGGTTCGGGATGAGAGAACGTGATTTATTTAAATTCGATATCCGGTGTTTCCGGTCACGTCTCTGGATACACGAAACTGATTCATGTATATTATATGATATAATGACGTCTATGATGGCCTAGTAGCTTTAATGGTCATTGTAACAATATTAGGTCGACTTACTTATAGACAAAATTAAATATTTATGACACAAATGCAGTGAATCACGGCACGGGCCACGGATTGTTCGTGTTTTGTTTTGTAAACAAACAATACAAGCGAAACTCGTGCAATTCATTTGCGTGTATCCCGCTTTCCCGTGGGAATTTTGGATAATCCTTGCATATATTATACATATAAACCTATCTCTTGAATCACTCTATCTTAAACTGTATTAAAATCCGTTAAGTAGTGTTTAGAACAGGCAGCGGAAGCGACTTCATTTTGTGGCATGTTGGAAATGATAAAACAGTACTTTCCGCAGTTTTTTCAGCGGTGGCAATGTGTGATGGAAGCTCGTTCGTTCTCATCTATTATAATAAAATTGGGCAAGTGCGTGTAGGGTTTGGTTTCAGGTAATTTGTTAGACCGCGGACAGAAACTCCAAGAGTTCTTTGTTAAGTTGTTACTACAGAACCTACAAAAACAACATGTTGTGTAAAACAAGTCAAATAAGGGAAGAAGACAAAGTGTATTCATATATGCAGTTACTTCATAGTATCGAAAACACCTGTATTGCCCACGGGTTTAAAATATCAAAATAATACATAATACGCGTAAGATCCCAAGAGCAAAGAGTTATTAAGTACGCAGTGGATGAGAACTAACTCAACTATCTGATGAAAGCTTGTAAGGTAACCATAGATACACCTTAGGTATAAATAAATTAAACGATTTTTTCATGACCTTTTTTAGGGTTCCGTAGTAAACTACAAGGAACCCTTATAGTTTCGCCATGTCCGTCTGTCCGTCAGCGGTCTAGCGCCTAGACGCTTGATGCTAAAAAGCTGTAATTTGGTATGTATACTCATATTAACAATGCTAACAAAGTGGTAGAATAAAATTTGGACTCCCCCTACAGGTAAAGTGGTAATGAAAAATTTTTTTGGCACCGACCTCACCTTGTGGGATCTCGTTAGATAGGTCTCTCAAAATCATTGAGGGTGTGGGAAGATCATTTTCCGATACAATGATCCGTTTGCGAATTATTTACATTTAACGTGTCAATTTTCGTTTTGCACGGTGGTCTCCCCCCTCTATCTTCGAAAATCTTGAGTTTAGAAATTCGAAAAAAATCATGGTAGTAGTCCATATAGTGAACCTACAAGGAAAACTATAACGGTTAAGTAGGCACTACTAGTTACCGAGTAATAGCCGACGAACTTATGAAGTAAAATTTATTTGACGAAAACGTACAAATGTCATAGAATATGGAATTGTACTCATCTGTAAGCAAGAAATGCGTAGCCAATACGGAACCCTACATTGTGCGTGGCTCGACACGTACTTGCCCGTTTTTTTTATTAATAGTGGAAAACTCTTAAATTCGCATAACGTTTGAAGAAAGCATATTTCGACGTTATAGAGACCGTAATACATATATGTATCATCATAATCTGGAGCTTCTGGTCTGCAGAATTTCTCAAAACCCCGTATCAGTCATGGTCATGGTCCAATAGCTTGCTTAGTTCACCAACCCGAGCTTTGTTAGCGGTTTCGTGTACGTGAAATCTTAAAATAACTTTTTTATCCACACAGAATACTTGTATTAATTTATGAAACACTATTTTCTTATATTATCAGTACTGAGGTATCTATAAATTGAAGCTTTGTAAATATTTTAAAATTACTTTTATTCGTAAACACGTCTAATGTATAAAACTTCTTTGATCATTGGTACAAACCAAAGGTGATGACCACTCGCAATAGTTTCAAAGTGCAGTCACGAACAAATAATTTGCCTATCTCGACATTTCACTGTAGTACCACTATTGAGTCAGCTATAATTACTGTGCTTACTTATCTACAGGATTGTGCTGTGATAATCCAGTGGTTAATTAGACTATTGACCGATTCGTCCAGGGTTTGAATGATGTTTGAATGTCACATTCATGAGAGAGGTAACTAGGGCAATAAATACGAGTATGATTCTAGTTTTCTAAATACAATATTGCATTTACTCATTTATTATAGCATTGTATTGTTGTGTTGTAATTACAAAGTTTCATAATGATGCGTACGTTATTAGCATAATATAATTTACTTTATATTACTTTTTGAGCTTTCAGAAATTGATCATATCAATCCGAATACGGGAATCCGAAGGGAGACCCGTATCCATGCAGCGGGATGATTATGGATATAATCATCCCGCTGCATGGATACGGGTCTCCCTTCGATCGAAGGGGACTAGAGCGTACTCTGCCACGCTGCAATGCGGATTGGCAGAGGCCGGTGTTTTCAAGCCGCCCGAAGGCCACCGACTTAACGACTGTCATCTACCGATAACAGCCGGGACTGACGACTTAACGTCCATCCAAACACTGACTAAGGTCGACGTCGCTTGACTTGCGTGTGTTCATATTAGAGTGCGACACACAGCGACGCTATCGAGCTCCTTGGAACTTAATACTTGTTAGATAAAAGAATTCGGCACGTCATCAGATCATGATCTGAAATGATGATTTCAAATAATCTTACAAGGCATAGGAAATCGTCACAACACTTTGACTATATAAAAAGAATCTACGTAAGTAGCTTGAGAAAACTAAAGTAAACTTTATTTTATTTATTTTAAACATCTATAAGGCAATACATGTCTTAAAGGTACAGGCTCAATCAGATTGAACCCGCTAATGATGGGCTCATTAAATGGGCGGGCAGCTCTTATGGCTTCATTAGAGCTGGCACCATCAGATAACCACTGATCGACGTGGAATCACCATCCTTATTCCCATAGGAATACAGGTCGAAATTACAAACAGATAAGATTACTATCGTTGAATACGAATGGGGTTGATGCTTTCAAGTTACGTCTGACGGTTTTTTTTTAAACAGGGGTGATAGACAATGCTTTGCGCTGTCTGGGGTAAATTGATTTATGTTATCGAGTGACAGGTGTGTTGTTTTTTTCTTTAATTATTTCAAAGTCAGGATAAACCTGAAGGTGCGTACGCATTGTCCGTTTTGACTACTTTTTACCGGATCTTTTTTAACGGATCTATCATTAGAGTATAGATTATACTCTTAGATGAGCCGAGCACGAGCGGAGCACGAGCCGAGCCAAAATTCGTGTAGTGTGGACCGACTTACGAGCCTCGAACCACACTTGTCACCGCGAGCAGAGCGGCTTGCACTCAGCTCGTGCTCGGCTCGTCTAGCGTAGACCCACCTTAAGGATCTATCGCAATTCGTATCACGATCAGGATTACTGAATTATGTGTGAAGTGGCTTAGGGTTTCCTCATGATTATTTCCTGAATTGTGTGTGACGTCGCTCAGGGTTTCCTCGCGATGATTTCCTTAACTACCGTGCAAGATTAGAATCATAAATTGTAAGAAGTGATTATTAGAATCATAAATCCGAAAACAGGGACTTAAAACAGGAATATTACTAGCTGACCCGTGCCCACTTCGTTGGGCATAATGTTAAAAGCCTTTTTATTTTTTTATATAACCTATGACACTCAGCAATAATGTGGCTTTCTATTGGTGAAAGAATTTTTAAAATCGGTTTAGTAGATCCCGAGATTACCCCTTACAATTCAACAAATACACAAACTTTACCTCTTTATAATATTAGTATAGAAGTATAGATATATAAAAGTCTTCAGTAATTAAATAATAAACAAAGGTGAGAATTAAAATGACGACATTCTTATGCCGCTGACTGTACATAACGTATTTTTTTGCAACTTCTATTTGAAGTCTAATGAAAATGACAAATATTCAAATAACTAAATTAGGGATGTGGTACAGGGCGCTTTGTAGGGAAGCATCCCTAATATGTCATTACACGATTAGAAGCACAAAGAGCTCCTTGCAAAGGGTTGCGTCAAATGAATTACTTTATTTGAATATTTGTGTTTTGTATTGTATAAATGTAAATAGTTAAATTGTTTAGTACAGAATAATACCGTAAGTAGGAAGAGAAATAAAAAAATAAACAACAAAATTTAAAAAAAATCGTTACTTTTAAATTTAATCGTTAATCGTTAGTTTTGTAAGATAACGTCATACTTTAGAACCTGTATCAGTACCATTTTAAAAGAGCAAGTGCTAATTTTCATTTTCAAGTGATGAGCCCATGAACTGTGGTAGGAAAAAAAATGTGAAAATTCAAAAAGTTATTAGGACTTTTTGAATAAGGCGGCGGTGACCACTTTCCATCAGGTGGCCCACTTGCCTGTTTGTCTGCTGTATAACTTGAAAAAAAGTTTTGAGTTCGGACATTGGAATTTCCTTTTTAAATAGTAGGCCAAAAAGCCAAACAACATAAGGTAAGCTTGCTTTGCTGTTAGCTGTGTAAAGTTTATTTAATTTTCATCTTTTGAGCGAGCTTTTTTTAAAATATCGTAAGTTTACCATCAGGTAGTCAACACACTTTTAAAACAAGGTGTTCTGAACATTCACATAAACATCAATATTTCAAGTGTTAAGTCGAAATGTAAAGTAATATTTTACATGACGTGTGTAAAATATTAATAAATAAAAAAAATTACAATGTTTATTTGAAAAATCTTGTAGACGATATTTTAGTTTGGATGGGTTCAAAAATAAAAATGTGTGTGTTGGACATACGAGGGTTCTGTATGAACAATGTTTCACAATTTTATTATATTCAAGCTCATTTTTTTATATACCACTAAGGTGGCAAACAGGCATTCGGCCCGCCTGATGGTAAGCATCACCGTAGCCTATAGACGCGTTGCCAACCCTCCCAACCCGTCCCCTAAGTGGAGCTCTGGAGACCTTACTCACCGTAGGAACACAACATAGCCGATTAATAGCTACGATCTTCTGTAAGGTGGAGGTCCCTCCCCAGACGGGCTGCTCCGATTTGAGCGGATTACCCGCTGTGTAGTACCACTATGAAGTCCCATGTAATCCCACTATGAAGTCTGCGTCTCTATTTCGTAACAAAAATCGTTTATATCTCATGTCAATTTTAATAGCTGTCTCACTCATACAAAATAGGAATTGAGCTGGTTTGAGATTGACACGTTTGAATGATTTTTGTTACGAGAATGGAGCCGCTATTATAAAGCTTGATGTGATCTTCAATGTAAACACGCGACTCCAGAGTCCAGGGCGGGTAACAATAACAGAGGCTGCAGAGGTGGAAACGTTTCCCGTCTTTAGAATGAATTTTGAAATAGAAGCGAACAATGAAAAATGTTAACATGGTTTTCGTATTTGCAAAGCGGAACCCAAAAAAAGATTGACAAAACATACGGAATATTTTTTAAATTTTCTTTTCTTTTTATAATTGACAGTGATAGTTAGTTATTTTCTCAATTATACCCCTGACACAAGGATCAAATGCAGATGATTTTTGTACATCAAAATTCAAGTTTCTTTGAAGTTTATTTTGTATGTAGGCGGAGATATAACAACGAATGTTATTATAGTCATAAAGCATAGATTTTTATTAAAATTCTAGTACATATAATTAATAGATATAGGTCATTTTTATAATAATATGTCCAAGGTGACCGCGTTTGGAATATTTGCAATCTTCGCAAGACTGCCTACGTCTCGTTCCAGCATTTCGGGGGTTGTGCGGCGGGTTGACACCTCGCCCACGTAAAACCAATGTTGCTGGTGAACCGTATCCCGTTAGCGCTTCACTAGCTTGCACAACATCGTCAAAAAAAAAATGTCAAATATTATTTTGAATTGTCGAGTTCCGTTCCATCCGCTGATTTCCCGAGACTTTTAATGTCCATAAAATAACAAATTGAATACTAAAATCGTATTATGACATCATACCTATAAATGAATGAAATTTCATTCAAAAAATGATATCAGAAGTAGGGCGCCCACACGACAACCTCCATATATGGCCATGTAGGGTGAGTCATCCAAAACTGGACACGAAAAATGCACTTGTATGCATACGATAATCACGAACAAATTAAAAACTAGATGAGACATTGCATACGTTAAACCGTTTTGGTCTTTGTTTCAAGTCTCCTCTCTTAACGTCACTTAATGAGTATACCGACTTTTTAGTCGGAAATTGTTGATGTCAGTCAGTTTATTATCTGACTGACTTCCACCTCAGCCGCTATATGAGTGGGGTCGCGGGAGTTGGCGATACTTCCGCAACAAAGCGTTTTGGCTTACACACTTCTAAAAGAGTAACCAATAATATCACGTCACCATCCCGTCAGTTCCCAAATGACGTAAGACTATTGATGGATTTTTGCTCATTGATCGCTGAGCGAGAAACGCACATCGCTAGTCTAGAAACATATTACATTTCTAAACTGAAACCTGAAATGTGCAAGGGTCTATAACTTGGCGTTGACTCAGAACTTCTCTATTTAAATATAGAATAAAATAAATTGTTTATTCATTTGAAAAATTTGATTGCTCTTCTAGAATCTTATAATCTTTGAACAATATCACTCCAACTGGCAGTTAGGGGTGTTACCCTACAAGAGGGGTTGTACAAAGTTACCTCTCGAATTGGGGAGATAAGTGTCCCTATTCCGAGAACTTAATTTGCAAGGGTGCCTTGTTATTTCTTGGTTCTAATTAACATCTTTGAAATTATCGAACACTAAACAGATAATTAAGAAAGTAAAGATCGACCTCCTCATAACTAGGGGTATTTATATTTCTGTGGATTTTTTTACGGAGAATTTGTGTGTTGGGTGGAAAGTTGTCACAAGGGTAATCCCTGAGCCGTTTCTAACTCTAACACTATCTATTGCAATTAGGAGAAAAGGGATTGGGCCTATCAATTCTCTTACGAGTTGCGAGAGGATGGTGCTTCGGGGGTCGAATTGAAACATTTCAAAATTTTAAGAGAGGTAGGGCACAGCGGATAATCCGCTCCGCATCTTTCGTAGCCCGTCTGGAGAAGGACCTCCACCTTACAGAAGCTCGTAGCCAAATAGAATTGGTCTCGGCCATGTTGTGTTCCTACGGTGAGTAAGGTCTCCAGAGTTCCACTTGGGGGCGCTGCTGGGAGGGTTGCCAACGCGTGAGTGATACCCCCGGTATTGCAAGCGTCTATAGGCTACGGCGATGCTTACCATCGGATGGGCCGTATGCTTGTTTGCCAACTTTGTAGCATTAAAAAATTTTCTACCAATTCGAAATCTATCTACTAGGTTGCTTCTAAGTGTCTTCTAGTGTAGAACTCTTCCACGAGAAACAAATGTAAATGTAGCTTTACTAATATTCTTTCTTCGTTAAAATAGAAATAATATTTCAGAGTTATTTACAAACAAATAAAACGTTTAAATAAGTTCTATCAATAAAACACAGTCGAATTTTACACTTATTTGATAATCGGCTTTAATTCTATTGGAATATGATTGAACTTCGAATAATGCTAATGGCATTTTTGAGCCGTAAACACATCGTTAAAGTAACAGTTGTTTAGGATTTTTATTAATTTATATCGTGTATAAACATGAATATGAAAATTGTTTATAATGGAGCAAATTATAAATTTTAATTAACAGAATTTTATTCCTGTAATGAAGACCCTAATCAATATAACTTTCGATCGATTTGGGGCTAGAGGCTACAACGAGTTGCATAAAAAAATAAGTTGGTTATTGTTCTAGCTATACAGGGTGACAGGTTTTAAGTCCTATTCCTTAAAACTGGTTAAACTAGAGGTCATTGCAACAAATTAGCCCCTATCAATAGGGGGTCGAAAGTAACCGGTTACCGAGATATTGGTGTTGTAGGTATTTTCGAAATTTTCCGACTTGCCATGGAAAATCCACCTTATTTTTTATTCCTGAATTGGATAATGATAGATAGCATCATATTTAATGTAACATTAACTTGGAAATCTTCTTATTCAGGCTATAATCGGTGCCTTTCAAATAAGAATTAATATATGTCATATCATATCATCGTAAAGACCTGAAACTTTGAATTTCTGTTCTTAGCATGACGTAGGCAAGGCATCCAATAAGAAAGGATTTATCGAAATTCCCATGGGAAAGCAGAATACACGCAAACGAAGTAGCGCGGGTTTTGCTAGTCTATGCTAATATTATTTTCGACCTCCGTGGCGCAATGGTTACCATGCCAGCCCGCCACCCAGGAGGTCCCGGGATCGAATCCCGGTCGGGTCATCATGAAAAACGAACTTTTTCTGATTGGCCTCGCTCGGGTCTTGGATGTTTATCTATTTATGTATTTGTTATTAAATATAATATCGTTGAGTTAGTATCCCATAACACAAGTTTCGAACTTACTTTGGGGCTAGCTCAATCTGTGTGATTTGTCCCTATATATTTATTTATTTATTTATTATACAGAGGAAATATTTGTATTTATGTTTGTATCGAATAAATTCAAACTGTTGGTCCGATTTAAAAAATTCTTTCACCGTTGGGAACGGTACAATATCCCCGAGAAACATAGGCTATATTATGTATTTTTTTAATTGGGATTCTTATGTAAAATCCGTGCGAAGCTAGTCTAACAATAAAATTGAATTTGGTCCATCAGATTGTTTGCCATTCGTAGAAGAAACTTTTTCTATCACGATTCCTTGTGGTCGAGTGCAACGAGCTACGAACCACGCCAATCTTACAAATGATTAGGGTTGCCAATTCTATATTTAAAAAAAATCCTGGACAAATTACAGAACGTCTTGGAATTTTCTTTTTTTTAATTGGATGCATGTAGTCAGTAGCTGTTTGTACTATTATCGGGAAGCTCCGAGAACGGAAACGGCTTTCTTCAATTACGTCTTTTTCTACCAAACTATACATTGTACCGATTATGGGTATTAGATAACGGTTTGATAGACATTTTTCAGTTTTCTTTACGATTTTTTAATCAGATTTTTTAACCTTTTCGTAGTTATTACATTAAATAGGCTAAGTGTCATTAGGATTGAAATAAAGGAGAGAAATGGAAACTAGAGAACCCAAAGTAAAATAAAAAATATGATATAAAAAAGATACGTATAGTGCAGGAAAATTGATAGAATGAACAATGGAGAATAAAAGGAGACAAACACAATATTCACATATCAAAATATAAAACAATTACAAAAAATAAAATTATTAAACATAGATTTTTTTTCCAGCCTGATGGCTAGTCCGTAACAGTGTAATTACATTGTTTTTTTTCCTTTATATTCATTAAGCAGTATTAAAATAAGAAAAAGACGTACCTATCTCTTGCAGAAGGACGTTTAAAAGCTGATAAGAATCTTGAATGTGACAACCCTAATTATAATTTGCGTATGTGGCCACTAAGGTTAGTTACTCGCAATGTTGCAGATAGAAAGTGAAATAAACCACACGACAGCTTCAAAGGAACACCGACCAACTTAATATGTCGAATTCAATTAGTATATAAAATTGATTTTGAGATTAGTTAAATCTAATTATATTTCATATCATTTAACGGTCGAAAAATTGTGAGAGACGTAATGTCTGCGAACGCACGCGGTTTTCATCTTATTTGTAAAATTTAAAAAAAGGTTAAATCATTTAGGAGAGCATTATGGTCCGATATTCGACTAGCGAAGTACCACCCTTTCACAGAATACGGACGTAAAGCAGCAATGGATTTCGATTTCGTCCGATCAGCTTCAATTCTGAAAGACCAACTCCTCACCTATCTCTACAGATGACTTGCGTTCTCGTTTGACAATTTTTTTCCATTAAAAAGTTCTTGAGTAAGGCGATCAAACTTTATGCTATCCTAAAGAGCGCCAAATCAAGAGCAGGTAACAGTGAAAATTGATAATTTTTTTAAATACATTTTACGAAATAGTGTCTTTATCTTTTTTGATAAAGGTCATTAACTATAATTAAGAAAGCAGTAGCCACATTTAACAATTTTGTTATCTGACTGATAAACAAATAGTTCATTGACACTTTATCATAAATATTAAACGATTGCGATTAGCTACTAAATAAGTTAGATAAAATATTCCATAGATGGCGCCACAAGTAGTGATAACGGTCGGCTGCTGCAATTCAAATTTAGATCTTGCTACATAAACTTATGATCCTGTAACGTACATTTTATTGCAACTGCCTGTATATAAATAACAAAACAGATTTTTACTATATTTGAAAATTAAATATTTCAACTGAGTTTATGTTTATTGACAATTAGTTTTTAGATTTTATATTTTTTTAAAGCTTTAATTTAAACACGAAAATATAAAAAAGAAATTCCTAATCTAGGACACAATTATATAACAATAATTAAAAATGCCCAGATAAATATATAAAACTTAAAATATAAATAAATTGAGCTAGCTCCAAAGTAATTTCGAAACTTGTGTTATGGGATACTAACTAAACGATATTATATTTTATAACAAATACATATATAGAGAAACATCCAAGACCTGAGGCCAATCAGAAAAAGTTCGTTTTTCATCATGACCCGACCGGGGATCGAACCCGAGACCTCCTGGGTGGCAGTCTGGCATGGTAACCATTACGCCACGGAGGTCGTCAATATAATTTTAATAAAGGTATTCATGCAACTAATGACGTCACAAAGCCCACCGAAACCTTGTGCAAACATCATGCACAAGAAAAAAAAACTCTTTTACGCTTCACTTGAACAACAAGTAACAGCAATTTACCGCGACCGTAGTGATTTGGGCGTAGTGCAAAACATAAACTTCTAGCGATAATTATTAAACTGTCGTACGATTTATATTACTAGGATAGCACACGATCTTTTATTTTATATTAACCACACATAACAGCTTACAAATTATACAAAACCAACAAAATATACTTACAGGTTACGATCGTGTTGATCAAGTTATATTACTCAACGACCCTAACTAACACCGTGCAAAACGAAAATTGACACGTTAAATGTAAATAATTCGCGAACTGATCATTGTATCGGAAAATGATCTTCCCACACCCTCCGAGACCTATCTAACGATGCCCCACACCATAGGGTCGGTGCGAAAAAGAAATTCATTCCCACTTTACCTGTAAAAAATTTTTTTTTTCAAAATTTTATTCTACCACTTTGTTACCATTGTTAATATGAGTATACATACCAAATTACAGCTTTCTAGCATTAAGCGTCTAGGCGCTAGACCGCGTACGGACAGACGGACATGGCGAAACTATAAGGATTCCTTGTAGTTTACTATGGAACCCTAAAAAATGGAGGCTGCTACACCGACAAGAGCACAGCTCTTAAATCTAGAGGAAGAATATGTCACAAAATACCTTTTTGCCTTCTCTTAAATTTTAAAAAAGAATGAGCTGTAAAACGCAATACCCTTTCAATTGGACCCTTGTGAAGTTGGCGCCACTTTTTTAAAAAAATCAATTTTTTTTTAGAGTTCCCGGTAGCTTACGAATAGTTCTGGAGTTCTCTCTAGAAAATTTTCATAGTTCCGCGCAAATTTTCGAAAAATCGTCAAAAAACAAAATCGAGCGCCAACTTCACGCAGCGCCGCTTTTTTGTTTAAATGGAGTTCTGAGCGGCAAAATGCAATCAGAAGGAAGAGTTCTGGAGTTCTTGATAGTTTTTTTTAATAGTTCTACAAATTTAAAAAAAAAAATTTTTTTTTTAATTTTCAAAAATTGATTTTGTCGGAGTTCTGCATGGGGTTCTAAAGGGCGCTACGATAGTTCTAGCGAATGCCGCAATCAGAACTCTCGTACGACTAATTTTGACATAGTTATAAAAAACGTAATGTTTAAAATCCACCATTTTGTTTACGAAATTGGTTTTTTCGGAGTTCTGCTTGGGGTTCTAAACGGCGCTACGATAGTTCTAGCGAATGCCGAAATCAGAACTCTCGTACGACTAATTTTGACATAGTTATAAAAAACATAATGTTTAAAGTCCACCATTTAGTTTTCGAAATTGGGTTTTTCGGAGTTCTGCTTGGGGTTCTAAACGGCGCTACGATAGTTCTAGCGAATGCCGCAATCAGAACTCTCGTACGACTAATTTTGACATAGTTATAAAAAACGTAATGTTTAAAATCCACCATTTTGTTTACGGAATTGGTTTTTTCGGAGTTCTGCTTGGGGTTCTAAACGGCGCTACGATAGTTCTAGCGAATGCCGCAATCAGAACTCTCGTACGACTAATTTTGACATAGTTATAAAAAACGTAATGTTTAAAATCCACCATTTTGTGTACGAAATTGTTTTTTTCGGAGTTCTGCTTGGGGTTCTAAACGGCGCTACGATAGTTCTAGCGAATGCCGCAATCAGAACTCTCGCACGACTAATTTTGACATAGTTATAAAAAACATAATGTTTAAAGTCCACCATTTTGTTTTCGAAATTGGGTTTTTCGGAGTTCTGCTTGGGGTTCTAAACGGCGCTACGATAGTTCTAGCGAATGCCGAAATCAGAACTCTCGTACGACTAATTTTGACATAGTTATAAAAAACGTAATGTTTAAAGTCCACCATTTTGTTTTCGAAATTGGGTTTTTCGGAGTTCTGCTTGGGGTTCTAAACGGCGCTACGATAGTTCTAGCGAATGCCGAAATCAGAACTCTCGTACGACTAATTTTGACATAGTTATAAAAAACAGTCCACCATTTTGTTTTCGAAATTGGTTATTTCGGAGTTCTGCCTGGGGTTCTAAACGGCGCTACGATAGTTCTAGCGAATGCCGCAATCAGAACTCTCGTACGACTAATTTTGACATAGTTATAAAAAACATAATGTTTAAAGTCCACCATTTTGTTTTCGAAATTGGTTTTTTCGGAGTTCTGCTTGGGTTTCTAAACGGCGCTACGAGAGTTCTAGCGAATGCCGCAATCAGAACTCTCGTACGACTAATTTTGACAAAGTTATAAAAAAACATAATGTTTAAAGTCCACCATTTTGTTTACGAAATTGGTTTTTTCGGAGTTCTGCTTGGGGTTCTAAACGGCGCTACGATAGTTCTAGCGAATGCCGAAATCAGAACTCTCGTACGACTAATTTTGACATAGTTATAAAAAACATAATGTTTAAAGTCCACCATTTTGTTTTCGAAATTGGGTTTTTCGGAGTTCTGCTTGGGGTTCTAAACGGCGCTACGATAGTTCTAGCGAATGTCGAAATCAGAACTCTCGTACGACTAATTTTGACATAGTTATAAAAAACAGTCCACCATTTTGTTTTCGAAATTGATTTTGTCGGAGTTCTGCATGGGGTTCTAAAGGGCGCTACGATAGTTCTAGCGAATGCCGCAATCAGAACTCTCGTACGACAAATTTTGACATAGTTATAAAAAACGTAATGTTTAAAATCCACCATTTTGTTTTCGAAATTGGTTTTTTCGGAGTTCTGCTTGGGGTTCTAAACGGCGCTACGAGAGTTCTAGCGAATGCCGCAATCAGAACTCTCGTACGACTAATTTTGACAAAGTTATAAAAAACATAATGTTTTAAGTCCACCATTTTGTTTTCGAAATTGGGTTTTTCGGAGTTCTGCTTGGGGTTCTAAACGGCGCTACGACAGTTCTAGCGAATGCCGAAATCAGAACTCTCGTACGACTAATTTTGACATAGTTATAAAAAACAGTCCACCATTTTGTTTTCGAAATTGATTTTGTCGGAGTTCTGCATGGGGTTCTAAAGGGCGCTACGATAGTTCTAGCGAATGCCGCAATCAGAACTCTCGTACGACTAATTTTGACATAGTTATAAAAAACGTAATGTTTAAAATCCACCATTTTGTTTACGAAATTGGTTTTTTCGGAGTTCTGCTTGGGGTTCTAAACGGCGCTACGATAGTTCTAGCGAATGCCGAAATCAGAACTCTCGTACGACTAATTTTGACATAGTTATAAAAAACAGTCCACCATTTTGTTTTCGAAATTGATTTTGTCGGAGTTCTGCATGGGGTTCTAAAGGGCGCTACGATAGTTCTAGCGAATGCCGCAATCAGAACTCTCGTACGACTAATTTTGACATAGTTATAAAAAACATAATGTTTAAAGTCCACCATTTTGTTTTCGAAATTGGTTTTTTCGGAGTTCTGCTTGGGGTTCTAAACGGCGCTACGAGAGTTCTAGCGAATGCCGCAATCAGAACTCTCGTACGACTAATTTTGACAAAGTTATAAAAAACATAATGTTTAAAGTCCACCATTTTGTTTACGAAATTGGTTTTTTCGGAGTTCTGCTTGGGGTTCTAAACGGCGCTACGATAGTTCTAGCGAATGCCGCAATCAGAACTCTCGTACGACTAATTTTGACATAGTTATAAAAAACAGTCCACCATTTTGTTTTCGAAATTGATTTTGTCGGAGTTCTGCATGGGGTTCTAAAGGGCGCTACGATAGTTCTAGCGAATGCCGCAATCAGAACTCTCGTAGCGCCGTTTAGAACCCCAAGCAGAACTCCGAAAAAACCAATTTCGAAAACAAAATGGTGGACTTTAAACATTATGTTTTTTATAACTATGTCAAAATTAGTCGTACGAGAGTTCTGATTGCGGCATTCGCTAGAACTATCGTAGCGCCGTTTAGAACCTTAAGCAGAACTCCGAAAAAACCAATTTCGAAAACAAAATGGTGGACTTCAAACATTATGTTTTTTATAACTATGTCAAAATTAGTCGTACGAGAGTTCTGATTGCGGCATTTGCTAGAACTATCGTAGCGCCCTTTAGAACCCCATGCAGAACTCTGACATAATCAATTTCGTAAACAAAATGGTGGACTGTTTTTTATAACTATGTCAAAATTAGTCGTACGAGAGTTCTGATTTCGGCATTCGCTAGAACTATCGTAGCGCCGTTTAGAACCCCAAGCAGAACTCCGAAAAACCCAATTTCGAAAACAAAATGGTGGACTTTAAACATTATGTTTTTTATAACTATGTCAAAATTAGACGTGCGAGAGTTCTGATTGCGGCATTCGCTAGAACTATCGTAGCGCCGTTTAGAACCCCAAGCAGAACTCCGAAAAAACCAATTTCGTAAACAAAATGGTGGATTTTAAACATTACGTTTTTTATAACTACGTCAAAATTAGTCGTACGAGAGTTCTGATTGCGGCATTCGCTAGAACTCTCGTAGCGCCGTTTAGAAACCCAAGCAGAACTCCGAAAAAACCAATTTCGAAAACAAAATGGTGGACTTTAAACATTATGTTTTTTATAACTATGTCAAAATTAGTCGTACGAGAGTTCTGATTGCGGCATTCGCTAGAACTATCGTAGCGCCGTTTAGAACCCCAGGCAGAACTCCGAAATAACCAATTTCGAAAACAAAATGGTGGACTGTTTTTTATAACTATGTCAAAATTAGTCGTACGAGAGTTCTGATTTCGGCATTCGCTAGAACTATCGTAGCGCCGTTTAGAACCCCAAGCAGAACTCCGAAAAACCCAATTTCGAAAACAAAATGGTGGACTTTAAACATTACGTTTTTTATAACTATGTCAAAATTAGTCGTACGAGAGTTCTGATTTCGGCATTCGCTAGAACTATCGTAGCGCCGTTTAGAACCCCAAGCAGAACTCCGAAAAAACCAATTTCGAAAACAAAATGGTGGATTTTAAACATTACGTTTTTTATAACTATGTCAAAATTTGTCGTACGAGAGTTCTGATTGCGGCATTCGCTAGAACTATCGTAGCGCCCTTTAGAACCCCATGCAGAACTCCGACAAAATCAATTTCGAAAACAAAATGGTGGACTGTTTTTTATAACTATGTAAAAATTAGTCGTACGAGAGTTCTGATTTCGGCATTCGCTAGAACTATCGTAGCGCCGTTTAGAACCCCAAGCAGAACCCCGAAAAACCCAATTTCGAAAACAAAATGGTGGACTTTAAACATTATGTTTTTTATAACTATGTCAAAATTAGTCGTACGAGAGTTCTGATTGCGGCATTCGCTAGAACTATCGTAGCGCCCTTTAGAACCCCATGCAGAACTCCGACAAAATCAATTTCGAAAACAAAATGGTGGACTGTTTTTTATAACTATGTCAAAATTTGTCGTACGAGAGTTCTGATTGCGGCATTCGCTAGAACTATCGTAGCGCCCTTTAGAAACCCATGCAGAACTCCGACAAAATCAATTTCGAAAACAAAATGGTGGACTGTTTTTTATAACTATGTCAAAATTAGTCGTACGAGAGTTCTGATTTCGGCATTCGCTAGAACTATCGTAGCGCCGTTTAGAACCCCAAGCAGAACTCCGAAAAACCCAATTTCGAAAACAAAATGGTGGACTTTAAACATTATGTTTTTTATAACTATGTCAAAATTAGTCGTACGAGAGTTCTGATTGCGGCATTCGCTAGAACTATCGTAGCGCCCTTTAGAACCCCATGCAGAACTCCGACAAAATCAATTTCGAAAACAAAATGGTGGACTGTTTTTTATAACTATGTCAAAATTAGTCGTACGAGAGTTCTGATTTCGGCATTCGCTAGAACTATCGTAGCGCCGTTTAGAACCCCAAGCAGAACTCCGAAAAACCCAATTTCGAAAACAAAATGGTGGACTTTAAACATTATGTTTTTTATAACTATGTCAAAATTAGTCGTGCGAGAGTTCTGATTGCGGCATTCGCTAGAACTATCGTAGCGCCGTTTAGAACCCCAAGCAGAACTCCGAAAAAACCAATTTCGTAAACAAAATGGTGGATTTTAAACATTACGTTTTTTATAACTACGTCAAAATTAGTCGTACGAGAGTTCTGATTGCGGCATTCGCTAGAACTATCGTAGCGCCGTTTAGAACCTTAAGCAGAACTCCGAAAAAACCAATTTCGAAAACAAAATGGTGGACTTTAAACATTATGTTTTTTATAACTATGTCAAAATTAGTCGTACCAGAGTTCTGATTGCGGCATTTGCTAGAACTATCGTAGCGCCCTTTAGAACCCCATGCAGAACTCTGACATAATCAATTTCGTAAACAAAATGGTGGACTGTTTTTTATAACTATGTCAAAATTAGTCGTACGAGAGTTCTGATTTCGGCATTCGCAAGAACTATCGTAGCGCCGTTTAGAACCCCAAGCAGAACTCCGAAAAACCCAATTTCGAAAACAAAATGGTGGACTTTAAACATTATGTTTTTTATAACTATGTCAAAATTAGTCGTGCGAGAGTTCTGATTGCGGCATTCGCTAGAACTATCGTAGCGCCGTTTAGAACCCCAAGCAGAACTCCGAAAAAACCAATTTCGTAAACAAAATGGTGGATTTTAAACATTACGTTTTTTATAACTACGTCAAAATTAGTCGTACGAGAGTTCTGATTGCGGCATTCGCTAGAACTATCGTAGCGCCCTTTAGAACCCCATGCAGAACTCCGACAAAATCAATTTCGAAAACAAAATGGTGGACTGTTTTTTATAACTATGTCAAAATTAGTCGTACGAGAGTTCTGATTGCGGCATTCGCTAGAACTATCGTAGCGCCGTTTAGAACCCCAAGCAGAACTCCGAAAAAAACAATTTCGTAAACAAAATGGTGGACTTTAAACATTATGTTTTTTATAACTTTGTCAAAATTAGTCGTACGAGAGTTCTGATTGCGGCATTCGCTAGAACTCTCGTAGCGCCGTTTAGAACCCCAAGCAGAACTCCGAAAAAACCAATTTCGAAAACAAAATGGTGGACTTTAAACATTATGTTTTTTATAACTATGTCAAAATTAGTCGTGCGAGAGTTCTGATTGCGGCATTCGCTAGAACTATCGTAGCGCCGTTTAGAACCCCAAGCAGAACTCCGAAAAACCCAATTTCGAAAACAAAATGGTGGACTTTAAACATTATGTTTTTTATAACTATGTCAAAATTAGTCGTACGAGAGTTCTGATTCCGGCATTCGCTAGAACTATCGTAGCGCCGTTTAGAACCCCAAGCAGAACTCCGAAAAAACCAATTTCGTAAACAAAATGGTGGATTTTAAACATTACGTTTTTTATAACTATGTCAAAATTAGTCGTACGAGAGTTCTGATTGCGGCATTCGCTAGAACTATCGTAGCGCCCTTTAGAACCCCATGCAGAACTCCGACAAAATCAATTTCGAAAACAAAATGGTGGACTGTTTTTTATAACTATGTCAAAATTAGTCGTACGAGAGTTCTGATTTCGGCATTCGCTAGAACTATCGTAGCGCCGTTTAGAACCCCAAGCAGAACTCCGAAAAAACCAATTTCGTAAACAAAATGGTGGACTTTAAACATTATGTTTTTTTATAACTTTGTCAAAATTAGTCGTACGAGAGTTCTGATTGCGGCATTCGCTAGAACTCTCGTAGCGCCGTTTAGAAACCCAAGCAGAACTCCGAAAAAACCAATTTCGAAAACAAAATGGTGGACTTTAAACATTATGTTTTTTATAACTATGTCAAAATTAGTCGTACGAGAGTTCTGATTGCGGCATTCGCTAGAACTATCGTAGCGCCGTTTAGAACCCCAGGCAGAACTCCGAAATAACCAATTTCGAAAACAAAATGGTGGACTGTTTTTTATAACTATGTCAAAATTAGTCGTACGAGAGTTCTGATTTCGGCATTCGCTAGAACTATCGTAGCGCCGTTTAGAACCCCAAGCAGAACTCCGAAAAACCCAATTTCGAAAACTAAATGGTGGACTTTAAACATTATGTTTTTTATAACTATGTCAAAATTAGTCGTACGAGAGTTCTGATTTCGGCATTCGCTAGAACTATCGTAGCGCCGTTTAGAACCCCAAGCAGAACTCCGAAAAAACCAATTTCGTAAACAAAATGGTGGATTTTAAACATTACGTTTTTTATAACTATGTCAAAATTAGTCGTACGAGAGTTCTGATTGCGGCATTCGCTAGAACTATCGTAGCGCCCTTTAGAACCCCATGCAGAACTCCGACAAAATCAATTTTTGAAAATTAAAAAAAAAAATTTTTTTTTAAATTTGTAGAACTATTAAAAAAAACTATCAAGAACTCCAGAACTCTTCCTTCTGATTGCATTTTGCCGCTCAGAACTCCATTTAAACAAAAAAGCGGCGCTGCGTGAAGTTGGCGCTCGATTTTGTTTTTTGACGATTTTTCGAAAATTTGCGCGGAACTATGAGAATTTTCTAGAGAGAACTCCAGAACTATTCGTAAGCTACCGGGAACTCTAAAAAAAAATTGATTTTTTTAAAAAAGTGGCGCCAACTTCACAAGGGTTTCAATTGGACCACACGAACCGGTTTCCAGAATGCCTGCAATAACGTTAAATTGAGGAAACCCTAATAACTGAACCGCTCCACACCGCCCGTGTCGGTTAACTGTCATACTCTTGCTTTATTTTTAGATTACATTAAAAATTGCAAGTACCAACACAAAAGATTTGCATAGATGAAAACTCGGACATTCAAACCCATGGAAGGGCAATAAAAACAATAAAATTCTTCTTGAGTGGTAGTTTAGATCTAGGTAAACTTATAATACTACTCAACGCACATGTCACCATGTAATCTGTGCACAGGTCACATGGTAAGCTAAATAAACTAAACCTTTTGAGAGTGAGGGTTTCGGAAGACCAATTTCCAACCAAAATTGAGCAAGGGATTCCTTACCCTTATTTTCCTCATCTTCTTATCCCTTCTCTCTCCATTTCCTTCCTTGTAGCAGACAACGCATTGGTAACACCTCTAGTATTGATGCTTATACGTACGACAGGGGTAGCCACGTCATCAGGTAGCCTTCTTGCTTTTTTGCATGTTCTATGACATATAACAATTCAAGCGAATTGAACGAAGATAAAATGGTTTATTTTCTACTTCGGTTCACACGCTCGTTTCGCTCTTAGAACTGAGATTTATAGATATAGCCATTTGATGCAATCGATGAGAACAAATGTATTGAATTAAATTATATACCGCAACGATTAAGCATCAAAGGCTAAGAAGCAGTAAACTCAAAGACCACATAAGAAGATTTACGATAAACATAAACATTTACTTGTGAAATCGAAACGGTGTATTAGGAAATTTGAAATTCGACATTTCATGCTATTATTCGCATTGCTAGGTAAGAGGACAAGGTGGACCTTTCTATGAAGTTTGGTCGTGAAAATCTACAACATTTTGTCCAATACGGGTTGGTGCATGGGTAGAGGGGTTTGGACGTGAAAATCCACCGCGCTTGTGTTTGTTGGTGAATGGATGAGTAGGTCATTTATCTAGGCCTGTGGATGTCGCTGTTGATATTTTTTTTTACATACTAAGATTACAGAATGTACCCTGTTCTGTATATTGAGTGTGTAACGGTTGAACGAACGGGTGTAATATTTAAAATTTTCTTAATTAAATGTTTGCTGCTACAACAACAAGAACGCGGCTCTTAATACAGAAGATAAGAGAGAGTGTGTTGTGTTGTTGTTGTTTCTTAGAAGATGTTTTTAGAAATAAATATGGACAAATTCAAACAAAAGAGACTTTCCTAATGGACTAACTTCACTTTTTAAATAATAATTTTTAGTAGTTCTAGTTCTAGTCGCAAAAGAAACTACCGTTATTATATGCCTCTATGATTTTTTATCATGTTTGCACAAAATATTTTTTTACATGTCGAAACGTATTATTACGAAAGCACTAACTCGTTTACCAATCGAATGAATCTATCGTAAACTAGAACATCGTGATCGAACGGCAGACGACCACTTATCTAACTTATCGATTGGCTGCATCGATACTAGCATCGTAATCGATTCAATCGCCAAACCAAATAACGAGATCTTCTAAGATGTTAGATAAAATAACTTCCATGAGTCATTGAGCAGTAATTCCATTACCTGTAGTATGTAAGTAAAATATCTGTGTTATTTTGTATTATTGATTTAAATATCTAACGCACATATTATTCCATCTATACGCCTTTTGTAAATGTGCTCAAAAACATGTGTCTTGAGTGGTCTTGAGTTATGTTTTCTATGTCATGATACCCACCCAAACACAAGTTAAGAAGGTTTCCTTATCTTGGTACCAGATGGCGTTGTGAAATGTGTACAATATATTTATAATATTATAACACCATTTTGTTGTTAATAGGAGCTTACAACACACATTTTCACGACAATAAAATAACAAGTGGCAAAAAATTAATGGCGACTTCGTGGCCTCGCGCACCATTAGCTATTAACAGACAATACTTGGTATCTGATATCATCGGCGATAGCAAAAACGATGACAAGCACAATATTTATTACCCACAGTGGTTCTGTATTAAATAATAAAAAGTTTTAACTACAAAATGTTGACATCCGTAGTACGTGCGAAATACAATATAGAGATAAAATTTGTGAGGTTGTAAGAAAAAAGTTTTGATCTACTGAAACGATTTCGAAAATTCTTTGCGAGTCTTATCATCATTATCATCTCAGCCACAAGAAGTCCACTGCTGGACATAGGCCTCCCTCAAACGTTGTGAGTGTCATAGACTTTATTAATCCGAAAAAGTTCACGCAGGTGAAGCAGCACGCACCATTCAGTGAGATATAAAGTTAATTACAAATAAGCGTGAACTTATGACTCTCTATAATGATTCGCGCTGAAAACTCGCATTACTACTACCGGATTTATAGCGCTGCTGGGAAAGTACTAAAATAATCTAAAGTACCTAGTTTTATTTTCGATGAAAATCTCACATGGCTAAAACTTTTCATTGTACCATTTATAACATACGTAGAAATAAACGATAATTTTAGATGGCCTAATAAAGTGTGTAAGTCTCCCAAAAGTTTGTTAACCTCTACGCAATTTAGATACCCAACTTAAAATGTTTTGACGTGCAGTTTCTGCCAAATTTCCTTCACCATATTCAGCAAAGCATGAAAACAACTCAGCAAATAAATTTCCTAGGGATCCCTAAAATCATAACAACATTTAACACACCGAATAACACCATGCCATTATCACGCATGGCTGGTTAAATAAAAATATCAATTGTAGTAGCAAGATCGATTTTGATCGACCGAAGGATTTTTAGGTAAAAAACGATAGCCAATAGAAAATAATGAAAAAAAAAAAACTCAATTTGCCTACAAATAAAGGTGTACCAAGTTGGTTTGGAAATAGCAGATGAAAAAAAAACTAAACCGCAGAAAAAAAAGATGAATTCCTTTTTTGAAACGTCAAATTTTTTTTTGTTGACGTTTGAAAACAGAATTCGCGCTATGAGGATACCATAGAGGATTCATGACTCGATGATGTTATGATAGCTAGCGCGGGTGAGCAGTACCCGAACAAAGAGCAAATATTATACCAAGCCACCTTCACTAGTAAGAGAGGCAGATCAAGATAAAGAGAATCGAGTTTGTTTGATTATTATAGCAATACAGTATTGTGAGATACATTTAATTGACGATTTAGAAAAGCTCTCCGATAAACTGGTGATACATAGAGATACTTACACATAACATAGATACTACACCTTCGATGAAAGAAGACAATGGTCCTAATTCTGTTGTACATTTAACTAATCTAATTTGGACAGGACTAGAAGTGTGCTAGAAGTGTTGCTATCCTTGTCACTAATTGTAAACCAAGAAAGGACAACAACACCTTTGGTCCTGTCAAAATTTGTTTAGTCTAGTTAAATGTACAACAGAATTAGCACCAGTATGACTATAAACCCATATTTGAAATTAAAAAAAATATGAGACTAATATTACATTACGTATAACATAACGGTATTATCATAATAAGTGTCTTTAGTATGAATCATGTTTGTTTTAAAAATACTCCAAAATCATAAGTGGTTGTTGTATATGGCCGGGGAACTTTAAGTGTTAATAAAATTGTATAAGTGCTAATTTTATAACATCTTACACACCTACGCGATGATTTTCATTCAATAGTAAATATGATTTATTGAATAAATATTTACATGACTTACAATAGATAGAACTATTTACTATTCTATTACCAAGTGCGTCGGTATTTGGCGAAACTCGTCGTTAAAAAAAATTATTAGTTTCTTTCGAGGTTTTTGATTCATAGTATTGATCACTACCTTTTTACACACACTTTGGTCCCACAGCAGTGTGAGAAATTTCCAGGCTACTTCCCATATCATCAGCGTGTGGCAGGCCCATGAGATTTGATCGATATCTGGATAGCCGAGTAAAACTGAGCTCAATTGATGGGCTCTTTGGACCAAATGCTCATTGACAAGGATTATTCGATGATAATAACGGTTGGGTTATGTGCTACAAATAGGTACTATTTTTTTGGTTTACATTTCGCAAAACAGGTTTCGACAGTTCCGTTACTATTAGTATTGAGTATCCTTGTTTTCGTGTACGCCCTCTTCAAACTTGTTTTCGATACTGTAATTATGGCCGTATACAGATCGACTGGGGATTTACTATAAAAAACTGTGTTTTTTGTGAAGTTAGCTAACGAGTTAGTGAACACCTTGCCTTACCTCATAGAATTGCCAATTTTTAAACATAATGGGTGGATTGTTTCTGCTTAGTGCCACTCGAACAAAGTGCGATTACCAAGTCAGGACTCTATTAAGGCCCTCGTAATCCGTCACTTTCTTCTCTCGGTAAAAAATGTACCATATCTTATCCTATATTTATATGTTACGCGGCAGATAAACAGACGTTACCACCGCCTATGAACATCAGAAGCCATGGGCGCTACCAATGCTTTGCCCGCTATTAAGAAGGTGGACAGGGAGAAAAGGGGTAAAAAAGGGACAGAAAGAAGAAACAAGCGAAACGCATATCTGCTTCACGATATTTATGGGGTTAAATGTATGAAATGTTGAAATAGCTTACATGGAACAATTCAAGAAAAAGGCAGGCGTCGTGTTTTATAGAGAGGTGAGGTGCTGGCACAAGTCAGAGAAAACGAAGCTGCTGAAGTTTGGAGGAAGAGATGCGAAAATAATAGCTAATGAATAATAAACAAATTCTTAGATGTATGTTGGGCAACTGTCAAGCAATATATGGTTGGCTAAAACTCTGGGAGGTTTATGAGTACTGCGGTGTTATGCTTAGACGGCAATACAAACATAATTTCCATTACAAACATTGAACCCATAAAACTCACGACTACCACACGAAACAAATAAACAGTGTAAATGAAATCACGTTTGCTTTAGGGATCCCTATTAAAATTTTAAGTTAGTTGTAACGGAGGTGTAACTGGTACTGGTGTAAGTATGTATATTATAAGCTCTAGTCAGTTTTTAGAGGTTCGTGATCAAAATCGAACGAAGAAGCCCGAAGAATTCGGTATTCCTGTCTGTAAGCAGAGTGCTTAATACGAGTTTTTCATCAGATTCGAATACTACAGGATTATAATTAATAGGAAACATAAAGCGAAAGAAAAAACTACCCCCCCTCAATAAAGCATAACTATGTCAGTGGTAGGTACACCCTAACTTGCCCTTTCTGCTTTCGTCCGTTCATAATATTGGTGGTAGTAAAAGAAAGAATTTTCTGATACTTCTTTTCATTATTTCCATATATAAAAATTAAAAAAATGGTTGCGAAACGGAACCCATAGTTTATAAGTTCGACTTATAGTGGGTTTTTTTAAGTCAACCATTAATTATCACGGTTGTTAGAATGAACAACAAAAGCGTTCCTATACGTAAGTACTGTGTACAAAGTGTCTTCCATAAAAACTTAATTATTGTTGTCGACACTAAAATAGAAGTTTTTCGATGTTCAGTCATCGGTATAGAATAGAGCTTTGAATATTTTTTGGTGTCGTAGAACAAAATAATTATTGAGCGTCTAAAACGGGTTCAAATTTTATAAATAGTAGGACCACACGAAACAGTTCTCCCTCGTGGTCCTACCAATAGGACAAAAAAGTACCACGAAAAAACGGGGATGGTATACTAAAGTCAAAGCCTCAGCTTTACCCACGGGCCCGGGGTTAGGTTTCGTTCTTTCAAAATTCTAAAGCAGTCTCAAGAAGTTAAGCAAAACCGAGAGTGTGAATGGGCTCTACCAAATACTATAGACGAGTAATACGCACAGCTTCGGAAGAATTCGGGCAAGACACGACACTAGCGCCCCTACGGCATGAGGGCGGCATGAGGTGAACGATTTCAAAACTTTTGTGCGTTTTGTATGCAAAATGTTATAGCGCCCCTAGCGGCATGAGGTGAACTGTGCGTTTTGTATGCAAAATGTTATAGCGCCCCTAGCGGCATGAGGTGAACGGAGGTTGCCAAGTCATTGTATGAGAAACGTCAAGAGCTGTGCGTATTACTCGTCTATAGTATTTGGCTCTACTTCCTATCATCTTTATTTTTCCTTTGTCATCTAACTTTACTTCACTTCGGTCGTCTGTCTGGACGTCGTAAGTCTGGACTCTGGACTCTGCGATCTTCGGATGATTTGACATTTTGATGATTGAATATTTTGAATTTTTCTCTTATAATTTTACTGTTGACATTTTGACCATTGATATTTCTGGTAATCTGACATACTGAAATTACCTTCCGACAATTTGGCATTATGATAATTAGACCTTCTGACAATTTGATATTGTGACAATAATTTATACATTCTGAGAATTGACCAATCCTGACAATTGGACACTTGTTGATTTTGTCGTATTATACTTATTCACAAAATCTATAGTCATTTTAAGTTACGTACGTGACTCATTCCAAATGTTTTCTGTTAATAACATTTTTGATTATAAACTGCTTACCACTGTGCAAATTCAGCGGAGCGTAAAATTACATTGTCCAAAAAAAACAAGGGGCCATTATCAATATTTGAAAAGATTTAAAACTCTTATGTACACTGTTAGTTTTACTAAACGTATGTATATTTCTTTCCAATATACATAGCACAAGATTACCAGTGAAATTCAACGATTGAGTTTGAATTAGTTTGACATATCTTATTGTGATAACATTATGTTGTATGCTTTATCGCAATAAACTGACTTGTAATCGATTCATGTTATTTCATATCCTACTAATATTATAAAGGCGAGAAAGCTTGTGTGTATGTTTGTAACGCTCAAATGAGTGGGCCAATATTTGGTATGTAGGTAGCTGGTATCTTAGATGAACACATAGGGTTCTTTTTATCCCGAAAAGTAAGCGATTCCCGTAGGATTTGGTCAAAAATCTGATATAGATGGCGCTGCTGTGCATAAAATTGAATGCGGGTAACACCGCGGGCAGCAGCTAGTATGTTTATATTTTTAATCAGACAATTTTGTCTGGAGCTTCTGCGCCAAGTATAGATGTAATAATATAAAAGTTGTTTTTCTAATGCCACATTTAGTTAAATGCCATAATAAGGACAAAGAAACAGAAAGCAACTTTATTTTATACAATGTATAATAGGGTGGTAAAAAGGGCCGTAAAAAATGTAATTAGTCCGTCTTTTAGATTATTCAAAAATAAGGGCAACTCATTTTTTCATTTGTAAATTAGACCAAAAATAACAAAGATATAGCCCATTAATGTTACGTGTGACGTCACGCCGTGTGGCATTTTTTCGCACGGGGTGACGTCAAAGGCCCCCACTCCTAAATTTTTATGCTTTGTATCTTTGTTATTTTTTGTTTAATCGAAAAAATAAAAAATACGTGTCCAAATATTTATAATCTAAAATACGGACTAAACATAATGTAATTATTTTGACCCTGGAAACAAACTATTGTTACAATAATAATATTTTAAATTTGCTATTAATTACTGAATATGATACAACTTTTAATCATTAGATAAGCCATCAATCAACAAGAATTGAGAGCACGCTCGTTAGGCTAATTAAAAATGGATTAGGGCTGAGGGCTTTGGAGGTCAAGTTTTTGCTCTTGGCCTCTTGTCTGACAGCGAATTATGAAACATATCCTAAATTAACTATAAATAATTAAGTTTCTATTATCTAAATCTTAAAAGTTACGACATTTGGAAGAGCGGACCTTAACGTCACAGGTTTTGTTACATCGCCTAACATACTAGGCGGTCTCAATTAACTGTATATTTTAATGTAATTTGTAAGAAAAATAAAGAATTTATTTATTTATATTTTTAAAAATTCACTGGTTATTCAGGCGGCTTGAAAACACTTATCAATCCACATTGAAAAGCGTGACAGAGTACTCCCTAATCCGATTGATGGAAGACCCGTATGCCTGCAGTGGGATGATTATGGGTTGAAGTAATGACCAATGTCAGGATGAACTCGTTGTCGATGGCGTGTTATTATATCCAGTTTTCGCGAGTTTTTTTAAAGATTTTCACAAGCCATTCCCACCGCTCTAGACTTTAGTATAACCAGCCGGGACCAACAACGACAATCTCAGACAGACTCAATAAGCAACGAACTTCCCGGGGGAGTAACTACAGCTGACTTGGAACTCACAACGAATTAAAAAGAAGTTAGACGAAATATGAAGTATTGAAAGGACTTCCCTCCTTAGCAGTTACGTGAGAGACGGCAATTTGAAACAAAATGCATTATGAAATGAAATGAAATCGTTTATTTCAGAAATTAGACCTTGACAGGCACTTTTTCTTGTCATTTACAACTTGTTTAAATAAAGAAAATAAACTACGTTATATACTACCACCATTCTTACACAACAAACTATGGTTAGGCACCACAGATCATAGACAAGCGAAAAAAGCCCTCCCTGAAGTGGATGCTCGCCTCGCTAGGTCCATAATTAACTTAACTAAACATAAGATTAATAACCAGCGCCGTGACAGGTCATGGCAGCTTTAACAAACATCTTTTCACCATAGGTGTTACAGACAGTCCCCTGTGCAGAGCTTGCATGTCGGCAGAAGAAACTGCGGCACACGTCCTGCTGGAATGCAGTGAGGTGTCAGCATACCGGGCAATCCACCTGGGAACACCAGGCAGTCTCCGAGAAGTACTCAGCGACGTCAAGTCCCTGGCCGGCTTCCTGGAGGAATTAGGATGGCTGGAGTGATCCAGCTCCCACTCTTCGCACGCACAAAGGGCACATAGGCTGCCTAATTGCGGAGAAGGCCCGCAAGACAACAAGTAACAAGTACTACCACCATTTCGGACACGAGCAAAATGGCAATCGGTAAAATGAAATGGCGAAAGAAAACCGGTTACGGCCTTTTTTGTCATTTTATAGCCTAGAGACCCAGTTTCACGCGAGGTTTATGCTTTTTTTATTCTATGGGTACGTAAACAACGGGTTCGTTCTATAATATAATATAATCGGTATATCTCCAATATTATGACGAAGAAAGTATGTTTATTATCGTCATAAAGTTTAACTGTTACTGATTCGGCTGAAGCAGTAAAATTAATCAATTTAATAATGAAATAAATTACTGACTTGAGTGTCTACAAAGTGGTTATAATTTTTTGTGTGCGTACGAAATAATGACTTATTTATTCAGACGTACCGAAGGTGTTGGGAATTATTTTAAATAAAATACTGAACACTTGTTAGATTTTCAAGCAACACTGACAAAGTCATGAGAGATGTATGAATAGAAATTATGTTAGTATCTATGGTTAATATATAAAAAATATAATAAAAATTATTTGGTGCAACTCGCTAATGTCCGTTCACAGTTCTTTTACCTCTGACAGATGTTTAAAACACTCAAAATAAGTGTCACAGGTATAATTTCTGTTCAAATCGGAGCAGCCCGTCTGGGGAAGGACCTCCACCTTACAGAAGATCGTAGCCAACCAAATAGCATTGGTCTCGGCCATGTTGTGTTCCTACGGTGAGTAAGGTCTCCAGAGCTCCAGATACCCCTGGTATTGCAAGCTTCTATAGGCTACGGTGATGCTTACCATCAGGCGGGCCGTATACTTGTTTGCCAACTTTGTGGTATAAAAAAAAACAGAAATATTGTGTGAGCCGATATACACTTCCGGACACTTGAATCGAGCCACCCAGCAGTTTCAACTTTGATTGCTGGTAACTTAACAAAAGTATATGATCATCGAAAAAGTTTTTATGCAATTTGGAAGCTGGTACACTTTACATTAATAAGGTATACTTAATTCCAAATTTCAATTTCAATAACTTGATAAAATTACAATTTTAAGTGAAACTTGTCCTGTATAATCTTTCTCAAAGACAAGACTCGGGTTAAATTTTTGAAAAAAAAAGGAATTATTGGAAAAAAAATTATTCAGTAACTTGTATTGCCTCCGAGAGCGTTTATGATTGCAGTCATGCGATTTGGCATGGAGTTAATCAACGTCATTATGAAGTCTTGTGGAATGTTCTCCCATTCCTCCTCGATGACAACTCTCAGCTCTTCCAAAGTTTGTGGTGCTGGTTGGTGAGCTCGAACACGCCTCTTTAATTCGTCCCATAGACGTTCGATGGAATTTATATCAGGGCTCCTTGCTGGCCATTCCATTGTCGTGATTCCAACATCATGAAGGTATGCCCTGACGATTACTGCAGTGTGCGCTCTTGCATTATCATGCATAAAGATGAAGCCTTGGCCTACAAATCCAGCATATGGCATCACATGAGTCTCTAGGCAATGGTTAATGTATCGACGGGCATTTAGTGTTGGTAGGCGTGGTCCTGTCACAACCTCTAGCCCAGTTTTACCATCGGCAGATATTCCTCCCCAGACTATCCACGAGCTCCCGCCATAACTCACTCTCTCTTCAATACAACACTGAACAAAGCGCTCTCCCCGCCTTCGGTAGACCTTCCTCCTTCCATCATTACCATAAAGCATAATCTTAGTCTCATCAGTAAAGAGTACCTTGCTCCATTGGCGTTGAGTCCAATGCAAATGTTCGCGTGCAAACTGTAAGCGCGCCATTCGGTGAGCTCTTGTCAGTTTCGGCCCGTTGGCTGGCTTATGTGGGCTCAGACCACGTTCTTTAAGTCTTCGTCTAATTGTTCGCGCGGAAACAGCCACTCCATGAAAGTCTCGAAGCTGTTCTTGGATCTGTACAGAGGTGAGGTGACGATTTCGTGAACTGGTTGTTGCGATAAATCGATCCTGTCTTTCTGAAGTCACCCGAAATCGCGGTCTTCCTGGACGGCGCACGTATCCACCAGTGTCGAGGTATCGATGGTATACCCTTTGCACAGCAGAACGGCTTAAAGCAAGCTGTGATGCTACATCGCGCTGACTTCGGCCCGACTGTAGAAGCGCCACAGCTTGCGCGGCTAGAAGAGGCGGTGTATCCATAATTTTAACGTTTAAATGGCTCAAATTAAAAAAAAACAATTTTTCGATGTCTTAATTTCAAAACAATTACGGTGAATTCAAAATTATGGAGTTAAATAAAAAAAATATGTCAATTTAGATCAACTTTTCTTTTCAAAAGAATGCACTAATTTGGATTTTGTTTCGTTTTTCGATTTGATAAATTCAAAATTGGAACAACAGCACTTCAAAATCATTTTGAATATACCAGCATCAAAACTGCATAAAAACTTTTTGATTAACTTAAGAATATTTTTATGTTCTATGTCATTAAACATAAAAATGTAGGGTGGCTCGATTCATGTGTCCGGAAGTGTAGACAGACTGCTCGAGCAGTTAGCCAGTGATAAACATATGACCCCGCTCTTATTTTGAGTGTTTTAAACCTGTTTTTACATCTGTCAGAGGTAAATAACTGTGAACGGTCTATAGGTGTTGATCATAATTAACATTAAAAAAAACATTGGACACCAATGATAAATAATAAAAATAAAAAACATTCAAACCCACGCATACTACCTACTAGTTTTTTTTGACGGACTGGCCGTTTATTTGTAAAAAATGCTGCTTACAAAAATAATATAATACGAAAAAGTATGTTTTTTTTTTTTTTAATTCCTTAGTTTGACATTAAATGAGGTACACATATATATTTTCCCCAGATATACAATCAGCGCTAAAATGTTGCCAATAAAAATATACAATTTATTTTGCGAAATTATACAGTAAAAAAAATATCGGTTTTATTAATTCTATCTATGTTCGAAATGTTAAAAATGTAATTGTGTAGTGGTGTTAAAAAAATATTCACTTCCCAAATTAACGCGTAGACAATGCAACTTTGCAATACTTTGCATTTAATACCTGGTACGCCTGTTGTATCAGTATTTGTTTACTGTGATTAATAAAATTAAATAAATATCCTCCTGGCAACCCTATCTGTATTCCATACAAATGCACCAAACAAATTTGTGGCGTAAAAAGTGCGTGTGATTTGTTCCATTGTACATACCTTCCGAGTCGATGGTTGGCGCGAGCCATTTATCATTCGAATTTTGATGCGTCACGCACTTATAAGTGGTTTTATAAAGCTTTGCTGCAAACATGTTTTAAATTACCTTTATTCAGCTCTAGCTGTCATCAATCAAAGTGTTTTATAGCTCGATTTTTACCTGAAACAAAAAAACAATGTTTGACTTTCTTAGAATTCAGTTGTTTGGATTACTCATAGTTGACTGTCCTGCGCTTGCGTCCTTGATTTGAGACACGATTGTTACAATTTTACAAATAATATAGGAATGAATAGACAGATAAAATATGCTTTATTTGTAATATACAGATAAAAAAAAACAATACAAAGGAAACAGATAACTTAAACACTAGTGTATTCGCAAGAAGGCGGCAATATTAAACTCTATCATCCTACCGTTACAATAAAATTCTTCGATCGAAGTAGTAGGTATTCGATTTAATTAAGACAATAAGAAAATCTGTTCTTTTTAAAACGACCATGAAAGCATTAATTCATTAGAAGCCAAGTTTTTTAGAATCGCATTCGAGTGTGTATTATCTTTTCTGTGTGGTCTACACTTTAAATAAACTATATGACAGATGATATACAAGACTATCACTAACAAAAAGCGCATGTTCTGTCAGTGACAACAGTTGTTTGGCAACAACGACAAGTTGCATTCCATCACGCGCGTCCCGGGGCGTTCCGGCCGCGGCTTTGACAACGAAATGACGCCAACAAAACGCCTAGAAACATTTGGCTTTTAAATTATTACATTTTATATTTGATCAGGCAGTGTCTCGTCAATCTAACTAGATTTGACAACTTGTCTGTCCTAACGAACTCTTTAGGACAGACAAGTTGTTATAGAATACTGGCGTAAAGTAGCAAAGCCTTGTTTAACCTTAACTTCGAATTTGGTGTAGTTATGACGTCATTGGTTCGATTGATTTTTATGACACAATATCTTCGATCATATACAGATCGAAGCACAATATCGTTATTGCAATTATTTCATACAAAAAATATTGCAACATTTTAGCTACCCTGTCTATCATTTCTTTGTAAACAAAACACTATCAATGACAGGCGTCATTAATGAAGTGTCAGTTATTTTTTTACTTTATTTGATTACATAGGAGCTGTCAATTATTTCCAATGATGATTATGATTATTTTGCAAATAGAAATCTTCAAGTGCAAACAGGTACCCATTACACAACAAAAACCTTTATTTGTTTTTTTTTCTTCGTTATTGGCAATCACTCACGAATATGAATTGCAAAATAAAATTGTCGAAAATTTTTATACGTATACTAGTAGTGACCATTCCAACGTTGGAGGGCGAGGGTTCGATTCCAGCACAGAACAAACATTTATTCTATACTAGCTTTTCCCCGATATAAAAATGTCAAAATATACAACACATAAAATGTCAATTGATTTCTAAGATAAGCAAACTGGAACTTTAAAGTATAAAATATTTAAAAGCGCATAATTTCAAAATCGGTTACACGTTTTCAATAAAATTATCTGAGCGCTGAGAGCCCTAAGGGGCAAAACATCGGTAGCCGCGATGAGTATCTCTAAAAATGAAACTGGCCACAAGCAAAAGTGAGGCACTGGCCGAGCGAAGGGCACTTTAAAATTTAAAATAAAAACAAAAACTTGGAGGGAATTGTGTAAGCTTTCGGCGGGAAAGTTGCAACGGCAAAAAAGATCGACTATTCTTCTGTACGCGTGGTGGGGTCGTTGACACGTGGAATTTTAAGGATAGAATCAAGATTTTGTTATTTTTTGTTTGTTTTTTATTTAAAAAACAGTCTTGATATGACATCATTTTTAAGAAGATTTAAGTCACAAGCTGTTACATTACATTATTATTATTTTTATTACGAAAGAACACCATTGTTGCTTCAAGGCTGCGTGATCAGCATTATCATCAAATAAATTATCGAAAAATCATACAAAGCCTGTTTTATCTAACGGATGTCTAGAATTTAGGACACTTTTGTCCACGAAAACAAGAGTTTGACTACACACTTGCGCGTAGGTGTTGCGTTTCATACATTCATTGCGGAGTTTTAATCATGTTAGCGATATGTCTAACTTACAAACAGGTCAATGTATACCAAACGGGACTTATGAACGCGTTAATATGGCCTACAATACAGTGCCTTAATCTCGCAAATACAAGTTTTATATCTAAGTAGGTATGACCAGTAGCGCGTTTAATGATAACAAAGTAAAAGAAAGCTTGTTCAGGACAGGACAATGAACTTGCCGCTGTTTACCCAGTGGACAATGTTGGGTATAAATGAATACGATTATTCGATTATCATACGCGATTGTTGTTATTCGATTTATAATAGACTAGCCCCATCCCAGCTTCGCACGGGTTTCTGTAAAGATATTTTTTTGAAAATATAATATAGCCTATGTGATGTGGGTAATGTACTTATATGCCCAACGGTGAAAGATTTTTGAAATTAGTCGTTTTTGAGTTTATTCAAACTAAAATACAAATCTTTCCTTTTCAGGGTTCCGTAGTAAACTACAAGGAACCCTTATACTATAAGGGTTCCATGTCCGTCTGTCTGTCTGTCCGCGGTCTAGGGCCTAGACGCTTATTGCAAAAAGCTGTAATTTGGTATGTATGTATGTATACGCATATTAACAGTGCTAACAAAGTGCTGGAACAAAATTTTGAAAATATTTTTTTTGGGTTCTCTTCTCCCTTACATGTAAAGTGGGAATAAATTTTTTTTCGCGCCGATCCCATGCTTTGGGAAGTCACTTATGTCCCACTGCTGGGCAAAGACCTCTCCTTCTCCAACTATCCCTCTCTGCTGTTTCTTCTTTCCAGTTGCTATCGAATTCCGTCAGTTCGTCTGTCCATCTCTTGGTCTTCCTCTTGGCCTTTCTCAAGATGGAATTCATTTAAAATAAAAATAAAACCATTTATTTTGCTTTTTATTTTATAATGGATTTGGTAATGGCGTCTGCCCATCGGTCCAAATACATTCGGCAAACAACAAAATGGCCCATTTTTATTTTTGCAGACGATTTTACTTGATAATAATCAAAAGAGGTCATACTATTATTAATTACGTTTTGTGAGACCAACTTAGCATAGATTGTTGATATGAAGTGCTAACAAAGAGACTATTGTGCAATGTTATCTTTTGCAAAAAAATCTTAGACCATTCGGACGCCATGTTTTAAACAATGTGTGATGACAATGGTATTTATTATACACTCAAGATACAGAGTAGATCCTATCGAAGTGTCATTATCAATGTAACGCACTATATAAAAAAATAAGTATACAGTTATGACAGTTATAGTTATAGTGTAGTCATACTTCACTATGATGTGTTAATGCCTTTTTCTTTTTCCAAGAAGAAGAATATTTATGAAAATGGTCTAATTCAACCGTGGAAATATCACTATCTCAAAATAGCATTTTTAAAGCTTCCTAGCATCGAGCCAAAACTACGGATCCCTAATGTTATTTTTGTATTTTCAACAGTAACATCAACTGTATACCTTCCGAATTCCCTTAAAACATTAAACAAATGATATTTTTAACTATTTTAACACCTCTACAATAAACAAATGCTACTGTTTAAACAGTTTACCCGACACAGTGATAAAATACACATTACGTGGGGAATCACTACCTGTAGGCCTCCGGTAACATATTTAACAAATCAATCAACGTATATTCACATTTGAATATACTTACTAATGTTATATTAAATGTAGATAAGTTAGAACTCCTATAAATATAGCACGCAAAAGCTTTTCGAACAGACGAGTGTTTAGACAGTTAACAATGGTAAGTAATTTCATCCTTCATCCTTTCTACTCAGTCTAATATTTTTCTGAATAAATTCATTGTGTGAATACTACTTCTAGATTTTCTTTCTTAAACTTCACTTGTTACAGAAATCCTACTTCCTACTAGTATTATAAAGGCGAAAGTTTGTGTGTGTTTGTTACTTCTTCTCGCTCAAATGGCTGGGCAAATTTTTATGATAATTTGGTATGTAGGTTGGTAATACCCTGGATTAACACATGGGGTACTTTTTATCCTGAAAAGTACGCGATTCCCGAAGTTTGATCAAAAGTCTGATAGTCAATGGCGTTTTATAAAGTAGATGGCGCTACTGCGCATTAATACACGTAAACGAAGTTACGCGGGTTTCGCTAGTATATTTCAATGCACAGAAAACACCCAGACACGAGACAAACACAAAAGAAACAAGAATTTAAGAACATCTAGTAAATTCTATAAATTTATTTACCGCAGTCGCCAGTTTTTTAGTCTTCTTTTTATTCGATTATCGATACTCTATTCGATTACAACATCGATAAACATTCGATAATTTCCTAGAGTTTACACTTCGCAGATACAACAATGTACGTTATACCTTATCGATTTTACGATTTGTGTGCACTTTTAGTTCGAACTACATTTTATCAGGCTGTTGGTTCTCGAAACTTTAATGATAAGATATGGTTTCGAGAAGTCACAGAACTATTCTGTTTATGTGGCAAATAAGAAAATGTGGTTACATTTCACATTACATGTATAATTTTAATATAGTTTTTTTAGAGCAGTTTGCAAAGAGTTTTTGTGGTTGTCTGCGATTCCGTCGATGGAAGACAAACAGAAAATGATATTAGTGGTGTGTAAGTTTAGTGGAGTGGAATTTTCTATGAGCATTTTTTTTTTTGTTTGAATTTACCTACTTGAAATTGGTTGTACGAGTATTTCTCGAAAATCCACGCGAAGTCGCTGGCACAACTTAGTCTGTATAATATAAATACTAATAATCATGTAATACATTTAAAATCGAAAGGTCTGACCTTCGGCGGGGACATAAAGATAAAAGATTATTGTTTTTACCTTTGTTAACCTTCGCGATTGGGAGTTAATAAACATAATCATTAAACAGCTTTGGGATATCGATTACGACCGAAGTTAAGCACTTAAACGTATTATGTATAATTAGATTTTAACAATTATGGTTCCGTATTCAGATGATAAAGAATAAAGGGTGGTAAACCTTCGGGACACTAAAATTAAAAGATTCTGATTCATCATCATATCAACCCATAATAATCCCACTGCTGGAATACGGGACTCCAATTAGATAGATTTAGATCGAATTAGTCGCTGTTCGTGCGTTGATAGTTTTGGTAAACAACACGTTTGATAGAATTCGTCGCTGTTCGGGCGTCAACTACGTACTGTCGACGCACAAACAGCGACCAATTCTTTAGATCGTACTCTGTCACGCTGCTCCAATGCGGATTGGTGAATAGGCTATTTGACAATATTAAAAATATGCTACGAAATGTGGTCATCCTATTAGGTAATAACATAAAAAAACATATTTATCTCTGTTATATCCAAAAATATTTATAGATTTTTCAAAATAAACAAAATAAATCCAAATTATTTTATAAATTTCTTCAGCCACAAGAACGCTCTGTGATTGGCTATGCCTCGCGTGACGTCACACGCAAGTCAACATTGTTCATTGTTACGACATTTTGTGTGATTTTATCTATTACTATTCGAATCAAATATTACTGGCATACTTACATCAAAGTGATCTTCACACATAAAAACATTTGTATAAGATAAAATGCTGTTTGGGTCTCTTCGAGCTAACACAGAAACAAACAGTTTTTGTGGAGTTTTTATAGAAGTATTTGTACATTGTGGCACAATTACACCATTTATAAACCATTTTTTCCAGTAAAATAACAGAAAAAATATTCTAAACACTTTGGTACAAGTTTACTTGCCTGTGACGTCACGGCGTCCGCCATTACAGAAAAAGCGTTTTCAGCGCGAATATTGTAATTTAAATTTTAAACCGAAATTTTACGGAAAATACTGCAAATTTCGCAGAAATATACATGTGGTGTATAAAGCATATACCAACGAATAATTTAAAACAGTATTTCAAAATCAGTCAAATAGCCTATTGGTCGTATGGACCAATTCTATCAAACGTGTTGTTTACCGAAAACTGTCGACGCACGAACAGCGACGAATTCGGATTGGCAATGGCCAGTGTTTTCAAACATTTCTTAAATATAAGATTTTTTTGAATCTTAAATATACAGAACACAGAAAACTAAATGCAAATCGTATAAAAAATAAGTGCAAGCGATTATCCTCGCGTCTCATATCATGTGGTATGAAAATTTAATTGTAAATATCAACGTTATGTACGGACCACTAATTATATTGACTTGCCTGTACAGTAGTGTATACACAGTGCAATATTATGCATGCTTTTCATGCTTAAAAAATTGTTTATTTAAGCTTGTACAATCCGCGCCACGAGAGCCAGGCGTATCACGTGATCGACCTGAGCAGTAGACGATTTCTATATCATTTTATTACAAATCGTCTACTGAGCAGTCAAATCAGCAATCAATGGTCTCATCTCTCGTGGCGCGGATTGTACGTTGCATTGGTTTGAAAATATGGTTTAAAACAGTATTGAAAAAAAGGTTTGGTATGAAATCATTGTCTACACTGTTTTAAGTGTCTGTATTAAACCGTAGAATACCCAGACTTGACACAAACACAATGCTATCACATTGACGTGTGTCCCTTGCTCGAAGCTCACGAAAAGAAGAAGAAGAATGTTGGATAATTAAATGTTTGTTTAAATCAAGCAAATACGCTACGCCTTAACAGATTTGAATGATATTATATGACACATAGACATATAAAAAAAGGCCTGTTTGCGCGCCTTTGTGGTATAAAAAAATGCCTTTAACATCACAAGTTAAATAGATGTAGCTATGTACAAAGATTGTAGTATTCCTACGCAGAATTTTGTCAACAGTATTAGGGTTGGCATGCAAAATAGGCAAAATCAACATATTTTATTTAACTGGAAAACGTAATTTGAAATAGCATACCTGATATACAAACACAGACTTTGTTTTAAACTACATTTATAGGTATTGATGTCAAAAATCCTGTCAGCTTTTAGGACAGTTCAGCGGCATTTTTTTTTGGGAATCTTAGCTACAATTTTCTCAAGAATTGCATTACACAATAAAATTAGTGAGGTAGGGCACAGCGGATAATCCGCTCAAATCGGAGCAGCCCGTCTAAGGAAGGACCTCCACCTTACAGAATATCGTAGCCAAATAGCATTGGTCTCGGCCATGCTGTGTTACTTTCGGTGAGTAAGGTCTCCAGAGCTCCACTAGGGTTGGTTGGGAGGGTTGGCAACGCGTGAGTGATACCCCCGGTATTGCAAGTGTCTATGGGCTACGGTGATGCCTACCATCAGGCGGGTCGTATGCTTCTGTGTAAATTTTTACAATTTTAACCTAAACGAGGCTTGAACGCGCACATAAATTTACTTGTTTCTACATCAGACGTTTCGACAGAGTTGCATCTGCCGTGGTCACGGGGAGACTGATACAATTTTAACCATGTGACAACCCTATATCAGATCATAAATCAAACCAAATGCAAAAGGGCTGATGTGACGTCAATTGGCAAAGACTGTACTTGCGTAAAACACTTTCGCTAAATAAGGACTCGTACGAAAATGAATCTAAATCTGGAAAACAGACAACGTGTCGAGTTAAGCCACTTGAAGGCATCTGACGTGGCTTACCGGATGACATTTATGTTTTATGCGTTGAAACATTGATTTGAAGATAAAAGAGTTTCGTTAATTCCTATTTGAAAAGATTAATGGTTTTTGAGACGTCTTTTAAAATCACTAAATTACAATTTTTTTTTTCAGTATACAATACTACTACTGACTGTACTGCTCGATTTATATTGAGAGAAAGAAATTGGGCTTCCGAATCTCTCGCTCACCTAAAGAAATGCAGCTGCTTCACACCGATATTCAGTAAGCGGGTGGTATTTCTTCATAAATGGATTACCACACAAAGGCCGTCACTTCTTTCGCCATTTCTTTCCCCCGTGGTCTTTTTGCTTTGTTTCCGAAAGGGTGGTAGTTTTTAGAGTAGCTTATTTATTTTATATTTAACACAGAAGGACAATATGTTGCAAATGACGTGTCTAAGTGCCCGCGAGGGCCCACAGAATAAAGTATTTTTGATTTGATTCACTCCAAATAAATATTAACCCACCAAAAACATTTTCATGTAAAAATGTTGCCAAGACGAGTCTACCTTAATTAAAATCTATGAAAAAGTGGTCAGATCTCATGTTGAGCCAAGATTCTTGATCTATGCGCCCTTACTTTACCAGATCTAACTTCACATACTCTACATTTTAGTCAAAACGTGTGGCTTGGCCGTTTTATTTTACACACGATGAACGAATGCCTATAAAATCTTCGTAACGTCTTCTTGACGGGGGCACTACCGTGCCCCCAGATGAACCATTGATCTCTATGCCAAGATCTATGATAACTTGATAAGCAGTCTCTTAGGTGAGAGACGACAAATAGAATGGTAAGAGATAGAAGAACAATCGGTCATGCGATAGTGGGTGCTTACCATCATTAACCCACTCGTTCTCCTCTATCTTTAAAATAAATATTACAGTTACTGCAATGGAGAAGAAAAGCATTTTTAGTTTTATATGCCAAAAAATTGTACAAAAAATTACGAGAATAACTGTGTTTTTATTATTTTTCTATCTTCAAAACTGACCGAGATATTTAAGTGCAAAGTTACCATTTTCGGTCGAGCCGCTGAGCGAGCGCGATATCGTTGATGACGTCACTAGGACCATATCCGCGCGAGCGACTCAGGGATTCCAAGCATTTACCCGAATGTGCCTGTCGCGCGCGGAACTACTGTGTTAATTTTATATAAGAAACAATAAAAACATCATGAGTTCATTAACTAAATATTGTATTGTGCCCCAGTGTAAAAATACGGCCACAAAAACACCCGAAAAGTTGTTTTTTTACGTGCCTAAGAATCCTAAAATTAGAAAAAAATTGATAATGCCGTCGCATTTATCCATCTTCTCGTCAGAAGAGCACATCCATTGGGACTACAAACGTCAGCATATTGTTGTGTTGTGAGGATCATTCATTTTCTATTCTATTCTATATTATATTCTATTCTAATGAGTCCAGGTTATAAACAATACAAAACACAGAATGAAGTATAGTTTTTACACTGAGTTAGGTTTATTTATAACAGCTGTTTACACTTGATTTAATATTACGAAAGTAGGTACCTAGGTATAAAAAATGTAAAAACGCGGGGAACGGGGTAGACTCGGTCGCTAGCAGGGTGGTAGCAGGCGCTAGCTGACGATCTGTTGTATTGTACCTATGTATAAAATCGAAATCATTTCCAAATAATCTCGATATCAGCTGTGATTATAGTACGCGCACAAGTGCTAGACCTAGTCACCTGTATGGGCTACTAGCACATGCGCGCGGACTATACATATACCTCGCAGAAATGATATTTTACTAGCTGTTACCCGCGGCTCCGTCCGCGTGGTCAAGGCAAAATGCCAATAATTTTTCCATGGGAATCTCTTCATCCCGTGGGAAAAAAGTAGCCCATGTCACTCGCCTATAACTATCCCCAAAAAAATTTATTACTTTCGACGTGAAAGAAGGACAAACAAACAAACACACTTCACATTTTATAATATTAGTATGATAGGTACCTAAGTACCTACCTACCTTTTCATTTTAACTCCGCGAATTTTAGCTGCATCAAAATCTTTATTTCTTATATAATATTCTGCCACCATCATATCGTGGACTATGGGAAGGTTGTCGGATTGGCCTTTTTGAAATCCTTCTTCCATTTTAGTTCAAACAATAATATACAAAATACACTACATAATTAATCAGCATTATTTAAAATCAATAAAAAACACCAGAGCGCACTACAGCAAGCAACTTTTACCCGCGAAAATGTACTACGGACGTATGAGCCGGGCGCCCCCGACGCTCCGTATGGATGCGATGACGTCACGCGCTGTTCGCGGGGACGAAGAGATTTAAAAAACCTGCGTAAACTTCCCAAGCTTATAACTTCGTTAATATTGCACCGATCGATGTGAAATAAAAACTAGAATAATGTGTAAGGTGTAGACTTTTATTCTACGTACTCAAAAGTGTAATATTGTAACCTTGTTATCTTCTCCATTACGATCTTGACATTTATTTGATATTTTTTTCATGCAATAATACGCGTGAAGAATGCATTTAATGCGCGTGCATATCGAATACCACACACAACGATAGCACCATGACAATCTCGTAATCTTTAAGGCGGAGTCCCACCTTTATATTGCACGAGGAGCATTTTAACTGCGTCGTTTCAATTCACCCAATAAATTGTTTGACAACGTGCGTCAACGTTTGTTGCGTTGCGTCAGCGTAGTTTCGAGCAACACCAAATCGAAGAGTCAAATATTTTATTCAGAGCCTGGGCCTTCACTTCACAGGCACTTCATCTTTAACATTAAATTATTAATAATAATTAAATAAAGTACATTATGTATTTTATAAACTACCACCATTTCTGAAACAAAGCAAAATAACCACCAGTAATAGAAAATGTCCTACCACCTAGTGTTAATGTCAATTTAAGGCAGAAATATTAATAAAATGAAAAGCAATCCAATATGATGATTCACACTACGAGTGTCAATAAAATACCGATCGCTCAGGATTGGTTTCAAGAATAGCCTAGAAAATGGCGTTGAGCGAATGGGGAATTTGTTTAATTTTTTTTTACCAGCCCGCATGATAGTAAGCATTGACCATAGCCTAAGGACGCTTGCAATACCGCGGCTCTAACTCGCACGTTGCCGACCCTGTAAGAAGTGGAGCTCTGGAGAGCTTGCTTACCGTAGGAACACAACAAGTAACGAGGTCCTTCCTCAGACAGGCTTTTCCTCCCAGTAATACGTTGACGCCTTTATGTCTAATATTTTGGCGCGCAATAATAAACTTCTTACAAAGTAAAGCTTGATACTTAACCTCTCGATTCGTCGCGGTGCGGTGGGTTCCCGCCTTTAGTTCACGCTTAACGCCATATCATGTGGAACATGGAACAGACGACTGATGGAGTGATAAACATATTTATGACCACAATAAAAGTATCTGTTTGATGTGAACGTGTGAAAGATCACTTGTTTGGTGTAAAGTTTATCGCACCGTATTTTATGTTTTAATTGAAATTTTAATGTAATTGATTATTTGTTTAGATATAAAAATGTACGCATGTAATAAAATATACTATAATAAACAGCGGAACAGATGGCACTACGTATTACTATACTTATAGATACTTATCGATGTGTTCTTATAGTACCATTTAAGCTTAATATCTTTGTTTTCGACGCCAACATTTGACCGAAAATACATTTCCAAATTGATTAATAATAATAAATTTTCTCTGTAGCAAGTATATTTAATAGTAGTATTGGCTAATAGACCTATTTCAAATCAAATCAATTCAAGTCTTCAACTAGTTTACCGACACGCCTTCAACAGTATTACAGAAGCAACACTGTAACGTATTGAATAAATAAACCACTTAATCTTAGCTTTCCATTAATTATCTATTCCGTGGCATAGCTCAAGTCATTGGTGCAAGATAGTATCTAAAATAAACCTTAGGTTCTATAAATAATTTTAAAACTTTTTTTTTACATTATTTCTACAATTAACATTTATCTCACAATTTTATTCGAATCATGCTAGCCCTGCACAGTCCATACAAGAATTCGTTACCCTAAGGTTGCCTTGAAAAGATGCTTTTGGCAATAAGGCCGCCTTGTTGATATTACACTAATATAAACTATTCATGTATACTGTGTCCTTTCTGTGTATTGCAAAAAAATCTATATTATCTTAAAAACCACCATGTTTCAGAAACGTTTTGTTAACTGTTTGGGAAGTTGACCAAGGAGAAGTGAAGTTAGGCACGAAATTAAAAGACAAGAATTGTGAAGACGAAGTAGGACGAAGAGTCCGTTCAACTCTCGTTTCGTGCGAAATAGCGCTGAGATTAGCGCTGCTGTACAGCTAGTAAGAGTTACTGGTAGACTATAGATATTTTAGAATCTATATCTTACCTGGCTAAGATTTATTGCCCATCACGCGACTAAATTAAAAAAAAATTAAAAGTGAGAACATTAGCCAGTTTTCTGGTAAAATGCCAATACTAAAGATAAATATTTCCTCGAACATAACTTCATTGATAGAGTGAGATTGAAATGTATTCGAACAGTGTAATAGTAATGACGACAGATTAAAAAAATGTACAGAATGATTTTTATCGAGTGTGCGCGTGCACCTATTATGTTATTAGGCGCGTTTTTTGACCCAGGAGATCCCAGGTTCGAATCCCGGTCGGATCATGATGAAAAAAGATTTTTTCTGATTGGATTTAACTTGCATTGAATTTTGACTGTAACATCAAGATTAAAAAACAATGTTGTATGTCAATTTGTAACGTGTCTCTAATAGGAAAATAATAATAACATTCCTAAGTACCACTAACATTATATTAGTAACTGATACAATAGTCTGTATATACCAAACGTTAATTGGATATAACAATAGCCAGTATTCACTGCATCAACTCTCGACCTTGCGGGTTGATCACGACTGCACACCTGCATATTATTACCAAGGGTACTCGATCGGAAATCGAGTGATTTCATTTGTCGATTAGTATTTAGAAGTTCCGATTACGTCGCTGGTTCGACCGAGTATTTTTCACTTGAAACTCAAATTACAAAATTTAAAAAATCATATTTTATTTTCACACAGTAAGGTATTTCTTGACAAGTGAGCGATTTCTTTTGTGCAGCCCCGATGTCATATAGAGAAGGTGGTAGTCAGTCAGCAGCTATTCTGAAAGCTCCTTTGCAAAAACACTTTTGAATCCACAGCGCAATTAAAGTTTCATATTCCTAAAATGAGTGAGTTCGACTCTAGTGCCATTGCCACCAAATGATGACGAAAGTGTGAAGGTATTGATTAAAATAATTGTATTTTGGAATCTGTGGTAGGGGCGATATGTAAGTGGTCGATTTCAATGTAAACGCTCCACAGCCTCCACAGGTCCATAAGGAAGGAAATGTGGCGAATTCCACAAGATAAATTATTTTTCGACACGAAATATCTAAGCAAAAAACTCTATTTGATGGTCATCATAATTAATTGAAATTCAATTTGCTATGACGTGATTCAAGATAGAGCAAGAAACAAAATGTGTATTATGCTTTTCTTATTTTTTTTATATCATACTGCCTGCAAACAAGCAAGCAGTGCATAGGCGCTGGCATAGATTAGTAATAAGCGCTGGTTACTAGTTTCCATCAGGTGGCCCGCTTGCAAGTTTGCTTGCGGAGTTACAAAAAAAAATTAAATAGAAAACAGGATAATGTTAGAAAGAATAAAATAATAGTTGTGTTCTTGGCTATGCGGATTTTAAATGTCGAGTCTAAACTATTTACAAACTAAATATACACGGTACCTTCTGAAGAGGTCAAAGACGCGAAACGAACATACGGTGTCGCAGACGCACAGTGATAGATAGAGATTTTTTTTATTTGCATCAGCTAAAGCACACATTACATAAAGACTATATGCAATGCGTCTGCGACACTGGTGTCGCAGATGCTCAGTACTACAATGCGTCTGTGTGCCGGTGAATACGACACCACCACTGTGATGCCAGTGTGAATGGCTTTACGTCGCAGCGTGTCGCAGATGCAACGCGCCAGCCGACACGGCCGTACTGCAGACGCATCCGGTGTGTGGCAGCCTTTATCCGATTAAATTGAAGGTACGTAGGTACAATCTTAAGCCATTGCTTTATATTTTGATAAGATTACACTAAAAATTCAAATTGAACGGAATGCAATTGAACTGCAAACGCAAACCATTTTTATGAAGATATCAAATTGCGGTAAATTACTTTGATAGTGATAGACCAATTTCATTTGAACTCAAATTGTAAAGAATTCGAAGTTATTGCGATTAGAAATGAACAGAAAATTTTGTTGTGAATGAGGTACCACTCGCAAAGGCACTGACCTCAAATTAGGATTCCAATGAAGTGTTATGATGATGATCAAATGCAATGATGTCATTAATTATGGCACAATTTGACGATTAGCTGCAGGCACAATGAAGCCAGTATGTGTATATTACCATACAAGAAGTATATAACATAATATTGGCTATGTGGCTATTCCAAAAAACTATTTAAAATATATCGTTTAATCGACTGGTTTACAAGCACGAATTTTAGAATACGGACCACGAACTCCATTTTGAATTATTCCTGAGATGATTACTTGCAAAACGCTTCTAAGACGACAAAATATATTATTTACGATTCAGTGAATGCCAACCGTGTACACAGCAGTAGAGTAAATAAACTAATCCTTGTGTGTTCATAAAATATTAGCGGAGTAAGTTCGCACTTCACCAATTCCATCATACGTGGGAAGTTAAATCTCACTAAATTCTATAAGTGACTAGTGTTCCAACCCAACAACCACCACCGAGGTCCAAAAATTCTATTGCAAAATGTTGGCATCAATTCATCGCGACCCCAGGTTATTGATTCCTTTTGAAACGCTAACAAAATTATATGCTTCATATTTTTTACCAAGTAACAATGCTTAACTGGTTGTTACAAATGTTGGGCGGGGTCCCGTGATGAATTAATGTTTAACTAAATTTTTTTGCTTAGCATTGTCGGTAAATTAACTTTTCTTAATGTGGACATTGACCTCGATCGTGTTACGGCTTTGCTTAGTCAAGGGTTTTTTTTTTGTATATGTATTGCATTTTTCTATTTGACAATATCAAAATATTTATTTAGTGCCCGAGGTATTACGCGTTCAACCCCGGGCTTTAGGTATAATTAGGGATGACTTATAGATGGTTCTGAAATCTTTTTGGGATTGCTTTTGTTATGTGCGTTTCAGAAGCTGGTTGTATAAGGTGTAAAGAATAAATTGAAATCCATATATAACATAAAAATAACTTATTAAACATAACAAATAGTAATATTTTATGTACGTAACATTTACTAATCACATCGCTTTCGCAATAATATAATCGAGTACACATACATATTGCAACCTATTTATAATTTGACCTATGGTTCAATGTCAAATTTGACATGCAATTTGATCATTTGATACGCATTGTGATGTATCTTTTGATCTACCATTTGTGGATCTAGTTATAATAATAGTATACTAAATACATAAATATAAGTTAGGATTTTAACAAGGAGTCGGTTTTGAGCAACTGCCATCAGACCTCCACGACTAAAAAGAAAAACCACACCATCTATTTAACCGGTTTCCTCAATCATTTTTTAGTTCTAATTAAAACTAATTTACTGGAAAATAATATCAGGCATTAAACAAAAAAACCAAACATTAGCCAAGTCTGATCTTACAAAAGACCCCAAAAGAGATAGCAATATCTCTCAGCTGACAGTCAAGAGCAGGTCGACCTTTACATATCATACTGAAAGACTAAGAATGGTATAAACCATTCTTAAGTTCTATGTCATAAGAGCCATAATTGTACTGCAAGTGTAAAACTCGACGTGCTCCTGACTGTACACCTGTGCTTAAGCTCACCTGTGTAGATCTTGTACAGCGAATCCAGCAATCCTTGCATCATATTGATATATTGCACTAACACACAACAAAACACTATTTTTCACTATATGAACTTCATTATACACAGATCACATTATCAAACTAAACATTACATAATGCATCAAGGTAATTAGTTCCACATACTGAACAAAGACGTAACCGATCATATCGGACAAAGCAAAACGATGAATACCAAAGATAGCGCCGCAAAAACTACTATATGAAGATACAAAGTAGAAATGACTATAAGTTTGGGAGTTCAATGAACCGATGGACAGTACGGTGGCCAAATTGAAATAACGGGAACAACGGATCGTTATCATCAATCAGATTTGCGTAACTATCGGTTGGCAATTACTTTTAACACTTGAATAGGCTGTAGAAGCGGCTGCTACGAATGTAGTGCAAGAATACAGTTATGAGCGATGCCAACAATGAAAGAAACAAGAATAAGACGCGCGAGCACACAAGAATGCGAACGAAAGTTATTACTTTGATATAACAACAGATATAAATAAAAAAGAATGATGTTATGATCACAAAGTAGCATAATGTTAATGACATACAGTCAAAAAAATATTCTATGACTGTAAAAATAAATATCATGTTATCGAGGCCAAAACTGATATAACCATAATAGAAATAACCACTATCAATTATGGCAATACTAGTAAAATACATAACCAAGACGTTTATTAACATACAAATGTGTGGTACAGCAATAAAAAATAATCTAAAACCAAGGTCGTACATGTAATTTCTCACGTGGAAACGCCTACGAAAGTAACAATAGATCTGACCGAGGCATCGCGGCCGACAAGCATGGTTTGTTTGACGTATAAACATTATAAGCTTTTATCGATACTAAAACGTGGGTGGAATGTAATATATTTTTGTGCATAGAAAAGCAAAGGATGCATTTAATACAACAGTCATTTATTACAAAACATTATCATCAAAGAAACTAAGAAATAAAGATTGGAAGTTATGGAAAACTAATTCTTAATTTCCAGCGAACGTTGGCACTGATCCCTGAATATGCCAAAAATGTTTAAAAGTCTGACTCGAATTTCCTAGATTCATTTGTCAAGATCAAGATTTAAGAAACAATAATACATTCAAAGTTTTGAATAGACATTGTTTATGGTAAATTGCTAAATTCTATTTACACTGACTCTCATTTACAGAGACCTCGAGTCCTATTCATTGGTGGAACAAAAGAAGTACCTTGTGATTTATAATAAAACTGTCGTTTAAGTAATCATTACTGGCCTTATGTCAAGACAGTTGGTTTTTAACGATTGATGTTAAACCTTTGTATAGTAAGGTCACATTATAATTGAAATATAAATGATAGTTTACTAAATACTTACTACTTAACCACAACTACTGCTCATCAAGATTAACAAGCTTTTCAAGCATTTAATTTTAGGTCAAATTTATTGGACTCTGGTTATCTAAGACGCCCCAAACATGATGGTCGTTTTATTACAGATATCCCTTGGCCACTTCTGGCTCCATCATCAGATTAGCTTCATGTCACAAATTGTATTGTTTTCTGATTTATGCATGTATTTCAACTCAATGGGAAAGTGGGTCGAATTTAACTTACAAAATTTGATTATCAACAGACACACACCGAAATAGGTGAAAAATCTTGTAAAAGAAGTCTTTTAAAATGACAATTTAACATGTGAATAAATTCATAAAATACGGTCATAATATGTAATTAATCAAGTTCATTGATATTAGTCTAATGTTATTATTATGTTTGCTTTTATATCTAAGGTTTCATTCAGTAAGTCATGCAAACCGTAAATGGAACTGGAATGTTTGAAATTCCATATAAATTAAACCCACGTACTGAGTGGGTCGTTACTTGTAAGGCAGAAGTATATTGTGCTTATTTTTGGCATTGTGATGTCAATAAGCATTATAAACACTTATGGTGTTGCCCTAATCCCAAATACTTAATAAGAAGAACTCATATTACTCACACAACATTTTTCTAATAAGCAAAATGCGTGATTTCAATCTATAAGTACAGCTAAAGTCTGGTTTAGAATACAACGTACATATTATTAAAGTTAATAACGTGCATAGTGTAAAAAACAATGCTGTAACAGTTCAAGAAAAAGTCATTATACAAACTGAAAAAGAAACAGACAGACTCGGGACGTAATAACGTGGAATTATTAAAAATAGACCCGCCAATAACAATGAACAAGTAAATGAAGACACTAATGAGACGTCGACGCGAATGTTCGTTAAAATTAGCCACACATGAAAGCCGTTGCGAAATGAAAGAATAACGCTTAACACAAGAGCGGCTCCATTGATACCCGTTAACTTTTATGTTGACACTCTTTTATAATATTCAAATACATTCATTAAAAAGACATGAGATCGGTTTAATACGAACACTATCAAACACTGCATTATTGAGATACTTTACTGTCTCGGTGTATTTGCGGACATAGACTTTAGTCTTTTTCTGAGGAACTAAAGACGGACAAAATTAAACTTTCGTATGCAATCACCTGCTACGATTTATCACAGTAACTTCAAATATAATCCAACAGCAAATTTATGGTTAGCTTGAACGAAACTTCATAAATATAAATAAAAAATTGCAAATGCCAAGAGGTCTGGGCAAATGATAATTTATTCTCTTTAAAATTGAAATTGTCTGCGCTTAATTAGACAGACGGCGAGCAAAAAATTCAGGTCGCTTTTCAAATCTTGGGGACAATGCACAATACGAAACCATAACTTTACGAGGAGTAATATTTCAATCCAAAAATAAGCGGGTACTTGATCATCAACTTGCTTCCCTTGCACAAATCACTGAATTGACACTGGATACAGAACATGACTGATAGATTTTTTTGTATTAAAATGCACAGTCACTATCACGAAATTTTAGTGCACTCGCGGCGACTTCTTCTCGTTTAGCGCGCGGTTTGGATGTTGTTAAAGGCATTTTCTGGAACGCTGAATGCGAGAGTCGGTTCGGATCATAGCGAGAAAGATTGCGGATCGCGCGCCCGCGCCGTCCGCGGTGTGCCGCACCGCCGCCGCCACTGGCCTACCGGGATTATTTATAAATTCATACAGACAGGGGGTCGTAGAATTTTGCATGACGACGTTTTGGCATGCCAGAGCTAATGACTGCATCAGGTCGCACCGGAAACTGAGTCTTGCGGTGTCTCATGTGGAACGTGTTCGCGAAACACTTGTCTCCTGTAATTGTTTTTAGGATTTAACTGATGGTTAAAATTTAAATTTTTCTTTTCTTTCTATAACAATATGAAGATTTTATCATGCAGAAACAAATGATGTCTGGATATTTTCAAGTATACGGTGAAGAACATGGAAACACCATTACCATACCAGACAAACAAACAGAAACAATGCGCGTGCGTATCTTAGTAATAAATCACGTGGTCAGTTTGCGAAAGATGATCGCGTATGATGACCAGTTGCGCAAGCGCACTTGGAATTCACCGGCGACCCTGGCCGTGTCGCCCACCTGGACAGGTGGTCTCTCTAATCGCTCACCGAGTTATTATGACACCTTCGACACGTAGGCGACTTATACATAACACAACATGATCATTAGTGGATTTACAATCTATGAATACCATAACGTCTGGTAGCAATCTATTTTTGATCTCGGTAAAGATAATGATTACAAAGAACTGCGTTTAAGTCTCAGAATACAAGTTCATTATTTTTATCACAGAAGAGAACAATCTAGCAAGCGGATCATCTATTAGTAACTAATTATCGCTAGCTACAATGAGTTGTCTGGTTTTATCAGTAGATCGAAAAACAGAGTAAAATTACGATGAATCAAATCATTTGTTTGCAAAGCGAAAGTGGTTAGGTTATTTACATAGATTATGTTCTATGACATAATAACAGAAGGAATAAATAATGAAGATTGTCGTGAAAAATACTTCTTTAAAAAGAAAGCTGCCCAAATGATTGCAGATGAGATATATGTGGAATATGCTCTCTAGCTTAGAAAATTTGCAATGTTTTTAGAATATAATGTTACTAGATATAGAGATCGAAATACATACAACGATACGTTTGGACGTCGTAGCAAAAATCTGGCTCGAAGTACTAATGAATCACAAGTGGAATACAAAAGATTCAGTATTTGGCACCGTTTACGATTCATGCCTAGTTTCTTGACAAATGACAGCTAAAATTAAAAGCATTGAGTACACTATTTTCATAACTGGACTATGAAATGCGGTCAGTTATATCAATGGCATTAGAAACATAAGAAAGAAAGAAAAAGCTATTTCATACCTTTCACATAAAAGACCCGGCCGTACTAGGAAAGGCTATGTCCAGCAGAGTACCTACCTACTTCTTGGTTGAGATGATGATAATGATGACATAAAAGGCAATAATAAAACATTAAAAAAAATTAAAACCAAAAAGGTATATCTCGGCATTTAATATCTTCAACAAAAAGATGTCTTAATCATTGTAGAAGGAGGAATTGTTAGTAAAATTGGTGTAATTGGAGCGATATGATTCTAAAGACGGGTAAGATCCAAGGAAAACGTCCAAGAAGTAGGAGCACTATGCGCAGGACGGATCAGATACGGTAAGGTATGTACGTATGTATGTAGATAGGGTACTAACACCATCTTTGCAGACGCAATGCGTTCTGCAGAGGACCGAAAGGGATGGAATGTTTTCGTCCGAAAAATAATTCATGGAGGTCACGACCCCTAGTAATGATGATTACGACACTAGAAGAAGAGCGATATAAAAAAAAACATACACTGCCTGTTATATTTACAACGCCGGCAGAAACAAGATCGTAGCCAAATAGCATTGGTCTCGGCCATGTTGTGTTCCTACGGTGAGTAAGGTCTCCAGAGCTCCACTGGGGGGGTTGGGAGGGTTGGCGACGCATGAGTGATGCCCCCGGTATTGCCAGCGTCTATAGGCTACGGTGATGCTTACCATCAGGCCGTATGTTTGTTTGCCAACTTTGTGGTAAAAAGAGATAAATAATTTTTGAAAATCAACGACAATCGTGGATATTATTTTTCTCACTGCAATACCAATATTTAATTAATGCTATCTGAAGTATTGTCATTAGAGAAAAACATCAAGTAGACGATTCTAATATCATGTCTTATGGAAGTATAGTAGAATTTAGCCGCACAATTCTGACCTTGGTGTCTTATCATAAGGATACTATTTTAGACGTTATTACTCCACAACAAGAATCTAAATTTGGATTTTTGGAATAGATATATGAGGAGAATAAACATTTATCTATAGTTCTATACTAATATTATAAAATTTAAAAAAAAAATTGTTTGTAAGAATAAACTTGAAAACTACTGACTGAACCGATTTGAAAAAATTTTCAACTATCCCCGGGTGACAGAAACTATTTTTAAATGTCCTTACAAAAACAGTGCGATGCTGGGACGGGAGGCTAGTTTAACATATGTAACTAGATATTTGCAATTAATTTAAAACCAATCATGCTCCATTTATTGCTAACGTAGCAAATTACATATGACATTGATATTTTACAATTTAACACACTGCGTTTCCAGTAATTCTCATAGATCTGACTAATCCTGACATTTTTCAATGTCCGCCACACCTGACAGTCGTTCGAAGAACGTCACTCACAAGTGACAGAGACGCCTTCCTATTTGTATTTTCGGTAGAGAATAAAATAACAGTTTCCTCGTATCTTTTACCAGAAAACGATCGCTTACCTACAATGTTTTTTTATATCACAAAGGTGGCAAACAAGCATACGGTCGGCCTGATGGTAAGCCGTCACCGCAGTCTATAGACGCTTGCTTGCAATACCGGGGCTATCACTCACGCGTTGCCAACTCTCCCAACCCCCCCAAGTGGAGCTCTGGAGACCTTACTCACCATAGGTACACAACATGACCGAGACCAATGCTATTTGGCTACGATCTTCTGTAAGGTGGAGGTCCTTCCCCAGACGGGCTACTCCGTTTTGAGCGGATTATCCGCTGTGCCCTACTATACCTAATTTAGTAAGTACTTTTAGTTTCTGAAGTAACTAGTTATTAGATATTTTCAGTGTGGTTAACTTTTAGAAAATTCAACTGTTTTAATTTAATAACTTTATCAATACCTGAAAAAATGAATACCAATAAAAAAAAACGGATAAATGTCATAATTCTACATAATTCACACAGCGTTATTTATATGGTCTCAAATTTAGCTAGGCATAAGCTGGTTGCAGACCAAGAGCTAAGTTAAGTCATTGCTAACTTAGTTTAGCTTAGTCTGCATGGCTGATATGATTTTTCATACTTAGGTGCAGACCATAACGCGTAATGTATGTAAAACTAATTGAAAACTAACTTAGCTTAGCACTTGATCTACAACTTGCATAAGGCCCCATTATTTGATCAGTAGTTAAGTACTAATGGTTAAAATTCGTTGTAAAAACTAACTATTTGTTAAAAATTGCTACGAATTTTAACCATTAGTAAACTTAACTACTGATCAAACAATGGATCCTTAATCTGCTTGTGTTATGGGAACTAGACAGCGAGTAGGTATCCAATAGAGACGCAATGTTTGTCATTTTCTTTGAAAATAATTGTCCTCAAATCTCAGTTGTCAATTACTGTGCGCGCAAACAAAATAGAGGTCGAAATTTTAAAATACAATACGATTAGTACAAAATACCAACACATTTGGACAAAGCCAATGGACTTGAAGGCGTCTCTATTCAAAAGGGCTGCGTGTACATACAAAATTTGACGTAAGATCGGATTTATGTATAATGATGAAAGTAGTCTGCTCGTTTCATAAACACTTGCAATCCCGTTGCTCTTTTTGGTTGAAAGATTAAAAACATTAATTCAGAGAGTGACTTTTTTCTCTTCTTTACACGCACTTCTCTAGAGCTGTAAACACTTAGTCTCTGAACGCCATTATGAATATGGAACAACATCATCAAAAAAGTAGGTATGTAAGTAATTGAAAGACCATCAAATCCCGTTACGTAGTCAATTAGAGGACAAACAGACGACTTTGTTTATCTATACTAACATTACAAAGAGGAAAGATTTGTATATTTGTTTGTAACGAATAAACTCAAAAACTACTGCTAGCTAGCCCCAAAGTAAGTTCGAAACTTGTGTTATGGGATACTAACTCAACGATATTATATTTTATAACAAACACATACATAGATAAACATCCAAGACCCGAGGCCAATCAGAAAAAGTACGTTTTTCATCATGACCCGACCGGGGATCGAACCCGGGACCTCCTGGGTGGCGGTCTGGCGTGGTAACCATTACGCCACGAAGGTCGTCAAAAAAACTATTTATAGATAGATAGTAGTCAACAACATCACTACTAGACGACTAGATTTTGATATTAATATAAGTGTCTAATATTCTGACCGTTCTATTCTTGTAAGGATTTACACATCGTAGTTCTGTATTTACGATTTAGTAGGCCGGAACAGATGTTTTGTGACGTGGTTTTCATTGTGAGTTTTATTGCTCGTAAAGCATTTTCGGAAAATTCAACTAGCTGTCTTCATGACGCAACGGTTCTCAGTTTTGAGCGAACAATCTCAAGGTGTGAGAGTAGTGTTAAACGATGGCCCCGAATTAGAATATGATTTTTTAACCGAAGCTTCTTCTCAGACGGTCACTTTTGTCAGAGAGGTCGTGGTCACGGCGGGTCCACACGAATGGCAGCCTGTGCTATACGTCCCCATTCGCTTCTATTGGAGGCATTGTGGGAGCCACACCCCTTTTCTACCATCTCTATATAGCCCAGAAAACGGCCAGCAATTCAACCAAAAAAATATTTAAAGTATTCGTGGCTTCGCACATTTTGAATATCATTTCCATGGCTTACGATCCCGCGTGAACGACACTCCACTATAATGGAATTCTGACCATCGAGTGGAAGGATACGATCTTGACGATTTTGTCTAGCAACCACTATGGCCAATAATGTAGAATGGATAGGATACTTTATAGAAACAGATTGACTTGTGATCCTAGGTCCCACTTCCTACTCCGACTATCTTCTTTCTGATTAAATTCGCTGTGAGTTCCAAGACAGCTGTAGTTTCTCCCCCGGGACGTCAATAAGCTTCATCGCTTATTGTCAATCTGAGTTTGCCGTTGTTGATCCTGGCTACACACAGGAGACAATCGGTGGGAATGTGTGGTGGGCTTGTCCTAATCCTGGTTCCTCTGAATAGGGCAGAGGGCGTCCACATTGAGTCTCGTATAGAAACAAATTACTTTGATAACATTTACGAAAATAATTTTCAACAATCACTATCTATAGTTTTAAGTTAGTACAGTGACTTACGTCACAAACAAACATACATTCACTCTAAAGGAGACTAAATTGTTTAATATTTACATACGTTGTATGCATTCAGAATATAAACAACGTATCCGTTATTTTGTGAACCGAGTTCGACGTCAAAACACGTGTTTAAGAAGTTATACTATACATGAACTAAAGTTGTGTTTTCCTCAGCCAAGACAATGTCTTTAGAGTGCGGCACACAGCGACGCCATAGAGCTCCTCGTCCATTTGTTTAATTACTAGCTGTTACCCACGGCTCCGCCCGCGTGGTCAACGGAAAATGTCAATAATTTTTTCCAAGGGAATCTCTTTATCCCGTGGGAAAAAAAGAAGCCTATGCCACTCTTCAGACCTAAACTATCCCCAATAAAAAATTCATTACTTTCGACGTGAAGGGAGGACAAACAAACAAACAAACACAGTTTCACATTTATAATGTTAAGTAAGTATGGATCTTCATTGACCACAGTATGCAAAGTACTGATACAACAGGCGGACTTAATGTTAAATGCATTATCTTCTACCAGTCAACCCTTGGGACTGCAGAAATTCACGAAAGCGTGTCCATTGAGTTATTGTTTAATTTTCTCAAATTCAAACAATTTCTATATCACAATAAAAACAGTATCGTTTTGTGAGCGATAAAAGCTAGTATAATGTAGATTAGTCTTAAAAGAGAGGTAATCCGCTCAAATCGGATCAGCCCGTTTGGGGAAGGACCTCCCCTCCACCTTAGATCAAATCAAATCAAATCAAAATATTTTTATTCAAATAGGCATATTACAAGCACTTTCGAATCGTCACTTTTTTTTTTCCCTACCACCAGTTCAGACGGCAGATTTGTGCTAAGTGAAGTATGTCATCTGTCATGTAATATTTTTTTATATTGTGAATAATCAAACAAAATGATTTCTTTGTCGTCGTAGGTCGTCGTACTATTTATTCTGTTTGTGATCTCGGAAAAACAGCTAAAATTCTAACTATGTATAAAGCGGACTGAATCATATTCATCGATAATAAACAGTAAGTAATTAAATATAAATTTTATAATATTTGACAGGGGTCAAGTTAAATTGGTCAATGGTTAAATGGCATATTGATATTGTCTCTTTCTTACTTATAGAGAGAGAAGATCGTAGCCAAATAGCATTGGTCTCGGCCATGTTGTGTTCCTACGGTGAGTAAGGTCCAGAGCTCCACTTGGGGGTGTTGGGAGGGTTGGCAACGCGCGATACCCCCGGTATTGCAAGCGTCTATAGGCTACGGTGATGCTTACCATCAGGCGGGCCGTATGCTTGTTTGCCACCTTAGTGGTAAATCTACAGAGTTCGAAATCGTAATAAACCATTAATCTATATTTGTTGCTAAAGAAACGTATAACAGCGGGGGCAATTATACGCAATGAATTTGCTTTGTCTCGAGCTTTGTCATATTTTGGTCTGTCATATTTATTCTGACATTAAAATCTATAAAGGTGATTTATATTGTACTTATTTCGGTTTATGTCTCTAAATCGAATGGTAAAAGCAATTACCAGGACCACACTACCTTCATAAAACTGATCTCCTGAGCCGCATGAGCGAATTTTATGATGGCGTTGTGCTAATTTAGCGATCGATTCTATGTAAAAGCTACAATGCATTAAGAATTAATAGTTTCAAGTTTGAAACTGTCAAGATTCTGTTGTACATAAAATGAAATCGTACCTGCAACGTCTTTTACATAAAACTTTAAAATGTAAAAATGTAAGTACCGCGTGTTTTACATAAAACATTTTAAAACAACGAGTTGTATTCATGTTATTTAAGTCAAAAAATATAAATGTCGCACTCATTGTAACAGGCTTCCTATAATTTTCAACCGTAGATATATCGGTCACAGTAGGGTAAAATAAACAAAAACCAATTTTGTCACTTTGAACATTCATTTATATTTTTCCTCAAGAAAGACGGTGACAAAATAATAATAAATTTATTAATGCACGTTAACACCATGTTATCGGGACAAGCCCACCACACATTCCCACCACTGTGTCTCCTGTGTAGCCAGGATCAACAACGGCGACCTCAGATAGACAATAAGCAATGAAGCTTATTGACGTCCCGGGGAAGAAAACTACAGCTGTCTTGGAACTCATAGCGAATTTAATCAGAAAGAAGATAGTCGGAGTAGGAAGTATTGAAAGAACTAACTAAGTTAACACCATGTTAGTGTTTGTTACAATACAATTGGCTCTTAAACAAAAAAAAAGTTGTGCAAGCTTGGAAAAAACAATTTTAGAATAATTCCGTACTGACCGAACGTCTGCGCAGTCACTAGCCGTAGGAACTAATGTACAATTTAGATTTACAAAATCACTTGTTGAAATTCTTATACGAAACATGTGTTTCTTTAACGTAGCGTAACCATATGTCTGCCTAATCTTATTAGTAAAGATGTTAACATTATAAATTCGCAAGTGAAATCCACGTCACATCTGAATAAAACATTATTCAGAGTAATTGAAAAGATTTCTTTGAGCAATAATGGCCGCCTTGTTGCCAATACACTAGTCTGTAGTTTGATGTGTTATCTTGTTGTGTATTACAAATAAAGCATATTCTATCTATGTACTTCTGTAATTACTAAAATAAAAAAAGTCCTTAAGAAATACTTCCTACTCCGACTATCTTCTTTCTGATTAAATTCGTTGTGAGTTCCAAGACAGCTGTTTCATAGCTTATTGTCAATCTGAGGTCACCATTGTCGATCCTGGCTGGCTACTCAGGAGACACATTGGTGGTATGTAGTAGGCTTGTCCCGAAAATAAAAAAATTATGAAGATTTTTTTGTGGATACTAGCCGACGAAAACATATTTTATATAGCTTTCTCTCCATTTCTTATGTTATAAAACGGGACAGATATATTTAGCCGATAATGGACAGGATATATAGTAAGAGTTATTTGGGTATTGTCAAATAATTCACACAGAACATTGCTGTTACAGTAAATCCACAAATCTTGGCTCTCGTCCCTATGGATTTTATCTTGCGGCCTCGACGGACCATGAATTTAAATGTTTATTTTTCTGTTTATATGTCCAAATGATTGTAAGGAATTTATTGACTTTACATTATTTACGAAATTAATTATTCAATTGTAAAACAAAACAAGGGCTTCTGGCCACAATAATGATAAGATCAGTCATTTCATGCATAGGAACACTACACACCAAAGCTTCTTTGGAGCTCGATCTACATAAAACAAAAATTCGAAACGTTCATTCAGTGAGTAAGTTAATCAAAGAGAATATATTTTTGATTTGCGTAATCAAACTACCATCATTCCGGAAACAAAAGCAAAATGATCACTGCTAAAAGAAATGGCGAAAGTTAGCCGGTTACGTCTGTTTTTGTCTCTAATCTTCTTATACATATAAAACAATACCATGATAGGGTGACTGACAGGTAACGCACAGATTAAACCCTTGGACCTATAGACTTGAAATTTGGAGAGAATGTTCTTTGAGTATTCTAGGGGAGCACTAAAGAAGGGATTTTTTGAAATTCCACCCCTAAAGGGGCGAAAGGGGGTGCCAAAGTTTGTATGAAGAAACAAAACGCTAATTGATAGTAGGCCACGCGGGCGAAGCCGCGGACAGAAGCTAGTAATACATAATCGCATGTTTTTTGCTAAAAATAAAATATAAAGCCTAGTATACATACAAAAATAAAATACCATACGCGGAATGTCAAATCTAAATAGCGCTGGATAACAAAACAAAATCTTATTTACTTTTGATCATCTTTTGATAGTTTATGGGTACATCTTATAAAAATATAGAGTACTAACATCGATCTGAGTGTGAAAATATTTCACAGTAAACTATCAGCTCTGTCAGTATTTGTCTTTCAGTCAGTAACTTGTGATTGCGTTGAGTGATTGAAATTAGACTGATTTGTTGAAATATTTGTGACCAGTCGTTAGTAATGTGTCATTGTGGTTAAAACTATATTTCTCACACATATTACCGTGATTTAGTAAGATTCAGTTTCTGAGACAAGTATTAGACTTATTACACGAGACGACAAGAGAAAGTGTCAATTAAGACACCTGCTCTTTAAATAAACGAATTATTTATTTAGTATACTACATAATATAATATTAAATATACCTATGCTAGTGGCCAGCTCAAATCTAAACTATGGCACTGGAATCCTAAATAATAAGTGTAATCCAACAGATGGCGTTAATGGTTTTATTCACAGAACACAGAATCTGATATCTGTGGTTTTTTTGATCGTGTTTGGATTTCTAAAACTACTAAAAGCTAGTTTCGGGACAAACCCACCACACATTCCCATCGCTGTGTCTCCTTCTCCTGTATAGCATAGCCAAGATCAACAACGGCGTTCTCAGATTGTCAATAAGCAATGACGCTTATTGACGTCCCGGGGAAGAAACTACAGTACACTACTCTTTGAGTAGGTACCAAGACCATTGCAGTTCTCGAAATTAATCAGAAAGTATTATACGTAGGAAGTATTGAAAGGACGAGCAAAAGCTAGTCTTTCATAGAGAAACACCAATTGTCATATCATTGACCGTTTATTGTGTAATTTGGGCGGTCTTTCTGTACAATATATATTCTGTGGAACGGACGTAAACTATTACCGTTTGCCGTCGACAATTGAGCGTGTGCGAGCGCTCGAGTGCTTCCTGTGATGTCATATGACATTTCTACAAAATGTACAATTACATAGCACAATATTTGGGTCAGTTCTGTCGGGTATCGTTAACAGGATTGGATGAATGGCTCCTGTTAAGATGGTTGAATGGATAAAATTAGGGTTGTAATTGAAGCTTAGAGGGATATTTAATTTTTATAAAAACAAATACGGTAATTTCCCGGTACCTAAGTTGGAAAGAACACTCGGCCGGATGTCGAGAGGACGTGGGTTCAAATCCCACATGGGGTCCGGGAGGTGAAATTTTTCTTTGAATAATATTTTCAAAATTAATAAATACGGATATTAAAAATATTCATTTCATTTTTTTTTAAGTCTACAATAGTTATTTGTTATGCAAGGCTGCAAAGTTGTTTTTTGGCGCGAGTACTTAGATTGAAACCTGAGCTAGCGAAGGATTCTAGGATTGAACCACGAGCGAAGCGAGTGGTTCAAATATAGAATCCTGAGCGTAGCGAGGGTTTCAAAGGTACGAGACGCAGAATAACTTTGCTGCCGAGCGAAACACAAAATTTTTCACCTCACTACAGCGAGGAAAATCCTAGGTGCAAGAAAAACGCAAATAATATATTAAATAAGTGTTTATTTTTTTTCATGCGGTGTCGTGCTGGCCAGTTCGATTATTCTAAAAATAAGGTTGGCGCAATGGCATGAAATAAGTATTAATGCATTTTCCGAGGACTCGCGGTATAAAAAATTAAAGAATAGAAGGTTCGAATTTTAAAAATACTTTCCACGCTAGGGCACAAAATGCACTTTTGCGCTCAGATTTCGAATGACAAACAGATTCTTTCCGAGCTTGTGAGGTGAAAAACTATTTAGCATTGGTCTTGATACGAGACAAAAATAGGATTACGACAATACCTACATAGAATTCAACAGAGATGTCATCGTCCGATATGGTCTAGTGGCTAGGATACCTGGCTCTCACCCAGGAGGCTCGGGTTCGATTCCCGGTATCGGAAATCCTCTTTTTGATTCTAATATTTCTTTTAAAACAATATAACAATAATATTTTTCCGCTCCTAACCATTCATCTTTATACTTCAAAGAATTAGTTTAGGTTATTCGCAGAAGCTGTTGCGTCCATTTTATTTAGCAACAAATTATGATTAATGATGTTGTGAAGATTCTACTTTGAAACTAAATTTATGTAGAGCAAGCTGGTGTTTACTCATTTACGCGTAATATGACGATTTCTTCGACAACTAAGATAAGATATCCACAATCCTCCACGACTGTTTATAGTTTCGTGGAACTGTAATTGTAATGTGAGCGTATCCACCGAAAGACAACCTTAAATTAAAAAAAAAGTCCCGTTCTAGTTGGTAATTATAATAATTAAATATTTAAAAAAAAGATAAGCCCTTTGGTATAATCTTTTAAGTGCACAAGGCCCTTATCGCGTTAAGAATGGTTGGTTAACGATACTTTAAATAGTTTTAATTCTTATCTATTCTTATTAGTGATATTATCTTAAGATCCATATTCAAGAGTTTCTTGGAACCTCAAAGAGAAGTCCAATTAATAATATATGTAGAAGTATTTCTCGGGATATCATGTTTTACATATTATTATACTTAATATATTTTTTTAAACAAACAAGTACTGAGTATGTCCCTCGCACATCTCCGATATTGACAGAGTAGGATGCATTGTATCAACCTATAGCAACGCTCGGAATCGTAACGTAACCAATAGCAATATTGCAATGATTACGCCGTCCAATAGCAACGCAGTAAAAAATTTCGATACTCGTTTGTAAAAAAAAATTGACGACGTCATACAAAGAATACACTCTTCAAGGTTCAGGTATCTACGATCAGCGGTTCCTTTATACCCACTAGTATTCTATGGTATGTAATGTAACAATAGAACGTGGTGCTCGGCAATCGAGCCTCACTTGATTTGCCATCTCTCTAGGCCCAAGAGAGATGGCAAATCAAGTGAGGAGGCAATTTGAAACCCATTATACCCTAGAGTCTAGGGTATAATGCCTTTTGTTTACAATTGTTGTCTCTCACGTAGTTGTTAAGGACAAGTCTTTTCAATACTTCCTACTCAGACTATCTTCTTTCCGATTAAATTCGTTGCGTTCCAAGACGGGTGTAGTATTCTCCCCCGGGACGCTAATAAGCTTCATCGCTTATTGTCAAAATGAGGTCGCCGTTGTTGATCCTGGCTACACAGGAGACACATCAGTGGGAATGTGTGGTGGGATTGTCCCGATAAAAGTTCCTATGGTAACTCCTTTAAAGGAACCAGTGGAACTTTTTTGTCCCATTCGTCCCGAGTTGACAAAAAAAGTATCACTAGTTCCTAATAAAGGGACTAATGGGAATAAAGGCAGCGGTTCCTTGGCTGTCCTTGGCTGTCTGTCAGTCATTCAGAACAAAGCATCCTAACTAATATTATAAATGAGAAAGTGAGTTTGTTTGTTATTCCTTCACGGCTTAACCAATCATTCGATCATTATAAAAAATTTGTATATATATTGTCAAGGGTACAGAGCCCAACATAGGCTACTTTTTATCCCGTGAAAGTATGTCATTCCCATGGGAAAGTATTGTTTCTACTATAGAGGGCGCTGTAATGGCCAATAGATGGCGCCACAAGTCGCGCTATGGGTTGTTTTGTAGTCAAACGAGATCTATGTCATAAAATTAACGCGAGCGAAGCCGCGGAGAAAAGCTAGTATTATATATATTTATAACAAGTTGCCACATATAACATTGCATCTGAATTACACATAACACGATAGGTAAGCAAAACATAATGGAGATTGTATCACAGATGTCAATCATTATTACAATGTGTTGCATCACATAGAGATTTTTTGCTGCTAGTGACCTAACGGGTATTGTTTTACACTGTATTGAAATTATAAATCTATTGTGGACATTATTATAGATTTTGCTAACAAATAGATTAAATCGCATGTATGAATGCTCTTCGTCATATTTCGTTTTACTTTTACTTTGTCTTGTAGTCATGACTAACTTCATTCACTTCGATCAACTTCGTGAGAATGTTATGTAAATTTTAATGTATTCATATTTCTTCCTTTCTTTCGTAGTCTGTCTGATATCTTTATCTATATATATAAAATTCAAAGTCTTGATTGAGTGACTGACTTAGTTATCAACGCACAGCCCAAACCGCTGTGTGCGCTGTGTCTAGAGATTCTAAATTTGGAACGTAGGTTCCTTACGACGTCTAGGGGTGTACTAAGAATTTTTCAAAATTTCCAGGGGAACGCGAGATATACGCAAACGAAGTTGCGAGGGTTTTACTAGTCCTTTGTATTGTAAAAATAAAACAAAAATGTTTTCCACCTGTTTGTTCCTTGACTTGACCTAAACCACAGGTTACTTAATAGTTAGTTACTTCATAAATAAAATAATTATTTTATTATGGTAGGCCAGCAACCGCTCGCTCTAGTATCAAAATCACTGGTATCAAAATACATCATTAACCGTTATAAATCACATTGTTAAAACATTAACTCCATTCAATCGAAAGGATTTAGAGCTAACTCCGCCACGCTGATTGCGGGTTAATGGACTAGTATGATAATAATCCATGGCTTTTAAAACAGAGCAAACAAGCACACGGCACAAAAGCCGAGTCGGTCTTTATTAGCCTCTGAATGGACGGCGGCCGTAAACAATTCAAAATAGACCGGCTTCCTGGGACGGAGTTAACGCTATACAACGGTTAGGATTGAATGAACCTAAAAGTTAGTGTACTAACTCTTGTATTTTGTATTTAATGATGGAAAGTTATGCGGGATGTTTGGATCATAGAAATTTTATTTTATATGTATTTATAGAAATGTATAATGTAAGCTACAACACGCATGTTAAGCAACCACAACCCTAGTGAATACAGGGATGGGTTTAAAACATCTCGAGCTCCATGATTCGGCGGACACGTTAACCAGTCGGTCCCGACTGTGGTCGATAGGTAACAGTGGTCAAGTCCAGTCAGTGACCGTTAGGTGTCTTGAAAAAAACATTTCTAAAAAAAAAGCACCGACACCAGCTACCCGCAATTGACACTGATTTCGGGAAAAAAAGAAGCTAAAAATTTAAGTAAAAAAAATTATTGGATTTTATATAGAAGAAAGTATCAGATGGGACGGTGATCAATCGATGACCAGATTGACCAGTCATACATCTATACTAATATTAGTAAATCCCTCGCAACTTCGTTTGCGTATATCTCGCTTTCCCGTAAGAATTTTGAAAAATCCTTTCTTAGTGCTCCCCTACGTTATAAAAGGAGGGTTCCTTTTATAACGTAGGGGAGCACTAAGAAAGGATTTTTCAAAATTCTTACGGGAAAGCGAGATATACGCAAACGAAGTTCTTACGGATTTTCAAAATTTGACGTTTCTAACCCTTATAGTTTAGGCCCTGCGTTGATATGTCAGTCAGTCAGTCAGCTTCTCCATTTATATACATATATAATAATATAGATATATATAAAGAGGAAAGATTTGTTTGTTTGCATTGAATAGGTTCCGAAACTACTGGACCGATTTCAAAAATTCTTTCACCAGTAGATAACTACATTATCAGGGAGTGACATAGGCTATAGCTGTTCCCGAAATTCAATGTGGTTCCCGCGGGAACGGGTCCGAAACTTCACGCGGACGAAGTCGTGGACAAAAAAGCCAGTGAAAAATATACACAATAAATAAATATATAGGAACAACTCATACAGATTGAGCTAGCCCCAAAGTAAGTTCGAAACTTGTGTTATGGGATACTAACTCAACGATATTATATTTTATAACAAATACATACATAGATAAACATCCAAGACCCGAGGCTAATTAGAAAAAGTTCGTTTTTCATCATGTCCCGACCGGGGATCGAACCCGGGACCTCCTGGGTGGCGGTCTGGCGTGGTAACCATTACGCCACGGAGGTCGTCAAACAACAAAAGGCTATTATCTGGGTGGCTGATGATCATCTTTCCGATTTGGCAGGTAAACCTTAGCGGACTTGGGTTTGAGTCAGCCTCGCTCCACACACTAAACCTAATCTTACCACTTTAGTAGAAATGTCCCAGGACTCGTTTTTACCTGCAACAAAACGGAATATTCCACAGGTAAGTGTCAGATAATATTTATCAGTGTTTAATAATACAATTTGCCTCCGTCACCTGATTCCCTATCTCAGTGGGTCACAGACTCGCAGATAGTGATTATCTCCGTAACATAAAACATTATGCAAGTACCTTAATATAATCCATTCCGATATAGGGTTATTGGTAACTAACGCAAAGGCAACTTAGGTACATGAAAACGAACAATATTTACTGATGTTACCAATTTGAAAATCACGAAAAAAAAAAACAGCTGTTCCATAAAAAATATCCATACCTACTCGACAAAATGTGGAACAGCTGATTTTTACCCTTGTGAAGTTGGCGCCACTTTTTTAAAAAAATCAATTTTTTTTTAGAGTTCCCGGTAGCTTACGAATAGTTCTGGAGTTCTCTCTAGAAAATTCTCATAGTTCCGCGCAAATTTTCGAAAAATCGTCAAAAAACAAAATCGAGCGCCAACTTCACGCAGCGCCGCTTTTTTGTTTAAATGGAGTTCTGAGCGGCAAAATGCAATCAGAAGGAAGAGTTCTGGAGTTCTTGATAGTTTTTTTTAATAGTTCTGCAAATTTAAAAAAAAATTTTTTTTTTTAAATTTTCAAAAATTGATTTTGTCGGAGTTCTGCATGGGGTTCTAAAGGGCGCTACGATAGTTCTAGCGAATGCCGCAATCAGAACTCTCGTACGACTAATTTTGACAAAGTTATAAAAAACATAATGTTTAAAGTCCACCATTTTGTTTTCGAAATTGGGTTTTTCGGAGTTCTGCTTGGGGTTCTAAACGGCGCTACGATAGTTCTAGCGAATGCCGCAATCAGAACTCTCGCACGACTAATTTTGACATAGTTATAAAAAACGTAATGTTTAAAATCCACCATTTTGTTTACGAAATTGGTTTTTTCGGAGTTCTGCTTGGGGTTCTAAACGGCGCTACGATAGTTCTAGCGAATGCCGCAATCAGAACTCTCGCACGACTAATTTTGACATAGTTATAAAAAACATAATGTTTAAAGTCCACCATTTTGTTTTCGAAATTGGTTTTTTCGGAGTTCTGCCTGGGGTTCTAAACGGCGCTACGATAGTTCTAGCGAATGCCGCAATCAGAACTCTCGTACGACTAATTTTGACATAGTTATAAAAAACGTAATGTTTAAAATCCACCATTTTGTTTACGAAATTGGTTTTTTCGGAGTTCTGCTTGGGGTTCTAAACGGCGCTACGATAGTTCTAGCGAATGCCGCAATCAGAACTCTCGTACGACTAATTTTGACATAGTTATAAAAAACGTACGGTCTTACTTATAAACGTTGCTTAGCGAGTATTTAGTTAAACAATGTTTTGTCACTTTCACACTTCATTTATTTCTCATCAAGACAGACAGTGACACAACAGTGTTTAACTAAATACTCGCTAAGCAACGTTTATAAGTAAGACCGCTAATGTTTAAAATCCACCATTTTGTTTACGAAATTGGTTTTTTCGGAGTTCTGCTTGGGGTTCTAAACGGCGCTACGAGAGTTCTAGCGAATGCCGCAATCAGAACTCTCGTACGACTAATTTTGACAAAGTTATAAAAAACATAATGTTTAAAGTCCACCATTTTGTTTTCGAAATTGGTTTTTTCGGAGTTCTGCCTGGGGTTCTAAACGGCGCTACGATAGTTCTAGCGAATGCCGCAATCAGAACTCTCGTACGACTAATTTTGACATAGTTATAAAAAACGTAATGTTTAAAATCCACCATTTTGTTTACGAAATTGGTTTTTTCGGAGTTCTGCTTGGGGTTCTAAACGGCGCTACGATAGTTCTAGCGAATGCCGCAATCAGAACTCTCGCACGACTAATTTTGACATAGTTATAAAAAACAGTCCACCATTTTGTTTTCGAAATTGATTTTGTCGGAGTTCTGCATGGGGTTCTAAAGGGCGCTACGATAGTTCTAGCGAATGCCGCAATCAGAACTCTCGTACGACAAATTTTGACATAGTTATAAAAAACGTTATGTTTAAAATCCACCATTTTGTTTTCGAAATTGGTTTTTTCGGAGTTCTGCTTGGGGTTCTAAACGGCGCTACGATAGTTCTAGCGAATGCCGCAATCAGAACTCTCGCACGACTAATTTTGACATAGTTATAAAAAACGTAATGTTTAAAATCCACCATTTTGTTTACGAAATTGGTTTTTTCGGAGTTCTGCTTGGGGTTCTAAAGGGCGCTACGATAGTTCTAGCGAATGCCGCAATCAGAACTCTCGTACGACTAATTTTGACATAGTTATAAAAAACGTAATGTTTAAAATCCACCATTTTGTTTTCGAAATTGATTTTGTCGGAGTTCTGCATGGGGTTCTAAAGGGCGCTACGATAGTTCTAGCGAATGCCGCAATCAGAACTCTCGTACGACTAATTTTGACAAAGTTATAAAAAACATAATGTTTAAAGTCCACCATTTTGTTTTCGAAATTGGGTTTTTCGGAGTTCTGCTTGGGGTTCTAAACGGCGCTACGATAGTTCTAGCGAATGCCGCAATCAGAACTCTCGCACGACTAATTTTGACATAGTTATAAAAAACGTAATGTTTAAAATCCACCATTTTGTTTACGAAATTGGTTTTTTCGGAGTTCTGCTTGGGGTTCTAAAGGGCGCTACGATAGTTCTAGCGAATGCCGCAATCAGAACTCTCGTACGACTAATTTTGACATAGTTATAAAAAACATAATGTTTAAAATCCACCATTTTGTTTACGACATTGGTATTTTCGGAGTTCTACAAAATGGTGGACTTTAAACATTATGTTTTTTATAACTATGTCAAAATTAGTCGTACGAGAGTTCTGATTGCGGCATTCGCTAGAACTATCGTAGCGCCGTTTAGAACCCCAAGCAGAACTCCGAAAAAACCAATTTCGTAAACAAAATGGTGGATTTTAAACATTACGTTTTTTATAACTATGTCAAAATTAGTCGTACGAGAGTTCTGATTGCGGCATTCGCTAGAACTATCGTAGCGCCGTTTAGAACCCCAGGCAGAACTCCGAAAAAACCAATTTCGAAAACAAAATGGTGGACTTTAAACATTATGTTTTTTATAACTTTGTCAAAATTAGTCGTACGAGAGTTCTGATTGCGGCATTCGCTAGAACTCTCGTAGCGCCGTTTAGAACCCCAAGCAGAACTCCGAAAAAACCAATTTCGTAAACAAAATGGTGGATTTTAAACATTACGTTTTTTATAACTATGTCAAAATTAGTCGTACGAGAGTTCTGATTGCGGCATTCGCTAGAACTATCGTAGCGCCGTTTAGAACCCCAGGCAGAACTCCGAAAAAACCAATTTCGAAAACAAAATGGTGGACTTTAAACATTATGTTTTTTATAACTATGTCAAAATTAGTCGTACGAGAGTTCTGATTTCGGCATTCGCTAGAACTATCGTAGCGCCCTTTAGAACCCCATGCAGAACTCCGACAAAATCAATTTCGAAAACAAAATGGTGGACTGTTTTTTATAACTATGTCAAAATTAGTCGTGCGAGAGTTCTGATTGCGGCATTCGCTAGAACTATCGTAGCGCCGTTTAGAACCCCAAGCAGAACTCCGAAAAAACCAATTTCGTAAACAAAATGGTGGATTTTAAACATTACGTTTTTTATAACTATGTCAAAATTAGTCGTACGAGAGTTCTGATTGCGGCATTCGCTAGAACTATCGTAGCGCCGTTTAGAACCCCAGGCAGAACTCCGAAAAAACCAATTTCGAAAACAAAATGGTGGACTTTAAACATTATGTTTTTTATAACTATGTCAAAATTAGTCGTGCGAGAGTTCTGATTGCGGCATTCGCTAGAACTATCGTAGCGCCGTTTAGAACCCCAAGCAGAACTCCGAAAAAACCAATTTCGTAAACAAAATGGTGGATTTTAAACATTACGTTTTTTATAACTATGTCAAAATTAGTCGTACGAGAGTTCTGATTGCGGCATTCGCTAGAACTATCGTAGCGCCCTTTAGAACCCCATGCAGAACTCCGACAAAATCAATTTCGAAAACAAAATGGTGGACTGTTTTTTATAACTATGTCAAAATTAGTCGTACGAGAGTTCTGATTTCGGCATTCGCTAGAACTATCGTAGCGCCGTTTAGAACCCCAAGCAGAACTCCGAAAAACCCAATTTCGAAAACAAAATGGTGGACTTTAAACATTATGTTTTTTATAACTTTGTCAAAATTAGTCGTACGAGAGTTCTGATTGCGGCATTCGCTAGAACTCTCGTAGCGCCGTTTAGAACCCCAAGCAGAACTCCGAAAAAACCAATTTCGAAAACAAAATGGTGGATTTTAAACATTACGTTTTTTATAACTATGTCAAAATTTGTCGTACGAGAGTTCTGATTGCGGCATTCGCTAGAACTATCGTAGCGCCCTTTAGAACCCCATGCAGAACTCCGACAAAATCAATTTCGAAAACAAAATGGTGGACTGTTTTTTATAACTATGTCAAAATTAGTCGTACGAGAGTTCTGATTTTGGCATTCGCTAGAACTATCGTAGCGCCGTTTAGAACCCCAAGCAGAACTCCGAAAAACCCAATTTCGAAAACAAAATGGTGGACTTTAAACATTATGTTTTTTATAACTTTGTCAAAATTAGTCGTACGAGAGTTCTGATTGCGGCATTCGCTAGAACTCTCGTAGCGCCGTTTAGAACCCCAAGCAGAACTCCGAAAAAACCAATTTCGAAAACAAAATGGTGGACTTTAAACATTGTTTTTTATAACTATGTCAAAATTAGTCGTACGAGAGTTCTGATTGCGGCATTCGCTAGAACTATCGTAGCGCCCTTTAGAACCCCATGCAGAACTCCGACAAAATCAATTTCGAAAACAAAATGGTGGACTGTTTTTTATAACTATGTCAAAATTAGTCGTACGAGAGTTCTGATTTCGGCATTCGCTAGAACTATCGTAGCGCCGTTTAGAACCCCATGCAGAACTCCGACAAAATCAATTTCGAAAACAAAATGGTGGACTGTTTTTTATAACTATGTCAAAATTAGTCGTACGAGAGTTCTGATTGCGGCATTCGCTAGAACTCTCGTAGCGCCGTTTAGAACCCCAAGCAGAACTCCGAAAAAACCAATTTCGAAAACAAAATGGTGGATTTTAAACATTACGTTTTTTATAACTATGTCAAAATTTGTCGTACGAGAGTTCTGATTGCGGCATTCGCTAGAACTATCGTAGCGCCCTTTAGAACCCCATGCAGAACTCCGACAAAATCAATTTCGAAAAAAAATGGTGGACTGTTTTTTATAACTATGTCAAAATTAGTCGTGCGAGAGTTCTGATTGCGGCATTCGCTAGAACTATCGTAGCGCCGTTTAGAACCCCAAGCAGAACTCCGAAAAAACCAATTTCGTAAACAAAATGGTGGACTTTAAACATTATGTTTTTTTATAACTTTGTCAAAATTAGTCGTACGAGAGTTCTGATTGCGGCATTCGCTAGAACTATCGTAGCGCCCTTTAGAACCCCATGCAGAACTCCGACAAAATCAATTTCGAAAACAAAATGGTGGACTGTTTTTTATAACTATGTCAAAATTAGTCGTGCGAGAGTTCTGATTGCGGCATTCGCTAGAACTATCGTAGCGCCGTTTAGAACCCCAAGCAGAACTCCGAAAAAACCAATTTCGTAAACAAAATGGTGGATTTTAAACATTACGTTTTTTATAACTATGTCAAAATTAGTCGTACGAGAGTTCTGATTGCGGCATTCGCTAGAACTATCGTAGCGCCGTTTAGAACCCCAAGCAGAACTCCGAAAAAACCAATTTCGTAAACAAAATGGTGGATTTTAAACATTACGTTTTTTATAACTATGTCAAAATTAGTCGTACGAGAGTTCTGATTGCGGCATTCGCTAGAACTATCGTAGCGCCGTTTAGAACCCCAGGCAGAACTCCGAAAAAACCAATTTCGAAAACAAAATGGTGGACTTTAAACATTATGTTTTTTATAACTTTGTCAAAATTAGTCGTACGAGAGTTCTGATTGCGGCATTCGCTAGAACTCTCGTAGCGCCGTTTAGAACCCCAAGCAGAACTCCGAAAAAACCAATTTCGTAAACAAAATGGTGGATTTTAAACATTAGCGGTCTTACTTATAAACGTTGCTTAGCGAGTATTTAGTTAAACACTGTTGTGTCACTGTCTGTCTTGATGAGAAATAAATGAAGTGTGAAAGTGACAAAACATTGTTTAACTAAATACTCGCTAAGCAACGTTTATAAGTAAGACCGTACGTTTTTTATAACTATGTCAAAATTAGTCGTACGAGAGTTCTGATTGCGGCATTCGCTAGAACTATCGTAGCGCCGTTTAGAACCCCAAGCAGAACTCCGAAAAAACCAATTTCGTAAACAAAATGGTGGATTTTAAACATTACGTTTTTTATAACTATGTCAAAATTAGTCGTACGAGAGTTCTGATTGCGGCATTCGCTAGAACTATCGTAGCGCCGTTTAGAACCCCAGGCAGAACTCCGAAAAAACCAATTTCGAAAACAAAATGGTGGACTTTAAACATTATGTTTTTTATAACTATGTCAAAATTAGTCGTGCGAGAGTTCTGATTGCGGCATTCGCTAGAACTATCGTAGCGCCGTTTAGAACCCCAAGCAGAACTCCGAAAAAACCAATTTCGTAAACAAAATGGTGGATTTTAAACATTACGTTTTTTATAACTATGTCAAAATTAGTCGTGCGAGAGTTCTGATTGCGGCATTCGCTAGAACTATCGTAGCGCCGTTTAGAACCCCAAGCAGAACTCCGAAAAACCCAATTTCGAAAACAAAATGGTGGACTTTAAACATTATGTTTTTTATAACTTTGTCAAAATTAGTCGTACGAGAGTTCTGATTGCGGCATTCGCTAGAACTATCGTAGCGCCCTTTAGAACCCCATGCAGAACTCCGACAAAATCAATTTTTGAAAATTTAAAAAAAAAAATTTTTTTTTAAATTTGCAGAACTATTAAAAAAAACTATCAAGAACTCCAGAACTCTTCCTTCTGATTGCATTTTGCCGCTCAGAACTCCATTTAAACAAAAAAGCGGCGCTGCGTGAAGTTGGCGCTCGATTTTGTTTTTTGACGATTTTTCGAAAATTTGCGCGGAACTATGAGAATTTTCTAGAGAGAACTCCAGAACTATTCGTAAGCTACCGGGAACTCTAAAAAAAAATTGATTTTTTTAAAAAAGTGGCGCCAACTTCACAAGGGTCTGATTTTTGTTTCGTGATTTCGAAGTTGGTCCCATAGTAAAATTAAATATTGTTCGTTTTCATGTACCTAAGCAGCCTTTAAGAGGTTTCGCGTTAGTTACCAATAACCCTGTACATATAAATAAAGTTTTTAGTATGTATAAACTAAAATCCAAATCCAATCCGCCCCTAGGCAGACACTGTAAATTTTTGGCGGTGAGAGCCCTACGCTCCCGCAACAGTCCGGTGTCTCAGTAAAGGGTGTCAGTACACCCGAACTGATAAGTCCATTCAACAAAAAAAATAAATATATAAAAACTAAAATATTTGTGATCACATCTTACATTTTAAAAAAAACTTTTATTTTGCAAGTAGATTTCTCCTGCAAAATAAATTGATAATTTTTCACGTCAATATTTTTTTATCCTACTAGAACTTCCTTTCCCCTTCCGACGTGAATGGCATGATGTTGAGATTATTATGGTATATGGGAGTGTGCTATTTCCAGCAGTGGACTTATTGTGGCTGAGATGATGATGTAAGAATGTTTCTTGCTAGTCTCTACAATCTGCAAGCACTATCTCGCTTGTTTTTGACGATTAAAACTAGGGGGGCAACCATGAAACTGTCCATCCGAAACAACGAAACGCATAGTCCTGTCAAAAAGGACATTACTAGTTAGAATAAGGTTCAAAATTGGTTAAAATTCAACGAAACGTCAGTCCGTATTTTCGTTTTATGGTAAGGGGGTAGATTTAACTGTTACAAAAATTATTACAAAAATTGCTGATCTGAGAACAATGAGATTACGCGGATGAATCCGAGATTGGCGAGTAGTTTGTTTTACCTTGACCGAGATACAAGTGGTTGAAGTCACGTGGTTTTTCGGGAGTCTGTATATCATCCGATATGGTCTAGTGGCTAGGATACCTGGCTCTCACCCAGGAGGCTCGGGTTCGATTCCCGGTATCGGAATACTTTTTGCAATTTTATTTTGTTTTTTGGCACTAATATTTGCATTTTGAACCATAAAATAACGTGTACAATCAAGAGCAGGTCGACCTTTAGATATTGGACTTTGTACCATACATAAGTTCTATATCATAAGAGCCAAAAAGTGTAAAGCTCAACGTGCTCCTGACTGTACAAAGAAAAAAATATTGTCAACTACTTTTTCTAACAAAATCCATTAAAAGCATTCTTTTAGCCATGTCAATAATATAAACAACGAACAAATTTGGGTCACCAATTAGCCCTTGCCATCGAATTGAGGCTGTGAACTTTACGTTCATAATTAATATTAATTTGTGGGACAAACGTAAAGATATACAATTATTATTGGTTTTAAATTCAAATCCTTGGCCGCGTAAATGGCAAGTAAATAATTGAATTACATTGTAAGCGTACAGTCAAGATCAATATAAACGGCACACTTATTTTGTTGTATTCTTGTAGGCCCAAATGATGTTGTAGAAGTGGAGTTGAATTAAAACGCCAGACATTTCTACGTCTGTCAGTGTCACGCTTACATTTTAAATCTACAAAACAGTTTTTCAAGCTCTATTTATCCATGTTCACACTACATTTTATCATTATAGTATTCTTCCCATTCGAATGAAAATCTATTTCAAATTTCATAATTTTTCGGCATTTCTTCTCGTTAATTCGATCAGTCCGATGCTGAAATATATCTAACATTGTATACAACGTGTCTAGAATAAAGATACTTTGACTTAATTTGATTTTTTAATATGACCCATTTATTTGCTCGCAGACACTACCATGTATTTCCATGTAATAGTTGACAGTGAATTAAAAATTTCACTAAAAAGGCATCGTTTTGTTAATTATTGTTTTAATTTATTTGATTATGTCAGTTAAGGACAACCAGTGAGCCACATGCCTGTTTCGGTCGCGTGAATTCGAACGCACGTACCCTAGAAAGAAGAATTAAGTACATAAGTACTTATTTCCTAATTTTTTATAGAGACATTAAAGTTATTCGCAAGAAAAATCTTCAAATTCTCTCAAAGTTAATCAGAAAAAATTCAATCACATATTTTTAAAACCAACGACCTCAACTGTAGACAATGGCGTAGCGTTTCTTGGATTTTCCAATATCAAAATTAGTGCCCTTGTAGCCTCGTGTCATTGATACGGCTGATACGACTGTAGCTACGCCCCTAAGTCTGTACACCTCCAATTGTTTTAACTCCACGATGAACTCCGTTCGGTAAAAACAAAAAAGGCAGAATTGTAAATATGTATTTAAATGACATAATAACCAATTCAATACATGAATCGCATTACCTTGTAATTGAATAGGTGTACGTGAATGCAATAAAGATTGAATTAAACTGACTTACAATTAATATTATTGGCATTTACGAGCGTAAACATAGTATATCCATACAAAGTTGAGAGTTTTATGCTAATTTTCACTGTAGAGCCCAATAAAATACTACCTTCAATATCAATAAGCCAGTGACCTAGAAAACCTTAAAAAAGCTGAGGTACATTGGGATTCTTTAATTCTCCTCAAGATTGACAGTGATATTACAGGTTTTAAAAACCGAGGAGGTAATAGTGAGTCGCGCGACTACACGGTTTAAAACCAACTCTAAACTTCGGAATGCTTAGACGCTGAGCTAAAAGTAAGGCAAACCGCTTTATTTTACACATTTTTTATCTGTTTGCCGTGCTATTAAGGGCGTCCTTTTGTCTACCCCATTTTTTTAAACCACTATTGTGGCAAACAAGCATGCGGCCCGCCTGATGGTAAGCAGCGTAAGCAGTCACTAATATGTCAGTCACAATAATGTTTTAAATCTCGTTTCCAAACCATTGTTTTAAACCATGTATGCTTTAGTAATCCTTGGCTAATCTTTACTTATTAATATGTCTTCATGTCTAATATCTTCCTACATTAATCTCCGTTCTTATGACTCTCAATATACACGTAATGAAGATTGTTTGGAATAACCATAGTGCAACCGCAATGATACTGATCTGCGGGCCAGAAATAGCAGGAATAACAATAATAATAGCAAGTAGCAGACCACCCTGCCGGGGCATCGAACTCGGACCTACAATCAAGAAAATTCCAAGAGATGCGGATTTAGACAGAACTCGCTAACCAGTAGCAGTTACCTGTGTTATTATATTACTTGACTGATTTAAAAAGTTAGCTTCGTTAAAATAAAACCAGACAAGTGCGAGTCGGACTCGCCCACCGAGGGTTCCGTACGTAGAATTTTTTTTTTTTTACCACTAACGTGGTAAACAAGCTTACGGCCCGCCTGATAGTAAGCAGTCACCGTAGCCTATGGACGCTTGCAACATCAGGAGTATCACTAGCGCATATATCACTCTATAATAAAGTCTAAAGAAAATACCTCGGCGGGGATCTCATCCCACAGCTTCAGCACTTCAGCGCGCGTTCGCGAGAACCACGCAGTACGCGACCATTTTGGTTCTAGCGTGTGAGGTTGGAAATAAATTATTATTTTCTTACATCAACTAGATAATATACAGACTTGTTAGGTAATCTATATACTAACGACCAGGCATACGGTAAATTCTATAAAACAGGTTCTAGTTTGAATAAAACATTCTAATAATCCTATTTTTGGGCGTGGGGTCACAAGATAAACTTAACGAACCTACTGTCACACATTCCGTTTTGGCGTAGTTTCGTTGTTCTTTAGTGCTAGTTAAAACGTACTTCGGAGAAACGCGTTTTCCTAGTTAGAACTAGAATTAACAAACTGCGACAAAACGGAATGTGTAACAGTACCTACTACGTTCGTTAGGTTTACCTTGTGACCCTACAAAGAATTAAGCTCAATCAAAACTAAAACTAATATTAAAATTTAAGAAGACAGGGTCCTTGTGGCAGGTATGGAATTTGTACCCAAAACGCTTGCAGCGTCACCTCTCTCAATAGAAGAAATGTGTTGAGCGAGGTAACTAGTCACAGCCTTTGAGTCACTCGTGGTTTTGCACATGCTTTTGACGATGTTCTTTAACATTTACATTATTTATTTAAAAGTTATTTTAAAAATTATTTAATGCTACAAATTGATATAGTGCCCATTTGTATATGTTACCGTTAGAATGCAGAATACGTTAATATGTCCATTAACTTAAGATTACCTAAATCAGCAGATTTTCTGATACGGTCCGATAAAGTATAACATTCTAATAAAAAAATCTCATATTGCACTTTACCTTTTATAGTTTGCGTAATAACGAACTCAATTGCGGCAGACAGTGACAGTCTTGAAAACATTTTTATAATTTACGCTAGGTCGACGGAGTCAATTTACATTTTTATTTTCTTTAGAGGCAATAAAATTTAAATTAATTTCTCGTTAGGACAACATACTTCAAAAATTCTTACAAATAATTCTGTCTGTACATTTCAAACAAAAAACTGATCATTAATTCGCCATACAGTTTATTCGCAATTATCATAATTGAATCAATTAATTATTCACGTTTATTTTATTACTTCGGTATTTTAGTTCTTATCCGTAAAACAACCGTTACACACTGTTCAAGCTGGAATATTTGTCTTCCGTTATATATATTTTTTAATTTGATTATAAAATATTTTAAAGTAACTATGTATGTAATTAAAAAAACAAAGTTATTTCAATAATTATTTTTATCACCATGAGAGATTTATGTCGTTGTGAGCAGGCGTTGGTAAAATGGAAATGGGCATCAGAAGCCCAATTCCTTCCCTATTTTATTACTTTTAAAGGTCGGCTATGACTCAGGACCTTCCTGGTCAGGTATCTGTTTGCTCTATGGTTACTTGCTATCAGGAGACGCGCGTCCCCCGTTTGCCTACTTCTTCCATAAAAAACGATCAAAAAACAAACGTCTCAACTCGTGATATACATAAAACACATTTGACACCGCCAACCTGGGCGTGGCGGCTGTCACCACCCTAAATGGAGAGAAATGGAGTCCGCATACGCGTTGACCGACGCCTGACCTTTCTTTCTGACAAACACCATAGCTTTCAATTTCACACGTGAGGTCACCTCGGCCACTGTTACTGTTGTAATGTGGTTTAACATACACGTAATAATACAAAACCAATATGCCAATCCGGTGGCGCGTTGGTTAGTGTACCAGGGGGTGCTGGTTCGATCCTAGCCAGAGGCAAATATTTATGTGATGACATTTTGTGTTACCTAACTAATTAATTGTAGTATGTAGTTATTATAAATCCTTACTAATATTATAAATGAGAAAGTGATTTTGTTTGTTTGTTTGTTATTCCTTTACGGCTTGACTAAGCAGCCGATTATTATGAAAATTTGCATACATATTGTTACGGGTACAGAGCCCAACATAGGCTACTTTTTATCCCGTGAAAGTATGTAGTTCCAATGGGAAAATAATTTTTCTACTATAGAGGGCGCTGTATCGGCCAACAAATGGCACCACAAGTCGCGCTATGGGTTGTTTTGTTGTCAAACGAGATCTATACAGTCATAAAATTAACGCGAGCGAAGCCGCGGGGAAAAGCTAGTAAGTTATAAGTATATTTACAACTAGTGAAACCCGCGCAACTTCGTTTGCGTGTATTTATTTATGCACAGCAGCGCCATCTACATCAGACTTTTGACCAAATCCTACGAAAATCGCGCACTTTTCGGAATAAAAATTATCCTATGCGTTAATATAAGGTATCAGTTACGAAATATCATAAAAATTGACCCAGCCATTTGAGCGTGAAGAAGTATCGCCTTTATAATATTATAGTAGGATGATACGTCGTCTCTGACTACTATCAGCAAATACTATAGAAGACTAATATCCTCAGCTTCGGAAGAATTCGGGCAAGACGCGACACTAGCGCCCCTACGGCATGAGGGCGGCATGAGGTGAACGATTTCAAAACTTTTGTATGCAAAATATTATAGCGCCCCTAGCGGAATGAGGTGAACTGTGCGTTTTGTATGCAAAATGTTATAGCGCCCCTAGCGGCATGAGGTGAACTGAGCGTTTGGTATGCAAAATGTTACAGCGCCCCTAGCGGCATGAGGTGAACGGAGGTTGCCAAGTCATTGTATGAGAAACGTCAAGAGCTGTGGGTATTAGTCTTCTATAGTATTTGCTATCAGTATCAGAGTACCAAGATATAAACAAACAGATATTGTGTGTTCGTGCAAAACACAGCGATCCCATCGAGCTCCTCAACTGTTCATCTTACTAAAACTGATTCATTTTATCTACATTACTTATTATCTCAATCTCACAAAATTTATTTCTTATAGGCATTAACTTTTTATAGATGCTATCACGTCAATCTACAATGTGTATAAAGCGTCACAAATTAGGTTTTTTATTAGTTTAAAAGACAAATTAACGACTAATTCTGATTTTTATCTTCTGTGAAATATTCCTTTTAGTAAGTTAATGCGATCTAACGCCGATAATCTTAATTTTATACGTATACCTATTATTTATGACCGTTACTTGGTATCTAATGGAGCGTAGTATTTGGTGACAATTAATTAATATGGCCAGTTCTTGATCCAGCAAGCTCATGGTGGCCGAAAGGAAAATATGGAGGAAAATGCTTGGTCCTAAACGCCTACCTGATGGCAGCTGAAGGGCTCGAAGGAATGTGGAATTGGAAGACCTCTCATTGGGTTTCTTTCGCCATTTCTTTCCGCCGTGGTCATTTCGCTTTGTTTCCGAAATGGTGGTAGTTTATAGAGTAGCTTATTTATTTAATACAGATTCATTGTAAATGACGTGTCTAAGTCCCCGCGAGGGCCTACAGAATAAAGTGTTTTTGATTTTGAACACAACTATGACACTTACTGTCTTTTGTTTGAATAAACAGTATTTTCTCCCTATCAAACTCAATTATGGTAGCTTAATCATTCAGGTAACCGACAGTCCACCAAAACGGGTGAAGGCTCATACAATTTTTCGTTCCTTTTCGGTACAATGTTTAATAAACATGAGCCGAATCTCGTAAATTGGCCATCAATGAAGACATTTTAGCCGAAATTGTTTTATCGGAAGATCGTAATCTTTTTGAGGGAAAAATAATGAGCACTCTAAAAATCGGTCACGGCCGTGTCGTTCGCTTATCGACGGATTAATCTTTTCAATTTTTATTAACTTATTGTTTAAAAAAGATATAATAACCGATTGTGTATTTTGTTTGTTAGTTTTGGCCAAAACTCCATTCCATTCTATGCCATGCCATGTTGAGTCGACATGGCGTTGAATAAACTTATCTAACGAAATCCACGTGGGGGCCGCGGGGAAAAATATTCAATCTCACTATACATACAGGAGCATAGAGACTTTGTATACGAGGCACGCCAAAAAAAAAGATTATTTCACCATTTTGTTAGTATAATTAATATGTATAAAATAAACATGCAAAATAACATCTTTCTATTAATAATCATCTCGGTTTCAAACCGCAGACGGACAGAGAGAAACTGTAAGAGTTCTGAGTTACTACGGAACCCTAAAAATCAGGCGGGCCCAATGCTTGTTTGCCACCTTAGTAGTATAAAAAGTAATAGTAATTGCCAATTTTACAGAAATAAGATACAGCTAACAAGACAACTTAGTGAATGCTCATGAAATCGTTGAATGCACCTTTCTACAAACATGAGTAATTAAATTGCTAAATCAATTCGATTGTGTTAATTTCGTAGAACAGAATGATTGTTATGTTTCTAGACTAACATACAAATTATAGCTGTGATAATTAAATGAACATTTGTACCAACAGGAACTACTTAAACTACACATTTTTGGTATCATAGAACATTTTTAATGAATTGGGCTAACTCGATCGGGAAAGTCTTTCCTTGTCTGTCTTTCCTATATGGGGTTCTTCAAAAGGGGCATTAAAAGATTTATACAGGGTCGGCAACGCGTGAGTAATACTCTCGGTGTTGCAAGCGTCCATAGGCTACGGTGACCGCTCACCATCAGGCGGACCGTAAGCTTGTTTGCCACCGTAATGGTATAAAAAAAAATACCACCCAAAACATAATTCCCAGTTGCATAATATAATTTAATTAGATTTCGGGCAGATCTCCCTTTCGGCCACAGCGAATATTTCGTACCATCCAACCAATAATATTATCATAAATTCATAATATGCATAGCCATTTTTATCTTAAACTGTCCCACTGGACAAAGGCTTCCCCAATTTTTTTTTTTTTTTTTTTTTTTTTTTTTTTTTTTTTTTTTTTTTTTTTTTTTTTTTGAATGGACTAATCAGTTTGGGTGTACTGACACCCTTTACTGAGACACCGGACTGTTGCGGGAGCGTAGGGCTCTCACCGCCACGTAGGGCTCTCACCGCCAAGGCTTCTCCAACCTTCCATGAATTCCTTATATTCGTGCAAATTAAGGAGATTATGGATTCATGGCCATGTATTTTATGGATTCTATCCTAAAATTTACAAACTAACGTTTGAAAATACAATTCAATTTGTAGTGTTTGCTTAAGACAAACAATTTTAATTCTTTAAATCCGTCTAAATAACTATACTAGTGAGGCATTAAACACACCGCATCCTTGAAATTGATCCAACCGCATCGTAAGTGGCCATGTCAATCTATTTTGTGAACGGTTTTCTCCGTGATGTGGAATAAATTAACTACCTGTTTTTTGTGCTAAAGTACCAAACACCACAAATATAAACACCATGGCTGGTAAAGCTAGAAGAGAGTAGGGATATTAAGAGAGGTAGGGCACAGCGAATAATCCGTTCAAATCGGAGCAGCCCGTCTGGGGAAGGACCTCCACCTTACAGAAGATCGTAGCTAAATAGCATTGGTCTCGGTCATGTTGTGTTCCTACGGTGAGTAAGATCTCCAGAGCTCCACTTGGGGGGGTTGGGAGGGTTGGCAACGCGTGAGTGATATCCCGGTATTGCAAGAGTCTATAGGCTACGGTGATGCTTATCATCAGGCGGGCCGTATGCTTGTTTGCCAAATTTGTGGCATAAAAGGTTTTTTTAAATACGTAACCTAGAAAACTCTAAAACAGTCACAGCCAGTTTCTGTTACGCCTTTTAATTTAATTTCTACATTAAGTCTCAGTCTATCTCTTTTTTCTTCTTTAGTTTGACAGTGACATCTAGAATATAATGTGTCATTAACTTTAAAATGCATTTCAGAAACCGGCTGTCAGGCTAGTAGCTAAAGAAATTAGGATGCGATAGCATTATTTTTCTGTGACTATCTAACCGCACTTACTCACTATCATAGCAAGAAAGTCGATAATCGTATAAAATACGATTTAATAGATCAAATAGGTGTGTATGATCTAAGATCAAAAGTATCTTTTAACTTTGACATTTTCGACATGTCGTTAAATTGAACAGCTGTCAACACTGCTGGGATATAATTTCAATTTGAGTTTCTCCATTACACATAATCCGATTTGTAGTTGTCCTCATAACATACCTATATTCGACACAGTTTATTGGCATACTTAACCTAACTTATGATTAAGCTAATTAGATTTGTTATTAAGGTCTTACGAGAGAGCCGAGAGGTAGCAATTGCAATGTCAAATTCTTGATACTAAAAATGTTGTGTTATATTTTTTTAAGTATACCAAACGTTATTCCCTTTTTTATGTTCTACGGTAGACAAACAGGCAAGCGGGCCACCTGATGGAAAGGTGGTGGATGGTCACCGCCGCCATTGCCCACCTCTGACGAGATCTAATGTACTTCTTTTTATTTATCAATTAAGAAAATCAAATTATTATTCAAATAAGAGATTGCTAGTTGTACGGGTTATACCTAATGATTTGACGAAGATACCGATTTTTACATTACTAAATCTCGTCAATGCAGTGGAAATCAGACCTTGCTTAGATTAAGCAAAGTTAGATTTCCTTTAAGGAGATATTAATCGATAAAATAACCTGGACCTTACTTATAAGGTCTCCAGAACTCCATGTTTTACAGTAATTTACAGGATCGGCAAGTCCGGTATTGCAAGCGTCCATAGCCCATAGGCTACGGTGACTGCTTCCCATCAGGCGTGCCGTATGCTTGTTTGCCACCTTATTGGTATAACAAAGTTGTGAGCAATCTCCTGTGGAAGTATCAGTAGGTCACCAAAAGAAGAGCCACGGTCAGGGTCGATTTATGTTTAAAATGACCTCTTTATTGATATAAAGACGTATTACCAAGATCAAGTATCAAGATTGTCCAGATTACATTACATTGAATAGTACGATGTCGGATTCTATCTAAAATGTCTGTGGTCAGTACCAGTCACTTCGTATACATCCATCAATGTAATCCGTTATGATTTTGTGGTAAACCCTGTGTGGGTGACACTGTAGTATATCGTAAAAGCGAAAGTAAACGTTCTTATTCGAAATAGTTCAGTAGCTTGGTCTATGAAACGAAATGTCTTTTTTCGTGAACTTGTTTTAAACAGAGACAACATTTTTTTTTGTTGGTTTAAAAGAGATGGTAGAACATTACTTATATGACTTTGGACTAGCTAAACCGGGGAAGTATTCTCTTACTTAGGGAGTGAGGGGGAAGGGAGGGCGCGCGGGACGTGGCTACTCGCAGTCCACTCGCAAAAAAATAGGACACTTTCTATTCACGTACTACGGACTCGCCATCGCAATAAACACTAACTAAGCAGTCGCTGTCCACACGTGTTTTCTACTAAACACTCGGCACCTGCACTACGCACCTGCACTACGCACTAAGCAAAGTGAATACAGGGCTTTGCCATGTCATCACAATATGCTATGACAAGCTAATTCAAACACAATCGTTGAATTTCACGGGACATCTTACGCCAAGAATATTGAAACGAATTATAAATTTTACTGAAATTTGAAACATAATTTTTCAAGTATATTGAATTGAAAAGGATTATAAATTTTACTAAAATTTTAAACATTTATAGTTTTTACTAAAATTGTAAACAGCCACTTGGCTTGCTTTACGTGACCCGTTAGCTCTATCACAAAAAACAGTTTCAGACGTAAAATTTCTAAACAACTCAAACCTTCTGAAGCATAAACGTCAACACGTGTAAATATTCTAGATAAATCTAATCTAAAATATCTAACCGTTGTAAACGTAAGGAGAGAATTACCCAGTATAAAGATAAAATATTGATTAGCAAGAATGCTGTGTCCCAGATACCTAACTAACTTTGAAATGCAGGTAATAACCGATATTGGCTCTTAGGACATTTATATAGTACCGTTAGGTTGGCTAATTAATTCATAGCACGTAGAATACTATAGTATCGACCGACTTTCCGTACCCACAACTCTGTTTTCGTTGGACTTTACTTTATTTGAACACATAATCAACTTATTGCACGGACTCTCACTTCAATCAAAGGGGATAAGAGCAGACTCTGCCACGCTGCTCCAATGCGAATTGTCAGAGGCCAATGATCAACCGCATGAAGGACACTGACGTGCACAACGAAGCTCTTTTAGCTAGTTATAACCAATTTTTCCTAAAATTTATCGTCGCCGAGGTCTTTCCTTTAGAATATAATATGGGGTTCTTCAAAAGGGGCATTAAAAGATTTTTACAGGGTCGGCAACGGCGCGAGTGATGCTCCGGTGTTGCAAGCGTCCATAGGCTACGGTGACCGCTCACCATCAGGCGGACCGTAAACTTGTTTGCCACCTTAGTGGTATAAAAAAAAATGTCTCGTAACAGCTGTCTCTATGTCCAAATCCTTGTTTTTGATACGTGTATGACATATAAAATTTTGGAATTGTTGGTGAAAAAGGGCATTGGTGAAGCGTTAAGCATTTAATAAGTACAAATTAAAACAATTAGTATTAACAAAATATGACACGAATTTCGTCATAACTGTTGTGGCTAATGTGTGGTTGCCCTAAATATTTGATATCATGTTTATAGTACGTATTGTTGTCTATCAATTTTGTGGCTATGCGGGTACAATTTAAGAATGGGTTTGTCCCTCCTTAGTTTCACTTATTAAGTCTAATATTTGATACTGCTTAATACATTCCGATCCGATATACATATAAGAAGGCTGGATTAAATAAAATTCAAGTATAAAAACATAGTTTTTCATACTCATTCCTTTGCTAATATAGTCTGTTGCATTGAATTGAAATTGAAATAACATAGTACAGTCAACAAAGGAAAGAGTTGACTTGGGTCGTAAATTAAATATGATAAAAGATTTTTGATAATTGCGTGAAGGAATTGACTAGAAAATTTGCAATTACATGTACATTATGAATAATATTATAAAGAGGAAAGATTTGATTGTTTGTTTGTTTGCATTGAATAGGCTCCGAAACTACTGGACCGATTTCAAAAATTATTTCACCAGTAGAAAGCTACATTATCAGGGAATGACATAGGCTATAGCTTTTCCCGAAATTCAATGTGTTCCCACGGGAACGGGTGCGGAACTTCACGCGGACGAAGTCGCGGGCAAAAAAGCTAGTTATGAATATTATTGATAAATGAGATTTCAAATACTTAAATACGGCAATTGATAAATAAATATTCACATAGTATAAAATGAAGTCGCTTTTGCTGTCTATGCGTCTGTGTGTTCCGAGTTCCGATGTACGCTTATAACTAACTTAAATCTTTAAAACTACGCATCCGATTTTAATGCGCTTCTTTTAATAATAAGAGTGATTCAAGGAGAAGGTTTTTAAGTATAATACATTCCAAAATTCCCACGAGAAAGCGGGATACACGCAAACGAAGTTGCGCGGGTTTCGCTAGTTTTCTATAAAAGAAATCTCTAATTATAATTACGGCCTTGTTCAATTCTTTCCTTTGTTGACTGTACAAGACAGATTGAGAAGATATCAACTTTCTAAAGCTATTTTAAATTCCATCACAAAATACCTATTGAGGGTCTGAAGGATAAATTACAATTTGATAGGTCATCGAACTCTTAAAATAGCTCCTTTACACAATGGCCCTATCTGATCTATTGAACTCCGGCTGAATCGCAGTGACGGGACTCGTAGGGCTTTAGATACACTAGCGACAATGCGACATTATCTACAAAATTTTTGCGACAAAATACACATCACTATATCGTAAGACGTAAATGAAATATAATATAACCAAATGAATTAAAAATATTTTTTAAAGTATTTTACAATCAGTAATAATAAAATCTATGTATCTGTAATGCAAATAAAACAAATTATTTTTAAATAATTAAACGAATCTTGTTCCAGGTTTTATATCTCGTCTCGCCTCTTGATTTGACTAACAGTTTTAAAGGACCACAGTTAAAAATTAAATTAAAAGTAAGTAGGTTTGTAAGATAAATTCACCAATATTTAATTTCACTATACTTGTCACAAAACCGAACAATCGTCTCATTTAAAATATAAATCGATATGTATGACATAAACATGAATATATCACAAATCTATGTTACCAACATAATTTAGGATGAACTAGTTCAAACAATATCATTTTGACTAGAAATCTTGTGCCAAATATAGTGGAATGGATAGCTTTTTTTATGTCATACAGTAGACAAACAAGCAAGCGGGCCACCTGATGGAAAGCGGTCACCGCCGCCTATGGACATCAGTAACACCAGGGGCGCTACCAATGCGTTGTCCACCAAGGAAGTTGGAGGAAAGGAAGGAGGACCGGAAGGGAAAGAAGGAGGGGGGGGAAGAGAGGATAGGGAAGGAGTTGGCCTTCCGGAACTCTTACTCACAGAACGAAACGCATTGCTGCTTCACGTCGATATTCTGTGAGAGGGTGGTACTTCCCTTGTCGAGCTAGCCCATTTCGTCGTAGTAATTGCTCTGCCACTCCAAAAAGCTAATACTAAACGCAAAAACACGCGTATTTTTCACGCGCTTTTTGCGATAAAGTCGCAAGTTTGTCGGCGCCCCGTAGCGTACAAGAGGCCAATTCACGCCCATCACTTCAATAGATGTATTATTGTACTCATATCGTTCAAACGCTCTTTTGCGCTGAAGGAATACAGTCTTTAGTGACAACGAGTTTATTAACACAGAAAACGTTTATTGCTCGTAAATCATACTTGCAAAGATTTTAGTCGGTCATCCGAACCTAATTTTTCGCACCAATCAATATTGGGAGATTATAAATATTCGTATTCGTATTTGATTAAAAAGTCGAAACAGAAGACCAAATCCCACCTACGAAACGAGAAACTACTCTACAGACTATTCTTTGTTTGTATTATAAGTATCTTACAATAACATTGTCTGGTACACAAAACACAAGCGCGTAAAGACTTGCTTACTATGGGACCAGGTGGCGCTACTGTGTGATTTGTGTAGAATTTTTTTATTTTACAAAGTGCCTTAACTGCCTATTTCGCTTCGCACACAGACGGCGTTTCGAAGTGCAGCAATCAAGTGTGAATATCTGGACAAAGACGATTGGTAAGAAAAACAAGACATAGACGACGGATTACTTATGCTTTGAGATGAATCAACATTTAACACTCTGTTAATCAAACTAGCGGTAATAGAAGTTTATGTCTTCTGATGGTATAAATCAAAAAATATATATCCTAAAGACGTTTTATAATGCTTCGTTGGAAAACATTATCAGATAACTGACTTGACTTTGTCCGCTATCATCATAATCGTCCACAGAAGTCCACTGATAGACATGGGCCTCCCCGAAGCGTTTCCCCTCCGCTGTGACTTTCGTAAAAGAAAAAAAATTACTTTTCTCTCCCTTTTCCAATAAAACCATGCTTAAAATAAATTCGCCCTTAAAAAAAATATATACTATACAAACATCCACGCCACTTTAACATTTTAAGGGTTGATTTCTGGGATAAAAATAAATCAATGTCTTTTCTAGGGTTTCAAAACTTTCAAATTTATCTCTACAGATATTAGATTTCATCGAAGCCGGTCCTGCGGTTTTTTAACTTGAAAGGGAACAGACAGACATACAGGCAGGCAAATAGATAGACAGACGACAGACAGATAGCCAGACAGAACTATAAAGTTACTTTCGATTATTAAAGTATGGGTGGTAAATTGGCTGAATGGTTCGTTGAAATGATTTCGCTGAAACGCATTAGGAATCAACTCTCTCGCATTTCGTAGTATTATAAGAACGTTTCTTTTACAAATTGTGCACAAGTCATCAGTCTGTTCAGTACAATTACTATCTACTTACCAGTCAGTAGAATCATCAATTTTAGTCATCACATACATTCTTTATTAATAGATGCCATGCCATATTATTATATTACATACCGTCGACCCCTAACGTACATTTATTCCTTAACTCATATAAAGTTCCAGTTACGCTAAACCACTACGCTAGGCTAGGGGTCGTTAATGAAAACGTTCATTAGTGAATAATGTTGTGAATTAAGAAAAAAATACACAATATTGACGAACAAAATAGAACGGAACCGCCATATTCCTTGAAATAGGCTAGCTCGACCGGGGAAGTATCAACCAAACCTCTCACAGAATGACGGCGTCAAGCCTTGGATAGTTTTAAGTATTGATGTGGCCTGTTAGTCATAATAAAATATGTTTGGTTAGGTAATAATAAATAAAATGTGCTCAAAGCGCCAATTCGTAGATTATTAGAATTCAATCCAGCTGATACAAAATTATGTACCTATGTATAAATCTGATATAATTTTTCCTGTTATGACCAACGTTTTGTCCTTTTCTTACACATGCACATTTTATCAGTTGTCTCATATTACCTACGCAAGGTATGATAAGGCACAGATCGACCAGTCGGCAGTCGACTATGATAGTCGTTTGTTTTAATTAACTACACATGCTGACTGCAATACAATTTTTAACCGACTCTTGCGTTTTATGATTGCCTAGTACATTTGGTATCACTTTACTTGATGGTAAGAAGGGTTTTTTTTATGGCAGAGGAGGACAAAAGAGCTATCTGGTCACCTGATGGTAAGCAATCACCGCTGCCCATGGATATCCACGACGACGGAATGAAAAGGACAGGGAATGTAAAAAAGGGAGTGAAATAGACAATGATCAAATTAAGTTTTTGAGGACACACACACATCCAGAAAAAAGGTTAATGTTATTTATTAATCACTCGTATCCATTTAACGAATGATTGGTCTGTAAATGTGCTTTTAGAAAACACTGGTATCAAAAGGTATAAACATATTAATCGAATGAGAAAGTAGGTCGGCTCGTTACGTATCTCATCTCTCATTACTCTTTGTCACCGCTAAAAGCTCAATTAAGCTGCCATTAAGTCAACTGTATAGTGCAAATAACGGAATATACCTACATAATTTCTATTGGAAATATATTTTTAATATTTTAGTCTCATATCTAATCTATACCTACATACATATATTAAGTGGAAATAGGTAAAAAGTGTAGTATCAAAAGTTGTAGAGAATTTTATCAGCTTTCATTATGTAATACAACTTAATTTACGACTACTACTACGACGCATCGTTTTCGAGATGTAAGCAAAAAACCAAACAACGGGACTTTGTAGGGCGCACGTTATAGGGATGGGGACTTTTGTTATGTTTGTCTCCTAACTAGTCCAAACGAAGTCCCGATGTCAAATTCTCTGCTTTCAACTTTTCCATTCACACTTTAAACTACTATCCTTTCTATCCTTTGTTTAAACCTTTTATACCACTAAGGTGGCAAACAAGCTTACGGCCCGCCTGATGGTAAGTGGTCACCGTAGTCTATGGACGCTTGCAACACGAAGAGTATCACTAAGTTACAAACAAATAAATCTACAAACGGCTGTAGACTCAATTTAATATCGAACAGTGCAAATAATTGCAATATTTTACGCATTTATGGGTTTTGTAAGTGAGTTACAGTTCTTATCGCTCCAAGGTTGTGCAGAGTGAGTGACTATCCTTTGTTAAATTAAACGTGTCAAGTACAAAGAGGAATTATTTAATTGTCAAACGAAATCATTATGAATTTTTTTGTCAAATTAGTGAAATCTAAAATAGTTAAAGTAGAGATCTTTAAAGTTCTACTAATATATTTTGTTAGTTATATCAAAAACATTTGACGAACTCCATGGCGTAATGGTTACCAAGCCAGACCGCCACCCAGGAGGTCCCGGGTTCGATCCCCGGTCGGGTCATGATGAAAAACGAACTTTTTCTGATTGGCCTCGGGTCTTGGATGTTTATCTATGTATGTATTTGTTATAAAATATTATATCGTTGTGTTAGTATCCCATAACACAAGTTTCGAACTTACTTTGGAGCTAGCTCAATCTGTATAAATTGTCCCTATATATTTATATAATATATATATTTGGTTGAAAGGTGCACAGATGGTACAACTTGTGTGGACTTGTGTGACATAGAATAGAGTAGATTAATTACATTAACTATTTATTACTATAATGTATTGTGATCTTTGACGAGAGAAAGTGTATGTGGACCTACTCTCTGAATAAATATTTTGAATTTGAATTTTGAATTAACTTTGCATTCAGCGATAAGGCCGCCTTGATGTAGTCTGTCAGAGTGAAATGATAGTTGATACTTACATGTTTACTGAAAGTACTATTTCGTTCGTGTACATACATTACATTGCAAATAAACCATATTTTATCTTCCAAATAAAAAAATAATATGCCCACCTTCCTTGTAGCTGATAGGTACCCTTTGCGAAAATGGATAAAACATTGTATTTTATATTCATATAAAAAAAAGTTTGCACTTCTTAACAGCGCAGACAAAGCCGCGGTTTACTTCTATACTAATATTAACATAGTTTATCATCAAATAGTTAATAAAATCATTCATATTATAATTTGGTTTATAAGATAACCAATGAATGCATTGCACTATCGATATCTCGAGTTGACCCATTGGGCGCCAATAGTTATCTGTGACCCCTAAGCTCTGAATACTGATCGGATGCATTCATAGACATAAATCAAAATAGATAACGCGATTTCCAACAATCTATATATATAAAATTCAAAGTCCTGACTGACTGACTGACTGACTGACTTAACTATATATCAACGCACAGTCCAAACCGGTGGGTCTAGAGAGTCCAAATTTGGACTGTAGGTTCCTTACGACGTCTAGGGGTGTACTAAGAAAGGATTTTTCAAAATTCCTACGGGAAACCGAGATATACGCAAACGAAGTTGCGAGGCTATATCAACACACAGCCCAAACCGCTGGGTCTAGAAATTCCAAATTTGGCATGTAGGTTCCTTACGACGTCTAGGGATGTACTAAAAAAGGATTTTTCAAAATTCCCACGGGAAAGCGAGATATACGCATACGAAGTTGCGAGGGCACGCACAGCCCAAACTGCTGGGTCTAGAGATGCCAAATTTGACATGTAGGGTCCTTATAAGGTCCGGACCGACCGGACCGGAACGGATTAGATCTGATCGGTCCGGAAGGAACTGCACTGTACCGGACCGTGCCGGACCGGATCGGATTTTTTTTCTGAAGAAATATATGCTAATTGGTATGTAGGTTCCTTATCAGGACCGGACCGATCGGACCGGACCAGACCGACTGGGCCTGATCGGACCGGACTATTTATATAAAATTCAAAGTCCTGACTGACTTTATATATAAACGCACAGCCCAAACCCGTGGGTCTAGAGATTCCAAATTTGGACTGTAGGTTCCTTACGACGGCGACGTCTAGGGGTGTACTAAGAAAGGATATTTCAAAATTCCCACGGGAAACCGAGATATACGCAAACGAAGTTGCGAGGGTATATCAAATTTGGCATGTAGGTTCCTTACGACGTCTAGGGATGTACTAAGAAACGATTTTTCAAAATTCCCACGGGAAAGAGAGATATAGACAAACGAAGTTGAGAGGGGACGCACGTCTAGAGATGAAAAATTTGTCATGTAGGGTCCTTATAAGAACCGGACCGGATGGAACCGCACCGTACCGGGCCGTGCCGGACCGGAATTTGTTTCTGAAGAAAGATATGCTAATTGTTACTAGGCCACGCGGGCGAAAGCTAGTCTTTACATAAAATAGTTGTGGCACCTTTTTATTTATTGTGACATGAAAATTGTTTCTTCGAAATCTTAAACTCAAACAGTTTTTATTCAAAAAGGTCTACTATAAGTACTTAAAACCAATAATTTATCTGTAAAATGTATTAACTATTACTGCATGTCCGCTTGTGGAAGTCAGTTTACTTCGAGTTGGCAAACAAGCATACGGCCTGATGGTAAGCATCACCGTAGCCTATAGATGCTTGCAATACCGGGGGTATCACTCACGCGTTGCCAACCCTCCCAACCCCCCCAATTGGAGCTCTGGAGACCTTACTCACCGTAGGAACACAACATGGCCGAGACCAATGCTATTTGGCTACGATCTTCTGTAAGGTGGAGTGGAGGTCCTTCCAGACGGGCTGCTCCGATTTGAGCGTATTATCCGCTGTGCCCTACCTCTCTAAAAAAACTTTTTTATCCACTTTCTTTACAGTTCTGTAGAATCAGCCAGCAGTGGCAGTATTTCCAGACAGGTATGACTATAGAACCTACGAGAATCGAGCCTCCTTTTCTCAAAGGGTGATATCAGCCTACACTAGTCTGTAATCTTTTTTTTGTGTTTACCGTATCGTATTGTATTTGTTGTGTTCTAATGTTTGTCTGTGTGTTGCAAATAAAGCATATTCTATCTATCTATCAGCCAGCAGTGGCAGTATTTCCAGACAGGTGCTACTTGAGAACCTTCAAGGAAAGAGCCTAGTTTTTTCTCAAAGAGTGATTGCTTTACGTCAAGTGACCCCCTGCTCGTTTGCTCCTCTAGAATAAATAAAATCCCAACTATCTAAAATTCTAAATGAAAGGTGTAAAAGTAAAAATGCAACAGTTATTCGCATTTAAAAATATTTGTCTGCATTTATGTCTGTGTAGTATTAATATGTATGATGTGACCTTAATTATATCTGTTTACAGTATGCACCAACACGCACGTGCCCGCACCGCTACTGTGCTACGAGAATCAACATAAATATGCATATGAAACAAACGTTAAATTTATTCAAATGGTTCTAAACTATCAGTACATATGAGGTCTATTTAGCCTAATGTAAAGCGGATAGGCTATCCGCCGAATATAATATATCGAACTGTTTAGTGGCTAATTCTAGAAATGATTTTTTAACACGCGTTTATTTATGACAGAGGACAAGCAAGCAAGCTGGTCTCCTGATGGTAAGCAATCACCACTGCACATGGACATCTATGACTACAAGATTTTGTATGCGTTGCCCACCTTTTAAGGAATGAAAAAGGAAGGACGGGAAAAGGAAAGTGAAAAAGGGAGTAGTGAGAAGTAGAGGTATAACGCTTCCAGCTGTCTCACTCAACGTACGAAACACAGCAGCATATCACCAATATTTCACGCCAATATTCTGTGAGAGGGTTGCCCCGGTCGAGCCAGCCCACTTACGAGCCACTACCAGTTCATAGTAGTGGCTAGGCTCTGCGACTCTAAAAATTGTGTTTTTATTTAGATTGTTTTTTGTCGTATTGTCATTGGTAAAACACTTTTAAGCAGGTTGCAGACCAAGAGCTGAGCTGAGTCATTGCTAACTTAATTCAGCTTAGTCTGCATAGCTGATATGATTTTTCAAACTTGGGTGCAGACCACAACGAGTAATGTATGTTAAACTAACTCGAAGCTAACTTAGTTATTGGTCTGCAACCCGCTTCAGAGGTTTTTTCTTGTAATTTACACAATGCACACAGCGCGCGCCACCTAGTTCAAAAGTAAAGCGAGGATCGAACCCACGCCACCTGTCATTATGGTTTATTGCTGACTGTACTGTAATATAAGCAGTTGTTCCACAAAACAAGTAAAAACATTCAACGTCAAATTCCTAAAAGTTAAAATAAACATTTTGATTCAGTATTACGAAAGTCACTTCTTAGAATGACACCAAACTCGTGTTAAATCCTAAAAGAGTGTTAGGTTACACGTCAACACAAGCGTTTTGTAACCGCTACTACTTTTATGGGATTATAGTCTTAATTGCGGTATAAATACTACTTAGATATGTGATACTTATTTTGATACAAGTTAGTGTAAAAAATAATATTATTGTAAAATGGAACTTGTCCTTTTTTAAAACAAACACCGAGGTAAAGTTTGTAAGTTTTTGAGGTTGTACGGTGTAATCTCTGGATCTACGGATCCCATTTTGAAAAGTATTTTACCAATAGAAAGCCGCGTTATTTGAGAGTATTTTATTTTAATTTTTTTTTATGCCGCAAAGTTGGCAAACAAGCATACGGCCCGCCTGATGGTAAGCATCACTGTAGCCTATAGACGCTTGCAATACCGGGGGTATCACTCACGCGTTGCCAAACTCCCCCCCCTCCCCCCAAGTGGAGCTCTGGAGACCTTACTCACCGTAGGAACACATGGCCGAGACCAATGCTATTTGGCTACGATCTTCTGTAAGGTGGAGGTCCTTTCACAGACGGGCTGCTCCGATTTGCGCGGATTATACACATTTACCAGAAGACCTAGTATCTAAATGGACGATTAAATTTCATTTGAGGTCAAATATTAGCGTTAACGGGAAACGAGCTGGGAAGTGAAACATGCCTTTTATAGCTCGCCCCTGCGCGTGATCATCGCGCTGATACATCTTAATGTCGCTGATAGACACGTTCCCTTCTAAAAAAGGAAGCTGGGCTTAGCGTCAAGTCACACCGAAGCGGGAACAGGACAGTATATGCAAAAATCCCAGAATCCAAAGTGGAGATTAAGCACACGTTTATATTTGTGTTTAAAAAAATACAGGAGATTTCTGTTTTTTTACACGAACTTGTTTCTTGTATCGTGTCCCTTGTACTCACAATGAAATGTACTTATTTTTCTTTCCCTTTTTAACGTGTATTCATTAGATTATTTTTCAGCCAGAACTGAGACCTATAAACCCATAATAATGTTATGTGAATGTGTGCTTGTTTCATCGATACGAACCAATGAACTAACTTATATATTTACAAGGCCAATTCAGTGGAGTCTGGAGATATAGATTACTTTTTTCGCACGGGGTGAATTTCTTACAAGACAAAAGCCTCCAAAAAACCGCTGGCCAAGTCGCGTGGCAACGGCTAGTTATGCAATAAAAAAAACTACTGGCCACTTCGGTGTGAATTAGCCCTTAGCTTTTAATGATCGATGAACCTAAATAGCCTTTAGTAATTTCCTGGACCAGCCAATTACTCCACATCCACACTTCCTTGTTTGGGCAAAAGTAACATGCAGGATGTCCATTACTTATTCGTATCTCGACAATCGCCGAGTCGCAAAACCGGCTTTATTTATTTATTTGAAGATGCATAGTGATATATCTGTTATATATTATATTAAGCCAATCAATCGAAGAAGATAGCGTACTCTGCCACGCTGCTCCAATGCGGATTGGCAGAGCCCAGTGTTTTCGAGCCGCCTGAAGGTCACAGTCATCTATCGATAACTACAGGGACCGACAGCTTAACATACCCTCCGAACGGCCAATCCAAACACTGGCTACGGTCGACATCGCTTTACTTGCGTGTTTATTTTAGTGTATCACACAGCGACGCCCATCGAGCTCCTCAATAATTGATAACTGTTATGATATTAATTAATTTCAATTATACGTCTTTTTTTTTTTAATATCACAAAGCCGGCAAACAGGTATACGGCCCGCCTGAAGGTAAGCATCACCGTAGCCAATAGACGCTTGCAATACAGGGTGTCACTCACGCGTTGCCAACCCTCCCAACCACCCCAAGTGGAGCTCTGGAGACCTAACTCACCTTAGAAACACAACATGGCCGAGACCAATGCTATTTGGCTACGATCTTCTGTAAGGTGGATCCTTGCCCAGACGGGCTGCTCCGATTTGAGCAGATTATCCGCTGTGCCCTATCTCTCTTAAATTATTTAATTTGTGAGTTGTGAGTTGTGTGTTGTTGTGTGTGTAAAAGCAATTACGGTTTATCTATTTTACATAATGATGAGGTATATGTTTTAAGTATCTTTTAAGTTCCAATGATTTGTGTTTACGTAATGTGCTTTCACGGCCCGCGAAATTCAAATTTTCTTAAGTTTTTAACAAATTGCAGCTTCAGACTTGAATGTGGAATTAAAATGCGGCTCAGAAACTGACTGAAAGATTGTGGAAGGATAAGATTGGTATGGATTTATTGGTAACAGCAAAAGAGAATAAAATTATTACAAACTAATCGATTTTGTTTTCAAGAAAACCGATTGAAAATCTTATTATGGTACTAAGGCAAAATTACACAAATTGTTATTCATCGAACTAATGATTCATCGTATTCGATAATATCAATTTACTTTATTCGAATTACACAAAACAGCCCACAAAAGGTTTCGGCTGGTGTGTGAATGTGATTCGACTGGTCATTCGATAGTCTGGATTCGCCATCGATGGTATGGTCATTCGATACTCGACTCGATAGCTATAGTGGCTTCATTTTATCCGGTGTTACATACAGCCATACAAAAATTTAATACGATTGTGAAATCCTTTGTTAGTCAGTCTTAGTTGCGTTCGCGTGACGTTAAATGTGAAAGTATTTTTCTTATAAACATGTGTTGGTAATAAGCTGTTTTTTTTTCTTCATTACCTCTATTTTTAATATTACAGCACAGAATCATTTTAAAGTTAATGACACATATTAGTGGCGGCATTAGGCGCGAGTGTCGACATTTGTGACTTTGTGTCCAGTGTCATTGTAGTCGTTACAATAACAAAATACGGAGCAAGAATAAATTTTTAGATACGCTTCACTTTGTTTCTGTGTCGAAAGATTTATAGCCCGTACACATAACCAGTAGCATTCGTTGCCATATTTCGCAGTTAAAAAAAGCTGAAATATGCACGCCATAAATCCATTAAGAGACAAGGAAGTACTGCCTAATAAAGGCTTGTTATGCGAATTTTACTGGGGCAATGCACCTCTTTGCACTAGGGCAATTAAGGGTCGCCGACCCAGCTTGCACAAAGCGCTTGGTGCTAAAATTCAACCTCTGCGTACCGGGAAGTGTGCCGTTTCATTCCAGCCACATTTTGTATTCTGGATTTGTTGAATATTTTATTTGGAGGCTACAGGCATTTTTGTAGTCATTTTACGTGCAAGTTGCATCGTTGAATATTAAACTTGTATAAATTACAAGCCAATATTTGGGAAACGAAGCAATTCGAAAATTACGAAAGTTAACCTTATCAGGGGCCTTACTCTTGAAAATAATTCCTGAACTAAATAATATATTAAAACACGAAAGTAACCTATCTGGGTTTGTTTGGTATCATATTGGTTCTTTTTTTTATTACACATATTTGTCACAAAATTGCTTACTAATCAATAAAAAGCAAATGAAGATCACATCACCGTGATTCATTCATTTTCATATCTTTTCGCAATAATGGTGATGTTAATTTGTTTCCCAGTCAAACAAAAATAACAACAAAATACATGTAATAAATATTTGTATATCAGAAAACGAAACAGCATGCTTTCGTAAGAACACATTACGTGGGCCTATATCTAAGATCGGAGTGCTGACGACCTTCGAGGAACAATGCAGGTTTTGTTCCTCTCGAGACGTCGACTAGCATCGGCCCTGTTTGATAATGTTGTGGGCAAACTCTCAGTACTTAGTATCATTCAGTTAATACGGTCATGTTTATGGGCAAGTTTGAACATTTAAATTTTAACTTACAATATTAACATTCATCTATTTGACGTCACTTTTTTTATTTTTTATAAAATAAATGAAAATCTTATTTAACCCAAAGGTCTATATGATTTTCATTTTTTATCCTACTAATATTATAAAGGCGAATGTTATGTGTATGTTTGTTACTTCTTCGCGCTCAAATGGCTGGGCCAATATTTATGATATTTGGTATGTAGGTAGCTGATACCTTGGGTACTTTTTATCCCGAAAAGTACGCGTTTCCCGTAGGAAATGATGAAAGTCTGATATAGATGGCGCTGCTGTGCATAAATAAATACACGAAAACGAAGTTGCGCGGGTTTCATTAGTTTTATAAAAATGTTAACGTCAAAGAAAATATTCTTTAACTATACTTACTTTAAAGTATAAAAAAATATTATTCCAGGGCTAGCTATAGTGGACATTCAAACAGGCAAACAACCAGTTCGTGAAACGCATTTTAATTTTAATTCTACATAAAGTCTCAAGCTACCTCTTAACTTCTTTAGTTTGACAGTGACAATCATTTTATGCGTCATTATCACATAATCTACTAGCTTTTTGCCCGCGACTTCGTCCGCATGAAGTTCCGAACCCGTTCCCGTGGGAACCACATTAAATTTCGGGAAAAGCTTATAGCCTATGTCACTCCCTGATAATGTAGCTACTAGCTTACTACTGGTGAAAGAATTTTTGAAATCGGTCCAGTAGTTTCGGAGCCTATTCAATTCAAACAAACAACCAAACAAATCTTTCCTCTTTATAATATTAGTATAGATTTACATATTCATATTTAACACATTATTATACTTAATAGTGTAGGTAGAATTCAAAAATCAACTTGACTCATTTATTATTAAAACTAGGATTAACACTCACGATTTTTAATTAAGTAGTTAATAGGTAAACATGTGAAGGGCTATTCAACTGTTCAAGACAAGGCCTATTCATCCGAAGAGTTGCATACCTCTATCGGGAAGGCGGGCAGGGCATAGTAAACGCATCGGCATTCAAGTGTCAGGCTGATAGGCCGTCGTACGAGGCTAGGTTTTCGTTGACATCAACTATTTTCACTAACCAACAAAATGTTTGCTAAATTTCATTGAAATTTTTGAAAATGTGTATTAGATAAATTATAAATGATGATAGGGAGAGAAAAAGAAAGTGAATTACAATGTAAAATATGACATAAAAACAAAACAATTCAGAAAAGACGTATAAAGGGATTTCGGTTGGCCATAGACACTACTTCTATCTCGGCAAACGATGAATCTAAAAATAATTTAAATTAAAACATTAAAGCCTCCCAATGAAAAATGGGCATGAAAGACGATGTTGGCACGACGTACTACGAGTATTGTCTAAAACGAGTCATCCCCGTTCCCCACTCGCTTTTTGTCCAAATAAGTGAGACTCACTGGCGACTTAACGAGTAGAACCAGTTCCAAGTCATCTCGTCATGCCAAAACTGATAAATGCTTCGACACTACGTTTATTCTCACATGGTTTTTTTAGTTCCATATTTATTATAATTGCAAAACATGTTTGTTTCTACGTCTGGAGCTGAAGCTGGAACCTCTGATACAGCCATATTTAAACTTGAAAGTCTCAAGATTCCAATGATTTATATTCGACTACTTATAATGTGCTATATCCAAGGCATTCCAAGCAAAGAAGGCAATAAACAGAACTATTTGTACCTAATTCATTGGTGAGTGTATATTTTATAATGTTACAATAGAATAAAATTACAATGATTAATTTAATTGTTGATATAATGATGATGACTAATAAAAAAAACGGAAACTATACTTATATTCAAAATTAGCTAGATCACTACAAAAATTAAAATGGCAGGGTCCTGTGGCCGCGTACCAAAAATGTTCGCAGCGTTACGTTACCTCGCTGAATGGCATAGAAATGCGAAGCGAAAAAAAAAATACGTCCGTACAATATTTCTCAATTCAATACCTATTACGTCCCAATTATGTAGTCAGCGGCAATCATATATTATCATATGTGTCACTTTAGTGTTTTTTATTTTAACTAAGAACATTTTTAGTTAACATGTCAACACTGTCATAGTGACAAGGTACGTGTACTAAAGTGATTGCCGCTGACTGTACTCAAAAATGCATGTCCACATGTACCCCAATTATTTCGATTATTAACTTTCACTTTGTCTGGTTATTCTATAGTAATTGCCATCGAGTAGACTGGCGAAATTATAATGCCATAGTTGGATATAAAAAGGATCATGAGAAACTTTCACAACACTAATTAGTGGGGTCAATGAACTCGTTTGCCATACAAACTCGCAGGACCACATATCTAAATATTAAAATGTAATCTAGGCATTCAATTTTAGTTAACAGTTCGTTTTTAATTTAATTTTTGTCGATATCGGAACGAGTACCATAACTGGAGTGGTAGAGCATTTACCAAATGGTCTAGTTCGATTGGCGAAGTTCCACCTTCTCACAGAATATTCTCATCAGAATAAAGCTACGGGGTGGAGAAGGATAGCGTGGACGTAAAGACCCGGTGGGTCGATGAGTGACGGTGATGAATCTAAATAAAACAGTGCAACTGTGCATTGTTTTTGACATGACACAGGCTGGTTAGTTTTAATTACTAGGTTTGTTTATTTTAGAAATTTATTTGGGAATACAATACCTAATTAAATAGTTAATAGTATTCTTAAAGTACCACCGCCTCACTGAATAACGGCGTAAAGTAGTGATGCGTTCCGATCTGTGCTCCCACTTTCTAGAAGCCTACCTCTTGTTCTTCTTTCTCCTTTCCTTATCCCTTCTCTCTTTGTTCCCTTTTTATTAACAAACGTATTTTCTTTCTTTCTTCTTTCCTTTCTTGTAGCAAGCAACGGATTGGTAGCGCTCATGATGTTACTGATGTTCAGTCAGCGGTAACCGTTATCCATCAAGTGGTCCGCTGACTTGTTAGTTGTCTGCGTTTGCATAAGAAATGAAATGATTCATTTTATTGCATTAAATGTACATCAGTGATGGCACTGGTTTATAGAATCTTGTCTCACACATTCAGTCACAGCGGACATGCAACAGACTCTTACATTATGAGCTATGGTCACCACTATTAAGTATTTTTCTTTTAAATACTGTTTTTAATGGATTTAAATTGCTCAAAAGTAATAATAAAAAGACGCAAGCGCACGTCCATCGCGTTCAAACTCCAATCTCCATTCGATAAAAAAAGATGCGTCACGATTTCTTTGTAACTCAATTAGATGACCGTCCTTTATCACGTCCCTACAAAAACTTTAAGCCGGAAACGTGCAGTCTCCATAGCTGGTTCGTGATTAATCACAAATAGGTGTGATCCATTTTATTTCGACATTCATGCAATTAAGATTTTCAAACTAGCATTCACCGATCGATGAGGACTTGAGAACCTAGCGATGATTACATTAATCAATATTACAAGTAATCGTGATTTCAGTAATCGTTTACACGCGCATGTGAGATTACTGAGATATAATTTTTTAACAGATGGAAGAAATTAAAAGATAGGAAAAGAGTTACTGTATGCCCTTATGTAACTTTGTGCTAGGTGACCATCCGAACACAAACGATATCACAAGTAAATAAATACTGACAGTAGATACGGATTGCTACATGGTAAAGTTGGGGTAAACAGTAAAGTTCCACAACCCCAATTTATTCCAAAACACAGGTTGAACAGCCTGCTTAAGGATTTACTTAAAAGCTGGCTCAAACGAATATTCCTTGTTGAATTTAATTGAACTGAACGTTTGCCATGAGGTTAAATACTCCTAGTCGGACTGGTTAAAACGGAAATCTAGGCAGCAATTTAATTAATGGCATCCGTAGTTGCAGGTAGAGGGAACAGTTACGGTAATGAGGCGCCGTCTTTAATGTTGGACATTTAAAATTATTCCTGCAATTATGGGGAAGAAATATAATTTTTATTTTAATGTTCACATTAATGCTTTTAAAATGTGTACAGTACATCCTGTTGAATCTGAAATATTTCTATTTAACGAGCTATTCTGCTCTTTTAGTTTAGAAATATGCACGAGTGCACGACCGAGATTTATCGTTTAAAGATATATTTTATATGAATAGAATTTTTTAATTAACTGAGAAATAACATTTAATGAATTTGCATTTACACTTATCGTGATAATCATGCATCAGTGAGAGAATGTTTTGCATGTATGGTCAATTAATTATATCTACTATACAAACGACTAGTTTCTGCAACGCATTTTTAAAGTTAATGACACATTAAGTTATCGCCGTTACTGTCAAACTAAAGTAGAAAAAAAGAGATAGTTTTTAATGTGGAAAATATAACTCATAATGTTATTAAAGAATTAAATGGAGACTCGATGACTAGCCTAGCACGTACACGTAATATCAGAAACAATATTCCAGTGCATTTGTAAATTTACATTATGAATAATTTTTGAAGATATGTCTAAAATTCGTTTGTAAGATTTGACCCAAACAAACAAACAAGATGAATAAACAAGAATTTCTCTTTTTACAAAATGTCATAGAAGATATTTAAAATTATAAAGATAGAAAAAGTACATATAAAACTAGGTATTTCTTATTACCCTAAGACCTTCAGATGTAACCTAGAATGGATTAATCTAGGCCGTAGCTGTGACATTCACGCATTATGTACTCAAGACATTTTTACATGCCTCTCGATCAATAAGGCAATGCTATTCACTTTTCTATCATTATGTTTATCGACATTATTCAGACCACTCAGGACTGTTGGATCAAAACATGACATGAGTGTCACCACATGCTATTAAAGTCTGGAATAGGGTATTTGCCAATTAAGAATTAGTGATGTCAGTGGTTGGATATTTTAATTAAAAAACTCCTAATATGACCCGAATACGAAGCTTGAAGTTGTGTGTGACTTGTTGGGAACAAATAACATGAAGCTTGTTTTGTACTTTTTTATTCTTTCGGCAACACATTAACAAAAAATGTTCTATCAGAAATGATTTTAACCTTTCGTTATACTCTTATCAGACACAATAAATTCATGTAATATAATGTTTTACAACGCGGCATTACCAAAATAACGAGTGTTTGTGACAAAGAGAAATAAATAACCCAGGGGTTAACCGAAGACATTTAATTAATGGGGAATTTCTCTAAATATTCACAAACTGAGTGTAAGTAAAGGGCGAAAGTTAGTTTATGTATTGGAAAGGTAACCACTGTCATCATTCAACGGTAGTTATCAGCAACTACGGCTAACAAGACAGATGTCGAAATTTATTTGAAGTTGTGCTCGGGGTCAGGGGGCCGTGTGAGATTTTGTACATTACTTTTAGTAGATTGGACTTAGAGAAATTGACTTAAGACATACACTACTTGAAGCAGTCGAGATAAACTGCTTCAAGCTGCGGTTGCATTGCGACCAGCCGGCACTGGAATAAGTCCAGCCCCCCAATTCTGCTATTTATTAACCAAAACAGATCGGCAGCGTTTCATCTTGGTTGCATTTGCGGTTGTAAACCAAAACGGTATTCCATTAACATTATGTTTACAGCTGAAACGCAAACGGTTGGTTACAAAAGTCACTCTTTCACTGCCGATGCAAAACCGCAACTTTTGACAGTTCAACGAACGCAGAGCCGTAGCGTTTCAGCCGTGACAAGTGTCAAAAAAAATTCAGAATACCAAACGATAGTTGAACGGATTACAAACCGTTCTGTGTTCATTAGCGGAATACTACAACCAAAGCGTTCCGGCTGCCAATGAGTATTGGCTCCGTTTCAACCAAAGAGTTAGCAGAATACAAAAATGTCGATTCCAATGCGTTTCAGATGCGTTTCAGCTTAAAAAAAATAGCAGAATTGGGGGCCTGCGCGGCTTTTGCATAAATGATTTAAAAATATATATACGAAGCAGTTGCAGTCTGCTTCGGGCGCGCGGTAAAACCTTCAAGCTGTTCACTATGACTGCAAGACCGGTCCATGTACGTTGTTCAATGGCTAACTGCACGAGCAGCCCGTCTATGCCGGCTCTTCTGAGAATTGGACCTTCCATCAATATGAGCATAAGTTCCTTTCATGTGCCGGTTGATGCGTCATTGCTTTTAGACCACCTGAATTCTCACTTGATTTAACTGCTCTATTGACGTGTCAGATCTGACAACTCGTGCCCTCCGAAGCAGGACAAACTCGACTATTTTTAACTGGCCGGGGTTGTCCATGGTGGTTTGTTTATTAAGTTTTGAGCACCGACGGACGCCATCTGCGGACTATTCTCCACCAATCTATCTGACACACTATGGCATAAACGAGAACTCTCACTTCACAAGCATAGAGCTACATGGCGTCGCATCATGAGAAAAGTGGTGAAAGACCTGACCCAGACCTGACCACGACCACATTGGCAAAAGTGCACGACTAAGATCTGACAAATATTTGGAACCTATCAGAACTACAACTGTCCATAAGTAACGGTTAATGGTTTATACCGTTTTATCATGAGTTATTAAAAAGTTATCGGCTTCTAACATAACATTGTAATACTCGTAGTCACGCTTGCATTGTCGCAATGTAAAGCCAGCAAAGTGTTCTATTTTGGTTAAGTAATAATAACGTCAGCAATACCTTTTTAGTTTGTATAGCAAACAAATTGTCATTCTTATAAGCAGCTGTTCAAAAAATGCTTCATTATTAGGGGAAAAAATTAAGTACAGTCCTACGTTATTTAAATTTTTCAACGTCTGGTAAAGTTATTCGCTTTTGTTATAAGCTTTTTGTAAGACAATGAATACATTCGTTTCTTTCTTTATGTTCTCTTTATTATCATCAATCCCATTGCTGGCGGGTCTACATTCAGGTGGGGTCTATTAATTAAGTCACAATTTAGAACAGGGATAAACAAAGAGTGACGACCCTACCTTGAATGCTTTTATAGCTAACTAGCCAAACCCGCATAACTTGGTTTGAGTTTATCCCGCTTTCTCGTGGGAATTTCTTCTAGTAAATCCTTCCATGTATTATACATAATTTTTTCTCCTGAATCCACTTTATCTATTACTGAAAATTCTAATCCGTTGATATGAATAGTTTAAAAGATCCAAGTGAAGAGACAACGGAGGCGACTTTATATTATGTAAAGATTACATAAACATGCAACAAAATAAACATGAATTTCTTACAATGGATAATTCATAATTCATGACATATAGGTATAATGTTTTACCAACGCGCCATTACCAAAATTAATTTAATGATAAAAATGATTTTAATTTATTACGAAGATTTCACGTTTCGCGTGACGTATGAGTTTTGGAAGGTTTCGGAATATCGTTTCGTGATCCGAGGTTCAGTTTAGCCCAATGACGCTTCTGTTGCAAGCTGTATTTTGTCCCGAAGTGTGGCTATAATTTAGTTTTAATGGAGGTTGTAATAGGTTAAACACGTTTTAAGAATTAAGTTCTATCGTGCTCTTCATAATTCTTAGAGCGATACTTTCATTTTGTACAAAGATATCACGATCAACCTTGTAATTTTTTTTACCACTAAGTTGGCAAACAATATGCTAAGTTCTTCCCTAAGGGATTGGCGAGTACACAGATTTTTAGAACGACCACCATCACAGCCCCGAAAGAATTAACCCAGACTTTCGTTATGGTGCTCCAACACCGGTGTTAATAAGTGTGGGGGCAAAATCATAATGTTTAAAATGTTAGCTAATGTTACATATTTGTTTAATAACATTATAAAACAACGGTGTGGGAGCACCTTTAGATTAAGGTTAAGTCACACGACCGCAGTTTGGCCACTCAAGAGATTATCCTAATGCGAAAACTCGGTGTTATCACACACCAGGATATTAATTGATATAATTAACCATTAATACCTGCAGTGGGTCATGCATGACGTCAACAAACCATTTCTTTTCCAGTGTAAAGGTTTCACTATAATTTAATAAAAGATTTGTAATCGATAGAAGGTATAAAACACCTTTCGACATTATCAAAAGTTCACGTGGCTAACCAACACGCTACATCTTTTACTAGAAACTGATTACGATTATACTATACCGACTTATACACAAGCCAGTTTGCCTCGGAATAGAATCACGCGAATCTTAAAACACTACGCTGGTAGGGTAAAGAATGCAATTACTGACCCGGACCGTTGTTGGGCACACGCCACTACAACATGGGTTCCATCTGGACAAAGGCCAACGGACAGACCAAGAAAGAGATGGACATTATGAACTGGTGGAATTTGTTTTTAAATTATTATGACATGAAATCATAATATTGCCAGTATAGTCCTTGAAATCTTTTTAAGACAATAGAAATTATGTGTATTGTGGTCAACAAAGTTAAATAAATAAATAATTAAGTGTGCCAAAATTAGGGTACAATACCCTACCTTTGGTTCGGCTTGCTACAAAATTGCGTGACTCGCTCAATTAGCGTTATATCCACTCCGATTTGTTTGTATTGGAGAAAAATAACTCAGCTTTGAGTGACAGGGCCTCTTGTTTATCGGTTAGTATTCAAGGTTGAACGAGTGTAAAGGCTCATGCTTTTTCTTTAAGTATTCAAATTGTTAACAATTTTTTTAATTTTTTTTATAAAATTCTGACGCCCTTTTGTCGATCTGCTCGTACTCTTAATTTGACGGTAATGACTGGAAATCAGCGTTTGCTGTCTGAGCAATCTTTGACCCTGAGTTATTTTGCCCATTTTGTGTCACTGCAGTATAACAATGTTCTGGTTTTTTATATAAAATGTATGTATATATTTGAGTGCGTTTGACCACAATCCTGCCTGATGATAAGCAGAGATGAAGTCTAGGGTGGTGGTACACGCAAACTCAAAAAATGCCAGTTCACTCTTGCCTTGAAAATCTCAAAATTGTATGAATCGGGAAACGGACGCGGGGACGTTCCATACCTTGTTGTTAATGTGTGTTGTATGTTTGTGCCTTAGTTTTACTAGTATTAAAATTACTACAAAGTAATCTGGTGATCTGCAATTTCGCTAAGCTCACAACCACACCTTACAAAGTTCACTCTGTCAAAATCAAAGCCATCGAACCTTCCACAAGTAATGATACGGAACGTACACCATAATTACAGTGCGATTGCACTACAACCCATCAAATTAACGTTGAGCGGTTATGAGTCCATTAAAATTGCCCATTTGTTTCGCCCACGTACCTAATCTAAAGTGGCATTATCGGTCGATAACGTGGAGTGGAGACCAGAGGTTTTTAGACTGCAGAATCCGATAAGAGCTGAAGTGTTTGTTATCATTGAAAATGGGTGTGGTGATGCACAACATAGGATCAATGGGGATAATAGATAGGTACTTATTAAAACGTCCCAACGCCGCGTAATGAGAACAATCTAATGGATTTTTATTTGATTTTCAACAATGTTAGTTTTGTGTTTGTAAGTGTGTGGATTTTCATAACCGTTTCATATATAGGATATTTTCAGCACTGACGTCAGTTCGGGTACGGGTACAACGGGATTTAGCATGTAAATACGCAGGCATCAGCTAACTAGTTTATTAACTAGCGGTTAAAAGATTTCTTTCATCTCTTTTTGGACTGATACAACCTTTTATTCGACAAGAAATGATCGTTCGCGAAAGTAACCGAATTCTATACCCTTTAATTTTAGCCATACTAAAGCCATAAGTTTGAATGTGATGTGAATGTCAAATATTGATGAAGTCGGTTAAAAAGGTCGATCAACCAAACCACACTCACATTGAAAAGTTGTCCAATTGCTCGCGAGAACAAATCAATGAAGTGTTTTGTTAAATTTGTTACTCCACTTCATGACAATATGGTAAAGTAGGTATGTACTTTGTGGAAAAAATAAGTACATTATTGGCCTGTTGAATGAAACGCAAAATGAGTTTCATAGTTTCATTCAACAACTTTTAATTCCACATTAAATCTTTGCTCTTCTCCTTCTCTTTTTTTCTTCTGTAGGTTGACAGAGATATAATTTAATGTCTCATTTTTTTTTAATGCGTTTCAGATTGGCTGTATGTACGTACATTAACTATGCCATAAGCAAAAAGTGGATATAGCTAGGCATGTAGGAAGACAGCAAAAACTTAGATCTTTTAATTACTAAAATATAAAAATCGTGTTTATTTATTTTTAAGAAAGTTTTATCACATAAAAAGTTAACACTTTTAGGCATACGTAAATATACATAAATAATTTCCAAAACTGCTCTTAGCAACATTGACCATAAACAAAAACAAGTAATGACTACACATGGAAATAGAAAGTAAAACATTTTTGTTTTTTTTACGCATTTGGTAAAATCAACGTTCTTATAATTTCTTTGTTCTATTCTAACTCCCAAAATCAAGTCAAGCCAATCAATGAATGCATTATAAGACAACTGGAATATCAAAGAGCGTCCTTGTAACTTTAGTCCCTTTATTCTTGCGGTGAGGCGAAGTCCGAGGTGCATTCCCTCCGCGCCACCGCAGGCCGCCTCGCCGGTCGCCGTGGCCCGAACTAAATGAATATGGCCTTTCGAACGCTCTAAATTCTAATTATTTTCTTCGAGACTTCGACCTTTATCAGTTTTGAAAATCATTTTTTTTTAATTGCCATGTACAGTACTTTACCGCCAAATTTAAATTCAGTTTTTTTTTTAAATCGTAGTTTACGAACGAAATCCAACGCGAAAAAAAAGAAGAAAGTTGAGTCAAAGTCGCCTGATGGTTTTGCTATATTGTGTCAATATTTTAAACTTTTTCTTTTGTTCTTTTTTTGAAATTGTTTTATTTTCTTGTGCCAGTACGTATCAATATAAAGTACGACATAGACGGGCCGGTAGTAGTGTAAATAAAATAATGTAGGACACAAGATAAATAAACAATTTGTATTATCAACAGAGATAAAATAACTGGACGTCTTACTAACCTGATGGTTCGGCGCTGTCGCTCATAATCCAAGCTGCATTTTAACCTCAAAAAACAACAGGAGCACGGTCACGATACGCGAAGGTCACGGTTATGTTACGTTGCATAATATCACCAAAGCTTACACCACCACAGCATGGGAATTACAAAAAAAACACACGACCGACAATAATTACTGTTAATGCTGTTATCATAAACACATGAATACACAGTTCGTTGCACGTTTATTACTCAAAAAACGATTCGATGCACATGATACTCCATTAGATTGCATATTTGTCGTATTATCTGAATAAAACAAGCACCAATATGAACTCGATGTCATAAGTTTTATGCAGTTTACGATAAAACATGTCACTGCCGCGCACTGCACTCCGTCTGACACGACGAATATGGCGGATGAATTTGAACTACGCTTGCGCCGGCTATGTGCCGTTGTCAAGCAGGTACAAAAACACGGCCGACGTTACCGCCATCTATGAGTTTTTTAAGGAACTACCGCACAAAAACAGTAATAGTGAAAAGCACACGCTTTCGAGTGTCATTTTAAAACGTAGATTTTGTATAGATGGCGGTTTACTTAATTTGCTAAACAAAGTAATTATGTTTTTATGATTATTCATCCTGCCTACATGACTTTTTTGACCCCAGAATGTAAAATAAAAAAATATTTCATGATTTTTTTTCATTTTTTGTTTTTATTTAAAAAAAAAAATTGAGACACGTAGGCTACGAGGGAAAAACAACCAAAACTACAAAATTTAAACCACTTTAATTGATAAGTATTTTATTGTAATATTATTTACACTAACTAAGGATATATATTATTTTAGATACCTTAAATAGATAACAAACCCGATTTTAAAATAGGTAGGTAATCTACCTACCTAGTAAAATAAACACTTAATTAGGTAGTTAGGTAGGCACTTTTTTTTTTCAAAAATCTTACAATGTAAAAAATCTTTTTATTTTTTATTGCACGAAAATTATTATTCCATTTAAAAAATACATTTTACAAAATTAATAATAAAATTTTTATTTTTTATTAATTTTAAAATCAAAATAGGTAGGTAGTTGTACATTTCCTAAATAATGCAATTTTCGCTCACTATCTTTCAAAATAATTAAGATTTTTTACAATGTCAGACTTTATAAATTAGAACTTTTTTTTTACGCGATCATTTTCTCCTTGTCCTATGCCTTAAAGCCAATAACGCCAATAAATGAAACACCAGATACAGGACGGATAGAGCAATGACATCTGACCACAGGTCATCAGTGCTAAAGTCATATCTAGCCAGGACTTCTTCACCTGTGCTCAAACATGGAGCTCCCGGTGTAGTCTCCACGCATGCTGCAAAGTTGAATAAATATTTATGAAATATGACGTAGAATAGGCTAAAAACACTTGCAATTTTAGGTTAAAATTTGTAAGGAATTTCGTCGACGGCAATTTCAATTTAACAATCTCAAAAAAAAAATTAACAGCTCGTCTGTATAGACTTCTATTCGAAATGGCTCAACTAATATGAGAAATACTGGCCAAAAAAATATATCCGAAAAAATAAAAGTTTTTTCCCTCACAGATTAAATATCCGTGGTACGTATTACTGGCCAACAACATTATTTTTTAATTTATGAAAGATTTATTTTTATATGTTGGTAACTACGTTGATACAATTTATTATTATTTTTTAGACGATCAAGTGAAATATTTTGTATACCTGCATGCAAGCCAGACCTTTTTTTCGTCTAATGGAATACCCAAAAGCAATAAAGCGCCATATGGTACGGAACGGATGTTACAATACAAGACAAGTTAGAGGAAGTGTCGAAAATATTCATTAGGTCTAAAGAAATAATGTAAAACTACATAATTTCCCATTTTATTATTGAATATTATAGATAACTTACTAATATTTTGAATGCCGTCCCATTGTAGAATGCTCATGGCTTCGTTGGAGTACATTAACCACGATAGATGCCGGATCCATGAGACATATTTCGGTATCGAGCTGAAAAATAACATAGGTACTATGTTAATCTACCTTTTAATGTAATATTTAAAAATTAAAATTAACAGTGTCATGGAATTTTTAATAACAAAATGCTAAATTTACGAATTCCTTTGAACAACGCCCTCTATGACACGTTCCAATCCAATACCGTGTCACAAGATGTCAATGTTCAAAAACTGCTTTTTAGAATCAATACTTTAAATACCTAGGTATATATTTTTTATTAATTGTGAATTTTTATAGTTTTTTTTAAATATCTCCCAAACAATAATTAAAAAGTACATTCAGTTGAAAAATAGCTTCATATATATTTATAATACTGAGTTACCTTTTCATTATTACCTTTTAATACTTTCTTTTTGTGTGAAAAGGTGTAATTCAACAAAGCTTTTTTTCTTTCAATTTGATTTTCTTACCTCAAACGGACAAAGAGGCCAGACGTCATCATGAGTGCGTAATCGAAGGGCACCAAATACGCGATAGCCACAGGCATAGACCCGAATGCGCAGGAGAAGAATGAACCTGTAAAAGATTATATTATAATCACTGAAAATAGGTATTGTATTTGATCAATACGGCCACATTTAGTAAAAATATGATTGAAAACGAGATACTTTCAGATTTTTACCTTCATTAACCTGCGGTGAAGCAGCTGGAGTATTGTCTAAGAAAATCTAAACTATTTAAATTGAGACCTTAATTAATGATAACAGATCGCAGCAGTTGGAAATGATGACAGATTCTGATATTGGAGTGGTAGAGCATTTATAAAATGGGCTAGCTCGTCGAAAGTACCACCTTCTCATAGAATATCGGCAACACAACACGCCGAAATTCTATGAGAGCAAACTTCGTCCCGGGATTGAGGGATCTGGAAGTTCGACTCCTTTCCTATCCCTTTTCTCTCCAACCTTCCTTGTAGCGGACAACGTATTGGCAGTACACCCTATATTACTGATGTTTATAGGCAGCTGTGACCACTTTCCATCAGGTGGCTTGCTTGTTTGTCACATCAAAAACAGATTTTTAACTCACCACAAGCAATAGCAACGTTGAGCACCATTATCGATAAGAACACAGTCAGTCCACATGCGTAGACCGTGGCTCGCAAACCGGCAATCCAGTAGACCACGAGAGTGAAGAGTGTTGGTTCCACAACCAGGCCGGGAAACTTAAATTCAAATTAATTTTCTTGAAATAATTTACAATAACTAACATTCTTTTACAATAACGACCATATCATTCTTTTTCTAAGACATAGTTACCTAATTGAGATCTATCGAAACGAAATAAATAAATAAACACGTTGCCTGGAAGAAATTGCCTAGCGATAAGGTCGCCTATGTACTTTTAAATTGTTTTTTCTTTTGTTTTTATTTTGGTGCATTATAGAGTTTTCTTATTATTCTCGGACACAGTCGGACGATGTGATTTGTCGAGAATAATAATAAAACTTTCAACGCCATCTAGTCCTAAACTAAACAAATCTGTAGCAAAGCTTGTACATACTAAGGGCAATAGATTGTTGAAAAATATGACATATAGTAAATGATTTATTTCTCTCAAAATCTTACAACATACTATAAAAGGGTTACTATATTGTTGAAAAATATACATAATTGGAAGATACTTTTTTAAAATCAATCTTTTAATATAATAATACATGGAAAGGCAGTGACAAAACAGGTTTTAATTATTTCTTATAAATGTTATTTATTATCAAAATTATACTAACCAAGGCAATCATCCTGGCAATATAATACATTGGCGTGGAATAAAGTCCAGCTTTTAATTCCCTATTGAACAGCGGGAATTCCTCTGGAAACATGTGGAGGACTGAGTACATTGGACTGAAGGTGTTCTCCGCTATGATGATGAAGAGTGCTCCTTGGACGTCCTGTATTCCTGACTGGGTTAAATGGGCTGTGCCCAGGAAGCATAGACCGGCGGTTAAGGCTATAGCCTGGAATTAACAAACATAAACTTAAAACTGTTTTATTCAAAAGGCCTACCTAATTATAATCTCTTTCGAATCGTCGCATTTTTTCCTACCGGACACCGGTTCAGACGGCAAACTTAGGACTTGCTCTTTTAATATGGTACTAATACATGTTTAATTTAGTTACAATATTTTTTTACTGGTTGTAGTTTCTGCGTGCGAGTTGACGACAAAAACAAATGCTAAAAATCGTACAAATAGTGCCAAGTTGCACAATCGAGCGAGTTATCTCGTACGAGATGACGAAAAACTACGTTACGTGAGTTGTTACGTTACAATCACGATAGTAGATAAAAGAAAAAATAATATCAATTTTAAATCAGTAAAAATAAAAATAAAAGTACAAAATTTAATCATGCTCATGAACTGGGATTGCTTCTGAACACTTTATTCTTTACCTATAGGGAATCTGAACTCACCAATTTCTGTATAATCCTTATGAATTGAACCCTTGGATCCCTGATGATGATCATAACGTATCGGTACACCAACCACATGATCTTTGTGAAGAAGAACGGCGCTTTGAATGAATCCACATTATTTCTTCTCATAGTCTGAAAGAAAAGTTTTATAAGAGGAAGGTTGGACGCTTGTGGTAACACTGTCCATCAAACTTTTCGTGATGGAAAGTGTTACTGCCACTTTTAAACATTTCATTTTCAGTCCAGAATAATAAGTGAAAGGTTAACGAAAAGGCGAAGGGAAATGCATTTTTCCTTTACGCCGATATTATTTAAGAAGGTGGTACTTTCTCGGTCCAGCTAGGACATTTCTTAAATCTCCAAACACTAAACAAAAAATACTACCTCGTCTTCATGGTCCATAAGATGAAATTCCAAATGTATCTCCATATCCAATTCCTTGGCGGCATCGCTGACTGCGAACCGATCACATATACTCTTGATGGCTTGTCGAGACGCTGCTTCCGACCCTGGGGTCAGAGCCAGCACTTTTATGAAATAGTCCGTAGGATTGTATGTTAGTGGACAGTGGTAACCTAGGCTGAAAAAAAAAAACCTTTTTTATAATAGAACAAACGAGCTAGAAAGTTAGCTGAAGGTAAGCAAACACCGCTGCCCATGGGCATATACGATTATAAAAATCTTGCATGCTTTGCCCACCTATGACGTAGTCAAAAAGGAAGGAAACAGAAACTAGGAAGCAAGTATTAGGCTTTTGGCTCCCTCATTCATCGTACGAAATTTTTTAGAGAATTTTAAGAGAGGTAGGGTAGGGCACAGCGGATAATCCTTTCAAATCGGAGCAGCCCGTCTGGGGAAGGACCTCCACCTTGCAGGAGATCGTTGCCAAATAGCATTGGTCTCGGCCATGTTGTGTTTCTGTCTCCAGAGTTCCAGTTGGGGGGGTTGGGATGGGTTGGCAACGCGTGAGTGATTGCAAGCGTGTATTGGCTACGGTGATGCTTACCATCAGGGGGATGTGCGGGCCAACTTTGTGTCATAAAAAAAATACAGTCTGCCTATTCTGTCCATTAAAAAAAAACTATGAAAATCCTTCAAGTGAGTAGTAACCTAGATTATCGCATGAAACAATAAAATTGTTAGACAGAAATAAAAGGGGCTTATGACGATTTAATACGACGGATTTTATAAAAGGACAACAAATGCTTTAAATCCAAAAAAATATAATTAAATGACAACTAATGAAATACCTACAAAGTGAACAAAAAAGAGAAAGATAAGATAATACAAAAGTAGACTTATTTCTACTATTTATTAATTTGATTAGGTTTTATTATGTTTACTGTACCTAATTGTACGTAGTACTATTATTTATTCTGTGCTAATAGTCTTAGATCGTAAACTCCTTGAACTCATCCCAAGTCCGAGGAAGTCTTATTAAGGACAGTGCATAAGATCATTTAAGAGTGATCTAGTTCGACCGGGTGCGTTGGTAACTATTGAATAATATATAGGTATGTTATATATAAGTTATACCTACAACTCTCTTTGAGTGTTAGAGCGTTTAAGAAATGGCAATTGGTAGCCCCCCCCCCCCCCCCCTCCTCCCCCCGGGTGTTACTGATGTTCCTGGCGGTAACCGCTTTCCATCAGATGAACAGCTTGCTTTGTCTCCCGTATGCCAAAAAACAATGAAATATTCTTATTTAAAATTAAAATATTTTATAAAAACTTGAGATCTTGTTTTACATAAAATAATTTACAAATTCGTATAAAATAATTCTTCTGCTCTACGTTTAGCGTTGACAAACTATAATTTATTTAATTAAATTAAAACATTCCAACGTCTTATCTATGATCGAGAAATAAATTAGATGTGAGAACCATAATTATTAATTTTAATCTAAATAGGTTGACGCGTCTCGATAATCTACTACACCAATCGATCGAATATAGGTCTATAGATTGAGGTTTGAGGTTGTGCGTTGATCCCTCGTTCATTCAGGACAGTTTATTTTATTACAGGACAATTTATTCTATTAATTACAAAATGCGTTGTCCTGAATGACGAATCAGCGCAACGCACAGCCTCTAATCATAGAGACCTGAATCTCAGAGGATGTATTCTTGGTATGACGTAGGCGTTCATATGAAAGGATTTTCCGAAATTCGCACGGGAATGCGGGATACACGCACGAAGTTGCGCGGGTTTCGCTAGTATGTCGTGTAGATAAATAGAATAATATAAACAGGCAGTATGGTGACGCGCCCCCTAATTTTTTTTCTGTACATATTTCAATACTATTAAGATACAGGTTACAACTTTACGACTGTAAAAACATAAAACACTTCCTTCTATCTATTTTTTATGACAATTTTAAGATATTTTTCTCCTATCAACTCATTTAGCCTATCAATTTTGTATATTTAAGCGATTGAATTAAATAATGACGACCTATAGCAGGAATAACTATGTTATTGGTTCTTTATTATAATTTACTTGATTTTGTATTTTATGACCAAGTAACTAAGCAATTAGCAGATAGCCTGCCAGCTGTAATTTTTTGTGTAGTATCAAGTCGGTATGACCATGTATGACTATGTCCGGCCGGACCATGAAGCAATTGCTTTAAGGTCCGAACTGCGAAAAAATATCGCAGCGATTGACGAGGATTCAAGCGTACTCGGCCACGCTTCTCCAATGCGAATTGGCATAATTATTAAAAAGAAATTACCTTTCAAAAAACGTTAGTGCTCCAGATCCTCCAGATGCGTTACCAGCAAAGGCAACTCTACCTTCTGCTAATAACACCAACTTGTCAAATAGCGCCATCAATTCTGAAGAGGGCTGGTGTATGGTACAGATAACTGTTTTTCCCTGGACAGCACTGGCTCGGAGTAAAGACATCAATTTCTGTGCTGACGACGAGTCCAAGCCTGTTGTTGGTTCATCGCAGAAGAGTAGTCCAGGGTCTGTGAGGAGCTGTTAAAGAAAATGGTGAAGATTAGTTAGAAAACTTTCTTACTTCTGCGCTAACAACTGTTTAAGGCCACCAGACTTCTTTTTTTATTTAATTAAACAACTATTACAACTCGGAGTACGCAGACCATCAACTTTAATGTAAGAGTATCTTCTAAATCCATTAATTTGTGCTATTTCGGTATTACCATACGGAAATTACTAAAATCGACATAAGCTCTCATTTATAGGACAGATAGAATTTTTTATTTTATTTTATTATGAAACATATTTTTTCGTGAACTCCGTAAAACAAGTTTGTTAATAAGTAGGTATTGTAAGATTTGACACAGCATTGTAGTAGTAGAAAAATAAATAAGTTTACCTCAGTAGCAAATGCCAGTCTCTTTCTTTCTCCCCCCGAGAGTGTCTTCCGACCATCTAACCCACCGATCCTCGTGTATCTTGATCCGTATAAAGCCAACTGCCTTAGCAGTTGGTTGACTCGTCTCTTGCGCATCATAGAGGATGTACTGCGATCCATTTTAAGTCGAGCCTATTGGATAAAGGAATATCTGTTTACATAATAATCGACTTTAATATAGGTTCTAAATCATTATACAAATGGGACACGCTACAAACCTTCGCATAATCAAAGGGATAGAATTATTATAGGATAGATATCGATTACCGGGGGGGGGGGTATCACTCACGCGTTGCTAACCCTCCCAACCCCAAGTGAAGCTCTGAAGACCTTACTCACCGTAGGAACACAACATGGCCAAGACCAATGCTATTTGGCTACGGCCTTCTGTAAGGTGGGAGGTCCTTCCCCAGACGGGCTGCTCCGATTTGAGCGGATTATCCGCTATGCCCTACCTCTCTTAAAAGGTATAGAATAGATAACTGTATCTGTTCTATACCTCTCTTGCGAGTACGCAAGAGAGGTAGGTCTCTACCTGTTGCAAAAATAAGACAGTGTGAACTGTCACAATGTCTTATTTTTGCAACTCCATAAAGATTGCAGCATAATATTAGTCGTAGTAAAATCAAGTTCTAAATTCCATCATAACGTTCCTCAAAAATAGACTACAAAATGCGAAAATGTTTTTTCTGGATTAAAAATCATCATCATATCAACCCATAATCATCCCACTGCTGGGATACGGGTCTCCCTTCAATCGAAGGTGATTAGAGCGGACTCTATATCCTTACTAATATTATAAATGAGAAAGTGAGTTTGTTTGTTTGTTTGTTATTCCTTCACGGCTTGACTAAGTAGCCGATCATTATGAAAATTTGCATACATATTGTTAGGGGTACAGAAAGAACTTTTTATCCCGTGAAAGTATGTCGTTCCAATGGGAAAATTATTTTTCTACTGCGCGCTGTGTCGGCCAACAGGTGGCGCCACAAGTCGCGCTATGGGTTGTTTTGTTGTCAAACGAGATCTATGTCATAAAATTAACGCGAGCGAAGCCGCGGGGAAGAGCTAGTTATTATATAATATAAAAATTTTATTACTTTATTAGCATACTACAAAGCAAGCTTTTTTATTGCCCCAATATTATTACTATAATTCGTTTAGCCGTAGCCAATAGACATAGTTTACGACAAACTATTTACATAATTAACTAGGTGTCTGCTAATGAAAACTTACACATGTGTAACCATAGACTACATTTAGGTGTCAAATTACGTATTTTGTTTGAAGGTTAGGTAATTCAACATGGACAGGTTTCAGACTGGTTTCATTAAAAAAAATATTCTTCATTGTACATTTAAAATATACTTCATTCATTGTACTACGAAACGACATAAAAATATTAATTAATTAATTGTAGAAACTTATAAAAAAAAATATATATACGAGTATTGTCTTATTATAGTCTATTTATAAAGAAAAAAAAATGGATTTTTTTTTTGAGAAGGCTGGGATTTTAACGTGATTAAAATATTCGCAGAATACTAATTACATACGTATTTTTTTATGCTATATCGCAGATTAAACAAGCAAACGATAACTAGAACTTGATGAAAAGTGGTTACCGCCGCCTATGAACATCAATAATACCAGATGGATAAGGAAAACTAGAAAAGGGGATGGATTTCCGATTCTAAAAAACGCATTGCTGCTTCACGTCGATATTCTGTGAGAGAGTGGTACATCCCCAGTAGAGCTAGCTCTACCATTCCAATTGAAAATACAAGAACACAAGATCGTTATCAGTATGAAAATCGCTCCGGGTACAGGAAAAACGGGATTTTTCGGGGAAAACCGTAGCCGTTCACTAGTTTACGATAAAAAAATGATTTCGCGACAGTTCAAAAATGTGAAATGTTCTTGCTTACCATGATAGTGAGATGCTCAATGACAGTGAGGTTGTCAACAAACAAGTCATCTTGGTGCAGGTAGCCGCTCTCCTGGTGCATGAAGTCTCCGATAGGCACACCATTCATAGCAATTTCTCCTTCGATTACTGTTCCCACTGTTGAAGAAATTGTTTATTTGGAACTAGCTAAAAAGGAAAAATTATGTACCTACCTACTAACGATCGATCATAGATTCCGTGTTTTGGAGGGCACGTCAAGCCGTCGGTCACGTAGTTGTCGATGGTTACAGTCGTGAAAAGTCACGCTGGTTCAGGTAACTTGAAAACACGGGCCTCTACCAATTCGCAGTGGAGAGGCGTAGCAGAGTATGCTCTAATTTCCTTCTATTAAAAGGAGACCCGTTCCTGCAGTGGGATGATTATGACTTGATATGATAAAATATGATCGACCGATAGCAATTTTTTTAAAGGAAAAGGTAAAAGCGTTAGTAATACTCCTATTGCAAACGTCCGTAGACTACGGTGACTGCTCTCCATCAGGCAGCCGTGCTTGTTTGCTACCCTAGTTATAAATCTGACGACGATTAGTAATTCAGTAGATACTCATTAATCTAAAATGTTAGCCTGAAATGTTATATCTCACGAAAGATGGGGAAGATAGAGGGAAAGTAATAAATATTTAGAACTAAATATTTAATTCAGAGCAGTTATTTTCTATAGGTCCAATCTTGATTTTCATAGGTCTTGATGACAGTAAAATTAGTAGGTTTTTTTAAAGAAAAATTCTTACCCGGACTGCGATGTGCCAAAGCCGACATAAGAGTAGTTTTTCCGGCTCCACTACAACAAAATTATATTTATAGTTATTGAATAATTTACATATTATAGTAAAATTTATCTGTACTCATTATATTTGCTGTTCATGTTGCTAATAGGTCCTTTCAATTCTGACTTACCTACTAATAAAATAGATCATTTTTTAAATAAATACATTTGAACATTTTTCTGATTGAATATGTTGTTCTAAGTAATTGTTGTAACTCGACAATAAGTCTCATTCATGGACGTACCCAAGGAAGACATCCCCAGCCTTTTGCTTTTCAACTTTTATCTACAAACATATGATGATTACGGGATTACGTCCCTACTAATCCCTACAAAGTCTTTATTTTTGTCAATAAAAGTTTTTAAAAAAAGTTTGCCATTACAACCGTTTCGCTGAAGACCTTTTTAAAATAACTATTGTATAATTAAAGAACATTTATAAAAAATATGTATTTTAATTTATGTTTATTTATTTGACTAGCTGGTCAACCATGAAACGAAATTCCGAAAATTCGAATCGAAGTTTCGTTGAATTCTAACCATGAAACTATTCTTTCGTCGTTCGTGGAATACAGGCCGAAATGCTCGAAAAAGTGATGCAAAATTGGACCTTCCGAATGGACCGTTTGAAACGGAGCCGCGGACAACATTTACATGAAGTTATATTTAAAAAGTAAATGGCAAAGGCCAAATTATCGATTCCAATTTTTTTTTTTAATATTGATGGAAAATTTGAGTTTTTATTCGATAAAAAAAAACAACGCTTAAAAAATCACCCATTATATCTCAATGGTCTCACTTTATTCGCCTTATACAGTTGTAATCAAAATATGTGTTATGTTCAAAGATACCTAACAAGTATGTCAATATGTAACCAATATCAGTCTAACAGTGTCTTTATGTTCCTTGTTCATATTCAATGAGGCAGGCAAGTGACATTGTAAACATATTTCAAACCTCAGGCTTTCTAAAGTCACTATGGTTAACCACGAAACTAATACTCTAGAATACACTCTAGTAACGTACCTATTTATTTATCTGCATCCTTTTATTTACTACTAGTGAATTTATATATGCACAGTAACGCCATCTATATCAGACTTTTGATGAAATGCTACGGTACGGGAATCGCGTACTTTTCGGGATTAAAAGAACCCTATGTGTTAATCCAAGGTATCACGCTGCCTACATACCTGTGCTACATACCAAATATCATAAATATTGGCCCAGCCATTTGAGCGTGAAGAAGTAACAAACATACATAATATTAGTAGGATCTATCTCAAAAAAAAATTTACAGGGTGAGCAATGCGCGCGTTTTTTTCACTGTGTATTGCACGCGTCCATAGGTAACGGTGACCGCTTACCATCAGGCGGGCGGTATGCTTGTTTGCCACCTTGGTGATATAAAAAAAAACCTTGTCCACCAACAATGCTATAGATTTTACTCTAATGCTAACTCTACAACCTCGCGGAGTTGATGGAAGTGAAGTTAAAGTATAAAAATATAACTACAAGCGTATTTACCTTGGTCCCATGAGTGCTACCAGTGTTCCAGGCTTGGCAATACCGCTAACTGCAAATAAACAAATTAAATTTTACATAACAGAGTATTCGCCGAGCGTCCAAGACAATACATAAGTATTATAATATCTGTGGTATAGACTAAAAGCGATAGAATTCACGAAGGTTAAAGAAGATTTATTGTTACGAAGATCGACGCCACGCCGGCCGGCATATTGGGTAAACTAATTGATAATATACTAATACCTACTAATCTTATATGGAAGAGAGCAAAATTTCAATTGTCTAAATTTGAATAACATAGAAAACTGTTGGCCACAATGGCCACGCTTTAAAAAGACTTTTAAAGTGTTTTAATGGCTGCTCAGTTCGAAAAACTCGCAGAGATGGGAAAAGTCGCAATTTTGTTAATTATTGCATTGGTCAACGAGCACAAGAGTTATATTTCAATGTACCGAAGACCTACAAACATCTTTTATTTATAATAATTCACTATTACCACTCTTAATTGTACCTAGATGAAGAGACAACTTACCACTATTAACCAGTCGTTTTAACTTCCCATCTTTAAGTTTGATGTGTACACTAAGATCTCTCCAGACCAAGGTGCTCGGCCGGGACGGCAGACTAGTCCCCAAAACTTCCTCCACCTCAGGGTACAGTGGGTCATATTTGTACCGATTATCTTTTCTATCTACGTAAACGATGTCTGCAGACGTGAGCTCCTGGTAATAAAAAAATCATATTAATAATAAGCATGCCGACAGAAAATATCTGATGGTTAGCAATAACCGCTTTTTATATAATCGGTGGTTATCATCAGGAAATTAGCAATGATAGAGAGTATTTAATTTTAGATAAAGAGTATTTTCACCTAAAGTCCAAGTGCGAAGAATTTTGTATGGGAAAGATAAATGGTAATGTAGTTTGTTTAAGTATCTTATTCTAATAAATTTAAGTATCTCTTATTGTAATATTATGTGACATTGACCCCGAAGATTTGGGTCCAAGTCTATCTAGTCCTCGTTTTTCTAGTTTAGATTCTAGGTATACATAAATAACCTAGGAGCTTAATGTCTCAATAAAACCTGTCAATATTTGTATTAAAACAGAAAATAGCATTTTTTATATATGTAATAAATTTTACAGCATGCATAAAATTAACATTTTAATGCATTTTCTATCCTCTAATTCTAACTGAATGAATCAGTTGGATAGGTCATGTATGTTTATGTATTTAATAAGAGTACGACGTCGTGAAATACATTTTTGAACCTCGTCACGCTGAAAGTTTCAGAATAACTGATCATCTATCTATGACATGCAATATTTAGTTTGACATGGAACTAAACGTTAAATGATATATATTTTTTTATAATTTTACACAATCAAACCAATTTTTTTTCAATAATTTTACACAATACAGCGCCACCTGATCCCAAAATAAGCTAGGTTCAATATAGGATTGGAAGCTATTTTCAAGATTTTAGACATTTTTTTTATCTTAATAAATACGGTAAAAAACTTACGGAATACGATGATTCTGGTTCGATTTCGAACTCGCGAATTTTAGGATCGACATGCGCCATCGAGCGACTCGATTATCTTGATAACTGAGATCGAGATTGACTTACATTCACAACGACACGATGGACAGGCCTACATTTGATATTCATATGACGCACTGGTTTTGTTGAACTGCCCACAAATTATGTGGCCACTAAAGGACAGCGTCGATTATAGGCGATTCGAGATTATCAAATTAATTGATTTCTCCCAAAGTAATAGAATTATGTCAGTAAAGGGCGTGGATTGCAGCTTTGCGGCAGCATAATCTTTGTTTAATAGCAAAATGTATATAAAGGGTGCGGGCTGCGGCAGTATAATTTTTGTTTTGTTTTTTCATAATTTATTTTACATTCGTAATTGGAAGTGGCCCGCCGTCTCCCAATCTCAAAATCCCGTGTCTTATGTGAACCGTTCAAGTAAAACCTATATTTTAAAAGTAACATCCAGTAAGAAAATAAAACCTAATACCTAGTACCTACGCGCCATAATTTGCACAGTTTATAAAACAATTGAAAATTGACTGTCATTATGCACTGAGTATTATGTATGAGTTTCGAACTTCGTTATACGTCTGCGCGAGTCAGTCGTGTTGACGACTCGTATAACGCCTGGAACGGCATAAAACAGTTAAGTTAGTTTTTTTTTTATAACTATTAAATAATCTGTGCTAGTAGCACCTAGTAGTGCTAGTATTTTATTAGGGCACACGTAATAAAGGTAACTTGTTTCGTTCCGCCTCGATTCGTCTCTAGTCGATGATAACCTTAACAGAATGATCGAGAGATGCTCGGTTTAGATATAAGTAGGTCACTAGTTAGGCACACTAGCTTCAGACATGAGTTAGTACTAACAGATACCTAAGTTTCCTGCATTACTCACCAACTCCTAGTAATGAAGATTTTAGCTGGTTTTTTTTAAATATTCCAAACGAAAAAGTCTAATGTGCGAACTTTTAACAGGAGGAAATAAGTGTAAATGAGACAGAGTAGGAGTTGACCTTCTGGATCTCTCAATCACCGAACAAAAATGACTGCTGCTTCACGCCTGCCGATATTCTGTGAGGGTGTGTCTTCCTAATCAAGCTAACCCATTTCGCAAATTGACATGCTCTACCACTCCGAAAGTAAAGTTTTTCACACAAAAAAACAAGTATTCGTTAATTCCATCGACATAGTACAAAAATGCAGACAATAAGTAAACAGTACAATCTAATCGTGTTCTTTAGACAAAATATTACAAAGTAAAGTAAAACTACATAAGATCTAAAAATACGAATACTACATGCTAAAATTACATGAATATTTTAATTGAATTATAATTGTTTAACTGCATAATTATGTCGAGTTTTGTTAACTAGATTCAATTGACTAATGTGATAATAGTTTACGTAGAGCTACCAAACGCATTCACCGCGGGAACCTCAGAAAAAGGTGAAATTAGTTCGTTGACGTTACCGGTTTATTTTAAATGCAATCAAGAATAAAATACTTGGAACCATCTTGTAATTAAGGTGGTACCTTTCGGTCCGCGCGGGAAATTAAAATTGTTTGGGGGTTTTACAAATTGCATCTCAATCATTGATAGAACTTTCGTGAAAATTGGTTTGGCGACAACAAATACACATATATTATACTGAATAATCATCATATAAATTATAAATATTGGTTAACAACATTGACCAATAAGCACAGCAAACACGTAAAAATTAATTATTTAATTTTAAACATCAGGTATTTTTTTATATATTGAATTTATCTGAGAAATCATTTCTGTTTTTTTTTTAAATTTGTGTAAGGTCTTATATTTTCTTAAAAGGCAAACTAAACAAACTCAAAAATAAAAATTATATGAATTAAACTCAAGTAAACATAACTTATGAAATTAGTATGAGCAATTAATTAGAAGAAATGGAATTATAAAATTACTCACATACGATTCCTGGGAAGACGGATTGGACACATTATTTGTTGATGGATTCCGTGACGTCTTCTTCTTGAACAAAACCCCGTCATCACTGCCGTTACTCATTTTTTGGGGATAAAATTTAAAAGGTTAGTTTTGAATTTCGAACGCCCGTTCCCGCGCACATTTTAATCAACCGTCCAAGAAAGCGGTGCAGAGCGGCCGCGACTGCCTGCAAATACGTCTATATTATTCTGACGTACGTCTATGCGCTAGTGAGGGATGGCAATAGCAATGTGAATGAGATAAGCGTATGTTTATCGATGTCTTTTTGAAGGTGAAAATGGCTTTCTGGAATAGTTGGCTAAACCACGCTAAACTCCTGGTTATTGTTTTTTTTCTAAATTATTAATAAAATTATAATAAATAAAAAAAATTGTTGAAAATTGACCATTAGTGTCAGTTGACGTACTTACGATGAGTTGCAGAAATACATTATTAAATTAATGGCACATTAAATCTGAAGCTGTAAATTATTGCGATTTCATGTATCGTTCACTATAAAATGTCTTTGCGCAACCCGCAGAGGGAAACGATTGCTCTAGAAAATCTAGAAAAATATTTGTATGTCTTAAATTATGTACATACTAGCTGTTACCCGCGGCATCGCTCGCGTAAAAAATAGCATTTGTTGGGCTCTATACCCCTGACAATGTGTATTGTACCTACTACGAGTATACTAATTTTCATAATGATCGGCTGCTTAGCCGTGAAGGAATAACAAACAAACTCTCTCAAAAGTATAGGTACTTCTTTTCAATTGGCATGGTACCGAGAACTTGATGCAATGGCATAAAAATAAGAGAATGTCTTTTCTATGTCATACAGCAGGCAAACAAGCAAATGGCCTAACTGATGGAAAGTAGTTACCATTATTTATCAACATTACCCAGGCGTTGCGTTGCCGTTCAACGAAGGGTACCTATAGGAAAAAAAGCGTTACAGAAAAAGGTCTTATTTGGTTTATTTAAACGCGATACAGTGATCGGATATGGCAAATGATACATATCTAAATGAATATGCAGGTAATGAGTCCATGGACCACGAAAATGTAAAGTTCCCATGGACGGAACTAGTTTTGTTATGGTTTTATAATAAAATATGTGGAAAAAATGTAATTATTATGGAAATGATGAGCGCATCCAAGTTTATTAACATTTACCGTTAGGAACTCTGCTCTCCAGGTGTTGCGTCTAAGATATGTTATTAAGTAATCGATGTTAGATAGGTAGCCAGAATTTAAATGATGTAGAAAGTTTTCTCACATTGACAAACGATTGATAAACGAATAGAAACGAAATATTTTTTTCAGAGAATAAGCCTTCACAGACACTATTAAATGGACAGGCCGGTGACTCTACCTTCCGCAGCAGAGGGTGCGGGTTTGATTCCCGCACGGGGAAAACATTATAAGAGATGGCATTTAAAAGTTTCAGAGTTTGTCTCAATGTGAAATCAAATAAAAACTGGTAATACTCAGTTTTAGATATTTGTTTAGTCTATACTATACAGGATGATTTTTACTACACTATCCAAATTTAAGGAGGTCAGAGTGCCCATGATAATGATCAACTTTTACTATGTATACCTATGTCAAATCGAAACAAAAACAGCTGTTTCATACAAAATGTTCATACCTACTCAATCAAAATGTATGAATCAGCAGATTTTTTTTTCGCGATTTGACATTAATATAGTAAAAGTTAACCATTATCATTTATCATGGACACTGTAACCTCCTTCAATTTGGATAGTGTAGTAAAAATCATCCTGTATTTGAATGTCACATTAAACAGTTGCATAAATAAATAAACCTATTTCGGTAACGTTTGAAATTAGCACATAACTAGATCACGTTATAATTTAGATAATATTTTTTAAACAAAACATGTTTTGAAACAAAGTCATGTTTGAAATTCCGTCGTATCACATTAATTAAACAAAAGATTAAAAAATAAGAAGTGAATTCCTAAAACAACAGCAATAAGGTGAACGAATGTGACACTTTTGATTTCGGTGGGTAGGTGACATTGTAAAATTCTCTGTAAAATCCTACTAATAAAAGGCGAAAGTTATGTGTACGTTTGTTCTTCACGCTCAAATAGCTGGGTCAATATGTATGATATTTGGTATGTAGGTAGCTGATACCTTGGATTAACACATAGGGTACTTTTTATTCCGAAATGTACGCGATTCCCGTAGGATTTGATCAAAAATCTGATGTAGGTGGCGCTGCTGTTTCACTAGTAAATTATATTTGACGACCTCCGTGACGTAATGGTTACCACGCCAGACCGCCACCCAGGAGGTCCCGGGTTCGATCCGGTCGGTCGGGTCATGATGAAAAACGAACTTTTCTGATTGGCCTCGGGTCTTGGATGTTTATCTATATATGTATTTGTTATAAAATATAATATCGTTGAGTTAGTATCCCATAACACAAGTTTCGAACTTACTTTGGGGCTAGCTCAATCTATGTGATTTGTCCCTATATATTTATTTATTTTTATTTATTATATTTACAATTATATATCCGTTGTCTGGTAACCATAACACAAGAAGGTTAAGTATAGCTTACTTTGGGACCAGGTGGCGCTGTGTGATATGTATAGAATTCATAATTTTGTTTATTTTTATTTAATATTTTTCATGTTGGTAAGAAGTCCTTCAATTCTTCCTACATTTTTTTATACAAAGGTGGCAAGCAAGCATATGGCCCGCCTGATGGTAAGCATCACCGTAGCCTATAGACGCTTGCAATACCGGGGGTATCACTCACGCGTTGCCAACTCTCCCGACTCCCCCAAGTGGAGCTCTGGAGACCTTACTCACCGTAGGAACACAACATGGCCGAGACCAATGCTATTTGGCTACGATCTTCTGTAAGGTGGAGGTACTTCCCCAGACAGGCTGCTCCGATTTGAGCGGATTATCCGCTGTGCCCTACCTCACTCAAAAAACCTAGTACCTATATTAGCCACTGTCCCACTGCTGAGAGGCCTCGCTCCCCACTTCCATGAGTTCCTTATATTCATCAGACCATCTAACTACGTCTGTAGATGACCGTTGCGTTGGTTGGAGCGGCTACCCTGATTACCTAGACACTGTTCTTACACCAACTCTCTAATTCAAGCTTCTATTCAGACATTTTAAAAGTATACTTAAATTAAAATTACCAGAGTCAATCGCTGTTGGTTGGTTCCCATGTCAATTTCGTATGTTTTTCTCTCGTCATTTCTTTTGCCGGTGGTCATTTTGATTTGTTTCCGAAATGGTGGTTATAGTGTAGCTTATATTTTATATTTAACTACCGAAACCCGGGAAACTTCGTTTGCGTGTATTCCGTTTTCCCGTGGGAATACATATAAACCCTCCTCTTGAATGACTTTATCTATTTAAAAAACCGCATCAAAATCCGTAGTTTTAAAGATTTAAACATACATAGACGACCTCCGTGGCGTAATGGTTACCACGCCAGACCGCCACCCAAGGGGTCCCGGGTTCGATCCCCGGTCGGGTCATGATGAAAAACGAACTTTTTCTGATTGGCCTCGGGTCTTGGATGTTTATCTATATATGTATTTGTTATAAAAAATAATATCATTGAGTTAGTATCCCATAAAACAAGTTTCGAACTTATTTTGGGGCTAGCTCAATCTGTGTGAATTGTCCCTATATATTTATTTATTTATTTATAGGGACAGACAGACATCCAGACAGAGAGGGATGCGACTTCATTTTATAATTATGTAAAGATACATGATGATAATACGTTGTAAACGATGTGTCTGAGTGCCCGCAAGGGCCTACAGAATAAAATATCTTTGATTTTGAACAAATCTTGTATAATATGAATCTATTATGCCCTAAACTGCCTAAGGCATTGTCCTAATAGAACGCGAATGCGCGATCGTCGCGCGAGTAAGCGATGCGTGTACGCGCGATCAAACATATTGAGCTCGAATAGGTGTCCTAACTGACCATCGCACGACGCTGTCACATGAGTAAATAAACTGACGGACAGAGGCTTCACTTCCATACAACGTCATACAACGTCGCGCGCCGAGGACACGCACACAAGCATGAGGCGCGTGTATTGCGTGTCCTCAAAGCGCTCGTCACGTACACATGCTTGTGTGCGTGTCCTCGGCGCGCGCTATTGTATGGAGTGAAGTCTCTGTTCCGTCAGTTTATTTACTCATGTGACGCTGTCGCTCGATTCAAATGTTTGTTAACCCATTCGCGGGAACTTAGTTCGTACGAACGCGCGATCAAACATATTGAATTCGAATAGGTGTTGAAAAACATTATTTTCTTTTTTTGGACAAGTTAAATTATTACAGAAATTACACTCACCTAATCGTCAGCACCAATCTTTCCTCCACACTTATAGGTCTTCTATAGTTCGTAACAACATGATTGCAATCGTCTCTAATCATGTTGCATATGTAGTCAAATGATTCTGATGACATAGACATATAATCATGAAATGCAGACTCATCTTCTCGTACGTCAAAATATTGATTGTGAAATTCACCACGAATTGGTCTCATTTTTAACAAGGCACTTTGCGTCCCACGTTCTTTATTTTCATTACCATCTAAACCCGCACAATTAGTCAACCAAATATTTCCCGACAGCAAAAATTGAGCCTCTCTGACGTCCATGATGGTTGGTATCGACCGTTCTGCCTAATCTACGGTCGCTTGCTCGCGTCGTCAATTCGTGCGATGATCAATTAGGACACCCAGTTTTAGCCATCGCGCGAACACGCGACGGTCGCATCGCTTACTCGCGCGACGATCGCGCATTCGCGTCCTATTAGGACAATGCCTAAGAATATTTAGAAGATAAACAATTTATAACAAGTCTGCCTCTCTCTTTTCCATTGCTGTGCCTGAAAAGGTTCATGTGTATGTTTGTGTTGTATACATGTATTTGCAATGACAAAATTAATAAACCCAGGAAACACACATACGGAATCATAATTAGGGGGCGGTTAATCCCTTCAGTCTAGTCCAAATTAGAGCCCAATTGGTGTAAGCGGAAAACGATGTGACAGCTAGCTTAAAAGGCTTCAATGTAACACATACGTCAAAGAAATGCGACACCGCACCGTAACAGGTCAACGAGCAATGACGCTTCCGCAATACGGCCCTGTATTATTTGATATGGTTTATCGTCCCTTTCTGACATAATACTAATTGTGGTATATGGGAAAGGGATAGATGATTTCAATTGTATTTAATTTTATTTACATCCCCTAGCTTCCGAACTTCCGACTTCGTCGGTCATTTTGTTAAGTTCATTGCGTGTCGAACCTAATTCTAGGATATAAAATCACAAATTCATCCAAATCTGTTCAGTCGTATATAAGTGATTGGCAACAAATATATTAATTTAGCAGACAAAAGAAAAAAAAAACGCTACACATTAAATTTATTTCAAATCTTTTATTTAATTATTAAAATATTAATAAAAGTAACTTCAAAATAGATCAGTAAATATTTAGTTAACAATAATGCTGTGATATTATACGCGATTACAAAAACACATATAAATACTTAATTAAACATAGGAAAAACATTAGGAGAGTCCTTAAAATATACAAGGCAAATCCGAGTGAAGACTACAAAGTCAAATTTTAAATAAATATACAAGAAACTGATAATCTTATAAGACACAACAACTTTATCAGAAACATCTTGGATAGAGGGTAGAAACACAGAATAGATAATAGTACTACGTACAGAAGTTCCACTCCGAAAAATCAATTAAAGAAATAGGGACTCTCGCTACGATACAATAAGGTGCAATTCAGCTCGCACAGCGCACACAACTACAGTTATATTTGCCTGTCTTTCTATCGCTAGCGGCACTCGTGCCGGTTGCTTGAGACGAAGATACCCGCCGGGCAGGTCAGTGGGACCCCCCTGGTAGAAATAAGGAGGCCGAGTAGTTCTACTCGTTACATGGAATTGGTCGCTGTTCGTGCGTCCACGACAGTACGTAATCGATGCACGAACAGCGACGAATTCGTTACATGGATCATGTTAAGGAGAAGGTAGTCGTCGAGTCTTATTATTATTTTATTATCAGATTTACAGTTAAGACCAAGGCATCTGTATGGTAGACAATATAACAGGTTGGATTAAACTAGCATATAAAATTAAAAAAAAAAAACAATAAAAACAAGTTAACTAATAATATATGTATAAATGAGATTGATAATATAGGTAATATTAATTTCAGAGCAATAAAAATTAAATTAATATCAGATTCAAAATTCTAAAATTAAAATGAAACTGTTTTTTTTAGTTAAATTTTTATTATTTTTGATTCAATATTAAATTACTTATAGAGCGATGAAACTAGCACAAAACAGAGGAAAATGGAGCCTGCAACACCAACAAGAGCGCAGCACTTAAAAAAACAAAAAAAAATCGTTGAAATCCGCTGCTACACCAACAAGAACGCAGCACTTAAATTTAAAAAAAAAAACAAAAATATTTCGTTGAAATCCGCTGCTACACCAACAAGAACGCAGCACTTTTTTAAATAAAAAAAAAACAGAAATATTTCGTTGAAATCCGCTGCTTACACCAACAGGAACGCAGCACTTAAATTAAAAAACAAAAATATTTCATTGAAATCCTTTGAGCCGTTCCATATACGGCTGACTATGTCACTGAACACAGTTTCCTGTAATCTATTTTCGTTATTTACTCACACTCCGCATTTATACAAATAAAAGATAGGTTACAATGTAGTACTTCCTTACGTCTGGCATAATATTTATACAAAAAACTATAAACAAAATGATTCTTGTATTATATTTTAAATGTAAATGAATGTCATTGTAAAATGAAATAGAATTTACGAAACCTTGCACAAAGTCATAGATATTACATACAGAGATTATTGACATCTTAATAATCTTAACGAGTGAAAGAAAAAAATTGCTAAATGTCAAAAAAGGCCGTAACCGCGTTTCTTTCGCCATTTCTTTTACCGGTGGCCATTTTACTTGTGTCCGAAATGGTGGTAGTTTAAAACGTAGTTTATTTCCTTTATACATATATACAAATTGTAAATGACAAGAAAAAGTGCCTGTGAAGGTCTAATTTCTGAAATAAACGATTTTGAAATGAAATCGTTTATTTCAGAAATTAGACCTTTATTAATTAATGTTCCTCAGCACTTATTTTGCAAAGCACGTTATATTGGTTTTTGAAAAAGGCTGTCTGTTGCTCCTGAGGAGTCTCTTCTCCAAGCCATTCAGTTCAAATATTTAGTAGGATAAAAAAATATGTTTAAATTATTTCCTGTTACATGCAAAATATTTATTTTCCTTATATTGACAGCGACAGATTTAAATTATCATTAAACAGAATTTATGCAACTCATAGTTTAGTCTACTTAAAACAATAAAATTCTTAAACTACATAACTTTGTTATACGTCTTAAGTTTTTAGATGGTTGATGTCCACGATTTTTGTCTTGGTAACAATGACGTCACTTGCCCCTGCGCGTGCGCATCAACAGAGCAATGTAGGCAAGCAGCCTGAACCCGACAAACAGCAACACCATATTGATTACGTCCATGTTGAAGTCATCCTGGGAATTATACATTAAACAATCAAAACGTATGATTCGTATTGTTTTGGAAAATTAAAATATAACATTTTATTTAATCTATACTAATAAATAAAAAAAATAAAAAAGTCTAGAAGGAATGTTTAATGATACCTACTACGTACATCACTACGAACATTGATTCGCACAAAGTAATTTGGTTACCCATCCCCATCACACTATGCAAAATACAACAAAGATACAAATTGCTTTTCTCGAAATATTTGATATGATTTGAACATAACCTTTTATTTATTTGAATAAAAGTTACTTGGTATGGTACCTATTTACGAAATATTTGTTGTTAGTTTAACAAAATACAAGTTCCGTGTTACACGCTCTATTAATATGTAGTTCAATACCATTGTTATTTGATACTGTAATATAAACTCATTGTTTCGTGGGATAAAAATTATTGATGTGCCATGATCTGATATGTTGTCGAAAAAAATAAACTCAGGGATAGTTATCGGATTACAATTACAACTATTACTACAAGATTGTCCCACGGACACATGGTATTACGGTGCTTACATAGAGAGGTAGGTTTCCAGCGCCGACATATTTTTTTATGTACACTTTATAGAGAAACAGGCTATCGGTGCCGACAAATATGCAAGTTAACCCTGCGCCGCCGATCGGTGCCAACCCGCACGGTTTTGTCGGCGGCGCGGCGCCGGAAACCTGCTGCTCTATGTAAGCACCCTTAGGTTCGACAAGCGAGATTCACGAAGTTAAAGAAACAGTATATTTCATCTGAGTATATTTGTTTGTTATCCCTTCACTCACGCTTAAACATGCATTATCATATGAAAATTTAAAAATATAATTGTCCGGGGTAATGCGAAGGATATAAAATTTTTATCCAGTGAAATTATCCCATTCCAGCGGGAAATCTACATTTTCTACTCTAAAGTGTGCTGCATGGCGCTACAATGACTAAATCCTAACAATTTGTTGCACTTAAAACTCAAGCCAACGAGATGTACCTACATCACCGAAAGTACCTACATCATCCAGTAATCCGTAATGTGAGGTATGAGTATGATAGAGGGATTCTTACCTCCGAAAAGCTGAGTGTCTGTAACACGACTTGTCCTGATGCAGGGCACGTGAAATTCTCCCTGGTGCAAGCAATGGAGTCGACTCCACTCCACTGGTTCACCAGCAAAGCCTCGTTACCATAACGGAACCAAGACAGGTAGGAGATCCATCCGAGGTATGGCGGAACAGACCTACAAAATAAATTACATAGAGTCATATATGTGCAAGAATACCGTCGCTGTGTTCAGGGTAGATCATAGACCTAGAAAACGCGCTCTATGGGGTAGATAGTTCGAATCGATGAATGAGTTCAGGTAAACAGAATTCGTTCGAATTCAGTGACCGACTGAATATAAACGCGCCATTATACTTATATGTATTAAAAGTAGTTTCTTTCGGAAATACACAGAAAGACATCTCGGCTGTCTATAGTTTAAAATACTACAAGAGCCCGCTGCACACCTTATATTTTCAATTCAATTCAATTCAATTCAACCGTATCCTACAGACGCTTATAATACCGGAGGTATCACTCACGCGTTGCCAACCCTCCCAACCCCCCACACGTGGAGCTCTGGAGATCTTACTCACCGTAGGAACACGACATAGCATATACCAATGTTATTTGGCTACGATCTTCTGTAAGGTGGAGGTCCTTCTCCAGGCGGGCTCTGATTTGAGCGGATTATCCACTGTGCCCGACTTCTCTTAAAATCTCCCTGTGTACAATTTGAAAAATAAATGCAAAAATAAAATACTTGAAGACTATAACTTACCCGGAATTGAGGAAAAATCCTCCAAACAGCATGAAGGGAATGATGATAGGAGGTCCCACGGATGCCGCCATGCTGACACTACTGCTGGCGCAGGATATCAGGTAACCTGTGCAAAAAATAAATAATGGGTACGGTCGGTAGATAGACTTAAGTACACAGACCTTATCCTACATCAACCTATGAAAAAACGTCTAAATTTTGAACTTTTTGTGAAGTTTATTGACATGGATAATGTTTGTTGCCGTTTCTAAACCTTTGCTGGCTATTCAATCACTAAACTCGCTAATTACTCATAATGTACCTTAGAGGCAAACCTTTGAACCAATAAGTTCAGATAAATCATGAAAAAAATAAAGTATTGAAAAGTACCTATTTGACTTTTAAAAAAATATTCTGACTTTCGCTCCATATTTCAAATGTCCTATAAAAATTGTTGAAATATGGACCTAATTTGGAATTTATAAACAAAACTTATTGCATAATCATCGCATCGTTTCGAAAGACCAGTTTTTTTTATTATTCTACAATATTCCGGATTTCAACCATAATCTTGTTAATAATTGTTAAGTTATGTAAATAATCTGGAAAGCCAAGAAACTGTTGCACTGTATGAGATCCCGTGGTTTATAGAAATTCCTCTCCGTTACTTTACAATATTCACATCATAACATCTATTTAGAAAACTGTACTCAAACAAAGTAAACTTTACGTCGACATAAAAAAATTAAATTGCACTTAAACTCTAAAAATAAATCCGTCGTAAGCTTTTATGGTAGACGACCTCCGTGACGTAATGGTTACCACGCCAGACCGCCACCCAGGCGGTCCCGGGTTCGATCCCCGGTCGGGTCATGATGAAAAACCCTATTCCCTACCCTACCCTATTCAGGGTCCATGTACCAATTAGATTAATTAGATTTAAGCTGTACATGTGCATGATCTATAATATAATAAAAGTGTAAAAAAAGTTTGTCTGTACATTGGATATATTTCCAAAAAAATTGTTTAGGGCGATGAAGAATAAGCAATAGAACAAGAATTTCGTAAAATTTTGTCTGTCTGTTTGTATGTTTGTATGTATGTATGTTTGTATGTTTGTATGTTTGTATGTATGTTTGCACGCGCTAATCTCAGAAACGGCTGAACCGATTTGGATGCGGTTTTCACTAATATGTGGCGATTTGCTCAACTTAACATTTAGTGTATGTTTCTTTTCAAAATTCCCACGGGAATCCGAGATAACGAAGTTGCGAGGGTATATCAACGCACAGCCCAAACCGCTGGGTCTAGAGATTCCAAATTTGGCATGTAGGTTCCTTACGACGTCTTGGGATGTACTAAGAAAGGATTTTTCAAAATCCCACGGGAAAGCGAGATATGCGCAAACGTAGTTGCGAGAGGACGCACAGCCCAAACCGCTGGGTCTAGAGATGCCAAATTTGTCATGTAGGGTCCATATAAGGACCGGACCGGACCGGAACGGATCAGACCTGATCGGTCCGGAAGGAACCGCACCGTACCGGGCCGTGCCGGACCGGACCGGTTTTTTTTCTGTAGAAAAATATGCTAATTGGCACGTAGGTTCCATATCAGGACCGGACCGACCGGACCGGCCCGGACTGACCGGACCAACCGGACCGGATGGAACCGTACCGTACAGGGCCGTGCAGGACCGGAATTGGTTTCTGAAGAAAAATATGCTAATTGTTACTAGGCCACGCGGGCGAAGCCGCGGGCAGAAGCTAGTAATAAATAAATAAATAAAACGAACTTTTTCTGATTTGTTATAAAATATAATATCGTTGAGTTAGTATCCCACAACACAAGTTTCGAACTTACTTTGGGGCTAGCTCAATCTGTATGAATTGTCCATAAATATTTATTTATTTTATTTTATTTATGGCGCGTTACAATAAATAAAATGACAGACACGTTCAAAATGGATTTGAATGTTAATAATTTTCATATTCATTTCATTCATAACTTGCCTCTAAAATGAATGATTACCTACATAATACATTATATTTTATTGCACAATCATTAAACGGTCCATTACGAAATCGTATAAGTATTAAGATAAGTTTAGTTTGAAAATTAAAGTTTTCGACATAAAAACGTTCCCTTGCCAAACCATGTTCCATGGCCATTGGTCTGAAGTTTACAAAATCATAGATTTTTATTCAAACTTTGTATATAATTATGTATCTTTAATCTGAAGAACTTGTAGTGACATGATCCCTTATGTAGATAGTGAGGAATAAATAATAGTTCTGTCGGTGTTATCCTGGCTGAAGTAGAAATACAAATTATGGAAAACATAAAAGAGCAGTAGGGAGAAGTAGAGAATCTGGGAGTGGAAAAATGGATTTGTTAAACTTACCGAAAGAAGTAGCAACATTGGTGATGAGAGCTGCTAATCCTGATGCTATGAAGAACCTCTCCGGTGCAGGGTTCAACCCTATCATGTAGTAAGCGATAGTGGTGAAGACTAGTGGAATGGTAGCAAAAACAGGAGCTTCCGCCAACGTCTTTGATAAGAAGTATACATCAGACCGGTACATCCCTGAATGATGCTCCCTAATGAATATTGGTAATTCTGAACAAAATACCTGTTGACAATATTATTGTTAATTTTATCAATGCCTTTGGCCTGCTGAGCTAAGTTATTATAGTAAGTGATGATCCACAGGCTAATGAAAATGTTAGTGAATACTAAATCAGAAACAGAAATAGCCTGTTTCATTGATTACTGATAAGATCCATTTAACCTATCTAACAGGAGAAAATATAAAACAAAATAAAAAACGTGATTAATGTAACAAATATGTTAAATTATATCAGGGATACTAATAAAAAAAAAGTGGACCAAGACCGGATCGAGATACTTACATTGATTACAGCGAATATATTCTGGAAGGTCATATTAGTGAGGAACATGAAAATGGCACCGTTGATATTCATCACGCCGTCTTGGTCTAAATTTTGTCCAAAGTAAATCATGCCAATTAAAATGGACACCATCTGGATTTGAGAAATATATTTTTGTAAATACTTGATAAAAACAATGATAAAAATATTTTGTAAGAAAGCCTTCATAAACGGGTAGACCCAAAACAATTCGGGTACACTCGCGATGGGTAGATCCAAAAAGGTATTTTATTTGTGAATTATTACAAGCAAGATAAGGTCTAGATGATACTAAACTAAAACAAAACCCATACTACTGTCTTTTCAGTGAATTCAATCAGACAAAAAAGATAGATAGAAGAAAGTACTGAAGGTTATGGGAGCCACTTAACAAGCTGTCATAAAAATTACTCACTATAGTCTGTAGGAAGCGTACTTTGATGAGCATAGGCTCCTTGGTGACTGAGAGCCATGAACGCCACAGTACTGCTCTGAATTGTGCACACCATGACGCTTTGTATGGTGATCTTCGTGAACGTAAAGCTGTAGCACTAGCCCATGCTGCGTCAGCCCATCCTCCAGAAATCTTACTCTATATAAAACAGTTTTACAATGTCAATGGAGTACTACAAGCGTAAACTAGGTATACCGGCGGATAGGGGAATGGTCGGTAGTACAGCCTAGCTACACTAACCGGCTAAGTCCGATGGACTCGCTGACCAACGACGGGTGTGGTCCTACAGCATTTCGGGGGTTGTGCGGCGGGTTGACACCTCGCCCACGTAAAACCAATGTTGCTGGTGAAGCGTATCCCGTTAGCGCTTCACTAGCTTGCACAACATCGTCAAAAAAAAAAAACCTAGGTATCCCTGAGCATGAAGCATGTCTCTTCTGAAGCTTGCTGCTTCAGAAGGAACATGAAAACATCTTTTCTGAAGCACTTTAGGCGAATATTTTTAAAAGATTACAGATTAGCGAATACTACAAGAAACAATTTGGTTATTAAAATTATTTAAGGAAAATTGAGAACAACCGACGAATTTTTTTACGAAACGTTGAAATTAAACGTGTCATCATCACATCAATCGTCATGATACTCACTTGTTGAAATAGTGCATTTTCTGCTTCAGCTGCAATTCTGCATCCCATTTCTGATTTAGCAAAGGCAGTGCACACCGTATCAATGGTATGTTTGGTTGCGTCCTCTCTGCCTGGTATTCCGGATAAGAGTTGGATGAAATGATCAGCTGGGTTGTAATTAGCAGGGCAGGCAGCACCAAGACTAAAGTAAATGTGGTTTAATATTGGACATCATGATCTCCATTATAGAAACCAAGAACGTGATATTTATTTATTTGGTGCCAATCCAAAATCTTTTCAAAGAATAGCGGGTAGACACACGTGCCACGCACTGTATAGACGGAAGTGACTTATGCACAAGAATTAACTCTATGATTTCCAATTGTAACTAATGTTATAATTATTATTATTTATATTTATTAACATATTATTTGGACTAAATAATCATTTAATTCTGTGTACAAATTTTGCTTTTTACTTACTCCCGGAAAAATTCTGTAGCCTGGTCAGGGGAACCGAGAAAGGCCACTCTTCCATCGGCCATTATGAGGAGTTTGTCAAACATGGCATACAATTCTGATGAAGGCTGATGTATGGTACAAACCACAGTTTTGCCTTTTTGCGCTAAGCCTTTTAATACCTGGGTAGAAGAATATAATAATGATAATGTTTGTAGAATATCAAAATTGTTACATCGAATGACGACTTCTTTGATTTTTTTATAGATCTTTGAAATTTATGCATCAAGTCGCCATTTTATCAATAATATCTTTAGACTTATTGGTTTAAAAAAAAAATTATCTTTGAAATTGCTATCGTTGTTAAATATAAATTAAAATTATTTGTTAAATTATAAGTATTGGTTTTAAAAACTGTAGACCTTAGCAAAAGTTCACCAGGACCCAGAAAAGAAATGTTTTTAATTTTATGTCATTATACCAAAACTCAGTAAAATAATAACACATTAGGTTCAACCATCAACTGACATTGTTTCAAAAATAATGAAAAATTATTGCAATAACTAGTATGTACATGTTTTCTTCATTTTATTTTTTATAAAAAAATATCAAATCTGGCAAATATTTTCTTATTCACCATATTTGTAATGGACATTAAATCCTGCTTTCACCATAGTAAGATCCTCCTCTTTGCTGACGACATGAAGATATTATTAAGTATTCGTGATCCAACAGATGTATATAAATTGCAAAATGATTTATCAAGGTTCGAATCCTATTGTATTTTAAACAAATTAGATTTGAATGTCAGTAAATGCTTTTCCTTATCCTTCACTCGTAAATTAAATGTCATTTACTTCGACTATAAGATACTTGGTAGTAGCGTAACCAGAGTAGACCAAATTCGTGATCTAGGCGTCATTTTAGATAGTAAACTGTTATTTGACAGACACATAGACGGAATAATATCAAAAGCATCGAAAGCTCTCGGGTTTATAATTAGAATGTCCAAGGATTTCAAGAATATGAAATCATTAAAAATTTTATACTCTGCTTTTGTACGTAGTCATCTGGAGTACGCGTCACAGGTGTGGAACCCACAATACCAAATTTATATAACACGCATTGAAAACGTGCAAAGGAGATTCCTAAGATATCTTGACATAAAATTCAAACAAAATATCCATGATTACGACTTACGCTGTAAGAAATTTCATTTTTTGCCACTTCACATAAGACGAGAGATCAGTGATGCATGTTATTTGGCAAACGTTGTCAATGGTAATGTTGATTGTGCGGAGCTTCTAAGCATGATATCATTTAGAACTAATACGTTGGGCCTGCGGTTGCGCCCAGTGCTGTTTGTCCCTTTAGCTACAACCAACTACAGGCATAACGCCTTCATCTATCGCGGCTGTGCCACATTTAATAGACTTATCATGGAACATGATTTTGATTTGTTTTCAACCAGTATTTCGGTGATAAAACGTCATGTCGCTAAGTCCTTCTTCTTGCGCTGAGATTCTGTCTTTATATAATTACTTAAAATTATCGAATGTCAGTCGCTTTTGACACTTTGTTAAGGTGTTTATTTGTTTTCGTATTTGTTCACCACTTAACTTACTATATTCAGTTTTTTAGGAGGATAAACATCTTATGTCTATAATTAACTTACTTACGAAGATTTGTAATTAGCCTTTAGTTTCTATATTTTTGTATATTTTTGTATGAGATGCTGTTAATCTTCTTTAATAAATAAATAAATAAATAAATATTTATAAAGAATTAAAGAAATACACATAAATTAATAAGAATTAATTAATTAATCAAGTTTAGAACTAAATGAATGCGAAAGACACAAATATTTTTTTAAAATCAAACCTGTATAACGTTCTGCGCCATGAAAGAATCAAGACCGGAGGTGGGTTCATCGCAAAACATAAGAGGTGGATCAGTTAACACCTCACTGGCGAACGACAGTCTTTTCATCTCTCCTCCAGAAATACCTTTCAGTCTCCCAGGAATGCCTATCACTGTGTTTTGGCACTTTGATAGAGCTAGCTAAGGAGAAGAAGAAAACAAGTAATTAGAGCAGCGAGATGAATTTTGTTCTCCTAAGTGATATCCTATGAATTCAGCGATTTTTACTTAAACAGAATAAAAACGATTTTAAGTATTTTGATATTTGATATATAAATAGAGATTACCTACTTGACATTTTGGATACTTTATAAAATAAACGATAACAGTTAATAAAGTTAGGTATACGAAAAACCAATACATCCATTCGAAAAAACAGTGGGCACAATCGAACGATGTGTATTTTTAAATCCTCTTAGTGCGATTGATCGAACTATGCGATCGAACTATGTTGCCGGAAGGCACAATTTTGCAAATAGTTTCCATCGCCTACTTTTTATTATTTTTCTCTTAAAGGTTCTAATTAGGGATTCTGTAAAATAATACAATTATTTTTTTATGCAAAGATAATGATGGATATGATTTGCATGAGACTGAAACAGGACGGAGTAAAGTGACGTGATAAAAGGGAGGTATGGCAGTGGGTGAATGTGGGCTGATAATAATTATAAATTTATCATATACTTACCTCAGAAATAACTTCTTGCACTCTTCGCATACGTTGTGCATATGGTATATGACGGTCCATTCGTACTAAAGCCTGAAATAATTTGGCATAATTAAATAAATCCTTAAAAACTACTCTTTACTCTTCATAGCAATATAGGCACATTTCTGAAAATATTTTTTAGAAAGATAAATTGCACCCCCCAGGTGGTATTCGAACCCATGTTCTATCCGATATCCGAGGTGAGCTGGAAGTGAAATTTTTCTTAAAACTGAATTAAGAAAGGCTAGTCGCCTAACAACTACAAAAAACAATCATACCTAGATAAATAGGCACATTTTATCTTAAAGTAGGTATCAAACTTCAACATAATTAGTTAACTTGTTTGAATTAATGATGTTTACAGGCATCGTAATGTCAAGGCTAATTGTATAGAAATTTCAGACTGTTTCGCATTGACGAAACAGGGTCTATGAGTTCGTTGGTATCTATTCGTCAGAACATCAATGCAAATATGCCATAATTGTCCATTATTTCCTAATGATATAGTACCTAGGCTAGGACCAAGTCCATTAAAATATATAGGGACAATTCATACAGATTGAGCTAGCCCTAAAGTAAGTTCGAAACTTGTGTTATGGGATACTAACTCAACGATATTATATTTTATAACAAATACATATATAGGTATAGATAAACATCCAAGACCCGAGGCCAATCAGAAAAAGTTCATTTTTCATCATGACCCAACCGGGGATCAAACCCGGGACCTCCTGGGTGGCGGTCTGGCGTGGTAACCATTACACCACGGAGGTCGTCATTAGCCGGATCCACATCAGACGAAATACGCGCGGCTGGATCTCGATCCAATACAGCTGGATGAACGCTCCATTGGATCGAGATCGTGGCTCCAGCTATTGAGATTGGACGAGATCCGCTAAACCCGAACAAATAACCAGACATTTAAAGTACCACATTTTTTTTTTGGGACAAATCACACAGATTGCGCTAGCCCCAAAGTAAGTTTGAAACTTGTGTTATGGGATACTAACTCAACGATACTATACGAGATTTTATAACAAATACATATATAGATAAACATCCAAGACCCGAGGCCAATCAAAAAAAGTTCGTTTTTGTCATCATGACCCGACCGGGATTCGAACCCGGGACCTGGGTGGCGGGCAGGCATGGTAACCATTGCGCCACGGAGGTCGTCAAATCCAAATTTAAATTTGGGACCAGTTAGCTGATAAACTGGTTCTAATGCACTGACCAATCACTGTTTGAATCGTCTTACTCTCCATAGACAGATAATATCATATCTAATCTAATCTCACCTGAAAAATAAGATGTTCACGCACAGTCAATGTTCCAATAAACAGATCCTGTTGTTGTACATAAGCTGATAGGGCAATCAATGCCTCAGGAGTAGCAGGCTGGCCATTCAGAGCCCTAGTTCCACTTGACACCACACCGCTGGGTGTGCGAAAAGTTAAGGTGTTGAGGAGTGTGGTTTTGCCGGCGCCAGAGGAACCCATGATTGCCAATAATTCTCCAGGATAGGCTGCTCCATTTACTGTCATGAAATAAATAAATTATAAATAAATTTTACACAATTTACACATCGCCGCCTAGTCCCAAAGTAAGCTAGGCTTAATCTCTCTGTGTTATGGGTAATAGACAACGGATATAGCTATAGTTTGGTTTCAAAGTCAGACAAAAAATAGTTATTTGTTATGCAAGGCTGCAAAGTTGTTTTTTGGCGCGAGTACTTATATTAAAACCTGAGCTAGCGAAGGATGCTAGGATATAGAATCCTAAGCGTAGCGAGGGTTTCAAAGGTACGAGTCGCAGAATAACTTTGCTGCCGAGCGAAACACACAACTTTTCACCTCACTACAGCGAGGAAAATGCTAGGTGCAAGAAAAACGCAAATAATATATTAAATAAGTGTTTTTTTTTCAGGCGGTGTCGTGGTGGCCAGTTTGATTATTCTAAAAATAAGGTTGGCACACTGGCATGAAATAAGTACTGGCGGTATAAAAAATTATAGAATAGAAAGGTTCGAATTTTAAACATTCTTTCCACGCTAGGGCACAAAATTTCTTTTGCGCTCAGATTTCGAATGACAAATAGATTCTTTCCGAGCTTGTGAGGTGAAATAGTTATTTATTTGTTATGCAAGGCGGCAAAGTTGTTTTTTGGCGCGAGTACTTATTGAATCCTGAGCGTAGCGAGGGTTTCAAAAGTACGAGACGCAGAATAACTTTGCTGTCGAGCGAAACACATAATTTTTCACCTCACTACAGCGAGGAAAATGCTAGGTGCAAGAAAAACGCAAATTATAATATATTAGGTAAATCAGTGTTTTTTTTTTCATGCGGTGTCGTGCTGGCCAGTTCGATTATTCTAAAAACAAGGTTGGCGCACTGGCATGAAATAAGTACCTATTAATGCATTTTCAGAGGGCTGGCGGTATAAAAAATTATAGAATAGAAAAGTTCGAATTTTAAAAATTCTTTCCACGCTAGGGCACAAAATGCACTTTTGCGCTCAGATTTCGAAGAACAAACAGATTCTTTCCGAGCTTGCGAGGTGAAAAAGAAATTTTCAAATATGGCTACTACCTACTACCTATCAGCAGGGCTACTACGAAACGTAAGTCCGATACTTCGGCCGAAGTATCGGAAGAATTAAACCGTGAAATACAAGTTATTTCATGATTATAATTCAATGAACTACTAAAATAACCACAAAGTACAAGGTATTTCATGGATAGAATTCAAGGAATTACTAAAATAACCATGAAATACCTTGTATTTCACGGTTAAAATTCTTCCGATACTTCGGCCGAAATATCGGATTAACGTTTCGTAGTAGCCCTCCTGGTTTTAGAAATTTCGGTTTTCTTACTTCATCATTACGGCAAGAGTAAAAACTTACCATTTTTCAGCAACTGCTTCCTCTGCTGGAACATCCCGTCAGAGGATGTCTTCCAGAAATTCCAGAGCTTCCTCCTGGACCTGGTTTGCGTGGCAAACGCGTTGACATCAGCCCAAGTGTACGTCACTTTTTCCACGCCAGCGATAGTACCATAGTTCCGATTGTGAGGCATAGCCAGGGTAGTGTCCCCTCCACTTTGACGGGGTGACCCGGAGGGTGAGTTGCCATCCTTTTAAAAATAACAAATGATCAGATAAATAACGCTCTTTATGCTTATATTATAAGTACATACAATCAGAGAAGTTTCGCATTTGTGGAATACATTATCCTAATAAAATTGGAAGGTCTCAGCCAAAAGAAGTCCACTGCTGGACTAAACTTCCCCCAAACGTTGGCAGCATCAAGTAGTTTCTAGCAACTAGAGTTCTACCTTTCCGTTTCCTGATGATATCTGACCTCCGTGGGTGACACGACAAACTGTTGGGTATGTAATTTTCAAGACAAGATGTTTTCAATGTATCATAATTTTTACATTTATATTTATTAGTAGGTACATCATCCGTATAAAAGTGAGATGTGGTCGCGACCAGCAATGAGGACAATAATAAGACGCAATCATGCAAGGAGGGGGAGGAGGAGATAGCATAAATGGCTTTTAAAAAAAGGCTAACTGTCGAGTTTCTTGGGGCACTTTTTCTCAACAGGCCATTCACGTCGGAAGTGCTAGTGAGTCAAAAGATATTGACGTGAAAAAGTACCTATTTCATGTAAAGCTACTTGCAAAAAAATGATTTAATATTTTTTATTTATTTTATAACTTGGCAATTCATAAATTTTCCACTTAATAAAATAAGGTGTAATAAAGTGATGCCGTAGGAGGGGTTCGCAACAAATTCATCGAGCGATTACACACTCGGAAGCCAAGTAACGCTTGTAAACGTTAAACAATCACCCCTCATTACTTTGATAATATAAAATTCTTACAATGTTGTATTATGTGAATAATATTTTATTTAGGGTGAAACGACCAATTTATCAGCACCTTAGTGCCAATTATCAGAATAACCTTAGCTTAAGACCTTAGCATTAAGACTATGTAACTTTGGTGCAATAAACATATTGAGTATTGAGTAAATTCAAATGTAATATTAAACAATTCTAGGTACAAATATATGTATTAACTTGAAAATTTGTAAATATTTAAATTCCAAAGATATTTAAAAGTATATTTATTTAAGTTGGAGCACTGCTAGCATTTTGGCCTTTCACCCTATACTTAGTCATCCCATAAAGCGTCTGTTTTGTAAGTTTAAAATTACCGGAAACCGTAGGGTTGAATCACATGATAGATATACATTTCCGGAAAACATATCCGATTGCATACTCCATTCGATACCGGTAGCCGAGACCTCACACCTGAGGTACGAACTTTGAGGTAAACCTAACCTCAGCGACTTTTTCTTTTAAAAAAATATTGTAAAGTGACCTTTACCCTGAGTTCGTGTCATGTGCGCTCTAACTTTCTTTAAAAAAATGTACATTATTCACTCGGCTATGAAGGCTTGAAATTTGTATTATACAGAGAGACCAGACAATGAAAAAAATATATGCCATGACTGGTCAAGAATACAATTCAGAAGGTGTTTGTTTGTGTTTGTGTAATATGGTCAATAAGGTTAAATAAAATATCATCGCAGACACTATCATCCAGAATCTAGACCATGTTTCCTATGCGCAAATCGAACCCACACCCTACGTTATCGAGTATCGTCACTACAATAGCCATCAAATTCGTACGGTGATATAACACCTAATTGTATTAATATTTATTCCATTCTAAATATCATACATGTCTCGCGTCAGGATATAACCGATTGACTCGAATTGAAGACAATTAATTAATGGATCGCAGAAATATGCATTTAGATTGACATGCATAAAGGAACTATGCACTTAGACCTAGGTCACAGAATAAGAAAGACATTGTAATATGTGTAAAACTACACAAAATTCACAGTCATCGGAAATCAGTTCCGTAATCGTAGAGTTCACCGGTGGCCACAAACTATCTACTATTCCTTTGCTGTATATTTTTTAATGTTATACCGCATGCAAACAAGCAAGTGGGCCAGTTGATGGAACTATTAACATCAGTAATACCAAATACCGTCAAGGAAGGTAAATAGGTAGAGGACAAGGTAAAGAATTTAGACTTCCCTCACCGAATAAAATTAAAACTTGAATACTATAAATGTGACAATTTGAATGTTTTCAAATTCAATTCAATCGTTACAGGAACTTAGCTATTTGATTGACACCAAATATGTGTATATGGCAGGTCTTATAGAAATAACTTATTAAGAGGAACAGGATCCTATTTCCCTTCTCTTACTCTCTCTCTCTGACTTTAAATATCAATTATATTTTTATGAGAGGTTCAAATCGGAGCAGCCCGTCTGGGGAAGGAAGGACCTCCCTCCACCTTACAGAAGATCGTAGCCAAATAGAATTGGTCTTGGCCATGTTGTGTTCCTACGGTGAGTAAGGGGTCCAGAGCTCCACCACTTGGCAACGCGTGAGTGATACCCCCGGTATTGCAAGCGTCTATAGGCTACGGTGACGACTTATCATCAGGCCGACCGTATGCTTGTTTGCCACCTGTGTTGTTTAAAAAAAATTCAAGATTAAAGTGTAGATTTAAGATTGGTACAAACTTTCTTTGAAAATAATTGGCTTACAGTAGCCATAAACTATTACTCGAGAACAGGTTTTAGAACGATTTTAATATTGGAATATGTATTCCAAAACCGGTGCAATACTTGTTATAAAGATTTTTCACGTGGTCAGCCAAAGAGCTATAAAAGTATATTGCGATCACATAGTATAATAATTGTTAATACATTGTTATATAGCTGTTTTTCGCTTGTTCTAAAATATGAAGGGTTTATCTAGTATCGGATAATATTTCATTTATTTATTGATAGTACCTTCCTATAATAAATAAGGATTTTTAGTGAGATTGATAGAGTTAAAAATGAATTTTCAAAAATACATGACGTCGCGAATTCGAACTCGCGAATGTGACTTTATGTTATGTATTTTTTTCTTTGTGCTTTGTCCTCTGTAACCTTTATTTTCTTTTATACTTAATACATATTTCCCTATTTTACATTGACTCTTGTTTTCGACATCTCTCTCTTTACCCTTCATCCACACATGACTTAAATAGCCAATAGTTTTATACGGATCTACTCTCGCGAAAATGTACGAAGTCAAGAGAAATTAGGCAGGAAGTCAATAAAAGTTTTCCTTAACTCTTCTCTCCTTATTCCTTTCCTTGAAGCATTATATATTACTGTAGATAGGCGATGCTATTAACCTAAACCTTGCAAAAAGGTGGACCGCCTGCTTGTTTGCCTGCGGCTGCGGCGCATAAAAAGACATTTTTAATGTTTTATTAATTAGGTAATAAGTTATTGCAATGATGAAACTGGCCCTTAATTATAAACTACATTTAAATTCCGACCGCTTATGTTAAGCATGTTTTTAAGAATTTCCATTTTCGAGAGCATCGTGTTTTTTTTATTATACCCCAGGCAAACAAGCAAACGGGTCTCCTGATTAGTCCCGATGGAAACTGGTTACTGCCGCGTATAATACCAGAGGCGCTACCAATGCGTTGCCTGTTGTAACTAACGTGTGGAAGAAAAAATTGCTTAATGACAAAAAGACCGTAACGTCTTTCGCCATTTCTTTTTATTATACAAGTTGTAAATGACAAGAAAAAGTGCCTGTGAAGGTCTAATTTCTGAAATAAACGATTTCATTTCATTTCAAAGAAGGGAAAGAAGGAAAATGGAGAAGGGAAAAGAGTTGTGCTTTACACCGATATTCTGTGAGAGGGGGTCCTCGGTCGTGCTAGCCTTAGCTAAACAGGTTCGTTTTTCAGGGACGATCATAAGATCGTTATCCAGTATGAAAATCACTTCGGGAACGGGAAATCTGGATTTTGCGGTTAAAACCACAACCGCAATACACCAACCGTCTTACTATCTGTTTATCTATTTTGCGACACTGTGCCTATTGAAGTTTAACCTCATACAATTCGAACATTTGACTTTTTAGGACATACAAATAAAATACTTATTTTAATCAGTCATTGTGTCGTGTCGCGTTATCTTTGTTTAATTAAAGTAAATATGTGAAATTAAATATTTTTTCTCTAAATTAAGCTCGCATGTAAACGTCATCTTAACTATGTACTTATTTGTCAATCAATGCATTCCTTGTCGAGATTCCTTGGTATTCATCAAGATCGTATCTTTTTGTTTTGGTATTCAATCAAAGCAAAATGATCCGATGAGTCGGGCGATCCAAAGAGTCTAATAAACCCTTTTTTGTCACTATCATTCTTGAGAAATAAATAAAGCGCGAACATACAAAAAAAGGTTTACTTGAGTAATCTTTGTTTATTAATAAATGGGTTAATATGCATTTTTTTCTTACCTTCATTTTAACCCTTCTATTTATCTACCAGAAAATCTAGAGATTCATTTGTTTTTTTTTATCCTAGTCTATTATTTTATTGTACAAAAAATTTATCACAAATTACTAAATAGTTACTTCGTAAACGTTACAGCATTCGATCCCCAACAACTTTTCAGTGTTTTATTGACCCTGTATCACATATAAAAAATCTCTACCATATACCTACATTGTTAATCATCATTATTACTATCAATATAATATTTACCTGTGGAGTATATGTCACTCGTTGATTGTCCACAGACGAAGAAATTAGCGGCTCATGTTCCTCACCTCCAACAGCCATGATTATTTCTTATTAACCACAAAATATGTTAAACCACAAATCACACTAACATAAAATATCATAACCACAATGTTTACTTTTTTTATATATTTTTTTAAATGATTTACGTCACTCCCGGAGCGAGACGAGCGTAAAGGCCGTTGCCTTCGTTATAATGTTGTAGTAAGCCTACACGCATAGACTGTTTACGCGATTGACTCCATCGGACCGTCTATTTAGTAGTTTGTCCTCATGCTTGCGAGATGAATTCGTTGAGGAATATTTACCTACTTGCTTGATAACAATGCGTTTATCAGATTGAGGTGAAAAAAAAACTGAAATTATTTACTTACTTATTTTTTATTTCATTATGTAGATTTTTCCTTTATTCCCTGAAGTACCTACCTATAAGTTTCTTTGATGGAACTACTGAAACTTTTTTGTCCCATGAACTAATAGAGGGACTTCTGGGGAAAAACGTATTTTTCCTTTGGAGTGGTAAAGCATTTACGAATTTTCTTTTTCTTTTTTAGGGTTCCGTAGTAAACTACAAGCAACCCTTATAGTTTCGCCATGTCTGTCTGTCTGTCCACGGTCTAGCGCCTAGACGCTTGAGGCTGTAATTTGTTATGTATACACCAATTTACCAATAACAATGTTAAAAAAGTGCTGGAAGAATTTTTGAAAAAAAAATTTTTTTGGGGTGCCTCCCCGACATGTAAAGTGGAAATTATTTTTTTCTCTCTCATCGCGGGTGTGGAAAGATCATTTTTCTATACAATGATCCGTTTCGGAATTATTTACATTTATCGTGTCAATTTTCGTTTTGCACGGTGGCCCCCCCCCCCCTCTATCTCCGAAAGTCTAATGTTTAAAAATTTGAAAAAAATCATGGTAGTAGTCCATATGCTGAACCTTCAATGAAAACTATAACGGTTAAGTAGGCTCTACTAGTTACCGAATAATAGCCGACCAACTTACAAAACAAAATTTCTTTGATGAAAACTTACAAATGTGATGGAATTTGATATTGGACTCAACTGAAGACAAGCAAAGCGCAACAAATACCTACCTACATTGTGCGTGGCCCGACACGTACTTGCCCGGTTTTTTTTTATTACAGATTGAGTTTGCCCACAATCAGATGTTAAGCGGAGATGAGGTGTAGGGTGGTTCACGCAAACTCAAAAAATGCCTATTCACTTGAAAATCCCTATAGTGTACGAATCGGGAAACAAAGACGCGGGACCGTAATTATATTCTACATTAGCCAAACAGATGGGCGTAACTCAAATGACAACAACCAAATCCTTGTATGTAAACGTTTATTAAAAAAAATCATATACCAGATACCGGATAATTATTCGGTAAATTATTTTATACAATTATTAAATGAATATCTTTCACATTCTGATATTACTCGTACAATTACAAAATGACACATTATAAAGGAACTATTGTATTTAAGACTTTAATGTTTCGTGGAGCTTAATTATTAAGAAATACGTCTATATTCCATTTTATATATAAACCTTATTATCTATACCTGAAATTAATACATACATACTATACTTATTCAAATCATTATTATTTGGTGATTTCATTTCTATCGCATTCCCTCATAAATATTAAAATCCAAGTAAAATTTAATGTTGATAGGACACTTATTTTTAATCCATTAATATCATTGTTCGTAATAATTATATGTATTTAAAAAGCGAATTAATTTAAAAAATCAATCAACTGGATGTCTATAACAAACTATAATAAAAATATCACACTCTTAGAATTCAAATTGTCTAAAACGAAATTTTTTAATTTTATTTTTTATATAAACTATCAGCCATCTGACACGTATTTTAAATTTAATTCTACATTAATCTCTCAGTCTCAAGCTATCTCTTCTTCAAACAATGACAGCTATAATATAATCTGTCATTAACTTTAAAAATGCGTATCAGATACTATACGTTTGCATGTTTTATCATTTGCGGATTCCGTTTTGTTACATTAAAACTGTCAAGTCTGTCAAAAATACAAAAGCTGTCAGTTTAACAGGTAGGCTATCCGGAATTGGTGAAATAGGCAGATGTACAGTGCTACAATGATATATATGAATGAGTGACAGTTGTGCGAGGCCGTTACTGTGGCATATTTTCATACATTTTGCAAAGGCGAACTGTCAAAAAGTGACATACAATATGAACGGAAGTTGTAGTTCCAATTTCGGCCACGTTCATAAATAGCTCTGTAGCACTGTAGTTAATTAGTTTATGTAGTAGTATAGAGTAATTTTAAGTTAGGCAATTTTAATTTTAAGTGTGCGATAAAAATCGTACAGCACGAACATAAACTATTTCATTCACGATTTCACAATATGGACACACTCTAAGGAACATAATTCATTTGACATAGGGCCCATAATCGCTTGAGCGGTGTCATATCTACATAGTGTATCGATACACGGTGCGATCTAACATACTTGAATGTAAAATTACGGTCATCGCACACTAAGCGGCTACAATGTATAGTCTAAGCGCCAGTATCGCACGGGCGGCCATCTTGAATCCCGAAATAAGGCGTCAGAACAATGCGCGTACGAGTATTAGTTTATACATTCTAACCGACATGCGCTTCGGCTTTTACGAACGCCGTAAGCTAAATTTATCGTCTACAATAATTCTTTACATTAGTTATTTCACATAAATAAGGAACGGAGCCGTATTCAGTCGCGCGGACGGGGTAATCACACCGCCATAATATACATAAACGACAATAAGTTATTCTGATTACGGCTCTGTTTGCGCGCAATATGTAACTTTATATTTAAAATTGCACTTACCGATCGTGTATACAAAAATGAGGTTTGAATGTTTAAAATTAATTTCGTTTAGCACTATATAGGAAGCATATGGGTTACACGATATGGTATTAATGTTGTCATTATTTTGACAAATAAAATTTACATAATTTCAGTAACGTAAAGTTGCGCACGGATTTACGAACATAAGTCAATTCACTCATATGTAACGTAGCATAGAATACATATTAAGCAGAATTCGTTTGATAAAAGCAGCAGAAGACATCTTTACTCAATATTAGGACAGTAATAAAGACATGTAAGAAAAGATTTAATTTAATAAACGGCGCTTAATGCATATTCAATGCAACTTTGTTCGTAAGTGCGTACGCAGTTTAAGGTTGACAACACACGGCGCGGGTACAAATGTCGCATACAACAAACATGTGTTCTGTGGGATGACGCCACAAAGCCCGCTAAACATAGCTGTGTGTTGTGAGAAAGATCGGTGTTAGGTTCGGTGGTATAGTTATGCCGAGTGACTGATTCAGCCACGGACAATAATTTGTAAGAAGTTTAAAGATTAGTGTAGCGACACATCGGCACATCACGTGCAACGTGACTTTTCTGTAGGTCACTTAAAAGGCACTAATCTTTGCCGAAGCCGAATTCAACGACACTTCCGTGTGTCGCTATACTTATTCATTTATGCTCTTGCCACCTTATGGCTCTTGGATATAAGCGTTTTCTGCGCATTTTTTTGTTCGTTTTGGCAGACGCTTTCGATAAATAAGCGAAGTGAAGGGCCGTGTTATTTTATCCGTAATGTAGGTTTAAGGTGGAATAAATTATAATACATTTGAAGCTCTATTGTGTTTCTGTTTATGAAAACGTTGGTAGCATCTCCCTCGTGCAATATTATATCGACGAACTATCAAGTCGGCTACCAAGGTCTAAATCTGTAATAAGTGTGCTTAACTCAAAGTAAGTCCAATGTGCTTGAGGACTTTGGTTACTATAAAAAAAAATCGTTCATTTTTCACACAGCTATTTCAGCACACCTCTTATGACTAAGTGTGAGGGTGATCAGTCTACTGTTTACTTGTTGGCAGTGAGTATTTGCTATGGACTATTTGTTATCTATTGTTTGGCATATTAGTCTACAATAATATTAAATACAAGTAGGTAAATCACGGAATGTTTTAAGGCCTGCAAACATTTGTCTATGGACTAAAATTTACGAATCGCGAATATCGTACGCGAGCGACGTAACCGCATACCGTGACTATCGAATGTGTAAGCGACGAGAGAACACTGCAACGTTTATTTTCATACGTGACGCAAACGCGCAACCGCCCGCCACGTTCGTCCGCTCAATGAATTGAAGAGCTTTATTTTCTTTAAATCTTCATCATTTTAAAATAGGGTTATTGATACCTATTATTTTTCTATTATCAACGGTATATTTATAAAAAGCCTAAAATGCACTATTATGAATTTTAGTTATATTTCCATGTGGTACATGTAAACCATTATTTGGAGACTCGATGTTATAGAGACAGCACATATGACGGTAGTGTTACTGTTTAAGTTAATCCAACTAGTTAAGTCAAGCGTAGGTTATCGGTTGCGACGGAACCGTCCAAGTGTCACGGGTGTTACAAACCGCTCGAGTGACCTGGATAATCTGATCTAATAAGCGAAACCACGACCACAAGTATGTATTACCAATAGAGTTGTAACATTATATTATAATCCTGTTAGTTTTCCTCACACGTCCTAAAATGTGGAATATTGACCCCGGATCGGCAAGAAAATCTTACGCTTACATTCGTAATCCACAAGAGGATATACAAGTATATAAAACAACTTGCAAAGATAATCTTGCTAGGTAAGATAATCTTACATAGCGTTACATATGTAATCCGTCGGTCCAAAAAGCCGCGAACTCATCGCTTTTATGTAACAAATATTTCGGCGATGTTTGTTCGCGATATCCTTTCTGGACTACATTTCCAAGTTATTTTTTAAGAGGTCGGCAAACGAGCACGCGGTTTACCTGATGTTAAGTTATCAACGCCAAGGAGCACAGAGACATCGGATTCCCTGAGCCGTTGCCGGCCTTTAAAGTAGAAGTACGCTCTTAAGGTCCCAAAGTCATACATATCCCGCACATAGATAATTTAAGTCCAAATAGTGCCTATTATACTCATTCGAAACAATATGAATGGGACCCGCATGATTGGTCATTAATTAATTAAATTGCATAACCGGTTCTAGCTTGACCACTGCAAACACAAGCTAATACTAATGAGTTTATAATTTTACATAAGTTGTATTAATGACAAAATGTATTATAAAGATAATTGTATAAAAATGTTATAGTCCATAATTACATAGTAATGTTGCGTAAACTCATTAGATTATAATTATAAAGTCACGTCAATTCAACCTAAAGCGTCGACATAGAACTGAGTTTACTAGCCGTCCAATATTATTAATTTTAACTTTTCTTAACACGTTGACAGCGGAAAACCCGCCACGCTATTAACGTGTTTGGTGGTAACACGCTTAGTGTGTACATGTCATGAAACCCGCCCAGCGTGTGCTAGTAAACTCGATCAATGTATAATTTAGGCAATAAGCCTTTCGGTTAATGATTTATCCAAGTGTTCAATGGTGGTGTATTGTTGAACTTAAGGCTAAAATAAGGCATAATATTTATTCAAATGTTGTGTATATCTATTTGTGTATAATTTATCTAGGGCGTAACGAGTGCATATTTTTTTAGTTGCTAATCCGATTACAATATACCTAATCATTAGCTTTATGTTATATCAATTAATTTATACGAGTAACAGGCTATTTTACGCACGCTTTGGGCCTGTACACACTGCGAAATGTCACCGCGCGATTTTTTGAGCATATCTTTAACAAATTACTGCTTATCTTCACTGCGTTCTTTTTCACAGTGCGGACTTAGCCATACTGATTTGTAATACACAAAACATTCGCACGGCAATAATTCGTGAAATTTCGCAGTGCGGATAGGCCCCCACGTGTATCATTCGCAAGAATATAATGAGGGCCCTAAATACACTTTAAATTGGAAAAGGCAAAATTGGCCATCAGATTCTAAACTTATGATGTCGAGACAATGGATAAAAGCAATGAAACATCTCAAATATTCATACAAATGACACCCGCATGCGTCTTGTTTGTTTTGGCTATATAAAACATGATGTTATTCGGCTCCGTAACAATCGGATATCCGAATCAGAATCATGACCGAATAAGATAATCGATTCAAAATCGTAACCGAATGATAAAGCAATTTCGAATAATGTCATACCGAATCTAAAAAGTGAATTACCATGGATAAGTACAGCCGAGCTGAGCTGTATCCGCACTCACCTATATTACATTTTTTTTAAATATCTAACATTCGTTATTGTAACAATCCGAAATTATAGGATAATCCGAATTAAATACACATCTGTCTTCATGTCAAAATCCGAAATTTCATTTCCATAACATTTGAGATATAAACTATTTGCGTGCATATTGACGTAACCGCAGACCCTGTGAACGTGAACGCGCGTTGACGTCGCGTTTAATACTACATTGAGCTCTCTGTATATTAGATCTCACGATGAAATGATTGCAACTTCGTGATGGATGGAAAACATGCGGCGAATTCGCCATTTCAGGAGAAGGTAGACTTAACTGTGTTACAAATAAACGTAGTAACGAGTTTATAAGTTATTCACTGTCGTGTCACTGTCTTTCATGGTGAGAATTAAATAAGTGTGAAAGTGACAAAACATTGTATAACTTATTTACTCGTTATACTACGTTTATTTGTAACACAGTTAGAATCTATTAAATGCACGTGCAATTTTATGTTGTCGATTATTTAATTGAAAATTTATATACTTATGAATTAGGTATATACGTATTTTATAGTATTCTTAAAAAGTTACAATCCATCTTTTATTTCTCGCACAAATAAAAACTCTCAATTTTCCATTCTTAGTACACCCCTAGACGTCGTAAGAACCTACATTCCAAATTTGGAACCTCTAGACCCAGCGGTTTGGGCTGTGCGTTGATATATAGTTAACCAGTCAGGACTTTCAATTTTATATATATAGATTTAATTATGCTGTTAGTCCGTACTAAACATCACGCACCTCGGGAATTTTATTAAGAAAGTATGTGATCTCTTAAGAGGGAAGTTTTTCTCTTTACATTGGTAGCTTCATGGCAGATTTTTCGTCAAACTTTAAACCACAGCACACGGCGTATTTTAAACGCGCAGATGACGCGCGTATCGTTATCCAAGGCGGTGTTGCAATCATTCCATCGTGACGTCTAACATACAAAGAGCTCAATGTAGCACGAAACGCGCGTCCTCTGCGCGTATAAAATACGCCCGTGTGCTGTGGCTCTAACCGTTGTGAAGAGCTCCCGATATCGTAATTTTGGATAGATGTAGCAATAATTTTTTTTTGGGAGTTGCCACATTAATTCAGCTTTTGTCCTTTTGTCCATAGTAAACGATTTTGTATGGAGAGAACACATGTGGAAAACTGAATGGATGCGCGTACGCATCTCAATACAAACGGAATCTATATAATAGCAGTGTTACTTTAATGAGAAAAAATGTCTCGAGATTATGCTCATAACATAAATTTTCTAATAACTTCATACACAGACCGGATTTCCATAGAATCTGATTTTAGCAATTCAATTATCAACGTTACATGCAGCAAGTATTTTTATTAATTGTGCCTACTCGCATGCAGAGGTCAACGACTCATAATCTGTCCATCGCTTTTCGTAGTATAAAAATGTCTAATAGCCCGTCAATCATTCCTCGTAACGTTCTCTTTAACTTATATAGTCAAAATCAACTTTCCATCCTGCTAACTCGCTCACACGCAATATCAAATGAGCGAGACAGCACGAGAAACTTAATTGGAACTGTTCAAGAGACTAGACCGTAGAGAATAGGCTGTTGTAATTTCTTGAGACTAATATTCGAAGCACATTTCTGTCTTCTATATAAGACCATATATCTCAATACCAAGTGCTCACAGCGTCTGTGGCTACCGTAGCTCATTCGCATATAAAAAAGTTATGCTAAATTGAACTCACAGATATTCTTTTTCACGAAGTGCATTTGGCTATGAATGTTTTAGGGCGTGATCGGTGCGATAGGACCTCTTGTCAAAGTGGCGCCAACTAGTGGCGTTTTCGTGAAAACCCTCATCCCTATTATACGACCGAATTAACAATCATTACTTTGGATAACTTGAGACTACATCGAAATTGACAGAATTATGTCTCTTAGTTGCGTCTTTAATGGGTACTTAGCACTGTCCTCGAGTGTACGTGCACATTACTTCAGTGTGCGTGACCGAGCGTTGCCGTGGTTACGCACACTAACATAATGTGCATGTGAACGTTACAACATTCAAATGCTCTTCGTGAAATAGGTACGGATAGACATGCTCTGTAATAGCGCGCTAGTGAGCATACTTCTGAGTATACTTAAAACTGTCATGCTCTGCAGCTGTTCACATTTGATGGCCATAAGCATGCTAGTTTTAAGCAAATCTGACGCCCCCTTCCACCCGCGCTACAGGTAGCGTGCATATCACTAGCTCGTTAATAGCTGTGCTCGTTAATAATTAATGCTTTCGTGCTATTACAGAGCAAGTCTAACTGTGGCTTATCTGTACAATGTTAGCTCACAGCGTCTGCGGCGTGTGTTTGGGCGTCTGCCGCTTAAGTCGCCGACTGACGGGCCGCTGTCAGTTGTTCTTGTCGAAGTTGTGTATGGCCCAGTTGATCGACGTCGTCCAAGAGTTCTTCATGGCCTCGTTGAACTTCGATCGGAAGTGTACCATCGCTTCCTCTTCTGTTAAATTCATTACCTGTAAGCGAGGATTCGTTTCAAATTATCTTTAAACAAATAATTCAAACTCGAAGTTTGTAAAGAATTAGATTAATATCCAGAGAATATCCAGAATGAACGATAGATATGTTCTCAATGCAGAAAATTGTTTCGAATGAGCGTTAATCGGCACCGAATTTATTCATAGGCAAATTAAATACTTTTACATGTGCTTCGGAGAGGGAAGACCCACTCTTTAATATAATATAGGTATAAACCATCTGTATTCTGTGGGAGGGTTCAATACGAGAGATCTGGAAATCAAACTACATCTTTAATCCGTCTTTCTCCTATTCCTATCATGTATCGTATCCTGCACTTTTCTATATGGTACGTTGCACTAAAAAAGCAATCGAACATAAACAGATAAAAAAAATAGTAATGCTGATTTTACTCACGAGAGTTTCTCTAAGGTACTGCAGATCCTTCTCCGAGCTCAGCTCCTGAAGCCCCGTTGAGATCATCATCGAGAAAAGGGAGAGGATCAGGTGGCCGTGCTTCCTTAAAATCTTGAAGGCCTACAATAAGATTATTTCATTTCAAAATAATTACAAAAAAAATAACAGTGTAAAAAACTTATTATTAATTAATCATTGATTTACGAGTTACTTAGATGAAAAAAAGAACAAGAAAAAGTGTCGGCTTCCGAAAGAGTAAATCTACTTTTTGAACAAAGTAAAAAAAAGTATTTTTGGAATACAAAAATCTTGCAGTTTATCTTGTAAAACAATGAATTAATTAAGTATTTTATGTCTTATAATACATAACAATAACTTAAAACATTCAAATAAATAATATAACTTTTTAAAAACAACTTTTAACTATAGAATAAACATTTTTGATATAAAAAAATTGCCTAAACGAAGTCACAAGCGTTGGCGAGTAGTAACATCCAAACTTACGGTTTCACAGTGCTCCCGGAATATCTTGAATTCAATAGGTTCGTTCACCCCTGTCCCCCGTTGGCCTTTGTTGATGACGTGTATAAAGTCATGTGTAAGGACAAACGGAACTCGCTCCCTTTTGAACCCGTACTTCTGCTTGAAATGTCCGAGGAAGTGGCCGAAGTCTATGTGGAATAGCTGTGGAAAATACAAATGTAATAAAGCATTTTTATTAAGAAAGGACGGTAACCTGGTGGTGTTAACACCACGTCTTTTGACAATTTATAAACGATTGAGTTAATGAGATGTTCTTAGTTCTAACATCAAATATGAAATGGGTTTTTGTTTTTTTAATTTCCTACGTTTTCAGCACGGTAATACATAATGCGTTTTTATTTTTCGTAATTTTTATATGAAAATGCAGCTGTGCGAGTTAACAATGTACATAGGTAGGACCTACATTACGTATCTTAGATAAAAATCATAACCATTGCTCTGACGTGTTATATTATGCAGATAATAGTTGTGTAACGAAAAATGAACCTGTCCGCTCCTCTTGACCATGATGTTGTCCGGGTGGCGGTCGGCGATGCCCAGCACGTAGGTGGCGACGCAGTAGCCGGCGCAGCTCATCGTGAACTCGTCCACCGCCTTGTCGAACGCCTTGTTCTGGCGCTCGCCCTCCGCCTCGGTCTGTTTCTTGAGCCATTCTGTTGAGACAGCAGATATGTACCAAGAAGAACTGGAAAGCAACTTAATTTACTCTCCTAGGAAAACTTTCAAAGCCTAATCGACGCAGAGCTCCTTGCTTCATATCGTTGACGAGTAGATGCTTATTTTTTGTGTACTACATTTTTAATTTAACGTTAGTTATTTTTTCAGGTTTTTGTATGTAAATTTGAGATCGAATAAATTATTTTCTTTTAAAATAAGGATGACAGGATACTCCTATTTATATTTCACAAGAATGACGTGATCCTGGCCGGCTATAGCCAATACTCTAGACAATGTTATCTATCTACATGAAGAAGACAGTACGTGGCAGTTCTGTTACCATTCTATTACAATTTAGTTGTTTTACGTGAATTACTTTAGACCATAAACTTACGTAACAACGTGGCCCGGTTGATGGTGGAGGCGGCGTTGAATAGAGCCGTCTGCTTCTGAATGTTGGCGACGGTCTCCGCGTCTTCCACCACTTCGATCATGCCAACTTCATTCTCCATCGATATGCAGTTGTATGGACTTAACCTGAGGATATTGTTCATAATATTCATATGTTTTCTATATTTTATAATATACTAGATCTATAAAAACATTGGGCGTCTATTTTAAATCCGCTCAATCTATCATCTCGGATCAACACACAGCGTAAATCTCTGATCATAGAGACCTACCTACCATGAAATGTAATACCGAAAATACGGACTAAACGTTTGGTTGAATTCTAACCAGTTTTAAACCTTATTCAAACTACTAGTGTTTTTTGACAGAACTACGTGTTTCGTTGTTTCGGATGGAACTTTCATGGTTGCCCCCCTGAAACTTGAACAGTGTGTTCTTTGTATGACGTAGACATCCGTTATGAAAGAATTTTCCGAAATTCCACGTCATCACACACTTATTTTATAAGTCATTCCACAACTTGCCAATTATTTGAGCGGTTAAAATATATTATCATCTTACCTAAAATCATATCCATGACTCTTCCACAGCCTGTCCATGATCCTGAGCATTTGCAGCGTGAACATATCCTGCCGAAGATCATCGCCGATCTTCAGTATGATTCGGATATCGGACCCCGATGGGTCCATGTTCTCAAAGTCTATTAGTAAAGGGCGCATCTTACTGTCCATCACGCGACACCCCTCCGGTCTGTGAAAAATTACATATTTATACATAACTAGCTTTTGCCCGCGGCTTCGCCCGCGTGGCCTAGTAACAATTGGCATATTTTTCTTCAGAAACAAATTCCGGTCCTGCACGGCCCGGTACGGTACGGTTCCATCCGGTTCGATCAGGTCCGGTCGGTCCGGTCCTGATAAGGAACCTACATGCCAATTAGCATATTTTCCTACAGAAAAAAAACCGGTCCGGTCCGGCACGGTGCGGTTCCTTCCGGACCGATCAGGTCTGATTCGTTCCCGTCCGGACCAGGTCCGTTCCGGTCCCGTCGGTCCGGTCCTTATAAGGATCCTACATGACAAATTTGGCCTCTCTAGACCCAGCGGTTTGGGCTGTGCGTCCTCTCGCAACTTCGTTTGCGTATATCTCGCTTGGGAATTTTGAAAAATTCTTTCTTAGTACATCCCTAGACGTCGTAAGGAACCTACATGCCAAATTTGATATACCCTCGCAACCTCGTTTGCGTATATCTCGGTTTCCCGTGGGAATTTTGAATAATCCTTTCTTAGTATACCCCTAGACGTCGCCGTCGTAAGGAACCTACAGTCCAAATTTGGAATCTCTAGAACCACCGGTTTGGGCTGTGCGTTGATATATAGTTAAGTCAGTCAGGACTTTGAATTTTATATAAATAGTCCGGTCCGATCAGGTCCAGTCGGTTCGGTACGGTCCGGTCGGTCTGGTACTGATAAGGAACCTACAGACCAATTAGCATATATTTCTTCAGAAAAAAACCGTTCCGGTCCGGTGCGGTTCCTTCCGGACCGATCAGGTCTGATCCGTTCCGGTCCGGACCTTATAAGGACCCTACATGCCAAATCTCTAGACCCAGCGGTTTGGAAAACTTCTAGCACTTGCAGTTTCAGAACACGTAATGATTCAGTGATTTACACGTTCAGTCTCATTATTCCCATTCCTCTGGGAATTTCGGGATAAAAATACCCTATGAGTTACTCCAGATTAAATTCTACTCTTGAACCAAATTTCATTATAATCCCTTCAGTAGTCAGTGATTTACACGTTCAGTCCCGTTATTCCCGTTCCCGTAGGAATTTTGAAAAGAAACATAAACTTAACTTAACACTAAATGTTAAGTTGAGCAAATCGCTACATATTAGTGAAAACCGCATCCAAATCGGTTCAGCCGTTTCTGAGATTAGCGTGTGCAAACATACATACAAACAGACGGACAATTTTTTTTGAAATTCTAGTTCTATTGCTTATTCTTCGTCACCCTAAACAATTTTTTTTGGAAATATATTCAATGTACAGACAAACTTTTTTTACACTTTTATTATATTATAGATTTATAGATAATATCTAACATATTTACAAGTACCTGCCATCGTGCTACCCAATATTATAAATGTGAAAGTTTCGTCCGAACATTATGAAAGTTTTTTTTTTTAATATTGACAAGGATACAGAAAAGGACATAGTAAATAATTTTAATCAATACTTAAAAAATGCATATTTTTCCACTGTTGATGGGGTTGTAGGGCGCGCTAACATTGCCTTTTTTCATTTAAATGGAAGCTAGATGAATTTTGTCATGAAAGTCGTTCTAAAGTAAACAGTATTAGGACAGTCTTTTGCCGCAAATGCAAAAGCCATAATATTGTAACATAAACTTCCTAATTCTAAATACTTGTTAACGGTTCATGGAACAGTTTCTGAAAAGCACAGTATTAAGAGCTTCCACACATAACTGCGAATTTACATCGTGTATGTGTGGAAGCCCTTCAGTCAAAAATAATCGGCGACAGGGCGTCATCTAATATTAGATAGATAGATAGATAGATAGAATAAGCTTTATTTGCAAAACATACAGTGATACAGTAAACAGTAAAAGTAACAAACAAAAAAAGTGTATATGCAACAAGGCGGTCTTATTGCTCAAAGCAATCTTTTCAAGGCAACCTTAGGGTAACGAAATTCTGTAATGGAGTGGGCAGGGCTAGCAAAACACAGTAAACAACAGGTCATATCAATATACATATCTATATATAAATAAATAATCTATATACCATAAGGTATTTATATATTACATAATAAGTATTATATTGTTGATCAACTTAAACTTACTGTATCTTACTGCACACGTAACTAGGGTTGAGCGGCGACACGAAGTCCGATAAGGTTTCGTGGCAGTGCTGTTGCTGCAAATGCGTCTGCAACGCCGTCCTTGCCTTCGAGATCTCCTTCTTCTTTCGCACACATTGACTCACCCCTGATAAAATCAGTTTCTCAAATTTACTTGGCAGTTTATAGAGTAGCTTATTTATTTAATATTTAAAACAGAATAATAATTATGTACTACATGACTCTAAAATAAAATAAAGAATTTCATTTCATTAAAATAACAACTTCGAATTTCAGTATTTTTCATAATCGGCCTTATATGAATATTAATAAGAGTTTATTTCGTTAAGCAAAGTACAAAGCAACAATAAGGTTGACTTCCTCTTGTAAGTGTTAAATACACCTGTGTCAGAGGAAGTCTCTCCTCGATATCATGAAGTACAATATTCATGGTACAGTATTAATAGTAAGTATAACATTAAGTTTTACGTTTTACATTTTTTAGATATAATTAGTTCTTAAGCTTAAATCAAAGAGAAAAAGTGAAACGAAGGTAGTGATAAGAGTATGTATGCAAGTATGTGTGCGCGCGCGTTTTTAGCTATCTCTAATAATTTAGAAATTGACCATCGATGTACACTTGAAATATTCATTTTGCATTTTTATGTCCTACCAACTTAAACAAGCAAGCGGGCCATTTCATTAGGTATACTTACACTTAAGTTTATCTAAGCACGATATCTGCCGCTGCAGCTTGTGTATGTGGTCTTGACAGCCTCTGCAGTACGCCTCCAGAAGCAGACCGAAGCGCACGCTCACTGACGGCATGTGCATCTCGGAACTGAAAAAATAATTAAATATGTATGTGACATTTTGACGACCTTCGTGGCGTGGCTACCACGCCAGACCGCCAGACACAGGAGGTCCCCGGTTCGAATCCCGGTCTAGTCATGATGAAAAAAGGAACTTTTTATAATTTGATGTTTATCTATATATGTATTTGTTACAAAATATAGTATTGTTGAGTTAGCCCGTTCGTACACAAGGCGACGCAAGTCTCCGATACTCGGCGATTTTAGTATCCAAGCGACTACCGCCATACAAGTCCATTGAGGTTCGTACGTACACTCGCGTCGTTGGATGCAAAAATCGCCGAGTATAGGAGACTTGCGTCGCCTTGTGTACGAACGGGCTTAGTATCCCAGGTATATATCCATTAAATGCGAGTTACGAATGAAGCCAAATTGAGTGAACAGTTTTAGTAAGAAATGTTGGTAATACTGTTATATAATATAAGTTACATTATGTACTACCTTAAACATTTAAAAAAATAAACTTTGGTTAAAGATGTATACCGTAAATGCCAGAAGAGGTAGTGACCAATGACCATATTCTTGAAGGCTCGCTTCAGCAGGAACTCGGAGAGGTCGCACATCAGGTACGACTCGTGTTTCAGTGCTTGCACTAGTTGCAACAGGTATAGTAGTAAATCTTCATCGCTGTTGATAAAAATAACATTTAAAATATCGATTTAAAAAACTATGCAATTTAGCAGTTTTGTTTCTGGCTACCATTATTGGCGATGACTAGAGATGGTGGACTATCTTAAAATAAAATTATTGTTAATAGAACATGGCTTATTGACATGTGTTTTTTACGTCATATACATATTGCAGGTCCTCATCGCCTATGATCATCAGTAACACCAGGGTCGCTAGTAATTACCGTTGCCTGCTACAAGGAAGCGAATAGGGGAAAAAAAAAGAATAGAAAAAGTAAGGTTACCAAACCTCTCACTCATCGAACGAAACGTATTGCTGTTTCACACCAATGTTCTGTAAAAGAGTGATACTTGGTCGAAGTAGTCCACTTCAGAAATGCTTTTTTTTTCTTACGCATGTTTTGTATATATTTGTTAATCACCTGATTGTTTCCAGACAGCTGACGGCGAAGCTGCGTACGGAGGCATCGGCGTAAGCGTAATCGAGCAGCTCGAGCGCGGACTCGAGCGGCAACGCACGAGGCCAGTCCGCGAGCATGCTCGCCGCGCTCGCCGCCTCGGCGCACTCGCTCCACTCCACGCACGAGAGCAACCGCGGGAGAAGTTGCGGAGCCACCGTTCGGAAATGGTTCCTGGAACATGACACGTTCTATTATTTATATGTACATATTTGCAAAATCATCAGGCGCAAACATGGTTATCAAAATGCATGAGGGCTAGCGAGAGAATGGATATTGCGCTTATCAATCTGAATAAACATACAAGTAAAGCAAAGATTATTCCAGTCAGTCAGTCAGGATGAGTTTCACAAGGTCCTATGGAGATGATAAACCGCTGGTTCCGGAATGTTGTTAACTGAGTGATTAATTGGGCTGAAACACATAGACCTAGGCCAACATGCAGTTAAGTAAAATTTTATGATGATGGTGACAACAATGATAATAAATATGAAACAAACCTCAACGCCCAAATATTCTTCTTGTCCTGTTCGTGCATTTCATACATGGGATCTTTTTCAGCTGTCGCTCGTAGCTTTTCAAAGTCTCTATGAAGCCGCGCCATTGTTTCTGGGGAATCATTCTCAACATGTTCTGCGTATGCCTTGACTTCTTCTTGTCGTGGAAATAGTATTGGGAATTGACAATCGTAGCTGTGAATACAAATAGTTTCGTTAAAAAAAGCACAAAAAATCGTTATTTCCATGTAGGAATGTATGAATATTATATTATATAGATTTTTACCTAATATTTCTGGAGAGTCTGCAATCGTATTCATACGCACAATTTTTTACGAAAAGAACGTGTCGTTCTCCACATAAAAAATTTCGTATTTTATTTTCAACTTAAATTTAAATTCTCATGGACAGCGATTCTATTTAATGGTAACACTACTTCCAATGTTAATGGGTGGTGTTGCCATCTTTGTAATATTGTAAATGGTATTTAGGGTAAGTAGTGGTGCACTAACTTGGAGAACTTGATGAGCAGCACGGCGCAGGAGTCGGTGCTGGAGTTGGGGAAGACGGTGCCCAGCGGGTGCAGCAGCTGGTCGTCGCCCTGCGTCTCGTCCGCCACGTGCGTCCACATCGGCAGCGGCGCCTTGTCCGTGCGCAGCTGCTCCTTGTAGTCGAACACCATCACGTTCGCCCACGCCAGCTTGTTGATCGAGTTCTGATAATTAACAAACATTATTACTACTATTTTACGGAGTTAGAGAGGTAGGGCACAGAGGATAATCCGCTCAAATCGGAGCAGCCCGTCTGGGGAAAGACTCCACCTTACAGAAGATCGTAGCCAAATAACATTGGTCACGGCCATGTTGGTTTCCTACGGTGAGTAAGGTCTCTAGAGCTCCACTTTTTACAGGGTCGGCAACGTGCAAGTGATATCCCCGATAAAATATTTGCATGCCTTCATGATGTGAATGTATTGGAACGTTTAAAAAATATGTAACATCTATTGTACCTATATTTAGCAAATAAATAAAATGAATTGTTTGAAGAAAAACACAGATTATAGTGATAATTTCAAACATCAGTAATTTACCTTGCTAGCATCCTTTCCTTTCTTCTTATTTTTGGTTTTAATTTCAATTTCATAAATGCCGAAGCACAGCCTTGCCATGCGCGGGATGTTCTTCACTTTGATCGGGAACTTCAACTCCTGGTCCCATTTGGCCTCTCCCGACTGCGAGACGTCCGCCGCACGAGTCTTCTGAGCCTCACAAAGAGGTTTACCGCCATGGAATATACCCGCTTGACAAATTACCTGTAGAAAGATTAAATACAATTACGACGACCTCCGTGGCTTAATGGTTACCATGCCCATCCGCCACCCAGGAGGTCCCGGGTTCGGATCCCGTAAAAACGTACTTTTTCGATTGGCCTGGGTCTTGGATGTTTATCTATATATGTATTTGTTATAAAATATTTTTATAGGTTGAGTTAGTGTCCCATAACACAAGTCTCGAACTTACTTTGGGGCTAGCTCAATCTGTGCGATTCGTCCCAAATAGTCTGCAAATGTCGTTTAGAGAAAGTTAAGTAAACACCTAAGTTTCTGAACGATTGAATCTCATTTCATTACTTACCTCGACTACTCTACCAGGATCTACGTTCAGTCCACCCACACTCTGCACCATACACGTGTAATTTTTGTCTATATCCCAAGAAGATTCGTTCCTCCTCCGTCGTATTGTATTGTGGTGTTCGTTGGTGGGTCGCCTCTGCTCTCTTATGAAGAAATGTTGATCATCACCTGGAATAATATTTATGTCATTAGCAAGATAAGTTATTTTAATAATGTAGTTCGTATACAAATAATTTAAAAAATATTGTAGCCAAATCACAGGAGTGCGCCGTTTAACCAAAAATTAAGCAGGTTTGAAAAACACACGATATTTTCGTAATTTTCGGGATCGACCCCATGTTCTTAGGTAAGGCTGGAAGTATCACAACTAAGCCTAAAACTTAAATGGAACTCTCATTTCATAATTAATTTAAATTGGCAGTCTGAAAAAAATATTAGGTTCAAGCAAACACTAAACTCTGAAAGTAACTCACTCAAAAACCTCAGCTGATCGACATTCACAGTGGTTACTTGAGGCACAGAGTCCCTGGACAGCATTTCCTGGATGTATTGGAACTGTATGAGGGGGTGGTCGTCGAAGAGGTACTCCTCGCGCCCGCAGACTTTCAATACATAATTATGTGGTGATCCTCCGCGAATATTTAATGCGGTGGCTTGTTTACGGAGTATTTCCTCTATATGTTGTAATGGTGTTCTTTTGACTGGTACACAAAGTGACGATGAGATCTATAACAAGAGATATAATTCTTTAAGGAAGTTATCAGTCTAAAGCGCGTATTACACTACACGATATTCAAGAGTCTTACCAAAAGAGATGGTGCAATACTAAGAAGTGAGAAGTTGTAAGTGCTTCTCGCTTATTCGTATTGCACCATCTCTTTTGTTAGACTCTGAATATCGTGTAGTGTAATACGCGCTTAGAGCGACGCTAGCTCAGTGCATAACAAATCAGCTTATTAGATTGACCGATCCCTTTTTCAAATTATCGTGTTGGCATTAATGTAAGAAAGGTATAATTTACTCTCGGAGTAATGGAGGTATAGTATATGAAGTGTAAAATGTGTCGTTTCATTTATTTTTTCATAATAAGGTACAAATTACTATGCTTAATGCAGACACTAAATAATTTATTAGTAATAAAAATAATCCACCACTACATTTATTTTCAACACTTATACTTATTACATAAAGTAACTTTTATAAAAAGGAAACTTTATATGAAATAAGTATGAAATAGATTTGTTTAAGATTATTGTTCAATCTTTTTTTTTCAATTTTATAATTGTCAAGTGACATTGTCATTGTCATGAAGTGAGTTGATAACTAATGTCAATAAACTAATTAAAATATCCAACACTGAGTAAAATAATAATCATAGAAAATTAAGAGGTAAACCGATCTTTGAGACTGTGGTAAAAATGCTGAAGTCACGCTTCAACCTCGCAGAGAAAGAAGTTGAGGAACATCACTCTGAGGAGGAACCCCACAGGGACAGGGTTGAAGGCGAAGAAGAAGGAGGCGAAGGTAGAACTTTCTTCGCCTTGTATAGATTTAGAAACAAAGAAAAAAAAACGGTAGCAGAATTTTAATTTAATTTTACCATATATTGTCTAATAAGGTCTAGTAAGGTTCAGAATCTGGAGAAATATATATCTTATTTTTAAGCTGTTGCCGAAGAGGAGAAGATAATATATCCTGAGAGGAAGCTATCGAGCTCAGAAATAAGTGTAAGGATGGGTTTACTTGGTAAAACTGCCGAAGGCGATGGGTATGATTCATTAATTTAAATGTTTGATGACTGTATAACTATTAGTTTTACTACTCAAGCCTGTACTATCAGTTTAACCAATATTGGGCATCTCTGTTTCTTAGAGACACCCCTTTTCAATGTAACGTTAAAGACATCTAAACTCTTCCTCTATCTCTTTTTCCCCAATTCCCTCTCTAGTAGCGGCAAATGCATTGACAGCGCCCTTGGTGTTTCTAATGTCCATAGTAGGCGGTAACCACTTTTCATCAGGTGGCCTGCTTGTTTGCCTGTCATACGATATATTATTTCAAATTATACATCTTGATTTTAGATATACGTACTTGAAAGTAAACTGCACGGGGATGAGCCTAACTGAGTTATCGTCGTTGATAACATTCAAGCATTTGCAATATGTAGATGTATCAAACAATTTCTTGGATCTCGACGCCCTGCAAACTCTCGCAAAATTACCATATCTCTTACTCATACAAGCCAACCAGAACGTCCTTCGCTCAATGGCTCTTCACAGAATGAAATATTTACAAGTGATTATAGCTAACGATAATAAAATATCGAGTGTATACGATGTGTTTCAACCGGAGTTAAGCACTTTGGAGCTTGGTAACAATAAGATACGTAAAATCGAATTCCAAAACAGAATGCCGACAATGAGATGTTTGGACTTCAGGAATAATATGATTGAAGATATTGTTGACATAAATTTTCCTAATTTGGACAGTTTATACCTAGCGGGAAACAAGATTAGGAATCTAATAGGCTTAGAGAGTCTGGTCAACTTAAGAATACTTCACGTGCGCCATAACCCTATAAAATATTTACATGGATTTGGCGAAGAACTCAAGAAGCTTCAATACGTGAACATGAGGAACTGTAAAGTGTCTACATTGAAACAAGTTAAGAGATTAAGGGTAAATATATTATTTTACTACATTGGGCCGAAATCTATTTTAGTTTGGCTAAGTTTTAGGTGTACAAGAATAACCAGCAACTTCACTGGACTGAATTTCACTGGTGCGGTAAAACACACCAAAAAGAATTAAGTATAGACCAATCTAAAACCCACCAGGAGTTTCGATAAAATACACCTCCATGGTGGAAATATGGTTAATATAAAAAAATGTGATAAAATATTTTCGGAATAAGAATGATTAGTTCAACCGTAAAAACTTTTACCAAACATAACCCTTGATTTGGTACAACCATCAAATCAAGGGTTATGTTTGGTTTTGATACGCTAGTTTAATCCGGCACTGGTGCTAATTCTGTTGTAAATTTAATTAGACTAAACTAATTTTGACAGGACTAGAAGTGTTGCTATCCTTGTCACTAATTGTAAACCAAGGAAGGACAACACCTTTGGTCTTGTCAAAATTAGTTTAGTCTAGTTAAATGTACAACAGAATTAGCACACAAAGTTTTATTGTATTTTAGGTATTAACAGCTCTAGAGACTTTGGTGATGAAGGGGTGTCCATATATGGGTGGAACAGGTGAAGAGGACGGCGATGCTGTCGAAGAAGTCCCGGAAACTAGAGTCGAAATGTTGGCAGCACTGCCGCGTTTGAAACGCATCAACAAGGAACATATTTCTCCAGAGGAGAGGTAATTTGACAATTTTTTTTCCTAAGTGAAGTAGATATGAAGCAGATTGTCGTTTCTATAAGTGGGAGGACACGTGTTATCGCGTTTTTTTTGGAATAAAACAGAGAAGGCTCCTGTAGAGGTGACGTTGGGTTGGGTAGGAATAATATCGCAACGATACTATCGTCGTTAAACTGTTTGAAAATAAATGAAATTGGTATTCCGAATCTTTCAATCATCGGAGGAAACGCACTGTTGCGATATTCTGTGCGAGGGTGGTACCTACTTTAACGGTCGAGCTAGTCCATTTTATATTACTGTACCACTCGTCTTCTCATACAAACACACATTACAAAATAATGATTTAATTGTAGGACTGAGGCCAATGACCTAATGATGCAGTGGCTTGAAGAAGGCGAGAAGGACGAAGAAGAAATAGAAGAACAGGGTGAAGAGGAATCCCGTGCAGATGAATAAATAAAATATTTAACTACTAATCAGGAGTATTATTTCCTACTTAACACAAATATGCTTATGTTGATACTCAGTTTAGTTTTAAGAATACCTACATTTAGAAGACAAGTTATTTCCAAAGAATCTGCTATACTTTATTTTTTCCCATTGGAATAAGATTTTTAAATTAGCCTATGTCCCTCTCCACACCTTAATCTATACCAAAAAAAATGACAATCCTTTCGTAATTTTCGATGTGAAAGTAGGACAACAAACGCACTTTCACGTTTATAATATTAGTATGGATGTGTAAGCTCATACATAGCTCATCGGCACCCGACAAGCACCATCTCGTCTCTTCTTGGCGACAGGTCCACGAATGGACGTTGCCAAGCAGTAAACCTCGTGTGGGCAACAAGTGGACATCCCATTAATCACGAACAGATGAGCGCGGGTTCCACTTGGGATCACAGCGTGGACAATGCGTTATGAGCCTGCGAGTATCGGGTGGTCACCGCGCGTGGTTACCCCGCGTGTGAGTTTTGGATTTGATGTAATGAGCGTATGTATACCCATAAGACATCGCTCCTGAACCAGGTAGAACCTATGACTTTTGTTATAGCGTCCGCCCATCTCATTACTATTTAAATTATAAAACTTATGTCAGTGGGTTCATATAACATCTATTCATTCAAACATGCTTTAAACAATATCGTCAACAATTATTATCTCATTGTAGCGATTGGCTCTCCTCCATTTCTCCTCAAACCGAACTGGTTCACAGCATAATAAATATCCATACTTATTTAATTTAACCATATAAGTCAAAGATTGAAATTTCTGAAAGATTTTATTGTAATTAAATTTTTTATATAAAAAAATGTTATGTACTTACCTCAGAATTGGCATATTTGGTGACAAGCATAAATGAGTTCCTATTTAGTTTACTTTTGAGTGTCGTCGACAATGACTGGTCGGCTAACCTAGGCGGACACTGGTACCGTAGTTTCTCTAACCATGTGCTCTGCATACGTTTCATAAGACTGTCTTCAGCTAAATTACGCATTTGGGCACGAAAGTCATTGACCTCCTTACTACCTAAACTATCAAATTCATTGAGACCTGGAAACAAAACATTGGATTAATTATTTATAATCTTTAGTCTACTGTTGAGCTGTATTTCACCTATCCAAATTTTTTTGTCATATAGACTTGCTTTACTTTTAACTATTTACATAAAATCTCAGAACTAACAGGATTATTTGATCACAGTATGTTTCCTAATATGTTGACCAATTTGTCAATTTATAAAATACCTAATTTGTGCTTTCTTGTGTATTTTTACCTTAAAATAAAACATACCTTTTCCAATTAAATGACTGATTTGTGTGTTCAATGCGTCCTCCCCTGGCCGTTCCACCGACCTTTCTATTATCATAAGAACCCCACATACTGGTTTTATGTCTCGCAACCGTTTTCTCTCATCATCTATCTCTTCAAGTACAGCCAGTGAATTGACAAATTTGAACACATAACCAGACATTTCGTGCAGCATCCCAAATAAGGGAAAATTTGATGCATTCTCCCATAGTTCCTGTAACAAAGATTATGAAACGTCACATCTCATAAACGGGGCGAGTGAAGAGAGATTCATCTTAATTTTGTTCAGCCGTTTTAACTTACAGACAACAGAGTTATATCAGATCTATAATATTAGTAAGATGTAATTTGGATTGTTGTGACTATTACCTATCTATCAATCTAGACTATTACATATATATGAAAGTAACGGTCCATCAGTCCTCTATTCATATTAAAACCGTTGAATGGATTCATATAAAATTTGATGTGATAATAGTTCAAGTAGGGACATACGTAATTTTTATTCTGGAAATCACCCTGGAAACATGAACAACAGGATTGTGTGAGGTAAAACCACAAGTGTCTGCTAATACATACATATTCTAAATAGGGGAAAGGCCACAGATGGAACTCTGACTAATTTTGTACTAATATTATCACAATAATCCATCCATCCAATCCATATAAGTAGAAATTATATTATTTAATTTCCTTAACTGTTCTAGTCTAGGGTTAAACCACTGAATCAAAATCAATTTAGTTTGTTACAGATATAGTTTAAGGAAGGATAAGGTAGAAACATTATTATTTTTAATATATTATTTGTAAATTGCAAATTTTTTAAGTAATAATATGCCATCACATAAATGTTTGCCCTATGGGGGGTTCAAAACCACACCCTCTGATGCTAAATGTGGTGATCCTCACTATCAACCTGGTGGTGCATTGATGATCCTACATACAGTCTCTTCTTGTTAAGTGAAACTATTAACACTCTTAAAGTGTGAGCAAAGTAAAAAAAAAAAATTAAAAACACCATAAAGATCTTATCATAAATCAGCATAATAATAGTAATAATAAATGTTGATTTATTTCTTCATCACAAACAAATGACAAAAAATAAAATATAATTAACAATGAATTGCACCTTAATGAGTCACATGTTTGATGGAGAACTGGCGCCTGTACCAGGTATCAAAAGAACCTGTAACACAGGTCACCAGCCCCCTTACTCTTGAAGATACCGTACGATTCCGTACGATCGCCATTGATTTGTTAATAGGTACTCTTTACAGCTAAACTAGCGCTAACTAAATAAATGAAATCGGATTGTATGCTAACCAAATAGTAAAGTAGAAAATTTCAACGGTACGAATTAGGATTTGCTGTTAATTTTGCATTTGAAATTATACAGAATTGAAATTAAAATCGTGATTGCTATGCAGAGTAATCTAGCAGGTCTCCCAATATTAAAAGTGGTACATATAAATATATTGGATGATTGTAGAAGTGTAAGATCAATAAACATTTATTGCATCTTTATGCTGATTTCAATAGATATTAAATATATTTTTTAATTTATAATATTGCCTTCACTACAATATTACAGACATTTTGTATGAATCCTTTTGTTTCTAATTTAAACTGGACCTCAACATGTTTAGTAAAGAATGAAATGATGTGCGATAGTGACAAATCAGGGAATAATTAATCCCGCACTAATTTAAATTCATTTCTCTGTTAGTTCAAAAAATTTGCACAAAGATGAAAGTAAACATTATTATTTTGGTTGGGGCCTATGGGGATGCACCGGCAGTTGTGGGTGTTTTGCGGATGGGTCTGCATGGAAATAGTCTCTAATTTTTATTATTAAATTTTTATTAATATGTGTTGAGTATTAGATCTAGTCCCTTCACACACACTCTGTGCCTCCTACTTGTTCTTAATAGCTATCCCTCTATCCAAAGGTTGTCCGGAAGAGATTGCTTTAGCGATAGACTGCTTTGTTGTATTTACTTTGGTGCAATAAAGAATATTGTTTTGTAAACAAGTAAACTACTTTCGTAAATACATTATGTTGTTTTTGTTAGTCTTTACCAATATCAATTAAATTGTTTACTAAATTAGTTCAAAGTACTTTCTTTCTCATTAAAACAATAGTAAAAAGTGAATATCATTTTTTATTGTATGGTACTTAGACAAGCGAATTGATGGGTCACCTGATAGTAAGTAATCATCAGATTATTATAAAATATAACTTTTGATTTGTTAATTGCCTGATCATAAAGAGTTTTGAAGGTACCCAGTGTATTTTCAATTTATATTTGCTGTAAAAAGTTTCATCTATTATCTAAATAATTATCATGTCTTTGTACACATTACACAACAGTGACCCACTTTCCTGGAGGAAAGGAAATATAGCGTCGGCGTGGAGCGTGACTCACCCCACGGCTGGGAGACACTAACCTCCTTCACTTCGTGAAGAGTCGAGTTCAAGTTCGCTCTGACGGGAATGTACACGGAATTGGGCAGCAGGCATGTAAGGTCCACGGAGTCGGCCGGCGGCGCCGTCCAGTAGTCCCACGTAGACGGGCAGCTCGGCGCAGGCACCATCCTTGCAGTTTATCCCTCTCGATCCACAAAAATTACCCTCACAACATTTTATCTTGACCTTTCACTGATAACGGTCATCCACAGCGACGGTGCCGCTCTCTCATACTGAAACTAACACGAGCCAGCTGTAATTCACTGTTATTGAAAACGCCGCAATGTTGAATCATAGCATTTCCTGGTATTTACGAGGGACAAATCGCCATTCCAAACTGTCACCGATAATATTACACAAACAACTCCGAAATACATCGACATCGGTCATTTAATTACCTTAACAATATTATCTACATAATTTGACAAATATTGATTTAATTATTCTAAATCACTGAAATTATGTTTGAGAAAAATTGTAAATAAAGATTACGTGCAACAAACTAGAAATTGAAGTGAATTGAATGAATGATTTAGAAAAAAAAATTTTACTGGCAGCGTTCGCAGCGTTCCATTTTTTGAGATATTTTTAAAATTTAGAGTAAACGGGCCCCACAGTTCTATTAACTCGGGTTTCAAAATGTAAAGCCATTAATTTACAAAATTTATAAATACAAAGGATTGTGGCCAAGTGTATTTTTCGTGTTGTGTTTGTGTTTCATCTTTTTTCACAGTTTCGTCCTTGTGTATTTCGTGAAAGTTGCTGCGTGGCGTGCCTAATGTTTTTTGTTTCACAAAATGAACGCATTTTTAGGTGTTTTAACTTTTGAACGCAACTTAACCTAACCTTAAATTTTTGACATTAGTCTCGTGACTGAAAATTGGCCAATGTTGTGTAGCAATGAGATTTTTTTGCTAAATTATTGCAATTTATACAATGTTCGAGCACTCTTTTAAAGTACCACGACCATATAAAGTCGCCGCTAATATTTTTAAGAAAGTTTCAACTGAAGGTGGAAGCGTAAAGACTTTATTATACGACAACAAACTTCGTTTTTTCGTACGTATTTATTAATTTGTTAAACTTATTTACTGAAAATACATACTAAATTCTTTATTATTAAACAAAATCAAATTTCCACAAGTCTTAAATATGATCTCCACATGCTGCATCGCCCGACTTGTAGAGTTCCGTATTTGCCACATTTTTTATTATTGCAAAAATTCCCTGCCCCTAAGGCGACTCTCTGCCTCATGTTGTATGATCGCATTTCAAAAAACATTTAAACAATATTCACAGAGGACGAACGCGCTGTTTGCACTAATAACAGAAACAATCAAACATGCATCAGACTTAGACAAATTATTTGAAAATTTTAAAATATTTGAAACTGAAACAAGATTAGACCCATGGTTGGCGAAAGTCCTAACTACTGAGTTACTTTTTGGCAAAAAGACACTACCAGGCAAAAGTAAACCGGAACAGACAATACTTTCATACAAAGAACAATTTGAGAAATATGTCAATGACCACCAAGATGAACTGAAGACTGAAGGTAATTATTCTTTTCTATTTTCAGATATAAACACAACATTTAAAATCATCTATAATGGCTGAGAATGACGGTCCATTGATACCACCGCACACGCAACGGGCTACACTGGTGTTGGCAAACTTATTTCTCTACAGTATTGCCATGTTCACCCTCCCGTTTGTTGCTTTTTTTGGTGTTCGGCACTTTTTAACCGAATTTAATTATGGTACATATGTTGTGACAGTGTGGTCTGTTGTCAGTGCTGTTATGGTTGTAAACATAATAATTTTTTTGTATATATACAAAGCGTATTATGAGAAAGAGTATGATGAGCATGGCAACGAAATTGACCAACATTCATACCCTCCGGAAACAAAAGAAGCCGAGAAGAGCAACTTAAACTTAAAACAAGACTAATTTTCCATAACATTCCAGTATTACTGCTTTTTCAATATAAGAACAAATATGAAAAAAGAGTATTTTTTTGGTATATTGTACTTTTTAATAATAAATTGCTGTGTTGTTAAAGTAGAAATTAAACTTAAAAGCTTAAGGTGGTGTTTAATTATTTTTTTTTATTTTTTCTTGCATAGATCATCAAATAAGATATTGTTCATTATATAAACCTCGATTTTCATCCCATATAGTCTTAGAGAAAATAATAAGATTGATACACATAGGCCTAACTAGGCAGTGAAGCAGATTATTATTATAGCCGCTTTTTAAAAATATTTATGGTATGGACAATGGTCTAATATTGTATAGTTTATGTACCTTTAGTTGAAAAACAACAGATTCATTCAAATGGACAGGATTGATTTTGCTTTCGCTATTTCACAATGTTCACAGTATGTTGAATCCCATAAAAATAAGATATTAAGTCATTGTTCAATTATTACAATACACATCGAAAACAAAAGTGATTAATCGGAAAATACAATACTATTTCTATTGAAAAAAATATTTTGTAAACAGGAAACCACAATTAGAAACCCTGTTTGTTATATAATTGAATTTCCTTATTATTCTTTTCAAGTTTTCACTTATTATTTTTTCCGCATAATATCCTTCATATCTTAACCTTTTACATTTAACCTTTAACATTAAATTTTTTTATTCAGCTATTCGGGTTTATTGCTGGGCGAAAGCATCCATCTCAAAGCCTATCCTATCGCTCGCCAGATTCTCTCATTATCCACAAAAGGCAGTAGTCCGACCATCACACCATTTGCTTTCCACTAGACCTTATTCCGTCTGTTGGAACCGTAATGTGACGAAAAAATTTAATACATGTAAAATAGCTCTGACTCACTATCAAGAGCTACTTAGTCAAAGTACTAATCATCATCCCAGCCCATTCGCTTAGTTTTTCCAATGATGGGTGAAGGCCTCATTTGTATGCCACCACTATGACTTAGGGACTATCAAGAAACGAACTTATATCTATTTAACCGGCAACGGCGCAGTGGCTCCCCCTGTGTCTCTGTGCTCCAAGGGTGGCGGTGATCACTTCACGAACATCAGGTGACCCGCATGCATCTATACGACCTCCGTGGCGTAATGGTTACCACGCCAGACCGCCACCCATGAGGTCCCGGGTTTGATCCCCGGTCGGGTCATGATGAAAAAAACTAACTTTTTCTGATTGGCCTTGGGTCTTGGATGTTTATCTATATATTTATTTGTTATAATGTATAATATCGTTGAGTTAGTATCCCAAAACACAAGTTTCGAACTTACTTTGGGGATAGCTCAATCTGTATGAATTGTCCCTATATATATATGTACATACATATGCTTGTTTATCTCCTCCATAAAATATGCAAAGTATGAACAAATTTTAATTCCATTTATACAATGAGTATTTAAGTATTTACAAAAAAAAGTAGGTATGTATAATTACCAGCAATCAGTACCCAATTACCCATACACGCTAAGCTTAGTTGCTTAGTTTGGTACTAGATGGCGTTGCGTTGTGTAATTCGTCCAAGAATATTTATTATTATTATTTTATTTGTAGTGACACGCAAACCTCGTTATGTCCGAGTCAACACGAACCTCCTAACCACTTCGGATGCTATTCGGGCCTTCCAAGACGAGGGTTACCGCTTCATCCGGTGTACATCTGGCACTTACGATGATTACCTAAAACAAGTGCAAGATCTGACGGAATATGACTTCACACAAGACTACCACGTGAAGACTGTGTTCGTCTTCTCTTCGGGGACCAAACTGCATGAACATGAATTGTATTTGGAGAACAAGATTATACTGCAGGATAAGGTTTGCTATTTATATAAGTAGTTAGGTACCTACTTTTTTAATATACAGAATTCGCTTTGGAGTGGTACAGAAATACAAATCATTTTCATTCAAATAGGCCTATTACAAGCTCTTTCGAATCGTCTTTTCTTATCCTACCACCAGTTCAGACGGCAGTAGCGTGTTAGTCTACTTCTGTTGCTGACTGTACCAATAATAGTACAATCGGACGACCTCCGTGGCGTAATCGTTACCATTCCAGACCGCTACCCTGGAGGTCCCGGGTTCGAATCTCGGTAGGGTGATGATGAAAAACGAACTTTTTATGATTGGCCTCGGGTCTTTGATGTTTATCTATATATATTTGTATATAAAATATAATAGGTATCGTTGAGTTAGTATCTCATAACACAAGTTTCGAACTTACTTTGGGGCCAGCTCAAACTGTGTGAATTGTCAAAAAAACATTGTTACATTTATTACCCGTTACCGCGTAACCCTATAGAGCTGATACTGCAAGAGCAAAAACATAAAATCGGTACATTAACATTTTTTATGTTATACGACTGACAAATAGGCAAGCTGGCTCCCTGATAGAAAGTGGTCACCGCCGCCTATAGACATGAGCAACACCAGGGGCATTCATTACCAATGCGTTGCCCACCTCTGACGAGACCTCTTATGTACCTCTGAAATAGTCCCATTTCATAATCCGAAGGAAACAGAGGCTGGGAGCTCATTCCACATCTGTTAAGTGCGAGCGAGAAACGTTCTTTCGAACCTTCGAGTAGACACCAACAGAGGGTCATCTGTCAGGAAATGCGTCACGTATCACTGACAAAACTCATACTAAAACATTTCTATTATATTTCACAGTCCAGTAAGTCACATTCATTTCAGTCATCTTTCAGTCATTTGACCTTACAAACTTGACGCTCGGTCTACTAATTAATCAATTGCTTGACAGGCTACAGCATTGGCCGTACATTTGCTGGCGCCACCGCCAGGCAGCATAGCATTAGACCTGTGTGCGGCCCCTGGAATGAAGACTACGCAGCTGGCTGCTTATATGAGAAATGAGGTATGTATCACGAGAGGTAGGGCACAGCGGATAATCCGTTCAAATCGGAGCAGCCCGTCTGGGCAAGGACCTCCACCTTACAGAAGATCGTAGTCAAATAGCATTACCAGCCATATTGTGTTCCTACGGTGAGTAAGGTATCCAGAGCTCCACTTGAGAGGGTTGGGAGGATTGGCAATGCGTGAATGATAACCCCGGTATTGCAAGCGTCTATAGGTTACGGTGACGGCTTACCATCAGGCCGACCGTATGCTTGTTTGCCACCTGTGTGGTATCAAAAAAAATATTTTAGTAGGGTAAGCCAGGTGAGTTTTTTTTTGTGAAGACTAGATGAGAGAAACACGAATGACTTTACTTATATGTTTGCCCTATTTGTACGGGCAACGAATCCGCGCCCTCTGTAAGTGGTTCAGTTACCACTTACCAGCTACCAGTACCAGTAGTAACCCTACGGTTTCCACCAACTACCTGCGACAGGGCTGTCAAAAATGTGAAAAACATCTTTGAATTATCTTGTTACTTAGATGTGTGTATGGGCAGCTTGTCTCTTAACTTACCATCAGGTGACCCCTATATATTTATAGCAAAAGAAAAAAGTTTTAAGTTTACTTGTTTTCAGGGGAAAATATACGCTGTTGAGAGAAATGAAAAAAGATACAATACCCTATGTGATTTTGTATCAAAAACTGGCTCGAAGTGTGTGGAAACTTTGAACAAAGACTCATTGGATATTAAGAGAGGCGATCTTGATGATGTGGAGTACATTTTACTGGATCCCAGCTGCTCAGGATCAGGTATAAAATATTACATTACTTCAGTAATTTGCGCAAATACATTTTAAAGTGAGAAGAGGATTGCGTGAGATTTGATTTTTAAAATATTTGAAAATAAATGCCACATCAAATCTCACAGAATTAAACCCCCTGACGTTCTCAAACTTCACAAACTCTAAAAAATTACCGGGTTTTATATTATAAATGATATAAGTAAATATTTGACTTTTTTTCTTTCTAAACTGTTGATTTGTAAGCATTTAGTTTAAAATCAATCTATTGAAAAAAAAAATTTTTGTTTCTTAGGTATGGAACTCTGCGTTCACAATTACATCGAAGCAACGAGATTAGCAAAATTAACGTCATTACAGGAGAAATTCTTAAAACATGCAATGAACGCGTTCCCAAAAGCGAAACGGATCGTTTACAGTACTTGTTCTTTATACCACGAAGAAAACGAGAGGGTTATCACGAACGTAGTGAAGACCTCAAGAGCTAAATGGAGAGTGCAAGACGTTAAAGAGTTGCTCAAAGAAAAATGGAACAACTATGGCTCAGCCATGTACGGAAGCATGGGTACCAGGTGTCTGTATGCTAAACCAGACTCAGATTTAACTACTGGCTTCTTTTTGGCTGTATTGGATAGAGATGAGAAGGATTTTGAGAAATCTCAGAAGAATACAAAAGTTGTCAATGACCATGACATTGAAGATACGAGTATTGTCAAAGACGAATCTGCTGTATCTGAAAATGCAGAAGTGAAGAAGAAAAAGAGTAAAAAGAAAACGCCAGTAGATGAAAATACAAAATCTTTTGATGACAAGAATGTGAGCGAGACAGATGATCAGGTTGATAAAAGAAAGAATAACAAAAATCATGAGCATGAAATAGAATCTCCTGATGAAACTCCTGTGACGGATGTTACAGATCAAAAATGTAAAAAGAAGAAGAAGAAAAATAAACACAAAGAAATTGAAATGGAAAGTCAAGAAGAAGTTACAGAAGAATTAGTTGGTAAAAAGAAAAAATCGAAGGGTAACACCGAAATTGAGACTCAAGAGCAAACTGCAGAAGATATTGTTGTGAAAAAGAAAAAACATAAGAAAATAGAAATTGAAACATTAAATGAAATATCAGATACGAATGGACATAATGAAAATTCAAAGAAAAAGAAACGGAAAAAAGATAATGATGAAAATGTTGTTGAATCGAATGAGAAGAAAAAACATAAACATCAAGAAGTAGACACAGAAGCAGTCGCTGCAAACGATATAGATTGTGAAATACCTAATAAGAATAAGAAGAAACGTGTCGACCGACAGTCTGAATTATGATTTTTTATTAACGTAATAAAAATCAATGAAAATAATATTGTCCTTATTTATTTGATGAAAGTTCTGCGGAAAAATTCGCAGACCTTACTATGTAGAATGCAATAATTGTTTTTAACCTTAATTAGTAAAAAATATATGGGACATTGTTTGTAGTTCGTTAATCACTTTTATCAGTACATCTAAAGAATTTCTTTCATTAAGTTAGCGTAAAAAATATACCTCAATCAACTCAAGGTAAACAAATGTATCGTTTTGTTCATTTGGTATAAATTAAAATGAGTAAATTAGAAGTTAATTTACCTACAAACTGTACCAAATAGCATAACAAGTGCCCAAGACCTACATTTAAAATAGTTGATTTGAATTCTTACATTTTCAAAATTGTTCTAGATTTCATGATTAACGTAGTTAACAAAATTTCTGATTTAATACTAATAGTATACAGCATATCTGTAATTTAACTACGACATTACATTTAAAATTTTGTTTAAATTGTACTTGATTTATACTGGTATCGTACGTTGTAAACATTTTTAAAAAAAATACACAAATGGGTAGCTTTTTAGGATTCCGTAGTAAACTACAAGGAACCCTTATAGTTTCGCCATGTCCGTCTGTCCGTCTGTCGGTCTGTCCGTCCGCGGTTTAGCGCCTAGACGCTCGATGCTAGAAAGCTGTAATTTGGTATGTATACTCATATTAACAATGCTAACAAAGTGGTAGATCAAAATTTTGAAAAATATTTTTTTTGGGGTGCCTGAATTTTTTTTTTGCACCGACCCCATCTTGTGGGGTATCGTTAGATAGGTCTCTTAAAAACATCGAGGGTGTGGAAAGATCATTTTACGATACAATGATCCGTTTGCGAATTACTTACATTTAACGTGTCAATTTTCGTTTTGCATGGTGACCCCCCCCCCCCTATATCTCCGAAAGTCTTGTTTTTAAAAAGCGGAAAAAATCATGGTAGTAGTCCATATAGTGAACCTACAAGGAAAACTATAACGGTTAAGGTGGCACCACTAGTTACCGAGTAATAGCCTACAAACTTATAAAGTAAAATTTCTAATGTCACAGAATGGCATTGTACTCATCTGCAACAAGAAATGCTTAGCCAATACGGAACCCTACATTGTGCGTGGCCCGACACGTACTTGCCCGGTTTTTTGTCTATAGTCAGGAAAATGCATTTCCTGCCATTTCGCTGTCAGGCTCTTCCCTCCCAATCACACTTGAGGGATATACCTTCTAAAAACCGTTTACACGTCTAATAAATTACTCGGGGATAGGAATAGAGAAGTTAGATAGAGAAGTTGGGCTTTCAGATCTTTCTTACCGAACGAAACGCTTTGCTGCTTCACACCGATATTCTATGAGAGGATAAAATTTTCATCAAATAAGTGTTTATTCGGAACAGGGTTAGAATCTGTGCCCTTTGGCGCTGAAGGTAAGGCTAACAACTAAACCACCAGGTTGTCAATCTATTATTGACCTGCAGTATCACCCTGTAGTAATGAAAAATAAGAACACCCTATTCGTGACAATATAGCGTGCGGACGGCCATAATGAAAATTTATTTATCAACAGAGCTTATCTAATGGGAATAAAGTCGAAATTGAAATGACGGTTTGTGAAACAAAGAAAGTAGCTCGCAAAACGGCTAGACTGAGAAACTCCGTTTATGATGTTTGCCCTACATAATGGCACAGATTTATTAGCCGTAGTCGGAATGATCGCTTCACCGGTCTAGACAAAAAATACAATTAGCCCCTTGTTTTAATTTAATTTATTTGATTTTTTTATACCACTAAGGTGGCAAACAAGCACGTTGCCCTGACGGTAAGCGGTAGCCGGTATCCCCGGTGACCCCCTTTTTGACTGTACTTACCTTTATTTTGATATTAGTATTGTATTAACTTATTGCTGCCAACCGATCATACTGGAAACGTTTGGGGGAGGCCTATGTCCATACGATCTTGTGGATTATGATTGAATTTCATTTTTAAAATTTCCTTACTATAAACAAAAAAGGAACTATTCCTTTTGTAAAATTAGAAAAAAAAACGCATATAGGGGAGCAGATTTAAAACACAAACAGGTCAAGCTTACTTTGGCACTAGGTGGCGCTGTATGAACTATGTAGAACTTATATCACTCTATCCATTGCTGAAAACTGCATTAAAATCAGTTGAGAATTAAATTCTTTGTAAGATCCAAGCGAACAGACAGCTTAATTTTTTCAAAGCAATTTCATTTAATACTAAAGACAATGAAAAGATATACGAAGATGTCGTTAGAAATAATATCTAGCTGTTCTTAAAAAGAGGACTTGTTCTGTATACTAGATAGAATTGAATAAAACATAGAACGACAAAGTATCACCAAGATTTGTATCATAATACTGTAATACGTTGCGTGTAAACGAGGAAAATTATTAACATTTGGCTTTGTAGTTTTTGCCTTCTACTGTCCTTGGATTCATGTCAAACCCGGAATTATGAGACGCATATTTTCAAATAAATAACATATCAAGTTAGATTTTGACCGATAACAATTAGTTTTTATGGAGGACAACACGCACATTACGCGAAAAACTCGACGGAGAACTATTAAATTATGCTAAACCTCATAACGTATTTAATTAGGTAAATGCATAATAGACGCTATTGTTGTTAATCACGAATATTCATAAGTGACCCCTTTTTGTATGTTTCAGAGTCTAGAAGTCTAGACTGCTAATTAAGGGTTGCCAGCTTATAACTAGTATTTATTTTGGAAATTGCAGATTTTGAATAAAGAGAACTTCGAAATCTACATAGGATTTTTTTGTTTTTTTTTCCACTTAAGGTCCTTCAAAATTTTCATGGAAACGAGAACGACGGGGTTGCGCGAATCATAGTACTCGTACTTGCTGTCATACACTTTATTATGGAAATGTAACTCTTGTTTTTTTAAAAAGCTATGTTGTCGTACGTATATGAATCGAATATATTTTTTTCTGACGAACTACCTATTTTACTAGGTACATATGTATTTCTATTAAAAGCTAACTCCTTATAATTAGTCAGTACACAATCATAGGGAGTGTCATACATGACCAATTAACTCACTTCCTATCCACCATACATACCAAAATGTGCCTTAACTTATTCTAATAAAGTTAAAACTTCCGAAAACAATGCTTAATGCTACGGTATCAGTCGGCGGGTGACACGACTGTCATAATATTGCCCATCTGCCCGCTGATTGGTCGGCTACGGAAGTGAAATATGGCAACGCCTATAGAACCGCCCAGATGAAATTGTAGGTTGCTGTGGTGACACAAATTGTTGATAGGAGTGTAAATCCCCCCCTACCAGACAAATTTTAACGAAAAGAATAGTTACTTTTTTGTTTATAGTCAGAAAAGGCATTACTGCTTGCGGGACAAACAAGACACTTGAGCAAGCAAGGGGGTCTGTAGGGCTGTTCCCTCCCAAGGACACTTCTTGTAGATACCGACTAAAAACCTTACGTGACCTGACTTCCACACCTTCACCTGACACCTTATCCGCCATATGACAGCAGGGCCGGGTGCTGGCGATACTTCTGCAACAAGGAAAGGAATAGTTACCTTAATTTAACTAAAAAATATAATTTTAAAATGTAAAATATTCAATTATTATGCCTCGTACTGACTACTTGATACCAAACGCTTCCAGTAGTCCTCCCGGATTATGTTCAGCCGTGTACTTGTCGTGGCTGAGATGATGATGGATGACGAAATAAAATATTTACTAAATAGATTAGATTTGACAACCGCCACCCAGGAGGTCCGGGTTCGAATCCCGGTTGGGTAAAAAAAAGAACTTTTTCTGATTGGCCTCCTCGGGTCTTTGATGTTTAAGTTTACTTTGAAGCTAGCTCAATCTGTGTGATTTGTCCCTATATTTTTATTATTACATTTATGGATAAATCTTCTGTTTATTCTTTTATTTTTTTAAATACTACTACAAATATTAATTAAATGTAAACTGATGTTGTGTTTATGTCAAGACTTATTGGTGAAAACGGGTATCAGTATGTTTTATATAAATATACCGTTAACTTTTTAAATAAATAAACGCACAAGATATCATTAATCAAATTCACATTTCCTAGTAATCCTTGCGTGAAGTGGCAAGTGGCTTATTCATGCCAGTAATCATTAAGACGGCTTAATTCGAATATTTTTTATTATTTAATAACATTTCTCTTAGTAATTAGGTATGTGTTACAAGGTCACCATTGTACCTACCGTGCCATAAGGGTTTTGACATAGTCTAGAATTTTCAGATACAAAATGTGGGTATAGGTAACATCTTATATAATTATTTCTGATATCCATCAGATAAATAGTTGAAAATTGTACAAAAATTGTCAGTTATTCTATCTGGAACTTAACAGAGCATTGTGAAAGTAATTTTGATCGAAGAGCTATATGCACTTGTTTGAAACGTAGTATTTCTACGAGTTCGTAGCAGTATAGCTACGAATACGTAGACCGTCTACGTCTATTTACTTGATCTTCAGAAAATATTAACACTAAGTTTAGAATGGTGGTTGATTAAATTGCTTTTACTTTTTTAGTTACTATTTACTACTAATTGAACTTAGGTGAAACCGTACGAAGTAATTTAAATAATAATTAAATATTAAAAATCGCTTTTTTCATCTGTATCTCTGCCTGTTCATCCGGTAAATACTCCTAAACCAAGTTAAGGATTTTGATACGTTTTTCACCGTCTCGACTTTTCCACAGAAGATTTATTATATTTGAATCTACCTTTAGAAACTGATAGAAATTTATCGAAAATCCAATGAAAATCGAGTTGTTACTCACACACAATATTTATGTATTGGATTCATAATACCGTCAAAGTTTTAGTACAGAGCATAGTCACATTACTTACGTGTAAGTAAGTAAAATGAGGCTATTGCGCAGTCATTTAAGAGACAATTATCGAAGGCAAACACGACATGCAAATAGGTCAAGAATAACATAATTTTATGTTAAACGAGCACTTATTTATAATGCGATGGGCGTGCTCAGTGAGTAAACAGAATTTGTTATATTAATGACATTAAAAAAACCTTTAGGTTCGTGACAACATTTTTTTTTTATTACATATTATTTTATTTTCGGAGTGTTTACACGCTTTTTAATTACTCAAAACTGACGCTGATGAATACCTCTTCTCTGTGTGGGTATTTTTGTTGAGAAGAGTAAACTAACAATTTTATATCTTGTTTTCTATGTGGGTAAGTATCTGGACCTCTGTGATCACAGAATTACAATAAATACTGAATCTCATTGATGATCGGGGCAAAATAACCACTGTCCTAAAATTCGCAATGTGAATAATCTGAAAAAAAATGGAATAAATTGGAAAGATGTAAATGACTCCATAGAAACGTGACGGTAATTTGAAACATGATATTTTTTTCAGAAAATGATCAATCCTCTTTGCGAGTACGTTCTACTCCTATACAATATGCCTTACTTATAATACGCTACGCTTCATACCACGTTAGCTAAGCATCATTTTAGTTGGTACAGGAACTTATTGCAATATTTCAAAGTCGTTACGCCCTCCAATGCGTCACCGACACGCGATTCATTATGATTTGATCAAAGTACAGTCAGCAGCGTAGGTGTAAGCACCTTGCAACGTTGATGACTGTACTTCGATGACATTGATGATGATGAGAGTACATGAAGATAACATACAAAACTCTTTATAACACCTATAAAATAAAAATACAATAAGAAACTTAAAAGAAAAGAAAAGGTGGTCTTATCACTAGGCAATTACTTCCAATCTCCCTAGAATAGTCTGTATTTTTTTTTTCTATTTGTTTATCATTGTTTATTTATAAATGCTTACAGTATGTACCGTGTGTTAGATATTTTTTCAAACATTTTTTATACCACTAAAAGTGGCAAACAAGCAGGCGGCCCGCCTGATGGTAAGCATCACCGTAGCATAAAGACGCTTGCAATACCGGGGGTATCACTCACGCGTTGCTAACCCTCCGAACCCCCCAAGTGGAGCTCTGGAGACCTTACTCACCGTAGGAACATAACATGGCCGAGACCAATTTTATTTGGCTACGATCTTCTGTAAGGTGGAGGTCCTTCCCCAGACGGGCTGCTCCGATTTGAGCGGATTATCCGCTGTGCCCTACCTCTCTGACATGAAAAGTAATAGACTTCTTGTGGCTGTGATGTTGATGTCATTAAAGAATCCTACGAATTTCTTGCTACTGCGCGTCACTAGGTGGGTAATTCAGCGACTGACACCACGAGGGATTGGAACCATGGTGTCAGTCGCGGAAGGACTCTTTTTGAATTGACTGATTGACACCATGGTGTCAGTCGAGTAACATATAATTGGGACGTCGTTGATTGACACCATGGTGTCAATCACGGCAGGCGTTTATTGACTTCCTTGATTGGAACCACGATTTTTTTTATTTTAAATAATGGGTTTTTTGTACAGTCGGATAGAAAATACTTATTGAAATGAAACAAAATTACTGGTACTCAATATTAGTATAATTAAATTATGTACAATTGAATGAGATTTATATTTACTAAAATGATTAAATATTATTCAAACAAATTAAGTCATATACAGTCAATCATGGGAAATAATTCGTGTAGTTTTTACACAGTTATACCTACGTGAGCTGTATGCCTGTTTTCCAAACTTTTCCATTTAAAAAAAAAAATCGGAATTTCAGTACGAAAAAATAGATTGAGACGAAAGATGTAATGAGGTTGCCCTTAAGTGAATAAGAAACAATATCAATATTGCCATTTTCACCAATTTAACTTGACAAATAACAATATTTAATTACTAACTATTATTATCGATGAAATAGCGTAGTCCAGTCCGTTTCGTAGTTCAAATTTTAGCTGTTTTTCCGAGATCACGAACAGAATAGTACGATATTATGAAACCATTTGTTTGAATATTCTCAAAAAATATATATATTTGACATGACAGATGTCAAAATAAAATTTAAATCAAAAGCACCAAGAAGTGTTGATATCAACTTTGAAGAAAATTACGCACACAATACCTTACTTTCGAGAATTTTAATAAAATCCGAGGTCTTTCATCAGTCTTCTTAAAGAATTTTATGCAAATAAGAAATCACGTCCCATACGAACTTTGTCTCCCTTTTTACTCCCGAGAGGTAGAATTTCGGAAAATCCTTCCTTAACGGATGCCTATATCATAGCAAAGAACACACCTTTCAAGTATCCATTTTTACGATCAGCGATTTGGGCTGTGCGTTGATTCTTAGTCAGTCAGTCGTTCAGGACAAAAAAAAATATGCATAGGTTTAAAAACGTAAGTAGGATATACATAATGTGTTTAGAAGTTAAAACTATTAAAAAAAGCGTGCACTTTGACACTAACCGATTATTCAAAGTATGTCGCTACGGTATTGATGGGTTTATTTAAAAAAAAAAATATTTTTTGGAGTTAACACCATTAGAAATAAATTCTTTTTAAATTGCGATACTTATAGGTAATTTAAAAAGGCATGTTAGCACTTTTTTACATAACTGTTTAGTTTCAATAAAATGTACTTGGTTCCAATCGAGCAAGTCAAAAAACGCCTGCCAACGACGTCCCAATTATATGTTACTCGACTGACACCATGGTGTCAATCAGTCAATTCAAAAAGAGTCCTTCCGCGACTGACACCATGGTTCCAATCCCTCGTGGTGTCAGTCGCTGAATTACCCCACTAGGTATACATAATATTATTTCGGATGTGTGATATACACATTTTTTTATGTAAGTGCATTTTGCACTAAACTCTCATTAACTCCTTACACTTACGTGAACTTTACGTGTTTTTTTTTAATATTAAACAAAAATAAACGGTAATAATCATTTATGCAAATTTTAAAAGTTGATAATGTCATACATTGCGGCCTTCGAATAACAAAGTTGTTCCATAAATGCAGCAAAATAACCATGCAATTAGTGTGGAGGTGTGCAAAATTGCATTCAGTAACTTTAGCGCATTCTATAATCCGTTTCAATATAATTGGCATAAAAGCACTTGGGGGGCAATTCACGTAACAAAAACCGATTCTTTTCCGATTCAAACACACTCGTTGTCCCGTTCAATTCCTATTTTGTATGAGTGAGGCAATGATTGAATCTGAATCGAAATAGAATCGGCTTTTGTTACAAGAATAGCGGACCCCCTATTCTATAACAATCAACAGATTTAAATATAAATCGATATGGAAATAAACCCGAATCAAGCACAAATCACTTTATTGCAAGGCACACAACATTATGTTACCAAATAAGTACTATTATTGAATTGCTCTGGAATCATTGTGTCAAGTATAGTGGAATGGAGTATACAGCGATAAATACAAAATACTCTATTGGAAATAAATAAAAAGATGCTAATGATCGATTCGAACAATGATTACGAGAAAAAAATATAACCAATTCCGTATTTTTCATCATGAATTGCTAATCACAACATATGATAAAATCACAATTTCCATTATGCAGTTCCAAGGAAAAGAAATAAGTCGCCAAAATATTTTTTTTATTGGAAATGAGTGAAAATAATCGTGTAAGACAGAAAAAATATATTTATTTGGTAACATAATACTTAAAATTTACAATAATTTAATTACTAATCAAAACATTAAAACAATTGCCATTGCATAATATACTTATTTGATCAGAGCGGGAATCGAAGCCGTGACATCTGGCGCCGAAGAATCACTACCAACACACCGCCGGACTGTCCGCTTTGCGCCTTTATTTCGGTGAACGAACCCCTGAAGTAATTTTCCTTTAATTAATCTTTATGTATTTTTACCGTGTCTTATCATAATGCATTTAAAAATATGAAATGTCATAACGCAAGAATAGGTAATTGGGACTCGTAAAACCGCGCCAAACATTCGCGTTAAGTGGAGAGGTGAAAAAATATAGAGCTAACCTACATAAGCAAAGCACGCCACTGTGTGCATGTTGACCGGCCGACTGTGTAAGTTACGCTGGCGGTACTACTTTCACAAATAATATTTTGTGTACTCAAAACTATATTACGTATGATTTTCAATCAGTAATATCTATACTAATATTATAAATGTGACAGTGTGTTGTTTTTTGTCCTTCTTTCACGAGTACTAGTAGTATATTTAGTTTACATTAAACCCTCTTCTATACTAATATTAATAAAGAGGAAAGATTTGATTGTTTGTTTGAATTGAATAGGATCCGAAACTACTGGACCGATTTCAAAAATTCTTTCACCAATAGAAAGCTACATTATCAGGGAGTGACAAAAGCTATAGTTTTTCCCGAAATTCAATGTGGTTCCCACGGGAACGGGTGCGGAACTTCACGCGGACGAAGTCGCAGGAAAAAAGCTAGTTATTAATAAAAACAAAGATATCAGCCAAAGTTTTAACTTGTTTTGTCACTTTGGCACTTCATTTAATTTTTCTCAAAACAATTCTTAAGATTATATTATAATAATGCTCAGATAAATGACTATGAATGACAAGAATTGCAGTGACAAAACAGTGTCACTGCAATCATGACACTGTTTTGTCACTGCAATTCTTTAGGAAATTTGTTGGATTTAGTTCATTCTTTATTAATAAAGGGGTTAGTGTTAATTCCCTTATTAATATAGTTCATAATAATTTAATCTTCTTTTTAATTTTAACTGCGCTGCAGCGTAGCTGAGCTACGGCGTAGCGTTCAATTCTTACGGAAACCATAAAACATTTCAACTAAAAGACTATTTGTAGCAATAAAATCATTAAAAAAGCCCTGTAAAGATTGAGTTTTAAATTAGGTGGTGGAGCCGCGTCGACACGCATGGGTACGCCGGCCGCCAACCCCGCAAGACCAGCGTCCATTCCCTCCACTCACTCGATTCCGTTCACAAAACATAACCGGACGGACCTTGGGTTGGCCACATCATCATATTCCAACTGACAAATTCTTGTATCACTTCATAGGATATTGTAATTTCAGTTGTCCGAAAGTGTGTCAACTGTATTCCATTTTGTATAAAAGCGTCCGGAAGCGAGTCTCGTGACTTATAGCCTGGAAGGCTCGACGGCGGTTTGGCGCCGACACTACACTTTCCCGCGTACCTAAACCAATTGTTATTGGACAATTAATGTGTATTGAACTGTTGTGCAATGTGCAGTGAAGATAGCGATTAACATCGATTGATGACAACGGAAAAAACGATGGCTGCTGCTGCTGTGGTAAGAATATTTTTTATTACTTAAATAATGCCTTTAAAACATGTGGTTTAAACTTGTACAAAATTCCTTTAATTTAATGTAGATACATAGTTAAATGTTAATTTGTTGTAAATATTTCAACTACTACTTAGGGACTCGATCCTTATATATCAAATTATAATTCCATACAGTTAAGAAAACTTGTTGATTAAAATTAAATATTTTAGTTTTCCATTTAATGTGCTCATTATTTTGTTTAAAATCATGCATTAACCGTATTATAACTACGCTATAATAGGTATGCGGACAAAATATGAAATGACCTCCTTTTCGTCGTCCTAAAACTAACATCTTTACATTTATATATTAGACACATTTTAACTTCATTGTCTCTACATTTCTCACTAAACCACATAAAAACTATTGTGATATTTTATATACTTTAATTGAATAAATCCTTAGAATACAGATTACATTTACAAAAAAAAATAAAAAATAAAACAAAACGAAATATTAAAAAGTATTTTTTATAGTTCTTTTAGTTTTTCAGCCAGTTTCTGAAATGAATTTTAAAACTCCACATTAAGTCTCAAATTTCCTCTTTTTTTATTCTTTAATTTGACATTTTCGCTTTATTTTAACGTGCCCTTAACTTTAAAAATGCGTTTCAGAAACTGGCTGTTTGTGACCAACGCTTACATTTATTGACCTTCGTTATTAACTAAATAATGTATGACAAATCAGTGATTCAACATAAAATCTTTACGAAGCGTACAACTAACGTGACTTAGAATAGTTAGTCATTGGTAGGGGCCGTCGGCCGTGGCAATCGTTACTGTTATCCATGACCATCTTTAGTTCTTCGGTCGATGATTTCTCCTTTAAAACTCTATGAAAAGGTATCGCCTGTAGTGGTATCCGTAACAACTCTGTGTTTTACAAGTTTTTATTTAACTTTCAATGTATGGATTAAATCTTGCAATTGAATTTTAAAATCAGTCTTATTTCTGAATGTACAGTCAGCGGCATATCTTGTCATTTTAATACCTTGTCACTTTTGTACATCATCTTAATTACTGAAGACATTTGAGTTATAATGAACGCCAATTCTCCTGGCCTCCAATGTCAACAAAGTTATAGTGACAAGAACAGCGTAACGCAATCGCAAGTAGTTATCTAAACCAATTGAGCTGTTTCAGAAACAATTTTGAGATGACAACGGTCATAATAGTTTACTTTATACTATGTTCATTATTCATTTTCGAGAATGCAGTTATTATAAAAAAAATAATTATAATACGCAGCAATAAAACAATAATATGAAACAGCTACCATTTATTAAACTTTTATAACATAGCTAAAGAGCTGCCGCAATAACTTGAACCTTATGCCATGGTACACGGTTTTAGACATTGAGCTATACTTATGTATAGTGCTTATTGTATGGTTAATTTAATAAAACAAATGACGACTCAAATCATTCGATCACACAATACTGGCCAGAAATAGTTTTAAGAAAAAAAAAAGCTGGTCGTATCATTTGAAAAAAATGCCAGTGTCATTTTGACAGTTTTTTTTTTTTTAATATTGTGAGTCTCGGACGCCACGCTGCACTAGGGTATTATAGACTCATAATAATGTTACTTTCTAGATGAATCACTGATTTGTTTCAAAAGCAATTTGTGTAAGCGAGAAAGCTTTACCATTACCATTTTCTTCATTTTTATGAGAAATCGGTGATTCATAAAAAAGTTATTATAATAATCGCAGGCACGTAAAAAAATTACTCATTTGCCTTCTAAAAGTCGTGGACATTACACTTTACAAAATGAGCTCTCGCTTGTTTGGTAATAAATCGTTTTTGCATGGTCCTGTGATTTTCACAAACACTAAAACGAATCAGGTAACATTTTCCAAACATTTTTGTCTTAAAAAATTGGTTAGTTCAAACTCATCAAGTCCATATTTCCACGTGGTAAGCATGAATCGTAAGTTTCATGAATGAACTGATCTATAGCCATAGTTTCGATAGACAAGTGTCTGTATCAGTTGATTGGAACTAAGCTATAGGTCAGCGTGGGGAGCGCGGCCAGTCGGTGGGCGAGTCGTCGCGAGGGATGTCGCGTCGCATGCAAACCCGGCCGCGCCTACATTCGCGAAATCGTCCACAGGCCACTGCAGAGCCGGCACCGCCGCCGGAGCCAACCCCGGCCGTCGAGCCGGACGCCCATCCGGCATCGGACGAAGAGCGCGAGCCGGGCGACTGGCGTGCATCCCGGCCGGCGTCACCACCGCAGCGCGCCGACGACATCTCCGAAGGCTCCGAAGCTACGAACCGACCGAGCAGGCCGGAACCGGCCAGTCGTTACGCTAATCTAAACTATTGGAAAGCCAGGCGTGTAACATTTTACCGCAATGGCGACCCGTTCCACCCAGGAGTCGAGTTCCGCTTCAAACCTGGACGAGATTTGGCATCTATTGACGCATTGCTGGACAGATTATCCGAGAGATTGGAATTGCCGAGAGGAGCAAGATTTATCTTCGGCATGGATGGTGATCGGAAGTACAGACTGGAGGAATTGGAAGATGGTGCCTCATACGTCGTATCGTCATACAAAACTTTTAAGGTAAGCTCATATTTGATAACATTTTTGTGTTTTACAATCAGCATCCTTGATACATAAGATAAAATGAAAATGCAGTTATTTCGTGACTGAAATGTTTAAAACTCTATACAGCAACGGTTATATAAAAACATTAGGTTTTTTATACCTTATATCACTAAAGTTGATAACTAGACTTATGTTTTACGAAAGTAAAAAGCTATTATACTACGGTTCCTACCAGTAATTGGTAAGTACAAAAAGTGTCGCTTGTGACGTGTCGTCTGAGTCCGAATCGTGGCCGAATGTGGGGAGACGAGGTCGCGGCCTTGCCCAGATGTGGGTCGCAGGATAAGCGGCACCACGCACCGAATATTTGCATTTTGATTACACAAAAAAACACATTTTGTTTTCCCTCATATCGATAAGGCTAATTGCAAGAAAATTACTTTTCAACTAAATACCGTAATTTTGGTAAATCGTAATGGCAATTAGAAATCAGATTTATTTTTCTATAGCATAAACGTTCTGTTTGTGGAGTCGTTTGCACGTTCTTGTTAGCGAGGGTGAGTGGGTTACGGTTATCTTAATCGAAATAATAAATTTACGTCTAACTGAGCTATGTTAGATAACAATCAGAGCACGTGATGTTTTCATATCTTAATTTTTTTTACAAGCACGTTTTTATTTATTTTTCTTTATTACATAAATCCACAGCCTTTAAGAATTAATGAATTAATATTTATTCAATTTATTAAGAATTAATAAATTGAATTACTTCATTCAGCAAATTTCGAGTAGAAAATTTATGGGCCAGAATGTTGAGACTTTACAAAAATTTAACTTCTTTGAATGTGTGTGTGTGTGCATTTTAACAATACACCTATATAGCTTTTAAAGTAAGCTACAAGTTGTTCTTATAATTTACAGTTTGAAGCTTATTCGGTACCTATTACAAATAACTTAAATAAATCAGTTTTGGAGATAATTTTTTACTCTTGCCTAGGGGTAAACAAGTCTCTTAAAATTTCTTACCTATATTTATGTTTCTGCGTTTAATTGGCAACTAGCTAAATCCGCGTAACTCCGTTTGCGTGTATACCGCTTTCCCTTGGGAATTTCAGAATATATTACACCTAAAAAACCTTTCGCTTGAATCATTCTATCTATTAAAAAAAACCGTTACGTAGTTTTAAAGATTTAAGCTTACATACGGACAGACAGACATACAGCGGGAAACGTCGTTTCTGTCTTTTTCTCGTTTCTCTATTATGTATACTTACATAATTGTGATCGAAACTTACATATAAATGATGTCATATTTGCCAATTCCCAATACTAGATCACTTGACATTGCGGTGCGGTGCAAGCGTTCGTTATATTACACTAAATAGATATTTTTATCTAAATTACGAAATATTGTAAATTATAATCTTTGAGCGTTGCAAATTGACCATTTTGCCATTAATGTCTTTATTTTCTATCATATTTTCCACCATCCATATAACAACGAGTATCTAAAAACTCATGTAATACGTAATAAATACACAAGAAAATTGTATAAAACTTAAGTTTGCAACACATACTCGACATAACAAAGGTGATTACAATCCGCTGCCAACGACACCTAGAGGGCAATGCACCACCTTGCACTTAATATGCACCAAGGCAGCGGACGATAACACTCGATTACTACTATAACCTTTCACTCTATGATTTTTAGCTAACTTAGTAATTTATTCATGCACACAAAGGGCCAGATTCATCATTTGTTTATAAGCTATGACCTTATTTGTCAGATAAAAAGTACCAGAGGACTATAAATCATACAAAACTTACCACAAGTGTGGGCCTAAAGTTGACACATAATTCGCATTTTTTACCATTACCATTCTATCAAAAACTGTCAACATGCATTGTGATAATATTTTGTGTATTGTTGAATGTAATTGATGTAATATTATTAAACTATATTTTTCTCTAGGTAAAACAATGGCCAGTAACTTCATAGATTTTTTAGGTCAGTCATATCATAAATGTCAAAATCAAAAAGCAAAAAGGTTTTGAAATACTGGCAACATTTCACAAAACGCCATTGAATAAAGAAGTAATCAGTTTTTGATGTTTTAAACAACCTCTTTTTATTTTTTTAATTAATATTAATTTATTTGAATTTTGAAGATTATTTGTTAATCAAATTCAAGAGGAATTAAATAAATTAATATTTTTGAGTCTTTATCACATGTCAGCTCTTTATTTTTTCTTTTACTACTTATTTCAATTCCACATTCTACTAATATATTATTTTATCCGAAGATAATCCTTGTATCTTACTGCTCTTCTATGTTACCTTTGTCACAGAATAATAAACAGTACTAAGTAACTTTCTCTAAACACTGGGTACGCACCCACGTGTTTTTAAACTATTATTAAGTTTTCTATATGTTACCCAACTTCGTTAAGTCATAAAGGAAGTAATAAATAACAGATAAAGCTTGACAACGAACCTAGTTTTTTTTGGAAATTATTCATCGTTTCTTTATGCCAGAGGGTTTCATACTCAAAAAGGTTACCGACAGGAACTTTATTATTAAGCCTCCGCGGTGCATTCGTTCGCCAGTCTATCAGCGGTCTGTATTTTATGAATTGTAATCGCTAGAAAGTTGAAATGTTTACGTAAAGACATAAAGTGTCTTTCTATTGCCACTATAACTTTACACGGTGCTATAACTATACTAGTCAAAATACTACTGTATAATCATTAATAACATTTGCATATATATTATATTAAAAATCCATACAAAAATAACTAAGTAAAAATTGTAAGTCCACTATGCATGCAGTGACCACCTATAAAAAATTAAGGCAACACTAAACTCTCAAATAATTAGATTTAAGACTATGTAAGAATTGTATGTATGTCTTGTTGGTAGTCCATTTAAATAAATCAAAAAATTAATAACACTAACACAACAACTATAATAAATAAGGACCACACATTTTAATTGTCTCAAAAATTTATGAAAAACTTTTTTTGTGGATCCTTTTGCATCAATTTCACACTAGAACCATTACAGATACCTGTAACATAACAATACAATGTTATCGTAAATGCATAAAGGTTGTTGTTAGGTACGAATTTACAAGTGGCCCACATTTTGTTTTGACTAGAATGTGTAAACAAGTCTTTTTAGAGCCATTTGTGTCCCACTTGTGCCGCAGGGCACCTTTTTTAATTCCCCCCCAATTTTCTCATACTTGGGCCTTTTCGAGCCAATCCAAGTACGCGTCGAGCTCATCCCGCCAACGCCTTTTTGGTCTTCCTCGACGACGTTTAACGGATTGGGGCGTCCAATGGATTGTGGTGCGAGCCCATCTATCGGAAGACATTCTTTCCACGTGCCCAGCCCAGTTCCACTTCAGTTTGGCAGCCTTGTGTACTACGTCTGTGACTTTTGTTCTGGAGCGCAGTATGGTGTTATAAATGTTATGAAACGCAATATAAACAAAAAGAATAAAATAAAAAATATAGGAGTAATAAACTTGGCAGTACGGAACACTTCGTGTGTGAATCCAATTCGTAATTAGCCGCTTTGTTATAATACTAACACACTATGATTACTTAGTCACAAATATAATCTGTTAACTTTGATATCGAAGTTTGAATAAATGAATAATAAATTCGGTCGCTTGTGGGTTATTTAATACTTACATATAATAGAAAGGTTATGGTACGCTAGGATACAGCATAAAACTGAAGGTAAATAAATGAATAAATATATAGGGACAAATCACACAGATTGAGCTAGCCCCAAAGTAACTTCGAAACTTGTATGGGATACTAAACTCAACGATACTATATTTTTATAACAAACTATAGCTTTTCCCCGCGGCTTCGCTCGCGGTTAATTTTATGACATAGATCTCGTTTGACAATAAAACAACCGATAGCGCGACTTGTGGCGCCATCTGTTGGCCGATACAGCGCCCTCTATAGTAGAAAAAAATATTTTCCCATTGGAATGACATACTTTCACGGGATAAAAAGTCTTTGTTGGGCTCTGTACCCCTGACAATAAATATACAAATTTTCATAATGATCGGCTGATTAGTGAAGCCGTGAAGGAATAACAAACAAACAAACTTTCGCCTTTATAATATTAGTAGGAAGTAGGATAGGATATTTAGCTAAAGACATAATATATAAAAAAGTACTAGAGTAGTCAGGTAGATGGCGCCTTGCCTAGCAACGAAAATTCAAATCGTTCAATGTACGAATACCTTTAGAAGTTGAGTCCACTTTATTACGTCATGTTCTAATCGCGTGATCATCACTGTGCTTTCAAAAGCCTCAAGTGCTCATTATACTATTTGCAAATTAATATATGTAATGAAAGAAATTAGGAAAATTTTTATAACTGTTGACGTATATTTTTAATATTTATGCATTCAAAATTTGTCGACCTAAATACCTAATAAGGCGTAGTTTCTATATTTTGTATTTAATTAACAATTATATATTTTAATTTTTAAATTCTACGTAAATTCGTAGTATTTCGTAGAGTCTCGTAGCATTTCGTCTACACGTTTCCGTAGCATGTGGTAGACGCTCGTAGCATCTGCCGTCTACGGCTTATTTTTTTGTAGACATTGGTAGCGAGGTCTACGAGTTTTGTATCTTAGGACCTATGTCAGAAATACTTAATGTGATGCATAAGTACAGTCAGCAACAGATATACAATACAATTTTAGGACAGTGTTATTCTAAAATTTTATAGTTATCGTTTTTTTTATAATATTTATTTAGAAAACAAAGAATATTTTCAAAATATATAATTTAAAAATTACACAATTATTATACCATTTTAATAATTTTATTTATGGTACCTATGTATCTTACGAGTATAATTACACATTGCTAAGTAAATAGCTTTTTATTTACGTATTACTTTTGTGATTATAATTATCATATTGCATAATAATGTTTGGTCAAAATTTTCAAGAATATACTAATATTAAATATTCAAGTACAACCTTCGGAAGTTATGATAGTGTTAATGCAAAACTGCGGCGTCTTAACGACTTGGGTGCGCCGCTTCACGATCACGCCCTAAATTGCACCTTGGCCTGATGCCCTCAACGTATATCATGTGAAATCAGATTTATAATTAATGGATCTTAAAAAACAAATAATTAATTATTATCTTAACTGTACCCGCGACTCGTTCGTAGACAACTTCTCCGTATCCCTCTCGCCTCCTTCCCCTGATTCTTTTATTGGTGATTTGAAACATTTTTGTTTAGAAATCCTTGGCGTGATGGTTACTATGCCGGACCGCCACCCAGGAGGTCCCGGGTTCGAATTATGGTCCGGTCATGATAAAAAACGAACTTTTTCTGATTGGCCTGGGTCTTGAATGTTTATCTATATATGTATTTCTTATAAAATATAGTATCGTTGAGTTAGTATCCCATAACACAAGTTTCGAACTTACTTTGGGGCTAGCTCAATCTGTGTGATTTGTCCCTATATAATATATATTTTTTTTTTTGACTCCGACGCACCACATTTTCTGCCATAAGACAAAAACTTCTTGGACGCCCGGTGGTGCGTTGGTAGTGCCGTCGGTCGGCATCAGAGGGCGCGGGTTCATGTCATCCAGAAGGCAGATATTTATGAAATGGCATTTGTGTTTCTTCTCGAGTATATATACTAGCTGCTGTGTTACCAGCGTTTAATTCTATGCACAGCAGCGCCATCTATATTACATTTTTGACCAAATCGTACGCGAATCGCGAACTTTTCGGGATAAAAAGTAATCAACGTAATCTATATTTATAAAATGCTTTGTCCTGACTGACTGACTGACTGACTGACTGACTGACTGAGAATCAACGCACAGCCTAAACCGCTCATCGTAAAAATCTGAAATTTGGCAGGTAGAACTATTATAAGACGTAGGCGTCCGATAAGAAAGGATTTTTCGAAATTCGAACTCTAAGGGGGTAAAAAAGGGGGGTAAAGTTACTATGGGACAACTTGATTCCTTGGTTCAATCTACTTCAAATTTTGCATAAAAATTGTTTAAGAGAATTGATGGAAGATGTGATTCTTATTTTATTGAAATTCTTGAAAAAAATGTAGTTTGTGGGTAATTTTCTTCGAGTTGATATCAATACTCATACTCCTTAGTGCTTTTGATTTCAATTACATTTCATTTTGACACATCCGTGAAGTGTCTGTCATGTAATATTTTTATAAATTGTGAATATTCAAATAAAATGATTTCATAATGTCGTCGTACTATTTATTCGGTTTGTGATCTCGGAAAAACATCTAAAATTCTAACTATGTAAAAAGCGGACTGAATCATATTCATCGATAATAAACAGTAAGTAATTAAATATTAAATTTTATAATATTTGATAGGGTTCAAGTTAAATTGGTCAATGGTTAAATGGCAAATTGTTATTGTCTCTTTCCCACTTATAGGAAATCTCATTACGTCGACTCGCTCTATTATTTCGTAGTGTTGTTGTAGAGATGGTTGTAGGCTGAGGTTGTAGTATTGAAATACCGATATAGGTACTTATACATTTTTTTTTACGGAAGTGGTTGGAAAACAAGCTCAGGAATATGGATCATTTGATATTAGGTGATTACCGTCGACTATGGAGCACATAGATTTTAGGATCCCTGACCAGTTGCCGACCTATAACAGGAAAAAACAGAATATGGCGAGAAATAGTATAAGAAAGGAGTTAGATTTTTTTATACCACAAAGGTGGCAAACAAGAATTTCGGATATTTCACTTTCCGAACGAAACGCATTGCTGCTTCACGTCAATATTCTGTAAAAGGGTGGCACTTCACCGGTCGGGCTAGCCTATTTCATAAACGCTCACTACAAAGGTTGTAATGAGAAGTATAAAAATAGAAAAAAAATCATCTATACATATGAAAATGTTTTGTCTTGACCGTAGACCTGAAACTTGGGTGTGTTCTGAAAAATGTGGTGTGTGATGTAGGCAACCGATAAGAAAGGAGTTTTTGAAATACCCACGGGAAAGCGGGATAAACGCAAACGAAGTTGCGCGGGTTTCTCTAGTCTAATAATAATAGCCAAATATCATTATTTAATTTTAAGATCGTAGCTAAATAGCATTGGTCTCGGTCATGTCGTGTTCCTACAGTGAGTAAGGTCTCCAGAGCTCTACTTCTTTGGCAACGCGTGAGTGATACCACCGGTTTTGCAAGCGTCTATAAGCTACGGTGACGGCTTACTATCAGGCCGACCGTATGCTTGTTGCCACCTTTGTGGTATAAAAACATAATATCATTACATTGACCCAGCCATTTGAGCGTGAAAAAGTAATTAACAAACACACAAGCTTTCGCCTTTATAATTTAGTAGGATTTACAATAATTTATGTGTTGTCTGGTACCCATAACACTAGAAGGCGCTGAGTGAATCGTGCAAAAAAAATCTTTTTGCACATTTTAAATCGGTTGTAAATGCACAAATTGCACTTTGCTCGAGTCGCCGTCCTTCATACGTATTCACTTTATGTATATCGATAGTATATTATGGTGGGTTGTCGAAATAGGCTGCTAGGTCAACCTTTTACAGCCAATAACGTATCTGGCGAGGTATTCGAGGTTTTTATCGTCCAATTATTTTGCAATTTGACTCTTATTCTTACGTTTCCCGTAAATTTATTTCTAACTAGTAAAATACTCGCAACTTTGTTTGCGTATATCTCGCTTCTTAGTACACCACTAGACGTCGTAAGGAACCTACATTCCGGAATCTCTAGAACCAGCGGTTTGGGCTTTGCCTTGATATATATTAAATCAGTCAGAACTTTGAACTGTTAACGGTCATTCTCGACATTAGGCGTTCTTCGCCTAATTACCGTACCCTTTTTTATTTTTCTCTAGTTTGTTTTAAAAGGATTGAAATATGTAACTCATGAAATATGCGAATGTAACAATTAAAATGGCATTCGTTTATTAAAAGCGGTTTCCGAGTTAATGAGACTTAAACATTTCATGGGTACGGTAATTAGATAAATCTATTACTTAATGTAATGGTAATTAGAAAAGATCATTATGTCTATTTAAAATAATAATAAAAATGACATGTATAACATGTATAGACACAACTACACGATAAGAGGTATGAATGTTGATGATGCTCATTGGAAGGAAATGGCTAAAGCAATAAGAACTGCTGCAAAAGAAGTCCTTGGGGAAACACGAGGTGGGCGAAAATTGAAAAGGAAACGTGGTGGTGGAACGAAAGTGTCCAAAAAGCATTAAAAATCAAAAAAAGTGCATTCAAGGAATGGCAGAGTTACGTGACATGATCATAGGAAAACTGAATTGAGGGAGAGGTATAACGAGGCGAGGAGACGGGCAAAGGTGGTGGTTGCGAGTTCCAAATCCGGGGTAGAAGAAAAAGTATATAATGATAATGAACTAGGTCAGAAAAAACTATACAGAATGGCTAAACAGCGCAATCAAAGATCGAAAGACATTTGTCACGTAAAATGTGTGAAAGACGAATGCGGTAAAACATTGGTAAAAGATAGTGACATTAGAGACCGATGGAAGGGATATTTTGAAAAATTACTTAATGTTGAGAATGATAATGATGGAAAAGAAAATTTAATGACATAGATGATAGCTAAGGTAGATGAATTAGAGGTAAAGAACGCCATGAGGAAAATGAAGAATGGAAAAGCAGTTGGCCCGGACACAATACCAATAGAAGTCTGGAAGGTTCTAGGGGATTATGGATGCAAGTGGCTCACTTTGTTTCTTAATGAATTGTTGGTTTAGGATGTCATCCCAAAGGAATGGCAAGACAGTTCCTTGGTACCTATTTTTAAAAGAAAGGGGGATGTCTAGGAGTGCAATGGCTACAGGGGGATTAACTTGATGTCACACACATTAAAGCTGTGGGAGAAAATAATGGAGGCACAACAAAGTACAAAAGAGCACACAAAAACCTACATATGGTATTCGTGGACCTCGAAAAGGCCTACGACCGGGTCCCGCGTCAGTACAACAGAATGCTTTTCTGTTGATGTAGGTGTGCACCAGGGTTCAACGCTCAGTCCATACTTATTCCTTCGGGTTATGTTGCTGGAGGATGCTGAGGTGGATGGATGTGTGGAGTGACGAGAAGGGACAAAGACAGGAATGTACACATAAGGGGGAGTTTAAAGGTGGCGCCTGTAACCGATAAGAGAGGTTAAAGACTGAGATGGTTTGGCCATATGATGCGCAGGGTGGACAGTCTGGAAAGTCATGTGACCCAGAGGGTGCCAAGAATGAATGTGGATGGATGGAAGGGCAGGGGTAGGCCAAAAAAGAGATGGAGTGATGGCGTGAGAAATGACATGAAAGTAGCTGGAGTAACTGAGGAAATGGAAGGAGTTTGAAACTAAATCGGCACAGCAAAAGTTTAATAATTTCATACAACGGTAGTTAGAAATACATGGTAATTGGTATACGGTAATTAGAAAACGCCGATTTTTTCATAAAATTTTCGAAAACCTACAGAGTATTGAAATACTGCATTACAACACTGTACTGAGACCAAAGCACTGTCTCTATTTATATAAGCAATTAGAGTCTACCTTAACCAATCTAGTATAAAATTAAGTACACTGTAATTAGAAAAGTTTTGAACGAAGGATACGGTAATTATATTCTAACGTGCTTCATTGACTATACACTAACGTAAAAGACCTGCACCTGCTGCAAGACCGCGGCAGAAACTGAGGGCTTGAGACGTGTACAAGTAGTTATGTGCCAAATATCGTAATTAGGAATGTGCACCCTCGAAAAGAAAACGTCACGGCAATTATAACTTTAGTTCGGACATGCGGTTACTCAATGATAATTATTTACAGACTGATTTTATTGAGTGGATATTTTTTCATGTGATACCCGTTGCCTAATACTCATTAAAATGTTGAATGGAAAAAATAAAATCCGTACATCATAAAAGTTACAAGCAAGTTTTAACCACATTTTGGGGTGCGGACAGGGCACGGTGCTTAGAGAACAGAGGTTTGTGAAATTAATTTAGCCAGATAACTATGTAATCGGGGCCTATGTTTTTGTTACCAGCTAGACATGGATGCTAACTAACATATAAAAATATTTCCCTTTTTGAATTTGATAATAATACGAATATACAAGCCCGGACGCACAAAATCTAGCTAATCGAAGAATGGCCGTTAAAAGTATCTTACATTTTCCGTATGATTTTTATGAAGGCACTAAAAGATTTTTACTTGATCGAAATCGAAAAAGAAAAATGAAACATAAAGATAACATAAAAATTGGGCTAGAACGTTAATATTTACTAACCTAAATATTTATAAAACTAAATACCTTTCTTATATTAAAAATATCTAGCTCATTACTAATTAGGTATGAAAATTTATAACTCCGATTTCCAATTAGAAACCTAGGTTTTACTTTAAGTAGGTAATTACAAAAGTGACAAATACTACAAATATAGGTCTGAAAAGGCGATAAGCAAAGGTTACATTTCATTTCATATTTCAGCATGAGTTTATTTACTTATTTTACATCCCGCAGCCGTCACACGGAATTGAGTCATCTGTACTCATTGAATAACTATTACGTTTCTTCTCGTGGACTCTGTATATTCCTATTCCACTGGTATTATCCTATCCACACCTATCTATTACTAATAATATTATAAAGAGGAAAGATTTGATTGTTTGTTTGTTTTTGAATTGAATAGGCTCCGAGACTACTGGACCGATTTCAATAATTCTTTCACCAGTAGAAAGCTACATTATCAGGGAGTGACATAGGCTATAGCTTATCCCGAAATTCAATGTGGTTCCCACGGGAACGGGTCCTGAACTTCACGCGGACAAAAAAGCTAGTTTATTATAAACTTTGTCCTTTCTCAACTGAAGTGTACTAATAACTATAGTTAGTATTCAAAAACTTATTGCGTGATCTTAATCATACTCTGTTATGTAAATTTGAGTTACCAAAAAAATTATGTCAATGCTATCCCTTACAACATCACAGCCATAACCCTTTCAATCGCAGCTTTGACACAGTTACCTTATCAGCGTTTCATTAAGCTTCACAATCGTGTAATAATTACATAACGTACGTAAATGGCCCAAGGTTATTCTCAGCAACCCTGTTTCTGTAAGCATTAAAATCGCGGTCCCAAATACACCTTATCAGTTTGCGTGTGTCGGTCGCCTAGTCGTGACCTGAGCATAACCACTAATAATTCCACCAGAGAACCATAAAAGCTCTTAATTGTGTGTACGTCAGATGTATATCAAATATAAGTTCGTGGTATTGCGTGGATTCCTACGAGAGTGACCTTGGCGCCCTACCCCGTTCCGCACCTCGCTACACCGTCGTATAAAATTCGAATAGTCTGCAACATCCAACCGAGGTATACGGATACCTCTGGGAGTTTTAAACTTGTAACCCTATCACGTAGACGTAGAGTATTTTCTTGTGTGCCACGTGGTAGCTGTTAGGCCTGTCCGCGATGCGTCTCAAAAGCTTTTGTTTTGTCGGTGCTGCAAATTAATCAGCTGTTGCAATGGCTGGCCTAGTACCATGTATGGCGTCTTCGAACTACGACGTTTGTTTACCGCGATCGAGTTTAATTCGATGAATTAAAAAAAAAAAGTGAAAAAACAACAAAAATATAATTGCGAAAAAGTATAAATTTATCACTTTGCAAAATAATTTCAGTTTGTATACTGTTAATTGATCACTTTCAAATTGTTTTTATGATTATTTAATTTTACGCTCTTGTTTCGAAGAATTGACAGATAGGTTAGGATAGAATAGTGTGTGTTTTCCTTACCACAGTCGTTTGTAGGTATGTCGTAAGGTATGACTTAGAAGTGACTAAATTATATTATCTATTAGGTGCTCACTATCTCTTTAAGGAGATTTCTGAGCGCTTGGTCAATGCGTCCTATGATCGGAAGGCTGGCCTGTATTTCGCGCAAAGGGTTAGCCTCGCAATACAGCGGGGTAACTCTGCCAGTCTTCTGGGAACGCTCCCGTTTTCGAGGGATCTGGGTCAAGTTTTTTATTTGTAAATAGTAGTAGTAGTTGAGTTTTATTTCTTTTAAATTATGTTCCTATGTTTTGTTATTCAATTATATTTAATTTTTGTATAATCCGAATTGAGGATGGCTATTATTATGTACAATTAATTTTGAATATTGAACAAAGTATAATTTTTTTGTTGGCTAAAGAACGTCTATAATCTTCTTTCAGACTTGTAATTATTCTACAATTTTGAAATTAATTTTATATCTATTTTACGATATGTAAATAATAGATATTTTTTCATGACTTTGACTCATGAAATAATGTTTTCTTGCCAAATGTATTTATATACCTAAACATTACTCTACTGATATGTTCACATAATTTATTTATTTTCGATATTATCTTTTTAAACACATAAAATTGTCATTTGTAGCTGTACCAGACGATACAACTCCAAAAAATTTCGTTAATCTTTTTTCTTTTTTTTTTTCAATTAATATTTGCAATATTCCGTGACATGTCAACGAGTGTGACGTGACTACGCGTGTTCAAGATTCGATCTTGGTAAATGTACAAAAGCAATCGTTTGACCTAGTTCTATAGAAAGAAACGATAGGCTATTTCTTACAGCACTCTATGACTTTTATTTCTCACTTACATGGAACCTTTCGTGGCGTGACCCTTTCATAAATCATATATTTATATATACTTACACGTTTATGAATAATAACATACGTTACGTAATTGATATCGAAGTTTTGCGAAATTAATTTATGAAATACGCATTTTGAAGGATATTCTAAGGTAAGTTTTACGTCGTTCAATTAGATAGATTATTAATTTTTTAAATCATGATCATTGCTCTATTTGAGTTCTTAAATATTTAAACAATAATTGCAATTAAAATTTTTGCCCATATCTATCTACCCATATTGGCATAAAAGCCTAAAAAAAAAGCCGCGGTTTTCTCGTGTTAAAAGTGTATTTTATGTTAATTAATTATTGCAATATTAATATAATTCTTATGATTATAAGTTCATACAAATACACACATGGTAGGGTACCTACATAATTTAGTCTCTGTAACATTTCTAAATGATAATAATTTCTGTTCAACATTCTCCTTCATTCAATGTCCTATCATAAATATCAGTAGAGTACAAGAGCCGTTTTCCTCAATACTCAATACTCAACATTTATTGCAACCATAAAGATATACCTATAGGATGGCATGACAATTTAAATATATAAACATTTTATGGACCCTGATAACCATCTGACGATTTATTTTCCTTTTTTTAAAGTGAAAACTTCTTTAGCGGCGCTTGGCACTTTTTTTAGATGGGTAAAAAAATGTTAAACTCGCGTCAGATCGGTAGCCTGATCGAAAAAGCGTAAGATTCCCTAACCATTCCAAAATATTCAAAAATGCACAACGTTGATGTTTAAGTTTTCACTTCTGCCGGTACTCCCGGAGTGCAACCCGTCCTTTTTTGAAGTGAAAACTTCTTTAGCGGCGCTTGGCGCTTTTTTTCTATACTACGACGCCGGTGGTAAACAAAACTTACGACCCGCGTGATGTTAATCCATTACCAATGGACGCTTAATTTTTGTATTATCTGACAGAAACGCTAAAACTTGTCATGAAAACAATAAAACAAATGACTGTATAAACAAATGAAGAGCGCAATGAAGTATGTACACAGGTTGCAACTGCATTTCGCAGTGGCAACAGTAACTCCATATGCAAATGACGGTGATAGGACGACGGCGGACAGACGTCACCGTATGCAAATGCACGTTGCAGTTCGCTAAGCTGCACATAGTTAGGTACTTGAACTTGACTCAAGCCGGTGAACGCAAGTGACATTTAAGTTATAACATAATAATTCTAACAAAGAAACAATTTTATTAACGTTAATATTGCTTCCAATTTTGTTTTCTCAAAAATCGTAATCTATTAAGTAGATAATTGAAAATATCGATAAATTTAAAAAGTAACGTAGATTTTTGCTCATATTAGAATTTAAAATTATCATTTCTTGCTAAATCATAATATTCTCATGCATAACATATTTTTCTTTATTTCTGACTAACGTGCTCACTCAATCGTATTACAGTTAAAAAGTGGTTAATCATCTGAAAATGTGTATAAATTAAATTAATATTTCAAGTAAAATATAATCCAAGTGAATTTAGGTGTAGTATTAAAGTAAAACAGTTTTTAAGAGGGGATATTAAAAGCTAGCAAAGTGTGGCGCCCAAGCCGTTGGCGCTGGCTACAGGCCGCTGACACCCTGATGCTGGAGAGCGACGAGGAGTCACCATTTGCCGTTGTTTCGCTGCCAGTGTACACGCCTGAACCTATAGTAAGTAGTAGTATCAATGCATGGGTGCAATGTAGACAAATTCACCAACTGAATCAAAAAAAAATCTAGTAGGAAGCACGCACTATCAAGCGGCCACTTCTGTCTGACAGACAACCAATGCAGTTTAAAATATTTTTTTCATCCTAGGGTTTAAGCTGCTTTTTGTGAATACAGTATTCGAATGTTCGAATGTTTTCTTGTGTGAGAAGAAAAAAATAAAAAAATAAAAATTGAAAATATTTATAAGAACAAAAACCTACTTCAGCTTTCAAGATTTGAGTTGCCAGTTAGCTTGAGCAAAAGATTTTAGTAAATAGGTAGTATAATAGATTTGCATAGGCCTCATACCCCCATAAAATCCGCTGAAAAATTCAAACATTTTATGTAAAATCAAGCCAATCAAAATTATTTCGCTGTCTTAATTTTGTTAGTTGACTAAATTGAGCACAAACAAAGAAACTATTTGTTTACGTTCAATTTAATCAACTAAACAGTACTTACTTAATCGTTTTATGATATTATATTCACGCGATGTAAATAATATTTAATTTAATACAACAAGCTTACATTACTACCTGCTAATTTTCTTAAGCAATTTTTCCCTGTTTCTCCACTCTGCGACCTCGTTTGCTAATGACAAGCACCTGAAATTAAGGGACTTTGCATACTTAATGACCGGAGTACTTCTAGCCAATTATATAATTCAATGTTTTCCTAGTAAATATTCAAATGATTTGCGTGTGGAGACTTAATATTGAAACTTTCTGTTGGACATACGCAAATGGGATGCAAATTAAGAAGTTCTTAATGATTTTACGAATATTAAGAATATATTGCGGTTACGTAAAATGAAAATGAATGAAATGACTAAAAAAATGCATAAACTTTGAATGAAATATCCTTTTATTTATTTCATTTTGTTTAAGACACAATTCCAGCTCTCAGAATTCGTAAAAAATAATAATTTTTAGTTTGCGATTTATTTAATAACTGGAAGGTCTTTGCCGAGCAGTGGGACAGTTTAAATTGTAAGTAATTTTCTTGGTACATTTTTTATTTAGGTTGCATTACATAATAACCATTTTAAAATTCAGAGCCTAACAATGTTGTATAATTTTATAATAAAAACTATGGCTTCTAACATTCACCAGGTAAACGTTAAACGACAAAATGACCAGCATTTTAAGAATTAATTCCAAACACCGCAGTCGCTTGCTATGCAGCAATTTGAGGATGTGACCTCGCCCAACACACGTGCGATTTGTGTACTGGCAACCCACCACTATACCTAGACCCGTCTTACACACGAATCAATCTTTACATAGTATAAAATGAAGTCGCTTCCCTGTCTGTCTGTCCATGTATGCTAGAGCAAATTCAAAATTCAAAATTCAAATTCAAAACTTTTATTCAGAGAATAGGTTTTCACAAACACGTTCTCTTGTCAGAGTATACAGTAATAAATGATTTGTATAAATTAATCTACTCTATAAACTACTACCATTTCAGAAACAAAAGCAAAATGACCACTGGTAAAAAGAAATGGCGAAAGAAAACCAGTTACGGCCTTTTTTGTCATTTAAAAAATCGTACTTTTCTTTTTTCTTTTCTTTTTCAACATAAAATTTAAAACTAGGTACATACATACAACAATACGTACGCGGAATGTCAATAAATAGTGCCATTAACTCAACATAAAATTAAATCTAAAATATAAAATTCCTTACTAATATTATAAATGAGAAAAAGAGTTTGTTTGTTTGTGTGTTATTCTACTAAGCAGCCGATCATTATGAAAATTTGCATACATATTGTTAGGGGTACAGAGCCCAACATAGGCTACTTTTTATCCCGTGAAAGTATGTCGTTCCAATGGGAAAATAATTTTTCTACTATAGAGGGAGCTGTATAGATGGGCTGTCCACCAACAGATGGCGCCACAAGACGCGCTATGGGTTGTTTTGTTATGTCATAAAATAAACTGCGAGCGAAGCCGCGTGGAAAAGCTAGTATAAAATATATCTTTAAAACTACGCAGTGGATTTTGATGCGGTTTTCTTTAATAGAGAGAGTGATTCAAGAGGAAGATTTATATGTATCATACAATAAAAAAATCCCACTGGAAAGCGAGATACACGTAAACGAAGTTAAAAAAAAATTCAAAATTCAAAACTTTTATTCAGAGAAGTTAAAAAAGTGAAGTTGCGCGGGTTTCGCTAGTCTACACTAATATTATAAGAGGAAAGATTTTTATTTTTGTGCGTGTGTATGTTTGTAATGAATAAACTCAAAAAGATTCCGATTTCAAAAATTCTTTCACAATTGGAAAGTTACGTTAACCCCGGGTAACATAGTCTATATTATATTTTTTTTTAAATTGGGATCTTTAGTGAAACCCGTGCGAAGTCATGGCGGTCGTCTAGTATAATATAAAGTGAAGGTTTGTAACTTGTAAAGAGGTCTATATGGATGGTTGGTCGCACGCACGGTGTTAAGCGATAAGGTTCGTCCTTGGCGAATGGTCAGTACCTCTGTCCAAGGACTTGGAATAATTTGGATGGTGGTTTTTGTTTATACGATCATAGCCAGTGGTGGGTCGTTCGCCGCACCGAGTGCCTGGCAATTGTCAAACTAAAAAAATAAAAATAAAAATTGTTGCCACCATACCGCGTTTAAGGATAAGATATTTTTCTAAAAGTGCTGACCATTTGGACGTTACCGTTATGGTGAGTGATTGTGAATTGTGTGGAGTTTTGTGAATATTATCAATGTTTAGGTGCAGAACAAAGAGACTAGTACTAGTACCTACTATTGTAGAAAAAAGTTTTATATAAAACATTTATGTTTTGAAGTTTGGTTTTTAAAATAAAATAATAAAATTTCTACAATTTTAAATTAATTTATAATTAATTTTATTAGACTTGAGTTAAGTTCTCTCTATATACTCCGCAGTATAAATATATGTAGTAGTTTCAATGTACTGAACGTTAGCTATTAAATTTTAAACGTAACAGTTTAATCGATTATTTTTCCTTTAACAGTTAAATGACGGAAATAGAGAGCTGTTTTTTAAAATGGTATACAATGTACCGAATACTTTGTAAATGAATAAAATTCTCGGTTCCACTAAAAGTACTTACTAAATACCCTACTTAGCGTGCCGACACACGTTGCAAATCCATACGGAATGCTTCAAATCATTTGCATACGACATAGCATGGAAACTATGACTGTTCGACATTTTTTTCCGCGGCAAAATATAAACGACTTTCATTTGATGGTGGTGTTACTTCGCGGAAGTAAAGTTACATGATTCAAATTATTTTTTGTGCAACCAATAAGCTAAGGATAAATATTTTGTAGGAATAAAAAAATATCAAGTATTTAACCAGGGCACAGATATATGACTTGGACACAAGTGGTTGTCGAAAAGATATCTTGTTTATTTTGTTGTAGCGGTATGTTCATTTACACTTTACTTTACCTAAAGAGGCAAAGAGAGCACAAAATAATTTAGATTGGCTCAATTCTCTCTCTACCATCTATAAAGTAATTTTTTTTAGCCTTTTTTACCCGACTCGAGTAGTTTTATCTATACACTGTTCTTCCATGAAAAGATAATATGTTTGTAATTTTTAAAAAACGGCCAAGTGCGAAGTCGGCCTCGCCCATGAAGGGTTCCGTAGCTGCAATTGAGGTTTACGATTTATGACGTTTGAAAAAAAAAACTACTGACTAAATCTCGTTCAAACCAATTTTCGTTTGAAGTTTGCGTGCGTACATCATATATTTTTTTTAGATTTATCATTCTCTTATTTTAGAAGTTACAGGGGGGGGGGGGGGAACTAATTTTATCACTTTGGAAGTGTCTCTCGCGCAAACTATTCAGTTTAGAAAAAAAATATTTTAGAAACCTCAATATCATTTTCGAAGACCTATCTTCGTGTGGTATCTATGGATAGGTCAAACAATTTTTTTTCATCAAACCCGTTTGATTTGATTGATGATTAGGGTTTGATGAAAAAAAAAATTTTTGAGTTTCAGTTCTAAGATTACGGGGAACCCCCAAATTTTTTGGTTTTTTTTTTCAATTTTTGTGTGAAAATCTTAATTTAATGCAGTTCACAGAATACATCTACTTACCAAGTTTCAACGTAGTTCTTATGGTTTCGGAAAAAAGTGGTTGTGACATACGGACGGACAGAGACAGACATGACGAATCCATAAGAGTTCCGTTTTTTGCGTTAAAAAAATTATTACGATTTACAGAAACCCCTTTAGGATATTTAAAAAAAGTATTGTTCCTTCATTTTAAAAAATCAATGTTGCAAGTATATGTTTTAAAAATATTAAACTTTTTTACCATGAAATTGACATAGGTATTATATGACTCAAATAATTTACATAAATGCAATGTTTCTTTAAACGTATGCAGCACTTTGCCAATGTCTTGAAAAGTTTGTGTATTTGAACATTAGTCAAACAGAAACGGTGTCAGGGGCACTCTAGAAACTTATGGCTACATACATACACATCAAAATTTTGTATTTTATAGTTAATAATTTCTAGAGAAAAGTTGAGCGTAATCGAATTCATTAATAGTAAAATATAGTAGTTATGTGTGTTAGTCTATAAAGGTATATTTGATAAGAGCAATTGTTTCCTGTAACTCCTTTGCTCGAAATAAAGATTGTTATTTATAATATGTTCCTGGGATTGAATACGACATTATTTTACTTCTTTCTCTACATTTCGACCAAGTTCTAACGAACGTCTTCGTCACAAGTCACGATAACTTATTGTATATAATTATTTAAGCTTATATTTAAAACGAGTTTAAAAAGGAACCGTACAATTTTCATATTTATTCTTATAAGTGTACTTATTTAATGTCAGGGTAAACGAACCAAGTGGTATATACTGTCAGATGCAAAATGACGTCATTATGTGCGATCGAAGTGTAATGCTGCTAACAGGTTCAAGTCAAGTGAGACGGGACTATGGCCCGGTTTCCACCAAAGCGGAGAGAGAATATCAAATTTTTCTGTAGAAACTTTTGTGCCGCACGCAAGCAAGCGGGCGCCGCCGAGCGGAAGTTTGTATAGCCGGGCGCTCTCCGCTTTGGTGAAAACCGGGTCTAACACTGTCTGAAACGCATTTTTAAAGTAAATGACACAAATTGTACATGTCACTAAAATAGCTTAAAACTAAATGTGAATTTAAAATGCATTTCAGAAACTGACTGCAAGGAACGCTGTGTAATTCTATTTATCTTTTTATTATTTTATACAACAAATATTCTTTATTTAGGCTGCAAGTTACGGCAAGAAAAACGGTATGTGGTACGGTGGTACTTCGGGCGCGCCGGGTGGTGGTGGGTGGTCCCGTGCGGGCACTCGGAAGCAATCTGTGGCAGAGTCCGATGCACCACCGCCAGGAGGTGGCAAACCAGCCGGTGGACGAGTCATTAGGATCATCAACAACATGGACCATTCCATACAGGTACAAATGACTATACTATGATGTACTTTCGAACATAAGAAACTACGGACATTTTTAGTAATTTTCTCTCCAGCCGTCATGATAAAGACATTTTATTTTTCATAAAAAATCAATTAATGGGGTAAAAATAATAAATCGTATTATTCTGTAAAAAAAAACATTCGTGAGTCAAGTGAGTCGCTCCTTTTAAATCTTCTCTGAATGTTTTTCTCGACATTTTCGTCGATAGTCATACAAGAAAAAATACGAGGTTTAAAAAATTTATACTTTTTTACCCTATTACAATGTTTTCTAAATTATTCAACAAAACAGTTCAACAAAAGTATAAGGATTATGATTAATAGAAAGTATCGTGTAAAAAAACAATTATACGGCATTAAAATGCAAGTAGGTTAGTAGCCATAATTAAAAGCATATCGATGGCTTTTTTTTAGCAATCCACACATTTCTGCTTTATTGCTTTTGAATTAGTAATTATTGCGAATTCAAACTCAATAGCATGGTTGAAAAACAAATTGATCATATTGTAGTTAAAGATTTTCTTTTGACAGGAAATACCATTCAGTATAAAAAATTGATTGCCTACGATCACTAATAACTGGCTGAAAAAAAAACAAATTGCTTCGATTCTACAATTTGAGAAAAAAGAAACTTTAAATTCGCTTGTGTTTTGTTTGAATAAAAAACTGTCTTCAGTTTTTCTCAACATTAATTAACACAACAATATTTGTACTAAAAATATTTAATGACGTTTGTCATAAATAGTCGTAATGCGAAAAACAGACAGAGCTCATCATTGACAACACGCACGCAATGAAAGTATTTAGTTCGAATTTGCAATCGAAAATGTTCACATTCGTCAATAAGGTTACTATTCACAACTTCACTTAGGTACTTTTATTTAATAAAAAAATAAGTGCCTAATAAAATTTTATTGCGATAAAGCGATAGTGGTAAACTGTAGGTAATTTCATAATGTTACATTTCGATTCATGTGGGCAGTAAAGAGACGTTTTCATTGTAAGACCTTGGGTGTAAACCATGGCGTCGGCGTTTCGATTGCTCGGCGAAATTTATTTGAGGTCGTGCAAATATTAGCAATCTACTATCTCTAATTTCACTTATATAAATGGTATGAATTACCGTACAACGTTTACTGAATAAAATTTAACGTCTAACATTATTATTTATTGTATTAAATTTTTTGTATAAACGGGACATGTAATATTATCGTAAGATATGAAGTATGAAAATATCTCTAGCGGAACATTCTTAACTATCCCCATTGCTATGATCCATGGAGATAGTAGGAATTCTGATTTAATAGATTATGGGCCAATTATCTCCATTAGTCATTTTGTGAAATTGGGAAAAATCCCACAAATTCCATTAATGGAGATTCCTAATGAAGAATGGGGATAGTGGGTTGTACCTTTTCATATTTTACCAGATTATCGTTTATGAATAAGACTCATCATGATGAGTATCACACATACACATAGTACAAAATGATATATGTTTCAGTGTCGAGTTCTGTTGAATTTACGCACAACACAACCATTCGAGGAAGTGCTCGAAGATTTGGGACAAGTTTTAAAGATGAGTGGCGCCAAACGAATGTACACAATTACAGGACAAGAGGTAAATGTATATTAATGTACACTAAATTACTATGTTTTTTACTTGATCGATAAACACGATTTGGTAAAGACCATACAAACTGACTGTCTTTTTTATGACAAAATTTTTCATAAAAGAAGATTTATTATGATTAAGCTAGAATTTTTATTAATTTTATTTATCTCTATTCTACCGATTACCTACTTAAAAAGTAGGTAAGACATTGTTGAGAATAATCACTCGTGTGTTTCTAAAAAATATACCTACTCCGTCAACAGGTTCGAAGTTTTTCTCAACTAAGAAACGAGTTTGCTGATGTGGAAACCTTTTATTTGGGGTCTCTGATTGTCGCCCCAGCTTTAAGTCCTGGCGTTAGCGCTCCGCTGCCTGTCGAATCTCCTATCAGAAGGTATAATTATAAGCTCTTTACTTTAATTTACTTGACTTTGCATATCATGTAAATCTATTTACCTACATAGCTTCTTCAAACGTAATACGCTAAGAATATTTTTCTCGTACGAGTTCCAGAGCCGGTTACGTCATTACAAAATCTCTTCGGCTTTACCTCAAGCATCTACAATGTTTCAGAAATATTATCAATCATTTCCTCAAAAAGGGAAATAAAGGGAGTTTTTCTCCGAACTTCTCTTCTATAACTGTCATTATTCATCAGATCTCGATCAAGAGGCAATGTGGCTGCAGCTCCTGCGTCAGAGGATATGCGCGGTAGACGCGCCCGAAGCAAGAGTCGACCCCGAGTGCTATATGCGCCAGAGGGAGAGATCGTTCGTAATTCAGGTAACATCCAAAAACATAAGTGTGCTTATGCAAAGACGCAAAATTATTCATTGTTAAAAAAAAGTTTTTGTTTTGCTCTACTTTTTTCTGTGTGGAATTTCACTTATTCCCTGTTCATAACCAAAATCTCGTAACTAGTTATGAAGGAAGATTTTTTTTCGCTGTTTCGTATTTCAAGCTGATGTTTTTTGTTGTTTATCGGTACCGTTTTCTTTCAAAAGCAACGTCAAAAAAGAGATAAATATTTTCTTTATTTTTCAAAATTGGCCATAATTCGATTTTTATTTTTTTCAGGCGCCGCTATAATAGCTATAAAATCTAATCTTTACATTATTCTATCCAATAGTTTCTTCTACAGACTACACTTTACTAGAGGTACTCAAGGAGGAGCCCATTCGTGTTACGATTCGGGGATTGAGACGCACATTCTACCCACCAATCCACCATGCGCCCATAGACAACGCGCCGCCAGAAAAGAAAATGCAACTTGACTGGGTGTAAGTGAAAAAAAAATGTAACAGATCTGATGAACCTCTCAAATCACAATTAGGAATCAAGTGAATATGAGAAAATTTCATCATTAGTACCATCAACATTACTGGTGGCAAATAGTTGCCGTCATAAATCAAACCAATATTGCAACGAAATGGTTAAAATATTTATTAAACAAATAGTTAAAGAGTTAATTGATGGGATTTTATAGTGTAGAGTCTGTTTTACTATCGTTTAATTGTGTAACAAACGTTATCTTACACATTTTATTTTATAATACTATTATTAGATAGATTATTAGTAAAGTATTCTCATCATGTGACTTTTAAAGCTTTTCAAGTATTAGGTACATCAAAAACTTGTAGCTGATAAAATCAATATTACATAAGTGTGTTTCAGAATGATTTGCATACATAATCACAAGGGCTTCTTCTATTACTTCCTCAACCTTAAACTTATCTGATTCTTACACACAATTATGACCTTTAAATCATATTTTGTTGAAGGTCTATTGTTGATTTATTGGTTTCATGTTTTAACTAATAACATCATACATTCGGACATACAATATTAGCTTAAAAATATGTTTATTATATTTTTTAACAGCATACTACAACTTCCTACTTAACTATTAAGTGATGAAAGAAGAATTTCCAGTCTGTCAAATGGATTTTTTATGGAATCTGTTTGGTAGTTCCTGAGATTAGGTTGTTTGATTTAAAATTTATTTATTCCATATTTTGTATGATATTCCGCGTATTACACGTATGTATATACATGTAAATACATCATTACTGTAAGAATTGAAAAAAAAGTCCAAAAGCGCCTTAGCTGGTTTCCTCTCGTCATTTTTTCTACAGGTGCCTTTTGCTTTTTTTTTCGAAATAGTCACTTAAATTTAGTTTGTTATATGTCTAACGAAAGTGCCTGTGCAGGCCTATTAATATATAATTATTTCCCCTCCTTCCACCAGTAGATCTTAGGCGACTTTAAATTCCACTTCACTCCAGTGTTGGATCCTAGGAGACTTAATTCCTCTTGAACCTTCTTGTTTTGGTAAGGTTTGTTCAATGTGAGTTTAATATTTATTCTCATTTAGCTATGGTTACCGCGGTATCGATTCCCGTCGCAACCTATGGGTGCTGCCCACTGGCGAACTGCTGTACTACGTAGCAGCTGTGGCAGTCATGTACGACAGAGATGAAGAATCTCAGAGGCACTACATTGGACACACTGAAGATATACAATGGTATGATGTCTTTTAAAATAGTTTTTTAGTTGCCAAAAATGTTTTATTGATTGTAGTAATGCAGTAACGAAAAGTGCGTTTGATAATTTAAATTCATTGATTGTATGATACCGAGTGCGACTAATATATTGGCTATCATATTTACCTGTATTCATAAATCACATACTGATTGAATGAAAATATATTTATTGAGTAAATTGTATCAACTCTCTGAGCCATTGCTGAGTATTTCACTGGGCTGCTCTTTCGTATAACTGTGATAGAAGCACTACACTAATGATTATTTACATAATTGGATAGTTCTTTGGTTTTATGTAACAGTTTATTTGGTAGTTTTGGAAAATAACATGGTGTGAGTGTATTAATTCGCACACAAACAGGCAATATAAATTTCTATGTACTCTACTTACTATAACACCGTATTTTTTTGTTTATAATTCCTAATATTCTGTTTAGTATGGAACTTCATCCATCTCGCGAGTTGGTTGCGAGCGGTCAACGAGCGGGCCGTGGTCGGCGAGCACAAGCTCATGTCCGCATTTGGAGTACAGATACTTTGCAAACTTTGCACGTGTTCGGTATGGCGGAATTCGAAGCTGGGGTGTCAGCCGTCGCTTTCTCACAATTGGTAAGAAATACTGTTATAGAGGGTGATATCCGCTACTTTTTTTATGAGAGAGAAGGACAAACGATCTAGCGGGTCACCTGAGTGCTTAGTACGAGTTTTTTTGGTCACATTCGAACGTGTTAACGTTTACAAACCGACCAAAATGTAAAACTGTTTCATATTGTGAATTTATCAGACGCGTGTTACATATCCAAATTAGTCGGGTTACACACTTCGAAACGTGAGCAAGTAAGCCGCATAATTTTGATATGTAGCACGCGTGTTATAAATTCGCAACATGAGAGTTCTTCTCTATTTGTTCGGTTTGTTTACGTCGACATGATCGAATGTGAACAAAAAAACTCGTACTAAGCACTCTGATGGTAAGCATTCACCGCTGCCCATGGACATCCAGGGCTATAAGATCTTGGATGAAAAAGGAAGGAAGCGAAGGAAAGTGAAAAAGGAAGCAGGAGAGGTTTAGGCTTTCGGCACTTACACTCATCGTACGAAACATATTTTTATGATAGATATCCGCTTTATTTCTGGCCTTTTCTGTTCTATATTGTAATAGTTCCCCTTTCATTCACATTTAGAATGGCGGCAGTTACGTGTTAGCTGTGGATGCTGGACGAGAGAGCATCCTCTCCGTATGGCAGTGGCAATGGGGACATCTTCTCGGCAAAGTTGCGGTAAGATAATATTTTTCTACTATTTACGTGTCAAACGACCCTTCATGCAAACGACACATTATCTATGTATCCAGCTTTGCTCTCGAATCGCAACTGAATGTATTAATCTAAATTTTAAAAGAAATTGATGCTACATAGTGTTATGTACGACCTCCGTGGCGTAATGGTTACCACGCCAGACCGCCACCCAGGAGGTCCCGGGTTCGATCCCCGGTCGGGTCATGATGAAAAACGAACTTTTTCTGATTGGCCTCGGGTCTAGGATGTTTATCTATATATGTATTTGTTATAAAATATAAAATCGTTGAGTTAGTATCCCATAACACAAGTTTCGAACTTACTTTGGGGCTAGCTCAATCTGTATGAATTGTCCCTATATATTTATATTTATATTTTTTTTTTATGTCAAAAATTTATTACTGATCGTTAACAGATACTATGAAACCGGTGAGCAGGTGGTGGACAAAAATGTATGAATTAGTAATTAAAAATATTAAAAACTAAATGCATTTAAATAACACATAACAGATGGTCTGAAATAAAGAATCATTTAATTTAATTTATCATATCTTTTTACGAAACTAATGCTCAATATTTAACTAATTTAACTCTCAAAGAGCAAATCAATAGCACCTTAAGTTAAGTTTAAGTTTAACACGCTCATTATTTAATGTTTCTGAATGGATTAAATAAGTATGCTGATATAGTATACAATTACACATTCAACCATAAACTTGACTGACGTCAAGGTCCCCTAGATGTCTCGTAAGATATACACAGCCGATAACATTCCATTCGTGCCAACAATATTATTTCATTATTTTGTACTACATTATATCAAAATGTTATGCACCTGAATTTTGGTTGAACATTATTGTGGTTCAAATGAACTTAAGTTTGAATAGATGGTTTAAACAAAACCTGAGTATACAACGAGGGATTACCATGTTTAGGATACCTTGCTTTTCTCTGGCACTAGTCTAGACTATACTAATACTAGAAAAGAGTGAGAAATCTTCAAATGGCTAAACAGGTTTTTTTGTCTCAATATAAAAACGGCATTCTTTTGAATGCTGCAATGTCATGTCACCAACATATATCCCTCTTTTGGAATCGTTTAAAAGCATATTTATTGCAGTTTCAATAATCATTAGACAGCTGATGTCTAAAACCAGTCTAAAGTAAAATCCCACTTGTCTAAAGCCCTACAATTATAGTTGATTTATGTGCTAAGAATAATTTCTTATTTTCGCTTTAAATCAATAACATCGTATGAATTTGAAGTTCACGCAATAAAAACGTTAACATTGAAACGTTAATGACGACCTTCTGTTTCGTGTTTCATTTTTCTAACATATCCGGAGATAATGGTCAATGCACTGAAATAGTTTTTCCATTTAAGAAAATAATTGCTTAAATTTTATGAATATTTAATACTTAACTTCATAGACGTGACCGATTTCAGTCTTTTGAAAAAATTAAAAAAAAAAATTTTTTGTAGAGACTTTACAACAAATACAATTTTGGTACATTTCAGCAATTCTTTACTCAATCTGCTAATTCAATTTGACTTAATTTGATAAATTTTGAGAAGGTTTTAATGTCGTAAATTACACGTCGAATCATAGAAAAATATGAATTATAACCACAACTTCAACAAATCAAATTTATTGAACGGGTTAAGTGTATCGTGAGTATTTAAAAGGTAGGACGTTCCTGCGTCCATACCAAAATAATTTGGTTTATGTTATAGTTGGCGGTTTTGAATTTTTTTAAGTCACGGATTATTCATGCTTAGTTATTTACACTTCAAGTAGCAATAAAATAGGTCAAATTATAAAATTGGGACATCACAATCTAAATGAGAATCTTGTATTATTACTGTTTGTCACATTTTTTTATAATGTTCAAAAACACGGCACGGCATTGGCCGGGTTCAACACACCCAAAGGCACGCCCCTAGCTACGCGGCTACGAGCTACGATGCTACGCCGCGCCGCCGCTACGGTGCTACGACAACGCATAATAGATCTTATTTCTTTGAACAAACAGATTATTTTTTTAATGTCTGCGGTCTATTTGTTATCTAAGTTTTTTTAGGTGATTATTCAATATTATTTACGATTACGTGAAGCCTATATACCTATACCTACAACTCACTTTATTTTGTAGTTTTGATGTCTAATTCGTCGTTCGTTGTCATTAAAGAAAAAGTGCCGCAATGGCGTATATTTGAGGATGTTTATGTAATCAAATATAAGCTTTGATAAAGCCAATGGACAACGGTGATGGTAGACTATCCATGACGCATTTTTTTTCTGTGAATAAAGAACCTATGTTACATGTAGTAATTCACACGACGCGCAAAAAGTCGGGCACACAAACAATCCGTAATTCTGGCATATTGGCACAAAAAATATAACATTTGCTTCAATACGCGCTAACGCAGACGACACATATTTTGTCTGCCATCTGCACGTATAAGTAAACTAGCGAAACCTGTTCAACTTTGCGTGTAACCCGTTCCCTTGAGGATTTCGGAAAATCCGTACCCTCCAAGTGCAGGTCTCTTCGATCAGCTATTTAGGAAATTCGTTGATCCATTACTCAATCAAAAAAATTTATTCTACGTTATCCATAAATTATAAGACAAATTAAAATCTAAAAAGTATTTTATCACCTAACTTTTTCCAGCACATTGTAAAAAACAATCTTCGCATTAGTCAGACTTATCACTCACGCGAGCCACAGCCACGTGTCGAGTAGAATCGTCGAGGCCAGCCATCACAGTTCTTTGTTCCATGTCCCGCATAATTAACGTAATTCGTGTCACTTGTTTTTCATTTCATAATAATAATATAATGCAAAACGTGTTTCTTTAACATTTTGCATAATATCAAACCGTTAAGCGTGACGCTGTGTACTTTATTGTTAAAGTATGAATCATAATATGTATAGGCGAACGTCCATTATAAGCAATGAAGCCAGTGTTACCGCCTAATATCGTCTCATTGAGTCATCCATCAATGAGTGATCATGTTTTGAAGATAATTGTCAACTTAGCGTAAACCCATAACCATAATTTGACAATTACGACAATTACAACTAAACTAAGTACTCAGCTTTGTATCGGGCATTTGAATGTACAGCTACCGCGAAAAGGATAAAATTGCTAGCCTGTTATTTTACTAATTAACAAAGTTCGATAACTATATGTGTGTCTGAACTATTTCGAATCTTCGACGGTGCAGAGATCAGAACGTATCTAACGACTCTATCCAGGCGTCGTTTGTAAAATTCTATTAATAAATAAAAGAATTATTAATGTTGATAATAATATGATAATTATTAAATAGATACTTCTTAAATATGTATAAGACCATGTTCTTTGCAGACTTTACAAGAAGAGCTGACTGGTGCAGCCTTTCACCCGCTTGATGATAATTTACTCATCACTCATGGAAAAGGGCATCTTACATTTTGGAATCGTAGAAAAGATGGATTTTTCGAACGAACTGATATTATTAAACCTGTAAGTAATTACATACATAATTATTGATAACACGATGGTTATTATCACCATCAATAAAATATCAGCGGGACATTTCTCGTATATGTTCTGAATCCGGGTATAGTATGTTCGACCCAAGAACAAAGGGCAAGTGTCTAATTCCTATTCATTTACAGCATTCGCCCAAACTGTATTGAACTAAAATGACTGATGAAAAGTTACTTTTTCAGGCGATATGTACAAACAACAATGATTTATTTCTATTTAAAGTTGCAAAATATATAGTTCTTAGTTATCTCAAAAATTGTAAAGAAAATTTTTATATATGTATTTAAATTTTTAGCCATCACGTACTCACGTGACTGCTCTGCAGTTCGAACAAGATGGCGACGTCGTAACAGCTGATAGCGATGGGTTCATTACCATCTACAGCGTAGACAGTGACGGAGCATATTTTGTACGAATGGAATTTGAGGTATGCCCACTTAAACGTGACGGGAGATTTTGATTTTAACTTTACAGGTAGTTTTACAGTTAGGTACAGACATAACTGAAATTATAAATGCATTCACAGAAATTTTATAAATGCATTGCTTTAACGTCATGACTTTAGTAGTGGTAGAACCCTTACCGTGCATCCACCACCGCAGCTACTTTTTGTGGAGCAACGATTCCAAGTGTTGTGGCAACATCATTTGAAAAGTCGCAAAAGTTGACGAATGTTACCCAATGTTATCGTGTTGCATAATGTTGCCCCACAAGAAGTAACTGCAATGTGGAACTATAATACCACATGTGTTATACCGGTGGGTTTCGGATGAAGGGCTTGTTTCCCATGATAACATAACTAAATTATGGATTTAAATGTTTCCAGGCCCATATAAAAGGAATAAGTTCATTAGTTATGCTGTCAGAAGGCACATTGATATCAGGAGGTGAAAAGGACAGGAAAATCGCAGCTTGGGACTCCTTGCAGAACTACAAGAAGATTACTGAAACAAAGGTTTGTTAACAACCATTGTTTTATAGAGTAAATACTAGAAAAATACTTTGTATTTTCATTAAGTTCACATTGATTTTCTTTAAGCGTCGATTCAAAAGAACTATTGGCGCTTTGACTACGATTTTATTTATCCACCTATGTAGGAATTATTCGTATGTATGTTTGTTCTTTTTGTATAATTATTAGGATTTATCGAGTTCGAATTTGGGGTATAGGTATCCTATTCGAATGTGATGCTTCAACTTCTGATTGCTTGTAATTTTTGTTTTAGTTACCAGAGTCAGCCGGCGGTGTGCGAAGCATATATCCACAGAGACCGGGTAGAAATGATGGAAACTTATACGTGGGCACTACACGGAACAATATCATGGAAGGATCGCTACAAAGGCGGTTTAATCAGGTTTTTAAAACACAATTAAAATTAAGTAGAGCCAGAATCAGTTTTTCGTCGGAGGCTCCGTAGCTGTTTGGCAATTCACATAACACGAACCGATTCTATTTCGATTTAACGACACTCGCCCGTTCAATTCCTATTTTGTATGAGTGAGACAGCGAGTGTCGTTGAATCAAAATAGAACCGGTTCTTGTTACGTGAGTTGCCCCACGGCACCGGCGCCTCCGGCGAAAAACCATCTCGTGATAAAAAAAATACCTTAATTGAAGAAAATTTTATTATTGTTGTACTTTTCCTATATATCATCAATAAAGAATATTGTATTGTATTATTATGTGTAGGTATGCTCCAATAATTGAATTTAAAGTATGCTTTACATTTGTTTTAATGGTACTTATGAAAATTTCTTTAGAAGATACAATCGTGTGCAAGCTCCATCGACTGCATGCCCTAACTATTTATTTATTTTATTATTTAACGTAATCTTCACTCTGTGAATGTTAATAAATGTTGGTATTTTACTTACTTTTAGGTGATTTTCGGCCACCATAAACAACTCATGGGTCTGGCTGTTCATCCCGACGACGAAATGTTCGCCACCGCCGGCCACGACAAGAACATTGCTCTGTGGAAAGGACACAAACTAGTATTCGCTACTCAGGTTTGTCTAGTTATAGATCTTATAGTGATACGTATTAGATCACTCTTGTCTTGTGTCTTGATCCTCCTCCTTTCTTCGTTTTCCTCAATGCTGAGGGTCGTGACCTCTCTGGAGTACCGCGCTTCGACGAACAATGCTCCGCCATCTACTTATGTCTTGATACATATTTAAAAAATCCTTATAAAATTTACTTGAATCACGTTTGTTCAGCTTAATAATTAATATTTTAGACTGGCTTATTGCGTGACTGATTTGTGGGATAAAAACTATTCTGTGTAAATCTAGGTTATAAACTATCCTTAAAAACCAATCAAACCTGAAACTTGAAAGAGTCATCATCTAATACATCCATTCTTACTAACTTTCGCGTTATAATAATAGTAAGGATGAAAAATATGAAAGTGGCGATAGATGGCGCGGCGCGTCACTTTCATAAACATTAATATAATAACAACAAGAGAAAATTTTACGATGTACTTAAAGTATGTACAAATCTTCACTTATCATATTTTTTCCAGGTTGGATATGAATGTGTTTCCCTGGCATGGCATGCCGGTGGTGGAGCCTTAGCCGCGGGAAGTACAGAAGGCCATTTAGTTGTTCTAAACGCAGATGCAGGTGCTCATGTTGCTACACTACGGGTTTGCGGATCACCTCTTAATTGTTTATCTTATAATTCAGGTATGTTACTTATTTTCTCATACTCTCGTTACTCACAATATTTAAAAAGAGTAGTAAATTTATTTGAACAACAAAACAACATATACATAGTTTAATTTAGTTTTAATGTCAATTATTAACTAATACTAAATTATCATTAAAAAAATATGTTGAAAAAAAATATATTTAAAAACCATGATATCACTTTTATCCAAAAAAAACGCGCAAATTCCTTTGCGTGTATCGCGCTTTCCCATAAGAAATATACAAGGCTAGATACAAGGATCCGAACTTGTATGTAGCCTTGTATGAAGTCAATAGCTATCTCTTTTTTCTTCTCTTTCTTCTTCTTTAGTATGACACGGACAGCTATAATATATCGTTAACTTTAAAAATGTGTTTCAGAAACTGTCTGCAAGGGACAAAAACACAAATTTCATGGTCTAGGATTGTTTAAAGATGATCTTTTATGTTTTAGCTGGAGATACTCTCGCCATTGGCTCGCAGAACGGCAGCATTTATCTATTCCGCGTATCGCGAGACGGTTTCTCATACAAGAAGTCCAACAAGATCCGAGGAGCTCAACCCTTGGTTCAACTGGATTGGAGTCTTGATGGAAATTACTTGCAGACTGTTACTGCTGATTATGACTTGGCCTTCTGTAAGTATTAAAATCCATTGACTTAAATCGCTCATAATGTAAGAAAGAAAGAAAGAAAATACATTTATTCTGTACAGCACATGAGACACAAGACAACAACAGCATTTTACACATACAAACAGACAGAAACATTCACACAAAACAGTTACAACAAGTATCTAGCCAATGAAAAAGTCTTTATGTGCCTCACAGCCGCACAGAAAAGGGGTAAAATTCAGCATGATGCCAGATAGCTTCGAAAAACCTATATGGCGCTGATTTTCATTTGACCCCCTTTCCTTAATTTGACACTTCGACGCCGTTGCAATTCCTATATTCCTAAATTCATAATGAAATAAAAAACGTTAAAATATATATTTGTATGTGCCATATAATACCTATAGATTGAGCGTATTGAAATATATACGATTGTAACATAAAATTTGATTAATTAAAATATAAATGTGGTACTTAAATATGTGATACGTCAATATTGTAGCTGCCTAAATCCTTTTGTGCGTTTAAAAGAAAAAATTGGCAAGCGAACTGATCGATCGTATAGGTGGAGGGATATTATTCCATATCTTTGAGGCTGCGTAACGAAAAGTACCTTTGTACGATGCGTGCCTGTGTTTTTGCACGAAAAGTTGTTGTGAACACTGCCTTCTTTCACACTGCCTTTTCTCTGCCACCCAGTTGAGTTTAGTAAATAAGTAAGGGGGGTCTTTGTTACTCCAAATAATAAACATGCCAGGTGCAGTTTCCGCCTAGACTTGTAAGCATAGTTTATGGGCGGCGCGCGGTGAGGGCTTACCATCAGGCGACCCGTCGGTTCGTTTGTCTACTATATTGTAAATTTTTTTAAAGTTATCCTTCGGGTAACCTGTGACGATATGATATTCAGATGAGCTTCTTTGTGTGATTCTGATATGATTGTCAAAAATAAAATCAAAAATCAGTTTATTAATAACAAGGATAGTTAACAATGATTTGGGATCTCTTTTAATAAATTAAAGTTAAAGAAGCCAGTGTAGTAGAAGAGTGATGTTAAATGAGTTGAAAGAAAATGACCCTAGGTGGTAGATTTCCAACTGTTACAATTTTTACAGAAAACCACTGCATTTCTTTACAAATAATGTAACAATGAGATTACAGTGAGAAATACTCTTTTTGGAAGTTGTGGGAAATAATTTAAGTTTTTTTTCTAGGGGACATAAAAGCATTGTCACCAGAAAAGAGTCCAATAGCAATGAAAGACGTAAAATGGTCCACATACAACTCTACTGTCGGATTCCTAGTATCAGGTAATGTACTTATAAAGAACTAGCGGCCTGTAACGGCTTCGCACGGGTTTTTAAAAGGGTTCCCTACTTTATTTTTAACCCCCGACGCAAAAAGAGGGGTGTTATAAGTTTGACGTGTGTATGTGTGTATTTGTGTATCTGTCTGTGGCATCGTAGCAACCAAACGAATGGTCCGATTTTGATGCTGTTTTTTTTGTTTGAAAGGTGACCGGTGCGGGAGTGTTCTTAGCTATGATTCATGAAAATCTGTTCAGCCGTTTAAAGATCACCAGCTCTTTTCTATTTGATGAAGGGAAATGAGCAACTTCCACTGGTTAGATCGATTTGAAATTATACTGTTACTGTCATGACATTGCAAGAGTATAGTAAACTTGATCTGATGCTGCAGCATCATCAGGAACCTGCAATATACTCAACTCCTGGTCAAATTACAGCAAATGTATCGTGTTTGGGCTCATTGGAATGGTCTCATTGAATAGTTCATTTATAGGTATAATTCACTAACTGGGCTCGCGGCTTCGCTCGTCATACTTAATGTTTATTGCTACCGCGCTGCATATTTATCCCCGACCCAAAAAGAGGGGTGTTATAAGTTTGGCGTGTGTATCTGTGTACTTTGGTGCTAGATGGTAACCAGGATCTGATGATGGAGTTGGAAGGTGGCCATAGGAACATTTTACTTTTTAGCGGTAGTCGGGGGTTTTTTAAATTTTAAATTTAAGTTTTTATAAAATATAATATGGCCTATGTTACCAGGGGTTAATGTACCTTCCCAACGGTGAAAGAACTTTTGGTCCAGTAGTTTTCTAGGGGTACACTACAATACTCCGAAATATGAAACTCCGATTTTGAAAATTCCGATGTTCAAAATTCCGAATTTCATTATTTTGAATTTATTTGATAAAAACAAAAGTACTTTTTTTATATTTTAAATTGCAGTTTTTTTATATTTTTTTATTCTTGTTTGAATGTTTACTTTTATTTATCGTAATTGTAACTTATGTCATTACCATTTTAAAAGAGCAAGTGCTAAGTTTCTTGCCGGTTCTTCTTAGCACAAATCTGCCGTCTGAACTGGTGGTAGGGGAAAAAAAAAGTGACGATTCGAAAGTGCTTGTAAAATGCCTATTTGAATAAAAATTTTTTGATTTGATTTGATTTGAGTACAAAACTTTCCTCTTTATGATATTAGTATAGACTAACGGTCCGCCCCGGCTCGCACGAGTTTTAATAATGATCCCTATTTTTATTTTTAAATATACATACCTACCTATGTCATCCAGGGATAAGCAAACTTATTAAATGTCAAAAAAATGTACTGTAAAATGCAATAATTTTTCAGGAATGTGGAATAATCGATTTTATCCAATGACGGCTCTGATATCTACTGCCAGTCGCTCGGCTGCCCATGATCTGTTGGCGAGTGGAGACACTGACGGATATTTACGGCTATTCAGGTTCGAAATCAAAATAACCAGGGTTTATTGGTTGATAGATGCAGATGCTGACTTTGCGGAAGTCATCTTCAGACGTAGATCAAGAGAGATGTACTTATACCTATCATCATCATCTCAGCCACAAGAAGTCCACTGCTGGACATAAGCCTCCCCCTAACGCCTCCAACTTATACCAACGAAAATCTAACGAATTTGTCCTAAGTATCAATAATATCGATCCTACAGCCAGTTTCAAGTTTCTGAAACGCATTTTTAAAGTTTGCATATTAAACTATAGCTGTCACTTTCAAAATAAAGAAGAAAACCGAGCAAGTAAGTACCTACGTGTCGGGCCACGCACAATGTAGGGTTCCGTATTTGCTGTGCTTTGCTTGCTTTCAGTTGAGGCTAATATCAAATTCTATCACATTTGTAACTTTTCGTCTATTACTCGGTAACTAGTAGAGCCTACTTAACCGTAATTGAAGGTTCAGCATATGGACTACTAGCATGTTTTTTTTTTTCAAATTTCTAAACATAAGACTTTCGGAGATAGAGTCCCTCTATCTCCGTCCACAAAACGACCGCCGTGCAAAACGAAAATTGACACGATAAATGTAAACAGACAGACGGACATGGCGAAACTATAAGGGTTCCTTGTAGTTTACTACAGAACTTTAAAAAAGAATTAACTTGAAACTTAAAATTAGAATGCGTTTCAGAAACTGGCTGTTAGATTCACCACTGAAAATGTTATGTGTCAAATCATGACTTGATCAATGAACTGATAATGTATCTCTATATAAATATTTGAAATAAAAAGAAGAAAGAGTTTACCTATAGGTATAGTAAGTTATAGGTACCCCATGTTTAAACAAAATGTTTTACAGATATCCCTGCGCAAGTCCAAAAGCAGAATACAATGAGATGAAAGTGTACAGCGGGTCCATATCGAGCGCTCGGTTCTTGTTCAACGACCGATGCATGGTCAGCGCTGGAGGCACCGACGCAGGTACTTACTGTTTAAAAATTAATGTTAAGTATGCTTGTTTGCCACCTTACCTAGTGGTATAAAAAAGTAACTTATATTTTACTTTATTATTGTAATTATCGTTGATCATATTGACTAGCGATTTAGAAAAGCATGATTCTTTCAGGAATATTTTTAATTCTCTCTTTATTTCATTTCAGCATTGATGTTATGGGAATTAGTGGACGACTAGCATCAGGCAGCGCAGGGGCTGCGCCCGCCAGCCGTCGTGGTGGCCCCACCGACTCCTTCGCCGCCGCCCCCCGCGCTACATACACTTTCCACATTCCGAGTACTGGATTTTGAGGAACTCGATTGAAATAACTAAAATACTTGTTATGGAATCACAAAAATACTCGTGAAACTATCACGTTGGTATTATAAAAATACTTGTTATCACAAAAATACTCGTTGACGTATCACGTTACGGACTGGTATTCGGTTATGCGATGCTGTCATCACTTTGATATTACACAAATTTGATATTCACACATGGCAATACTACTTGGCATGGCAATACACGTGTCAATGAATTGATGCAAAACCACGCAAAACTTGGAAGTGAATCAAAGCTATAGAGGAAAACATAGATAATTTTATTTTGCTGAATTCTGACAGCCACTTTTGTATCTTCGAAAGTAGTTACTTGAGTATGACAACATATTACCGTGTAAAATAATAAGTACCTACATATATATATTGATTTGTTACGATTGCTTCTTAGCTATTTAAAGTTTGTTTTGTGCCACTTCATTAACACATTGAATGTAGATAATAAAAGAAATTAATATCATTGGTAGAGTAATCTACCAAGTGTTTGAATAATATAGGAAATTATATTTAGGTAACACAAAAATCTAAATTAAAATATTAAATTAGAAGGTATCTTTCATAAGTGCCTACATTATTCACTGCCATTATTAACTTGCATAAAATAATTAGCAGGAGCCTAGATTTAACTCACGCTATAAAAATACGCATAATATAATATTGTTATTTTGAAAATTATATTAATGAGAGAATATGAGTTAATAATGTGATTGGTATATTTGGTGCTGAGATACAGACATAAAATGTGTAGAAGAAAAAAGTTTAATTATAAAGATAATTTTAGCTACAATGAAATCATAATTAAAAAACCGCGCACAGTACCAGATTCGTAAAAACGATCAATTATTTAGTTTATCAAACATTTTATCGAAGGAATAAAGTTTTTACCCGCACAGACGTTTAAATTAAATGCCAGTCTAGGAAGATAACCCGTTTACTCTTAATTTTCAATTTTAATTCTGAAAACGTACATTTTGTTTAATATCGAAGTTTGATCATTTTCTTTAAAGATCAAAGTCACTCGTTTATTTGTTTTTTCTAAGTTACGTTTACGTTTAATCGTCAGGTTATATTCAGAACAGGGTCCCGTCATATCTACATACATAACAAAATTAAAGCAAACAATTTTTTCTCCGTGTCTGGCGAGACTCCGAACAGCAAATTTGTTCCCTTTATATTGAATAAGATTTTTTAGGACTTCCGCATCGTGGCTGGCCACGTTATATTTATAATAGTATTATAAAATAAAAATATACATAAGTATTATACATATCTATTTTAGATTATAGGAATTATATTAATCAAGTTTGCTTTTCACTTGACGTGAAAAGGACTCGAAAAAATGAGTATGTAACAATTTTTTAAATTGCCTACTTATAACACATGGATAGATTATACTTTAAGACGTTGTAGCCCACATTTTCACATGTACCTACCTACGAAAATTAAAAATAAATAAAGATATTCTACCATTATTCCAGAATGTCCCTTGATAAAAAATAATCTCTTGACAAAATTTTAAAGTGAAAAATAACTCCTTAACAGAAGTTTGTCTTGTAATGTGGTATCTAACAAACAAAAGATTGTGGTATAATGTGGATTGACTCATGTGGCTCACCATGGCCGATCATACATCTAACTCAGCTTGAGTTAGTTAGTGGGTATTTATCTTTGGAATCTGAATGTTAGAAAATAGCACTATTATATTAAACCATTATTAAACGAGATACGAAGATATGGTAGAGTCATAGAGCTGACCGACCGTATATACATACCTACTGTGATACACTACTTGTGTTTGGAGACATAAAATAATTTTTTTGGCACATCAGATAATTATTTTTTCAAATGAAAATAGTTTTCACATGATATTAGTGCTATTTTTCAACATCAATGTAAAATTCTTAAATGAAAAAGTTTTACACTATTTAAAAGAGACACATTTTACATTTTATCACATTTCTACGTAGTCGTAGTTTTCAAAGAATGTAGTAAGTAAAAGTTATCGAAATACAAATAAGTAAAGTAATAATCAGCGTAAAATTATTTCAAATTAAATGCACTACACCTAAGTAAATTAATTATACCTACATGGTATGGAGCAATAACGTTGCATTATTAATATAAGGAATGACTAATTTTATTTATTTTGTCTATCATAAATCACTTAGTTTTTGATTGATAGACCAACTTACAATATTTTTATTTTGAGATGTATTTGTGAAACATTTATAATTATATAGGTAGGTACCATATGCAAATAGATTTTTAAACTTTTGTGTTTAGTACATTTTGGTGAAGAAACGTACTTATGTTTATTGTAAACTCATTTGCTTTTTTTTTACAACAATATGCAATTTGTATCTAATAATTAAAATATTTTATTCCTTATAAATATAAACAAACCTTAAATAATCTAAATTATTGTTTTATTTCGATTGTGATAGAATAAATCCTAATTTGCTTATAAAGGACATTGAAACTGTTTGCATGTTACAATCAGCTCGGCAATAAATATGCTACCACAGTGAAGTCAAAAACCGTCGCAAACATACGCTTTGTAGATGCGACTAAGGGTTTGAAAGCTTTTTGAAGACCCACTTTGTTTACTTCGAGTGGCAGTGCCAGGTCAGCACTGACTCGGCATTAGACTGACTCTATGTAAAATTGCCTTTATACTCGATGCTTCGAGTCCACCATATTTTATTATAAAGTACTCGTTACGTTACAATGACTAATACATGGTATCAATTCCCCACCCAATTAGGATTGGTTGCGGTTACTACACTACTGTCACTGTCGTCTGTCACTGCTGTCAGTGTCAATGTCAGTCAGGTTTCAGACAGGATCAAATCGGAGTTCTTTTGAGAAGTTGTTTCTTAATTAAATCCTAATAATAATAAAGTAATGACAAAACCACGGCCTTGTGGCTGTAAAGGTTGCAGAACATGTTTAATTTGTGAAACTGAACATGGTGCAGAAAAGTTCAAACTTCAGTTGGATTTCAATAAAGATAGAGGTTATGTTTACTGTCCGTTCTGTAACAAGGCATGGAAAGGATGGGATTTAAACTCTTATAAACAACACCCACATCATGAAGGAGACGGCATAGACTACCCTGGTGTATATATAAAATTAGATTTCATAACTGAAGATGAAGAAAAAGTACTTATGCAAAACATTGATGAAATGCCCTGGGATGTATCGCAGAGTGGCCGGCGCAAACAGAATTTTGGACCAAAAACAAATTTTAAAAAGAAAAAAGTTGCTACAGGCCACTTCGATGGTTTTCCTGCGTTTTCTAAAATACTACAAGAGAGATTTGAATCTGTGGATTTATTGAAAAGTTATCAAGTCATCGAACAGTGTTCCTTGGAATATGATCCAGTTAAAGGTGCCTCCATTGACCCGCATATTGATGACTGTTGGATTTGGGGCGAAAGAATTGTCACTGTAAACTTTTTATCAGATTCAGTACTCACAATGACTCCTTATCTTGGGGATAGCACGAAGTATAACCTTCATTGTTCTGCGGAGTACCAACCGATTATTGGTACGGATAATAATGTTCTACCTTCAGGAGAAACTCAAGTGTCAGCACTAGATGCAACTAAACCTAATTCTCAAATGGATGTCATTGTTAGGATACCAATGCCTAGGTAATATTTTTTTAATATTTATATTTTAGAATATTATTATTTCAACAATCTGTAGTTGAGTAGATTAGTCTTCACCGACTTGATTGAAAAGAATTCTTGTAAATATTACGGTATATCCACACAGCAGTTACTTTTTGTGCAGCAACACAATGACATTCTTCAACTATTGTGACTTTTCAATAACTTTTTTGTTATCGGATATTGCACACTTGAAAATGTTGCTCCGCAAAAAGTAGCTGCGGTGTGGATGCACCGTATCAGTTATATTTAAATTTGATCAACATTTTTGCATGTAAATAAATATTTTTTATTCTAAATTCAATTTTTTTTTTTCTAATTTTGGCACCTTACACTTACTTCCAGGAGATCTCTTCTAATTCTCTATGGTGAACCAAGGTACCACTGGGAGCATTGTGTACTCCGTGAAGACATCACATCTCGCCGAGTGTGCTTGGCGTATAGAGAATTCACTCCACCATACTTAGCTAAAGGAGAGTATCGTGATATTGGATCACAGGTTATAAATATTGCGCAACAATTTTGGGATCATAAAGATAAGTATAACAGTAATGTACATCATGATGATAAATAATAGCATTGGTTGAAAATTAGCGATTGTAAATTTTTAAATTTTTTTTTATTTGGTTGAGCCGAGCTGTAAATATGTTTAATGATTTCTAAATATTGCGTAAATGGATAAATGGATTTACTAGAAAATTTATTTATCAATAGTATTTATTTATATTATTATATTGTACCCTTTCCTTTGTTGACTTAGTATGTACATGTACACATTTTTTTATTATGTTAAATAACAAATTGTGTACAAATAAACTCATACAAATTAGTCAAAGACTAAAAATTATGTGGTTTGTTCTTAGTAATTTTTTTTTTACAAATGAGTACCAAAATCTTTTCTACATTGCTATTTGTCCACACAATCATTGCTATTGGTTGCATTGCGATTCTGCAGGTCTTGAGATAAACATATTCAACCAAACAAACATTAAAATTTTATAATATTAGTCTAGATAACATTTGTATTGTGATAATATTTTAATGAATTCTTTATCTTTTATTTTTTCATTCTTTTATTCTTTATCACTTGATGACACTAAAGTGTTTTTCAGATAGCATGGGTGGTGACGTTTGAGTTATTTTCACGTATTTCATTTCACGCATGTTTTATTCGAAACAAAAAACCGCGAAGTACAAAAAGAAATAGAAAAAGAGTGAAGAATAAGCGACTACAAAAAAGTTGTAAATTCAAATTTGCATTATTAATGATACATTTATTTTAAATTGACTGTAAATTCCCTTCAAATCCCAAATGTCACCGTACCCATGCTATCTGAAAAACATTGTAAATCATTGGGATTTTATCATTAATTTTGTGTTAAAAAAAAAAGATCTATTGATTACATACCGATTATATATAAATTAATTATATTGATATGTAACATTTAACCCAAAATGCCTCCTTTTATTTTGTTATTATCAGTCATTGTAATCAGTAATATCTTATACTTGTATGTAATAAAATAAGTCCTGTGGTTTTAATGTAAGCACACCATTATATTGCAAAATATATTTATTAATACCTATATTATATACATTTCACTTAATACTAATCCCGTAAATTTGGCTTTTCTAATTATCTAGAAGTCAAGCTTAGATTTAAAATTCAACATTGAACGAAATAAGAAATGAATCTCCGCTTTGGCGGAAACTCAGCCTTACTCTGTGATAGTACAGTCACTGGCATTCAAAATTGTAAGCATCAGAAAAGGACTTATCACTAACAAATAAGTCCGTCTGTCTTTTCACTTCATTATTATTTATCATTGCCAGACAATAATATGAATACACAAAGTAACTAAATTCTTTGATAAAATGAATTTTAAACCTATCGTACAAAATAATTTCATTTATTTTATGTTAAAAAAAATGGTCTGCTTTCTGCGTATTCGACCACATAACTATAATAAGAACACAACCACTAGGTCATTCTTAACTACACGTTATGTACAAATTAATATGGCAAGTTAATACTTCACAGTATAAAAACGTTATACGTGATCTAGTATCACGCCATTTGCTCTGAAAGAAGCCTAAACCACGCTGGACTCAGACTGTAATATAAACAATGTAGGTTCATTTTCCACCCTCGATGCGTCCTGTCTGGCCAGGATCATCTGTTCCTTCATCTTCCACTCCATCAACGCCCGCTCACTCTTCAATCTCCGAGTGCAACGGGCCAGGAGCAAAGCGAAAATAATGCCGAGTAACTGAAAAGAGTAAAATACTTTATGTATAATAAAGAAAAGAAAAAAAAGTTATTTTAAAAAATAAAAATATTCTTGAGCTAAAATTGTAATATCGTATCGGTGGCCTTTACTCGGAAATTGGCATTGGAGCAGCGTGGCACACTACGCTCCAATCTCCTTCGATTGAAGGGAGACCCGTTTTAAATCCAACCAAACCTCGAAAATGTACTTACCAAGATGACCATTACTGACACTCCCAAAATGCCTAAGACTTGTGAATTTTCAACTAAATAAGTAGCTAAAGCTTCTTTGCAGCCCCTCTCTCGCAACATTACACATCTGATATTGTCGCGTACGATGCAGCAAGATTCTGGCAACACCATTACTAAAAGGTGGTCTTGAACCACTTTCATTATGTATGTTGTATTTTGGTCTTCCCTCCACTCCATGCCCATGTAGTCTAGGAAAGATGTACCGCCACAACAGTTTAGCTGAAAACAAGAATTTTTGAACCAGGCAGATTAATTAAAATATTTTTATTGTTTGCAAAGTTTTTATCTCTGCAACATAATAAATTTTTGGACGGTACTATTTACCCATTGAACGTGGTACCTAAAAAGAAGTTGTAGTGGAAGACACTGCCTATATTACTGGAAGATGGGCATCATTGTGATTTTATACATGATATTAAAGCCTTTTGAAACAACGAAAAAATGACGAGTTGCTCAAATCGTCACGTATCTATCTTTTTCTGTACGGCCAGGCATAACTTTTTAGAGACTGTTAAGTCGGAGAAGGTGGCAGTCAGAGGCGGGTTGCCTCTCATTGGGTAGAGAGGAGAGCCTGACACATCCCCGTCTTCTCCAAGTGATGTGACATTCAGTAATGCATTTTCCTGACTTTAGATTTCGATGATACTTTTTATGAGGACATCGAAATTGGTCCCATTTTTAAAAGCTGCGTATACAAATTATAAATTACATACCGAAATCTGTACTTTATTGATTTCATCTTCGATTTCTGTATCAGCGCTAAACATAGGTATCGGAAAGTATAGGTATCTCATCAGAGTATTTAAGTCGACGGTAAACGCCATTATGACGATCACCAACTTGGTTATGAGGATCGCCGTCAAGAACAACGCGTACTGAAATACAAGTGAAATAATAAGTAACATAAAATAAAAACAGAAAAATCAAGAGAAGAGAAACAGTCATACTATTTGTTAATTTTTATTCAATCTCAATAAACCGAAAAAGTGAAGACCGAGGAGTCCGTCCACACTTGTTTTCGCTCAGCTTCGCGAGAGTGTATAGCTAGCATTAGATTAGGTCACACAACTTTTAAGGCACAATTTCTTTGCCATGCTCGTTGGGATAGTGTTTTATTCAATGTATAAATAATTAAAAATTAAATAATATCTATGTCATCAAGTAAATGCTAATATACTTACGAAATTAATCATGCATGTGCTTTGTTTCAAAGCTCCAAGGAAACCAATTAATGTCACGACAAGTAATACAACTCCAACAGAAATGGTCATCACAGACGGCGTAAGGAACCCACCGTGCTTAATTCCCGTGTGGAAAATAGAAAAATCATGATACTCCAAAAACACACTTATCCCAAGAACTATCATCAACACACTTAATACCTGAAACATACATTTAATCAATATTATGACCAAACACCATCAAGTTTTCGTGACGCCTCCAAACATGACCGAGACGGCAGAATGGTCAGAAGTAGACTTATCTATACTAATATTATAAAGAGGAAAGATTTGATTGTTTGTTTGTTGAATTGAATAAGTAGGCTCCGAAACTACTGGACTGATTTCAAAAATTCTTTCACCAGTAGAAAGCTACGTTATCAGGGAGTAACATAGGCTATAGCTTTTCCCGAAATTCAATGTGGTTCTCAAGTTCCCACGGGAACGGTTCCGGAACTTCACACGGACGAAGTCGCGGGCAAAAAAGCTAGTCTGTCATAAGTGCATTGCATACCCCTGACGATGTTTTAATTTACTGAACGTTGCGTCGCGGCGTCTTTTCAATTTCGGTGAAAACTTAATGATAAACTTGGATCTATTTGTCTTTTCTAAAAATTATTTAACGACGTCCGCGGTTGAACCCTTATCAATCCGTTGTTTCCTTTCAGATTTATAAAAAAAAATAGAATTTTCTAACAATTTTTTTTTAATAATAAATGTCACGTCGTGCAGGAAGAGTTGCAGAAGAGTGAAGAAGCGGGAAAAAAAATGGCGACTTTAATTACTTTACTTATAATATAATATTTAGAAAAGTATAAGTAATACAGTCATTGTCATTTTAAGTGTAACACGACACTATTATTTATGACACTCCGCGGTTTTTTATACTTGTATATATTTTTTTTGTTAACAGTGGAAAAAAAAAAGAATATAGATGGACAAAAAAGGCCGTAACCGGTTTTATATTGCCATTTCTTTTACCGGTGGTAATTTTGCTTTGTTTCCAAAATGGTCGTAGTATATAGAGTAGCTTAGGTATCTATTTTATAGTTCTAATATGTTGTAAAAGACGTGTCTAAGTAAGGGCCTACAGGATAAAATATTTTTGACTTTACAAAAATCGTAAAAAAAATAATAATTGCTAAATGACTTTAAACTATTAAGTAGGTACTTTAGATTATTCTGAAAGTTCGATATAAAGCTTAATTTAATTAAGTAACAAGCTACTGATAGATGCCGATAACGTTATAGTAAGAGAAAAATATCAAAAATCAATTACTTACTAAAAACAGACCAGTGATGATCAATAACATGAGTTTTATAGACTTCATGTTGAAATCTGCCACGTTAAATGGCTTCTTATTTGGAGCATTGTTAGCGGCAACCGCTGCGACGGTCGCCATATTGTAAATTTACTTATAAACTGCGCGGAAAATGCACGCACGACTATCTATCAACTGATAACATTTTTTGATAATATTGATAGGATTTCATTGTTTTGTAACGTATATTACAATAATTTAAATAGATCTTCAAATATTATTTATAGATCAAACAAAAACTTGCACAAATTATTGATAAATTATTGTGTTTGGGTATGTATGTGCTTATAATCCTTACAATGAACAACTCCACAAAAACGTCCTCAAAATAAAAATATAATTTCTAAATTAGCTCCTAAAGAGTTCGAGAAAAACTGTCGCAGAATTTTCAAATCAGTATTTTTTTATGACAAAGGAGAACATCATTCATCCCAATGTTTTTATATCGATGTTTTTATGTGAACATGTTCGAAAATTGCCTTTGATGGCAATATTAAAAATAAGGGTGTTTCCCCCACTTACTGATATACTATCGTATCGTATCATAATACTATCTCTATGTATCAGGCGGCAAATCAAATCACGATAAAAGAGCTTACACCGTTTCCTAGAATGTATATTTGAGGTAAGAACGGCGATAAAATTTTAGATTCAATTTACTGAACTACTTGTATGCTTTATTAGTCTATCTATACTAAAATTATAAAGAGGAAAGATTTGATTGCTTGTTTGTTTGCATTGAATAGGCTCCGAAACTACTGGACCGATTTCAAAAATTATTTCACCAGTAGAAAGCTACATTATCAGGGAGTAACATAGGCTATAGTTTTTCCCGAAATTCAATGTGGTTCCCACGGGAACGGGTCCGGAACATCACGCGGACGAAGTCGCGGGCAAAAAAGCTAGTAATAAATATAGGTAGTCGGTTTACTTTACTAGTTATCTATAGGTAACTCATTAAATTTTTATCATTAGATTTATATAATGTTTAACTACATAGATGGTGTGGTACTACGAGTGTTTTAGGGAGGTGGGTGGTGTCTTCACAACACAGTGCAAGCTACCGGCCTGGGCGCTACGCCGTAGCAGCGTTACTGTCTACGACAATCGACTGCATAACCAATATTTCCACGACAATACGACTGCCTGGCGCAGACGTAACTGGCAATAATAATGTAAAATTGTAAAGCATCTTTAGTCACTTTCGTTCACAAATGAGAGCACGTTGTCACTCCTACAATAGTCGGACAATTTTTTTTTGTTTATAGTCAGGAAAATGCTTTATTGCATGTCCCGTTGTTTAGGGAAGCGGTGGGGGTCTGTCAAACTCTTCCCTCCTAAAGACAATAGTCGACCTACACCCAACTAATCATTGAGTATAACCGTAGATTAGTGACTTATCCGTACTTAATATAAATGAGATGAGTTTGTTATTCCTTCACGGCTTGACTAAGCAGCCGATCATTATGAAAACTTGCATACATATTGTTAGGGGTACAGAGCTCAACATAGGCTACATGTCGTTCCTGCTACTATAGAGGGCGCTGTATTGGCCAACAGATGGCGTCACAAGTCGTGCTATGGTAGTACCTACTATTATGAATTCTGTGGCTATGGGTGGTTTTGTTGTCAAACGAGATCTATGTCATAAAATTAATGCGAGCGAAGCCGCGGGGAAAAGCTAATATACTATACTTCTGCTAGGAACGTACGGTATTTGCAGTGTGTAAAATATTTTTTCATCAAATAATTTTAGGCATTTGCATGTTTTGCATCTGTACTTAAATCGTTTAATAAACAATAATTGAGATTTAGTTTCACAGTTTTATTGCTAGAATAATACATGTCTTATATTTACAATAACATTTAGATAAATTACGATATACTTTATTCATATTATTGACTAAACAAACTCGTACAATACTAACAGTTTCTGAAACGTATTTTTAAAAGTTTTTAATTAAATAAATAATAAATTAATTTAAAAAAATATATATTTTACCAAACAATTTAAGTACACTGTTGGAAATTTCATCACAGCTGTCATGTCAAGCTAAAGAAGAAGAAAGATATAGTTAAATTAAAATGCGTTTCAGAAAATGGCTGCTAAACAACTAAATTATACTAGTCGCCACCAAAGCTGACTCGCGCTGACGTTTAACGAAGATCGAAACTGACACTTATTACTTAGTGCACAACGAAATCGATTTTCTACTGTTTTTTAAGCTGTGTGCGTTATTGGCGCGTACTATGCTATACTATATACTACATATTCTATGCTAAAACTCAGGCCATGCTAGAGTCGGGCTCTGCGATGTATACGGATTGCGCCTCAATCTCAGCCCTCTTTCGGGCGTCTTGTCTGGCTAGTATCATCTGCTCCTTCATCTTCCACTGCATCATAGCCCTCTCCGTTTTTAACCTCCGAATGCTTCGTGCCAGTAACAGTGCGAATATTATTCCCAGTAACTGTAAAAATTTATATATAATTAATATATAAAAAAAAACAATAATTTGACTAAGGCTAGGTTTTTACGCCTGTTTTCACCGACAACGCCTCATAGCGTCCGCCGTCTCCTAACGCATACAAATTTGTATGATCGGCATGGGACACTTTTTAAATAATGAAAAAGTTTATATTTTGTACATAGGTTAATCCCATGTTTTTTTAATTGAAACAGCTTGTTTAATACTTTCTTACGATTTTTTCTCGGTAGGCCATTTGTTTTGAAGTATGCAAAGGAGGCCTGAGAATATTCTTGCAAAATAATATTATTTCATACTTTTTTTCATCTAAATATTTCGGATAAAGTAAAAACACTGATCGTGGAGACCTGAAACGTGTTCTTTGTGCTATCACGTAGGGATCCGAAAAAAAAATCCGATATTCCCACGGGAAAGCAGGATACACGCAAACAAAGTTCGCTGGTAATCAAATAATCATAACCTAATGAATGCCTTTATTAGGTTATGATTATAATATGTATTAGTTATAATTTCTTTCTTACCATGATAAACATTACAGAGACACCCAAAACGCCAATGACACTAGCATTCTGAACCATGACATTGACCAAAGCCTCTTTGCAGCTCATACGGTGCCTGGTCAAGCACTTATTCCCCTGTCCTTGTACAGGACAACAAGAACTCGGCAACAGCATTACGATGATATTATTCTCATGTTCTGTCATAATATACATAGTTGTTTGATTGTCTCTAAATTCCACGTTAATGTAGTCCAAATACGAGTCGCTTCCGCAGCACTGTAACTGGAAATCAAAATGATTGTTGTTCATATAAGTTATTTGTATATAGCGGAGGAGAGTAAAATTGTTAATAATTAAATTATCGGACACACAGGTTAACAAACATATGGACCTATGAAACCTAAAAAATACTAGGGCTTGTAGTTTTTGCGTGTATGACATATAAAATTATCGATCGTATTTGAATCGACAATTTTAAATGTCATAAATGTACTAAAAACAAGGATTTGGACGTAGAAAAAGTTGTTAGTTAGACTTAAATTTTAGGATTTGTTGGTGGAAAACTGGCACTGGTCTATCAAAACTACTACTTACTGAAAATTGTAAATGGTCGATCTCCTCTTCGATTTCACGATCAGTACTGAACTTCGATATCGGTAGATGTATGTATTTCATCATCGTTTTAGAATCAATCGTAAATGCCAAAATGACGATTACTAATTTGATGATTAGAATTATAGTGAGGATCAGCGCGTACTGAAAAAAAAAAATTTTTTGTTTTTTCCTGCCTCATTTGTTTTAATTTGCAATTAGGGAGCTTTTCCACCACAGATGTGGGAGGGAAATGTGTCGAGCGAGAATGTCTAGCTGTGCTGTGAAAATATGTAGGTTTTTTCAAAGATGTGCGAGGGAAAATGAGTCTATGGACTGGCTGGTACGGTATGTCTTCAATGAAATTAACAGTTAAACTAAATCAATCATACTTTAAACAGTTTAAATCCTTCCTCTAATTACAATTAACGTAATTTTTTTTATACCACTAAGGTGGCAAACAAGCATACGGCCCGCCTGATGGTAAGCATCACCGTAGCCTATAGACGCTTGCAATACCGGGGGTATCACTCACGCGTTGCCAACCTTCCCAACCCAAGTGGACCTCTGGAGATCTTACTCACCGTAGGAACACAATATGGCCGAGATCAATGCTATTTGGCTACGATCTTCTGTAAGGTAGACAAGGTCCTTCCCCAGATGGTCTGCTCCGATTTGAGCGGATTATCCGCTGTGCCCTACCTCAATGGTACATTCAGTACAATTTTCCGATTTATCAGAACAAGAAAAACAGGCAAAGATTATAATGATAATGGGATAATGGTATGTTCGCTTTGTTTAGATAAAGATAGTTAATCTATAGTAAAATTTTATTTGTGTTCGTCATGTTGTGCCTATTTCGCTTTTTACATCTTTACAATCTGATAAAACGAAACACAAGAAATAGTTTATTTTGTATGCAGAACTCTACATTAGAAGTGCATATTTTATTTTAATCTTAATAGGACAAAATACGATAAGTATAAACAATAAAAGAAAATAGAATAATTTATCATACAGCATCATCTAGGTTACCGAACTTAGGTTTTGGTTTATAGACTTTTATTCTCATTAAGACGTCACATCACTTATATAACATAGGTAATTTAAAAAGAATTAAATGCACACATTCGTGGCACACTAATAAATCAGTAGCACAGAATAATAAAATAGTACCTACTCAGTAAAAATTTAAAATTTTAACCATTTAAAATTATAACTTAGCTTAATAAACCAAGCTAGCAGCTAGAAAAATAACTGAATCTCGTATTTTTTCAGACATTACAACGTAACAACTTAATGACCACGTTAAAAATGTCGCTTGCCGCCTCACTTACTACTTTATACGTAGGTACCATAGTCTAGTAATCATAGGTAAAAAAAAAAAGCTCGCCGATCTTTGAACTCCTACCCCCACAGGCCACAGAATAACAAACATACAGATCTGAAGTCTTATTACTCTATGCAAGATGATTGTTATCTTACCGAATTAACCATACACGTGCTCTTTTTCAAACTTCCGAAGAAACCAAATGAAGTGACCACTAGCAATGCGAATCCAAGGAACACAGTCAATACAGAAGGTGTGAGGAACTGGCCTCTTCTCAAGTTCTGGTAAAAGAATGTGAAGTCGTGGTACTGTGAGTACACAGAGATACCCAGGACTATCATCAGGATACCAATCAACTGGAAAACAAAATATTGGTTATAATGCATCAGTAATATTGGTTTCTCTCTATAAGATCTGTATTCTCAGGTTACTTATAAATAAGATAATAATAAATATATAGGGACAATTCATACAGATTGAGCTAGCCCCAAAGTAAGTTCGAAACTTGTGTTATGGGATACTAACTCAACGATATTATATTTTATAACAAATACATATATAGATAAACATCCGAGACCCGAGGTCAATCAGAAAAAGTTCGTTTTTCATCATGACCATTACTTAATTTTATAAAAAGTCTCTCATTCCACTTGGATCCATTATTTGATCCCTCAATGGATCCTAGGCGACTTTTTTTTCCACTTGAATCCAAAATTCTTTTGGGTTATAACTCGATCATAAGCCGCAGTTATTTATTTGTATTCGAAATTTCATCATCAATAATAATAATATAATCTATAAAATATGATATTTCAAATTTTGACATAAAGAGATAATTCTAAATTTACCTACTGTGGCCTATACATAACGATAACATGTCCTTACAGAATACATAATCAATTTGTTTCCATGTAGAAGAAATTTGAAATGTAAATGACATAGTGATAATAGTTAATTACATTGTTAATCAATTTCATTGAACTGTAACATAGAGGCTTCGTATTAATTATTTACAATAATTTCCATTCACCTTTTATTGTGCAGCAGTCGTCATATCTAATTTTATAGATGGCTTAAAACATTTTATGATTTGTTTTAATCTAAATGGTTACGTACCTAGGTGAATCATCAATTTCTGTAAATCTGTTTTTAATTTTTGATGACGTTAAAATTGTCTTTATTTGTCAGACGTCATATGGACATGAGGTTTTTAAACACATGATGTTTAAAAACCTCAAACATAATATCCAACTGCTCAATAGCAAAAATAAAAGGATCAATAACTTTAACTCAGATTTATTTGCTTAAAAATTCAAGAAGAGTTTACTGATAGGCTTACACTCTCTATTAGGAGGGAGAAAGAGCTCTGCTCTACCACTACACAATAAATTTTGCACATAAACAACACAAAAAAGATTTCTACATTTTCCTAATGAAGAGGATATTTTCCAATATAAAAATCTAATACGATCGCTGTTGTTAGAAATTCCGGTTCAAAACATGAAACTAATTAAGAATTTATTCATAAATACATACAATACTCACAATAAACATCGTAGTTATTGTCAACAGAAGAAATCTTATAGATTTCATGTTGTATTCCGCTTCTGTTTTGGTAAACTTCATTTTTTGCGCGTTTGGAGCTGTTACACTCGCCATTTTGTCAACCATACAAAACTCAATCGGTACCGACACTACCGACAATGTTTGAAGCTGAGGCTATCTACTGACAGATAATGGATCTGATAAACTATTTTCCACTTTACGTGTTATACGAAACAATGAATATAATTTCAGTGAGCAATCTTCGCGTGGACTTTACATTCTAGCTCTATTGTATACTGTCTGTATTGTTCTGTCTCATCATTACTCCATAATGTTATATTCTATTACAAAACCTGTTTCATGTTATGCTCTAGAGTTATGAAGGTCGTGATAAAACAAACAATGAGATAGTGAAAATAGAATTTTCCTTGCATTTTCGGTGTCATATTTTGCTGCATCTTTTCATGCAACCTCTGCACGAAAATATCTATATGGACGAGCCTTGTGGAGTCTTGTATGCGTTGACCATTATAAAAAATAGCTAATTCCCTTTATCTACCAACCACCTAGTTTAAAACACGAAACACATAGGATAGTTTTCGTCACGTATATGATTACGGAAACTGAAACAGCAGAACCGCGGGCATCAGCTAATCCTCTATTTTTCTCAAGGATTATTGCATTTATTCAGCCTGAAGAAACAGTCCATGCTTACAAACATTTCCTTGTCGACCATGTAGTGGGTGACTTGGATAGTGGCAGGAAGTGTGTCGGCATCTTCCTCGATCTCGCTAAGGCGTTCGACACGGTATCTACTCACATCCTGCTTCGACGGCTAGAAAATATGGGCGTTCGGAGTACACAATTAGCACTGTTCCAAAGTTACCTCAGTGACCGTACCCAGTGCGTCACTATTGATGGGTACTCTAGCTCTTATCTGCCTGTACACTATGGAGTTCCACAGGGCAGCATACTGGGTCCCACACTTTTTCTAGTCTATATCAATGACCTCTGTTCTCTTGGTCTCTCTAACTGCAAAATAGTTTCCTATGCGGATGACACCGCTCTACTGTTTTCCGCCAACTCATGGAAATCTGTTTTTGACCACGCACAGATGGGACTGGACCAAGTGTGTGACTGGTTGCGCTCTAACTTGTTAACCCTGAATACGTCCAAAACCTCCTACCTAACATTCTCCATTCATTCCCCTCCTAATAATTCAATTCCTTACTCTATCACTGCCCACTCTCATTCCTCCTCTGTCCCACCTCTCCCCTGTTCCTGTTCTGCCTTGGCTCGTTCAAGTGCGATCAAATATCTAGGGGTCACCGTAGATAGCAGGCTCTCCTTCCAGACACACTTAAAAGCCACTGCTGGCAGAGTTCGTAAACTCATGTTTGTTTTCAAAAAGTTGCGCCATGTCGCGGAACCTCATACTGTCAAAATGGTTTACATCGCACTCTGTCAGTCAATTCTCACTTACGGCATCACGACTTGGGGTGGAGCACCCAAAACCCATCTTCTCACTCTCGAACGCGCTCAGAGAGCACTATTAAAAGTTTGTATGTTCAAACCCATCCTATTTCCCACTGAAGACCTTTACCAACTCTGTGGCGTCCTAACGGTTCGACAGCTTTTTATTGTACACACAGTTCTAAAGCAACACTGTAATAAAAAACATATCGTCCATTCCTCTCGCTCCGCACGTTACCCTCCTAGCATTATCTCCCGCTCCCTAAACACTGCATTTTCAAATCGGTTTTACTGCTTCCTTGGTCCCTTCCTTTACAATAATCTAAACCGCCAACTTGCACTGCACAAGCTTACCAAGTTCTCTTGTAAAAAGATTGTCACAAACTTTCTTCTGAAACTAAATTATCACTCCACGGAACTTATGCTTCGACCAAAAATTTAATTCATCATCTGTTATTCCCCACAACAACAATTCACGCAGTTACAAATTATACTCATCCACAACACGCACTCACACACACACACACACACACACACACACACACACACACACACACACACACACTGCATACACACACTGACATACACACACTCACATACACACACACACACACACACACACGCACTAACAAACACACACACACAACCTTACACTCTACATGTATAATCTTCTAGTATTTTTGTTAATTTTGTAATTCCAAAAAAGAAAAAAAAAATTTTTTTTTCTCTAGTTACTAGTCCACTACCAACTATAATTGTTATTTAACTTAATTCTAACATTATTATATAAATCCACGCGGGGAGAGGCTGGTGTGCCGAGATACAAGCTCATGCTTAGTTCAGTCACCAGTCTCTCATAATCTTAGATTTTAATCACCCACTTTGATATAATAGTTATATTGTACACTTAAGATTTTTGAGAGAAATAAATCATTCATTCATTCATTCATTCATTCGCGCTTATGACATTAGTAAGGATATGGAGGAGTGTACGAGGAAGGGAAAATTTGTAATTCCGGCTCATTATCTTACTAAAGAAAACTGTCTATATGTATCATATTAAATGATGAAAAAAATAAGTATGTTAATGTGCATCAATAATTAGATTGACACACAACACACACAGGCAGTAGAAGCATAAAATTAAGTGGTCAGAAAACAAAGGTTAAAGACAGAAAAGAAGGAAGGTCAACGTATTTTAAGATTCTTAATAAAATGTTCATAGAAAGACTTTTCGATTTGTGTTTTATAACGTTGTTGCTGTGTCAGGTTACGTGTCGTAGTGCCATGGATTAGTTGAGCTAATTTAGCCATTATGACGTCGATTAATCCTCCTTATCTCAAAGCCTTCAAGCGATAACGACTTATCAGTCTGGTTTATCAGGGTAAATATATTTTCATGGAAAATCATGTATTCTATTTGCACGAAATTGTAATTTCATTTGCATACTTACATTTGAATGTGGCCGTTTTATGCAGAGTTTTCTCCGATGATTCAAAGTATTTTTTTTGCTTTTTTAGTTATAATTTAGTTTATCTTCAGTAAAAAATATTCAATTACAGAGTCATAGATTTATTATATACTAGCTGTACCCGCGGCTTCGCCCGCGTGGATACTGCCTTTCCCGTGGGAATTCTATAAATTGCCGTCTTTATCCTTGTCAACATCATAAAGGAAAACCATAAACAAAAATCCAGCTTTCTAGGTTGAGCGCCTGCGATAATACTCTTACAGTCCTATTTCCCGTGGGAATTCTATAAATTGCCGTCTTTATCTTTGTCAACATCATAAAGGGAACCTCTATACAAAATTCCAACTTTCTAGGTTAAGCGCCTGCGATAATACACTTACAGTCCTATTACTCCCTTTACCGTGGGAATTCTAAAAATTGCCGTCTTTATCTTTGTCAACATCATAAAGGGAACCTCTATACAAAATTTCCAGCTTTCTAAGTTGAGCGCCTGCGATAATACACTTACAGTCCTATTTCATGAGGAAGGTTTATGTATAAAATTTTTCTGGATTTTGTGTAAATTGGCTGAAATTTAAAGATTATTGTTGGGAGGGTCGGAAAAAATCAACCCGCTTGGGAGCTGTCGACGAAAACGCTGGCTAAACACTTTGAGATATAACAAAACAAAAATTATAGGATATTCCTCTTATTTAGGTCTCCAAAAAAGTCCGCGATTGCATATATTTATCGTTTACGGATAGTTTACTATAAAATAAAAAGCGATTTCCGAGTAATAATGCGGAAATTGGAAACCGATTTTGACGTATACAGTATTTAATCCTTATCCAGTTAACTACGTTAGTTACCCTAAGCATTTCATGTACATTATTATAATCTTTACACCATATAATTTAAATAGATAGACTTTAAATCTATTACGCTAGGTGGCGCTGTTTAAAAATCTATATAGATTTAAAGTGCTTTAATTTTCGTGATTGTCGTGATCATAGCGCGATGTAACTTTTGAATAGCGCCATCTAGCGTAGAATAGAAAGAACTTAATTTCGGCAAGCGCGTAAATTTTTTGCTTGAACTTCTAAAGTATCTATTTAAATTATATGGTGTAAAGATTATAATATGTACATGAAATGCTTAAGGTAACTAACGTAGTTAACTGGATAAGGATTAATACTGTATACGTCAAAATCGGTTTCCAATTTCCGCATTATTACTCGGAAATCGCTTTTTATTTTATAGTAAGTTATCCGTAAACGATAAATATGTGCTATCGCGGACTTTTTTGGAGACCTAAATAAGAGGAATATCCAATAATTTTTATTTTATTATATCTCAAAGGGTTTAGCCAGCGTTTTCGTCGACAGCTCGCAAGCGGGTTGATTTTTTCCGACACTCCCAACAATAATCTTTATATTTCAGCCAATTTACACAAAATCCTGACAAATTTTATACATAAACCTTCCTCATGAACCAGGCTATCCGTTGGTGAAAACCGCAAGAAAATCCGTTGGGTAGTTTTTGAGTTTATCGCGAACAGACAGACAGACAGACAGACGCGCGGGAGGACTTTGTTTTATAATATGTAAGGACTAGCGTTAGATTGGCAATGCAAAAGAGATAGATCATAGCATACGCGTCTGTTAGAGCGAGATAGATAGACGAGGCCATTCCATGGCCTGACGTCAGTCGTGTTAAAAACAAATCCCACTTATTTTTACAAAATTTATGGTTTTAGGTGTAGTTTTGGTGTTAATTAGACGTGATTAAATATGGTTACCTGTGCAGTGCCTGAATGTAACTCAAGCAAAAAAAAATCCACAAAATTATTCACACATGTACATTGAACGCACAATAGTGTATTTTGTTTTTGGTCTCGCCTTAATCAAACCATTGCCTATCTATACGCTAGTACATACTAAATCTATGCACAGTACACACATATATAAATATAACTTGGGATTTATAAGTAGGTACTGTCAACACAGAAATAGTATCAGTCATCAGTACCATGTCATTCTAATTATCCAAAATTATATTTTAATTAATATAGTAGGAGAATAAAAACAATAAATAAATTATGTAAAATATTTTTATTAAAATAAAAATACTGCTGCCATTGTTATACTATAAATATTTTCTATATTATGTACATTTGAAACACAAACAATAGATATATAAAAAAAATCTTATCTTACCAATGTTTTTGATATGCAACTTTATTCAACTAAATATTAATTATTTATTCTCATTATATTGTCTTTTTATATGTCAGCCTCCAAAAACCAACAAACATACTTATCTAACTTTTAATTACTTTCATTAATACAAACTTACTTTTAGAATAAATGCCCGTTTCACTTAACTTTCTGTCAAAAAAAGTTACTTTGCAGATTTTTGGAATAATATGAAGTAGTTTTGAAAAAATTACATTATCGTAAGAGGTACCTGGTCCTTTAGTTAATTTACGTTAAAAACACTGCTATATTTTTCTGATATTTAGGGTATATAGATGCATAGTATATAATATTGTGTTTAGGTTACATAATTATTAGAGTTTCTTCTGTTATTATTTTGTAACCTCGACAATTTGTTGGGTGTGGGCCCCACACCCAACAAATTGTCGAGGTTACAAAATGTCTCAACTCAATTTTATCCAACAGTAATAAATATTTAAGGAATATTCAAGATTTTTATATTAAGCATCAATATGACTTTTTTTTTCAATATATAATTTATGTAAACATAACTAGAAAACTATATTTTTTTGGTAAAAACGTAACTTCGGTAGTAGTAACCTAATTTTGACTCTATAATACTTCTAAGCGGTGGTTTGTCCATGGAATGGCACATAGACAACGGGCGCCATGTTTGGTTTCTTTTCATCTGGGTTCAGTGAAGTGTACGCATTGATAACCTTCTCCTGAATCTCCCATTTCCTACGTTCGCGCTCAGACTTCACTCTGCGGATAGACTTGGCCAGAGAGAATGAGAACACGATGCCGATTATCTGAAAATGATTAGGGAAATTAATGTTATATAAAAAAAGTGCTTTGAAAAGACTGCTTTCAGAATTATCTTCCATCATTGCCATCTTGTAGTGTCAATACCACTAAAGTAGGTTATCCGTCTGCTCAACATGTACAAGTTTTAATTATGTAGATACTAGCTGTTACCAGCGGCTCCGCCCGCGCGGTCAAGGGAAGATGTCAATATTTTTTCCCATAGGAATCTCTTTATCCCGTGACCTAATTTATCCCCGTTAAAAAATTATGAAAAAATAATGTTATACTTTGTTTCCCGTGGGAATGAGATGTTTTTCCGGGATATAAAGTAGCCTATGTCACTCTCCAGACTTTAAACTATCCCCAATAAAAAAATCATATCAATCCGATCATTACTTTCGATGTGAAGGGAGGACAAACAAACACACTTTCACATTTATAATATTAAGTATGGATTTCAAATTGAGTGGATATTTTTAGGTTATCTATCTATGTAAAATTATGTGCAAATAGGTCAATACGTTTCAGCAGAGAAATTTATTTCATTCAAATTTTGAAAATATTTTAAAAAGAAAAATTTCACCTCCGCGTGGGGACGTTCATTTCATTCATTTCCTATTCCTCTTTTCATAAAGCTTTTTTCATGTAGAATGTTCAAACTACAACTAACCTGAATAAAGGCAATGGTCATAGCACCAGCGCCTAGCAGTCCAGCGCTCTGGTAAATCAGATAGTACACCCTGGGTAGACAGCCATTTGCATACAGCTTAGTGCACTCTGACATTTCGTAGTCTCCAACGAACTGGATACGGGTTGAAGCACAGCAGGAGTTTGGTACTGTAATGTTTTCTACTGAGATGCCGACTGTACCAGCTGGCGTATCTATCTGGGCCCAGTCGAGGTAGCTGTTCACACCGCAGCAGTTCAACTGTAATAAAAAATAAAAAAAAATATATAGGGACAATTCATACAGATTGAGCTAGCCCCAAAGTAAGTTCGAAGCTTGTGTTATGGGATACTAACTCAACGATATTATATTTTATAACAAATACATATATAGATAAACATCCAAGACCCGAGGCCAATCAGAAAAAGTTCGTTTTTCATCATGGTTCGTTTTTTCAACCCGGGACGTCCTGGGTGGCGGTCTGGCGTGGTAACCATTACGCCACGGAGGTCGTCGTAATGTTAAGATGTTCGTTATAACTTTGATCAATCCTCATACAACGTAAAAGTTAATTTGTGTACATGACCGTGTCTATTTCTACTATCTTCGAGATTTATTTCACACGTCATGGCTTATTATTACAATTTATCTAAGTACATGTTTACGACTCCCGTTTAACGAGTCTTATTAATTCCGTTTCCAGGGGAATTTTCAAGTAACTCCAAATCTTTAAGAAAACTGGCGAACATTTCAACATTTTAGGTCCAGTCTTTTCAGCTGTATTTTGATAGGGCAGTCGATAATCAACATCTTCCTTTTCTCTTCTTTTTGTAGAGTACATAACAAGAAGTCAATGAACCTTACCCTGCTCTGGATGAAGTTAAAAGACTCCCTGACTTCAGGATTCTCGTAGTAGTAGGGCATTGTTTGTGTCAGCTTTACGTCCAGCATAGAGCCAATCTGGGAGCGTAGGCTGTAGGCCGTGATGGCGGCGGCTAACTCCAAACCCAGGACTACTGTCAGCGTCACTGCGAACTAATAAAATAACGAATTGTAGCAACTCGTGCAAACACTAGTGGACGTCCCCGGTGTTACCCATAAATGTACAATCTTGTCATTCAATACCATTTTTGGAAAATAATCGGAAATCATTAGATATGTTTCTAATGTCGAAAACTGCATCAAAATTTATGATGTGGTTTATCGACCATATACTGAGACAACAGGAACCAATTCAAAAATACTGTAACTATGCGCAGACGCCATTTGTTTCGCTTCATTCACACATTACAGTTGTTAGTATTATCATACTGTGAACTAGAGTTAAACGATTCCGTATCAACTGAGTAGGAATATGAAGGGCAAACAAGCCTGACATAACCAACAACAGTACGGCAGAATATCCACGTATCACATTTTTCAATAAAATATTAAGGCTGATTTAATTAAATCATAATAATAATGTTCCCGTAACCTGTGCAATGGTTAGGCGGAGAAGGTGGCAGACAGTCAGGTTTTTAGTTGGTATGCCGTCATTGGATAGAGACAAGAGAACCCGACAGACCCCCATCGCTCCCCAAGTGCCGGGACATGCAGCATTTTTCTGACTATTAAACAAAAAAAAGGTACTTACAATGTTGACCAGGCATGTGCTCTCCTTCAAGGCTCCAATGCACCCAAATAGAGAAACAAACAGCATGATGACTCCGATGACGATGACGAACATCGCCGGGGAGAAGAAGTTGTCGTCCAGGAAGAAGGAGACATCGTGGTAGATTGCGTAGATGGTTGTACCCACTGATATGATCAATGCTGATGATAACTGGAATAAACAAAAATAAAATTTAAACACAACGCCATCTATTATCAAATTAAGTAAAACTTTACTGGCCAGGAAAATTTACGACTTTGTGTAAAATTGAATTACTCTCTTTAGTGTAGCGGGTCGAGTTTTCGTCTTTATATCTATTTATTAAAGAATAAATAAATATTTAGACGAAGACTCGACCCGCTTTTCGACATGGAAATCGTACGACTTCTTCGATGGTAGATAACTTTTTTTTTAAAACGAACGAACCCATAGTTCCTTCCTATCCGTGCTCGATTTCTGATTTTACAGAATAAAATTTTGCCATAGGTAGTTTCTATTATGTTCCTTATCGAATTCTAAATAGATTCATATTACGCGTTCCTACTGTATTTAACAAATAACGAATGCAAACAACATTCACAACAGAATACTATTGATTAACACGACAAAGGTGACGTAAGTGCTGCTCCATGCAGTGCTATGGTCAAGGCTAAGTAACTAAAACCACGTAATACAAAAACTTAGAGGTTTCTTAAAATAACTAAGCCATCGATTTCATTTAAATATTGCTATAGTACCTACATTACCTACTCCCTGCTTTCCCCTTCGCCATATATGTAATGGTTCGATGGTTTTCCCTAATTAATACAATGTAAAGCAAAATGGCCTCGGGAAAAACAAATGAAAGTCAATAGATTTGAAAATTAATCTGTCCCCTATTAAAACAGTACTTAAAACTTAAACCAAAAACGAAATTGTAGATATTAATAGGAATAACCTAACTACGTTTTTTGGTATCGCACTGTAATTGATAAAATGTCACCTTCTGTATTAATACTAATTTCTAGTTTAAATATATACCCATCTATATGGAAGGTAAAATAAGGATTGTAATATCATAAGTATGTAGGTATAGTTTAATAGTTCTTTAACTGCTATTTACATTCTAGACTTCGTTCCCAGAATGCGATTATAACCCGTATCATAAAAAATACGTCTTCTGTAACTCCCTTAAGTTACTTCTTTAATATAAAAATTCGACTGATCCATCTTTAGTGCTATAATATGAGCAGCACTTTTTCGTGAAAAAGAGTACTGTCGAGTATGTTCGATATGGTTTATTTGTATGACATCCTTCACCTGGTATTACTTTAATCTAGTGTTATGAATAATATCGTTATCATGTGATACCAGTCAGTATATATATTTTATCGCATGTTAGTCATGGTTCTTGTAATCCAACCTCAATATAACCCATTGCAAAACTATCGTCGTTTCTTGAGAAAACTAATGAATAACTCTTGAAAGATCCCAAGCAAAGACCTTTTAAAGTGCCACCTTATAAACTTTTTATCAGTAAAATGGACTCCGTGTTCCGTGTCCATATTCAAATATGTGCATTTATTTTGACGACCTCCGTTGCGTAATGGTTATCACGCCAGACCGCCAGGAGGTCCCAGGTTCGAATCCCGGTCGGGTCATGATGAAAAACGAACTTTTTCTGATTGGCCTCGAGTCTTGAATGTTTATTAATACATCTATGTATTTGTTATAAAATATAGTATCGTTGAGTTAGGATCACATAACACAAGTTTCGAACTTACTTTGGGGCTGGCTCAATCTGTGTGATTTGTCCCTATATATTTATTTATATAAAGACACTGCTAGTTTCTCAACTTTAAGAGACTGTACCGTCAACAGCATAATATGAATCCCTGTCAAAATACAATAGACTTTAAACATAGAGAGGTGGGGCACAGAGGATAATCCGCGCAAATCGGAGCAACCCGTCTGGGGAAGGTCCTCCACCTTACAGAAGATCGTAGCCAAATAGCATTGGTCTCGACCATGCTGTGTTCCTACGGTGAGTAAGGTCTCCAGAGCTCCACTTGGGGGGTTGGGAGGGTTGGCAATGCGTGAGTGATACCCCCGGTATTGCGAGCGTCTATAGGCTACGGTGATGCTTACCATCAGGCCGGCCGTATGCTTGTTTGCCACTTTAGTGGTATAAAAATAAAAATAAAAACATTTCATTTTCATTACGAAAATTGACAATGTTTACTGAGGTTAGCTTGAAGTGCATAGGTACTATTCTGTCGTTCACCGTTCAGGATAATGGAACAATATGGTTAAGTACTTAGGTTTTGCAAAATTGTTATCTTATCTATTCTACGTAGATGCTTCATCCATTGTGTGAATTGTAAGTATGATAAAGGTAAAAAACTACATTTCAAACATAATATTTAAACGTTCATATACTTCTAACTACTAGAATGATGTTTAATGTTATTTAAAACTTGACTACGCATTGAACTGACGCAAATTCAATTATGAAATCATTAAGGTGAACTAATTACTTTATTTATACATTTCGTTATCACAAAACTTACCTATATAACCAAATAAATTCCACAATAAAGTAATAAACGTCACAACACTATAAAAAAGGTAAACTCACCACAAATATGGCTGTTATGCATAACAGCATATATTTTATACACCTCATTCCGACATCAAGGTTGTTCTTTGCCATTTTTTATTTAAACGAGTGAAACCTCGTCCACGCGACGCCGTAGAACTACTGAAAGCCAAGACGATATACAGGTTGGCAAGGTTTTATCAATGTGATACGTTATCAGGCAGTATTATCGACTCGCCTATACCACTGCGTCAACCGAACTAGCGTTTTTACTTGGGTAATATTTTCCAACAGCTACGCAATTAGGCAGCTGTTAAAACCGCGGCAAATAATGGCGTTAGTTTTTTTCTGATGCTTATTAAATGGTAATAGAAGTTAGTTTTCAATGGCTAATAAGGACTAATGCTCGATCGTATATTGGATTGTAATGTTATTTTACATTACATATGTGGTTATTTTAAAGTGAATCATTTAAATGAGATAAGGTTTTGACGAAATTGTATTATTTAAAAAAACATTATTAGTAAGGTACCTAGAGTTTCATTATAAGTACTACGTATTATAGTAGGAGATGCCATTGTATAGTGTGATCCTGACTTATCAAGATGATATTCTCCTGGCTCTTCTCGCAAAGTTGACCGAGGTTAGGCGAATACGAGAGTGTAGAGAGAGACATAGTCCTACTTCGTCTGTTTTTTTCTCTTCTAACTAAATCTTCACTGTTGACTTCGCTAGTAGTTTGGAACTGTAGTGAGAGTTTCTTTGTTCCCAGAAGTTTCTTTAGTTGCTTTGAAGGAACAACTGAGACTTTTTTGTCCCAGTATAGTCTCTTGTTCCTTTGAAAGAATTACTAAAGGAACTCATAAAAATGAAGGGCAGAATTTTGTAAATTTTGTATGTAAGGTGTAATCTATGAAAATTACACAAGATATGACAAATTTTCATCATTTAGGCGAAAGTAGAGTCGATCTGCAAGTTTGTTTTGTTACACGACAAGTAAACAAACACAAGATATGCCAAATTATCAGTAAGGCGATAGTAGACTCAATCTGCAAGTTTGTTTTGTACACGACAGGCAAACAAACAAGCAGGCCATCGGATAGGTAACCGCTCAACAGAAGCACATTGTAACCGCCTATGAACATCAGAACACTAGACGCTACATATGCGTTGCCCTCAACAAGGAAGGAAATGGGAAGAAAGCGTTATAAATTATAATATCATTTATAAATGATTTTAATTACTAATGATATGACTACATTAAGGAAAAAAACATAAATCGTTAGTAGTTGTTATGGATGTCGATGTCTAACTAAAATTAAATATTACTCATCATTCATATTTATGTTTAATTGTCATTTATTTAGTAACTAGCTTTTTCCCACGGCTTCGCTCGCGTTAATTTTATGACATAGATCTCGTTTGACAACAAAAAAAACAATAGCGCGACTTGTGGCGCCATCTGTTGGCCGATACAGCGCCCTCTATAGTAGAAAATTTATTTTTCCATTGGAACGACATACTTACACGGGATAAAAAGTAGCCTATGTTGGGCTCTGTCCTTGACAATATGTATGCAAATTTTCAAAATGATCGGTTGCTTAGTCAAGCCGTGAAGGAATAACAAACAAACAAACTCACTTTCTCATTTATAATATTTTTATTTAGTAATTAGGAATTCTAATTAAATATATTGTAACGCCCACTTTAATAGTTTTTGTTTACCTACCTAATGCTTTAGTTTTTATCTTGCAGTTCGAAGGCCAACCAGATTGGTAGACGAGTTAGTTTTTTGTATCATTAAGTACAAAAAAAATGTCTACCTACTCTCTTCATTGAGGAGCTTGATGGCGTCGCTGTGTCACACTACTCGCACTAAACAATCACGTAAGTTAAGCAACGTTGACGCTAGCCAGTGTTTAGACGGATTTCGTTATTTTGAGCTTCTCCGTGTTTCTGAGGGCACGTTAAGCCGTTGGTCGCAGCTGTTGACAGTTGTTAAGTCGGTCAGACTGACTTAACACCAGACGTCAGGCGTCATCAGGCGGTTTGAAAACACGGGCCTCCGCCATTCCGCATTAGAGCAGCGTGGTAGTTATCGAGTACGTAGCCCTGTGGTCTCTCTAATCCCCTTCGATTCAAGGGAGACCCTTATCCCTGCAGTGCGAGCCTGCTTTCTTGTTTGTTTGGCGGCAGTATGACATCTATATATAAAAAAAAATAAAGTCCTGACTGACTTAACTACATATATAGATATCAACGCACAGCCCAAACCGCTGGGTCTAGAGATTCCAAATTTGGAATGTATAGGTTCCTTACGACGTCTAGGGGTGCACTAAGAAAGGATTTTTCAAGATATACGCAAAAATAAAAGAAACAGAGTCAACAAAAACAATTTTAATAATTATATTTTTTGGATTGATTTCTTACAGCTATTAAATCAATAAATAATTTAACAACACTTAAACTTAGTAACTGCTTGAAGAAAATGCTTTTATAAAACAACTTGGTATCCATTTATTGTACAGGAACACATAAAAATAACATATAAATTAAATAAAGTACCTACATTTATATTTACAAAACTATTTAATGGGTTAATTAAATAATATCTATTGTTGCGATGTCAGTGCACACATTTATGGATATTTATATAAATAGTTTTATTTGAAGGAGTGATCCTTCCTTTCGGCATCAGGGGGCCCGGGTTCGAGTCCCGCTCGGGGCAAACATTAATTTATGTGGTGGCATTTGTGATTGCCTCGAGTCTGGGTGTTTTCTATGTATTATAAGTGTATATTTATAACAAATTTGTCCATTGTCTGGTACAGTCAACAAAGGAATTGACTTACACCCCAGCCTGTATATATGATTAAAGATTTCTAAATATTGCGTGAAGGGATTTACTTGAAAATTTATTTATCAATAGTAGTCATGTTGTACTACGTAATTACAAATTTTCAAGTAAATCCCTTCACGCAATATTTAGAAATCTTTAATCATATATACAGGGGGGGGAGTCAATTCCTTTGTTGACACAAGTAGGTCAAGCCTAGTTTACTTTGGGACTGGCGTAATGTGAATTGTGTATACTATATTTTTTGACTAGATGCTGCCCGCCGTACCCGCATTCAATTGTATGCACGGCAGCGCCATCTATATCAGATTTTTGACCAAATCCTACGGGAATCGCGTACTTTTCGGGATAAAATGTACCCTATGTGTTATCCAAAGATATTAGTTACACACCGAATATCATAAAAATTGGCCCAGCCATTTGAGCGTGAGTTGGTAACCAACATACACACATACTTTCGCCTTTATAATAGTAGGATTTATGGATATTTTAATGCGAATAGGGTCTTTTGCCCACCGACTTTTTGTCCGCCAATATAAATCGCTTACAAAATGGATCTCGTGTATGATGCGATGCAGTTCAGTAGTTGTCGGGAATTCGATCGACAAATAGTCCGCAAATAAAAGTCGTTACACAGGTATGCTCAAGAAATGTTTCAAATCAATCGATCGAATCTTAATTGATCAACGTGTATTTATAATATCTTGAAATAATATCGGTCGAATTCACTGTTGATGATAACAAGTAATCTCTAAAAATAGGGATTCATAGTTATGAATCTATACTAATATTATAAAGAGGATACTGGACCGATTTCAAAAATTCTATCACCAGTAGAAAGCTACATTATCAGGGAGTGACATAGGCTATAGCCTATAGCTTTTCCGAAATTCAATGTGGTTCTCACGGGAACGGGTCCGGAACTTCACGCGGACGAAGTCGCAGGCAAAAAAGCTAGTTTAAAATAAGGTTCCAATTTTTTTTTAAATAAAGTTTATTGCAGGATTACGACCGGCTTTAATATTTTTTGCGGAACTAGGTACTTGATTCCATGGTGCAATGGATTAGTCTGATATTCATCTTAGTTATTAAAAGTCGTTAGTTTTTAAAAAATATATGCAAAATCTCTAATCAATAGTCGGTAATCCGACCAATCCTCGGTCGGTCGATTGGTTTGGTTTGAAACGAAAAGAGTCAAGGGTGAATTTTCATGTCATACTGTTTTTTTTACCCGCGTGCAAATGTCCGCTTGCGTGATGGCAGCTTTCACGCGGTTTCCTCGCGGCATAAGCGAAAATTTCGGATACAGATAAAAATCGCTTGAGGTCCCTAAAATTATCTAGATTGCTTGCCATTGGAGGGAAACATAGCACATTCAATTCATCTGCGAACTTTTATACTGTACAATAACCACATATTTTGAAACGATTATTTTAGACACTTGACATGAAACTGTAAGGTTCTTTGCACTAATTGCACTCTTCTTAAAAACCTCCGCGATCATCCCTCGACACCTTTGCCATCCACACTGCGCCAGCTACTGCGAGACCCTGCAGATAAAAAAAAAATAACTTTGTAATTGAACAGTCAATCTCTGTAAGTTACCACTTTTGTGGACAACTTAGTAATGACTTAGCTACATTGGTGCTAATTCTGTTGTACATACTAATTTTGACAGGACTAAAAGTGTTGCTATCCTTGTCACTAATTGTAAACCAAGTAAGGACAACAACACCTTTGGTCCTGTCAAAATTAGTTTAGTCCAGTTAAATGTACAACAGAATTAGCACCAATAGCGGACTACGGTAAAAATTCGAGTTAGCGTAATAGTGTAGCCGGGTAGATCGTAACAAAGTTACAACGCGTATTACTTACTCACTCGAACTTTTGTAGTACTTGAGGCAAATACTATAGAAGACTAATACCCACAGCTTCGGAAGAATTCGGGCAAGACGCGACACTAGCGCCCCTACGGCATGAGGGCGGCATGAGGTGAACGGAGGTTTTTTGTATGCAAAATGTTACAGCGCCCCTAGCGGCATGAGGTGAACGGAGGTTGCCAAGTCATTGTATGAGAAACGTCAAGAGCTGTGGGTAGTCTTCTATAGTATTTGCTTGAGGACATCGCGAGAATCGCGACGATCTTTAACGCGAATGAATTTTCGCACGCTAATGTAGCCGCAGCATAAGAATAAATTCCAGGAGCCCATTCAGTGACTCTTTTGTCTATTCAACTAATTGACATCACAGGGAAAGCATTGGTATGCATCAATTGAATTCACATAATACCCTTGTTGTTATAAGTGGAGCATATAATGGGTGATTCCTAACCGGGCGAGATGTTAACTCCTGGTGTTGATTTTTTTGACACTATTTTATTTAGTTTCTTGATACCGGACTTCCGTATCTTTTGACTTAATATTTAAAATTTTAAGAACATTTTAGCCACGTGATATGAGAGAAACCCGTAGGTAGGTAGGTATCTAAACTTTTTCGTCGAAACAGACTAGCTCGTCCGGGAAAGTACCACACTCCAATAAAATATCGGTGTAAAACAGCAATGCGTCGCTCGGTGAGTGAGAAATCTGGAAGGCCTCCTTTCCCATCCATTTTTAGCGCGTAATACATTGGTAGTGCCTTCTGGTGTAGCCACAGATTTATTATATATCTGTGGGTGTAGCTGATGTTCATAGGCGGCGGTAAACACATTCCATTAGGTGGCCCACTTGTTTGTCTACCATATTGTCATTAAATTTATTACTCTTACAGCCAGTTTCTGAACCGCAATTTAATTTTAATTCCACATCAAGCTACCTCTTTTTTATTCCTTTTTTGACAATGACAACTATAATTTAATGTGTTGTTAAAGAAATTCGTTTCAGCAACTAGATGTTATACTGACCTGCATTAAAACTAAACATACACCAGCCGCTCCTATAGTCGACGCATGAGCTCGCACCCAATCACCAAATGCATCTGAACAGCCCGTCTTATACAGCCTGACGCTTTCTAAAGTACACTCCAACGTTTGTACTGCACCATAACCGGTACTGCAACAGCTGACCGGTAGGCCTCCAGAGTCGGCAGTTCCCAATGGTACTATCCAGTCGCTTGCATTCACCACGCCACAGCATTCGAACTGAAAACATAACGTTATGTCTTGGATACTGGATAATACAACAATACTATGTACTCTAAACTACTGTAAATATTTAAACGATAAAAAATTATGACGGTTCGAAAGAGCTTATAATAGGCCTATTTGAATTAAGATATTTTCATTATCATTTTCATTTTTAAGCAGGTAATTTATCTTTAATCACTGACTGAGCCTAAACCGCTAATTGTAGAGACCTGAAACTTGGGAGGGCGATATTTAGAGTAATAGAGCATTTATGAAATGATCTAGGGAAACAGGGGTTGGGAGGGTTGGCAACGCGTGAGTGATACCCTCGGTATTGCAAGCGTCTATAGGCAACGGTGATGCTACCATCAGGCGGGCCGTATGATTGCTTGCCATGCCAACTTTGTGGTATAAAAAAAAACCCTGTCACAGAATATCGGCGTGACTCAACGAAGCGTTTCGTTCATTAAATGAGAGATCACTCCTATCCCTTTTCTCTCTATTCCTTTCTCTGTTGCAGGCAACGCATTGGTAGCACCCCTACATGATGTTCACAGACAGCGGTAACCACTTTCTATCAGGTGGACCGCTTGCTTGTTTGCTTGCATGTCATAATTTCATTTATTCAAAATTAATTCGTTTATACACATAATATATAATTGATGTGAGTTTCTGTGTATGGTATCAGCTTGCTTCAGAAGTTATGCCTGGTGTATATGTGTATAAATAAATAAAAAAAGATTAAGGTAAAAAAGACACTAACATCTTGTTGCACCTCGTCCCATAATTGCTGTACCACGAAATCTTTTGCCGGGTACAGTGGCATGGTGCTGTACAATTGCTTTTGCACAAGCGCCACCGTATTGCTCTTCAGTGCGTACCCAGCAATGCATGCTGACAGTTGGAAAACAAACATCACTATCATAGCTCCCGCGAACTGGAAAAGTTATGAAAAGTTTAAAGCCGGTTTTTCACTATGAGGTATAATATATATATATTACATCTTGAGATAAATGAATAAATAATTATATAGGGACAATTCATACAGATTGAGCTAGCCCCTGATATACCTAATATTATATCGCTCGCTGTATATTTTATACGAGACCATTTACACTGTGCTATCATATATATTACATTACCTCTTGTCCCCGGACACCGCTTCTCGCTGCCTCACCTCAGTTTGCATTCATAGCTCAAGATGTCATATTATACTATATCCCACAGTGAAAAAGCGCCTTTATTTAATTATAAGGTTTTATTTAATTTAATTATACGTTAATATTATTAACACTATTAATTAGTTAAGTACTATCAGCCTGTTTCTAAGAAGCATTTTTATTTTAATTCCACAAGAATTTTCAAGCTGTCTCTTGTTTTCTTTATAATGACACTAGCTACTGCTCGCGGTATTACCCGCCTTAAATTTTATGCACAGTAGCGACACCAATTTTATAACGCGCCATTTCTATCAGACTTTTGATCAAATCCTACGGGAATCGCGTACTTTTCGGGATAAAAAGTACCCTATTGTTAATCCATTTGGTATGCCGAATATCATGAAAATTGGCATAGCCATTTGAGCGTGAAGAAGTGACAAACATACACACAAATATTCCGCTTTATAATTTTAGTGGGATTATCTTTAAAAATGTGTTTCAAAAACTTTCTGCATAAAAAGAGAATTTGGTGTGTAAATTTCGAAACTGCTCTACTAACAGTGAATCGCTCCAAACCATTTATAAAGTTAATGATACATTATATTATGGCTATCACTTTCAAACTAAAGAAAAATACAGATAGGTAGCTTGACAGTTACAGAAATCAGAATTGAAATGTGTTTAGAAACTGAGCTGGACTGAAACTGCGGCGGAAAAGACGGATAACTATGAATAATTTTCATTGAAACATGGCGTTCAGATTTTGTTCAAAAACAGACATCATCATATCCCGTCTCCCTACAATCGAAGGTGATTAGAGCGTGCTCTTCCACGCTGCTCCAATGCGGATTGGACAGGCTGACGGACGCATATTAAAATAATATTGAAGGAATTATCCAGGTAAACAATTACATCACAATACACAATGCCAGACACCATAATCTTTGTTATATCCATAATGGCCCTATAAATATGTCAGCATAAAAATCCCTCGTATCAGACGTTCAAATATATGTCTTAACTAAAAAGATCTAAAGATCAGAGTTGATTACATCAATTTTATGAAAACAATTCCATCTTACACAATCGGCCCTGTCTTTATTTATAGCGATGTCGTGTATGACAAGAACTATTAACTTTCATACTACATAGTAAAAAGGGAATAACTAACTGAAACTCGGACATCGGCCACGTAAAAACTAGGATAGTTATCTTCGTTCTGCCTTGGTTAATGGCTTTTTAATTTTCTTTGCTGATCCCTAATTATTTTTCTATAAAATGAAAAAATATACAAAATCTGCCCCTTTAAACATTGTCCGGAACACACAGAGACTTTTTTTTGTAACTCCTCTAACATACGTCCATGTACGTAACAACAAAAACTTATTCAAAATGTTCATTCTGATTCAAAAAGTAATGTTAAAATACCGTGTACGTGTGTACATTTCAATTTCATATATTTGTGTGAATTAAGCCTCCTATGTTTACATGCGTGATTTAATATCACGCACAGAGATACCATTAAAGAAGGAAGGCTCAAATATAGTAGGCACCTTAGTACATAGTCATCAAAAATCAAAATTAAATTGATTTTTATTTATTTAACTGCAACGTGAGTGATCACAACTATTTAAAATAGATTTTCTTTAATAACATACACTGACATTTCGTACGCGCAAGTAGGCCGCGCCGGCCGGCCTGGCGCCCTAATTTAGACTAAACCCATTATAATTCCATTCGTTCCTTTTAAATATAACAGCTAATAATAAATAAATAATAAATAAATAAATATATAGGGACAATTCATACAGATTGAGCTAGCCCCAAAGTAAGTTCGAAACTTGTGTTATGGGATACTAACTCAACGATATTATATTTTTATAACAAATACATATATAGATAAACATCCAAGACCCGAGGCCAATCAGAAAAAGTTCGTTTTTCATCATGACCCGACCGGGGATCGAACCCGGGACCTCCTGCGTGGCGGCCTGGCGTGGTAACCATTACGCCACGGAGGTCGTCAATAATAAAGCTAAAATTCTTAAAACAGCAACCTTTTGACACCAATTAGTGTCATTAAGCTGTACTGCTGTGTAAGAATCTCTATTGTAGAGTTAATACTTTAACTGATATTCTTAACTAGTAGATACGTACATATAATTTATTGCTTTGAGTATTTTTTATCTTATTTTCCAATTTTAAGATTTGATATCGTGCATAGTGGAGCAAATCTAATTACGCTTATCCGCTTTTACTCGTAGATATTTTTTCTAAAAATGCTAACTTACAAATGGTATAAATTCAAACAATAATACAAATATTATAATAGCAATACTCACAGTCATAATCATGACGTAGTTTTCAGTATATGCTCCATAAAATCCGAAGAAGGCAATCAAAAATATGATGACTCCACAAGCAATGCAAAAAGCTGGTAGCGAAAAAAATCTATCAGTGAGAAATTGGTTGTATCCATTGTATGCTGACTGTACCGAGCTGCCCACAGACAAAATTATTATACCCGTTATCTGAAAACGCGGTCACATGAAACATTTCATCACTCAATATAATTCCATAACAAAATAATATTAATATTCTTACCAAAAATAAAAAATTCACAATCACTAATAAATATTTCACTGTTGTAAATAATTTCGCCCACATTTTGAACGATAATTTGCTACACTGACGATGTTCACGCACGTTCACGTCCTATGATTTCAGCTTCGGATATTTTTATCACTATACATTAATCTTGATAAGGAAAACAAGCGAATTTATCTCGCCCAGCCTCCGATATACCTTTGTGACGTTTGAATCAATGACTAATATTTAAAACTTTAAATATCACGCGAGAAAATGAAAACTGTTACAATTGATCGTGTTTTTCCATTTGTGCTTCAAATGTTAGAACAATAGGTTATATTCAAGGTTGTTTATGATAATGTAAATAGTTTTTTTTCTATAAAGTAGTACGTCCCGCATCGTACGAACGTCGAGTGTGTTTGCCACTGAAATTGATGGATCTATTTTGATGAAAATCTCATTACAAGTACCGCCAGCAGATGCGCACTCGTAGGAAAACGTTCATTTGTATATTAATGTATGACGGCTACACACAATAATGTATTTATTTGCAACAACTATTCTTTGAGCCGAATGCATCCATAGGTAAAGTTAATTAAATCGGCTCAATGCCTAGAAACTGACTCACTGTGCAGAAACGGACTCCCCTTCTACCCTTCTACTGATGCTACGTGTGACCACAATACTTACCATTTATTAAAATTAGGATTTGATAAACCATTACACGGGTAAATCCGTGATCAGTTTGATCCAGATTGACTGTGTAACGTCGGTTACGTCAATTCCATACATTATGGGGATCAATCGACATCACTGTTCGTTGATGGATGACAGTACAAGTCTGACAGTTGTAAAGCGAAGTCGGTAGTCTTCACGCAGCTTCGCATCGGAGCAACGTGGCAGAGTACGCTCTTATCCCCTTCGATGGAAGAGAGACCCGTATCCCTGCAGTGGGATGATTATGGGTTGATAATGATAATGGTGATTCAAGGTATTATTGGGTTTCCCCCTAGTCCAGATCTACGGCTGGGGTCCTAAATTCGGGCCTGAACACGTGCATATAGATCAAGGCTAATTGAGGGCATTAGTGGTATAGTGGGTGAGAACTAATTAAAGAACTATATTTTATCGGTTATTTCTATTTTATACGGTGCGGTAGTAGAACCTGCATTTAAAACTATTTTTGTTTGTTTTAACTTCTTTGTCATACATTTGACAGGCAGTCAACTTTTGTCTGGAAAAAAGTTATCATTTCAGTCAGTGGCGGATTATCCTTAAGGCACAGATATTATAATACTTAACAGTACAGATAGCTCACTCCATACATTAAACGTAGCCGTTCTAAGTGCGCTTATTGCTCGGGCAATTTTTAGTACCAAAATGGAAAACTAGATGTCGCCCGAAAAAAACATCACAGACAACTAAAATGCTTTTGCGCTTACAGTCGAACCAATAGATGGCAGTAGTGCCGTCATATAATCAGAGCACTAATCCGTTTTTTTTTCAAAATAATTTATAGGTATGTACTTACTTATTACTTAAATAATAAAATTCGAAAAAGTTCGTTTTTCATCATGACCCGACCGGGGATCGAACCCGGGACCTCCTGGGTGGCGGTCTGGCGTGGTAACCATTACGCCACGGAGGTCGTCTTAAATTACACATGTATTAATGTAATCGTACATCTTGCACGCATCAGGTAAATTCATATTTACGATAAGTAGAAAGTAAGTATAGATACCTACCTAATTACGGGCAATGCCATATTTTTAAAAAGTTAGTGTAAATAGGTAGTATAGTATCTACTTGATGGTCAATTTTATTATTGTCGTTTACAATGTTTTTGTTTCTGCTTTTTGCCTATCTATTTAACCCATAATGTATCTACCTACTTAGAACACCGAGTGCAAATTAAGGTGAATGAAATGCGTTTCGGCGGCGAGGGAGGCGCTCGACGACGGAGGCAACCGCGCGAACGGCTTCTTGCGTGCCCGCACAGTACCGCCGCCCCGCCCGCCGCCGACGGCGCCGCGCCGCATCGCGCCGTCGCTCGTCATCGTCGTCGCGTCGCGTCGTATTCGGCTTGTAGATTGAATCTTTAGCTAATATTGCCGTGCCGTTTTGCAAATAGTTATATGTAGGTAAATACCTACTTTTGATATTTCAAAAATAAGTTTTTAGGGTTCCGTAGTAAACTACAAGGAACCCTTATAGTTTCGCCATGTCCATCTGTCCGTCCTCGGTCCTACACTCATATTAACAATGCTAACAAAGTGGTAGAACAAAATTTTGAAAAATAATTTTTTTTGGGCCTACAAGGAAAACTATAACGGCTATGTAAGCTCTACTAGTTACCGAGTAATAGCCGAGGAACTTATGAAGTAAAATTTCTTTGACGAAAACGTATAAATGTCATAGTACCTATATGGCATTGTACTCATCTGCAAGCAAGAAATGCGTAGCCAATACGGAACCCTGCATTGTGCGTGGCCCGGCAGGTACTTGCCCGTTTTTTTTAAATCGTTTATTCAAGGTAAAAAACAAAATATAACAACAAAAATGCCGCACCACAAAAGCCGCGCAGGCGCAGTCTGCAGATCTGAGTAGTCCTTGTCCTTACGAATATTATAAATGCGAAAGTAAATTAAAAATAAAATATTTTTTATACCACTAAGGTGGCAAACGGTTACATACCGTATCAGATGATTCCTATGGATGCGTTGCCGACTCTATTATAATAGTCAAGTGGGGCAACTCGGATACAAAAAACTGATCCGTGCCGAGTTTACTACTTTCAAATTTTGATTTATGCGACTCGGACGATTTTGTAATTTAAAGTAGTAAGATGTATGTATCTATGTACACGTACCGTCAAGAGGCATCAGGCGGCCGTATGCTTGTTTGCCACCTTAGTGGTATAAAAAAACACGTCGACCTTTATATTGGATTTTGTGCCGTTCTTAAGTTCTATGTTATAAGAGCTATAAATGTTGGTACTGCAAGTATAAAGCTCGACGTGCACCTGACTTGGATTGTTTTTAGATTGGATTAGAAATTTATTTAGGATCATTAGGCTGTTGGAATTATACAAAAAACGAGGCTAAATTCGCAAAGCGTGATGTAGTTCTGCGTTTTTGGTATGTTGTATGGTAATGTTAGTTAGGGTAGTCTGAATTCAAATATGCAACTTCGAAAAAGTTGTGAAAACTGACAAAATCGATTCACTGTTCGCTCTCCAGGATCAAAGTGATTACATATTTATGGAGGTGACTGTACCTACCAGCGTTGCGCAACTACGCTACGCGCATCAATTCATTCCACGCAGAGATAAACCGAGCGCGCGAACGCAGAAGCAGGCGGTGTGGCAACGATGCGTAGCAAGCAAGCGCTTCGCGCCATGATGACGTTGTGGCCGTGTGGCAACGGCGCACGCGCCTCGTGATTATGACGTTGTTAGTAGGTACATAATTATTTAAAAAGCTTTCTACATACTGTGCTTTTGTTTACGTCACTCCGCGGACGACTACGCTATTATGCGTGTATGTTTATTGTAGGTATATATATATGTATATACAATATACATACACGCATAATACAGGAATATGTCCGTAAATTAAATACGTCAGTACATTATACTTCAATGCTTACTACTTAGGTACTTACCTACTTATATATACATACCAACTTTTACGAATTTAACACAATTATATTAAAAAGAAGTCTTCTTTGAAAAATTAAAAATATTATTAAAATTTTGAAAGATAAAAAAACTCTTACAAATTGTAAAACAAAACGCAAAATGATAGGTAGGTAAGTATGAGATAATTTTGTAAAAGAAAAGTACTAGTAAATCAAGTGTTTAATACAATGCAAATATTAAAAATTAAAAGAAAAAATATATAGGTAGGTACTTAAAGATTTTTTTTAATTTTATTTTATTTTATATAATAATTTGATTTGCTTGTCAAGAATTAAATTTAGCGCCATCTATCTGTGGCTGATTAAACCTATCTTTATCTTTTTGTTTTAAAGAAAGCGACATCTGTTGTGAGTTTGTGACATCAAGTAAAATATTTAGTAATAAATTACGAAACAAAATTAACCAATTCTATTTTACAGTACATTCTTCGCTATTTTCAGGATTGTATTTCATTATAAAATTATAAAAACTATTAAAATATTGTTTTCAGTGCGTAATTTTACTTTATTTTGGATTTACTTATTCTTCAATTACAATCGATACACTTAACGCCATCTATATTATTTAGGGTTGAACTACGTTTAGTTTATATGGAGTTGACCACCTGTGCTTAAGGCAAACTAGGCACGTGCCTAGGGGCGCGAGGTAACAAAGGGGCGCGTAAAAATTTGAAACGATTAAAAAAATTACATAAAATTTGATGGATTTCCACCTGTTGGGAAACTCGATTGAGGCCTTCGAGCATGGTGCTAAAGTCGTCGGCAAATCGAAGGTGAGTGATATACTTGACGTTGATGCCGAATCCTTTCCAGTCCAAAAGCTTGAAGGCATCTTACGGAGCGGTCGTGAACAGTTTCAGAGATATGACATCTCCCTGTCTCACGTCTCTGTGTAATGAGATTGCCTTAGTGTTCTGTTCCTGTATTCGGACTGAGATGGTGGCATTTTTGTATAAGCACGTCAACGCTTCGATATACCTGTAGTATATGCGGCACCGCTGGGGAGACTGTAGCACGGCACGGCCCATGTCTCGATCGAATCGAATGCTTTCTCATAGTCCACAAACGCTAAGCATAATAGCAGATTTTACTCTTCGGTCTTCTGTACAATCTGCCGCAGCGTATGGATGTGCGTAGCCTTTTCGGAATCCGGCTTGCTCGGGAGGCTGGAAGTCATCGAACTTGCGAGCAAGACGATTCGTGTTGACCGTTGAGAACAGCTTGTAGACGTGGCTCAGAAGCGACATAGGTCTATAGTTCTTTAAGAGGGTTTTATCGCCCTTTTTAAAGAACAGAACCATCACGCTTCTGTTCCACGTCTTAGGCGTTTTGCCCTCGAACAACACGGAATTAAATAGCTTCTGCAGGACTTTAAGTACCGCTGTGTACCACTCGCTGTCAGAAGCTCTGCTGTGATTCCGTCCTCGCCCGGCGCCTTGTTGTTCTTAAGCTATTTAAGAGCCGTCCTAATCTTGTACAAGCTGATGTCATGTCTTCGGTGTAGTGTCGGGTTAGCGTGGCTCTTGGGTCCCTCGCAGTTCTGCTGCTGACGGATTTGGTGACTGAGGCATCATAAACCTGCCCTTAGAACCTCTCGACTCCCTCAACACCTCTGCCGTCGTTGAAGCCACGCTACCATCCTTCATCTTAAGCTTAGTCAGCCGGCTCTACCCAATAGACATGTCTCTTGCGAACACTTTCGAACCTTTATTTCGCTGAATCGACTCCTTGACGCATTTAGCATTGAGGGAGCAAATATCGTCTCTCAAGGCCTTTGATATGAAATGAACATGGACAAGACGAAAGTCATGTCGAATGTCCATGTTGCACTCGCCCCGGTCTCAGTTGGAAGCTTGAACCTCGAAGTTGTTGACGAGTACCTTGGACAAACCATCCAATTAGGTAGTCCAACTTCGAGAAAGAGGTCAATCGACAAATCGGACTCGGCTTTCGTTTAGCTTTCGGGAAATTACGGCATATCTTCTTGTCCAAAATTCCTCAGTGCTTGAAATGAAGAACCTTCGAGCAATGTATGTTGTCAGTGATGACGTATAGATCCGAGACGTGGTCGCTCATTATAGGCCTCATAAGAAGAACGGTCACTCAGCGAGCCATGGAATGAGCTATGCTTGAGGTTTCTCTACGAGATCGAATCAAAAATGAGGAGATCCGTAGCAGAACCAAAGTAACCGACATAGCCAAATGCATCAGCAAGCGGAAGTGGCAGTGGGCAGGGCACATAGCGCACAGAACCGATGGCCGATGGAGCAAAGGGGTTCTGGAATGGCGACCATGTACCGGAAAGAGCAGCGTAGGACGGCCGCCTACAAAGTGGTCAGATAACCTAAGGCAAGTCGCAGGTAGCCGCTGGATCCAGGCCGCTGCCAGCAGGTCGCACTGGAGACGTTTGGGGCAGTGGACTTCTTGTGGCTGAGATGATGATGAGACAGATTTCTATGTTCGTTAATATTATCTTGGAGTGATAAAAACAGCTTCCTCTATAATATAAAGTGACAAGTTTGTCGGGCCCGGTGGTCGAGTGGCTAACAATGGTCACTTTATCTCGAAGGCCGCGGGCTCGAATCCTGCGCAAGGCAAAGATTTGTGTGCATGAACATGTCTATTTGTCTTGGTCTGGGTGATTCCAAGTATAATAAGTATTCATTTACAAAAAAAGTATTTTTTATCTATCTAATTTATCAGCAATCTAGTACCCATTGTACAAGCTTAGTTGCTTTGTTTGGGACTAGATGGCGTTGTGTGATTCGTCCAAGAATTTTTATTTTATTTATGTAGTGTTGGTATATAAAACTTCCAGTTTTGCATTGAGACAGATAAAAACTTAACTACAGTCATCTATGTTTACTAGTACCAGTAGTATTTAGTAAAAATTTGTAACATGGCCGCTAGGGGCGCCAATGCGGTGCTTGCCTAGGGCGCTCTCGACATTTAATCCGCCTCTGATTTCAGTGGACAGTAAGTTTTAGTAGAATAGCCGTCAACATTGCGATGTTGTAACCCTCTCCCCTTTCCTCACTTCAGATAAGGCCGGCTCAAGCTAAAAAAGTAAGTTTATCATTTCAGTAACATGGGGACAAAAATAAGTATCATTTAACTCGTACTAGATTCGTTTAATTTGTTTAATTGTGTATTATAAATTTCACAGTCTATCATGGCGTTCTCTTATGTCGGAGGCCAAGACCCAAGACTCACTTACTGAGCAGTAAGTAAAGTAAGTAAGTAAAGTATCATTTCGGTGGTAATTTTTTATCATTTCGATTCAGAGGCCTCTTAAAAATTCAACCTTAAATATTTATGTATGTTTTTGATATTTGATGTCCACTCACGCACAATGTTATAAAATAGACTATAAAGTTTTATTTGTCACAAAAAATTATGTAGATTAGATAGCATTGAAATAAAAAATCCCACCGAAATGACAAATAAAAATCTCTTGTTGAAGTTCACCCTTTTCCTATTTATGGACTAACTAATGGAAGCTGTTACCCGCGGCTCCGCTTGCGTGGTCAAGGGTAAAATGTCAACAATTTTCCCTTGGGAATCTCTATAACTCGTGGGGAAAAAGTAGCCTTTATCACTCTCCAGACCTTAAATTATCCCCATTAAAAAATTATGAAAAAATATTGTTATACTTTTTTTCCCGTGGAAATGAGATGTATTTTCGGGATAAAAGTAACCTATGCGTCACTCTCCTGACCCTGTTAAAAAAATCATGTCGGTACTTAGGTTCCTTACAACGTGAAAAAAGAAAAAAAAAATATACTTACTTAATTTTTTATGCCTATGTAACAATCTATTTATTATTATTTTTTTTGACAAATGTTTATTTAAAATTAATGAATCAATGATTTCAAACACAAATTTTATTTGTAAATGAATAAATTAATTGGAATTGGAATTGAATATGTCACTCTCCAGACCTTAAACTATCCCTAATAAAAAAATCATATCAATCCGTTCATTACTTTCGACGTGAAGGGAGGACAAACAAACAAACACACTTTCACATTTATAATATTAGTATGGATAAATATTACAAAGTATTGGGAGTATTTGGACTATTTGGGACTAAGCAAGTAAGTATATTTCATCCTAATCGTTTTATTTACTCTTGGGACACAATTCTGGTCTGAAAGAAACACAATAAAAATTTATTGCAAACATTATTATTATTCAGTATTATTTATTTTATGTACACAACACTGTAAAATACACATAGTAGTATTATTATTACTCTACACTCTACTCTAGAAAGAAATGCCATCTACTTACTCAAAAGACCTTGTCTAACTTAACAATCAAAAAGTGGAGAATAAATTAGGCCACTAAACGAAAGGCTCCTGGTTCATACCCGGCTGCATGCATCAATAAATTTAATCAAAAATATCAATTATAAGAAATCTCTCAATTTTTTTGAGCTCACCAGAACCTTTTCTCTTAGTTTAGCTCACAAACGTTTATAAGACTTGGATGACAAAAATAATATTTGATAAATAATAACTTTTCTGAAGTTAGGCAATTAGATACGGTCAGCAACAAATTACAAAATTCTTAAATTAAGTAAGTATATATTTATTAAATCCTGTAATAAAACTAATAATGATAAAAACTAAAAGTTTCTCTATGATTCTAGTTCAACCTCTTCAAATTTTGATCTGTACGCCAACCATCCAGCACCGCCTGCTATCAGTACCTGAAAATTAAGATAAAATCTTAAAGAATATAGTTATTTAAAACAACCCAACTTTTCAGTGCATCCACCTAACGGTCACCAGCCGATTTGGTTTAACAATTGTTGTCTATCGGGACCGAAAACTACTTGATTGGGCGCTCGAAATTTCTTAAGCCCATCCAAGTATTGGCTAGAATTGTCGTTGTTTAACTAGGGTAAACGTTCCGCTTTATCCCACAACGAGACCACCGAGCTCCTCTGTTGAAGCTTCATTATAGTAAAATATCAAAAAAGTTATACTAACGTGCAAACACAGCACAAACACCGATGTAACACCAAAGACATTAGCATTGTAGCTCAGCCACTCGCCAAGCTTCTCCGCACAGCCAGTGGTATAGGCGTTGCTTAAATCACAATCAAATGGCGATATGGTGCCAGGTTGTATATGGCAACAGCTTACTGGTATCTGGTTGGCCACCCAATCACTACGGCCAGTGGTGCCGCAGCATTCAAACTGAAAATTAAATATAACTTTGGTATATAGTGAAGCATGCATTGTGCGGATCCACGTAACTTCCGAATTTTACAAATTATGGCAACTATAAAAATGACACGTAAGTTGGTATTTATTCAATTACTAGCTGTTACCCGCGGCTCCGCCCGCATGGTCCAGGGAAAATGTCAATAATTTTTCCCATGGGAATCTCTTTATCCCGTGAGAAAAAAAAGCCTATGTCACTCTCCAGACTGAAGGGAGAACAAACAAACACACATTCACGTTTATAATATTAGTATATGTAGTATATATGTATATTATATATACATATAGATAGACCCTGCGGTTTGGGCTGAGCGTCGATATTTCAGTCTGTCAGTCAGTGACTGACTTAACTATATACATCGAAATAATATTACTACGTATAGAAATGACAGCGCCTTCAAATTTTGGCGCCGCGTTCGGCCGTGCGGAGCGCGCCCCTCCCTGGCCCCGCCCCCAACCGATTCATAGAATATGACATTACTACGCAGGGGCGACACTTTGTTTATATTCTGCCTATTGGACATCTAACTGATTATTTTATTTTATTACAATATTTTTTTTTTTTTAATAGAATAAACTTAATAGAAAATAGGTATAATATTAGCTTTATAGGTAGGAAGCTACATTACATTTTTGTTCTTAACTTAAGAGGGCGCACACAGGCGTTAGCTCAGTTTAGCGAAAACTGAACTTTTCGAAGCTCTTAATATCTATAAAAAACTTTTCTAACAGACTTATGAATTACACAAAATGTTAGACAATATTGTTGCCTAAATAGTTAGTAGAAAACATTTTGTCATGTAATGGAATATTTATGAATGCTATCGTGATAACCGAACAGTGTTTTCTCGATTTCACGTTCAGTGCCAACTTCGGATGTCAAAATATCCCCGTAATGCTGCCAATTGTAAGAAATAAATTATAAAATCTAACGGCAAATATACTTAAGCATATAGTTAGTAGAACATTTTTGTAATTTTTTGTTACATAAATAAGATATTAACATCCAAACTAAGTGAAATTACGAAGAAAGTCAAGTCGTTGTTATGTTTGTTTTCACCATTAAATCTTAGTTATTTTATGTCAATATTATCATCATCTAAGAGATAAAGGTATTCCCTAAAATCTAGGCTCCAAAATTTATGATAAATGTTTACCATTATTTTTCTACCAATTTTTTAATATAGCCATAAAACCACTATAAAACCGCGCGCGTCTTTTATTACGACTCAGTCCAGCCGCCGGCTCTGCGGAGAGAGGTCACGTCGCTCCGGCGCAGGATTGACCTCACGTAATTTTTGTGCCCATACGCAGTGCAAACCGTGTAGCGCGACCGACAATCTAGATACTTTGGTAAGTAAAATATGACTTTTTGATGATATGACGACGAACTATTTACTTTTTTAGTGACAACAACATAATATGTTTCAGAGTATGGGGAACAAAAATAAGCAGTTTTTATCTAAAAAAAGAAAAAGACGAAATGTTGAAAATTTAAATAAAGCAAGGGCTAAAAGGCCTTTAATTAATATAATGGTTATAAATTATAATATATGACAAGTTCTACTAAGGAGGTCGATTATTGCGAAATCGAAAAAAAAATTGCTGTTTCATATGTTTCAGTCCGTATGATGAAGGAGGACACGAAGAGGAAGAAAAACAAGAGCCCGTACTTTTCATCTTCTTCAAAATGAAAACCATCCTGGTGATGGAATTGAATCCTAATCCCAACCAAAGAATCATTTCTCTTTATAACCCATTTGTTAATTTTTTCGTTTTTTTGAGATTGTGGGTGAACCGTTAGTCTCACAAACTTCGCTATGAGGTCTAATAAAAGCTAGTTAAATCTACTACAAAGTATTTTGAATGACGGTTCTTCGTAGGTTACGTGGTTTTTTCCAATATTTCGCGAAGTACGTAAAACTTGAAAATTTCAATGTTTGGTAAAATTAGGTTATATATGAAGAGCCACAGCTTGGCTCCTATGGTATCAATAGAGCTGCGATTGGTCTCACATTGTAGGTAATGTATGTAATTTAATACATATAGGTGTAGAAAACATTGTGAAAAATGCATAGTTTTAGTCCTGGAGCAAAAATTTCTAAAATTTCGCAATTTTTTCAAAAACTGCTACCTGCTGATGCTTTTAATTATGGCTTTTTTTCTGCAATGGAGTAACTTAGAGCAATTATTTTTCCTTTTTTGGATAGAAAACAATTGTAGATCTTACTCAAATGAAGTATTTACGAAATTAGCAAGGCCTTTTTAAAATATTTTAATTGAATTTTTGTTGAAAATTTCACAAAATCAAAATTTGTTTTCTAAAATTTTTGCTTTTATTTCCGTATGGATAAAAAATAACACGATTTTGTACTGTGCATTACAGACCAATATCATAACTCTCCAAATATGGCAAAAAAAATCGAATTGCAAGGTTTTTTTGGGCCCCAATTTCGTCTGAAGACTGCCAGAATTAAAAGAGATGACGAATTTTTGTCATCAAAGATGGAATCGAAATTGGTGAAATTTTACAAGAAATGTATTTTACCAGAATTGGTAGATAGATGGTAGAGTCTATGTATGCCAATTAGAAACTAATACAAATAATTATATGTACCTATATCTATTATGAGTACTTTATTGTTATACTTCTCCATAATCCATAGGCATTAATACACGAGTAAAGATACATTATTTGTATTTATTTCCAAACGAGACATGAAGAATGTCGAAAAAAAATTTCAATTACATAATAACAATACTTATGTTCTACATAGAAATAGGTCTGTAGCTAAAATCACATGAACTTCGATATTAAATAGTGAAGTCTTTCCATAAAAGTATCAAAATCATTTGTCTTCGCCGGCGCACGCTCATGTTCGTGGCTCAGTAGTTTCGTAAAATAACACGCTTCGATTTTGAGTTGCGTTGATTTGGGTGCGCCCTCTTAATATTAGTCAAAAATAAACTGAGATTAAATCAAAACTTTATAATGAAGCTATTTATATATTGAAGTATTTTGTAATATATGCAAATACTAGGAGACGGTCGCCTGCCAGACAAGACAACTCCTCTTGTTGAATGGTAACGTATCTTTACTCCGAAACTTGTTTGCCCGAATTTCATTTGTTCGAAAATGGTTGGTCGAAATTTAAAATGCTGTTTCGTTTTCCATCTTTTTGTTTTCTAGAAACTATTTTTTTTACTTAGTAACTTTATCCACATTTACGTATTTTTGACCTACTATATAAAAATATTTTGGAAATATAGTTTAAAAAATCAATATTTAAATTACATATTATTTTAAAAAAAGAATTATAAAAATCGGTCCAAAATTGAAGGAGTAATCGGCGGACCTCCAAAAAAAAAACAATGAAACATAGAACCTCCTCCTTTTTTGAAGTCGATTAAAAAAAAAGCAAAAAATTTTTCAGAAATAAGTACCTAAATTATATTATAAAATTGACCTACGCTTAGTACCTACGTATCCCATCTGTACGATTACTTATTGATAATCTATGATTTTCACATAGAAATGGCGGATGCAATTATGATGCAATAGAAAATAATGAAAAAAAAATGTTTTGGTTGGTTTTACTTAATTTTTTGTATACTTAAAGATGATAAGTCATGCCGCTATCTTTCTTCCTTACTGTTGAACGGTTTTTACAAGTTTTTATTGAACATGACGGCATTTTCCAATTTTTTTTTTTGACATAAATCCGAGGACCAATCACGATGAGCGTCGGCAAGTTTCTAAACGAGTTGATGTCTATTGGCCTCAACGTATGGGGACAAAAATTTTGTTCGCGGTGTCCGTTCTATACGTAGTAATATTATTTCGATGACTATATATTAACGCACAGCCCAAACCGCTGGGTCTATGGATTCCAAATCGCCGACGTTTAGGGGTGTACTAAGAAAGGATTTTTCAAAATTTGTCACTACGTTTCCCCCTTTTAGGGATTTTTAATCAAAAAAACTTACTTCGATTTATGGTTAAATTTAATGTTTTAATAATGTTTTATTTTATTATTCGTATGTATCATAAAACCTGTACTACACTTCCGGACACATGAATCGAGCCACCCTACATTTTTATGTGTAATGACATAGACCATAAAAATATTCTTAAGTTAATCAAAAAGTTTTTATGCAGTTTTGATGCTGATATATTCATAATGATTTTGAAGTGCTGTTGTTCCAATTTTGAATTTATCAAATGGAAAAACGAAACAAAAACCGAATTAGTGCATTCTTAAATAAAAGTTGATCTAAATTAACATATTTTTTTTATTTAACTCCATAATTTTGAGTTCAACGTAATTGTTTTGAAATTAAGACATCGTAAAATTGTTGTTTTTTTAATTTGAGCTATTTAAACGTTAAAATTATGGATACACCGCGCCTCTTCTAGCCGCGCAAGCTGTGGCGCTTCTACAGTCGGGCCGAAGTCAGCGCGATGTAGCATCACAGCTTGCTTTAAGCCGTTCTGCTGTGCAAAGGGTATACCATCGATACCTCGACACTGGTGGATATGTGCGCCGTCCAGGAAGACCGCGATTTCGGGTAACTTCAGAAAGACAGGATTGATTTATCGCGACAACCAGTTTACGAAATCGTCACCTCACCTCTGTACAGATCCAAGAACATATTCGAGACTTTCATGGAGTGGCTGTTTCCGCGCGAACAATTAGACGAAGACTTAAAGAACGTGGTCTGAGCCCACATAAGCCAGCCAACGGGCTGAAACTGACAAGAGCTCACCGAATGGCGCGCTTACAGTTTGCACGCGAACATTTGCATTGGACTCAACGCCAATGGAGCAAGGTACTCTTTACTGATGAGACTAAGATTATGCTTTATGGTAATGATGGAAGGAGGAAGGTCTACTGAAGGCGGGGAGAGCGCTTTGTTCAGTGTTGTATTGAAGAGAGAGTGAGTTATGGCGGGGGCTCGTGGATAGTCTGGGGAGGAATATCTGCCGATGGTAAAACTGGGCTAGAGGTTGTGACAGGACCACGTCTACCAACACTAAATGCCCGTCGATACATTAACCATTGCCTAGAGACTCATGTGATGCCATATGCTGGATTTGTAGGCCAAGGCTTCATCTATAAGCATGATAATGCAAGAGCGCACACTGCAGGAATTGTCAGGGAATACCTTCATGATGTTGGAATCACGACAATGGAATGGCCAGCAAGGAGCCCTGATATGAATCCCATCGAACATTTATGGGACGAATTAAAAAGGCGTGTTCGAGCTCACCAATCAGCACCACAAACTTTGGAAGAGCTGAGAGTTGCCATCGAGGAGGAATGGGAAAACATTCCACAACAATTCATAATGACGTTGATTAACTCCATGCCAAATCGCATGACTGCAATCATAAACGCTCTCGGAGGCAATACAAGTTACTGAATTTTTATTGTTCCAATAAATCTTTTTTTTTTCAAAAATTCAAACCGAGTCTTGTCTTTGAGAAAGGTTATACAGGACAAGTTTCACTTAAAATTGTAATTTTATCAATTTATTGAAATTTAAATTTGGAATTAAGTATACCTTATTAATGTAAAGTGTAGCAGCTTCCAAATTGCATAAAAACTTTTTCGTTGATCATATACTTTTGTTAAGTTACCAGCAATCAAAGTTGAAACTGCTGGGTGGCTCGATTCAAGTGTCCGGAAGTGTAATTTTGCGGAGAGTCTCACACAAATTTCCATTCCCTATATTAGGGGCTGGGGGAAGATTTGCAAAAAAAAAAGGCAGGTATTTTTCGTTGGTGACAAAGAGTCTGTGTACCGATTTTTAGCTTCCATATAAAATTTCCCATATAAAATTTCACCCCCTCTTTTAAAGGGTTGGGGGCAGATTTCCAAAAAAAAATTATGAACGATTTTTTATTAGTCACTAATAGTCCACATTTTTTTAGCTTCCAAGCTACCTTGAAAACTGCGAAAAGTCCCATATAAAATTTCACCCCGTATTGCAGATTTCCGAAAAAAAATGATGCAATTTTTTTTTATTAGTCACAAATAGTCCGCATACCAATTTTTTGCTTTCTACCATGAAAATTGCGGAATGCTCCATATAAACTTCCACCCCCATTTTAGGGTACTATATTGATGATGATGATTGATTGACCTTGAAAACTGCGAAAAGACCCATATAAAAATTCACCCCCTCTAACCCCTTCTTTAAGGGGTTTGGAGCAGATTTAAAAAAAAAAATGATGCTCGATTTTTGATTAAGTCACAAATAGTCCGCATACCAATTTTTAGCTTTCTACCATGAAAATTGCGGAATGCTCCATATAAACTTCTACCCCCATTTTAGAGAAGTGGGGGGTTAGAAAGAAACAAAAAGTAGCCTATGTCACTCTCCATCCCTTCAACTATCTCCACTTAAAAAATCACATCAATTCGTCCCTCCGTTTTGCCGTGAAGGACGGACAAACAAACAGACACACACACTTTCACATTTATAATATTAGTATGGAAGTATGGATTTATAATATTAGTATGGATATCATAGTAGAAGACGGTAGCGCGATGATTGTGCACTTTGGTATAGAAGCATGAAATTTCTACCATGGATAGAGTGCCCCACGGTGATCGTTTTAAGATGTGGAGGGAAGTCAGATTCTTCCTCTGTGAGTGGGGGGAGGGGGGCAAAGGGGGTGAATTCCACGTCTTGATGATTATTTTTTTACTGATCCGTTAATGTTACTAGGGCTTGTATGGTGTCGTTTTCATATAAACCGAATACAAGGAATTCATTTTTAACAATAAAAATGTATGGTCCCATACAAAAAAATTAAAAATACTGCCAAAAAGTAAAAAGTTCCGCTACGTTTTTTTTGTAAGCACGTTATTTTTACTTTCAAATCTTAATTATTATGATATTAAAAAAATACTGTGTTATAGCTTATTTAATGTAGTTTACAAATATATATATTTGTAGTATACTTGTCATACAAAAACTATTAAAAAAAAAAGAAGAACGTGCAAATTCCAGAATATGCGCGCGGTGATTCGGTGAGATGTAGGTACGCGTAGCGACAAATTTTCATAATGTACTATGGTCATTTGTTATAAATATTTATAGCAATGCTACTAGCCATTATGCGACGTAGTTTTAATGTAATCAAATGTAAGAAATGCGTTTTTATTGCTTCCACGGAAAAAATCATTTAATAATTTTGACATAGAGAAGGTTACTAATCGTCGAAAACGTCAGAAATAAAAGTAAAATGATGTTTCTAAAATTGATTTTTTGAAAAAAAAAAAAACACCTGCTTCCCCCAGGTGGGATTCGAACCCACGACCCCTCGATATCCGGCCGTGGGTTCGAATCCCACCTGGGGGGGAGGAGGTGAAATTTTTCTTTCAAAAAATCAATTTCAGAAATATGAATGGCTAGTTGCCTAACAACTATAAATAAAAAATCATAAAATGATGTTTAACCAGCAGTCACCAGTACAAAAGCAAAGTGCTGTACATTTGAGTGCAGCTTTGTTACATTTGCATCTTCCAGTGCACCCTTTTTTAACGCTGCACCTCTCACTCAGCACATAAAGTTGCTACTTCAAGTAGCGTTGTCCAGACTGGCTGACATTCGTTCGAATCTTTAATCCAACCCCAGTTAGATGGTTCAGGAATATCTGGAACTTTTGTTAAAGATTGCATCCAAATGTAAGCCTGATAAGAAGCGCGTTTTATATATTGCTAGAGTGCCTTTTTTGTGGGGGGGTATGTTCTCTATGGCTCGGGATTTTTGGGTAAAGAGTTTTTTTTCTGGCTTCATTTATAGTCAGCATTTCACTAATGCGGTCATACATTAAAAAAATTAAATGTAAAACCACAAATCTGCAATGAGTCGTCGCTTATTTGTTGTGGCATTGTTGTCATTTCTTCAAAGGCGCTGTTTACTTCTGGAAAAGATCGCCATGTTTCCCATGCTGTTTTTTCCCTATAACAACAAAAGTGAACTCCGTATCACACCCTGTGAACGCATGAAAGACGGGAACGTACTCACATTGTGACAAACTCATTGACGCTACCAAATGCAACCTGTAGTTCAGATAAATATATCTTTCTGAAGAATGCCACAGCCAGTACTAATACATCTGTGTCTACGGTGCGTATTGTCACTCTACTAAATCCTTTCTTTACTGCACCAGCTAAATGCAAAAACATTCGGGTGTCAGCTTCATCGTGAAAACATGGGGCTATGTCACGTATATCTGAGATATTGATAGAACAGAGAACTTCGATTCAATGTGTCGCGTATATTTCTCTTTCTCCTGCCTGTAAAGAACAAGTTGTTGTGATAAAAATAAAAACAATTCGGTCTTGTTCTCATTCACTGAAAGGAAACTCTTCCAGTTCTTAGGCATCGCATGCGTGGGAAGCCACTCTTTTCCTTGTGCCTTTTTCTCGTAAAGCAGCTTTAAAGCTCAACTCAAACAACTTGCGCCGATAGCTAGATAGATAGATGTTTTCACGATGAAGCTGACTGAATGTTTTTACATTTAGCTGATGCAGTAAAGAAAGGATTTAGCAGAGTGACAATACGCACCGTCTGTAGACACAGATGTATTAGTACTGGCTGTGGCATTCTTCAGAAAGTTATCTTTATCTGAACTATGGGTTGCATTTGGCGTTGCCTCCAGTTTCCGCAAGACCTGGTAGCGTCAATGAGTTTGTCACAATGTGAGTACGTTCCCGTCTTTCATGCGTTCGCAGTAGGGTGTGATACGAAGTTCTTTGCTGGTAGAGGGAAAAAACAGCATGGGAAATATGGCGATCTTTTCCAAAAGTAAACAGCGCCTTTGAAGAAATGATGACAATGCCACAACAAATAAGCGACGACTCATTGCAGCTCATTGAAAGATTTGTAGTTTTAATGTATGACCACAATAGTGAAATGCTGACTGTAAATGAAGCCAGAAAAAAACTCTTTACCCAAAAATCCTGAGCCATAGACGACAAAAGCGGCACTTCAGCAATATATAAAACGCGCTTCCTATCAGGCTTACATTTGGATGCAATCTTTAACAAAAGTTCCAGATATTCCTGAACCATCTAACTGGGGTTGGATTAAAAATTCGAACGAATGGCAGCCAGTCTGGACAACACTATCCCCATTATCACTATGTTAATTACGTGCAGTGCAGCGTTAAAAAAGGGTGTACTGGAAGATGCAAATGTAACAAAGCTGCACTCAAATGTACAGCACTTTGCTTTTATACTGGTGACTGCTGGCACAGATATTATAATACTTACTGCTGGTTAAACGTCATTTTACTTTTATTTCTGATGTTTTATTAGTAACCTTCTGTAAGTCAAAATTATTAAATGTTTTTTTCCGTGGAAGCAATAGAAACGCATTTCTTTCATTTGTTTACATTAAAACTATGTCGCAAAATGGCTAGTAGCATTGCTATAAAATATTAATAACAAATGACTATAGTACATTATGAAAATTTGTCGCTACGCGTACCTACATCTCACCGAATCACCGCGCGCATCTTCTGGAATTTGCACGTTCTTCTTTTTTTTTAAATAGTTTTTGTATGACAAGTATACTACAATTATATATATTTGTAAACTACATTAAATAAGCTTTATCACAGTATTTTTTCATATCATAATAATTAAGATTTGAAAGTAAAAATAACGTGCTAACAAAAAAAAAGTAGCGGCACTTTTCACTTTTTGGCAGTATTTTTAATTTTTTTGTATGGGACCATACTTAGAGCAACGCGGGCTTCCGTCCCGGAAGGGAGTAGGCTTAGCGATTTTACTCTATACAAAGAGTTCTGGCGTTTTTTGCGGGGGGGGGAATTTGCACACAAGTGCAGTTCCGCATACTTACATACAAAAACAACACTGTAATGACGACACTAACACATAAAAAAATAAACAATACAGCAACAATACGTGTACGATGGCCCATGCAGGAATATCGATAAATTTTAATGTCGGAAGAAGGAATAAAGGTGACTGAAACATTTTACGTAACTATTAAATAATTTTATTTACTGCATGGTTATACATTTATTATTTAATTTCTAATAATAATTATTAGGTATTAATGTAGGATCTTACTAACAACTTTTGATATTCTAATATATAAAAATCTCGTGTCACGATGTTTGTGGTCGCGCTCCTTCAAAACGGTGGAATATTAGTGTGGTCCGCTAATATTCTCCTTTTGTTTGGAAGGACTTGAAAATCGGATGACAGAAAATGGGTTGAGCAAATTGCACTGGTCCGCTTGGAATCCCAGGTTCGCTTATTATTGCAAAAAACTTTTCCATATATTCCTTTATTCTGGATTCTTAGGGAAGCTGTAAACATAAAAAAGTGCGATAAATCCTACCAATATTATAAACGCGAAAGTTTGTGAGTGTGATATTTGTTACTCTTTCACACAACAACTACTGAATGGATTTTAATAAAACTTTACTACATAAATCAGACTAACACATAGGCTACTCTTTACGTGAACGAAGTAGCGGGCAACAGACTAGTCACTACATAGTATAAAACAAAGTCGCTTTCTCTGTCCCTATGTCCCTATGTATGTATGCTTAAATCTTTAAAATTACGCAACGGATTTTGATGCGGTTTTTTTAAATAGATAGAGTGATTCAAGAGGAAGGTTTTTATGTATAATACATTCCAAAATTCCCACGGGAAAGCGGGATACACGCAAACGAAGATGCGCGGGTTTCGCTAGTAAATAATGAAATCAAAATGTGTTCATCATATTTTGTCAATCAAATCAAATTTTTATGGCATATAATATTTACTTACAGTATTTTTTTTTACATTTATTACTATTTTATAAACAATTCAAACTTAAAAACATTATAACATTGATAACAATTATTTGTCTAATACATGAGAATTCATGCGAATAAATAAAGTCGTCGCCAGCCGCCATCCAAATTTATCGACAAACATTATGATATAACGGTAACATCACTATGTCGCCCATCGGCGGGGAGAAATCGGATTTATCGCTCGACCGATATGAGATTTGTACGGACGAGCGGACCTGATGTTGTTGTGATGATGAACAAATCCGACAATTAATCCGACAATTTTAAGAATGAAATATGCGAATTTAGTGTTTAAATGTAATTAAATAGCAATAATACGATTAGAATTTACTTACATATGAAATGTCACACCATCTTTTTGTAAATTTGATGTTCCAGACCTCTTTTTACAGCAAAAAACTGAGCAATTCGGCATTTTTAACACTGCTTGTTCACACTTGCGCGACTGGACTCGGTCTAGGAAGCAATCCGAGCACAACTGGTTTTTATAAACGCACATGCCCATTTGGGCTTGTACTTTGACAGAGGGGAAACGCTTCGTACTCCCTTCCGGGACGGAAGCCCGCGTTGCTCTAAGGGGACCATACATTTTTATTGTTAAAAATGAATTCCTTGTATTCGGTTTATATGAAAACGACACCATACAAGCCCTAGTAACATTAACGGATCAGTAAAAAAATAATCATCAAGACGTGGAATTCACCCCCTTTGCCCCCCTCCCCCCACTCACAGAGGAAGAATCTGACTTCCCTCCACATCTTAAAACGATCATTGTGAGACACTCTATCCATGGTAGAAATTTCATGCTTCTATACCAAAGTGCACAATAAGACTTAAATATGGCGCTACCGTCTTCTACTATCAAGAGCATACAAACAAAAGAACTTACGTGAAGTTTTCGGTCCGTAGACAACGCGCGAAACTCTAAAATCAGGCCTCGCATTTTCGGCCCACGTCAAAAACTAAGGCGACGCGAGAATAAATCGATTTTTCTCGTACATTTGTACCTATTGTGCATTTAAAATAAGTTTTATTGGAGCAACGAATTAAAACAGACATTTTTAGGTCTTCAAACAAAACATCGAACGAATATTCAAAGTAATGGTGCATGGATCATTTTTGCCTTGTAATGTGTGGTGAAATAGTCCCAAAAAAACTCACTTCCATCTGCATTTCATCCCAAAATATGGTGACATCCTGTCGTTGGTTGTAGAGACGTTGGGACTCTAACATGGTCAACCTGACCTCAGACGCCGCATCGCTCTTGAGGCCGAAGCTGATGATTGCAATAGACATCTCCATAATAAGAATTAGTAGCAGCATCACCACATACTGAAAACCAACAGCCCAAACAATTTTTTCTCTTAACACAAAGTAGGTAGGTAGGTAAGTCTAGGTACTATCAAAAATTTTGAAAGAAAATTATCTTTTCAACTAAAATTTGCAAATTTTTATAGTAGATTAACCGTTTAATTATTCATTCTATTTTCTAGATATTTTAAATTCAAATGTTTTGTTGCAGTGAAAGCACAGCATAACAATAATAATAATTAATGTGGTTGACGGTGGTAATCTTCAAAACACCTTATAAAACTAAATAAGCAATGTTACATATCTGCATCAAAATACAAACCCCCGCAATGACAAAGAACTGCTGCGATATTGCGCCGTAGAATCCAAGTACCGATGTAAACAATATTAGCACGCCAGTTGCTACCACCAATCCTGACAGTCTGAAGAACCGCTGTGTAATAACTAGCTCGTAATTCATGTATGTTAACAGAACTACCACTCCTATTATAAGCATCAGTAGACCTGTGAGCTGAAAAAAATTTTACAAAAGTTTTGACAAAGATTTGAGTACTTAATAGCAAGGTACAGTGTCTACATAGAAGACATGGTATTTTTTTTTTATCTGACACTGCTGGCTAACATTGTGTTGGCGCCAAATATGGTTTAGGTACTTATGCTTTTGTGATTAAAATACGATTTAATAAGTAGCTACCTACATTTTTTCAGTAAAACTTATAATCTTGTTTATCAAATAAGTAATTGTTCAAATAAGTAAGTACACTAATAATTAATTAACCTACGTAGTACCCTTACACTCCGCCTTAAAACCCCTATGCACTCCACTCGATTTTACTCCGTCTCTTTCACAGTCCAGGCTGTCCATCTATGGAACTCTTTACCTCTAGCTGTGCGGCAAGCTCAGAGTATTGTTAGTTTTAAAAAAATGGTCAAAAGCTATTACCTTCAAACATGTGACTAAATTGATAGCGTATTGTAGTCCGTTTATGCACCTTTTATTTATTTATTAGTTAATTATTTATGCATGTATTATTTATGTAGATAACACACACATATATTATATATATACCTATATATATATACCTATATATATATACATATATAGATATATAAATATATATTTAGGTATTATTGTGTCTTGCTGGTTTGCGGCCACTGGGTCGCATGTGCAGTAGTGAGTGTACTGCAGATGCGCCCTTGTGGATCTAGCTATTGAATTTTGCAATTGTATGCGCATAGGTACTACGTAATTGTGTTATTAATGTATTTAGTTATATATTTTCGCCACATACCCCTATAATGATTCTTAATTTCCACTACTTCTAGGTTGTCTGGAAGAGATTGCTTCTGCGATAAGACCGCCTTTTGTTCATTAATTTTGTTAATTATTTTTATTTTATTTTAATCTGTATGTTTATATTTTTAATGGCAATAAAGTGTTTTGTATTGTATTGTATTGTAATTCAAATGTCTATTAATATTTTATCAGAAAAAATATTGTACGTTTTTTTCATTCTTCTTTTCGTGTTAGTGACTCAGACAAAATAAAATAAAATTCCTCCACCCTACTGCACTGGCAAGATGTTTAGCCAGTAAGATGGCATTATCCGTGGCCTTCCACAAATCGGCACAGTCACAAAAATAGTTCTCGTGTAATCTCCCCCTAGCTCTTATGTACTAATTACGAAGGATGGCTGACTACGTTGAAGCTGGTTGTATGAAAACAAGAATAAGTTAGTATATTTAAAACATCTTACCACAAACAATCCATTTAATCCGAACAAGGAATATCTAACTGACTTGAACACCTTTTGAATTTTCATTTTGGGATCTAATAAAAAACCAATGTTCATCCAATACATTGAACAACAACTTTAACTATGATCAAAATGGTGACTTTATCAGAAAACCAGTCAATATCTTCGTTATCTTGACATCCTTCATCTAATCTGCAATGATGGTGGTGCGTCCAAATCTTAAATTCAATAACGTTCACAGCAATAATACCTATTTTATCAGTAAACTTACTGTGTATTAATATCAACACTTACATACTAGTATGTGTTGATATTCATTTTATCCATGGAGTTATTAAAAGTTTTCTTTCTCTAAGAAACATTGAAATAATAGAAAATAAAAGTTTATGAAGTAAGTATCTCCTTTATTATGTAAGTAGATCTTCACTTGTAATCCCGTATAGGAAGTCGGTCTGGGAATATCGACAAAATTATTAAATTGAATTTAGTTCAACATGTGAGCCAGAACAAAATACGTAAAACGTTCTATTGGAACATGCTTGATAATCATGCTAAAAAAATTCGAATAGCTTAAAACATTAAATGAATCGTACTGGGGGCTGATTCTCGTAACAAATTTCGACACTCGCTGTCCCTGTTCAATTCTTATTTTGTATGCGTGAGACAGCGATTGAATTTGAATCGAAAATATAATCTACATAAAATTGTCTACAAAAAAGGTTCTATACATTTTTTTGTTGGGAATGCTGGGAACAAAATGAACAATGAATAACAAACTTATCTAACCCAATAAAATTGTACCTACACTAAATAAAAAAAAACATCATCATCGTTTTCAGAAGACAGCGACATCAGCGACCACAGAAGAGGCCGTCCGTCCCCACGGACGGCCTCTTCTGTGGTATTCCCCAATAGTGGGAATAAATACGTATTTTATCATATCAACCCATATCCCACTGCAGGGATACGGGCACAGAACATAAAAAACAAACATTGTTTTTTATGTTCTGTGGATACGGGTCTCCCTTCAATCGAAGGTGATTAGAGCGTACTCTGACACGCTGCTCCAATGCGGATTGGCAGAGGCCGGTGTTTTCAAGTCGCCCGAAGGCCACTGACTTGGCTTAACGACTGTCATCCATCGACAACAATCAGGACCGGCTCAGCGTGCCTTCCGAAGCACGGAGAAGCTCGAAATAATGAAACCCATCCAAACACTGGTTAGATAGAAGTACATTTTTTCATATGGGCTACCATACGAGATTGGATTGATCCTACAATTATGCCAAAATACGCTACCTACTACACGAAATTTTTTCTCCTGAGATTTTTTCGATTGGAACATCTACTTACACCAAAATGGTAGGTATTACGATAGAATCGAATCGTATCACCCCGAAGCAACGGCAAATTCAAAAAATCTTGAGATGGCAACCCTGTTTTTCAAATGACTCTTCACTTTTACTTGTCTTATTTTTATTTATACTCTAAGCTCTCACTCAAATAGAATCTTAAGATTTTTCATTATTTTATGCTCGGAGCAAATAATTGCTTTGAGATTAAGTTCTAAGATATTGTATGTTGTATTGTATACCATACAATATCTTTGACGAAAATAATGCAAAATCTTAATTTGGCAACCCTCAGAATACATACGAACGAAAAAAAATGCTGAATTCAAGTTAACCCATGGTTAAGTCATTGTGTTCACGCACGACTCAGTTCACGATCATGTAGTAGTGTTCTGCAGATAGAAAAATAATGGTGGTAACGATTCCAATGTCGTATTCATAAATATAGTAGTTTTTTATTTTAACAAACTGGCAACACAAACCTTTCGTTGTGAGTTGTAGATTTTGTTTTGTTTATGGCAACCCAGTTATTTGCTGTTTGCCGGTGGAAGTGCGCGTGTCTTGCGTAGTGCTACAAGAATAAATCATTTGTTTTCTATTTTCTTAGCGGTATGTAACTATTTTAACAAAAATATTATATGGTATTTACAAAAATTGCGTTGCGCGACTTTTAGTAATTTCTTCACATTACTATAACGTGTTAGAACACAAAGGACCTTGATCTAAACAACGCAAAATAATCGATGTCAAACTCAAAACATGCATGCAACGTAGTTTTTTAATTTGAGATTATTATTGTTTTGCACTACATTATTTTCTTTTTAGATTTAAAAACGAGATCAAAATGGCGTTGGGCGGTGGAATGTCCTGTGTTAAATACCTGCTGTTTCTGTTCAACCTTTTATTCGCGGTAAGTGTTGCAGCTCATTATTACAAAAGTAGTCTACCTTCAAGAATTTTAGAAATGGAAAAAACGATTTATTAAATTAGGAGCCACGTCGTTTTGCTATATTTTATGTTATTTGAATAACTTTTGCACTGAACATGTAAAATTTATTTTTATTTTTTATATACTTGGTATAAAACTATTGCATCAATTTCTACTCATTGAGAAGATAATCTTACCATTTTACTCTGAAATGTATACACATCTCCTACATTAAAAATAAAAAAAGACCTTGAATTCAATAGTTTTTTTTCTATAATCTATAAAAAAAACAATCAATATTTAATTACACGAGGTATAGTACCTATCAGACCAAACAGTGATCCTCGGATTGGAGGGATTTTACATACAAAATGTCACAAAGAAAGACATAACAACAGGAAAACATGAGTCATTAATTGGTAGGCAATCACTGCACAACCACCTCTTTTTTAATACACGCTGAATCATTGTGAACAATGCTAATTCAAGTATTTTTTTTACAATTTTAGAGTTATTTTAAAATGAGTATGTCATCTATATACTCTTATAACAGAATGCTAAATCAAGTTGTCACTATGGAAGAGAATACCGAAAGTGCAAATCATTAGGTATTATTTTTTATTTAGGGTAGGATAAGAAAAGAATTCAAAAGAGCATAATTTATCAAACTTCAAATATTTTCAATTGAACTTGGTTGGTAGGATTGGGTTTTTTTCACATTTTTTTCAATTAGTATCTACCCTCCTATCCATCCATAAAATATTGAGGTCTTAATTTTGTTGTTTAAAATTGTCATTCTTTATGGTTTATCCTGCACTATCCTTACTAATATTATTAATGAGAAAGTAAGTTTGTTTGTTATTCCTTCACGGCTTGACTAAGCAGCCGATCATTATGAAAATTTGCATACATATTATTAGGGGTACAGAGCCCAACATAGGCACTATTTATCCCGTGAAAGTATGTTCCAATGTGAAAATAATTTTTCTACTATAGAGGGCGCTGTATTGGCCAACAGATGGCGCCACAAGTCGCGCTATGGGTTGTTTTGGTGTCATACGAGATCTATGTCATAAAATTAACGCGAGCGAAGCTGCGGGGAAAAGCTAGTTTAGCTATAAAGCTTGCAAGGCAGCCATATCATTGATTGTATTGATAATATTGTACTGCCTACCATCAAGTGGGCTGTATGCTTGTTTGCCACCTTAGTCACAAAAACCATAATGGAGAATGTTATAAAACCTTCCTTTTAGATCTAAAATCAGATGCTTTCTTTGATTTTGTAATTTGATGTTTATGTGTTCAATCTGGCACAATTTTTTTCATCCTTTTAATGACTAAATGAAACATGTTAAAAATTATACATTTTATCATTAATAGTTAGAAAGTGTTAAAAGCAATAAATTCTTATCAGTAGTATTTACAAACATTTATGAAACTATACATACATTAACCTAATGATATTTTGATTCAGTTCCAAGGTCACATGAAGAATTCCGAATTCATTACATTACATTTGCATTTAGACAACCCCATGTCTGCCTCTCGGGCTCCCCTCTCTTATGCCATTAACTACAAATTTTTATTGTGATGCTAATGTCTCTAGTATTATTCTTGATGTTCAATGCTCGCTCTTGTAAGTGAAATTTTTAAACTGTTTTGTGTATTATTATAGTTTTTATGTAATAATTGGCCAAAAGCCAGTGTAATTATAAGAATAAATAAACCTGTCTGCCACCTTCTCCTTAACTCGCAGGGCTGCGAGACTTAGGGATACTTCCACAACAGCCCTATATTATTATATGGACCTTTCTCTTTGGCTAATGCCAATTAAGGAGATATATGAATATTGATATATGGAGAGTCCTTGGCCTGTTTCATCCAGTCTCCAGTGTAACTATAATTATTATTAAATTAATATACAATAATAATTAGGAATAATATAGTTTTGTTTTAAATCTGTACTGTGTATTACTAAACTAATAGGTTTTTAAGTTTTCAAATGTTACTAACAAAATGTATAAATAGTCCGAAATATTTTTTCTACTATGAAGTATCACAGCAGCGCCATCTATATCAGATTTATGACCAAATCCAACGGGAATCGCGTACTTTTCGGGATAAAATGTACCCTATGTGTTAATACAAGATATCAGCCACCTACATACCAAATATAAAAATTGGCACAGCCATTTGAGCGTGAAGAGGTAACAAACACACAAACTATCGCCTTAATAATATTAGTAGGATTCCTGATATGTACATATTTTTATTTATCTTTATCTAAGTGCCAAGATGGTAGCCAATTTGTTGTCATTGAGTTTGCATATATTATTATCTAGTCTGTGGCATTACTCATATTTATATTATCATAATAACAAATATAAGTCTATGAGTAATACATATTGTATGTCTGATAACTGATAACATTGATAGGTGTTAATCATACACTTTGATCCATAAATGGTTACCTATGTCTTACTATGAACAACCTATAAGGTATGGGTAATATCCAGTAATATCAGTCTTTCATAATGGAGGGATATATTTTTTTTAAATTGGTATAAGTACATTCAATATCAATTAAAAAAGAACTTAAAACATTGTTAAGGAAAAAAAAGACATAAATAGAAAAAAGAAAAACAAGTAGAAAAAAAAAGTCGCCTAGGAGCCATTGAGGGATCAAGCAATGAAGGCAAGTGGAAGGAGGGTTTTTTTTCCCCTTCCCTTTGCTTACAGGAAAACATAGAGTAGATACGATCTCGATAGGGGAAGTTATAGTCACGATTAAAGAATTATTGCAAGCCATTGTTCTTTTATGGACAATAGTTTGTGATACAAATTAAATTAAATAATTAATTATTTACTTGGATGGATGTCAGTAGTTTCTATATCTGTATACTTTACAACAAAAATATATTTTTTTTACTACGAATCCTTTTTGTAGTAAAATTGTGTTAATCGCGGATTAAGGACAATTTGACTTTAAAGTAATCCTTACTAATATTATAAATGAGAATCATTATGAAAATTTGTATTATATTGTCAGGGGTACAGAGCTCAACATAGGCTACTTTTTATCCCGTGAAAGTATGTCATTCCAATGGGAAAATATTTTTTCTACTATAGAGGGCGCTGGCTCGGCCAATAGATGGCGCCACAAGTCGCGCGTATGGGTTGTTTTGTTGTCAAACGAGATCTATGTCATGAAATTAACGCGAGCGAAGCCGCGGGCAAAAGCCAGTTTAAAATAATTCTTATAATCTACAGCCAGCAATTTCGCCTGCGTAGTCTAGTCTCTGATAAAAGCCCTATTTCTCTCTCCTATTTTACTCCTCGCAACTATTTGGAATAGAATTTAGTGAATGCTTGTCTACAATGTACCACTATACCAAAATCCATAAAAATCTTTAAAAAATTTCAATAGTCAAACCAAACACAACACAAATAACCTCAATTCGGACGACCCCAAAAATGGGTTTAGCAGAATTACACTCGTCTTTACAATAAAATTTAACTTGATTTCTTGTTCTAGATTACGGGTCTGATCATCCTCATAGTGGGAATCAGGGCTGAGATCAAGGCTTCCCCGTATATCGACCTGACCGACTCCAACTTCTACACTTCGGGACCAATCGTGCTCATCGTTGTGGGCGTCATCGTGTTCATTGTTGCCTTCTTCGGCTGCTGCGGAGCGGTTAAGGAGAATCACTGCATGATCATCACTGTAAGTATCCTGTCCATTCAAAAATCACACGAATTTAATTATTTTTGCCCCGATCCTGGATTAATAATTATTCCAGAAAATACAGCAGTTTCCAGTGTGTATTGAGTGTCCGTTCAGTACTGTTTTTGCGCAGACCAGCGCGGATTATTTGATATGTCAATAGCATACGACGCACGTGAACCGAGAGAGGACGCATTCGAACAGCATTCGGTTGGGTCACGCAAAAGAGCTCAAAGACGGAGCCGGTCGGGTGCACTAGTATGGAAAAGGACGTCATTAGGAAGCCTGCTTATCTATTGTTTTACACTGAGCGCGTCAGCATACGTGACAGGCTAATTCTTCGGATTGTGAATGATGTATGTAAATACATCTTTGGTGGTTTAAAACCCATGTACACCACATTTAGCTTTTACTGTTTCTGCAAGATTTCTACTATTCTAATCACTTCAAAAATTTTCTCGCGTCATTCTATTTCGTTCGATTTTCAGCAACGACGACGCGCGACGTCAAGAAATCATTACGGTCCATCTATCCGGCACGAGGAAAAACTCGTGACATACGTAGAGGCCTTAAACTTATTCAACTTTTATATTGCAATGTGTACAGCTGTTTTAAACAAGTTATTATGATCATGTTGCAAAATAAACTCGTTTTGTTCGGTGACGTCATTAGGCGAGTTCTCGGAACACAATTTAGGATCTCGTGTTCTGTGTTACTGGTTTGGTTTCTGTTCATTTTTTGTGATCAAAGGAAGGAACTATCGTATAAAAACTACTAGACAATGTTATTTATAGCCTGAATCTATACATATATAGTTAATAAATAGAACTGTATCTTTGTAAAGTCAAAATATTTCTTTACTCAGGGAAAAATAATTTCATATAAATTTTTATTGATAAATTACTAAGTTCTTTGCTAAATAACAATGTTTTTAAAAGTATGTAAGTAAATCAATTATAGTTTACACTAAGGTTTACACACAGTTCTAATAGCGGCATTCGGTCCCAGGGTTAGCAAGTCTTGAACCTGCTTGTGTTATCACTGTTATCAATAACAAACAAATACGTTACACACACAGATCAAGAGAAACGTAAATCATCGCAACTGTGCTTGGAACATACAGGATGTGAAATCACGTCATTCTTCTATCAAAATACTTGTTAGATCTGTAGTATTATCATCATATCAACCCATAATCATCCCACTGCTGGGATACGGGTCTCCTTCCTTCCTACCTTTACCTTATTTCGTTCTTTCTTACCTTCAATCGAAGGTGATTAGAGCGTACTCTGCCACGCTGCTCCAATGTGGATTGGCAGAGGCCAGTGTTTTCAAGCCGCCCGAAAGCTACCGACTTGACTTAACTACTGTTATCCATCGACAACATGGAGCACGGAGAAGCTCGAGATAACAAAAGCCATCCAAAAACTGGCTAGGGTCGACGTTGTTTGACCTGCGTGTTCATATTAGAGTGCGACGCCATCGAGCTCTCCCTGTAGTATTATATTCGGAAGAATTGATTTGAAAGCCCGGTGGTGCGTTGGTATTGAACCTACTCTCGGCACCTGAGCGGGCGGGATCGATTCCCGCATTTAAGTTAGTTCTCGTGTCTAAGTCTAGTGTTTTCTATATATTTACAATAAAATTTCGGTTATCTGGTACCTATGTCACAGGTAGGTAAAGCCTAGTTTACTTTGGAATCAGGTGAAACTGTAAATTGTGCTTAATTTATTAATTTAAAAAAAGTATTCATTCTCTACTCGATAGCAGGAGTAAAGAAGAGTAATGTGTTTTGCAAATGTATCGCCCACCGCTCGATAACACAGTGCCAATAATCGCTGTACAAACAAGTATTACCAGTACTTTCATTATTATCTTTAGGACAAATGTGTGACGTGTTTATCGAATCGCATTTGTGTGAAGCCAACAAACTCAACTGCGTAATTTGTTGTAAAACTTTCTAGAAAATTAATGGTGGCTATAAAATATACAATCAACTATTTACAAATTGCTAATGAATGTTGCTGAAAATACGGCAGACAAACGAACAGGTGGTCACCTGATGAATCAGAATATATTTATTGTCAAACTGGATTCGCAAGGTGGTAAACATAGAACAGCTTGTACCTTAGTCAGGCATACATTTAAAACCTTTACTTTTAACACAATTGAATACAAAATATTACAGTAATAAAACGTTCTTTATACTTGGCTAAGAAGTGTGAAGTCGTAAGTGCTTCTCGCTTATTCGTATGACACCATCTCTTTTGTTAGACTCTGAATTTAGCCAAGTGTTTTAGGTCGATCAATACTTATTTACATACATAAATTACATTTTTAATTATCCATTTATTTTTATATTTTAAATTGAGTTTAACCTGAGATGGACAGTGGTTCGCGCCACCTATGTATGTTAGAAATACTAGGGGTTGTGTGGCATATGTTGCCCGTTCCAAGGAAGGGAATATGAAAGATAGGATAGGAGTTGCTTGGCTTTCGGAACTCTCGCCGAACGAAACGTATGGCTGGTTTCAAGCTGATATTCTTGGAGAGGGTGGTCCTTCCCAGGTCGATCTATCTCTCTTCATAAACGCCACTACATTTACCAAACAAACTGACACCAAAAAAATGAATTTTATTTCTATCTTTACCACATCAGGTACTTTAGGGATAGTTTAGGACCCAGGGTAGGTTAGATAGTCGCGGAAAACAATCCTGGAATATCATATTCGCTTAGATAAATTTCTGGCACCTGGCTGGTTGTAAAATATAGTTTTGCTTATAAAAATAACAAGATACATACAATATTTTACAGTACACGTGATGCGTGGCAATTTGTTATTGTATTATATGTTTTTGTATTGTTATTACATGACAATTATTATGTCGTTGCGATGTAATGTAGCACGCGAACTCTGCATGTTAACACAAAAAAAACTTATAGCCTAGTGAACTCTAGTGTAATCGCAACAACGCGGCCATATTGCTGAAAGCAATATTTTAAAGAAAATCTTAGGGTAACGAAATTTTGTATGAAGTGGACATTTTGTGTGAAGCTAGCAAGACACGAAGCATTCAAATTATATTTCGCTTAAAAACCTTGTGCCAAGTATACTAGTTGTAGTTAAGTGAGCCCTGAATTGACCATCACATCTCTCCCAAAAGAATGAGACAGTGTAACGTCCTCGATATGTGTAAGGAATTTTACCAATTTACAATGATTACTGTAAAATTAAAAACGCACCATAATTTTTTAATAACAATACTAGTATGTAAACCCTGTTTATTTTAACTTGACCAATGTAGTAAACAATCTTAGCATGTCTTTTTAACGAAAATGGGCAATTAAAATTATCATTCACACCCAAATATCGCCAGAATACGATTTATCGATTTTACACATGGATATTTGTATAAAAAGACACGCTAAGATTGTTTACTACATTGGTCAAGTTAAAAGAAGCAGGGTTTAAATTATATGAATGAAGTACAAGTGTTTTGCAACACATCGCAATGTTTGTTCTATATAGCACGTCGGATTGCAGAACACATGTAATTATGCCCATTGTATTGATAGAATATCGGAAATACATGGTAATTTTACTGTTTTTTTTAACACTTATTCAATTTCAATTTTATTTAGTTACTCGCGCAACTTCGTGTGCGTGTATCCTATCCCGTTTGAATTCCGGAAAATCTTCTAAGTTTTAGGTCTCGATCTCATACTCAATACATTATTATGGCTGTCACTGTCAAACTAAAGAAGAAAAAAGAGATAGCTTGAGACTTGATGCGTAATTAAAATGCGTTTCAGAAATTGGTTGGTTTAAGTCTAAACTGAGTTCAATGCAAACACATCGGCATCTTAAATATTTATGTGGAAACGTGATTGTTCTTAAGCTACACACAATATATTAATTCTGTTGAATGCGCGCTAAAAATATCGTCTATTTCGGCGTTGAGGCCGGTCGATAGCACGCTTCATGCTTGCTCATCAATTAATACACATGGTTTCCATTATTTAGCTACGAATTTTGTAGTTTTTTATACCTATACTTCTATTTTGTAAAAATATTGGAAAATACATTCTGTCATTACTGTTAATGACTTTTCTCATTGCGATAATATCATAATATACACATTGACATACATCAATCAGGAGAGATTGTTTACATTAGTCATCAGATAACAACTCGAGAAGTTATGGGGTTATGGTTAGTCTGATTAGGGGGTGACATGAAATAGAACGATTTCGTTCAATTAGTTAAATCCATTTTTTTACTTATGCTATGTAACTGATTGTCCACTTTAAAATGCAGAAGGTAAAAACAGTGCAGGACATAACAGGCGTGCAGGCACATCCAATTGTAAGGTGGTCAGCAATGCTCGCGTGACCTTTGACTTGCCGTCCATGTCGACTCCTCGACGCTAAATGGACGTTTCCTTTCCACTCATTAGATCATCGCTCACCAAGTTTAAATGGGCCGAGAGAAATTACGACAATTGTAATGACACCTTGTTTACGCATTAGTAACCGCTTTAAAAATTACACAGATTTACTTAGATTGATTTTAAATTATTTTAGGCGAAAAATTTACCTTCTCAACATTTACGCAGTTTTCAAAAATATCAATCTGACGGTTTAAAAAAATACATTTTAATTTAAAATCAGTTGTAGTTAATGAAAAGAAAGTATAAATAAATTATTACTCTGATATACTGAATTGAACCTTTTTATCCCGAAAAGTGTAACGAGTCATAATTATGGGATATCCCATATCGTTCCCATTTAGATTGCATTTACCTATCACTACATAGTATAAAACAAAGTCGCTTTCTCTGTCCCTATGTCCCTTTGTATGCTTAAATCTTTGAAACTACGCAACGGATTATGATGCGGTTTTTTTTAATAGATAGAGTGATTCAAGAGGAAGGTTTTTAAGTATAATACATTCCAAAATTCCCACGGGAAAGCGGGATACACGCAAACGAAGCTGCGCGGGTTTCGCTAGTCTATAATATAATAAAAGTGTAAAAAAAGTTTGTCTGTACATTGAATATATTTCCAAAAAAATTGTTTAGGGCGATGAAGAATAAGCAATAGAACAAGAATTTCGTAAAATTTTGTTCGTCTGTTTGTATGTTTGTATGTATGTATGTTTGTATGTTTGGATGTTTGTATGTTTGTATGTATGTTTGTACACGCTAATCTCAGAAACGGCTGAACCGATTTGGATGCGGTTTTCACTAATATGTGGCTAATTGCTCAACTTAACATTTAGTGTATGTTTCTTTTCAAAATTCCCACGGGAATCCGAGATATACGCAAACGAAGTTGCGAAGGTATATCAACGCACAGCCCTAACCGCTGGGTCTGGAGATTCCAAATTTGGCATGTAGGTTACTTACGACGTCTAGGGATATACAAAGAAAGGATTTTTCAAAATTCCCACGGGAAAGCGAGATATACGCAAACGAAGTTGCAAGAGGACGCACAGACCAAACCGTTGGGTCTAGAGATGCCAAATTTGGCATGTAGGGTCCTTATATGGTCCGGACCGACCGGACCGGACCGGACCGGACCAAACCGGATCGGGCCGGTTTTTGTTTCTAAAGAAATATATGTTAATTGGTATGTAGGTATCTTATCAGGACCGGACCGACCGGACCGGAGCGGACCGACTGGACCTGATCGGACCGGACTATACATATATATATCAACGCACAGCCCAAACCGGTGGGTCTAGAGATTCCAAACTTGGACTGTAGGTTCCTTACGACGGCGACGTCTAGGGGTGTACAAAGAAAGGATTTTTCGAAATTCCCACGGGAAACCGAGATATACGCAAACGAGGTTGCCAGGCTCTACCAAATTTGGTATGTAGGTTCCTTACGACGTCTAGGGATGTACTAAGAAAGGATTTTTCAAAATCCCACGGGAAAGCGAGATATGCGCAAACGTAGTTGCGAGAGGACGCACAGCCCAAACCACTGGGTCTAGAGATGCCAAATTTGTCATGTAGGGTCCATATAAGGACCGGACCGGACCGGACCGGAACGGATCAGACCTGATCGGTCCGGAAGGAACCGCACCGTACCGGGCCGTGCCGGACCGGACCGGTTTTTTTTTCTGTAGAAAAATATGTTAATTGGCATGTAGGTTCCATATCAGGACCGGACCGACCGGACCGGCCCGGACTGACCGGACCGACCGGACCGGATGGAACCGTACCGTACCGGGCCGTGCAGGACCGGAATTTGTTTCTGAAGAAAAATATGCTAATTGTTACTAGGCCACGCGGGCGAAGCCGCGGGCAGAAGCTAGTATTAAATAAAAAAACAACATCCACGCGAGCTGTGGTGTAGCCACGCCACGGCTAGTTTTACAATTATAGTTATTCTGTGGTTCAACTTTAAAAACATTTTTAGACACCGTTCTTTATCAAGGTCCTTTTCAATACAGTCACGTAGCATTCTGAATGCGGAAGGGCAAAATACTTTTAATTGGTCTTACAGTATACATAATCTCCTTTTGTGAGAGTTAATGACCGTTTTTCTACAACGACACAGTATACATTTTTCCTTCCACGAGTGTCGTCGTGCTGTCACGGCAAAGCGACAACTACATCATACGTCTACATTTTCTTTTCATTTAATACAGCGTCGTTGTCGTGTGTACAGTAAAAGTTTATAATAATATGCTGTAATAAAGAAAAAATAAACGTGATATTATATTCATAATGACGACCTCCGTGGCGTAATGGTTACCACGCCAGACCGCCATCCAGGAGGTCCCGGGTTCGATCCCCGGTCGGGTCATGAAGAAAAACTAACTTTTTCTGGTTGGCCTCGGGTCTTGGATGTTTATCTATATAATAATATGTATTTGTTATAAAATATAATATCGTTGAGTTAGTATCCCATAACACAAGTTTCGAACTTACTTTGGGGCTAGCTCAATCTGTATGAATTGTCTTTATATATTTATTTATTTTATTTATTATTATAATTCAAACCACAATCTATAATGTTTTGTCCTGAATGACTGGTTAACGACTTCTAAGATAGCACAAATAGTTGTGCATACTAGTTGGTTCACGAGGAAAACATGACTAAATCAGCGCATAGCCAGCGCATAGCATGGGATACTAAGTACTAAACCGCTGATCGTAGAGACCTAACACTTTAGAGGAGTGTTCTTTGTGTGACATAGGCATAAAAATGATAATTCGAAATTTCCAACGATATGCGTAGTACCTACCTAAACGACTACCTCCGTCGCTTAATGGTTACCACGCCAGACCGCCACCCAGGAGGTCCCGGGTTCGATCCCCGGTTGGGTCATGATGAAAAACGAACTTTTTCTGATTGGCCTCGGGTCTTGGATGTTTATCTATATATGTATTTGTTATAAAATATAATATCGTTGAGTTAGTATCCCATAACACAAGTTTCGAACTTACTTTGGGGCTAGCTCAATCTGTATGAATTGTCCCTATATATTTATTTATTTATTATTAAACGAAATTGCGCGGGTTTCGCTAGTATCAAATGTAATAATTCTCAAAATATCTCTTCTTTTAGAAAATTTATTTCAATATATATAATATATTTTTTTTTTACACTGATTGAGCTAGCCCCAAAGTAAGTTTAAGACTTGTGTTATGGGATACTAAGTACTAACTCGACGACACCATATTTAATAACAAATACATATATGTAGATTGTGGGATACCTACAAGCAAATCAGAAAAAGTTACCTATTAATTAAAATTAATCTTTGGTAATTATTTCAAACGTTTGCTTTAATTCTGTCTATATATAAAATGAAGCTAAGCAAGTCATATTTTAACAAATGCATCCGATGTTTTAAACGCGGTACACTTTATTGATCGGTCTAGTTTTGCTGCGAAGAAAAGTAACACACGAGTATATCGTGTTTGATGTACCAATTGTTGTCTGGCTTCACGCCGTACTCTTTGAGAGGGTATCACTGTCGTAATGTCAAGGCTGTTACTAATTGCCTTAAGTTCAGTAATATTACATTCAACTATTTTGCCTATAGCATCTTATCTTGTTAAGATAATTCTACTAATATTTTATAGCAGGTTTGTTTGGATTTAATTTTTTTTAGGTAAAACCTGGGTATAACAGCAAAACCTAAATATTTTACAGATTTGTAATTTTTGAAAGATATGATCTACATTAGCATCTTTTTAGCATAATGAATAGTCATACCACAGGTCAAACTTTATTTTAAAACTAAAGAAACGTAACACGAGTCTGTGGTTGAAATTGAACGGGGTCTTTAGGTCGAACAGCACCTCTCACTCAAGGAAGTAAGATCTTCGCAATATTGAATGTTAAGCCGGCGTCAGATATAGTGTTACTTGTGACCATTAATAGATTTTATGAAACTTGACTTTGTTTTACTAAGAAGTGCGTGAAAGTGAAATATTGAGGTGTCTGGCGCCAGTATAAAATGCAGTAACATATTATATTTCAAAGCGTTTACTCGATCTAAAACAAGGGTGCGGTTTTTTTTTGGGTTTCTGTAGCACGAATCAAGCCTTTCGCCATTTGCTTGTTTGTGGTAATTTGGCATGGATATTCCAATTAATTTATGAGAAAAACTACTGTAAATTTACTGTAAAATGTCATATTTTTAAACATAGTTTATCCCCAACAAAGTGAACCGTTGTTGGCGCTCGTTATCAACAATGCAACACTTTAGTGTGGGCATCTGCACTTATCTAAGTGGATGTGGATGACGCCATTTAAAAGTCGTCATCGGTGAGATCGGTGACTCACAGACGGAGGGCTGTACGAGTATGGACATTTTTAATATTATTAATTTTGGTCGCTTTCTTTAGAATGCTACCAAAATTTCAAATAACTATCTCAAAACTTAATTACGAACAGGTAGTCAGGCCCTTACAAATGTAAGTTTATAGGAGAAAAAATTATGATTATTCAGTAGGTATATTGTGTTTATAGTTGGGCATTCTTATAAATGTGTAAGGAAAGATTGAGCTACAATTTGTTAAAAACGAAAGAAAAATTGAATTTCGTGTGCCGTGCGAATCCCACCACCTTAATTAAAAAGTGAATCTATCTCAAGTTCAAACGTCGGCAATGCATCTGCTGATGCCTCCGATATTGCAGACGCCTAACTACGGTAGTGATGCATCAGGTGACCCGCCTGCTCCTTTGCTTTTCTCTAGCAAAAAAAACTATTAATAACATTATTAAAATAACAACAAAAAACAATAACAATATAATTCGATCTATGAGTAGTCAATAACTAGAAAAGAAGAAGAATAACAAAAGTATTATTTATTTTCAGTTCTCAGTATTCCTATTATTGATCTTCGTGACGGAGCTGGCAGTGGGTATCGCGGGCTATGTGAAACGAAACGACCTGGAACAGGGCATCCTTAACCACCTGAACAAGGCTATGGAAGATTACCCCAACAACAAGGAGGTGCAGAACTCGCTCGACATCCTTCAAACTGATGTAAGTAATAAGTACAGTGCCAATAACATATCGGTGCCGGTGGCCAAAACTAGAACTAATGAATACGCTTAAAATACATAACAAAAAATTACCTTCAATAGCTTCGATACGCCACCTAGCGCCACCGCCATCGGCACAAAGACGATTGTGGCGCTGTAAGCATTATACGTTAAATAAGGTAAAAATACTGCTCTAAGTTTTCGATAACTTCTAAGGCTGGCGTGATATTGAATCCTGAAGTATTGACCAAAAAAGTAAAGTATTGATCAAATGCACCAAGTTTTTTTCAAAACCGTTTGGTCTGCAGAGTTTAGAGCGTACAAATAATAAACGAAAGGTTAATGATTTACGGACTCATTAACCACAGAAAGGTGTACTAACCGTTTCAACTCTGTGACGGAATATCGGCGTGACACATACAAATAATGTAATCTCCACCTCGCGATGGTTTCCTGGTAGTAAGTGATTAGTATGTGAGACAAACTAAACAATTTTTTTTAAAACAAAGAGCCATTGATAAATTCTTGTTGATAACAGAAACGCTAATGAAACAAACAAATTATTTATATTATAAACAAATAATAGAAATGGATGTTTCTATAAGCATGATATGGAAAACGTGACTTATAAAAAGCCCAGCCAACTTACAAAGTGATTAATTAGTAAGTAAGATGATATTCGGTAAAATGTGATTCTTTCAGTAACATTTTTATCACAATATTGCCTCATTTTGAGCATTATGCACAATTAATTATTTTATCCTACATTTTGTACACGAACAAACAAATCAGTCATGAATTGACTAAGTTTGTGTCAGTATAGTTAGACAATAAAATAAGTCGGGTCAACTCCATTTTGCCAGTACAGTACGCCTATAGTGAAGCTGGCCCTGACACACGAAGACAGCTCTCAATAACTAGTCTTTTGTCCTAAAAATGTGTGACCAATCAACCGTGAAGATTACTTGGTTGAAGTAATACCTATTTCGTCGACCGCATTTGTGACAATCGTACAATACAGTACAAATAGCCAAGAGTATGTCCTTGGCGTCATCCTGTACTTTTAAACATGTCATATCAAGGTTATAATTTATAGAATTACATGGAAAGTTAAATCACTGAAATCTAGGAAACAAAAGGTCGTGAAATGTTTATGTAAACGTTCTAAGTTCGATAAATTATTTCCCAGCGGTAATTTCGTTTTGTTTCCGTACTAGTTTATAGAGTAGCCTATTTATATGATATTGAAAACATCTGAATATCACTGAAATAATATTATTATGTAAAATATGAATAAAGAACGTGGCTGTAAAGGCCTACTCTCGAAATAAAAAAAATATTTTATTTTATTACGTTTGTCTATGGCCTCTGTACCGATTTTGTTTGTTGACTGTACCAAGTGTATAATGTGTAGACTTGTGATACTTGGACATTTTCCTACGAATTAAATAAACCAAAATAACTGGAACATAATTGGTTATCTATATTTACCCAGATAAGGGGATCCCTACGTTCACGTTGAACAGACATCATGCTAAAAAGCCTATGTAGATGTATGTCAATATAAGTTATCATTCTCCGATAATATTTATCAAACAACGGTATAAAAATAATAATAAATTAATGCAGGTAGCATATTTTATTATACCAACAAATAATTACAGTGCTACAATGCTATTTATAACGTGGCCGAAATTGGAACTATAACTCCCGTTCATATTGTATGTCGCTTTTCGACAGTTCGCCTTTGAAAAAAATGTATGAAAATATGCCACAGTAAACGCCCTCCTACAAACGTCACGTTCATAAATATCATTGTAGCACTGTACTTACCTAGACAGACATGTCAAATGTTTATTAATCAATGTGAAATGAAAGTGATACAGTGTTGTCATATTTTTGCACAACGCCATATAGGTAGTCCCAAATTCAGCCGCTGCTGCGCACGAATACGTGGGCCACGTGGCACATTACAGCTGCGTGGATGACTACGTGGGTCTACGTTTCCACTGCAGTACAAGCTATACACGAATATAAAACCACGACTACGTACAGCTGTAACGTGGCCCACCACGGCGCACGGAGAGGCTACGCATTGATTGTCATAGTTTTTGGTTGGTGTCGGCCCACGTGTTCGTGCACAGCGTGCGCAGCGATGTGCACGCTTTGTGGAACAAGCTGTGTACCGCATTCACTGCGTGCATGGCGTTGACAGCGTTGAGCTATGTTGAGCAAGCCACGCGTGTATCAATGACGTCACTTGATGGTTAACGTGTCCGTGGGTTTCAGTGGAAATAATCACGTACATCCTCTTGCAAAGCAAAGCTTAACACACGTGCGTAGCCTCTTCGTGCGCAGCAGTGGGACAGCGCTTTTATACTTTTAACGAATAGCTATAAATATCATCGAAAGCAAGTATAACATTATTTTTTATACTGTACTAACAGTCAATATTTTGCTAAGAAATGAACGCGCGCCTTTTGATATAGTCGATCACCGAAAGGGTAGCCAAATATCAATTTATTTCGAGGAAAATCTAAATAAGCTGTCATTTCAACAGTTGCAATGCTGCGGAATCAAGGGACCAGAAGACTGGGCAAAGAAGAACATGACAATTCCCGACAGCTGCTGCTCCGCTCAAGAGATAAAGAACGGACTCACTGAAGGCTGCTCCATGGATTCCAAGGGACTACACACAACAGGCTGCCTTACTGAAGTGGTGAACCATCTTACGGAGATAGCCGCCGTGCTTGGAGGTGTCGGACTGGGCATCGCTATTGTGCAGGTATGATAAAAATATTTATTAGCCGCATCCACACCAGACGATCCAAATGCGCGAGGCAGGATCTGAACCAATAGAATTGGCGCAGTAGGATCCCGGACCAATAGAATTTCTGCCTCGCGCATTTGGACCACGTTGGAACGTTCACAAAAAGGTTAAAGGTTCTGTAATTAGCGAACACGTAAGCACAGTGTAGAACGGCAAGGTTATCATACGACCGACCGACAAGTCGCAGGTAGGCCTGTGTCCACTAGAGGAGACTTTTTGTGGCCGAGAGGACAGAAATGTACCACTTTTTTTTAACAATTATGTGTAATATGACACTTTATTCTTCTCATTTTTATGTAGGAACGGATAGCAAGTAATAGCCTTTATTCCACGAATATTGCACTCCCATCATTTTTTTTTATTTGAAACTGTTACCTATGCAACAACACTTAATTTTTTCTTTTTTTTTTCAGTTACTGGGCGTGATATTCGCCTGCTGCCTGGCGCGCTCCATCCGCAACCAGTACGAGACAGTATAAACGAGGAGGTAGATACCATACCTTTCGAGGTTTCCATGTAACCGAGCATCTCCGATGAGAACAACAAATTTGTGATTTTATGACTAGTTCAATATCAATATGTATAAATAGAATTATTTTATTTTTGTTATCGTTATGTAAAACAGATTAATTTAATAGTTCATATTTTTGTCAATATAATTTCTGATAATAGGTTTTATATAAAATCTAGATGTGCTACTTAGTTAAGATTATATAAATGGAAACCAGGTGGTGTCATAACTCCCACCGAGGTGTTAATTACGTTATAGATGTCTAAGCTTCTTGGAGTTACCAGCACCATGCACAGATTGTAATCTCTTCACAAAAATGTGTGCTCAGTGTTAGAAGACTGATTTTTCGAATAGATGATTCAAAAAGCCAAAATATCATCACATAACATTTCTTCAATTACTGTATTCAGAACTTTTTGTATTAGATATAATAGCAATGGTGCACATCATAGTTATCTTCCCTCGTTTCGTAGTGTAGAGGAAACGGAAAAGTATAATGATTCATAATAAGTAATGTCCTTTTTATACTATTATCTATGCGAAACAAACTTTAGATCGATGTTTTCAAGTGTTTCTTAGGTATAATAATTTGTAATAAAATGATTATCGTCTACCATTGATCTTTTATTTTCACAAAAGGTTACACAATCAATGAAACAGCGGTCGGTGTCCTAGTTACACACATTTTATTCTCCTATTATACCACAATATAAATTGTAACAAAGGATGATTACAAGGGGTCAGTATGAAACGTCGAGTCTAGAGGAACATCAGTCGCGAGAACAGCTGTCGTCTTGCAAGCAACACATTTCGAGTCTTAGTAGTAAAAATAATTAAAATCACATTGACAAAATATATCCAGTCCCGAATACAGTCCGTATTCATCTCTATCGTACGTCGCAAGCATCTGAATCTCACAGCACCAGTTTCACCACATGAATCCACCGAGTCCAATCAAAATACAACTTCATTAACGTATCACCAAACATTCATATACGAGCGACATACACTTTTCGCTAAAATCATTACGATACTAAGTTTCTATTAAGAACTAGGGTTAAGACATACATTATACATTACCTAGACAATAAAATAACTTACATCTATTAACTGTTTACAATCTAAACGGAATATTTTAGAAAAGTTGAAGTACTTCATATTGGAGGAGGCCAAGTGCCTTTATGTTTGGCACGTGGTGAGCGACCGCGGCCGCGGGACGCACTATTGCTCAGCGAACGGCAAACATACAGATGCTTGATATGTTTCAATCTAACACAAAAATAATAGGGCCACAAAAATATTGTCAAATCACTTGACGGAGTTCATCAATAATTAAACATTGTGAAGTTGAGTATACTATGCCATAAAGCATAACTTACAACACAGCGAACAGTACCCAAATACATTCATGAAGTTTAATCAAAAAATATTACAAATAAACAAGACTGAGTACCATAGAGTCCATTAATAAAATAATTGCTATTTATAGACGCAGATTTACATTTAAAAGAAACAAAATAATTTTAATTGCACATTTAAACAAATTTTTTAAAAAAGCTTTACACTGCTAATGCGTAGCGTTATTGACAGAACTAAAATCTGCAATATTAAAACTCAAAAAAATAATACAGACATTAAAAAAGGTAAACAAATTGTACACAAATTTCAAATTTTAAATAATTTAACTATCTAATATTAAACGAAATTGAAAAATCTATCTAGTTTAGCTACCCCTTTTCACAAGGCAAAGGTAGAATTTCAGACCAGTAAACCTTGAAAATCATAGTTAAAGAAACAAAAAATTACGCATCTACAAGCTTGTAAAGACTGAAATAATTTAGATACCTATTGTACAATTTATAACCTATGATCAATCGATCAGTAAATCCAATCTCACTAATTATCCTGTATGATAACACACAATTAATAAATTTGTAGCATTGAACAGAAAGAAATCGATCCATCTCGTTACATCAATTACTAGTTCAAGAAAAGGTACGAGATGCCAACCTTACGAAATTTTAACTATATGCAAAATTAAAGAAACATTTATCGAGTATTCTCGTTCAGTGAAAATCAAAGTCTCCAAAGTCATTTATGAATTGACATTAGAACATTATTTGCTGGCATTTTGCCTTTTAATTCACATCCCATAATAAAAGGCAAACATTTTCGGACGAAACTTTAGATCTTGTATAATACTTTGACAGGCCCGATGGTCAAGTGGCTAGCAATGGTCACTTTATCCCAAGGGCCGCGGGTTCGAATCCTGCGCAAGGCAAACATTTGTGTGCATAAACATGTCTGTTTGCCTTGGTCTGGGTGTTTTCTATGTATAATAAGTATTTATTAAAAAAATAAAAGTATTTAAGTATGTTTATCAGTAATCTAGTACCCTTAAAAGCTTAGTTGCTTAGTTTGGGACTAGATGGCGTTGTGTGATTCGTCCAAGAATATTTATTTATTTATTTAATAATGTCCAGGTCACCGATCTATAGGGTTGGATGCCAAACTCAGAATAATAAATTGAAGTAAAGAAAAATTATATGGGAAAACATCGTCATAGAAGTCTCTCTCTTACACTAGTTGAATATACTTTTTACACTATTTCTTATATTTTTATAGTATATTCAAAATTATATTTCTTTACTTCAAGTAGGTATACCGAGTTTTGTGTTGTACCCAGTTTTAAATAGACATCGGTGATCTGGTCACTGCCCTTGTCACTAATACAATTCATAAGCGTTTGTCATACATGTACAAGACTTGCCACTCCTACTCATATAAAATGCAGAAGTAATTTTTCTATTTTACGTTTTATCTACTCAAATTGATCATTGCAAAATTTTGCATAACATTTTTCGGTAAAAAGTATGACAAATACCTTTGATCCCGAAAATGTATTCACGTAAACAGTCTCGAGCGTATGAAACTACGAGCTAGTTAAACAGTTTATAAAACACAACGAAAATCTGAATTATTATTGCCTTGGCTTGGATATGGCAGTGAAGAGTAATAGAATTTAAAACTGTTATTGCAAACTCGTTTTGCAAATGGATCTCTTTATTGGGAGACTATTGATACTGGCGTTGGATAGATGCATCTAAATATCGGCGTCTGCCTAGCCATAAACGTGTACCTATACGAAAAAGTGCTCCATATGTCAAAAAATTACTAATGTTTTAGAATTCTTACATATGATATTATTAACTTTTAGGCTAAACTCAAGACAATATACATTGATTCCATTTTGACTATGCAAATGCCAATATTTAAGTCGATTTATGTGTAACCTCTCAAGAAAATACAATATATATATAAATACAATATCATAAAACGGCTTATCTAAATTGACATAGCTTTCTATTGTTCAAGTTAAATACATTGTAAGATGTCGGAACTATGGCTCTTAATTTGTTGTATGAAATACATGACTATTATTAAAGTATTAAGTTGAAAAATAATTATCTGATCTGTTTCATAAATAGTCAAATAATCCTGAATATTTGTATTCTATAACTTCAATTGAGACAATAAAATTAAATCCTGAAATCAAAAGCAATTTTATACATAATGATTTATTTAAAATTATATTGATTATAGTCGCCATTCACAAGAGACACAATCTGTCCCTAATAGCAAGTGCTTGAGATCATCGCATATTGCGGTAAAATTGACTCAATTCACTGGTTGAACTAGTTTTACTTAACTTACATTAATACGCAAAATAAAAATAGCCTAACTAAAAACTCTTGTACATTTTCCAATTTTTCTATAAAGTTAATATTAGATACAAAAACGTCAGATTACAGAAAAAATTGTAAATATTGTTATTAGTTAGGCCACTCTTATTCTAAGAGTGAACTCAGTTCAGATTGGTTTGAAAAATGTGTTATTACATCTTCCAATGGACAATCCAATCTGTAGTAACTTCTTTGCATTACACAATTGGCTCACTGTACCAACACAAAAACAACAGAAAATCATTTAAACTAATGAATTTAGTCTTATTATTACATCAGACCTTCTGAAGCTTGTTGACATCACATTAATTGCAACTAAATTATTAAGCCATACATACAAACGACACGCAGTATGCATTATATTGGACTATGTAAAGCGAGTTACAAAGAAGAATGGAGCAAGCCGGGCGCGACTTTATTTTGGTTTAAATCAGCTTTATAGACAAGGAACAGGTCAAGCGCTAGGTACAAATTGACGCGCCCGCCCCGCTCTCGACCTCTAGTTTCACTAAGTCCTCAAATATATTGCAATAGGTGCTTACTAGTGATTGGATACCTCGATAACATTGTAAGCTTATATTTACGTGAATGGGATGGATTTAAAACAGAATGGTATTGAGTATGATACTTGTAAGTTGTTCCTTGGCAGGCATGTGGGGGACAAAGCAATCATGTCGCATAGCGCTTGGTCCAGAGGCGTGCGATGCGGTCGTGCTCCTCTCTGTTCTGCAAGTATTGTGTTGCAATGCTGCCTACTAGTGGATCCGCTGAAAATTAACAATATTTCTCACATTATATAATTTTCAAATGTTATTGAGTCTGTGTCCAGATTAAATTAAAGATGCAGGGCAGGTCACATGAGTAGGAGAGATGATGGCCGTTGGGCGCGTAAGATTGCAGAGTGGCATCCAAGAACCGGTTGTCGGAAAATAGAGAGGCAGCCCATGTGTTGGGCTGATCACATGGCTAAGGCTGCAGGAAAAGATTGAATGAGCACTGTCAGAACAATACCCTTATGGAAAGCCCATGCAGAGGCCTACACCCAATAATCAGTGCTGACAGGCTGAAAGAATAGAATTTTCAAATGACATGGGTCAACAAAGCTTATAATTTTATTTATTCTTGTTACCCTTAGGACTTAAATTTCATCCTCTGTACCCTATGTAATCTGTATGTTTGCACTGTATCTACACATTCAATCCATCTTTTCTTTGGTATGAATTTCCTTGTTTCTGTGTATAAAATGTATGTCTTCATAACAATATTATCTAAATAAATCCTCTATTTGGATGTGTGTTTATAACCTGGATTAACACTATCCCAAGAAGACCTGTAATTACTAAAGAAGAGGAACTTTTGCTGATGAAGTAGCAGAATCTAGTTTTTAATAATGCTATACATGTCTCACCTGGGTTACAGTCAGTCAGCAGTGAGCATATAGATAGTAGGACCTTGGATATTGTCAGTGCGGGGGACCAGTTGTCCTTGAGTATATCTAGACATATCACACCTTGGCTGTTGATATTACAGTGGTATATCCTAGTTCGGAATGTCACCTGAAAAAATAGATAATAATTTATTAGACCATTATTTTACACCCTTATATTATTATGCTCTATGTATAATCTGTAGAGATTTTGATTTTGGTTGAAAATAATTCTGTAACTATGTATTGCTACTAAGAATTGGTGAATCATCAACAGTATGTAATAAAATATGCATTAAGAAATGATTATAATTTATTAAAGGTAGAATGAAATAAACAGTTATAATTAATTACCTTGGGAGGTTTGAAAGGATATTCTGGCGAGAAATGGATGTCCAGAAAGAAAACACCACCCTCGTAAACAGAGCCCGGAGGCCCTAGAATTGTGGACACCCATTCATACAGGTTATCGCCTTTTGGCCCAGCGCTGCAATTTGGGGGTGGATCCAGTGTGATTTCCGCCAGCTCCTTCTGAATCCTCTTTGCAGATGTGCCCAGTGCTTTAGACATTTTAGGATTTGGTTTGTTTTCTTTAGAGTCCGGTTTGTTGTCGGTGATGGCTCCACTCGAGCCTGCTCCGCCGCGACCTCGTCCCGTGCCACTTCCTGACGAACCAGACGCACCGGACATTATCTAAAATGACCATACAAGTCACTGCTAAACCAAGCAACTTGTTAAAAAGCATCCAAACTAAATAAACATGCCAATAATAAATAAATGTTCCCCTCATATGTAATGATTACTAAAGCTAATTTAAACTAATTTGTTAATCAAAATTTGTTAAAATTGAAATAGCTGCTTTAGTTTTTTAAAGCAAAATAAAACATAATTACTACCAATTAATGAATGTATGAGTGGCAGGCGCGGGCGCCGGCAGCTAATGACCACATGGAATCATCGTTAAATAAACCAAAAACGATGCAAAACAACGTCTTCAAAGTACAAAAGGTGAACTGCACTTTTTTTTTATTTTGTCAAGCATGAACATAACTTTGAACAAAGACATTCCTGAGTGCTGCTCCGAGACGCCAAACGCAGGTGATCTATTAAAATGGCATGAAATGAGCTCTACTAGTACCTGATAAACAAAACAAATCACAAAATACACCACGAAATGCAATGGAAAAGATTTATTTGTACCTTACGAATAACAGTCGGCCATCTTGTGGGCTGGCGTTATCCGATAAATTTTACAATTTTTGATTCATCAGTGACCCAAATCAAGATATAGATTGCTCCCAACGCGAGACCGATAGGATATTAAGAAATTGATCCAGTTATTTACAAGTTTCGGGCTAGGCTACTGACGCGATCTCCTTGTACGATGCTCCACTGCAAAGCGCAAACAGGCAGCCTGTTAGTTCCCAATGACTTGATAAAAATACAAATATCCCTTGACGATGATGTATAGAAACTAAAATGTACCTTATTAAAATACAAACTGGATTTCAGCAGTGGACCGGCGATATTCAGAGCTTCAATCCACTTCTACCACATTTTCATCATTTGTCCATCACACACAAACAACCACTGAAATTCACAGAAATAGGAATACACACATGCTCAAAATGTATATTTGTAAAACTAATGCATTTTGTATTAAAACACTTACATTAAACTTTTTACTAGACCAGTAGGTACCTAATTTAAAGGAATAAACAAGAAATTAAATTCTACTTAGTGTAAAAATTTGAAATTCACAAAATTAGGCACAACCACTTTCCGACATTTTATAACTTTTTAATAAAAAACAAATTCATAGTTGCCATAACAAAATGAACGTCAATTTTTTTTTATTATACCTCATTTACACTCTCGCGCGAGCCACGAGGCGAGCCGCGAGACGAGCCGCGAGACGCGAATGTAAACGCGCACTCGCGGCTCGCCTCGCGTCTCGCCTCGCGCCTCGCAGCGCTCGTGTCCGGAGCGGTTTTTTGAGCACGAGTCAAAGGGGTTCGCGTGGGATGCGAGCGCGGTGTTCACACTCGCGCTCTCGCTTCATTCGAGTTTAAACCTTGTGCCGCGTTAAAAAAGACTATGTTGCCGCTAACACTTCGACGTCCGCCATTCTGGCTAGCTCGAACACAACACGAGAGTGTGAACAGACAACTCAAAAACCATCGATCACGCGAGGCGCGAGACGAAGCACGAGACGAGGTACGAGGCGAGAGTGTAAAGTAGTATTATAGAACTCTATGGGCTAAGACGCTTTTACACTTGCGCGACGTGACTTTTATATTGTGGATTAAGTTGCCAGTAATCAAAAGAAGACAAAGAAAGGATGTTTTGACATTGACGTTACTTTTTTGACAAAAAAATCACTCACTCAAGAATGGTCAAGTCAAGACTCGAGAAGAAACAAACAAGTTAAATAAAATATTTTCTATAGAATCATTTTCCCAACTAAAGAAATTATTTACAAAGAGATTATAATACCTAACAAAGATGGGAAAGCGCCAACATCAAAAGGACAAAATGTAACATCTTTACAAATTTCTACCTTTAAATATGTTTTACTCGGCTTTATTACAAAAACTCATTATTTTTAGGTACATAACGTACACTGAGTGGACTACTCTGTACGGTGGCAAGAGATCAGGCACCTCCACAGAAGAAGACACCAGTTTTAGGCGCCTACCGTTCGATCACTGTTGCCTCTGCCTGCAAACCTTCAACGACCCATATTGTGATGCAGATGGAAATATATTTGAGCTGCAGGCCATCATTGAGTTCGTGAAGAAATTTAAAATTAATCCAGTTACTGGGAAGGTATTTTTAAGTGATAAACGCGACTCTGACCTTATCTATATTATTTACTCCATGTCTATCATGAGAGTTATCTATCAGATAGAATGAAGATAAACCACCAGTTATGTGCATGTAAAATTTGTTAGTTTGGCCCTGTGGCTGAGACAGACCATAAATAGATTCTAAGTTTATTGGTTTAAAGTTAATAAAGTATGATGACATGCATGACTACTTACTACTATTTACAAAAAAAAAAACTTAAAAGCAATCAAAACTAATTTAAGTCTCTACTTATCATATCAATATATATATATATTGTTTATTACTTTAATTCCAGAAAATTGATATTAAATCACTAATAAAACTGAACTTCTTCAAAAATGCCGAAGACAACTACCACTGTCCAGTTCTCTTCAAGCCGTTTACGAAAAACTCTCATATTGTGGCTGTACGCACCACCGGGAATGTGTACTCTTACGAAGCTGTGGAGCAACTCAACATTAAAGGCAAAAACTGGAAGGATCTTATCAATGACACACCATTTGTTAGAACTGACATTATCACCATACAAGATCCAAATGACTTGAAAAAGTTTAATATATCTACTTTTCATCATGTTAAACACAATTTGAGAGTGGAAACTGAAGGTATGGTATATTTAATCCTCAGTTTACTGTTGATTATCATTACCAGGTCATGTCAGAATACCTGTGGTTTGCTCCCATAACAGTGAATAAAGTTAACACTGACCTAATGACCGTTTTGTGTGGATGCAGCACACATAAGCTCTTCCGTTAAAAATATTTGTTACCTCAAACTCTTAATAAGTAAAATTCTTATTACAGAGTTAGCTTATATAGCTTATTTATTTTATATCTATCTCTGAAGGATAATATGTTGTAGATGACGTGTCTAAGTGCCCGTGGGGGCCTACAGAAAAAAGTATTTTTGATTTGATTTTTAATATTACAGAGGAAATAGCAATGAGAAAGGACCCACATGCTAGACTGAAAACAGTTTCAGCTGAAACAAAAGATATCCTTCAGGAACTAGAAAGAGAATATAAAGCACCAGAGAAGAAAGAAGAAAAGAAAGAGGTTTGTGGCTTTTGGAAAGATGAGATGCTTTTTGATTGAATTTTTTCCCAGTAGTATGGCTTGCAAAAAAAGCTTTTATTTTACAAGATTTCTTATTTATGTTGCATTTAATTTCCATTTTGAAGTCAAGTCTTGCAACAAATGGACACACCAAATGCCACAACAACAAGTAATCCAGAATTTTTGGATGACAATGCAAGATCAGTTAAAAAGTTGATATTTTTTAATGTAGACCTGCCCCTACCATGGCATCTTAAAGTAATAACTAAAAACGAGAGAGTAAGCGAGATGGCGCAAAACATAATGTAAAGCAGCATCTCGCTTACTCAGTCGTTTCTAAAATGTTATAAGACATTGTGGTAATGTGGTGAACTGATTTCTATTTACAGGTTGCAGATAAATTCAATGCTGCCCACTATTCAACCGGCAGGGTGGCTGCCAGTTTCACGTCTACAGCAATGGTCCCAGAGACCATTCATGAAGCTGCTATCATATGTGAAGATGAGGTGAAATATGATAGAGTAAAGAAAAAAGGTAAGTACACCTTTTGATTCATTCTCAATTATTCTAAAAGTTATGGAAAGCTCCAGTGGGGCAATTCATGTAACAAGAACCGATTCTAGTTCGATTCAACGACACTCGCTGTCTCACTCATACAAAATAGGAATTGAACGGGACAGCAAGTGTCGTTGAATCAAACTAGAATCGGTTCTTGTTACGTGAATTGGTGACCAGTACCTATTGTTTCTACATTCTACTATTTAAAGTAATTAAGATATTTGTAATCTTCTAAGCGTCCTCAATATGGAATTAAACTGACGCACGTTCTCTCTTTTGGAATTCAAGGAAGGGAAGACGGGTAGGGAGCACTTTGTCCAGCAATGGGACAGTTCAGAAACACAAAAGGCATTACATTAGTTCTGGAGTAAATCTCTTTGAAAATAAAGAGAAATAAACTATGTAAATAACATGCTAACATGCAATATGCACTCATGTATTGTTATTATTTTTAGGTTACGTCAGACTTGTCACAAATTTGGGTCCTCTGAACTTCGAGCTGTATTGTGACGTGACACCAAAAACCTGTGACAATTTTATAAGGCATTGCAATGCCGGATACTATAATGGGACTAAGTTTCACAGATCCGTACGGAATTTTATGGTAAATACGTCTTATTAATTATCTACAGTTTGCGGCATAAATATGTTATCATTTTAATACCTACCTAGTTTTGTCACTATAATTTTATTGATATGTTCACTCAAATCTTCAGCAATTATAGTGATATACATACAAAAATTAAGGTACTAAAGTCACAAGATTGTTATGCTGCTGATTGTACTAGCGAATGTTCATAAAGAATTTTATTTATTTGTTTGATATTGTATTGTTACTTACTAAACTACATGTTATAGATCCAAGGTGGAGATCCAACAGGCTCAGGTCTTGGTGGTGAATCAGTATGGAAGAAACCATTTGAAGATGAAATCAGGCCAAATCTGCATCATACAGGTCGAGGGGTTCTTTCCATGGCAAATTCTGGAGCAAACACTAATGGATCACAGTTGTAAGTATGTTTTTGTGTTTAAATTGTAGTTCTTTCATTATCTCCTCTAACATTTTTTTCATAAAATCTGCTAATTACTTTAGAATCAATCAAAAAATGTTCTGCTGCAATAAACTTACATTTGACTAAATATGAGATGCAACAATGCCCAGGTGCCCAATGCACAACATTGCCCAGGTTTCATGGAAGAATTTTTCATACAGCATTTCCAGCAATCTCACACCAATGTATCGCATTGCTGCTTCACGCCTATATTCTATGAGCTTCGCCGGTATTTATTTAATTATTCTGGAATTATCTTTTCATTATAAAAATTTTAGCTCACATCAGATAAGCATAGGCAGGCAGGAATGCTTTAATTAAAATAACTAATTCATAATTTACTTTTGTAGTTTCATAACATTCCGATCGTGTAGACAACTAGACGGAAAACACACAATATTCGGTAAACTAGTGGGAGGAATAGACACACTAAATGCAATGGAGCAAATAGAAGTAGATAACAGGGATCGACCTATACAGGACATTATTATTGATGTGGCACAGGTGTTTGTTGATCCATTTGCTGAAGCGGAAGAACAAGTAAGTTTCAATATCTTGCAGTTAATGTTGGGAGGCCTACGGTACGGCACCGTCACCGTAAAACGGCGTGGCGTCGCGGCACTGTGCCGCAGTACGGTGCCGCGTCCGACGTCGGGCCTGAACCAAATGTTTCGGATTCCAAATTTAATACAAAAGGATTCGGTTCACTTTAGTTACGTTAGTTCTGGAGGCATTGTTTTTACAACTTTTTAAGGAGCATTTTGTCATGTACTGTCAACTGACTGCAACAACTGCATTCAAATATACACTCAAAAACGGGCTTTTTTATTTGTGATCAACGAATTGTAATGATTTTAATTGATAATCATTTAATTTTGTAGCTGGCGGTAGAAAGAGCAGAGGAATTAAAGAAAGTAGCGGAAGGTGTGAAGCCTAAAAAGGCAACTAAACAGCCCCTGAAAGTGTTCAGAGACGGTGTGGGGAAGTACCTAAACCTTCAAGAAGCTTCCACTAGTAAAACAAGTACAACTTCCAAAACTCAGGATGTCCCAGCAAAAAAACCTAAAAAGGACCCTAAATATAATTTTGGAACTTTTGACTCTTGGTGAATAGTTTATGTGAAATAAATATTTGTATATTGATTGAATTTTTATTTAATATTCTCTAGAATACTGATTTTTTAAATTAACCAATGTGCAATATTTTAGAATTGATTCAGAATAATAATTGTAAAACTTAGATCAATTGGAATGTCCTACAGACAACATGGAAAGGGTTTTTAAGTGTTTCAATAACTTTAAAGTTAATATTTTGAAATTAAGTACATTTCATAATTATATAATAATAATATTTTTTCTATACAATTTAAATATCTAATTCCGTATTAGTGGAAAGTCTAAAATATGGTAAAATATTAACAAATCATTCACACAAACATTCAACTTAATAACATAGTCTGTTATATCCCGAGGCACTTAATAACAAAACAATGGTAAAATCACGAACTAAATACAGTGCAACTAATCTTAAGATTTAGTTGTAATTCTGTCGCCGCCGTCCTGTGCGTTGTTTGTCAAATCTCATTTCCATCTCCTCAAGTACCTTGGGAGTGTACCGCACCACCAGTTTGACTGACCCAACTGCTTGCTTTAGAAGCTCAACAGCCTTTTCGTGGTTCTCGCCCTCAACAGATACTCCATTTACTGACAACAACTGGTCGCCCCTTTTCAACCCGCCGTGACGGTCAGCAACACCGCCAGGAATTATTCTGGATATGTAGATAGGAGAGTTTTGTTCTTTGCCGCCCATCACGTTAAAACCTAGACCTTCTTCTGTCTTTGGAAGCTCGACTACGCGAGGGTGGGCATGCCCCTCGGCCGCAGCAAAAGCAGCGACCGTAGCCTTCGCAGTCGCTGAAGCCCTGATATCAGCGGAGCCCTGAATGTCAACAGTCTCGTACACATGCTCGTAAACTTCCCTCACAGCGTTTAAAAAATCACTTTGAAGCACTTTCTGCAAGGCTGCAAGCTTAGTTGCAGGAACTTCACCACTTTGCTGAAGTTTTTCGAGCAATTCTATGGCTCGTTTTATATCCCTTGCTAAGGTTAATTGTTCACCTGAAGTACTCATCTTGGTACAGGTATTTCGTACGTCCGTAAATTAGATTATTATGGGCGTAATAACATGAAAATAAAAGATGAGTGAGTGAAGCAGGGTATTCAATCTTGCTACTGACAAACTGGAAATTAATATGGTAATTTAAGACGGCCGATTATCTAAACATACTTGGCTCAATTTAATTGACTCTTCAATTTTTACGTATAATAATGCATTGTGATTTCTACTGAAAACGCTAGACGTCGCTACCAGCGCTATAAAGACAATAAATTAAAAAGCTCTAATATTCCCATCAATGTTCGAACAGTTTGACTTTTTAATTAGTAGCATAATAGTAATGCCACACATCTGTCATTTCTACTATTTAGTAGGATTTGTATGCGTAAAGGTTTCGAATTTTCAAAAATAATAAACTTTTTTTTTAGTTTTTTTTTGTTTAATGAAATAAAATTACGTTATTTTATTCTCGTAAGATTGTTTAAGTTTGATTTATTGCAGGCATTTGTGAAATGACCCTTGAGATAATAAATCTAGGAATAATAGTTCTTTGATGCATGGTCACATTAGCCATTCCTTCCATTGACAATATTGACATGACATGTTTATTTGACATTTGCCTTGCAGTGCCCTATGACGCACGTGTGCTATTTGTTGTGAATTCTTTTTGAATTAATCTTTTATTGCGATTTGCTTCCTTCTGTCCGTTGAGTTCGAACCCCTGTTCCTCCGGCTTATTGATAATTTTGTGGCTCAGCCCAGCTGGTCTGTGGACTGCTTAGTGCGAGATAGTGACTCTTATTATATGGTGTTGTTACTTAGTGAGTGAGAGACAGTGTAAATCCGTATACAATGCCTAGTTCAAAGAAATGTTGTGTCCCTGGATGTGATGCTACGAAAGGTAATTAACACAAACAAAAAAATTTTCTGATAAATAATCGTTTATCACCCTCCATGTACTTATAAAAAGTTTTTATTTTCGTAGGTACTGGATCTCAAAGAATGCGCCTACACGTCTTTCCAGACCCTGAAAAGGACAAAGGGCGTTTTCTACGTAGGTTTTATCTATTGGAGGCGATATCATTGGATTGCCAAATGATGCTCATTTCGAAGAGTTTTGTCGCCTCAACAAAATAAGTAACATAGCAGTGCCAACTATAAATCTGCCAGGTTAGTTGTAACTTATTCATATAAGCTCATATTTATCATCTTCTGTAATTATTACTGACAGGGTTCTGAAATTATTACTGGTTGGAAAGAAGTAATTAATTCTTTCGTTTATTATGTTTCAGGACCAACAGCAAAACCTCAATATTCATTGATAGCTACTCCATTAAGAAGGTTGCAGACATTACCAGAAAATGTTCCATCCACTTCAAAAGGTCAATATAAATCATTTATTGTATGGCTTTACAAATAAATATATAGGGACAATTCATAAAGATTGAGCTAGCCCCAAAGTAAGTTCGGAACTTGTGTTATGGGATACTAACTCAACGATATTATATTTTATGACAAATACATATATAGATAGATGACACGACCGGGGATCGAACCCGGGACCTCCTGGGTACAAAAATAATCATCTAATAATAAATATTGATATTCAGAAATGTTTAATACTTTTATAATTTTATTTAAAATTACTTTCAGATGTTAGTAGTGTGCTGCAGTTAATTCCTAAATTTACTTCAGTGACACCAAGTGAAGACTCATTCAAATAAAATATTGGTAAGTCATCCAATTACTATTATTAGCAGTAATAAACTGGTTTGTAAATGCAACATGGAATTCATTTAAAATGATATTAGCATCAGCAATACATTTAATGATATTGCACACTTTCATCATGTGCATCTATCTATCTATGTAGTAAACTAGCAAGTTTAGTGTTATTAGAAAAAAAAAATAATCTTAAAAGAAAAGTTTACTACTTGGTCTCTTAGATTAACATCTGAAACTCTACTAAGTCTTTCTTGGTGTGGTGTCACAAGCTATCATAACAAGACCTACGTAAGCAAGCCTGAGATGGCAAACCGATAACTACTAACATACTTAATAATTAAATAAATTATAGAACATAGATATTTTTTTATAATCTTACACTTCTTCATTTATTTCCAAGGGTTTGTGCTAACCTCAAGTTTATTTCACATACACTAAAAAAGGGATGGTAAATGCGTACACTAAGAAAGTAGTAATTGTATTAGTTAGTATTGTCATAATTTTTTTATTGTTATCGTTACAGAACCTTCATTTAATATTTCAAGTGCGGGAAATCAAAAATCAGAGAAAATGGACACCACAACATACAAAACTGTTGCAAAACGTAAACACGGTAAGTTATAATACAGGCTGCTATTCAAATATTTTTCTAATAAAACAGGGTCTTTTTGAAGTAGCAACCAGATTAACTACGAGACCAACTCGAAACTTAACTGTTGTTTCATATAAAACTAAAGTAGGTACCTATTTGTAAAAAATGTATAAAGAATAGTAGAGCTTGTGCTGTAGTATATGTTGTGGACACTGAGTTGATCTAAAAGAAAGTATACTATTTTAGAAGGAAATATTATGTTTACAACCCTAGTCGGTCGACAGTAGACTTCTTATTACTAATAGGTAGTTTTCTTTAATTACAGAACCTTCCCAAATGGTGCCAAAAAGAAGTAAAAACATTATAACTAATAAACGTGGTAAGTGAATATGTACAACATTTCTTTCATGATTGGTCACAAAAACTATACACAATTAAAACACCTGTTGAGTGAGACTGGTAGCAGGGACCACCATATCAAATACACTCACAAAAAAATAAAGAAGTTTCTTTATTCTTCTTGATTTAATTTGAAAAAAAAAAAACAATTGAATGTTAAATCTATATATTTAAAATTCTAAGTCCTGACTGATTTAACTATATATCAACGCGCAGCCTAAACCGCTGGGTCTAGAGATTCCAAATTTGGAATGTAGGTTCCTTACGGGAAAGCGAAATACATATAAGCAAAGGAAGTTGCGAGTATTTTAGTAGTAACTCATACATGTTTTTTTATTGCAGCTAAAGGTGTTAGTATAACTCCCTCAGAACAGCATCTTTACAAAAAGCTTTTGAATACAAGAATAAAATTAAGCAAACTCAAATGCAGAGTTAAAAAACAGTATGCACATATCAAAGCATCAAAGAATATTGTTTCTAACCCAGAATTTTTAAAAGCATTAGAAAATCTCCCTAGTGGAGCTGGAATGCTAATGTTGATGCAATTTCGGGAGACAAAAAAGAAAAATAAAGGTTGGCGTTTTACTACACAAGAAAAAATATTGGCTTTGATTTTTAAGCAAAGTCCGAAGGCCTACAGGTTTCTAAGAAAACTTTTAATTCTGCCTGCACCACAAACGCTTGCAAGATTGATCCAGACAGCTAATTTGACACCAGGCATAAATAAATAAAAATTTGATCGACTGAAAAAGAATGCAGAAAATCTTAAAGAACATGAACGTCTGTTTGTTTTATTCTTTGACGAGATGTCATTAGCAGCAAATGTTGCTTATAACGAGCGAAAAGATAGAGTGACAGGTTTTGTTCACAATGGGAAAGATGTTATTGGAGAGTTTGCTGATCATGCACATGTTTTTATGTTGCGAATTTATGAACCTTAGGGTCGCTCTACATTGGCGGCGTTGCGCGACACTTTAAATTGACAACGAAATATAGAACTTGTCTGTTCACAATATGGTTCAAAATTAATTATGACGGAATCATGGCGAGCGGCGTCGCGCGGCGTCGTGAATCGCCGCGCTGTACGGCCTGGCAACGTCAATTTTGTTTAACAGACAAGTTCTATATTTCGTTGTTAATTTAAAGTGTCTCGCAGCGCCGCGCCGCCAATGTAGAGCGACGCTTATTGTTGCATTTTGTGTCACATCTGTCACTTGCATTTTCCTCAATTCGATGGTTTGTGGTTGATTTTACTTATTCAAATCAAAACTGACAAAATTAATTTAAAGTTTTAAATAAATAGGGTCAATATGTAATAACAGTACAAAAAAAAATACAATAGATTGAATAACTATTTCCTATCTCAGATCACTCACATAAGGCCAATAAATAAATTTGTGCCAAATTAAGACATGCAATGTTAATATTTTCAATTATTTTCCTATTTAAAGCTACTAACGCTGCAAAAAAATATTACAGTCATTAGAGTTCACATATTTAATATCATAAATGCTTGAAAAATCTAGTCGGGTGACTTGTTAGGTACTGATTAAATATCAGAATTCTCGTGGACAGAGATGACACAAAATGCTTTTGTATATTAGTCAGTACTTCGTTATTATCATGAAAGTAAATGTTTTATCTCTAAATTGTAAATTGAACGAAAACTATATTATTATGCGAAATACAAGCAACTTTAATGTTTTTGAAACATCAAAACCTAGCGCTACCGGTCCAGTGTTTTTGTGGTGGTGATAGACAACTCCTCAACTCCTCCGAGTCGTCTATCACCACCACAAAAACATTGAATCGATTGTTCAATGTTTTTTTTTTCTATCTACGTTGGGTAGCTTATTTTACACATGATGTAACATAATTAACCCTAGATTACTAAACTATCGTAAGACGTCAAAATGTTTTTTTTATACTACTAAGGTGGCAAACAAGCATACGGCCGCCTGATGGTAAGCAGTCACCGCAGCCTATGGACGTTTGCCATACCAGGAGCATCACTAACGCGTCAAGGAGAGTTGTTTATTTTTATTATCATGTGAACTCTTGAATGTCATTGTAATTTCAAAAATATTCAAAATTTATGTTACCTATTTGATAATTTATTCTGTTTTATTTCCATGTCCTATTATTTACGAATGTTTAGTAACAACGAACGTCACTTGCAGGATAGTTTAGTAATCTAGGGTTAACACTTTTAGCGGCATGTTCAGATGTAAAAAAAAAACAACTTTTACCATGGAGCCCAAAAAATCGTACAAGTCTTCATATCTACCGGGCCAAAATGACAGCTGTTTTTTTTTCGCGATTTATCCATGGGATCCATAATAAAAGTTTTTTGTCTTGTACAGAACGCACCCCTAAGAGGGATTGAGTTAATTATGTTACATGTTGTATATGTCAGAAACTAAACATCAATCTTTAAGTACAGTAGTTTGTGTTTAAGTAATTGGAAAATGTTGTAATAATCTTTTTGTGACCTTGTCACTAATATCATATCTTTGTTTCTAAGTAATAAAGAATGAAATATATCAACATCGCTGTGTTTCATTTCTTGACCACAATTAAATTCAATTATAAACGGAAAATATCAAGAATAATAGGAATACTATATATATTATATAGGTACCTAGCTATATCTGCCTATAGAATTGAATGGAACACAAAACTATAGATGGCACCACTGCGCAGCCGCTTAAAAATTTCTTTTTCTAATCGCCGAGAGAGGTCTCTATTTCAGTATATAAAAAAGTACTCTGTGGAGTGAAGTGAAGTGAGTGAATCGATAGTGATTAGTGATTGTGAAGTACGTTCAGAATCAGAATTTAGCAGACTACTATTTTGACAGTTTCATGAAATAAGTTAAACACATGATTTTACATTTTATAATAGGTAATCCATTGTTTCTTCAATGCAAGAATACCGTATTGAATGGATTATTTTTAAATGCACGTGTAATTATCGAGTACATGATGAAAAGGAATTAATTTCCTTTAAATTGTAGGTATGTACATATATTTATTGTTTTCTGTTATGGTGATTTTTAAACGCACCTTGCCACGAATATTTTGACACTAACGTAATGGCGGAAACACACTACCGTGTCGGGGCCTGTCGTGTCGCGCTCTGTCGTGACGGTGGGTGTGCACACTTACGTGTCGTGTCGGGGCGCGATTCTGTTCAGAAATGAACGAAATAAACGCCAGACGTTTATTTCTTTCATTTCTGAACAGAAGCTCGCAGTGTTTGCGTATGTCTGGGTGTTTTCTATAATGTATTAATGGTATTTATTTACAAAAAAAATTATTTAAGTATATTTATCAGGAATCTACTACCTAGTAACTCATTATCACGCTGCAAAAACAAATTTAAAAAAAGCGTCCACTTGTTCGCGCCACGAGCCGCGCGCGGGTATAGAAACACATTTGCAGGGCGTGTCGTGTCGCGTCATAACCCCCACCACCGCCGTGGTGCAATCGGCGGCCAGCAGTCCGCGCCACGACAGAGCGAGTCACGACACGACACGCCCTACAAATGTGCTCCTAACCATATAAAATGTATGAACGCGATATGCTTCTGGCGCGACACGACACGCCCCGACACGGTAGTGTGTTTCCGCCATTAGTTTTGTAAAGGTTGGTAGGAGTCTTACACTCGTTCGAAAAATATTAATTTAAAATACTTAACAAATCAGCTTATTAAAAAAAATGATATTGACGACAAAAAAACACTGTCACGAATGGTTTTGTTACCTTAAATTTGTTCATAGTTAAAAATTATCATAGATCCGTATCAATGAGAATTTGCTCACGTTGCTCTTTCGTTCAAAAACAAGACTGTCACTTTTGAGTTGTGACTTGTGACAGCTATTCTGTCAAGTCAATCAGTTGTGCCAATTTATCCGCTAATTATTCGTATTTGGGTTGGAATTTTGTGTTTAATTTGCAGTATTCTCTAGTATTTTGAACTTAAGATTGCTTACATAGGATTAGTGCCATTGAATAATAAAACTAATGATATAAAGTACATATAGATAAGTTACCTTCAGTAGAAAAAAATTAAGAAATCTCGACATGGACGATTTGGGTAAGTTTTACACTGTTATCATAACCTGTTTAGCTTGTTCTGCATCGCAATGACGTGTTTTATCAAAATAGCATCACAGGCTCATAAGCGTCGTGTAATAAATTACTATCCCTAAGTTTTTTTTTTGTTTTGTTCCGTTATGGAGAGAGAGATTTGGTTGATAATTAAAACTCTTAGTCAGAAGGTGAAGTCGGAATGAATATTTATTACGCAATTTGCAAGGTTTATATACAAAATCTTTTAGCAAGGAAATCGTGTTTGACGAATGAAAACATCACTTATGTCCTGGTCACTGATTAAAAGGGTCCTGTTGTGTCGCCGTCTCGCTCCCACATGTCGCTCTTTCTCTGTCGCACGGTTCGTGCAACAAAACTGTTTGCCCTTGTGGCGCACGGTCATATTCGGCGGCGACGCGAGCGGAGACAGAGAAGAAGACGCGGCGAGCGGCGGTCGGAACACGATGTACTTGCATGGCGATGCTGCTTCTGTCTGCTGGGCTGAAAACTGGTGTCTGCTGCTTACTGGAAGTGCTTGAGCTTGATGTTGAGTGCTGTGCGTCGCGTCGTGTGTGAAAATCGTCGCGGCCTCGAGACGGATATCGGTTTCTCCGGTAATTGTTGTATTGCGGTGAATGTGTTCGCAACTCGTCGATTTCGAGCGATAATCGTCTTATTTCGTCGATGAGAAATTGCGTTCCAGTGGCTTGAGATGTCTGTGGTGGCGGTGGTAAGCTGACTGCTGCTACTTCGCGATGTTGCTCCATCATTTTGTCGGCAAGTAAGGCGAGTTCTTCTAGTGCGGTTTTCGTGCTGAAGGAATCGCTCACAGCTAATACTGAGCGAACGTGTGATGGCAAGTGATTCGTCCACATAAGTCGAAGAGTGGCGTCCGGGATTCGATCTCGGGCAAGATCACGCATTCGGCGTAATAGCTGGGATGGCTTCTGATCGCCTAAATCCATTTCAGATAGTAATTTCTGAAATTGACGGCTATCTGACTCTTCGTAGGCAGTGATGAGACGCTCCTTGATAGCTTGATAGGGCTTCGCTGTAGGTGGATTGTACAGTAGGTCGGAAATTTGCTCAATATCTTGCTTTTCCAGTCGTGCGATGACCATCTGTGCCATTTGCTGTTCACCCTTCTTCTGGTCGTGGGTGGCAGCTTCGAAACTGTAGAACCATAGTCGCGGTCGGTCGCGCCAGAATGGTGGAATACGAAGGGCCAGTGAGATATTGGAGATCTCGGGTTGGACTGGTGGCTGGACGGTGGCTTGGGCTTGTGGTGCGGCAGCGGCAGTATTTTCTTCCATTTTTCTTGAATTTATTCTCGCTTGAATTTGTTCTTGCTTGAATTTATTATTTCTTGATAGCTGGGCAGGGATTCCGTTGATCCTGGGTCTTCTTACTGTGTTGCTCGTCGTGGTCACCAATTATGGAGAGAGAGATTTGGTTGATAATTAAAACTCTTAGTCAGAAGGTGAAGTCGGAATGAATATTTATTACGCAATTTGCAAGGTTTATATACAAAATCTTTTAGCAAGGAAATCGTGTTTGACGAATGAAAACATCACTTATGTCCTGGTCACTGATTAAAAGGGTCCTGTTGTGTCGCCGTCTCGCTCCCACATGTCGCTCTTTCTCTGTCGCACGGTTCGTGCAACAAAACTGTTTGCCCTTGTGGCGCACGGTCATATTCGGCGGCGACGCGAGCGGAGACAGAGAAGAAGACGCGGCGAGCGGCGGTCGGAACACGATGTACTTGCATGGCGATGCTGCTTCTGTCTGCTGGGCTGAAAACTGGTGTCTGCTGCTTACTGGAAGTGCTTGAGCTTGATGTTGAGTGCTGTGCGTCGCGTCGTGTGTGAAGAACATTGCGTGCTGTGCGTGAAGTGTAAAAAGCTCTTTTCAGAGCTAATTAGTTTCTCAGATAACAACAGTTCTTTTCAGGGCTACTTGTTCCGTATTTTTAACTGTTTCTAATATGATAAAAAGTTCTTATTAGAACTGGTAAGGTAATCTTGGTTGGTTTTGGATATTGAGGTATGATATGGTAATAGGTAAGTAGGTATGGTAATTGTGAGTATTCTGTAGCGTAGCCACACCGTCTACTCTTTTTATTAGCCACATTACTGATGTCGCATCATTATTTTAATTATTTTGTCGATTTATGAAACATTGAAACCTGAATTCGACCTCTTCATTCGTGTTCTGACACCATTTTTTGTCATGTGACAAATTGTATTCACTTTTATTTATAGAGATTCATACAATCATTTTTTGTTTTCATTTTTTTTTTTTTAATTCTTATGTATTTTCACTGGTCCATGCCTAAGTTTGTTTCTTACCCTCCTTATACAAGATTATTATTATACTCTTCAACACACTACCAGCTTACAAAGCTGATTCATGTGCATCTTGATGCTTGGAGATTTGTTGACATGGCTCCATTCTTGTTTTCGATCGGAGTAGAATAGCTTATTGTTGGACTATCCTTATTTCTTTTTATTATAGATCAAATTTGATAAATAACATTCAAACATTGAATCATCTTTTGCAAGAAGTGTGTTGCAAACTTACCAACTTGTATTCTATATATATAAAATTCTAAGTTCTGACTGACTGACTTAATTAAATATCAATGCACAGCCCAAACCGCTGGGTCTAAAGATTCCAAATTTGGAATGTAGGTTCCTTAGGATGTCTAGGGGTGTACTAAGAAAGGATTTTTTAAAATGCCCACGGGAAAGCGAAGATATATGCAAACGAAGTTGCGAGGAGTTTACTAGTTAATCATAATAAGGCAAATATCTGTCCATGCACTATGTAGGATACTATCTTTGCTACGATTTGCTTGCTTGCAGACAAGGTGTAATGTCATATTCAATGTGTATGTCCTCATCAAAGAAATTATAATTTAATTTTCTAAGTTCATATCAGCTATTGCAAAGAAATTATTTTTAAGAATTGTATTCCAAAACTTTGTTAGCATAGTTATTTTTTTTTTTTTAGGTAAATAAATTTAATGTTAGCATAGTTAATATGTGTAAATATGCCAAAAATACAGCTTTTTAGTTATAAGGGTCTCGGAGCTAGACCGTAGCCACAAAGATCTTCTATACTCTTGTCAGTACTGACTTTTTTAAATTTAAGAATTGTTTATTCCACGCCATTGTGTAACATTCCGCATATTCTTATATGTATGTATGTATACTTAATTACATTGTAACGAATTGAAGAAATTTTTTGTTAAATTATAAAAAGGCTGTGACCGGTTTTCTTTCGCCATTTGTTTTATCGGTGGCAATTTTGCTTGTTTTCGAAATGGTGGTAGGTTATAACGTACTTTTATTTATGTATACAAATTGTAAATGACAAGAAAAGGTTGCTGTGAAGGTCTAATTTCTGAAATAAACATTTTCATTTCATTTTCTACTGATTATTATGCTATAAGCATAATGTTACAGCATTTTAAAAAGTAAAATTATTAGATTGGATTCGGTTTAGCACAGCGTGCTAGCGCCAGCTACTTCGCCAATTAGATTTTAGTCTAAACGTCGAATCCCATACCTCAGATGCATACACAGACGATTCCTTTAAACTTACAGTACCCATTGCCCATTCAAAGCATGAATCAAAGCATGACACGCCGCTCTACGCGTTTCATATTATATCCCATATTAGGCATCGTATGAAATGTGAACGTGCGTGAGGCATAATAGTGCGAATTTAAATGAATACAATGCAATGTAGGTACACTCTCGCCGAGACAGGCTGAGGGCTGTACATGTAACATGGTAGGTCTCGGGATGTCTCGCGTTTATTCGCCCGCTCTCACTCTCGTGTCGGCATCACAGAGATTTTACAATAAAATCTATAGGGTGGGACCTCTCGGTAATAGATACTTGACTATGACGACCTCCGTGGCGTAATGGTTACCACGCCAGACCGCCACCCAGGAGGTCCCGGGTTCGAATCCCGGTCGGGTCATGATGAAAAACGAACTTTTTCTGATTGACCTCGGGTTTTGGATGTTTATCTATATATGTATTTGTTATAAAATATAATATTGTTGAGTTAGTATCCCATAACACAAGTTTCGAACTTACTTTGGGGCTAGCTCAATCTGTGTGAATTGTCCCTATATATTTATTTATTTATTATTTATTAGTGCTCTCAGGCGAGAGTGTACAGCCGCCATTAGAGCAACTACGTGAAGGAAGAAGCATAAAGTATTTAAAAAGTATTGTAAAAAAACTTCACGATCGACGTGATTATCCGTGCGAAGTGTACGATTCGACGTTTTGACTATTTTCTACATTGTTAGGCTATTGGCGGACGCTTGTTCGATTGATATTACAAACAGTGAAAACTTATAATGAAAGTTTCAAATACCGCTAGGAAAAAATAACGTTTTAACCTTCGTTGGAAAGTGTAATGGTATGGATAGTAATCTCGGTCCCTTCCGTTTTGATATCCGACTACTCTATTTTTGCAAGTTGTTATCACGTTTTATATTATGGGGCGTTGTACACTGTCATAATACCGTTCTACTTTACCCCAATGCGTAAACGGTCGTAATGGTCCTTGATCGCCCCCTGTGGTAGAGTGATTAATGACTCCTATCGAGGCCATGTCCCCACCTTCAATACTAGATCTGTACAATATACTAGATATAATATTTTACTGTCGCGGGACGTTGTTCCCTTGCACGTAGTTTCCGTTATTTGAGATTCGATCATGTCGACATAAACAAACCGACCAAATAGAGAAGAACTCTCATGTTGCGAATTTATAAGACGCGTGCTACATATCAAAATTATGCGGCTTACTTGCTCACATTTCAAAGTGAGTAACCCGGTTAATTTGGATATGTAACACGCGTCTGATAAATTCACAATATGATACAGTTTTACATTTTTGTCGGCTTGTAAACGTTAACACGTTCGAATGTGACCAAAAAACTCGTACTAAGCACTCTGGTAAGTATAAGCTATCCTGCAAAGACAGGTCATAATTTTTTTTCATACTATGTATTTTGTTTTCGAATGTGACCAAAAAACTCGTACTAAGCACTCTGGTAAGTATAAGCTATCCTGCAAAGACAGGTCATAATTTTTTTTCATACTATGTATTTTGTTTAAATTGGTTTAGCATGACAACGTAACAGACAAAGAAACAGCACTTGTAAGCTTTATTAGTCGATAATTTATCGATAACATCGTATCGTAATATTAAATCACAATCCAAACTTCGAAGAATTTATACGTAGGTATAGTAAATCCTAGGTATAAAATGTAAATACACCATAAATCTAAATAACTAACAACTCGACATTAAAATTCGGAATCCACTCTAACCGTTCGGGATCGAACTGTCAGTTCCCATAAGCCCTGACATTGCGCAGACTGCATGCCGAATGCCGATCCTCTCAAATCACTAGGGATTAATGATGGTTGCTTTGTACTGAATGTACGGCCAACAACTAACATTTAATTGCAATTTACACCAATAAATAAAAATAAAAATTGGTTTAATTAGTAACTTCTTTTATTCAGCCGTATCCAGGCAGCTCTTAATAAAGCATTATAGGAATCAGCTAACAGCAGCGGCAGTATTTCAAAATGATACGACTTATTATGAATCTTCAAAAAAGCCTACTCTTTCCACAATTTCCGCAAAAGCATCTGAGATTATTGTATTTCAGGTGTCCATAGACTGTAATTGCTTTAGGTACGTCAAGCTACGTCAAGTGACCCGTCCGTCTGTTTTTTTGCCCCCTCTGAATTATGCGCTTATTGAATTATGCGCCTTTTTAAATTATACGCTATGGAAGAGACACTTTCCCAAAAAGTGTCAACGAAGAAACACGTAATCCCATATGCACTTCCACGCGTTAAAGAGGATATATTTATAGAATATTTTACCCGTATACTAATTTATCAAAGTCAGTAACGACTGAGACACAGCTATTCCAATTGGGATACTATAGTTATTATTAAGACAAATGGTATTCGATAGGAATGAAAAAGATTTAAGTGTAATGTTGTTTTATCTTAACTCCAGTGGTTTGATTTAGTTAGATTTATATTATGGGGATGTACCTACTGAACGTTTGGACTTTCGACGTTGCTTTTATAGAAAATATTGAAATATGTAAATTGCAACGACGTCTTATTGCTTATTACAAGCCTATGATAGTATATTAATTAGGTACTCCGATTATTCAATTTTATCATAATCTACTGCATATTTCTGTTTTAAATAATACCTACCCCTAATACCTATTACCGGATAAATCCGCGGTCCATGATTATTTTGATTAAAGGCAGACTACCCATACACACTGTGTTCTCTGTATATCCTATTTATTTAGATTTAATGAAATTATATGTAAGCCATAATCATAATAGCCGACAAAGAGATTACTGTCTCTTTTCATTATAATATTGATTAAATAAAAAATAAAAAAAACGTGCTACAGCTAGATGCCGAGACCTTCTTTTAGGCAATATTAATGGCTGTGCCAGGAGATCCCGCTCTTCCAAACCTTATTTAATTTTGTGATACTAAAAAAAGAAAGACGAAATACGAAACCCTTGACCAATATTATAAACAAAACATTGCGTAATATTCCATCTGTTCATTATTTCTAATTCATAGCCCTCCTACGTAATTTTAATCAGTAATTCTATGATAATTACTGTGTCATCACACGATGTCCACGTTGCGCCGGCCCTAACGCTATAATATCTCGACCACTCCTTTAGTTAATTAACAAAATTACCTACGCGTTGTCGTGGTTCGTTTGGGACCGTTTCGTAATAGGGACCCACCTACCTCGTAATGCATGATACATCAAATATGTCACGTAATGATGCCCTATGGTTTGGTTACAAAAGGTTATTCACTAGTCATTGATTGTAGATTCGCCACAGATTCGATACAGAATTTAGTTATGTGTGTAGTTTTCAGGCAACTGGTAACCTGCGGCCAACGGCTTACAGTTGCCTTAAAACTACACATAACTCGAATAATTCAGTTTTTTTTTGGAGTAGAGATAAGGGATTTATATGCCGACCAAATAGAAATAGAAGATAATAGGTGGACAGAATTAAGGAGTGGATAGGACCAGGGAAAAACAGGATAGGTTACAATCTAATCTAATCGTAATCTTCACTCTCACGTCGTCGGACGAAACGCTTCATTACATTACACCGATATCTATCAGATTTTATAGAGAAGTACATTCTCTTATAATAAATTAGAGACAGATATTAAATTGATTAGCTGACAATCAATTTAATATTTGTCTGTAATTTATGTCCACATAGCCATGATTTATTGCTAAAGGAATTGCGAATAAATCTTTACTTACTTAATACTTCCATTTTGGCTGGCATTAATAAATGTTGGAATTAGATGACGTACATGTCCCAGATAAGGCTGATATCGCGAATGGTGAGGTCACCACTCACCACCGCGTCACGGGCCGTGTCGATGGATTATTGCGTATAGTCCCGACTGCCAGTCGTACGCGTAGCTCGTAGAGACACGTGCGGTTACAGGAATACGAGAAAAAAAAACATAAAATAATAATGTAATTGCCAATCGAAAATATTTTAAATTTAAACGATATTGCCAGTACGAAAAAAAAACACATGTGGACAGTAAAGAAATCAAATAAAACCCGTTATTTTATAAACATTGACCTTCTATTACAGTTTTATGCGTAACATTATTGGTGTTTATAAACATAACGTTCCGCTGAACTATTGATGTTGTGTGTAATTCCACCCTTGGCTGTTGGACGCGATTGATCTTGGCGATGTTTCAAACATCGTCCCTGATCTAGACTTTATTCATTACATCGGGCTTCAATTAGCATAAATTAACATCTGTGCTTAAGTGAAAGATATTTACAAAGACAGTTACTGTGCAAAGTGATCCGAAAGCAGTCTTTCAATCTCGATCTTAGAATCTTCCGCACGTGTTGTAGCCTCGTTTGGTATGTAAGTGGGTTGAGTTAGTGCGGTTCCGAGAGACCAGCTCAAATATTTACTTCCTTATTAGAGCCCTGGTACAGGTTGGGAGCTGCGAACAATGGTACTGTTAGCGCGATCGTAAAACGGACACTATGCGAAATGCAATTTGTTGTTTAATGAGCGCTAGATACCAATGAATCGCAGGGGACTTTAATATTGCAAATCACGTTTCAACTAACTGTTACCTGCAAGCGCTATCTAGAAATACAGGAGTAACAGCATTTAGGGAAATTGATTATCTCAAACTCTGGGAAAATATGTTACCACAACAAAATTAAACATGATTTGTGTTCTCGATTTCTAGATATAGCACTTTCATCTATTTAATTGTTATCGGTCATTTCCTCATGCTGTTTTATATGTTTGTACTTGTCTATTGATTAACGATCCCATCACCGCTATTAGACGAAACAGTTGTGAAATTATTAATGGTTGTAATTCCAGTAGCCATTCATGACAAAACTGTTAAATTTATAAGGAGACACCCGAACTATAGATCAAAGTGTGGTCCGCCACTTTTCTTTCTAATGACACTCGTAAATCTGAGAAGTGATGGAGTGAAAATCATGGGCCGGAAGTTTTATGTCAGATGCTCAGGCGCACTGCGGCCGGATGCTGCGGTAACAGTAGATTTTTTCGGTAACCGAGAACCAAATTAGATTTCGTCAGAGGACGCGTGACATATCGCCTTTTCCCATGTCGCGATGTCGCCTGGCGCTACGGAATTCCCCTAGGCGCGAGAATTTCAAACATTCCCCCTCGAATGATCATGCTTACGTTCTCTTTGATCTTATCTGAAACTCGGTTTGTTATTGACATATCATTAAAACGCCGACTTCAACGCTATGAAATGTAATTGTGAAAGCACACAAGAACTGGCAGAAGTGCTACCTTTAATGAGCTTTCACAACAATGTATTTCCGCGATAAATCCATCCTCGGCGGAACAATTGATTTTGACGAATGCACTTGTTCAGCCATCTCCGCGTATAAATAATCTCCAGCCGGTGTGGCTGGAGTGGCGTGCGCCGGCGCCGCCGGTGACGCTCAGCTCAACTACGATACTTTAGTTGTGACTGGGTCGCGTTGACGAATGCTCTACTCGGAGTTGGAGCGGCGCCGCGACCTCGCCCCGTGACATTGCGTTATCACTTATCACTGTGATTATCGATAGCCATACCGAAACCTCGATATGACGACAATCTTGGACAGTACCGAACAGGCCAATCAGTGGCGTTGCGTCCTCGAGATTGATTATACTTATGTTAATGTTATTTAGTTAATATTCATCTTCCAGTAAATAATTGCAAGTGTTTGTTGCATTTTCGCGTCGCGTAGGAAGCTGTTTACGCTGTTTATGTGTAGGCTTTGATTATGGCGCTCTGAACACACTGTGGACTTTGTGGGTGTTTTATTTCTAAAAAACAGCCTCACGATTGGTCGAAGATGGATCGGACAATGTATGGCAAGGTGCTGCCTGGCACTTATTATCCATTCCGCTGCGCGATGAAGGAGAACGGAATATCACCGGGCTGTGAGTATTAAATTGTTTCAATTATAATTTATAGTAAAATGCTCAAATATAATATTGTTAAATTGTATCCTCGTGCGTTTGTTTACAAACCTTGCGTAGCGCTACCCAATCATATGATTATTGCAGCCTACACTACTGTCGATTTATTTATCTCACCAGCCTGTTCCTATTAAGACTTAGAGTGCATCTTCGATTTACATGTGCTCGTTATGTGTTTATTTACTACGATTAAGCGTGTTAGCTTTAAGAGTATGGGCCTGGCCCTTTTGTAATCGTGTTGTTTGCCAACCTGTTATTTTTGGAGTGTTTAGTTGCGTGCGCCGTGTCTTAATGTGTCAACACATTTGAAAAATATTTCTTGACACACTGAATATTCGCATTCTCTTCAATAATTACGGTTTCTTATAAATACAATGTATGTATCATATTGTTCCTAATAAATTGTGATGTCATCGTAATTGTTGAATGGCAGGTTAATTCAGTTTCATTAGCATCTGTTAGTAGAGTTTGCGGTTTTGTTCTGTGCTTCTTTTATGACGCCGGTGTCTATTCCTGGAAGGCCTCGTGGGTGGGGACCAAATAATATTCAGACTTTTACTGTCCCATTAACTGCTTTTGCAGTCTATTCTGAAGGTATAACTCAAAATATTTGCATTAGGACTATTTGGGTTTTAACGGTGAGTCACAGTAAATAGTTACAGCTATATTGTCCAAGTTAAAGGAGTAGCGATGTTAGACTCGGAACCAGAAGAACATCTGTTAGCCTGCCTTGCATTCCGATGATATAAATCATTGTGCGTGACATTGTGGGATGGGCCATGGGAATAACAAGCCACAGAGTGCTTAGGTTACTATCAATGTACGGTTTCATTGCATTAATCTTTCATTTGTCGACTGTGATGACATTTTGCAGATGTTGAAACCCGATGACATTATCCAGAGTTAACAACAATCTACTATGAACCTTAACTGTTATATCCTTTTTGCATGAAAAAGGTCACAATTAAAGAATTAGGTTTTATTCCTAACGCTACTATTATAAAGTCCTCTACAACTCCACAATCAAATGCAATTTGCATGCAGTGGGTAGAACCGTGCAATCAGTTCTCAAAATGCATTTAGAAGGTCTGAGTAAATTACTGGGGCCCCGATGCAGTTCACCCACGTCCTGCTTTGCAAGTTATAAACAAGAGATTGTACTATGTATATAACCTTTGTATAGAAAAAGTAAAAATCTTCCTAGACTTACCTCATTGTTTAATCCATCAGTATTGGTGGTTGTTCGCTTGCTAACTCTGAGCCATTAATATTTGACAAAAACTTGTTAGTTCGATCCCTAGATTACCATTGTGTCCTGTATGGTATCATGGTTGAAGTTCACGTTTCTAATAGCATCATCGAGTTCTAAGTTCGAGAGATTTCAATTCTGTAAGGTCTTTATAAGAAGTGCTTGAAATCTTTCCCAGTACCGTCTCCGATTTAAAATTTTGTTTTCGGTAGGAATATCATTAAAAAATCTGATAGTTTATCATCAGAAATTTGTGATAACATCGAAGGATAACATAATATTTTTGCATATCAATTTGAAACAAGTTTCGAACGTTATTTTATTAGTATCCTTGTATGAATATAAAACTGGTTGTAATAAAACTATCTTAATATTATCAAATAGTCTTAAAAAAGTCTTATATAATTTTATGGTAGTTTATCTAATCATTATAAACTTTATTAGTCGCAATGCAAGAAATTAAGCAATTCTGGTCGTAATGTACAATTTTAGTGGGACTAGTAATCATTTTTTTTTTCTTGTATCGTCTGCATATTAAGTTTTCTAAAGCACTTTTCATTCGCCTTCTTCGATTTCTTTTGCCTTATCTGTAAACCATTCTAAATCTATCTATCCGTCTAAATCTTTTGTTATTTTTTCTTTATTATCAACATAACATGCATGACCTGCCTGTACGTGTGTACAAGACAATAGCTTAAAGATATTGTTGGCCAACAGTGTAACTATTGTTAGAGTACTATTTGGACTTAGTAAATCTGTTACCATATAAATTATTATACAAAACGTGTATCAGTTTATGTCACCTGGCCTCGAGGTCTCGTAATAATTCAGTTGTTTACACCACAGATCATGTGTTCAATGAAAACTTGTTTTCTTACCAACTCTTTTCCTGATGTTAAGCAGTTGAGAATTCGCGTTATGATGTCAAGGTTATGACAATTGCGTCAATTGATCTTCGCGTAATAGCCCTGGGAATTATTGTATTGATTATCTGTCCACTCAAAATGCCAAGAACTTGTCGAGTTTTCGTCTTCTAAATATTTTCTTATCCCACAAGTATTGTTAGTTTAAGATACGCCTACAACATCGAAAATTAAAGTTATGTAGTTCTTCTGTATGTGGAATAGGCCAATTTTAACAGTGTTCACTTTTTCTTCTAGAAGATTTGATTTTTTGAAGCTAGCTTGATGTTGATATTTGAGTTATTTAGCTCACTCGACTTCTCCCTATAAATGTTATGGCTCAATTTCAACATTGGCCAGGCCTGTGTTTCATTTAGGCTTTACTTTTTAAATGTAGTTTTGTAAATTTTCGTATACGCACATAATTTTTCTGTATCGTCGTCACCATCTCCTTTTATGTGTTCTGTTCAACGTGTAGAGGTTCGTTTAAGGTTACGCATGATGAGAATATTGATCATGTTTTTAAGAAAACGTCGATAATAATGTGTTCTAATCCGATCAATAAAATGTACTACAACAATACAGCACTTGTTACTCGAAACTTAGTAGTCAGTGCTTTTAGCACTTAAATAGTGCTAAAATCTTAATTCCAAAATAATACTGGAATTTCTCTTCCCAAATATATGTAACCGCATTCCAATCGTGGAGTAAATATTAGACTATTATTTGGTGAAGCAAATATGGCTATTTGCCTTTGAATAGTGGCGTTTATTTACTCAAAACCATATTACACAACTATAAGAAATTTGGTTTTCATTTGGTATCAACGCTAATTATTTTTCATCTAACACAACCTCCTGTTCTACAAGCGCTTCCCCGATCTAAAACCTAATTTTTGATATAAAGAATTTAAAAGATAGAACAGTCTCACTCATATTTTTTTATAGCATTAGATAACTGAGGATATTCAGGACCACATTGTCCTAAAAGTTCCTGGTGGCTTATTTGTTAAATAAATAAATCACAAAGATTATCAAATTATCTGTCAAGCTCTCTGGCTTCCCTCAATTTTCTTCAGATGATATTTCGTATGATTTTAAATTCCAGTGTATCCTTTTATGTTTCTAATATTCTTGTCATAAGAATTTTCTTGGAAGATCCATAAAGAACTTTTGGAATGTGGTTATAAAACCATGTGAATCTTGAATGTCGATTCCTTTATAGACTTCGGTTATTAATTGACTCGACCCTCATTTACATTTTAATATACTTATTTATTTACTTTATTTAATAATTTAGTAGGTAAACTAATAACATTAAATAACTAGTAGGAATAGGCAAGAAATACATGAAATACAAAAATGTAAGACTACGGATTTTGCTGTTCAGATTTAGATATAATTTTCGAGTTTTGATTTCTGTCATTATTTCTTCTGTTTTATTTATGTCTAATTGTAGTCTTAACTGCAATTACGACAATATGTCGAAATCAGCGTTTCAAATCGCGCCGCCCTCCCTGGTTCCGTATTTGTCTGGGAACTCACATTCATCCCCCGTAAACACAGAAAACTCAAAAAGTTTTTTGGAAGCAGCAGAAATCTAAGAAACTTATTTGGGAGCGAGCTAACAAACGTGGACAATCCGTCAAAGTTATTTGTACAAATTGTCAAAATACTAATAAATATGTATTGTAAAAATTATAAAAACCAGACAACATTAATAAAGCTCGATATTTACCTCATGTAGCTAATTATTGGATAATATGAGCTAAGATTATTACGATACGGAGACCTCAAATGACTCAATGCCCTCCGCAGAAGGTCAGGGCAGACGAAAGCGACATCCTTATAAGGCATTCCATTAACTTGTAGATCTCAGGTGTCGCCCGCTATGGATTTGCATTGCCTTCGACTCAAGGAATTGAAACAGATATAAATCTTGTCTCAGCTTTGTTTCCTATTCCTATACATTGTTGCTTTTCACTATTGTCATCTTGTATTAATACTTCAGTATTTTGCTAGCTTATGTTGATGATATACCGAAATTAAAATATTTTTATTGAAATCAGCATATTACATCGGCTCTTTTTAAATTGTCTTTTTTTCTCTTTTCTGTCGCCTGTTCAGATTATGTAAAAAATGAAAAGTAGGAATAAGGTCTTTCACTGAAAAATCTGCTGATGTTTTGTCAGATAACAATAGTAGTCTATCATATTTCGTCATGTCTAGTGTCTACCACTTGAAATATATTAAATTCTAACATTTTAGTTTTTGGTTCACTTGAATCAATGACAAAATGTTTTTAACATTCTGTTTAGTTCGAGTGTATTTCTAATAAGTAGGTATTAAAAACATCTAACTCTAAATTAACTTTCACAGTAAATCCTGAATTGGTCATTGCGAAGGTTTCACCACCTTTAAACAGCTGGATTTGTTACCACGTCTTCGCCTTAACGAATACAATGGACACATTAGGTCTCCTATTATGAACTGTTTAGTGGTTAACTTTGGTCAGTGACTCATTTGGTTCATGTACTTGACTCACCGTTTTAGGTAACATTAATATTTTTGGCAACGTGAATTACATTTGGTGATGATTCTAAGTCTATTTAAAGTAAAACTAAATATGTTTCTTGTTCTTCATACAATCTACTTTCTGAACTCATGATAGAATAATTTACACGTAATTATAAACATTATGGCGTTATTTCATAATGGTGTTCATTTTCTAAGTCAGACGATGCATCAGCATCATACACATGATATCCTGATATAAACTACAAATAATCTTGGAATGTTTTATACTTGTCTCATAGTAAGTCATAACCGCTACCAATTTACAACCACGACCTAAAAGTTTTGTATACGTTATTCCTTTTTAAATATGTCTATGGGCAAAGAATGAGGATGAAATTTGAGGAGTTAATACTAATTTGTCCTCTTGGACAGCTGGTCTTTTGGAATGTTTCGTTTTGTTTTACTTGTTTTGAGCTATTTGTAACAAAATTTCTGTACGTTATTTTTCTAAACTGTATCCAAAATTGATGTTAATTTCATTAACTGTTTTACCAAGTATGAATCATTTTATACCCCTGGGTACAATGCTGCATGTAACTATTTATGTTTCAATTAGTGCGTCTGAGTTGCCGGCATTTGAACTCGAGGTATGTAGCCTAATGGGTGTAGGTACATTTTAGACATCTTTTAGACTTCCTATTTATCATTATGTAGAGATAATAACATAAAAGACATTGTTTTCGTTATCATATCATAATTTAGGGAACCGTGCGTGTTAAAACACCGTTATAGAAGTGGGTCAGAGGTAAATAAATATTCTATTTTTTCTCTAATTAACTATCCTCAACTCTTTATTAAAATAATTAAAAATTTACCTTACGAAGCTAAAAATACCTTTCACGTTACTCATAGTTTCGAGGGTCATGTTGAAATCACCCTGCTTCTCAGGGGATACTCAATAAAACTTGGTGTTCCTTCTAGTATCGTAAATGCGAGAGGAACTGCTACTACGGCATCCTTACGTTGAAGTCCAATACAGAAATTTCAGACACCGTATTAAGTGTATCGTTAGCACTAAACTGAATTACACATAAAAACAAAGTATCATCATTAAAATAACTGTTTTATAGTATTTTTTATGCACTAAATAAATTAGACTGCTCCATTTCCCTGGCGGTTCGAAGACATTGCATAAATTCTACTAAAAGGTTTGCCTCACAAACTTATATCGTTAATCGTGTTTATGGACATTGCAACTGATACAAGCAGCCCTAAGATAACTAATTAAATGGAAAAGGAAAACAATTGTGATTTCTAAAAATATGTTTAATGGGCCTTAAAGTCGAACATAGAAAAATAAACAAATAGTCGCATTTCGGTGTGTTCCCAAAAAGCTGGTGTGAACTCAAAACGGATAACCTTTATTTTAAAGCCGAAACCACAATAACTGTTGGTGATGCAGTATGGAGATGTTCATGTGTGGTATTGTCCACTTACCATCAGATGGCTCATTGTTCATCGTGCGGATGTCGATACCAGATATAAAGATCCATAATAAAGAAATAATTGAAAAGTTAAAGATTTAGGTCGGCCAGTGACATCGCATTATGTCCGTAAAGATTAAATTAAATATCTTATTGGAATTTGGATCAATGCCAGTATATCTGTTAATTTGCATTTGTAACCACACGATTGTTACAAATTCATGATTATTTAAAGAGTAAAATCTTGTATGAAAATGAATCGTAACGTGTTAACGTTATTAGAGACGTTCGTCTCTAAGAACTGGGTATGTTATTCCGCGGTTTATGAAACAACAAAAGATTTTGATTTTAAATATCTAAATTCAATAATTTTCGAGATATTTGCATTTTAAGAGTTTTGACTGAAATAATTATGTACTTTTACATAGGCACCCCATCGGCCCTAGTGTGTAAGTTATTTATGTACTTGTTGTGTATTGCAAATCAAGCATAAGTATTCTAGCTTCTATCTATCTTTTCTTGATATACAACTAATTACAAATAACCATGCATATGAACTTATGAACAAGAACTTAATGCATATGAACAAGAAAATATTAATCTTCACATGCCAATAATCAACTTGCATGTTGAAGGGCCATCGCACCGCAACGACACTTCCTAGAAAGCTAGAAAGTGTGAGAATGTGTTATTGTTAAAGTTTTTCTTCCTTACAAAGCAAATAATGGAAGTCATTATCCCAGACATTAACATGGAAAAGTTGGTTTTGTTGTTATAATATAAATGACAAAGAATTGTCCAATGTCTCTAAGCCTCAAGCCTTAATGTCATAATTATTTCGACCATGTCACCTATGGCCCGACGAATTATCCGAGGTGAGGGACGAGTGAAATCTAGTGGTAGAATCCTCCCCAAATCCATCGTCTCGCTCATAACAATGGCGTAGATCGTCCACGTTTCTTTCGGAAGCGAGAGATCTGGATTGAAGTCCAACTCTTTCCCTATCTCCTTTTTTCTCTCTTTTCAGAAGGTCGGTCAATCCTAGACTCCGTTGAAATCATGAAAAGTGATTGGTTACCATCATATAACCCATACGCTTGTATGTCTTCTCTATCATAAAAAATTAAAACGTGAACGTGAATAACATTAAAAACTAAAAAATATAACGACGCAATTTTCCCTTATTCAACATTTTCTTATTCAACAAAAAAAGTGTTATTTGTGAAAAAAAATATGTAACTCGTTTTTTGGGTTGAATTTTCACGGTATGTTTACCTCCCTAAAGATCGATCAGCTTAGATTCTAATGATTATGTAGATATTGTAGATCTATCCAAAACGTAGCCTTTCCATCCGGTTGCTATTAATTCCAATCACGTGTGGAAGGGTTCAATAGTGCCCAGTTCACTATTGGCAATCGCTGTTAAAAATTCATGGTGAATATATATTCTTGGACGAAGAATTTGTTTTTTAAACGTCTCTTTGCCCTTTGCGGTTAAAATTACATGCCATCCAATATAAATCAGTTCATGATCTTCATATCAATCAGAGAATGTTGTATCTATTAACAAAATACTTCGAAACCTTCCAAGTAGATTGATTCCCATGATTTCGCCTTTTAAAGCTGCTGAACTCGTCAATCGTCAGACCCGCCTTTTCATTAGTCTCCAATTTAACTAATCTTGAATTGCAGTCCTATCTCAAACTGCAGTTACTAATTTAGAGTCTACACGCGAAGGTTATCCTTGATCATTTTGCTACAAAGCAAGGTTAGCCTTGACATGTGGAGCCATAAAATCAGTTAATGGAAGTATCTTGTTCAAAGTAGTGACGTGATTATCTTGTGCTTCTTATGTTTCTATTTTGATAGCATGCCTTATATTCTAATGATGCAGAGTATAAAAAGTAGTAAGCTTGACTATGAGTTTACAACGGAATATTGTGACACGTGAAGTGAAATTTTAAAAGAGGAGCACAGTGGATAATCTGTTCAAATCGGAGCAGCCCGTCTGGAGAAGGACCTCCACCTTACAGAAGATCGTAGCCAAATAGCATTGGTCTCGGTTATGTTGTGTTCCTACGGCGAGTAAGGTCTCCAGAGCTCCACTTTATACAGGGTCGGCAACGCGCGAGTATTGCAAGCGTCCATAGGCTACGGTGTGCTGCTTACCATCAGGCCGGCCATATGCTTCTTTGCCACCTTAGTGGTATAAAAAAAAGTTACTTGCTCATCTGCTACCCCATCGGATTCAATATGTAGCCTTTTCTACTACACAATCGCGAACCTAATAAAAATCAAAACATTTATGAAAAGATAATTTAAAATAATTTAATACTTTTAGTCTTTTATGTTTTATTGTTTTCCTAACTAAATTCACGCTTCGTTTGGGTTTTATCTCTCTATTCTTGCCGTTTGTTGTTGTCGCTCATCCACATTACGCTGTATAGTAAATTCATTGATATTTTACGGGCACGTGTGAATGATATTGGCTTGTTGGTATCATCAAACGTCAGATTTATCACAGGAGTAACATCGTTGCGGTGATTTCGGTGAACGACCTCATTAAGATTCACACTGAGCCAAATACTTTTTCTCTAACCTTTATTTTAGTCACCACTAAAACTGTTATTATTAGATAATATGAAAAAGTATAATTTGTAATTTTTGCCCACTTTAAATAAATTTTCGTGTCTGAATCACTTGTTTGAGTGATTCAGACACGAAGGAAGGAAGTTTATGAAGGGTCATAATTTAACTTAACACCAAAATAAACTTTTTATATTATTTATGTTGTTTCTGCACTCTGCAGTATCTACTTGCATATTTGTAGAGACAACAGTATTATAATATCTGTGGACACGACTAATGTGGCTAAAAGGTATTGGAAATCATGATTCTAACGTTAACAAATAATAATATTCAAAAAATCTTTCGAAATAAATGTATCACCGTCCGAAAACTAATTTATGGTAGTCACACAGAGTAATACAGAGGGTTGACTCCCGACTAAATGAAAAATTTATACCTATTCTCATAGGGTTGACACCTTTGGCACGGTATTAAATTCAATATAAAAATAAAAACAACGTTTATAATAAAATGTTTTATTTAATAATCAAATTTACAATGTACTTATCTATACTACTATGATAAAGAGGAAAGATTTTGATTGTTTGTTTGTGTTTGGAGTGTGTTTGTGTTAAAATTTTAAATTTTGTTAAGTACCCGTGCGAAGACGGAACGCGCCAGTGCTTAATAAAATATGTTTCATAATGCTATTAATTAAACGGTCAGCATTATGAAATGTCAATAAATAAATATTCTTGGACGAATCACACAACGCCAGCTAGTCCCAAACTAAATTGCTAAAACTAAATATACTTAAATACTTTTTTGTAAATAAATTATACATAGAAATCACCCAGATCAAGGCAAACAGACATGTTCATGCACACAAATGTTTGCCTTGCGCAGGATTTGAACCCGCGGCCCTTGGGATAAAGTGACCATTGCTAGCCACTCGACTACCGGGCCTGTCTATAAATGAGTGACCCGAAAATATTTTATTTTATTGTTTCGTTTTAATTCCTTATTATTTCTGGTTTATAATACAAACATTTGTAATAAACATTATTGACATTGTTTAAACATTTGGTTCTATGTAATTAAGGTAAGTATACAATACTATGTACTTATTAAAAATAGGTAGTAGCTGTGATAGTAAGGTAGTAGGTACTTACAACAATATTAAAAAATAAAAAAATTTCGTAAATCGTAGGTACTTACTTCACATCATTTTTAGGGTACGAAAAAAAGAAATGTCCCTGTCCTTTTTTGAATTGGCCATACAAACACTACACGAACTTGGCATTGTACACGTCACAGAACGTGCGGCACGGCGCGCGAGCGGCCGGCGTCCCTGGCGTTAATACGGAAACTGAGCCGGTTCAAACCAGTTCTTACCGCGGTCGGAGCGTACGAGACCTCGTCGGTGAGAGCTCACGCACACATCGCCGTTATTTGTATGCGTATACCTATTCTGGACGGTTGTTTGAAGCCAACCTTCTGTAGTATTCTGTGGTAGTCAGTTATAAAGTATAGCGGATTCTGGTGGAAATTTCAAAATATAATCTATCATTTATATTAAAAATATTTAATGTCTGAATACAATTTCAAAGGTTTTGAAAGATAATAATATATTATTTCGTTTTCATTGTTATGTTTTTTTTTACCAGAGCTGCCATCTATTGGCGCAGATATTTACCATAAAATGTTTTTCACACGCCCGCCATGCCGGTCGTGAATAATGTCGAGAGTCTCGAGAGTGTTCATCGTTCTCCGTTAACGATGTAGATGGCGCTGGTGTTAATTACTGAAATTTTTATTGATATTATTATTTTGAAATTAAAAAAAATCTTTGATTAATGTATTAACGAGATAAAGAGTTTAATCTATGATCTGCACTTCTATGAGGTCTAACAAGATTTTAACAAAAACACAAATTAAAAATCGCTAACTAGGACCTATCTATTTATAGGTTTTATAGGGAGCCAACCAACACCCCCAACCTCTAGACATATATACAAGTTTTTCCTTTATATTTTATGCATCAACCCCCAAGATAATCGATCCGTCTCGGGTGCATCGTGACGTCACGGGTACAATAACCGCTGCAGTGTCGCGGCCCGCCCGCCCACGCACTAGACACGCCAATATCATTGCAAATCCTTGAACTGATCTAGACTTTAGTGTTTGCCTGAAGTTGTGCCTAGATATCCATTTCAAAAGTAGCTTTTGATTTTTTTTAAAAACAAGTTTGTGTTTAGTGTTTGCCTGAAAATATTTGGAGCTTGTTTTGTGAGTCTGTACCTATTACTGTGGAGTTATAGTGTTTATACGCATTTGCATTTTGATATTATCAACTGTCTGACAAAGTGATGTTAGTGCGATTGATCAATATTTTTAAGAATTCAAATTGTGATTACTTACTAGTGAACATTTTAAATAATAATAATTCTAATTATTTATCTATGAGTGTTTTCTCGGTGTTAGATCGATGATGATAAAACATATTAGAATAGAATGTGACAGATTTTTGGATTAAGTACTTAGTTGGAAACTAAAAATTGAAAAATTTTGTGAGTGACCAGAAAATACAGACAAAAAGTTTGCTTTTTTCAAACAAACAATCATTCTTGTTTTTAGACCCAAACCCTAAAAATCACAGTGAAGGCTGTCTTCAGACCCAGAACTAAGTCACTTGCTTGGCTCACAGAGCTGGTTTTCAAGTACCACCCTCTGATAGAATATTCGTATGAGCATAATAAGCATACACGTTGTTTATGAGCGATAGATCTAGCCCAAATCTAGCCACTCTTTTTCTGACAGCTTCTTTCTTTCTTTACCATTATTTCCACTGTCTATCCATAAAGTTGATCATCGTTTCCTGGATTTCAGTATTGCAGGTGTTGGCTTACCATTAATAGGCCCGCTAGGTCGTTTGTCATATGGTCGTTCATAAAAAAAAAGTATAATAACTAAGCTAGTTTAGTTTTTGATCTGAATTCAACAACATACACTAAACTTTATTCGAAATTCGCAAACATAATTTTCGATAGCAGGGGAAATTGATAATGCAATGACGTATCCTGTACGAAGTTAGTACAAACACTACCTACTCCACGTTATTCTCTGCCAATACAGACTTATGAATACAAAACATATGGCTGAACGCATTCCTTCCCGAACATTCTGGAATAACTATCCAGTTTTGCTATAATTCTCAACTAGAGCAGTCTAAACTCTGTGGTGTTACAAGTAACTCCTGGAAAATGTGTGGTGAGTATCTATTTTTGTATTATTTATGGCACTATTATGATAATGACCGCCCCTATTGGTTTAGGTGATCATATTAGTTTTATGGTGACCTCTTATGGCTTTCGTGATTTTTTACGATGTTTTTGTGCTATAATATGTTTTGTTGGAAACACCATGTCTAAATTTTGTGATTTTATAAATTACCCGTCGCTATAGGGCTTGAATATACATAAAATACTAGCGAAACCCGAGCAAATCCTGCTTTCTCTTTTGAATTTCGAAAAATCCTTTCTGGTGTTCTATTGAATTAACCTTTATACATCTTTTTATGGTAGATTATGAGCAAACGGGTTGCACATTGCCTGATGGTAAGCAATTCCCAAGCCGTCGCCGCCGCCGGTGTTTTTAAAAGGGATACAATTATTATAAAAGTACATGTTTTGTTGAAAGTTCCAATATCATAGTCATTCGAAAACATGTGTGGATTTGGAATTCTATTAATAATTTCTCCTCTCATTATGTTCGATTTCCCTTCGGTATTATTTCTTTGATAATTAATTACAATGCATCAGAAATCGCTATTTCATACATGTCGCGCTGACGATGTGCCACTGTCTCTCCAAGTATGGTTCCAAATAACTACGCAAGAAAATGTTACTTATCATGTATGGTACAAGTTATAAACGAACCTAGAGTTTACGATTTTTTTGTACAAAATGTGTAACGTCCAAAAATAATTCCAATTGTTATGGTATCTTTGAAAACGTTACTTGTTTATCAATATCAAAGTAGCACAGCCACATAATTTACCCCTGTTCTTAACGAGTCACAACCTCAGGCGTCACTTCTTCTTCGTCGTTTACTCATGACTGAGGGACGTGACTCATGACTGAGGGACGATATCCTGTGTCATCTGTACCGATGCCTGTAGTGTGGTTCTATTAGCGTCCTGCGTCGAGTGTGTCCATCTAGTAGGACAGCGTCTTCTGCTTCTCTTTCCTTCCACGTAGCCAGTGATGATCAGTCTTTCGACTACTTTCGAGACTGTCTCGTCTGACTGTGTGTCGAACTGTGTGAAGAACTTGAGAACACTCTGTCAGCAGATGTAGAGAGCCGTGTTTTAAAATTAAGTTCTTTGAGGATTGACTCGTTTGTGCGGCGTTCCGTCCAAGAAATCCTTAAAATTCTGCGCCTGTACCACATCTCGAACGCGTCAATCCTCAAGCGTCACACTGTAGGTCGTCACACGTCGCTTTATTAGGAACAAAGAGTAGAGACGCGGTTCGTGTGCGAATTGTCGTGTCCGAAATAATATCCATGATTTCTTTTAACTTGGACCATCCACTAGTAAAGACTAGTATTTCACTTTGCGCTGTCCCAGATTTTTCTTTATTTGGTCTATAAGACTTATGTACAGGTGTATTGGTTTGGTTTTATTAAACGTGTAAGTAGTTTGTTTCGTCGCTTATTCCTTTAAAAATATCGCAATTCCGAGTATTAAATATTCATTCTGTTATTTTAAATCATTAAATTCCTGTTATCGTCTTTAATTATCTAAATTAAAATCGAAGACCGCCATATCCTGTCATTAATTCCGCAGTTATTTTTGATTAAGTTATAATATACCTATATTTTTTTAATCATAAGAACGTATTACACTGATAAAAGTTCATAAGACTTGATCATCAAAATCTCTAGGATCTATTTTTGATAGTGGAACCACGTGGAACTAACTACTGATTACCAAGATTATTATAGCAGTAGCAAGAATTTTTACAAACAGAAAGTATTTTATTTTTGTTGAAGCGGTTTAGAGTACAGCTCATTATAATGGTGTACATTTAATCTGTTGTACATTTAACTAGACTAAACTAATTTTAACAGGACTAGAAGTGTTGCTATCCTTGTCACTAATTGTAAACCTAGGAAGGACAACAACACCTTTGGTCCTGTCAAAATTAATTTAGTCTAGTTAAATGTACAACAGAATTTGCACCAATATCGTATAATGCCAAAGATCTAAACAGTAAGAAGAAATGATAGTAAAGGATTAATTTAATATTATTGTGTCCGGTACAGTAGTAGGTTTACTTGAGTTTCATTTCAATGTATAGTTTGGAAGAATCGACAAAACAATTGGCTATAAAGATTCTATGTCGTATTTACTATATGTCACGTCAAACGATGAATAGAACAAAGAAGGACAATTACTTAACGACTCAGAACTTGGATCCGCTGTCGTTATTAATGGATTCACTGTGAGGACTATACAGTCAATTAATTTAACCCGATTCCGTCTTAAGATTGATGGATTTTTTGTAAATGGCGGTCAAGCTTTAATTAATAGATAAAACAGCAGGATGTACATTGTGTTGTATGCCAACATTAAGATGCAATACTTTGAACATATCGTGTGGAAACTAGCCTATCCAAGATATTTTATTTTTGAAACGTCAGAAAGAGTTTGCCTTCTGGGTTGTGGTGTGGAAGTCTGATGTGTCCAAGTACAAATTCGCCAAATCTTTAGTTTTGAGCAGCGGTAGGTACCCGTTAATTTTAATGGATTCCATTAAAAAGAAGAAGACTTATTTTAAAAAACATCTGAGTGTGGTTGTTGTATTAAGTTTACAATTTCAAAATTCACGCCATGAAGACCAAAAAATTCCCAAAAACAAATTAATCTTAGTACTTTTAAACTTCCTAATTAGTTTAAATTTTTTATCTTACCCAAAACAGTTATTGCGCTTAACCTCAATATTGAACAACATTTTTCTTGTTAAGTAGTATAGTTTAGTTTATTTATGGGGACGAGTATCATTATTGTATCTATATTTAGAGTACTCATTATAATATCGTATTCTGGTGGTTTATAAAAAGACACAGAATGTTCCCATCTTATATTAATAGCCTTTAATGGTCCTTTAGCTTTCGCCGCCTTTATTTTAATTACATGCTTTACTTTTCTCTATCTTCATTATCGTGAACTGTTTTACGAATTTGTGTTTTTATAGAACCGGTGTTTTTAAAATATTTATTGTTTTAATGGTGCATTCCCATTTGTGTTACCAGGTATTTCGTGTTACCTTATTCTGTTGTGTTACAATGGAATTAACGTTGAATTTATTTGATGTTGTTATTACATCATTAGACGGATCGATTTTATTATAATTTTCATAACAATCAATAATCAACTCATAATTAATACATGAATATAATGTTTTATTATATAACTTTATTATTTTGAACGACTTGCCAGTAACAAGTTACCAAAAACAGTGGTCGTAATTCGCCCACTCCTTGTCCAACACGGAAGCGTTCTAATTAGGTATAGATAAATACCTAATTATTGTTACGACATACTAGTGGTGCTCGACGTTTTGGCTTCACGGTCCGTGGGCAGAGGACGCTATCGACCACGCTATTCGATACGGTTTGTAAAGTTTGTACTATGTCATCGTCGTTTGATATCTTTTTTGTGTTTGTATCTGCTAAGATGTTGTCTGACAATTTGTTTTTTGTTTGTATTGTTTTAGCACAAATAGGAGGCTAACATTGGCTGACATTTTTTTTGTTTGTGTTTAAGAGGCAAACCTTTTCTCTCTCTATCTAATTGACGTCATACGTTTTCACCAAGTTTTCACCTATATTTGTTTCTACTGCTAATTTTATGATAGCTACCGATTGAACTATAAACGCATTAATGATAAGTACTGACAGAAACAACTGTTGTTTATAAGTAAGTCGAGTCCTATCTAAGCATCATGGCATATAGGTAAATCAGTACCTAACATACGTATGACTTTATTTCTCCGTGCAATGCACATCGAGTTAGGAAGCACCGCAAAGTCAATGCAGCATTCCGCTGCCGGTCGGCCGCGTCCTGCATTCCCATCCGCGACGGTTCCAAGAACCATCCGATCCGCTACACCAGGCCTTCCTTCACTCGTTACCGATACGATTATCGCCCACACGACTCCATTAAACGCGCAATTCCTTACCACAATGAGACGATGATCATTAGAAACCGTCCCACTGATGTTGCGCTCTGCCGCTGAGCACCGTCAGTCGACGATAACCATCCGACCACGCCGCTGGAGCGCGCGGATTTTCGAACGATTTTCGAAAACGAATGCGAGTTACGTTTTGAGTGAGTGTTGTGAATTGATTGTAAACGGTGATTATGAACGGGCGCAAGACGAATTTGGATAGTGTCAGCACGGACGCACTGTGGGCGACTGTTAGGGACATCCGTCATAGTAATTAGACCGTGGATAACTACGTATACGTTGCTTCGAGACGCGACTACTTATTTTGAAGCCAAAATATTTTGACTTGAAAATATTTAAATATGTTTTGTTACAATAGACAACCTGACATTTAAATGCGGCTTTGTCTAGCGTCGCGACATGGTGAAATAATCGGCGTCAGAAAATGTCAACAGTCAATCAAAAGAACATGAACTGCGGTTCGGCGCCGCAAGGCACCAGCGTTAATAGCCTATAAATAAAACAGGGCCATCGCCGGCCAAAACATGAGGGACCATGGCTGAACCTAATCCTAGGGAGACCACCGTAGAATAATATAGCTATATGTCAGCCGCCAGAGCTCTATTTACACTGGCGATATTTAAACTAGACACTGTGGACAACATTTGATAGTTTCCGGGATATGTTCGGCAAATAAGCGTAACTAGTAACTACAGGCAATTTAGTTTTGTAATCAACAAACTTATTTTAAAAATAAATCCTTCTTGTAATTATGAGTATCTATATATTTTGTATATATTTGCACATATTTGCTCTATTTCTGGAACTAATGAAATATGCATGACGATATGTCAAATCTCAGGGTATTGAATATGTCATCCCATAATAACTTGTTTGTTCATGGTACCATGAATGTTAAGTGCCTTTTTATGAAATAAGTTTCTTGGTCTACCAGATTTGCTATTCATGTATCAACTGTTAAAATGAATCATAACAGTTGCAAAGTTTTTGAACTTTGAAGATCGTTCGATAAGTACTTACTGAGTAATGTAGCAAATATGTTTTACACAAACAAGGCTAAAATTGCAATTAAATTGGTATAAACAACAGCATTGCACGCTAGGTAAACAAAACAATTTACGATGCAATGTAGAAGTATACCAAATTATAATTTACTTTGTCTAGAAATATTAGCGTATTTTTTCTGTATTTCGCGATTTTGTACGCTTCCCGTTCATCTACACTAATATTTATGAAGAGGAAATATTTGTACTTTTGTGTGTATGTTTGTAACGAATAAACTCGAATACTACTAGACCGATTTCAAAATATTCTTCGGTTGGGAAGGTATGTACATTACCCCCCGGGTAACATAGGCTATATTATTTAATTGAGATCCTTAGTAAAGTCGGTCCTCTAATTTACTATAAAGACGGACTCATTCAAAAATTCTCTGTAATCGTGGATATACATAGATAACAACGATTGCTTACCATCGGTAGAACATGTAGCTTGTTCTCTCTCCGAAGTAATAGAAATAGATCAAGAACTAGATGCAATGATAGTTAGACCGCTGGAATATAAAGTGATTTATGTTACCGACATTATTAAATCCATTGCCCGGTGTGGACAGTTTAATTTATTAACGCAACATACCCTCATACAATAGAAAGCATTAACAATAAATATCACTCAACATGTCAACGATTGTGAGGAACAAAGTGTAACTATGATTTATGAATACTTGGCCTAGTCATTAGTAAAGTGGTTAAGTTACATGTGGGCAGATAATCCTACTGTGAACTTGAATGGACTTTGAAGAAAAATTGCTTAGATGTTCATAAAGTTCGACTTATCTGTTACGGATGACTCTTATTAATAGAATACAGATAAGAATAATGTCGTCTTGTATCGAAATCACATAACATCAACCACAAGAATGTTAAGATCTACGGGATCTATTGACGCTTACTTACAGTACTAGTACATTAGAAAAAATTTCGAACCTTACTTTAGGGTTCAAAATGTTCAAATTCATTCTGCACATTATTGTGCTTACTAATAAATTCGGTACATGTGTTACATATTCAGTTAAAAGTATTAATATAAATAAATAAATAAAAACCTCAAAAATTAAAAAAATAATCCACTAACCTAAAATACTTACTGGAAATAATGAATGAAGCTTGCTGATAGAGTTTCATTCATTTTAGTTTTGCATCAACAGAAGCAGTCAAATCATTTAATATCTCTATTGAAATGATTATAGTGTTGGTTTTATTGACAATAAAACTAGCAACAAGGTTGCATACTGCATTTTGCTTTTATGTGTTAGGTAACAAAAAGCCTAGTTTCTTTGTGTAACAAACCCCTTGGATTGTTTGTGGCCAATTCGCAAGTACACAAAGTTGTGCAAACACCATTTCGCTGTTGCAAGTTCCATTAGAAATGTTAAGCCATTTTGCAAAATTGTTTTTGTTAGGTTTTCTTACTGCATTTAACAATGTTGCATTAAATTTTGTTACCTCTATTATATTATATCTTGTTTTATTATTTCTATTCTATTCTTTTGTTTTGTTTGTTTTTCCATAAAATTGTGACCTTTTACCTTGTTGTGTAACTTATTATTGTTTAGTTTTAAGCGGTTATATACTTTGTCTTTTTCATTATTTATTATTGAAAAACGTTGATCTCTGTATCTAGACTATAGATAATAGTAGTGTTCTGACCTACCGCTTAAAATGGTACCAAAACGCCATCCTTCCTAATCTACTTCTGCCTCGTCAGCAGTGTTTTTACCCAAAAAGTGTTCATATCCAAATACAGACAAGCAAAAACACTGACTCAGTTATCTGACAAAACAGGAACTAGGTTTACTATACATTCATTAAATAACGCGTAGGTGATCGGTCCATGGTCGCATCCAATCAGTCGAGTGGACAATCACTTACCATCAAATTATGTATTGTTCTTCTATCCGCTAAGACACTATTCCTATTTTGGTATATGTTCTTCATAAGTATTGTATAGAATTCCTTATTGGAAAAGGCCGATTATGAAACAGCATTCATTAAATGCCCATTTAGCAAAATATAAACCCCAACTAATTTAGGCAAAAAAATATTAGAGCTTTCTTACGTCAGAGGAAGAGATGGAATTGTAGATCTCCTGACGGTCAGCAATAGCCGCATGGCCACATCTCATATTCATCCCAGAGGATTCTGGGTTACACGACTCGCTGTTAAAGAGAGCAGGGTGCAAAGGAAGATGAAACACAGAATTTTGGACAATCTCCTATTGCAAAACGTCCATACCATTCCATACACAGTCTACAATATGTTCTAAATGAATATGTATTTTAGAATATTATAAATATGATCTTTTTAAAGTTTATACAGCAGTTTTAACCATCAGCTGGCCTTCGGCAGTGTTCCACCCACAATGGGCGTCGCCTACGAAGCATAAAGCGATTAACGACAGGAATATCTAAAACAAAGAAGTCACTAGTTTTATTATATAGCGTTTGATTACTGATAAACAATGAAAACATGTACCAGAAACCAATCAAATTAGTTTCAAATATGTTTATGTAAATTCTCATGTTCCAAAAATTCTAGAATTGGAAGTATTCCAAAATTATTTAGTTTTCTTATGATAAATTCTTCTCGATCCACGTATTATATTAAAGTTCTTAGTACATCAACAAGCATTCTATCTAGTGTCGAGTGAAATCTGTTATCAAGTAATTCAATATCCTGTATAGCCTCATGCAAGTCATGTAGTGGTACACTCCACTTTTTGCTGTCATTTATAACAAGCGTGTCTTGTCCGATGTATACGTTGACAGAACTAATTATACGAGTAATGATAGCTGCCTAGATATCTTGTAAAACATGTACGGTCCACAATAAAACTAGATTAACAATTAGTAAAATGCCACTCCAAAGATTCATCTAGCCATTTATCATTAGACTTCCTATTTATACAGTTTTACACCTCAAAATAAATATTTTTGTGATATTATTAGACCTCCTTTGATCATGGTGGATAATATAATGGAATGAGAAAAACAAAAATATTACCAGATATTTAGTTTTGAAGCGGCCAGAACACGAATCGACTATAATATAAATGTTTAAATGGACCAATCCGTCAACACGAGTGTTAATGTTTGCTGTGCTCAACAAACACGTGAGACTGCTGTGGCCGTAGGGCGCCGCCCGCCCACACGCCTTATGTAACCACTGTCGCTAAGCCCAATTCGCTCATTATCATATGTGGGCAGGTGACTATAGGGCTTGACTCTAAAAAGAAAGCTCGGCGAATGCACGATTTTCATTTGGCGCATTACCATCTCGTTACGAAATCGACAAGTATTCAACAATTTAGGTTAATCGTACCTTCAGTATAGCTGTTTTTAACGATAGTCGTAATTCACAGTACGTCAGCGAAAATACGGTAGTTGTTTTTCTGAAGTGAGGATTATATTAACAATCCGCTAACCAAGGATTCTACCACTTAACGTGATAGCTCGTTAGCTTTTAATTTGCATTAACAGTTGCCGGATGACGAGATAGAGCATTAAACTAAAGTTATGTCATTAATAAATTTTCATCAGAAGCGTAGTCACTTTCAATCGTATTAGTTTGCTTAGATACCTGTTGATGAGCTTAGCATTTGTCTGGTGAAAAGTGTGTAACGGGGTTAATGAAGTCCGCGTTCTGTTGGGAAACAGAAGTCGGCGGAAATGACCACCTGACGGGAATAGCACGTCGCGTAACACAGTCGCCGGCTACACAGTGTGACCGCGCTATCACCCGACGTCGCTCGCCTCGTAGATAACTCACCGTCTCCGAAAATAACCAGTCTACACCCAGCCGTGGTGCAACCACGACTGCCCGAAATTTTGACCTGTTCGGCCTTTTATACCCCAGTGTTGAGGGATGGCGTCCGTGCGCACGCGCTCCGCATCCCCTAAAACGGTCTCATTCTCACCCGTCCTCGAGCGCAAGTACAGTGCCGATAGGGGTCCCTCGAACCCCCCGCAGCTGGCGTCTACCGACTGGAGGAAATACTTTACGGATTTCAGTGCTTACCTTGGTGAGTATCCAGGACCTGACTCCCATCTCGAGCAGCTGTTGTGCAACCTTGGGCTATATCGGTTTCGTGTCAGTGGAGCGTCTGTTGTCTTGCGCAATCTCATTTAATAGCTGCGTACGAGTGTTTGCTATCTGTTATTAATGGAAGTCACTCACTATTTACATTTTTAAATACACAATCTCTTTTCTACGGTGTGTCGAAACATTTAGTTCATTAAATTGGTAATTTACTTTGATTTCGTCTATGAACCTAGATCATTTAGATAAACTTTAATGTTGCAATGGTAATATGTCGTACTATTTTCTTACCAAGTATGTCTTTATTTTATTTGGCTTCTCTCTTAAACCAACTCTAATTCCACTAACGTCACCTGAATCATAATGAGTCTAATTTGGTTCTTGAAAAATTATTTCCTACCTAATTATTGATCAGTGCCATTGAAAATCCACAAATAGCTTCTGTTGCGACCGTAAAATCTATAACGCATGTTGAGGTTACGCTGCACAATCTGTCAGTTTTGCGATGTCTGTCTAGCGATGTTGTTCGTAATTGTATCGTAGTAGAAATAGTTTCAATACAACATTTACTGACCTTCATTATAATGCAAAAAACTATAACTATAATATAGTAAATATTCATGACTAGATAAAAATATTGTAAAAGAGTAATTGGATTTTGCAAATAGAACGGAGAAAAAAAACAGACATTGCTGACAACCCACACATTTCATAGAACTTATGAAGCAAAATTTTCACAACTTGTGAAAAGTATTGCCTGAATCAAATTGATATTAAAGCTAGTTTTCGTGGTATCAAGTAGATATGCGGTTTTGTAGTATCACACGTGAATATTAGAACTTTAGTTGTAACAGAAGACGCAATGCGTATGGGCAAGTCGAAGTGTCACTGCGATAACCTTGCGGTATGAACCGCAAATGTATAATATTGCATTGTTTATGGTCACTTGGGAATGACTATGATATTATTTATAACTTTACAACTAGTGATTATAGAAATATCATGCTTAGATACTATGTAATTTTGATTTAACTGGTTGAGATTTTAATAAAGCTGCATGTAGGTTTAGTTCTGTTTTTCAATCGCGTATTACATGATGTAGCTCCATTAAACCAACCCACCCTGTATCTTTATTATTCACCAAGTATTTATGCTGTAGTGTTCCTCCTTCTTTAAGGGCCAACGCTAAAACTCGCGCGCTCGCTCGCCAGCGTGCTTGTTTCGTAAAAACGATGAGCAACGCCATCTAGTACGCGTATGCGACGCGTTTTAGCGTTGGCCCTGAGGCCCATAGCCCAAAGTAGCGAATCAGAAAGGTGCAAAATTGTTTGGTGTTGTGTTAGTAGATGTTGTTTGTAATAATAGGATAATGTTATTATGACAATAAATTAATGGTATATTCTTTGTTATGTTTTTAATCTCCGCCCAATATAGACAAAGGACCTAATACTTGCTAATACGACCAAACTAAACATCAAATTCAATTCCCTAATTACTAATTCTAATTTCGTTACAAATGTTACCATACCATATTTTTTGTTTCTACATACCGTGTTAATATTTGGCTTGGCGTTATTTTTAAAAAAGTTGGCACCGCTCTCTAAATTTCCTTCTTGTTTACTAACAAACGCCTGTGAGTATTATTATAGTAGATTCTACGAGTTGTGTATTTGCTAACATAAAATTACTAGGTGTCCTTTCCTGATTGCGTCAATGCAAATTGTAGTCATTTGGTTCTATTCTTTCTGCTACAATCTTCTTTGCGTTTTACATGCATAAGTCCTCATATTGTTTTCCTAGTTTATAGTATTTTATGACACTTTTGTCAATCAGATCTTTTTCTAGGTTCAAAATCATCAAGGAATTCCCCAATTTCGAAACAAAAATCTATCACACAAACAGAAAATATATTTTACAAAATCACAAACAAACTTACGTTACCTACTTTAAAATATTATGTTGATATATGTTTGCAAAAAAAATGGTACTTATAACTAGTCACTGTGTTGAAAATATCTTTGAGATATTCTTGCACTTTCAATATCTGCATCTGCTTATTTGCTTTAATTGTAAATAAGTAATAGTAACTTGGAATGTAACGTGTGTGAGCGAGACAAATTCCGTAAGGTACTCGTCATCATGACGCCTTGACTCCGTATTATCAGAGTAAGCTTGTTCATTGATGATGTTGAGTCATTAAGCGAATCAAGCGCTTTAATTATACTTAGTTCTATAAAATTTGTAGATGTATGCCATATTTCATAATTTGCGTCAGTTCAATTGTCGAATAAGCCATCCGAGTATGTCGAAATATTATCTTTAGTTTTATGTAAAAAAAAAAGTGCTATAGCCTATATGCATGCATATTATATTGTTAAAAGACAAAAAGGCTGTAATGCAAGTCAAATGATGGTTTGTATAAATAATCTGCTCCATAAACTCCGACCATTTTGAAACATAAACAAAAAAATCTCTGGTTAAAAGAAATGACTGATAAACCAATTTCATTACATCTTAAAACATTGTCGACAGCTAAGTAGGTAGTAGTTATCTATTTATTTAATCAATACTCTAGTTAATTACATATAATATAAATATTGTTAATTGTTAAAGAAACCAATAGGACTTTCCTTTTGTCAAAATAGTTATCAAGCACACAAATATTGACCTCAACTATAATTGTTATTAATTAAACTAGTTTGTCCTTTTCTATTAGTGTTCATTTGTTTTATTGTGTTCACAGCAGTGTTAGCATATACATCGCTACATTGCGGCGCCTCAATACGTTTAAAGAATCTCAAATACTATGTGAACAATGTGTCTGTGTGCGATTTTTGCGATCTCCGCCACATCGGAGGTGAATCAGTCCTGGCTTAGTCCATAACAACGCCGCCCGCGCTTCTAAGGATAAAATTTACTTATATTTAGAACCCCTTCTGTCCTTGTTCGTCGTTTTTTACTCATAATACCATTCTTAATGCCTCCGCGAATCCCCCCAGGCCAGTTTTGCTCAAGTTCTCAGTGACTTCGGATATTTTGAGAGCAGACAATATGTCAAATACACATTATAAAGTGAATAATGATGTTTATGGAAAAATTATTAAAACAAATGCAAAGCCAGCGAGGAGAGTTCATTCGGATTATGAAGAGGTTTACGAAGCTGTAGAAGGATTAGGTAAAGTTTCTTTTTATTTAATTTTTGACCCCAAAATAAGAGGTTTTGTAAGTTTGATATGTGTATTATGTCTGATCCTCATCTCATCATCTCAAGATGATTGTGATTTTTTTTTGTAAAAAAAAAGGTGATTTTTGATGAAGCGTGTTCCTAGCTACTTTTTTCAATTCAAGCTTACTTTTTAAGTTTTTTTTTTGTTTTGTTTACACTTTCGTTAACCGTTTCTTTGATTGGATCCAAAAATTGTTAATTAATATTATGTTTAACATTTAAACTAATTAACGTCTTCATTGACCTAATTAGAAGTTGTCTTTGTTTCGACTCCAAATTAAATTTTATCTCGTACAAGAGACACTGTATCTTTAAAACAAATTTTCTTATCGATAATGTTGAGAAATTCATGTAGTTGTCCGATAAGGTATGGCATTATGTAATTAAATAATATGCATTGATGATTAATACGAATTCAAGTACTTATACAAAGCTTCCTGGGAGATGTCATTGAACTTTACCAAAACGAAAACTAGTTTTACAAATACGAATGATACATTTGGTGAACCATATATTATTTTAAAGCGTTTGTTGTATAGATAGAGGTACGTACTTGTTGTTGACCATTTGTAATTATACGGGGTGACAGGTTTTTGGTTTAATTCCTTAAAAGTGGTTAAACTAGAGGTCATTTGCAACAAATTAGCAATTAACCACTTTTAAGGAATCCAAAACTCTATATATACCAGGGGACTTCCCTACCAGGGGAACATGACTAGGTAAAGACTGTCAAGGCTTCATAGAGAGTGAAATTATTATTACTAAGCATAATAACTTAGAAGAGAGGCATGTTAATGTTCAAGTATTGCTAGAGAGTATAAGACTCAAGAATTTCTAGCTGAATTGAAAAAAAAGGACATTATTACGTAAGGATAAATATTATAATTACGAGTAGCCGAAAGCAATGACTAGTTAATACGCAGAATAAGACAATTATTTAAATAAACATCCTCTTTCCTTATAATTCCTGGATAAGTGTAGTAAACAGACATCAATAACTATTTGTTTGCCCGTTCCTTTGTGTTGAACGGATTCATTATGTGTATGTTCAGACTATCTCTTTCTAACCTACAATAAATGTGATGCTCTACTTGCAACTCTATCGCATTTATGTGAACAGGGTCTAACGTTTGCCTCCTTTCCCCCAGTCTGTTATTGTGGGACATTCCATTTACAAGAAATAAACCAGCTACTGACATGACCTATTGGAATTGTGAGTTCCAAGCATTTGATTAGCCACATTAACAAATGTTTGTTTATCTGCCCCTCACCTCTCGTAACAAAAACAGTTTCAATCTCATCTTAAGAGCACTATCTTGCGACTATGACTGCGAATGTTACAATAATGGCTGGTCTTCGTTTTGAACTTTCGATGCCTTTCCTAAACGGAAAAGAGAGTATGGACTCTTCCTCTACTTCGCCTTCAATTCTCCTTTGTCTTCTAACTTCGTGCATAAGTTCAGTTGCCATCGCTCAAATTCTCGAGAGTGTAGAGCATTAGGAGTGATAGGGTTTTGACCGTATTAGTACGTCTATCTTTATCTGGTGTCGAAAATGTGTATAAGATGACTGCGAAGTGATGAGACTCATACCCTTGGGTGAAAGGTCTGAATGTATGAATAATCTACGGTAACGACCTCATTCTAAAAGTTTTGGAGACGTTCCCTATACACGTTTGTATGAAAAGAGTTTTTTTTTCTCGAGCTTATACCCAAACAGTAAAGCTGGCGATCAGTTTGGTGCCTTCCTCTTTGTTTTTTGCTAGGTGGAAAAGCTAGATTGCTTTTTGTATTCCGGATTCTCAATAGATATCTTATTCTATTTAACCCTTAACCCATCTTTTGCTATTGCATGCATTTTTATACGTGACTCAACAGCTATTTATAGCTTAGAAAAACTATCCTATTCGCCATATTGCGGAAGCGATGACAGGTTAATAGCTGCATATAAATTGAAGTGGTGTTATCACCTTTCATCATACTGTACAGTCAACTGCATGTTTGTTAAGTCAATAAAGAAAAGTATAAATTTGAACACACCTGAATTGATCATTGTGAGGGGTTTGGGTGGTCAGCTAGACCCTTTTATGTTTATAGTCAGGAAAATGCATTACTGCATGTCCCGCCACTTGGGAAAGCGACGGGGTCTGTCGGGCTCACCTCTCTAGCCAATGAAAACCGACTAAAAACCTGACTGTTTGCCACGTTCTCCGCCTTAACAGTGGCGAGGTTTCCGTGCCCAATAGTCAGCTAGACCCGCGGCGTGCATGCTAACTATGCAGCAGCAGCAGCAGCAGTGCGAAATATTGCATTTTTATTATATTTCCTTAGGTACACAATTCAGAGAGCTGGCTCACTGCTACATTGCATTTACTTACAGTAATAATATCTGTATCGTAATATTATTGAATATTATTAAACGTTGTTTTAATAATTATACAAATAATACATAGTATTTCTTTTATACTATCCAATTAGTACGATTAAAATAATTATGATGTCACTATTCATAGTATTAAATCTTCAATAGCTGTTTACGTAAATTGTTGGCCATGTCATTACATCAATTTACTATTCACCCCACTGTGTTGGGATATGGTTCTCCTTTTATCGTCTTCAACCTTTCAGATTGATGGAATACCAGCAATAAGAAACCTTTTTAACCAGTAGAAATATAAATGAAATACATAAACAGTTTTTCTTATGTAGCTAGAATGACGAGAAAATGTGTTTAAAAAACATTATAAAAAATCTCTCAATCAGAGACCTTTCAAGGGTCTGTTTCACGAGTTCCACATAATTCCTATCTATCTAAATCAAATCTGACAAATTGATGCAGTCCCTCAATCAAAACAAAAATGCTTGTCTACTAGTCAATAACATAATTTTTCTCTCATTACAGACGCCCTGCTCGCTGATCTTCAGAACTCAATCAACCCTGGCGGTCGCGTAGGCAGCCCTGGCGGTCGAGTAGGAAGCCCTGGCGGTCGAGGTTCACCAAGCGGTCGGACCAGTTCACCCGGCCGAACCAGCTCACCCGGCGGTCGGGGAGGATCACCAGGTCGCCTGAGCTCACCAGGTGGTAGCCTGAGCTCACCCACATCCACAGGCTACGGCTCTATCAATGGATCGAGGAATATCTCAGACTATCAGAAACCTGCGTCGGTGAGTTGTTTTTTTTTATTATCGTACGTTAAAAACTGGCCAAATGTAAAAACAACTAATATTTTTTTATTAAATAAGGCTTTATCTTAATAATTGGGATGTTAAATGCAGTAATAGATTTTTTAAGTTCCTGAGATTAGAGCTGCGTTCAAACAACGTCTTCATTTTTATTATTTTAGTACATAATACATATTTCTCAGTCTATTGCTTAATTAAAATGTGACGCATATTAAATTAATAATTGCTAATAAAATTTTTCGTAAAGATATAATAATTAAATTACCAATTTATATTCCTTGTATTTAATTATTATATTTAAAGCATTGAATTGTTATCTTTTCGTAATAATAGAATTACAATTGGTACCAAAATATCCACTGGACTCTGATATTATTGTATACTTATTCTTAGTCTTCAAACTCGTTACAAAGAAACTTATCCCCGAATAAGTTATTTCAAGTCAATGGTGGTACTCATTTGTTTCTCATTGTGGTTTAAACCCAGCCTTGCAGCTAATACTCATCAACCACAATGACTGTACAGTAAAATTATGTGCGTACACGCATATGTTATTGTGTAACTACACTAACTACGCTATTACGTACATTAACGTGTTAAGATACCTTCTTCATTTTCGTGTGCCACCACTATCAAGAGGGTTACGAGTTGCTGCTACTGTAGCTGTTATCAGTGTAACAATAAAATAATTTTATCTTTATTTCTCGTCACAAACAATAATTACAATGTCTAAATTTTGCTGTTAGTGCAAGTGAGGAACTCAGACATGAGTCCATCTATAATCCTTAGGTACATATTTCTTTTATAAAATTTAGAAATTATAATTATAAATTATAATTAATTAATACCAGTAGTACAGTCAAGAGCAGGTCGACCTATGTCCTAAGAGCCAAAATTGTACTGCAAGTGTAAAAGCTCGACATGCACCTGACTGTACAATTACCATGTCCTCATACCACGGAACTAATGCAGTTTGAAAAAATTTACAAATTAAACATGACGAAAATACTTGTATTAGGTACAATAACATTTGTTTTGATATTCCCTCGGAAACAATGAGAGTGCGCGTACGCAACGTATCTGCTAGTAGTAAACATTTGTTAGAATTTTCAACGCCATCTATTTGCTAGGGAGTTAAATTTATTTTATTGGAAGGTGTCCAATAGTACTTTCATAGTATACCAGATGTCACCACTTCATACTTACTTGAAATCTCAATATCTAAATATGAATAGTGTAGTCGGGAAAACCGCCTCATATACAAAAACACTTTAAAATATTTTTAAATTTTAATTTATCCCAACGAACAGCTCATTTTCAGTTTTCGGGGATAAAATGTATCCTGTGTTAATTAAGATTTTTAATTTTTTTGGAATGACTTAATAAAAATCCAATTTAAAAAAAAACATTTAGCTACAACAAAATTTTAATATTTTTTTGTAAAAGTATAAATGTTAATTTTTTTATCTATATTTTTTTATATATTTTCTTTTTATTTATTTTTTATTTAGTTTATCTATATAATTATGTATTTTCTTGAATATAATAAATATTATTTTTAAATTCACAGACGTGTCGACATTTATGGTAGTGATACGTATACGCTAGGGATAACCTATAGATTTCGCAATTTACTATTGCTTATGCCAAGCCCTAATATATTTTGAAGCACTGACTGACACTTATTCATTCTTAGAAATTATTCTCAAGAAAACGTGCCAAAACGTACATTAATTTTCTTAAACATGTTCACAGACGATTAACAACCAATTTTGACATTAGAAAATATTAATAATATGTGTTTGACTTCGTATATTATGTCACAATAGTTATATTTTCCTTTATTGTATATTTTTAGCAATATAATATTTTGGAGGTCATTGCCGCACTATTTCCTTCCTGATATCGGATCTTTCAAAAGCACGAAGCACTTAGTAGTCCAATACAGTAATGGCAATTGATATGCCACTGATTAAACAAAAGGTTACTTCGCTGTGTTAATACTGTTGTTGTTGTCGATGGTGAAACGTTAATGGTCAAGTTAGACTGTATTTAGACAGACATTAGTATAGTACATTATCTTGCTCAAACGCCGCGTCGCAATTTTTTCCCGTCTCCTGTCTGACTTGAACACACAGAAGACAACAGATTGCAGGAGCAGATTGCTTCTCTTTTCGTCGCATTTCATTATACATTGCGGAGTTACAATCATTTCATCGTGTGGTTTGACATACAAAGAGATCAATGAAGCACGAAACGCGATGTCCTCGCGAATTATGTCACTTCGCCGAGTTTCACTTGTCAGTTTGTATGGATTATTAAATATCCCAGTAACTGTGCTTGAGCTCTTATCTTCATCAAGAAGATTAGTTTCAGACATCTTAATCCTAGTTTCAGTTATAGATACAGTTGTAGTATATTTTATGATCGTAAACTCAATGAAACATTTTTTAGTTCTGCTATAAATCAAATCGAATCTATCTTTTCATTTTGATATAAAAAGTTTTTATGAGTGCATTACAATTTGAAATAAAATTCGCAGTCATTGACTCTTTTCAATTCTTTGTTTACACTGTTGTTTTGCTTATCAAGTAATTACTAAGTACAAAATACTGAAATTTGGGATATAGGTTCACATTTTATAATGTAGCGACCAAATAAACCAATTTAACTGCATTTGCAAAGTGGAAATTTGTGCTCTTGCTAAGACGTTTCGGGTTGCTAGCTATACTTACTTCATCATTATTAACTACAATTTATACCAATTCTTGGAACATGTTCTCTTCAATCTTAGAGGAGAGCAAACTGGGTCTACTTTGCTCTCCTCCAACTGCTTGACAAGTCGATTAAGTAAAAGCAAACAATAATAAATCGTTTTTTTCTTGTCCGCAGCCAACATACCAGAACACAAGTACAGTACATGAAAAAGTTATACCCGTGAAATACAGCAACAGCCAGTCCGGATATGGCAGCCATTCACCCGGTTACACCGGATCAGCTGGGTATGGCCGCACTACCGGACGGGGGAACCTCTCCGAACTTGACACGCTGCTTGACGATCTCAGCAATGCAAGATATGGCAACTATGATAAGAGCTATAGTGAAAGAAATGGTAAGTTTTATTTTTATTTTTATAGAGGGACTGCAAACTATGGAGCTTCTCTCTGTCGAGTTGTAGTCTGATCAGGCTGGCTATTGTGTGCATACTGTGCTAACTAAACACCATGGTCCATTACTACAAATATTCTATTTCACGAAGAACATTTGGCTATGAATGTTGTAAGGCATGTACATTGTTTATGTGTGCGTGAGCGATTTTACGAGCGTTTCCGAGATTACGCACACTACAATAATGTGCATGTGAACGTCACAACATACATTGCCAAATGTTCTTCGTGAAATAGAATATCTTTACTAGGCCATAAGATAGGTTAAGAGTCAATTCTTGAAATTATTCATTTTGTTATTTTTTTTTATCAACCTTGGTTGCTGTATAGACAAAATTTATGTGAAATATTTTCTATTTAGACAAATAGAATTTACGATGCTGATCAGTCGTAAATTTTTATGTTACTCAAGGGGCATGTTAATGTATTATGATAAATGACGTGTTTACCCCGATGGCAACTAATCGCCAAATGTTGGCGTTGGCAAGGCCGCCATTTCCCACGACCTCACAGAAATAGATCGTCGCAACACCGTTTTCTATTTGTTTAGTTTCGGAAACTCATTTTATAGATTCCTTGATTTCGCCTTATACTTACTAATTCAAATCACAAATTGTACAGTCACAGATTCTCGATATGGACGACCCAAAACAGTTTCGAAAACGTCCTTGAATTTTTTACTAATTAGTTTTAATTTATCTTTTTAATTAAATAGAACATATTAGATTCTGATTCTCTATTATTAAGTATTACTGTATATTGATAACTCAAAATTCCAAACAATTTCCATGATTCCATTACAACTCTGGCTAGAGATTATATTTCTTTTACTTTCCTAATTTCCTATCCTGATGGATGTTTATAGTTCTCTTCATCGAAATCAACGACCGCGACCCATGGACAATGAAATGTATTATTATTTATTTCTAACATTTCTCTAAGTGATTGAAATTTAATATTGTGCTGTACGTGTCTTCACTTCTGTCATCATTTCAATTTTCCTTAACTTTCGTAAATTCTCTGTCATCGTCTTCAACTATATGACCTCGCGACAATGACCGACTATTTTTGTTCTTCACCTACTATTAATCCGAACTAAGCCTAACCTCTTTGTTGTTGTTACCACAGTGTTCATCAAATGGGACGTGTGTATGTCTAGTATCTTAAATTACTGATTCCCTAACGACATCTGGCATCGTCTGTGACACGCGTATTTAGATGTTTGACATTGGGTCTCGTACCGACTTCATCAACGTTATAATTCATGGAAATTGTTATATTTCACTCGCAGCAAGTGTCGCTTAGTCACATAATATTAGATGACATTTAGGGTATAAAATCTAAATGTCATCTAATATTATGTATACTATATAAATCAAACTTTGAATCAACAAATAATGAAATAAAAATGTCTGGAATTGCAAAAACACAAAGGTGCTAAAAATAAATGACAAAAAGTTTACAAAACAGAACATCATAATGAAAGATTTCAATAGACACAGTATGTTTTCTTTGATCCATAATCATTCTTTGTCTTCTTTATTCGATAATATTAGTTACGTTCATTTTTTTTTTAATTCTCATTCCTGTGAGTAATCCATTAATGAGATCATTTCCATTGGCTATTTGGCACTATCATCATAGTTTAGCACTTCTGATTACCTGATTTCATTGTTTCTTTTACGTTGTGTTTCCATATTCCTGTTATCCTCATTATCGTCATCACGATCAGCCAGAGGAAGACTATTATTAAATATAGATAATGCAACTGTTATGAATAAACAAAATACAGCCAACGTTTGACTAAAACTGTCACATTTCATTTAATTCTCGGCAAGAACGATAGTGTCAAAAGGGTTTAGGTAAGTCAGTTTAATGAGTAAGTCAACAGTGAGCATTAAATAAATAAATGATAATGATTTATGTACATTTATTACATCATCAAGTTGTTTGGTTAATTCAACAGCGAAAGTTTCGGTTCCCGATACTTTGCCAGAACGTCCGGCCCACCTGTTCCAATCTTAATATGTTATACGTCAGAAATATGAACAATGTTCATTATTTTTGGCTCGTTTCCTAATTAGTGAAAACTACAATTTATAGCCTAGTGTTTTTACTTGTTAAAGTTAAATCATGTGCGGACCGTTACATGAATAATAACAACGTTTTCAGCTAATGCTACATATAATGTTTTTAGTGCTTATATAACTTAAAACTCTTTATGAATGTCTTTTTCATCTTGATTATTAAAAGTTCTATTATTATCTGCATAGTCTAGTAACAAGTCACAGTTTAAAGCATTATCCTGTTACTTATCATTATTGTCTATTGTTTCAGTAACAGATGGGTATGCTCGCACCAATGGCGCAACGAGTCCAGCTTCGTCCAGACCAACGGTGGACTCACTCCTCGACCAGCTCAGCACAGATATACCTAACGGGTAAGTTTATACAAATATTGACTACAACAACGCAGTTGTTACTATAAGAATAGAGATACTAATCGTGTCGTGTGCAAAAATAGACAAATATTACGGTAAGATTTTCTACTTCAGAATCAGAGGGATGAATGACTATATTGCAATTTCGCATGTTTAACACGGCGGCAGTACAACCTATTAGGGCAATACGATTTCATTAATTTTTTTTCGAAAAATAATTCAATAGGTACATTAATTAATTTACCGCACGACATAAGCCACGCAGGGCTTATCTTATCGACAGCTGGTCGTTCACATACAGTTTTTTAATATTTTTTTACATTTGGCACCATTGCCTTGAGAAAACATGCATTGAATGTGTTCATCTGTCTCATTTAAGTAACAAGGTATAAGTTAATTTTGAAATACGAGATATCCATTTAGATCTCCAAAAATGAGTACGCGATATCACATTTTCCAATAGGCACTTATGTCAGAAGGACTAAACGTCAAAATGATAATACCGATCTATGGAGATTGCTCTCAAGAATAAGCGTGTTGATCCAAAAGTCAGGCAATATCAAAGTGTGGGAGTGAAAGGATTTTTTAAGGGTTGGCAACGCGGTGTTATAAGCGTCCATAGGCTGCGGTGACCATCCACCCGCCATCAGGTGGGCCGTATGCTTGTTTGCCACCGTGGTATAAAAAATAAAGTATGATCGTGTGTAAATTCCCGTTTTATCATTACCACTTTGATCATGATGAATGTAAACAAACATTGCGCAAAACATCAGATATGTTGAAAAAGAATTGGCGTATTATGAAAACGAGCGAAAAATACTCAGTGAAATTGGCTTAGAGATTGAACAAAATTACCTATGTATAAATCATACTGAATCATCGCAACGAGGCATCCCGAATCGTGTAGAAAAAGTAATAATTCCAGCACATTTTATTTTTAATACTGCGGTCATTTCTTCACATCATAAGCTGCAATTTGTTTTACCATCGTTATGTTTAATAACTACTTACATCAAGAATCATGAAATCTCTAATTTGAGGTAATAGCCTGTAATAATGTAATGACAACTTGTAAAACATCAGATCACAAAAGTAAAGTTCATCTGTCAAGAAATTAGGATTTGCATTTACCATGTTTCTCAATCAACAACATTGATCATCAACGTAATACGTACGCTGTTTAGTCTAAGTTTAATAAATATGTAAAATATAATACTCCCATAGGTCTGACATCTGTAGCTGTAGGTACTAGAACTTGCCTAGTTCTTGTTCTATCTATCTATAAAACTATTTCACTATTTTCAAATAGAGAAGTGATTGGACAGGAACATAGAAAGAATGAATTTCATACTGTTTTCAGTAGTCACCTAAATCATTTTTATGATAAACCAGAATTTTCTATCTGTATAAAAATGTCCTGAATGGCTGTCTGACAGATCACCGCACAGCCTAAACCGCAGATCGTAGAGATTTGGAACTTGGATGGTGCGCTTTTTGTAAGACGTAGGCATCTGATAACAAAGGATTTTACGAAATTGTCACGGAAAGGCTGACGGACGGAGCGGAGGGCAGATACACGCAAACGAAGTTACGCGGGTTTCACTCGACAGAAATATTAAAATGATACTGTTTAGAGAATTTGAATAATTGAATATAACTATCATCATCATGGTCTCCAGATCTTGGCAGCGTTTGTTAATAGTTGTACTTCCGTTATATTTTATTGTCGGACATCTTTGAAGCTGTCACGAGTTGCAAACAAATGTTATGATAAACAGTTATGCATATGCTAAATAATTTTACCATTTCATAACGATGTAGATAAACATAGAAAATCATAAGTACATTTCGTTCCACTATACTTGGCACAAGATTTCCCGTGAATTTATCGTGGAATGGCAACGTGATGTTTTTTCATGTCGATCAGACGATAAATAAGATTAGAGAATTTATTGTCAATTTCGTCGAAATATAATTATAATATTATATCAAGTGTATTTCTGCTATGAATGCTAAGAGATAAGTGTAGGTTGGTTTTTTTAATGTTACCCCTTTTTCCTAATGCATTAGGATTGGTAGGGTCCACTACAGATTTGGCGTCAATACTGACTTTTACATCGAGCAATTGCTGTGAGATCTCCATAACACAAGGATTCAGACTTTTCTTAAATCAGATTAGATAGGTCTTTCGAAAATAGAACGGCAGAGCATTTAATAAAATGGACTAGCTCGGTTGAGGAAATTCTACGCCCTCGCAGAATATCAGCGTGAAGCAGCAATGCGATTCGATCATAAAATATTTTGTCATACTTGAAATATTGATTTATCTTTTTCCTAATTATTACTAACATGTTTTTACATTTTATGCACTAAATAACACTATAATAAAATAATACATAGGGTGTTCAATATAGATATGTGTGCATGAGCACGCGGGGCGGGCGGGCGTGCCGTGGGCAGTATACCACCGGGCCGTGTGGAAGCGACGACGACGTGTATTTCTGTTCCCGCCCACAAATAGCGTTCTACGTCACTTACACCACTTTTGTTGTGATAATCTACTCTATGTAGGGCTACCACGAGTCAGAAGGATTTGGGATTTTGTTATTAATATATTGTCTAAATAAAAGTTGCTTTAGTAACGAACTTTTATAATGATTTATCGGCTTTCACAAAGATAGCTAGAATATGCTTTATTTGCAATACACGGACAAAACAAATTTATACGATGGAAACATAAGAAATGATAGGTACTTACTCTATTATATTTTTATTTATTCTTGATAATATTTTTATCATAATATTGTTATTACCTACTGGCAGCATTTGTGGGAGGCATAGTTTGTGGATGATGATTGTTATTACTCGCAAATCGTCCACATTCCTCATTGAAATACTACTCATATACTAAATATAATTATAAAATGAACTTTTGCAAATTTTACCGGATAAAACAATGGACAAACAATCCAACTCAATTTTTCCAAGATGGAAGTCACAAAAGTTAGTTTTGTGTCATTAACGATGGAAATCCAGGAATCTCCAAATTCATGGACACTCGAAACGCTACTCCAGATTCATTCTTCTGTAACACGAACATAAATTCTTTTTATTCAAATTTAGTTTCATATAATTATGTGACAATTGTAGGCGTTTTTCTTTCAAACTTCACATTTCAGATGTTATTTAAAGTTTTCATATGGCTTCCTGCTATATTGTAATTGACAAACTTATGTATTTTATTTAGAGAAATATTAAGGCGTTTAAGACTTCATCAAGGGACTGAATTAGTGACATTCATGTTGGATTTTTAGAATTTTAGATTTTTTTTTGATATACCTTCAATATTATATTATGACGATACAATTTTATATTCAAGCCAGTGTGTACGATGTTAAGCAGTACTTAGTAAAAAAAAATATCCATTTTGTATTTTTTTTTAATATTACTATTTAGTTTATTTATTAGCCACTACCTTTTAGAAGACCTTCATCAAAACTATATTCATCTTATATCAATATGTTTAACCATTAAAATGTCTCGTATAGAAATGGATTGTAGGTATTGAACGCAAGTGCCAATAAACATACGCTAATTAAAATTAATAAGGTGTAATTAATGTTTAGCTAATAGATACAAGGTTAGAATTCCTATTGTGTAGCAAAATGTATAAATTGTTAGAATTAAAATATTTCAATACCACCTCTCTTACTTTTCCGCTTAAAGTTTGGTTGTCTATTTCAGCCTCAGACCAAATAAGTCCTTATTTGGTCTGAGATTTCAGCATAGATACGTAAATTCGTTTTCAGCTCGCAACTATAAAAAAAAATTGAGGTAAATGTTATCCTATTGTTAACTGACGGCTGATGGATAAAAATGGAAATTGAAGATGTACCTATTGCCACAGAATAAATAATAGTACTACGTACTATTGCGCCGTCCCACTATGGAAAAAAGACTAGTTTCTGATTTAAAAAAAATCTAAAACTATGACAGGAACGGGGCAAATTTCTTCTTTTTAATTATTTTCTAAAAAGTTGAAATTGACCCATTAGAGTTAATGAAATATTATTATGATTTTCTACATTTTATCTAGAAAAAGTATTATAAACCTCGATTTGAGATCTCCTCTGTTTCCTAGTCGGTTAAAAACAATTCAGTTGCGTTTGCGTGCGAAAACAACCACCAGCATCCTATCAACTATGATTGATGGCATTACTTCCGTCTGTTTAAAATTATATTTAGCTATCCGTTATACTCGTGTTACAGTATGTAATAAATATCGAGAAATTTCGAACGTAGGGCGTTGACAATATCCGACCTTGCGTTTATGTGTGGGCTCTTGTAACTGGAATACAGAAATATATAAAAAACTGTTTATATTACCTGCATGGAGAAGACAAACGTGGATTAGCACAGAATTTATTTACTTATTTACATATTAGGTTCTTCAATAGCGAGTACACTGTTACATAAGATAAGGTAAATAATTACAGCAATACCACAAGCAAGGGACCCATTACTTAGAACAAGTACATAACATTAGATTCTGCGCTGATATAAACATATTTAAAAGAATGTACTTAAACGTAAATAAAACTAGTATTATCAATTGTCTATACTAATATTATAAAGAGGAAAGATTTGATTGTTTGTTTGTTTGAATTGAATAGGCTCCGAAACTACTGGACCGATTTCAAAAATTCTTTCACCAGTAGAAAGCTACACTATCAGGGAGTGACATAGGCTATAGCTTGCTTTCCCGAAGTTCAATGTGGCTCCCACGGGAACGGGTCCGGAACTTAACGCGGACGAAGTCGCCGGCAAAAAAGCTAGTGTTAAATATGTACGGTCAAGTGCAATTAATGCGATTTTACGAAAGAAAGTGGTCTCTTCTAAAGGTTTGCTGTGATCGTTGTAGCTTAACATACGCAAACTGATACGTGGAAAAGCGTCGTCAATAGCCCATAAATTAAGGTGCTTAAATAAATCGCCCAATCAATGGTGCACAATAGTTTTTGGCAAGTTGCAACCAGTTGCGCATTTCCGTACTGTAATGCATTGTGGGTAATTAGTATTTATTTACAAACGACTAAAACACCTGCCGTTGTATTTCCAACAGAATTATCACCAGCATCAATTAGTATTAGGGTTGTCAATTAAAATGAAAATCTCAATGGCGTTACTGCTTTTTCTTGTCACTACAACACTCATCTAAAAAAAAATTGTACCAAATCTGTAATTTAACCTGGTGGTAGACATTAAAAGTCGATTGGAAAGGGACATAAATAAAAATATTACATTTATACAAATCTCCATCAATCGCTTTGTAACGAGTTGGGTTTAAAGTATAAACCGAATGAAGGGAGATCAATATCCTAGTAGTAGAATGACGTTTGATAATTGTAGATCACAGTTGAGCGGTGTCGCTAGCCTGTCTGTGGCAGGCTAACAAAATTAGCCATCCGCGAAGTAGCTGGATCGATTTTCACTAGTAACTAACAATTTTGTTATAAGAAATAACTTATTTTCGTCCACGGAAACGGAAACGATGCATGTCGGAAAGAAGTACCTAATTTCAGCTAGTAAATTAATTATAATCTTGCAATTATAGTTCGCAATTACAGCCGTGTCATTGCAATCCTCCCTAACAACAGATTAATCATATTAATTATTATTGCGTATTAATTAGCTGCGTAATTTGTACACATTGCCAACCCTGTCTGTACTTCCATTAAAACATGTTGGTTAAACACTAGTATCTACGAGCACGACACTAATTTATACGCGAAACGCTTTGTTCTGGAAAGAGAAGGATATTTTCATCTTTATATTGAAGCCAACAGTTTTTCACAGCTCACAAAATTTCTGAATAACATAAGCACGAAATAATACGTAAAATAAGTAGATTTTTAAAGCCTAAAAGGATACTCTTTACATGATACAGCATTGTCATTATTATTATTACTACTACTGTATAAAGATTTCTGTTTTTTTTTTTAATTATCTTCTTTAATTTTATTATAGATTATCTATCTTCTCACCTCTAGTCTCGAACCATAAAATCTATATTTTTATTTTTCTAGCGATATCCCGTTTCCTAATTTGACTGGATCCACCGAAGCCTAAAGATTTGTCGAAGGAAATATATTTAGAGAATTTTATCAGACTTCTTCAACCCCCAGGGCACAGAATACTTATTAGTTCGGTAGGGACAACCAGAAAAAATCTAACAGAACTTTGCTATTGTCAACAGTCGAGCATCAACCTCGCCGGTCCCACCATCATCAGGAGGAACTCTTCCCAGACCCGGCACCAAGCATGTAACAGTCACCGTGCAGGAGACTGTGGTTGAACCGGCTCATGCGCAGCAGCAGCCAGCGCCAATTATGGCGCCCCATAGGCATCATCACGCTTCCAGTGCCACTAAAGAACTGGATGATCTGATGGCGTCTCTCTCTGATTTCAAAGTAAGCAATTCGAGCAGTTGGGACTAGCCCACTAATTACTCTGCAGTCACAAGTACATTTACAATCAGCTTCATATTTCATAAGCAGGAAAAACTCACACCATATTCTATGTTAACAAAATTTGATATCCCGATAGTAGATGGGTTTGGAAGGATTGAATTTACTGATTAGAGGGAGAGCTAGCTTGTCACCTGAAAAACACAGATGCCTCTGCTGTTCTTGATTGTTTGTAACGGGGACAGAAAGAGGAAATAGACAAAAGCCTATCAACTTTAGCATCCTCAAGTATGTACAAATAATTGAAACTGTTACAAGGACTATTTCTGTCATAAAAGTGGTAAAATCAGTTTTGACAAAATTAATATGCGCTTCACCGCAAACATAATTTTAAAAATTATGTTCACGTCATACAGCAAGAGTACTAAAGATGTGCATAAATCATGCGTCATTTCATAAGATAATAATACCTCAAAATAAATGGAAAAGAGGCCAGGTCTTCATGTAACGGCCGTAAGGAGTGCAAGGTCGCCGTAGTTTACGCCGCCACGGTCAAACACACTTGCCAACGGGACACCCGACCTGATTCTTACAAACATAAAACTTGTAATTTACCGTCGTACTTACACCACATTATCAGACTCATTCATGAAACATTTGTCGAAGTGTGCTTTTAAATCCGGTTTACATGCGATCATCTGTGCCCCGGTGGTGCGACTCCGAGGTGGCTATATGGGCTATGGCGTCTGTCACGGCCATCTCGGCACACTGCACCACACCATTTTCCGTTTATTATAATATTTACAACTCGCCTTTCTTGGTCCACGGCTATTTCCAGTCGCGCAAACAGGCATCACTCCAGAGCGTATCCGTCTCGCTCGCACCCAACACATCTCCCATCGCTAAATATATTCCCGAGCGTTACATCACAGCCGTGGTGGGGCCGTCCGCTTATAATATTAGAGTACATAGACAAACATTTCACTCGGACCGCATTCGCTCCAGTCCACCACGACCGGACGGTGTTAGCATCTTGTAGGTGCGTCCAGATCGCGAACTTGAGTCCGATTTGCTCCGTTCGTATCTTGAACACCAAGATTGTTATTCTATCATGAAAACATTACAGATAGAATCTGCGAATGTTGATGGTGGAGTAATAGTTGTAATATATTCAAGATCATTTCGTTTTCCAGGTGAGCGGCACAGGTGGCGAGGGCGGCACTCACGTCTACCGGGAGAAGCGCGCGTGGCAGGAACATTACCGCAGCAGCCCGCGGCAACCCGAATCCGCCTCTCTGGAGCATATGCTCGGATCCCTCCGAGCAGACATGAGTCGTCAAGGAGTACAAACCCCCCAAAAGGGATGCTGCAACGCATGCGAAAAACCCATCGTCGGACAGGTGCATATCCGACTTTGCCGGGAGCAAATATTTATGCCAACGAACATATTGGATTACAGTGACGAGTTTTTTTTTATAAGACAGTGATAACGGAGTGTTTCGGTGCAGGTCATCACCGCGTTGGGTCGCACATGGCACCCTGAGCACTTCACCTGCGCCCACTGCAACCAGGAGCTGGGCACCAGGAACTTCTTCGAGCGCGAGGGCCGCCCCTACTGCGAGCCGGACTACCACAATCTCTTCTCCCCGAGATGCGCCTACTGCAACGGACCAATTCTCGATGTTAGTTGCGGGACACTTTTCGACTTGAATTTAGATTTCATTTCAGCAATGCTTAAGTTTAATTTCGGTTACAGAAATGCGTCACAGCGTTGGAGAAAACATGGCACACGGAACACTTTTTCTGTGCTCAGTGCGGCCAGCAGTTTGGTGAAGATGGTTTCCACGAGCGGGATGGAAAGCCCTATTGTCGCGCGGATTATTTTGATATGTTCGCACCTAAATGCGGCGGGTGCAATAAACCCATCATGGAGAACTACATCTCCGCGCTCAACACACAATGGCATCCAGATTGCTTCGTTTGCAAGGTCAGTATAATTTTCATAGTTTCATCCAAGTTCAGAGACATCAAAGATTTCACCAGAAGAAGGTTTGGTTCTATCGTCAAAATAGCGCCTATTACGCCAGGTTAAGTATACCTCCTAATTGTGCAAAAATCTAATTTTTTTGCACAATTAGGTCAATAATGTCTAATGTGATGTTTCGGTCACACAGGACTGTCAAAATGCCGTCAAAGGAAAATCTTTTTATGCGATGGAAGGGAAACCGGTATGCCCAACATGCGTCGGAGTCGATGAAGATGAATAAGGGATGATGATATGCACAACAACCCCCCTCCCAAATTGGATGCCCTCTTAATTTTTTTTACAGCTATGCTCGTCGGATCGAAACGGCATGGGATGATACGTACACACAAACACAGATGTTATATACACAAACATACACACACGAAACACTTGTAGGATAACGTACATAATAGGTGTAATTTATGTAATATATTTTTGTAAATTTATTGTAATGCTAAGATTTAAAATAAAGAGAACAAAAATGAAAAAAAAATAAATAAAAAAAATGAAAATGATAAACATTGATATTTGACATGCGCCGCGGGCTGTCATGCGCCCGTACGCCCTAACGCCGGCAAGGCCGCCTTGCGTGCGTACGCGCACCGTGCGGCATTGACCTTCTATCAATTCATTGTTATGTTTCGGGGGAATGGCGTTAAAAACGGGACCAAAACGTAAACGGGGTCAAGTGCTAGGCAGATAGGGTTTCCCGGCGACACTCGAACTCGGCCGCTATTAATAGGGGCGCGTGACGTCACCCGCGCGTCTGCCGCGGCGCAGCGGCTCCCGTAAATCAGAGCGCTTTGTTTATGAACCATTAGATTGGACTATTTTAGATTAACGATGCATTATTAATACGACGTCGTTATGCGTCAGTTAACAAAATATTAGGTGCAATAATCTTAGGGCCTGCATCACCACTTGCTAATAAGTTCCGGTTAATCTATTGTTTGTATATAAACTGTCAAAAAAACTGACGAAAGAACTATGAGCATATGATGAAATAGAACCTTTAATAAATAATTTCAAATTCAAAGTAAATAGAAGAATTACTACTTGCATCATTAGTCATTCGTAACATTAGGGGCACTACCAATCTATTGCTTTGCTACAAGGAAGGAAACAGGTAGAAAAGGGAAAAGAAAGAAATGGAGCTCTCGGATTTCTCACTCACTAAACAAAACGATTCTTTGAGAGGAATGTAGTTCCCCGGTCGAGCTCTAGCCCATTTCATTAATTCTCTACTAACCAACTGACAAATAGTAACTGTATATCATAACATATGAAACCACTAAGTACCCTGTATCAGGACTAATAATAATAATAAACTCTCCCCCTCATCCCGCGAAAACTGGAAGAAAATTTTGATATACCTAGTTGTAATGTTTATTTTATTTATTATGGAGCACCACTGTTTGTTTACATTGTTACTTAATTATAAATATGTATAAGAACATTTTTTTGTAACAGACAAATTACTGGTGAACATAACATGTACCAATTTACAAGAAAACATAACAAAACATCCTAAGGATAAAGTTAATGAACTAAAAAATCTTTCAAAAGAGTCAAAAGCGTGAACGTAACGTATGCGAGTAATTTCCAATTATATTTTTTCTCGTAACTTCTGTTGAGTCACTATAAAACAGTGATAAATAATATTGTTTATAAAATTATTTTACATTGACCTTCCACGCTGGAAAAGAAAATGTAGTGTGACATAATTACCTGTCATGTACATGGAATTGAGCCAATTGCGAAGTGATCGGATAAAAATAAGGTTTACCTTAGGGTTGAGCCTCCTATTAAAACACGGAATTGCGTTATAGAATATAATGCTAACACGTGTTTCTAAGTAAGATTGTATGCGGTTGCTTTCTACCAAATATTTTATTAAAAAGCGCTCTTCAGTCATTTACTTATTAACTAACACGATTTTGTTCTACCGCTTTATTAGCACAGAATATGTGTAAACATGTCCAATTACAGCTTTCGTAGTCGAAACTTAGTACTCTGAGCGTCTCGGAGCTAGACCGCGGACAGACAGACATTGCGAATCCTCCTTGTTTATTATAGGCACAAACAAAACAATAGATAAAACTATCTGCACAACCACTGTACTCGTATCTCACATACCGATAGGCGAACACTTTCTTTATCTATACTAATATTATAAAGAGGAAAGATTTGAATGTTTGTTTGCATTGAATAGGCTCCGAAACTACTGGACCGATTTCAAAAATTCTTTCACCAGTAGAAAGCTACATTATCAGGGAGTGACATAGGCTTTTCCCGAAATTCAATGTGGTTCCCACGGGGACGGGTCCGGAACTTCACGCGGACGAACTTCACGCGGACGAAGTCGCGGGCAAAAAGCTAGTTTTCAATAAAACCCTACAACAAAGAAAAAGCAACTATTTCTTTCGCTAATAAGCCAACTGCTGTCAGTTGTCTGGAAAAAATGAAAATGTTATTCTACTTGACCACTTTTACTGTATTATTTTACGATTACGATATGTACTTATTAGGTAAAAACAAAGTCAACAGATCGTAGAAACTCCCAGAGAACCTATGAATTATTATAGAAATTTAAAAAAATGATATTTCATTCTTTCTAGGAATGCCGTGAGCCCTTCCATGGTGGATCATTCTTCGAGCACGAAGGGCAGCCTTACTGCGAGACACATTACCACGGCAAGCGGGGCTCCCTCTGCGCCGGCTGCCACAAACCCATCGCTGGACGATGCATTACTGCAATGTTCAGAAAATTCCACCCAGAACACTTTGTATGCGCTTTCTGCCTCAGACAACTCAACAAAGGCACATTCAAGGAACAAAACGACAAGCCTTACTGCCACATATGCTTTGAGAAACTGTTTGGTTGAAGTCAATTCCAAATGTCGATAACAGATGGCGCTGTATGTCGATTCAATCGAACGATTTAAAAATGTATATAAGAAATCGAGTAACGGCATACTCTCGAATTTGGCCATTTAATAACGAAGCCAGCCTTCTGCTAATTAATATCTTCATTTTAAAAGTGATAATTTACGTCTTACATTTGGCCTAAAAACTCAACAACTAAACAATTATTTTTTTCTCATTTATCGTGTTACAAGGCATATTATATTTTTTATAACCTACTTCTAAATTGTGTCTTCTTCAACACGATAGCAAGATAGTCATAACAAGATAATATTATAGGAAATTCCGTATAACTTATCTCTAATAAATTCAGATAAAATTTCCAAAGTAGATATTACAAATAGGAAACGTGACGGATATCAACAATTTGATAAAGAAAAATGAACAACAAACTTTAATTTATCATTAAAATATCTCCAAAAATGTACAACGTAATTGCCATCAATACAACGCAAAGTTCAATTATGAGTATATAAGAGAGTTACATGAGTAACAAATAATTGTAAATAAATAAGATACTGTCTCGTCGAAATTAGAATTAAAAAAATTTAGAATTTTCTAATTAAATGTGATGTCCGATTAATATAATAGTAACACAGTCTAGTGCACATAGTTAAACAAAAATTAACCCCACTCTTTCTCTGTTCACGAAACCACATATATTATAGATAATTATAGTTGAATATTTTTATTGAAATAGCCCTATTACAAGTTCTTTACAATCATCTTATCGTACCACCAGTTCAGAGAAGAATGAAAGAAAAAGTTTGAGAATCGAAAGTGTATAAAATAATTTGAGAAGTAGGTACACTGCTTTTAAATGCACTTAATTAGTCTTTTTGAAACTAAAGTTCATTTAAGTTGGTGCTAAAAACGAATACTAAAATTCACACAGACTCACGTTTATGTATATTGACAAAACTATTAAGTTTTTTTTTTTTGCTATTTACATTAAAACTTTTCGAAACATACACGCAAGCCTGCGTGCGCAAATAACGCCCATATTAGTCTACGCCCTAAATGACGTCTAGTCTAAATTAAGTTAATAATTGAACTTAATAGGCCTGAACTAATATATTTTTGTCATTGTTTTTGAACCCTACCCTGCAGTGTAAGGTTCAAATTAATGTGGGCTTGTCAAAGTCAAATATTTTATTCAAATAGGCCTAATATAAGCTCTTTCGAATCGTCACATTTTTTTCCTAACACCTGTTCTGAATGCTTAGTACGAGTTTCTTTTGACACATTCGATCATGTCCACCTTACAGAAGATCGTAGCCAAATAGCATTGGTCTCGGCCATGTTGTGTTCCTACGGTGAGTAAGGTCTCCAGAGCTCCACTTGGGGGGTTGGGAAGGTTGGCAACGCGCGAGTGATACCCCCGGTATTGCAAGCGTCTATAGGCTACGGTGATGCTTACCAACAGGCGGGGCCGTATGCTTGTTTGCCAACTTTGTGTCATAAAAAATATATATTTTTGGTTTGTTTCGCAACGCAAGCCAAGTTTGGAGGCTTGGTATTTAATATATTAGACTGTGTTATATAGAAAAAAATGTCAAAATAAATAAACCGACCAAATAGAGAAGAATTCACATGTAGCGAATTTATAAGACGCGTGTTACAACAAAATTATGTGTCTTACTTGCTCACATTTTGAAGTGAGTAACCCGGCTAATTTGGATATGTAACACGCGTCTAGTCAATTGACAATATGAAACTTTTTTTCAATTCAGACGGCTTATCACATTCGAATGTGATCAAAATACTCGTACTAAGCACTCAGACGGCAGATTTGTACTAAGAAGAACTGGCAGGAAACTTAACACTTGCTATGGTACTAATATTTAAATATTTCATTCGATGTTACCGATATGTATCGATAAAAATCATAGCAGTAGAGAACAAAATGGAATTTTAGGTCTGTTTCATATAGTTTTAACACCGGATTATAATAAGTCGTACATACTCTTTCAAGAGAGGTAGGGCACAGCGGATAATCCGCTCAAATCGGAGCAGCCCGTCTGGGGAAGGACCTCCACCTTACAGAAGATCGTAGCCAAATAGCATTGGTTTCGGCCATGTTGTGTTCCTACGGTGAGTAAGGTCTCCAGAGCTCCACTTGGGGGGGTTGGGAGGGTTGGCAACGCGTGAGTGATACCCCCGGTATTGCTTACGTCTATAGGCTACGGTGACGGCTTACCATCAGGCCGACCGTATGCTTGTTTGCCACCTGTGTGGTATAAAAAAAAAAAAAAAAAAAAACTCTAATATCATAATTTATGGCAAATAATTTGTAATGCATTTTATTTATGTAATATGCTTTGTTCAGTAAATTAATTAGGGCGGTTTTTTATTAAGTTATTAATCGTGAGCGTCCGCAATCATAGCCACGAGGGTTATATTTCCCCTAGTGACGGTTGCTTCGCAAATTTTTTGCAATATAAAACTTATTTTGAGTCAATAAAAATCTTAATGTACCATCGCATTCGCGGTGCAATGAGCAAAACGTGACCATGCGATCAAACGTACTCATATCTACTGAGTGTTCTAAATTGACAACTGCCATGCAATTCGACTTGTATCAGTGACATCGCACGAAGAAATCGCATCATCGCACATGCGATGGCCAATTAAGCCCGTTCGTACACAAGGCGACGTAAGTCTCCGATACTCGGCGATTTTAGTATCCAAGCGACTACCGCCATACAAGTCCATTGAGGTTCGTACGTACACTCGCGTCGTTGGATGCAAAAATCGCCGAGTATCGGAGACTTGCGTCGTCTTGTGTGCGAACGGGCTAACACTGTCTCACGACTAATCGCTTAATGAAAAATCTAAGTTCAGTACTTCCATTAGCGTTACTTCGTTGTAGGTACAGTTATTTGGTACGTTGTTATAATTTTATCGCTGAATGCTGAAAATGTTATCGCATAGGTAGCTCGTTAGGTGCCAAACGTTATCGCTTTTCATGGTTTAATAAATACTTGAATGGTACAAATGTATGCCATACCTGTTTATGTTATTTATTTAAGAAATAGATATTTTTTTGGGACAAAAATTTAAGTTCAAAAGTAATTATTTTGTGATTATTAAAATTATACATCATTTACAAATGCAGTAAAATCTGGGACATGCGAAAAATGCGCATCGTTTCTGTGTTAATTTAAAAATACGTTGTGTACATACAACTTTAGACTATGGTACTCCTAAATGAGTTGTCTTCAGCACTCCAAATGTTTGTGGACGTCTAAGGCGTCAAACGGGACGTCCGCGCAGCCACCTAATACATAGATTCTTATTGAAGTGAACAGATGGCAGCGATGCGGGCGCATACTTCGCCGCGCCGCGCCAATCGCTGACATCCAGTTTGAGGCAAACGTTAAAAAAGATAACATGAGTACATTTCTACATAAGATACATTAATAACATCGTGACGCGTATGACGGCATGCAAGGCAGCCGATAACGTTTAAACGAGTCTAAGCTACAAAATTTCGGTACAAAATAAATAATTCTCAGGTCCTTTGGAGAACTAGCGGGAGTTTGTTTTGTGTTATTGAGAAAAATGTAAATATATGCCTTTAAGATTTATACATCGTTTCATTAGGTCATAGCATCATTACATACTCATTTACAATAGCACAAGTTCGCAAAGTCGTATTTTATAGTCGAGTAATTATTAGTAAGATAACAATGTTTTTTTTTACATGTTAAAAAAGTAATTTGATTGTTATGTTAATGATTCATTGTTATATTAATTGATTTGAGTAATGACTTGACTGTAGATACGAAAAATTCGTGTACAGTAACGAAATAAAAACTTCTATAAGAATAGTTCCGCAGACGCAGTTTCATGTAAGATACACAATGTACACTTTATCTCGAGGGCCGTGGGTTCGAATCCTGCGCAATGCAAACATTTGTGTGTATGAACATGTCTGTTTGCCTTGGTCTGGGTGTTTTCTATGTATAATAAGTATTCAGCAATCTAGTACCCATAGTACAAGCTTAGTTGCTTAGTTTGGGACTAGATGGCGTTGTATGATTCGTCAAAGAATATTTATTTATTAATGTCGCAGAACGTGTTTTTTCGTAGTTATCTGCGACAAGAAACGTTCCGTAATTTCGCTTGTAACAAAAATGCTAAATTATGCTACTTAGATACAGTCAACCAAAGAAAGAGATGAGCAGGGCAGGGTAGAGAACTAAGAACAAAGATTTTTATGCTAATAATCTAAGCATCGTTATGAAACTCTGTTATTACATTTATTTATTTATTACATAGTACAATATGAATACTTTTACTATAAATTCGAGTAAATTCCTTACACAATTCAAAAATTCTAAATGTTTACTCGGCGAGTAGTTCCTTCACAGACACTTTCGTCAATATTTACAAAACTTGATATTTTACTGGACTGTTTAACTCTTTCATTGGCGGACTGCAGCTATTAATTCTTCCTTTCAGAATAATGGTATATTTGTATTTAAATTTATTCCAAGTCTCCATGAACTTAGCGGAACTGTTTTTGTTGAAAAGTTTTTAAATTTCAACATTATTTTCGTGTACAGTATAATGTTATGTTAATTACATTATGTTTGTTTGTTCAGTTGGTTTGTGGGCGGTTATTATCGCTTTTCGCTTGATAACACGAGGTACGAGTGTGGGTTACATTAACCACGAGTTAAACTGACGGTAGTTAGTATTTAAATTATGTATTTAATCTAAGGAGACATGATTTTATTGAATCTGTAATATTTTAACAAATATATTTAATGTTTTTAACTTTTGATTTTTTATTCACAAACCTTTTATGTTTGCAGCCCCAAACCTGTGGTGATTTCCTAGATAAAACCATACTTAGATCTCAAAAAAAGTCAAATGACAAAAAAGGCCAACTGGGTTTCTTTCGCCATTTATTTTACCAGTGGCCATTTTGCTTGTTTTTCCAAAATGGTGGTAGTTTATATTATATTATAGTAGAGTTATTTTTACAAAACTATTATTTGTACACTTCGATCAAAATAAAATGCATGTCAAAAGTAATCGTTTATTTCAGACTAGGCCCACTCAGAAATAAATGCTTTTATTATCTTTTATCAAACTTTCTCTACATAAATCCGAGTGACTATTTCAAAACAACGATTACTTTTGAATAATTCGCATAAAATTATGATCATCGAACCGTAGTCTGATAAGAAAACAATTTCGAAAGCGTGAAGTTAATTTCCAGCAATGCTATATATAATATAAAATTGTTAAACTGCGTTATTAGATACCTATATAATCAATAATCCACGACGGTGTCCTTATTGATTTAATCTATAATGACCTACTAGCATACCGTGCCGTCTATCAGTTTTATTATCGATTACCATTCAAACCTAATTAACAATTTATAAAAACTGCCACGGGTGTTTTTCTATCAATCATTTAGTTCGATCGCGGTATACCCGCATTGCTAGCGACGTACGACCAGCTGCTAGCGACGTACTGGCCTCACAGCTAATGACAACTCCATAGTTATTTTATTGAACGAAGAGCATTCGGCTTAGGAATGATTTTAAGGCACATGAATATTCCGTGTGCGTGACCGATTTTACTATTTTCCGAGGTTACGCACACTGAAATAAAATACGTATGAACAACGTAACAACATTCATAGCTGAACACTCTTCGTGAAATGGAATATTTGTACCTAAATGAATTATATTGATAAGCAACATTTCGTCCGAAACTTTCATCGCAGAATGTCCATTTCGCAAAATATCCTTTTTGCAAATTATAGAACGCTGGGTCTACTCTTTCTATACTTATGTCTTATTTTTCTCTTTGGTCTACTCCCATATAGAATACGAGACTTAGCCGTATACTTTCCCTGTATCGGTCGTGGACCACTTGCTCATCTGGGTGGACCAGAGACATTTTTCCCCATCCAACAAATACCTAAAACGTATTCTCGAATTTTCCAAATAGATTTCCTTATCTGTTTTTGTAAACTAAATAATCCATTGAGTCATCAATCATTCTTATCATCTCGTTGCATCGGCATAATTATAATTATACTCATGTCCAAAGGTTATCGAATGGTAGAAATAAAAAAAGTTATTACGACGACAGAATTATATTATAGGTGACTTTATAAGGTACATAATTCTATGACACACAACTTAATAAATAAACGATGACTTAATCCTACATACTGTACAAAAAAAAAAAATGTCTTTTGATAATAACATTTATGATTAGATTCTAAAACTTATAAACTAATCAGTCTTTGGCGAGAAGAGATGCAGAAATGCTCCCCTATGCTAATCCGGGGAACAGTTCTGAAAAAGATTCACACCAAAAGTCTGACAAGTCCATGGACTCTGGCTCGCTGAGGGGAGACGCCAGTGACTCGTACCCGAGGTCCGAACTGAGGCTCGTGTGCGCTGGAGACAGTCCGAGGAAGTTCTCGTCAATTGAGTTTGGAGATAGACTCATAGGTGATACCATCTTTAGATCGCACTCCACCTTCAAGTTATCGGTCAATGTAGTGAAGTCTGTATCCACCTCTATCGGCGCTACTACCTCGACCTGCTCCTCACAAGGAACCTCAATAGTGATGCAGTCATTAGCTTCTTCGAAACTCGCGTAAAACATATCTCCTTTGTCATTTTCGTTCTCTTCCTTGATTTGTACAGTATGCTTCGTCTTGTCCGGCTTGTATGGATGCGCGTACGAATGCTGTGCCAATATTCTGTCGACGTCATGTTTTATGTCTAAGATGACACTTTCACCGGATTCCAGTTGCTCTGCTGCGGGCCCCACCACTTGAGTTCCTTTAGGGCACTCTCCAATGTTCCCGACTGAGACCTAGAACAAGATAAATAGTTTTTTTACTAAGGTATTTATGAAGCGACTAGTAAATCCCTCGCAACTTCGTTTGCGTATATATCGCTTTCCCGTGGGAATTTTGAAAAATCCTTAGTGCTCCTCTACGTTATAAAAGGAACCCCTGTGCAAAATTTCCAGTTTCTAATCCTTATAGTTTAGGCCCTAAGTTGATGTCAGTCAGTCAGTCAGCTTCTCCTTTTATATTATAGACTAGCGAAACCCGCGCAACTTCGTTTGCTACCCCTACCCTACCCCTACCCTGACCCTACCCTACCCTTACCCCTACCCTACCCCTACCCTACCCCTACCCTACCCTACCCCTACCCTACCCCTAATTTTTTTCCGTAAGAACCTTGTACAGAGTATTAGAAAACTACAAAAAAAAAATCAGCCAAATCGGTCAAGCCGTTTTCATGTTATGTCGTGACAACGGAAAACGGGTTTCATTTTTATATATATAGATAAGTAGCCCGAAAGGACACACTAAACTTAAGTGGTCCGAATTGTTACATTTAACTGGTCCGAAATGGCACTCTAAACTTTGCTATTTCGCCCATCTACATAATTTATTCTTTTTTTGCTCTTGTTAGATGATTGAATCATTTCGTTTTTACTCCTACATTTCATTTGTAATATGAGTGACCACTAAGGACAAACGTTAAGTACTAGGTATATCTTGGTAGATATGTATTTTATCTACATGTATAGGAAGTAAGTAAAATAAGCTGGACCTGTGTAAATGTAATCATGTAATTGCTAATCTTTTGCAGAACAACAAGCGATACCTAGCAACCATTTATCAGATGATTTTAATGGTTTTACTAAATTCAATTTACAGTATTTTATAGCAATTTTCATTGAATTTACAGAAAATTTATAGCTTACTAATCAGCCTTAGTTTGCATAGCTGTTTTGCGGTTTTACCGGTAGGTACTTTAAAACACCTGTACATTGTGTTCAAGTAAAATAAATAAGTATGTGTAGAACGTCCTAACATTGTCATTTAGTTGAAGATCAACTTAGTTTTAATTACTATTGTCTATACTTTTTGTAGGTCATGGTGATGTATGGAAAGTCGTCGGAAATGTACACTTTTGTACTACTAAGAGCCGGCATAGACAAACTGCTGAAGCAGTTAGCCATTGATCAACATACACAACACAGATCACTCTTGCAGTCATAGTCAACAGCTTGAAACTTTGCCCGCACGACTGCCCAAAGCAGTTGCAACTGCTCGAGTAGTTTGTGTATGTGTGTAAGTAGAAGACTGCAGTTCACTGTGCAGTCGCAGTTTGAAGCAGTTCATCCTGACTGCCTTAAGCAGTCTGTGTATGTCGGCCCTAAGATTTAAATTTGTATACATATTATTGCTAACTGTACATTATATAATTGAAATGCAAACACCACCTCAAACCTTAAGTTATATACATTAGAAAAGGTACAGTCACATGCTAATGTATTCAAATTTAGACCTACATTGAGTTAAGAACAAAGGTGTTTACATTTCTATAAATGTAAACTTGTTCTTATTTTTAAATTTTTTGTTCTTTCTTCTAAAGTCTATACTTTACCTATTTATGTTCATGAATATGAAATGCAAAGATGACATGACATAGTGACCTTCATACATGACCCATGTATGAGAAATTGTTGAAATTTCAACAGTATTGGGTACATAGAAGTATAAGTAATTATTGTCATGAACACAAGGTTGAATTTTTAATTTTATTGCATTATGATAAATAGATGTTGTAATATTGTGTGTCATGTTCATGTTACATCAAGGAATGATATCTGATAAACTATGTCCTGTTCCGTGATATTATCATGAATTTATATAATTGACTGGTTTCCTCTCTGGCTTGTGGAGGCTGATAGAAATTGCTCTATGTAAAAAATTGTTTTAGCGGAATCTGCCAAATTTAATGAATTAGAATGAAAAAGAATGTATAAAATTTATGTGAAACAATGTCTAATAGTTAAAACATAGTCTCCTTGAAAGTATCAGATTCAGTGTAAAAGTGAACAGATAGATGCAAGTAATTTTAAATATAGGCAATAATGATGCAATATTTATAAATGTGACTTCTGAACTTTAATTATTTATTTTCAGTACTGGCAGGTGGCTCTAGATAAGGGTCCATGGGAGGTGTGGTAAAAAGGTCATTGCCTGTAGTGGGCCAATTTGTTAGATAAATTAATACATTGTAAATGAACTTACATCTTCATCCGTTGCTGCAGCACTTGCGCCAATTTCTTGTAATAGGGAGTCTGCAAGTTGATGGAGGCTGTCGAGGTACTCTTCAGAGTCGAGGTGTGCGAGGAGGTCTGCGATAGGAGACACATCGCCAGCAGCATGCGCGCCGCGCGCATCGCCGTCGGGGGCCCTGCCTTCTGCTGAGTGGACTCTGCTGGTCCCTGGGCCCCCGAGACGGTGCGCGCCGCGGCTTCGCTGCGCAACAAACTGTTCTCCCCTAACAGACGTTCGTTCAACGCCTTCAAACTCTCAACCTCTTTCATTAGTTTCTTGTTCGCATCCATACATTGTTGTAATTGCTTCTCCATATCATCCATTTTAGCCTTTTTCCTGTCCCGTGATGTCTGTGCTGCCACACGGTTCTTTAGTTTTCTAAAATGAAATGTTGTATGTTAATTTTCCTGTTTGTTCAGATATGTGGGAAGTCCCATACTTATTGATGTTCAAAGAAGTTTATCTATGTACTATGGATACTGTATAAAGTTTATATTTAATTGAAAAATACAATTTTGTTTTTTAATTTCTTCTTCATTACCTCTATCGACACATTAATAGTAATTAATTACTAATCAATTGATAATTATAATTACAGCCATTTCAGATGTATGATGAAATACCAGAAACAAATTAAACACAGAGAGGATTCCAAGAAAATCACAAAAAATTTTTTTTCAAAAAGACATTCATTCATTTCAGTTCATTATACACTAGCCGGCAAGCAAATTAAATAACAACCAGCGTACGTTGACCCCTGATCCCGTTGATCCATAGTAACAAGAAAACATGACTCACTTTCTTTGCATCTTCTCCTCCCACGAGAGATGGTCCAGGCGACGCTTCCTCGACGGTGGAGGCGTGGCATCCACCACGACCTTGGAATCCATGTCCTCCATCGTTATGTAGTTATTCGGCACGGTAATGATGATAGGGGCGCTCATCTCGAAACTTCTCATTTAATAAATTACACAAAATAAACACACCACACACCACTTGGTTATCAATAAAGTCTTGAGAGCATGCTAACTCAGAATTTTTATTCCATTTGCTAGTAGAGCACTTTACTGCGATATATTTCCGCTAGTGAGTAACAAACGATTGCGTCGTACATTATCGAGCGTTGCTTGCGTATTGAAATAATTTTTGTGTTCTCGAAAATGTTTATGTGGTGATACGCTATTGGTTGGCCAATATTGTGGGCGGAGTGTCCAGTCACCAGAGAGAAAAGATAAGCACTATGTTTGTTACATAGTGAAAAGGAGACAGACATAATGACGTCACTCCTCAGTTACATTATGGCGATAAACGGCGGCAAAAACGAAAATGGTCAATCAAACATTAACTTGATTAATTTAGGTATTTAAAATAAATGTAGAGCCATATATGTAATAATTTTGATATATATTATGTCCATATATAAGTGAACAATTTGTTTTCAAATTCATAATGTATGTCGACTAAAATGTGTCTCATTAACTAATAAAAAGAGATTGTTAATGAAAGTTGTAAGACAAGAATGATGAAATGTTGGCATAATCACCGGCACCGGTACCAGTTTCCCCACAATGAGTAACGAACTGATGCAACAGCCGGCACTATTTCGTTTCCAATTTTTTGTTATTGATTCTTATTTACATCTTAAAGTAATGAATCATTGTGAAAAAAGACTGGAGATAATATAATATTATGTAGGTGCGTAGATTTTGATAATCAATTTTAACTTTTTTGGGGGTTTTTGAGGGTTTGTTAGTTCGATTAAGTAGGTACCATATCTTTCCCCTAGACTCTAGACTGTCTAGACTTACCAATTTTTACTCTAGGGCAGTCTAGGGCCTTAAGGCCTAGAGTGTCCTACCTAACCACTCAGATAATTATTTCTCTGAGTATCACCAACATCATTTGATGCGAATTTCACTATAACACAATGGCTAGATTTCTGGAGGAATTTTGCTAATTGCATACAACTTCATGCAAAAGGCAGATAACAGTAGAATAAAATATTATTATCTGGAGTAGGTATCTAGTATCAGCATCGACAAGTGCATCAGTCCCTATAGAAAGTTAAAATCAGGTGTGGTGAGATGTATTACGTTACTCAGGTCAGGTTATATCTGAGTATTTATATTGGCTGTTATATACAGGTACCATGTCTCTGATGACACAAAGAAAGAATACTACGATCCGTTTGATCCGATGCGTCCGATACGTATACATTGCGGATATGTGAACGCCTGCCTTTAAGGTCCTAGGCATGTCCTAAGTCCTTTATACGGGGCAGAGGGCATCCACAGTGCGTCGCTAACCTGGGGCCCGATTCTACTAACATAAATGCACCAATCATCGAAATAATATTACTACGTATAGAAATGACAACGCCTTCAAATTTTGGCGCCGCGTTCGGCCGTGCGGGGCGCGCCCCTCCCTGGCCCCGCCCCCAACCGAGTCATAGAATATGACATCACTACGCAGGGGCGACACTTTGTTTATATTCTGCCTATTGAACATCTAACTGATTATTTTATTTTATTACAATATTTTATTTTACTTAATAGAATAAACTTAATAGAAAATATGTATAATATTAGCTTTATAGGTAGGAAGCTACATTACATTTTTGTTCTTAACTTAATATTAGTCAAAAATAAACTGAGATTAAATCAAAACTTTATTATGAAGCTATTTATATATTGAAGTATTTTGTAATATATGCAATAACTAGGAGACGGTCGCCTGCCAGACAAGAGGAGTTGTGTTGAATGGTATCTTTACTCCGAAACTTGTTTGCCCGAATTTCATTTGTTCGAAAATGGTTGGTCGAAATTTAAAATGCTGTTACGTTTTCCATCTTTTTGTTTTCTAGAAACTATTTTTATTACTTAGTAACTTTATCAACATTTACGTATTTTTACCTACTATATAAAAATATTTTGGAAATATAGTTTAAAAAATTAATATTTAAATTACATATTATTTTAAAAAAAGAATTATGAAAATCGGTCCAAAATTGAAGGAGTAATCGGCGGACCTCCAAAAAAAACAATGAAACATAGAACCTCCTCTTTTTTTGAAGTCAGTTAAAAAAAAAGCTAAAATAAAATCAGAGATACCTAAATTATATTATAAAATTGACTCATGCTTAGTACCTACGTATCCCATCTGTATGTATTAATTTTTGATAATCTATGATTTTCACATAGAAATGGCGGATGCAATCATGATGCAATAGAAAATAATGAAAAAAAATTGTTTTGGTTGGTTTTACTTAATTTTTTGTATACTTAGCGATGATAAGTCACGCCGCTATCTTTCTTCCTTACTGTTGAACGGTTTTTACACGTTTTTATCGAACATGACGGCATTTTTCAATGTTTTTTTTTGTCATAAGTCCGAGGACCGATCGCGATGAGCGTAGACAAGTGACTAAACGAGTTGATGTCTATTGGCCTCAACGTATGGGGACAAAAATTTTGTTCGCGGTGTCCGTTCTATACGTAGTAATATTATTTCGATGGCACCAATGGACTCTCAATGGTGTCTCAATCGTGTCTCAATGTAATGTCGATAGTGTATCTGTGGGATGGTTTTTGACATTTGTTATGCACATAAACAATAAGTTAGACATTATGTTATTGTTTAAGTCCATAACAAATGTCAAAAACTATTCCACTGATACACTATCGGCCATCGAAATAATATTACTACGTATAGAACGGACACCGCGAACAAAATTTTTGTCCCCATACGTTGAGGCCAATAGACATCAACTCGTTTAGAAACTTGCCGAGGCTCATCGTGATTGGTCCTCGGATTTATGTCAAAAAAAATATTGGAAAATGCCGTCATGTTCGATAAAAACGTGTAAAAACCGTTCAACAGTAAGGAAGAAAGATAGCGGCGTAACTTATCATCGCTAAGTATACAAAAAATTAAGTAAAACCAACCAAAACATTTTTTTTTCATTATTTTCTAATGCATCATGATTGGATCCGCCATTTCTATGTGAAAATCATAGATTATCAAAAATTAATCGTACTGATGGGATACGTAGGTACTAAGCGTCAGTCAATTTTATAATATAATTTAGGTACCTATTTCTGAATTTTTTGTAGCTTTTTTTTTAACCGACTTCAAAAAAGGAGGAGGTTTTTGGAGGTCCGCCGATTACTCCTTCAATTTTGGACCGATTTTAATCATTCTTTTTTAAAAATAATATGTAATTAAAATATTGATTTTTTAAACTATATTTCCAAAATATTTTTATATACTAGGTAAAATGCGTAAATGTGGATAAAGTTACTAAATAAGTAAAAAAAATAAGTTTCTAGAAAACAAAAAGATGGAAAACGAAACAGCATTTTAAATTTCGACCAACCATTTTCGAACAAATGAAATTCGGGCAAACAAGTTTCGGAGTAAAGGTACGTTACCATTCTTGAAATTCAACACAACTCCTCTTGTCTGGCAGGCGACCGTCTCCTGGTTATTGCATATATTACAAAATACTACAATATATAAATAGCTTCACTATAAAGTTAGTTTTGATTTAATCTCAGTTTATTTTTGACTAATATTAAGTTAAGAACAAAAATGTAATGTAGCTTCCTACCTATAAAGCTAATATTATACCTATTTTCTATTAAATTTATCTATAAATATTGTAATAAAATAAAATAATCAGTTGGATGTCCAATAGGCAGAATATAAACAAAGTGTCGCCCCTGCGTAGTAATGTCATATTCTATGACTCGGTTGGGGGCGGGGCCAGGGAGGGGCGCGCCCCTCACGTCCGAACACGGCGCCAAAATTTGAAAGCGCTGTCATTTCTATACGTAGTAATATTATTTCGATGATTGGTGCATTTGTGTTAGTAGAATCGGGCCCCTGATCGATCTTGAGCTTTGCGCTTTCCATTGACAGTATAATGTGAAGCAAACATTGATAAGTGAATAGTGGTTGGAATTTAAGATAGGATTCAGGAACTATTACAAGACAAGTGCATTAGCGTGGTGACTTCAAAATACGCCTTCACTGAAGAAATTTTGCTATTCACCTTTTTTCGGAGCGTCTTGACTCAGAGACGGTACACTGAGTCGAGACAGGCTGCTTTGATGATTTAATAATATTACATGACATTGGCAAATTGCAACGAATAAGAATGCAGAAGCCACAAGTCACAACTTGAAATAAAAAAGGTACTTTGTTTGTGGTGTGGCAACACTAGTTCTGGCTGTCAAAATAATTAATGTCTGTCTTGCTTGTTTGTCTACCTCTTTCGTCTTGTCTTGTTAACATTTTAGATTTTTTGGTCAGTAAAATACATTCTTCTAAAGACAAATCATAATTATAACCCATTGATATTAATTTATTAACACAATGGCATCAACAAGCGCCGATTCACAGTCAACAATTGCCCAGAAAACGTGGGTAATGGCGAATAATATCGAAACAATCTCTAGTGTCGACGATATTTATCGCTACGATAAAAAACAGCAACAAGATATCCTTGCAGCCAAACCATGGGAAAAAGAGTATGTATAGAGCAAATTGAGACGACAATTACTTATTTGGTAAAGCAGATTTTATGTTAAATTACTTTGTCACATACAGCCCGCATTTCTTCAAAGATATCAAAATATCTGCACTGGCATTGTTGAAAATGGTGATGCACGCGCGTTCTGGAGGCACCCTGGAAGTCATGGGTCTATTATTAGGTAAGCAAAGTTTGATTTTTAATCCCTTTATCACCAGTACACTTTAACGACCCGTAACTGAATTCTCATATTACATTTAAAAATTTCTAAAGCTTAATATGCATTGAGAGATCCTTACTAACATTAAATAATAAGTATTTAAATATTAAAATGTGTAATGTTATTTCAAATTTTACATTACTTTCCAATAGAAATTAATATTACTTTGTGTTCTCAATAGGTAAAGTGGATGCCAACACAATGATTGTGATGGATTCATTTGCATTGCCAGTAGAGGGCACCGAGACTCGTGTCAATGCACAGGCCCAAGCTTATGAGTATATGACAGCTTATATTGAAGCTGCTAAACAGGTGAGTTGGGAAATCATTAATCATAATAATTTTCTTATAAGAGAAGACCTGATGGTAGTGATTATTGCGACCCATGGAGCAAAGAGATTCTGCGAGTTCCTAAGTTCTTGCCAACCTTATATGAGAAAGATTATGGATAAATAGAATGAAATCGATAGATCAATTCAACTCATTTATAAAATCAGTTAAATGACTGCTAATTAATAAAGCGTACTATAGCGTCAATGAATATCTGGAAGATAAACTAATTTAAATGTCTGCCTCTCTTTTTCTACTCAAGTTGCTATGCCTTAAAGGGTGCATGTAGATAACTGCTATGTGTTATGTACAGTAATATAATGTATGTGTCACATGTAATGCAATAAATAAATAAATATTAGGCAGAGAATTAGCTCAGAAGTTATGCTTTGCTTTCATCATCCCACTGTTTGACATAAGGCTTCTTTTGTCTTCATCATCTCTATCTCTAGCCATCTTGATTCAGTTTATTCCAACAATCTGCCTGATATTGTTGACTTGCGTACTATAGCATTATTTTACATTTATTATTAACTTCCTGATCCGGGATTCCATATCCTGGCCTCCGAAACGAGAACACTCCACGTCTTGCGGTCTTAGACGAGTTCCTCCCAATTACCTGCTCCAAGAGCCATCAGGTCTTTCCATACTTTGTTGAACCAGCGGCATTTATTATTAAATATTACAAATTTTGAAACAGGTTGGCAGACATGAGAATGCCATTGGTTGGTATCACAGTCATCCTGGCTATGGATGTTGGCTGTCCGGTATTGATGTCTCTACACAGATGCTGAACCAGAACTTCCAGGAACCATTTGTTGCTATTGTCATTGATCCCGTCAGAACTATCTCCGCTGGGAAAGTATGCCTCGGTGCTTTCAGAACTTATCCAAAGGTATGGTGTTATGTGTTATAGAAAACGGAAATTTTGTATGTATTAGAAAATTCAATTTTTAGGGTTCTATGAATAATGATGATAGTCTCTTAAAAACGTCGAGGGTGTGGGAAGATCATTTTCCGATACAATAATCCGTTTGCGAATTATTTACATTAAACGTGTCAATAAATTTTCGTTTTGCACGGTGGTCCCCCCCCCCCCCCTATATCACCGAAAGTCTTGTTTAGAAATTTGAAAAAATTCATGGTAGTAGTCCATATAGTAAACCTACAAGGAAAACTATAACGGTTAAGTAGGCACTACTAGTTACCGAGTAATTGCTGACGAACTTATGAAGTACAAATGTCACAGAATATGGCATTGTACTCATATGCAAGCAAGAAATGCTTAGCCAGTACGGAACCCTACATTGTGCGTGGCCCGACACATACTTGCCCGGTTTTTTATTTATGTCTTGACTTATTCTGGAAGAATAGGGCTGTCAAATGCAAAGATTACTAAATTAAACAAACTCCAACTATATTACTACTAGTTATATGTTTTATTAATGTATGTATGTGTAATATAATAGCACTAGATGAACTAAGAACCAAACTTCTCTAAAATACTCCTAAATTGTTTCATCTTTAGGATCATATAATAATAACTATACATAGATAATCTTTTTAGGGTTACAAACCTGCCAATGAGGAGCCATCAGAGTACCAAACGATACCTCTAAACAAGATTGAAGATTTTGGTGTTCACTGCAAACAGTACTATTCCCTAGAAGTTTCCTATTTTAAATCATCTCTAGATAGAAGACTGCTGGACTCCCTGTGGAATAAATACTGGGTGAACACGCTAAGTAGCTCCAGCTTGATAACCAATGCCGACTATACAACTGGACAGATATTCGATTTGTCAGACAAGTTGGAACAGAGCGAAGTCTCTTTGGGTTAGTATGAACTAATCTTTGTAAAAAATATTATTCTCGCCCAGTAGAATATTTTATTATCTTTTGAGTATAGAGAATTTCAGCCAGTATCTGAAATTTATTTTAATTCGATATTAATTCACAAGATATATTATTATCTCTATTTTATTCTTTAGTATGATGCCAGCTGTAATTTAATGTGTCATTTACGTTAAAAATGAGTTTCAGAAACTGGTGTTGTTTTTCAGATTATTCATTGCTACACTTGAATAATAATTTATGATATTATCTTACTTCAAGATTTTAAAAGACTTAGATCACTTCAGATTAATAAAATTTAGTGTTCAAAATCTTCTTTTTGTAAAATATAAAATGTTCTGCTGGGCTGAAAAATCTGATAATGATTACTTTCAATATTACAGGTCGTGGCGGTTTCATAGTAGCTGGCGCCGACCCACACGAGAAACGTACGGAAGACAAGCTTGGGAAAGCGACAAAAGACGCATGTAAGACCACTATAGAGGTGATCCATGGTCTTATGGCGCAGATGATCAAGGATCGACTCTTCAACAGCGTTAGTGGCAGGCCTGCGCCACCCACGCCCATGATAGAGTGAATATAGTGATTTTTATGAACTAAATGTATGGCCCTTGTAAACTCTTTATTAAAATGTATGTAAGAAATAATTGTTTTATTGATTTCTAACGCCATTATAACATGCAAAACAAAAGTACAAACTCTCCAGATATACATTCATGTTTTATCCTGAATGACTCAACACATACAGCCACCACTGATCGTAGAGTCCGGAAAATTGGAGTGTGTTCTTTGTATGACGTAGGCGTCTCATTAGGATTTTTGGGAATTCCCACGGGAATGCGGGATACGCTATTATAAACGAAGTTGCGCAGTTTTTCGTTAGTTACTAATAAGTAGGGGTAAATAGCGAGTGAAAACACGTTGGTATATTTTTCTGTTTATCTACAAAAATGAAACAACCAATTGATTATATAAACATTCTCAAATATTTATTAACCAATTTACATAAAATCATTATAATCATTATGTACATCTTTCACATAGATTTAGTTATACACAAAATCATAAATCTCACGACGTGGAGGGCCTTCTATTTAATCAGATATTTTATAATAAAACAAGCACCAAATTACGATATAATCTTTCGCGAAGCTCTTTTTACATAATGAAAAATAAAATATATTCATGATTATTCTGGATGCGAGTTCAGTGACAACTAGCTGAGCCGTGCAACTATCTATTCGGCTTGTGTTTCCAATTTATCATATCTAATTTACATAAACATCTATATTTGATTAAAATGTGCTGGTTAATCTAAACATAAATAGGGCGAAAATAAAACTAATTACTAAGTGTTAAAATGTCCCCAAACAGTGTTGGGAGTAAAAGTGTAAAACCTAATTGCTTCAATAGATGTACGCTATAACTTTTATTCCATGTATTTACATTGCGTGAACGGGATGAGTAAGAACTACAAACTACATCCGTCAGACATGAAGCGATAACAAATTGTCCATACACAAATAACTATTCTTAACCAAATGCATAAGAAATAATATTTTACCAAACTAGAGTTACATCGAGGGGATTCGTTAATAAATAAAAATAGAGCCCCTTTTATGGGATGTTCCAATTCAGAGAATATATTGTCAAATCCGATATTAAATTTTTTATTGCATTAGAATTAAATGTGGCGTAGAAAATGTGTTTTACACGTTGAGTCGTTGTCATGCAACAAAGAAACAAAACAATTATTGTATTACAAAACAGTATAATGCTAAGAAAGTTTAATTTTGGTTAAGTTTTGAAACAAACTGTGTGTTGTGTGCATATTATTTTATAAATTACCTTCATTATAAAGTCGCTATCAATATTATTTAGTTTTAATTTGGAATTAGTGCATCCCATAAAAGAGCACGAATATTCCGTACCCAGTGACTACCTCTCCACATTACTAATAAAATTCTAAGTGCGTTATCACACGTAAATTATCATAATAGTGATTTTTATTCATATTAAGTACATTCGGAACAGCCCCTTCACTTCGCCTATACACGTTATATTACATTTCACAATCTCAATTTTATATACACGGGCGACACAATATGGAAACTTCATATTATATACAGAAATCGCTTTGGAGCCAACATTTTATTATATTGGTTTCTTGTTAACACATTATAACGGCCAGAATCCGCAAATGTAGGGTAAATTTCCTTTAGTTAACATTTTTAATTTCATTTGAAGATTCAAGTCACTACAATCAAGGAAGTATACATTTACATCGTATTATTATATAAAAATTTATTAAATAAATATTATGTAATTTGGAATGATTAGATTTAAAAGTTTCATAGTAAGAAAACCAAGGAAATCAATTTAGAAAGATGAATTGTTCTAATTTTCTTGCGACTAAAGCTTAGAATAAGAACAATTACAAACAAAACATTGGAAAATATTTCTAAGTTCTTTATGAATATTTATGTAATAATAAAGATATCACTTTTGAAGTAATTTTTAGTAAATATGTACCTGGATATAAGAGAACAATAGAAAAGTTATTATATTTTTTAGAACTTTCCATTTTGTGTCGCAATATGTGAACATAACTATAATGAATAATTAGGCAGCTTTATATATAGGGGGTACATTGAATACTATACGCAACATCGTCAAGAATTTAAAAAAATACGCGAATGACAACCGACCATAACAATAAAAATGTTTTAGATTCTGTCCAACACTCAACTAAACTAAACTTTACTCTAAACTACCAAATGTTCATACTATCTATATCACTTTTCTTAGAATGTTTTCAATTTTAGTTTAGCTGTTGCTTCACAGAATCTTTTGCTATAAAAATCTGTCTTCTAAATTGCATTTTTTTTAAAATCAATATTAATCTGTTTTACACTACTCGTATGAAAAGTAACCCTGAGAATATAAGATCTACATTTTTGGAATTGTTATAAAATTTCACAACCTTTCACTAGGAAATATTTCAGATATTGTGAAAAATAATATGATCATTTTTATTCTAATGGTCGGATAGTCGAACGGAATTGAAGACTAATTTATACTAATCTCTTAAAACATGTAAATGGAATGTGTCACTATCTAGGTGTTTTAAGTGGTTTTACAATATTCGAGTGTGCGACGGCAGAGAGAATTTATTAGATCCAAATCAGTTTTTTACCATCGAAGGAAATAGTCATATTATTCTTATTAACAGCTCGAATAATGTAAACCAATCTATAGGGTGTACGCTAAAACAAAAATGTATGCACGCAAGACGCATAACATACGCATTTTCAAGCAACAAAAAGTTTCGGCAACTTTCAGATGGTCGCGTGATCATCCTTACGCGCGTACAACAGACCGTTCACATGATCGCGACTAAGCGCGCCATCTGGTTTAGGCCTTAAAACCGTTGCGAACTCAATGGAGTCCGTGCGGCGTCCGATAGGCTCGCATTTGAAGGCAGATTGTTTGAGAAACGTACATATACACGCAAGAGTGCGCCCGCGCAAGTTTTGTCGTACACCCTTACATCTCTATACTGATGGCTATTTCAGGTTACTGAATTCGGGATAGATACCGTCAGTCTTCATAGTCAAGCAAAAGGAATGGGGGGGAAGCCATCGATTAACCGGTTATAGCAAAGCAGCAATGTACATAGGTATAATAATTTTCCGTAAATAACTCGGCCACTTTACCATATACCCGGTAAAGGTGGTCTACACACACGGCGGGAATTCCGATGATGGTGGAAAAAAGCTTAGGGCGAGACATAACTGCGAATTCGCATCGAATTCCGCTTTTCTATATTAAAAACGGAAGCGAACTCGCAGATATTTGCGATGCGAATTAGCAGTTTTGTGTGGGCCCTTAAATCGATAGCATACGGCTTATTTTAAACGCACAGACGACGCGCGTATAAAAGGATATTTTATCGTCCGATCGTGACGATGCGAGGGCGAAACAAGGTCGTGATCGTGACTCCTTTGTACGTGCGTATTTTGATACAAACTCAAAAATCGGCATCTACGCGCGTCCTCTGCGCGTTGAAAATGCGCCGTATGCTATCGCTCTTACATTGTGTTTTGAAGCCGGCATGTGCGGACGCACCATAAGAGATGTAAAAATACTATAAGGTGTAAACTAATTTTTCACGTACACCGACAAGTAGAAAAAGGTAAATGATATTCCACAATGCCAATTACTAACCAGTCCATTTCGAGTGGCCTCCGCTACACTTGGCCCAGTGAGCCATGAGTGGTTCAACCAATATTGGTCGTGTTATTTTATAAACAAGTCAAGATTCTCTATTGAAAAACTTGTCTCAAATATAAAGTTATCTACCTACCCTTTACACAATGTAACACGAGCTACAGTGGCAAAATAAATATTTTAATCAGTAGTACAGATTTAAAAGATGATATAAAATAGAAATAACAAAAAATATTATGAGGTTTTATTTGATTTGAGTGCATTTTAAAAGATCTTTCCTTTAGACTATAATATGGGGTTCTTCAAAAGGGGCATTAAAAGTTTTTTACAGGGTCGGCAACGCGCGAGTGATGCTCCCGGTGTTGCAAGCGTCCATAGGCTAGGGTGACCACTCACCATCAGGCACTGTAAGCTTGTTTGCCACCTTTGTTGTATTAAAAAAAAACTTAGTCAGTTATATACGACAGTTTGATCTCTTAACGTCATTTACTGATATTTTACAAAAACACTTTCGCCAAATACTTCTATAGATTCAAATACTTATTAAGCTTTCATCTCTTTCTACCTTTTGAAGAATAAAAGAGACAAGCTATTGTGTAAAGGGGTTATTAGGCCATCACAAGCCACCCGTGGCAGTCGGCTACAGGCAGTAGCCGGGCGGGTTGGCCCCTCGTCAGTTGAACAGATCCGCGGGGAAGCTGTTCACTTCCGCCTGCTCCAAGACCGGGTTGCCGTCCACGTTGTATGATATACGTATTCTGAGGCGCAGGGGCGTCTGGAAATTAACAAAAACTTAGTGTTAGGACAACGTAGTTTTTCATGTAACTTTGTATAGTACGTTCGCGAATCAGAAAGAATTTCGTGGGAAGAAATAACCTAGAGGTCATCGCGTCTGTGTCAGCGTGACAATATATTTCGGGCGGGAGCGACAAAGAAAGGTATTTGTAGGAAATTATTCCTGCTTTGCGACCGCACTTTAGGCGATTCCCTGGATATAAATCAAGATACTTCCACAAACTTTATCTGGATAATTTGAGCTTGATTAGGAAGCAGACATGATGACATTAACATTTATAATAATAGTAATATTTGATACATTAAACTTACTCTTGTTGGGTTAGTGATTTTGAGAACTTGCGTAATTTCACCCTGCGGCGGCAGCACTGTGCCTGAAGGAGACATCATGTCCAGACGGAAAGTCTGAAAGGAAATGAAAATTAGTAATTAATTATTAAAGTTTATATACGTAGCTGTTGGTTCTCCATAGTAATAAATTAATATATACAAAAATTATTGGTACAGCAATTAAAAATTACATGTTCGTTCTTGCTTAATTGCAAGTCGAGGAAAGTGAAGCTCTGGAGACCTTACTCACAGTAGGAACACAACATGGCCGAGACCAATGCTATTTGGCTACGATCTTCTGTAAGGTGGAGGTCCTTCCCCAGACGGGCTGCTCCGATTTGAGCGGATTATCCGCTGTGCGACCTCTCTTGCATATCTAAGGGAGGATCATTGAGTAAGCAATGCTAAAATATGTTACCCGTGGCACAGCAGCCTGGAACAAGAAATCCGTAAGTGCATAAGACGCAGTAGAAGTGGCGTGCATCGTGAGCGTGACGCAGTCGCCGCCGGGACTCTTCTCTGCGTTTAGGATTATGCGCAGGCCGTTCTTGTCCAGCGCCGTCACTGACGTTACTTCTGGAATGTTAAAAAGAGATACTTTAAAAAAACTATAATGGGAATGGATTGATAAATTAGTAAAACATTAAAATAAATTCGACTAAAGAAGTGCTGAAATGAACTATTTAGATTTGTAATTAATTATAAGTACAATCAAGAGCATCGACCTTTACATATTGGACTTTGTAGCATTCTTAAGTTCTATGTCATAAAAGCCAAAATTGTACTGCAAGTGTAAAGCTCGACGTGCACCTGACTGTACAATATGAATACTATTGATAATTCAATTTTCTAGTTGTAGTATATTAACCTACTTGAGGGTAGGAGAGTGGTGATTGTATTGTCACGTCATTGCGATAAGTGACTAAACAACTAGCTCGAAGTACGGTCGTTTCCTTGCCGCTGTCGGTAACTCCCGATATTACACTAGTAAATCCCTTCACGCAATATTTGGAAATCTTTAATCTATGTACGGTCCGGGTCAACTCTTTCCTGTTTGACTTTACTAGAAAATCTAGGTGTCTTTTACTTATTGAATTTTATTGTAAAATGAATTGCATATTGTACCGACCTTAATTTTAATTTATGAGACTATGACAGCGTACAGTATAACAAAATTGTTTCTGCGCTGATAAATTTTCAATTGAATTATTCTGATGTAACATCCATACTATATACATATAAATGTGAAAGTGTGTTTGTTTGATTGTCACTTCACGTCGAAAGTAAAGAACGGATTGATATGATTTTTTTATTGAGGATAGTTTAAAATCTGGAGAGTGACATGGGCTACTTTTTTCCCCACGAGATAAAGAGATTCCCATGGGAAAAATTATTGACATTTTCCCTTGACCACGCGGTCGGAGCCGCAGGTAACAGCTAGTTATTTTAATAAAAACTTATAAACTGGAATGGAGGAAAACAAAAATATGCGAAAACAATGAAACAGTCCGAACCCACAGCCGACAAGCCTAAATTTGGCGCAGTAGACGATTTCTAGTAAAATTATATAGAAATCGTCTACTGCGCTAGTCGGATCACGTGATACGCAGGTCTCATCTATCGTAGCGCGGATTTTACAAATTAAATGTTAGTAATTAATACCTTGTAGTTGTGTTGTTTGTGGTATGGATGAGAAGAGTCCGTCGAGCAGCAGGTTCGCGTTCGGCGGCGGAGGGTTGTTGTTGACCAGCGTCACGGGCGCCGCCGCGGGAATGTCCGTTGCACTCAGGTCTAGCCCGCTTAACAGGTCTAGAATGTTCTGTAATGTAAATTTTAATGTAATACAAGAATATAATAAAATTGTAAATAGGTATACATCCATTTCGTAAAAGAAAAACTAACAAAAAAAGAAAACACGACCTTATTATTTTGTAATTTAACATTACAGAGTAGAGATCTAATGTAAGTGTTGAAGTTAGTATTCTAAGCATGTGATAGTGTGAAAAAGTAGTTTGTTAAAAAACTGCATAAATTGTACTTAAGTAAAAAAAATTGTGTTTAAGAAAATTTAAAAAATAATTTGAGAAACAAAGGTGCTGTGGGATCACAAAAAATTTTTTCGACACGGGTTTTGACCTTCACGTGAATTTAATGGAGGACCTATGGGTATAAAAAATCAATATAATGATTGATATTTAGAAATACTCACACTATTGCTGTCATTGTTCGTGGGTGCGGGCGTCGTCGGTTTGTGGTCCACGTCACCGTTGGTCAGAGAGTCCGACCCTATGATGAGATCTAGCAGCGCATCCTGAAGTACATAAATGTGGAATTAGTTATCTTTATTTCTTCATCAGTGATCATTTAAGTAGGTTCTTAGCCTTTTTGTTTGCTTTGTACGCAAGGGGATTAAATATTGTAAATCTTATTTCAAATGGAGTTTTGTCACACACCGTTGCGTATGCGCATCTCAAAACTTAATGGAAACGTTAGTTTTCGTATCGTTTCCCTATCTTCTTTATTATTCGATATTACTAGTATTAAATAGGATTTTAATAATTTTGTAATTTAAAATCTACTTTTCAACACAACAAACTATTGGTATGAAAATATTTTCTCCGCAACTCAAAATCACTTTCAGGCATCACTACATACGTGACGAGTTCTATACGGATGGAACAGTTTTGTAAATATTGTTTGATTCAAAATGTTTGTGAAAGACCATTATTATGTGATTATTTCGTTCAAAACGGCCGCGTTCCCGTCCCGTCCGAGGTTCTTGTTACGTATGCAGCGACATTATTGTAATGTATGATAGAAGTGTTCGTTTAATAGTGACCTGGTCGGGCTTGTGGTCGGGCTCGCTGGGCTTGGGCGCCGGCGCGTCGTCCATGTCGGGCTCCCCGTCCAGCCGCGGCGCCGCCTCCAGCGCCGGCATGCGCTCCAGCAGCGCCGGGCGCAGGTGCGCGTATTGCCTGACACATTATAAACACCATACATTGTAAAGCTATGCACTTCAATTCTCATCAATTGTGAAAGTGACAGGTGTAATGGTTACCATGCCGGTCCGCCACCCAGGAGGTCCCAGGTTCGAATCCTGGTCGAGTTATGATGAAAAACGAACTTTTTCTGATTGGCCTCGGATCTTAGATGTTTATCTATATATTATGTATTTGTTATAAAATATAGTATCGTTGAGTTAGTATCCCATAACACAAGTTTCGAACTTACTTTGGGGCTAGCTCAATCTGTGTGAATTGTAACTATTTATTTATATTTATTATGGAAAAGAACATGTAAAAACACCAAAAGAAGCGTAAAGAAGTCTCGCCGGTTCTCCCCAACACTATTTATGTACTATTCGTGTAAAATAATCTTAAACTCTAACCTGTACAGCTGCGATAGCTCCACTCCTCTCTGTTGCAACTCAATGTGGATGTGAGACCCGAACATGTCTATTATTACACGGATTTTACTGAAAAATACAAAATAACGATTGAATGATCATGATTACTTACATACAATCATCAAATGCATCAAATTTCACAAATGGCATTCACGAAAATGAAAAACAAAGATGCTATAAAAAGTGATTTTTGAAAGTGGCATTCACGGATTCATTCCATTGAAATACTTAGGTAAAATCAGTAGGAAAAGAGAGGTAATGAGAGGTAGGGCACAGCGGATAATCCTCTCCGCATCTTTCGCAGCCCGTCTGGGGAAGGACCTCCACCTTACAGAAGATCATAGCCAAATAATAGGTCTTGGCCATGTTGTGTTCCTACGGTAAGGTCTTTTTTATTTGTAAAATGCATTACTGCATTTCCCGCCGCTTGGGGAGTGGAGGGGGTATGTCGGGCTCCCCTTATAGACCACTTGGGGTATACAGCCTAAAAACCCGACTGACTGCCACTTCATCCGCCTAGATGGGCGGGGCTGCGGGAACAATGATACAACCGCTACGGTGAGTAAGGTCTGCAGAGCTCCACTTGGGGGGTTGGCAACGCGTGAATGATACCCCCGGTGTTGCAAGCGTCTATAGGCTACGGTGATGCTTACCATCAGGCGGGCCGTATGCTTGTTTGCCAACTTTGTCATTAAAAAAAAAATTTTGGTTTGTTACGCAACGCAAGTCAAGTTTGGTATTTAATATATTAGACTCACTCTTGACTCGGCTGTGTGGTGAATCTAGTCGACAGCTTGGCTAAAGACAGCAGCAGGTATTCCTTTGTGGTGATCGACAGCTGAGTGGACCAAAGCAACTTCTGATAAATATCGATCACGTACTCCTCCGTTGGACGGGTAAATTCATCTGAAAAGTACAGAAAGGAATTTGAAATATCTATTAGAAATCAAATTAAAAAGTACTGGTACCGGTAACCGGACACTACTTCAAGAATAATTTGCCGACGGCGGTTTACGGCACATTTGATCCGGCGAGAGATCTGTTTTCATATATTTTATGCAGTACTAGTAAAATACTCGCAACTTCGTTTGCGTATATCTCGCTTTCCCGTAGGAATTTTGAAAAATCCTTTCTTAGTATCTAGACGTCTCGTAAAGGAACCTACATTCCAAATTTGGAATCTCTAGACCTCTAGGTTTGGGCTGTGGGTTGATATTAGTTAAGTCAGTCAGGACATTGAATATTAAATGTATAGATATATCTCACACGCACGTTGTACGCACGAATGCACGCACGCACGCACGAAGGACCTCCCTCCATAGGGAAGTCCTTTCAATACCTCATATTCCTCGCGTCAATTTTCTTTTTGATTTATTCGTTGTTAGCTGTAGTTTCTCCCCCAGAACATAAAAAAGCTTCATTGCTTATTGTCATTATCTGAGGTCGCCGTTATTGATCCTGGCTATACAGGAGACACAGTGGGAATGTGTGGTGGGCTTGTCCCGATTTTATGCAGTAGATTTACTCGGGAGTTATAGGTGTGTTTACACTTATTATTCTTTTGGATAAGACTTACCAACTCCGTCCTCATCGACCATCGATATGGCACTGCTGGCTTCAGAAACCAGTAGATCACCATACTCGCCGATCGTCCATGCGGCTACCTAAAATCAAAGCAATTTGATTAATATTCCGGTTAAATCTTATATATGTACGTTGCAATTTATCTGTTTGTAAAATAACATCTTTTAATTACTTTATAGCGCGACTTCAAAATCAGTCTGCTGGGCCGAATAAGCCTCCTTTCGTCCATGTTATCTCACTTCCCAAGCTATTTCAATCCATTTTCTAATATCAAACTAGTATAAAAGTCAATAATAAAAAAAATATCAACCTATCTTCAGGAGATTTATTTTATTTCTATTAATACAGTAAAAATGTTTATACCTGAACTAACGGTTGCTTATCAGTCGCGTCTCCCGATACGGCGGACCGTTCCAGTGAACACCATAATCGCATCGACGCATACGCCTGTCGTTCTAGAGGCGCCGCTGACACTATTTGTATCGTGCTTGACACTGTGTCATCTCGGAGATAATTGCCGGCCTGTAAACGATTCAAAATTTAACATCACAGCACAATCTTGCTTTATTTAAACTCGTATATACAGTGTGCATTGTATCTTTACGCATTCTCGATTGTAAAATAAATTTTATTTGTTTGTATCACAGCAATACTATTGAGTAGCTCGATGGCGCTTCTTGCGCTTGCCAAACTAAATGAATGCGCAAGTTAAATAACGTTCCCCAAATATTAAAATAAAATCATATAAATTGCAAGTAGATTTACAAGAAATACTTTTGCATCTCATTCCAAATTTTCAACATTCTTATTCCTACCAACACTTTGACGTGAATTAATGCTAAGAAGTGCCGCAAGAAACACAACAGATAGTATTTCAGTCAGTGCCTATCGGGTAGCCTGACACATCGCAGCTAACCGGGTACACTTGACACCAATGTGGAGGTACAAAAAGCCTTAATTCAAAATTTATCGTACTGGACCCAAAATATTACCTTGAGGAACACCCTGAACAGTGTATCGAGATGCCATTTATTTGAAGGCGCGTATCTCTCAGCTGCAAGTACCATGGCGCTTGAACAATGCGCCTTGAACTCTGCGTCTGAACGCTCTAGGAAAGCAAGCAACTCCTTCATCATACTACGAATATTTTGTCCATTTACAAGAGCAAAAGACAGTTCCATCGCTCGCCTTCGGATTGATACATCAGGATCCTGTAAATATACGATTAAAAATTAAACTATTATAATAAAGAAAATAAGTACGAAATAATATAGATTCGAAATAAACAAATAGTTTTAATATAAAAATCAAAAAGGTCAACAGTGTCAAATGCTTTTTAAAAATCTATTGTCAATATTCACCTTCAAACACTCCAGTATAGTGGTCCGATGTCTTTGAACAGCTGACGTATCAACATGGACAGTCCGAAGTAACGTATTCAATGCAACATATCTTATGTTCTTGTCATTATTCAGCAAGAACCGTCCCAGGATATTTATGGCGAGAACTCGCAAGCTACTCTCAGATTTAATGTCCATAATAGAGAGTACAGTTTCGTAAAGAATAGTATTCCCGACATTCTTGCTTGTCTCTGTGTTAGTAGCGACTTGTGCTAAGATGTCATTCATTGCTTCCGACGCTTCTGCGTCGTTCTTACCGAGTATTCTCAGTAAACGAAGGATTTTAACCTTTAAAAAAAGCATGTTAAACTATTAATGTCACTGCAAAATACTGTTAAAATATAACATCAGGTCAAGTCCACGACACATTCCCACCGTTGTGTCTCCTGTAGACCAAGGATCAACAACGGCGACCTCAGATTGACAATAAGCAATGAAGCTGATTGATGTCCCAGGGGAGAAACTACAGCTGTCTTGGAACTCACAACGAATTTAATCAGAAAGAAATTAGAGTAGAAAGTATATAAAACACATGAAATATGTTATAATAAATGTATAAATTAGTTACCTGTAGGAATGGATCTGATACACCACTGACGTCATGTTCTGGTGAGTATCCGGCCAGAATGAGATTTTTCAGTATCCTCACCAAATTCGGAACGATCTACAATTAAATTTGAAATTATACTAATCGTACAACGCAACAACCAAAAAGATGCCCAAATGCACACAGAAAATAGATTGGCAAAGCAAAAAGAAAAATAAAATCAAGTTTACATTTTAACATAATATTTAATATTTCAGGCAGTATAGGCATCTCAATAATACTCTAAATACTTCTGACATGAAACCTATATTGGATGAGGATACAAAAAGGCATTTACCAGACAAGTAAACAACAGCGATACATGGAATTGGGATATTTTACAACGATAGAATAAAAATAAAATTAAAAAAAGTAAATTGCTTGCGCCCCCTTTTGTGTATTAGTCACTTTTGTGCTGTTTTCAACCTGTGATTCTCTTGTATAATATAGTTAGTATGGTGAAGGACTTAAGATGGTTCCAGAAATGTCTATCTACCTAGAACGTTGTATGTCCAAGTGCTATCACACTAAAATAATGTTCTATCACTACTCAGATGATGATAGAAGTCTGAGTGTTGCAATTATCCCCAAAAATTATGACAAAACTTTTATGCATATATCTAATTTACTTCTAAATATAATGGATTTAGACATCGACAAAGAAGTTTGAAAATAATTAATCAATTTAATATAGATTTTTGAATAGGAATTTTGAAATGGTAAAATTTAAAATACATGCATAAAGTTTCTTTAAAAACTTATAATTTCAATATATAAATACCCTTAAATAACCAACACAATACATTACATTCATGCTTGATTGCAGGCTGTTGACATTTTACTATTTAAAAAATGATCATTTTCATTGGTAAAGTTCCCAGGACCCAGAGCTTTTGATAAAACATTGAAGTTAATAAGACGCGGGTTGAATCCACTCTTGGACGAGATTTAAGTCTAGACTAGACATTATTAATGGGCTAGACTAGTCGACATCTGTTGCATATGTTCAATAACATTCTTGAAAGTAGTTTATTAATATTATGGAGTACAATACATTCTGTTTTATGAAGCAATGAAATACTAAAATTCATAAAATATTGTATTACTAATTTATTTGCTTTCTTTTTTATCGGGCAAAATCATTAGTGTCTTGACTACTTTCTTAGTATTTCCCGTTTAAATTGGTGGCAGTAATAGTTGTCGCACAGTATTTTATCACGGCTCTAACCCAACAATTATCTTACTATAAATTACAGCATTAAACCAAATCCTATCATCGTGTTCCCAAACCCATCGTGATGGTTTTGGGATTTCGTATAATATATTTTGATTATGCAAACGGCAGGCAGTCAGCACGTATTGACATATTACAAGACATGATTTAATGTTTTAATTTGAATGACAAGTTAATTGCTGGGTTGGAGCCGTGTCAGAATACTGTGCGGCATTCTTTAGTCGATTCCAATGTGGGTGTTTTGAAAATAATAACAGCGGGCCTATTACCTAAAAATGACAAATTCAAGTTTCGATACTAAGCTTTATCTTGCTCACACGAAATATGAAATGAAAGAGAAAGTTTGTAACTTTATCAAATATAAGAGAGAGTGACAAGTTTGAAATTAGATTTAAACTGTTTTTGTCACGAGAATAGTACCACAGATGTTATTAACTAGTTTTCTAGTGATACCGTCTTCATGAGGTTTTAATCCATGAAGACGGTGGCATGTCAACAGGCTGCAATGTATCAAGGTGCATGGATCAGCGTTTAACTTTTGTGATTACCTCGCGCTGCCCGCTCTCCTACGGGACAACATAAACAAAACTGTTAGTTTCAGTTTTATATATAACGTTGTTTTAAGGTATATATCTTATTATAATGCTAATTTAAAAGCCAAATTAGTTTAGTATAGCTCGCGTATTTAGAAAGTTTTCAAACATGTGTGTAGAACGCGCAATGTACATGTAAATTACTCTAAACTAACTTAGCTCGTCGTCTGTCTGACAAGGTTTGAGACTTGTCAGCATGAAGTCGTTTTATTTAATTGCTGTACCTATCTAAGGTATGCGATCGCAAGTGGAATTCTGCAAGGATACATTTCAGTTCGTTTCCTGTGGCTCAACCCTTAATCATCTATGAGTTTAAACGTACCAAGGCTACGATTGATGTGATGAAGATATTTTTTAATAGTGAGAGTTTGTCTTCTAAATAATTTTTATTCAAATCGATGCACATTTCTTTCTATAAAATGTCATACGAGCAATGACTGTTGCAATGTATCGTAAAACATTATTATCTTATCAACGACATTTATTTGATTCTTAACAATCAGTCCATTTTCAAAGTAATAAAAATAAGATTTTGAAATAACTCTGATAACATTATTAATATTTCACGCCTCTATCGGCTTTGTTTTGTTATAATACAACGTAAGTAAAACATAATAAACAAATATTACATTATAACCATGTAGCCTAACTGTGTATTTATTTCTTTGTGTCGGTTCAGACTGCTGTAGCCTGTAACGAAACATGTTATTTAATATGAAAGGAGCATATCATAGTGTGCACGCAGCGCTGTTTTCTTTGTGTTTTCTTCCTCCATCGATCGCGGCGAGCATGAGTTGAATGCTCGGTTCGTGCGCGTTGTATGCTCGGTTCGTGCGCGTTGTATGCTCGGTTCGTGCGCGTAAGGCGTCCACACTATAGGAATTCTGTTAGATTACATGTTACGTAACAGCCGTCTGTATCCGACATAATGATTTCATCTGAGCCATGAAGTCCATTGCTGGACATAGGTCCTCCCCCAAATGCCTCCAGTATGATGTATGTTATTAATGATTAATAATACTATGTATTTTAAGTTTGAGAGAGAAATGGTTCAGAAACAATGAAAAAAAAATGTTGTTTTACCAGTAATTAGAAAAAAAAATGTAGAAAGGATTTAAATTATTTTGGAATATCTGTGTACATATAAACAGGTATATTGTGTACATGTTCAATTGGCAATAACTTGTCTGACGCGGGTTAATGACCGATTTTCAAACTGGACAGATTACTTATCGAAATTATTTGGTGAATGGTTCGACTAACTAGTAATTTCAGTTTATATTACGCCCATTCATAATTAAATTATGATATAACGTCGTCTCTGTATAAAAACAGTAAGAAAATATACAAATATGTAATAAAATGTCTGTTATCGCTACATCCTGTATAGCTGACATAGACATTAGTCGGACTGCTCGAGCAGTCGCCATTAATCAACACACTCGGACCGCTCTTGCAGTCATAGTCAACAGCTTGAAGCTTTGACCGCACGACCGCCCGAAGCAGTTGCAACAACTCAAGCGGTTCGTATATGTGAATGTAGAAGACTGTAGTTCACTATGCAGTCGCAGCTTGAAGCCGTTCATGCAGCTTCAAGCAGTCCGTGTATGTCGGCCCTTATACCCCGTCCTCACGCACCCAATTTTTGGGCCAATTTGATTTATTGTCCTGTTTTTGGTAATATCTAAAGAAAAGGACAGGTTTACAAATTGGCCAATTAGATTGGGCCGTGTGGAAGGGGTGTTAGGTCTTAATAGTTGATGTCATTCAGTAGCGTTTGAGTACCTAAGGGTTTGCAAACCATTGAATCAAGGCTCAGAAAGGAGATATCCCGTAAAATGTTTACCAACCTAAAAAAGAAACTATGTCATTTCTATATATCATGAGTTTACTATTGGCTCCAGACGATATAACTTTAGAACTATGAGTCATTTTCTGAAACGCATTTTTAAAGATAATGAACACATTAAGTTATAGCTGTTGTCAAACTAGCCTGTGACTTTGAGATGCGGAATTAAAATTAGTATGTGTTTCTGTCTGAATGTGAGCTTATATTTCATTTAAAATACATCCTTACTAATATTATAAATGAGAAAGTGAGTTTGTTTGTTATTTCTTCACGGCTTGACTAAGCAGCCGATCATTATGAAAATTTGCATACATATTGTTAGGGGTACAGAGCCCAACATAGGCTACTTTTTATTCCGTGAAAGTATGTCGTTCCAATGGGAAAATGTTTTTTCTACTAGATCTATATATAGAGGGCGCTGTATCGGCTGTAACAGATGGCGCCACCAGTCGCGCTATGGGTTGTTTTGTTGTCAAACGAGATCTATGTCATAAAATTAATGCGAGCGAAGCCGCGGGGAAAAGCTAGTTTATAAATAAACAGAATTCCTAGTTTTATCATGTATTCAATCAATATCTGTATGATTCAAAGTAATCAAACGCATGTACACATGTATGTAAACAAAAATACTGACAACCAAAAACAAACTTACATTGTAACTATTACTGTATATTTTCCAATATCAACTTATAGATAAGATACTAAACATTTAATGATGTTATTGGATGTAGAATCTTATAGTTAGGACTTAAGGTATATTTTTAAGTTAAAATAAAATGTAAAACTTACCTTTTTGAAATGATTTAGCGTATCGGGGCTGTTTTCGCACATCTCCGTGATGAGCGTCACACCAGTGATAAGGACACCTGTTTGTTGACACAGACAAGATTACATTTTGTCATATATGGACTATGTAAATGTTGCATTACACTTATAAATTGAAAAGTCGCTTGTTAATATTGTGTTGTTGTTGATTTTGTATTCTATCCAATTTGGTGTATTAATGGTGTGTCTTATATAGACTATGCAAATATTACATTACACTAATAAACTAAAAAGTCGCTTGTTAATATTGTGACGCATTGGTTTTGTATTCTATTTTATTTGGTGATGTTAAATTTTATGGTGTCAAATTAAATACACACTTATAATGGAATGTTTTTTAGTTTTACAAATATGGCGTTTGAAGGACTTTAAAGTTATTAAATTATAATCCTCAGACTTATAGCTGTTTTAAAGCAACCGGTTGTTTTTACGATAATTTTGTAATTCCAAATTTTGATACAAAAAGGCTCCATAAAAGTAGAAATGCAAATTTGTCATTTGACAGTTGTTTGCACATTATAAATGGGAAACTTTGAATTTGTCAAAATAGTGGCATTGATAACCAGCGTCACGCACGCACGGAAACATTTTCGCCGTGCGGGACATAATAATATGCTGAGTGCTGATTTTGGTGCTTTTTTAGAATAAGATTTTTGTTTAGTTTTAAGTGAATTTTATAGCACCAAATATATATTTTTTCTTTCTTTCTTTCAATAATTGTTCAAAAAGTCAATAAACGACAGTCTCATATACAAAGACAGAGGCTAGTATCTTCATAATATCTCATATTAAATTTTCATAATAGAAACACGTAACCTTTCCCTTTTTCACAATAGCGTAAAAGTTGACAGGGTAATAGGGGTCGTTGGCTTGTCATACCAATTTGGCGCAGTAAGGGCGGCCGGCAAGCCGTCTGTTGCGTGTTAACAGCGTACAAAAATGCGTCACGCACGCAACTACTGCAGTCGTGATTTATAATCTATAATTGCTACCCTAATGGCCGAGTAATTAATATTAGTAAAGACAATGAAAAAAATGTTGAAGTTTTTAACACTTGCTAATATTATAAATGCGAAAGTTTGTATATCATCCCGGGAATGGGAACGAAGGGATTTCGCGGATCAAATCGCGGGCAACAGCTAGTTATAAAATAATAGTACCCATGGCTACAAAATCCAAGTCCATCAATTATATCATTTTTTTTTTACAAATAAATACATTTAAGAAAAATTTGTCTTCTGCAGGATTTGACTCTACAGTCCTTGTGATAAAGTTAACATTATGCACCAATTAGACTACCGTGTCTGTACTTTTTATTGCCACGTCGTCGGTGGCAAACAAGCATAAGGCCCACCTAAGTAAGTTCTCACCGCATCAAACTTAGCACTGTTAACAAATCAATTATTTAACATAATTTTTTGTATTTACCATGATTCTTCTCAGTCAGCAAACTCCTGGTCGCCGGTAGGAACATCTCCATGAGGTCCGGTACCCTTCTAATGATGCGGAAGGCGCATAAAGCCGCCTTCTTCTTGATGTATGCGTTTGGTGATTTTATTAGACGCTCCACTTCGGACGCGAGATCTCGCGCCATTTCTGGTGAGGCCAGTGTTCCTAGGGTGCATAACGCCAGCCCGACGACGAATTGAGTGTTGCTGTTTAGGTCACTGTATGAAGAAAATACCAAATTAGTATTATTTAATCTTTGAGATATCTTTCAAGAGAACGGGGTTGCGCCCGATGCGCCCTACTTTCACAAAAGGTTTAAAGGTCTTTGCATATTACGCCGACAGGACGCCGACTCAACTCCAACTAAACTATTATTACATTGAAATGAGAACTTTGTATTTGGTAAAGAGAAGAGATTTGATTATTTGTTTGCATTGAAAAGGCTCTGAAACTACTGAAAAGATTTGCTACACTATAAACTTAACTAAAGATCCATATAAAAAATCCGTGTGAAGCCGGTTCAGCAAGTATGCTCTATATTCTATATATACGAAAAAGGAGTCATTGACTCCACTTAGTCAAGGATATATGATACATAATACGAACTCTGTGGGTTATTATCAGTTAATTTATGCTAACTTCTGAACGACCGTTAGCAGTTACAGTTCAATGAAAATGTATGAATATACGAAATTAGTGTATTTGTGTGTTTATTTGTTGCATTGTGACCTCTTTGTTGCCTTTATTCTCACTAGTACAATTCATCAGTGTCGACCTAGTGAGAGCCCCCCCCCCCCCCCCCCCATTTGTTCGACTTCCGAATTTATTTTTATCGAAAAACAAAAAGTTTTTATTAATAATTGTATAGATAAGCAAGACAGAAAAATATTTTTTTCAATTATTTGATCAATTAAGTGGTATGTACAAATATTAAACACTTTTTAACGAATCATGAGAAAAAAACATGTTATAAAAAAGGAATCTACCTTTTTTGGTTTTCTATAGGTATAAATCGAATTTCACAAAACTAAAAACTCGTTAAAAACGCTTAGTGATACGGATGATGGATGTAAAACGACAATTTATTGTCATTTATAATAAGTATAGTTTTTGTTGAAATACAGGAAACCTAAGACCTACTAGTGAATCGTCTACCCACTAGATTAATAGGTCTAGAAATACATTAAGTATTATGTAACAGAGTGGCCTAGTTAATGCCGGTGGGTTGGACACAATGGGCTCCACCTTCAGGAATAAATCTTTTGTTCTGTAGGTCACGCTTGGATTATTGCGTATTCATTATAAATATTTTGCCTCTGAAATGTCCATGACATAAGCAGGTTTAAGCGGTTTAAGCTTAGCTTTCATTGAGACCAGGTGGCACTGTGTAAATGTTTATTTTTATTAATTCTTTCTTGGTAATGCGAGAGACAACAATTTGAAACAGGTACTCTTATGTATAACTTATTCGTCATCTCGCACGATCGTGCGACTTGGCACCATTCGATTTTTACCAATTTTTTTTGTGGTCCTTATGTATAACTTATTCGTCATCTCGCACGATCGTGCGACTTGGCACCATTCGATTTTTACCAATTTTTTTTGTGGTCAACTCACGCAGGCTATGAAAATCTGTAACTGTGTACAGTCAGCTACAAAGTCTTTTTTAAAACGTCATTTTTTTATGTCTGGTCTATAAAATAAAACAAAATGTTTTAATAACTAAGTTTCAATACTTTTTACATGGCTTTGCTTTATATTTATATACTCAATCGTTTATAAATAGTTATAAGACGTCGTGGTAACCCTCGAAGAATGGATACGTAGTTATGCTAACGTCCATTGAATAATGTACAAATCTAAATTGGTATTATTTTAAATTAACTTTATATTTAAGTTGGTCTATGAGCTATTCCTTATCCAATTATGTATATGAGGAATAAAACCTTGGAAATAATTGTGGTTTCAATTTATTATGTAACCACATGTATGTCTATTACAATTGCGGCCATATCTACGAACATAATGTAAGCTGTGTCTTGTTGTACAGTCAACAAAGGAGTTGACTGACCCCCCTCTGTATATATGATTAAAGATTTCTAAATATTGCGTGAAGGGATTTACTTGAAAATTTGTAATTACATAGTACAATATGAATACTTTTGATAAATAAAATTTCAAGTAAATCCCTTCACGCAATATTTAGAAATCTTTAATCATATATACAGAGGGGGGTCAATAAACTCCTTTGTTGACTGTACAGTCAAGAGCAGGTCGACCTTTTTATATTGGACTTTGTACCATTCATAAGTTCATAAGTGTCATAAGAGCCAAAATTGTACTGCAAGTGTAAAGCTCGACGTGCACCTGACTGTACAAGATAATATAATCAGCCAACTCGATTTAAATAATTTAATTAATTATCTAATTAAGTCCTTTTAACTCCTACTTCGTCTATTTTCTTTCTGATAAAATTCGTTGAGTTCCAAGACAGCTGTAGTTTCTCCCCCGGGACGTCAATAAGCTTCATTGCTTATTGTCTATTTGAGGTAGCTGTTGTTGATCCTGGCTATACAGGAGACGGTGACACAGTGGTGGGAATGTGTGGTGGGCTAGCCCCGATTATCTAATTATGTTATTCTAAATATCTGCGTTTAATTTTATTATAATTTTTAACATTACCATTTAAATAAATAAATAAATAAATATATAGGGACAATTCATACAGATTGAGCTAGCCCCAAAGTAAGTTCGAAACTTGTGTTATGGGATACTAACTCAACGATATTATATTTTATAACAAATACATATATAGATAAACATCCAAGACCCGTGGCCAATCAGAAAAAGTTCGTTTTTCATCATGACCCGACCGGGGATCGAACCCGGGACCTCCTGGGTGGCGGTCTGGCGTGGTAACCATTACGCCACGGAGGTCGTCATTTAGTTTTATATCAACCCATAATCATTCCAACTGCAGGGATACGGGTTTCAATTCAATCTAAGGGGATTTGAGCGTACTCTGCCACGCTACTCCAATGCGGATTTGCGGGGACCGGTGTTTTCAAGCCGCCTGAAGGCCACCACCGACAACAGTCGGTACCGACGGCTCAACGTGCCCTCCGAAGCACGGATTTATTAGTTCATTAATAAAAGGGGTATAATTTCAGTTCTCCAACACAGACGTTGTAACTTTACCTTTCATTATGCAAGTATTTCACAATGACTTTAGATACGCGGTTCCGATTTCAGCTCTCAACATGACACGTATTTCGAGAACGAATGAGTCACAAGATAATCACGATTTTGTGAGGCGCAAATTAATGATCGACCAAAAATTTCTAATTAGAAACGCTTTAATCCCTGCAGTGGGATGATTAGGGGTTGATGTAAACAAAAATGAACAATAATAACTAAAACTTATGTTGTCACTGTCGCACTACAGTAAAATCCCGTCAAAATAAAAAAACTCATTTTGGCACTTTCGCACTTCATATAGTAAAAGTCCCGTCATATAGAAAAATTGCTCCTGTTTTGGTTGACTTAGCACACATACCTACTACAGATTATAGCATGTAACTATTATTAAGATTATTGCTTTCTTCACCTTGGCTATGTTTTATTACCTATTCTGTAAGCGGTTACGGTTTATCATTCGCTTCTTAGTCACAGTCACCATTCAACATTGAAAGTGAAGTTTAAATGCGAAATATAACAGACTAGCGCCCAGTCCCAGGTTCGCACGGCTTTTGTAAGAATCCCTATTTTATTTGAAAATATAATATGGCCTTTGTTACCCGGGGGTAATGTACCTTCCCAACGGTGAAAGAATTTTTCAAATCGGTCCAGCAGTTTTTGAGTTTCTTCGTTACAAACAATAATACAAACCTTGATAATATTAGTATGGAAATAAAATTCTTATTTACTGTGCAATTAATATTTTTTTTGTTGAAAATATCTATATTTATAAAAGAAAGTCGTGTTTGTTACAACACTTATAACTCGAGAACGGCTGGACCGATTGCCATGGTTTTTGATTTGTTGGATTTGTTTCTGTCCCGAATAGCAGAATACATCTTAAAAACAATGAAAACTCGATATGTGTAATGAATACTTAATCATTTCAATAGATGCTGATTTGGGTAGGGGTAGGGGTAGGGTAGGGGTAGGGCAGGGGTAGGGTAGGGGTAGGGTAGGGTAGTGCCTCTAAGGCAGAACAAAGTTTGCCGGGTCAGCTAGTATTCAGATAAATACAATTGTTATGTTAATTATCCTCCACCGACTGACAACTTCGAGCAATCAGTGCCAACAAGTGCAGTTTCATTTTTAATGCGACATAAAATTGCAGCTTCTTTGCGGTCGCAGTAAAAAAAAAACAAAGCATTATATTTCTGAAATAGAAATATATGCTTTGTTTTGTCGAAGTTCAGAAATATATGCTCTGTCGAAGTAAAGAATTTCGAAGTACTGGGTTTCGAAATTTAGACTGTCGGAATAATTAATTTTAGAAATACAGAGTGACACCCAAAAAATGCACTCATTCCTTATATCCATTTATGGTTCATGGAGGCTCCAATTCCAACCATGACACGACCGCCTTCGCGTATTCGTTTAGACTCAAGGGATACCCCTGCCTGTACGTCATGCGTCATAGCCAGGTACTGGCAGGGGAAGCCCCACCCCCCTTGTCAAAATCCTGCCAACGTCCATGAAAGGATACTTTCCTGTAGTACAAAAAATTCACAGATGCAACTTAGGACTTAGTCAACTTAGTGGTATGGTACCTTAGTCGCTTACTTTTTCAAACAGTTAGTGATGAGTAGATGTACATCCTGACGTTCATCTAACAGCAGCATGGCGCCGAGGTATCCTACCCGCTTGTCCGTGAACCGCGGACTGGCGATCAGCTTCAGGCACTCCAACTGGCCAAAGTGTGCTGGATAACCCAGCATGTGGATGTAGAGTAGCTTGGCTATGTTCCGACATCTGTTGGAAAATGTTCATATTAAAATAATCTGTATAATAAAAGTTGGAGGAGTAAGAAATAGGACCAAAGAAAAGATGGATTGAGTGTGAGAACCATTTATAACAGAGTGCTAATAGCAGCTTCAACACTATCAGATCTCGATAATATTCTATAGATTACATTCAGACCAAGAAAAACAGACAAGTTATTCGTCATCTCGCACGATCGTGCGACTTCGCACCCTACGATTTTAACTTTTTTTTTGTCGACTCAGACATGTTCATGCATAAAAATGTCGAGTGTTAGGTGTGCGGGATTCGGACACGCGGCTCTTGGGATTAAAGGTAGCTGTATACGTAACGTGTTTTTTCCCGGACGGGACGGGAAGTTAAATATAGTTCCATACAAAACGTATATGAATATGCATATGTGTGCGGATACACGGACGGGACGGAAACGTGGCCGTGTAGTCACGTCGCCGTCCCGTCCGAGGTATTATCCCGTTGCGTATACAGCGACCTTAAGTAGCCATTGCTAGCCTACCATCCGGTCTGTCAAAATTTAGTTGCAAGAATTTCTCTGAACATACAGGTTATAAGGTTAATGAAAACAAATTGTATCATAAATTGATTTGCGCTGTACCTGCACGGTAACCCGTCCGACCTTCGTATCTTGTGATAAATGTACACATTTTCCTCTTATCCCAATAATTAATCATTATACGAGTGCTTGTTATTTATTATATTCATTTTAATAATTAAACTACATAGCATCTACGCTACAGTAACTCAACATTAGGGCGTATGATGGAAAAGAAAATCTTGAAAACCAAGTATTTTTTAATTTTCATACATATATGCTGTTGGATTCGTTAATTTTAAAAAGCAAATAGGCTTTAATAATTAAAAATAATGTAGCATTGTACACAATATATAAAATAATGAGACAATTAATCTAATCTCATGTTAATGTGTAATAGATACACATATAGCATGTATGCTTGTATATATCAAAATTATACTGATAAGATAGATAAAATAGTTTATGGGGTATTCGGATCAATCAAATTGTTACTTTGTTTGAAGAAATGAAGATTTTAATTAAATTTACATTACAGGCTGATTTCATGTGCACTGGGGCCCGATTCTACTAACATAAATGCACCAATGGACTCTCAATCGTGTCTCAAAAGAATGCCGATAGTGTATCAGTGGAATAGTTTTTGACATTTGTTATGGATTGAAACAATAACATTGTTTAACTTATTATAGTAGAATCGGGCCCCTGAACGGTCAGCAACAATTATAGATTAATTTTATAAAGAGGACAGATTTGTTTGTTTGTTTGCATTGAATAGGCTTCGAAACTACTGGACCGATTTCAAAAATTCTTTCACCAGTAGAAAGCTACATTATCAGGGAGTGACATAGGCTATATAGCTTTTCCCGAAATTCAATGTGGTGTTTTGTTAATTTTTATTTTTATTAATGTTCTTTTGGATTTTAAAAGAACTAGGATGCGATTACACAGTAAGAAATATTTCTTACTTTTTTATTATTCCTTATTAATTTGTCACTTGTTATTCTTAATTTACAAAAAAAAACGTGTAGCTGACAACACTGGCAGGTGTTGCTGACGTTCATAACAGACGATGACATAGTATGGTCCAACAGTGACCGCTTCCATAAGCCGGCCCACTTACTTACTACTCTGCCGTCCGTATATTATAAAAAACAATAACATAACAGAAGCACAGATAGTACTAACCTCCAAACACTGTCCTCTTCTCTGAACGTAGAACGTATGTATGCACACTCCTTATTGACGACACTCCGTTCTTCGGCCGCTGTCCTGGCCGCCCTGATCTGCCTTATCAGGTCACGGAGGCGTGTTGGTGTTGGCATACGTACTGAAACCGGCGCGACTGTTTATGGACGGCACACACACATAAAAGCATTGATCAGTGCATATTGTTTTAAGTGCTTACTTACTGCTAAGCGGGTTAGACTAAGATGATGTTATATTAAAAATGTAGATTGATTTGTGTATGATATAAGAAACCAGCGTCGTAGATCATCCGATGATCCATAACATATGCTGAGCGGACGCTCTTTTGGTGCATCTAATCTATAAATTATGTAGCTTTTTACACACAAATTATAAGTACACGATATACTTATAATTTTATTGTAAAATTTAACCTAATAAACATTTTTATTTTATTTTATTTGACAGTCCGATGGCGCATGTAATGTTGAGTCAAAATAATAAAATTTATGTAATTTGTGAACAACGCTCGTTATTTATACGATCAATCTACATCTTCTATAACATCATCATTGGTAGGTTTACTAAAATAAATAAATATTATAATTTTAGTAATAATTCGACATAAACGAAGGCTTGTGTGATAACTATAGTCAAACATATCAGGGATGTGAATTAAGAAATTTAGTATCTAAATTCCAGGATTTAAAGTTCACTTTTCAATGTATAAAAATATAAGGAAACTTCGTATGAATATAAATTCTAGCAGACAATTTTCCAGCTCTAAATCTAGATTTCTAGATTACGAAACTGGGCTTCATTAAAGATAATTGTAGGGGAGAGTTTACATCACAGCGATATTTCGCTCTAGCAGTTCTATTAAATTATTTAGAGATATCGACCTATTTTCGAAATGACGACGTATCGGAGTTACATATTGTAGAAATTAAATTTTTCTGGTAATACGGTGTGAAGAAACAAAATTTTTAGAATTTGGGCAAATACGTAAGTAAGGCAAATTAATGTACTACATAGATTTGCATTGCATATCTTGGTGCGAGACAGTGCAATGTGAATTGTGTACAATTGCAAATCGTAGTCGGCCTTCAGGGGGCTTGCAAAACACTGGCGTCCACCAATACGCATGCATACGCGGCGGAGTACGCTCCAATCCCCTTCGATTGAAGGGAGACCCGTATCCCTTTATGGGATGATTACGACGATATATTTTTTACGCAGCGCAATCTGATTCACCGTGAGGTTAAATTTACGAGTTAGCAAACTAATTAGAGCACGTTGTTGAAGGCTTTATATACTGTGGTTTAATTTTAGTTAATCTAGAGTTCTAGACATACAATGGATTGCCTAATTGTGATTGTTGCTTGTTTAGTAGCTACGTTAGTGAAAATAGGTAAAAATATATCTAAATTAAAAAGAAAAAACATTATGCTAAGCAATTGCAGTCCTCAAAGTGGTTTACTCAATTATTCAACAGCCTTCTGAATCACAGTTTAATTTAAACTCTACATTAAGCCTTAAGCTTTTTTTTTTCTTCCTTAGTTTGACAATAACAAATATAATTTACGTGTCATTTTTTAAAACGCATTTTTAAAATTAACTTTAAAAATGGGTTTCAGAAACAGTTGTACAAGTGTACAGTTTGAAGTATTTCTGATAATTAGAAAGTTACATTGATAAAACACTTTCTTGGCTGACTATCAAATTATAAACTAAAAAATTTAAGAAGCTAAGCATTTTGGAGATTTGCCTTGATCTCTATTAGTCACAATGGGCATATTTCTACTGTTTATGGTGCTGCCAAATGATAACTTGGTCCTGCAGCGAACAGTGAATTGTTTAGTACCGTGTGGTGGTCCTCTACTGGACAGTTCGGTATCGGACAAGCACAATCGTCTGGCAGCACAATTAAAAAAAGTAAATAAAAACGATGTAGATAATATGTTGAAGTTTTACCATACTGCAAAGTGTAAAAATAAGTACTAATTAAAAATCTATCTAATATAGTATAATCACTCACCTCTTTCTATGGCCTCATTAACCACTTGCTTTATTGTGGCTATGTTAAATGCCGGGTTAAACCTGCCAACAACATAAAACATTATTATACAAATGGTACAGTCAACGGTCATTCTGAAATGCAGGTAGTGTAAAAAATATACACCTTTAAAACATTGTAAAAGTCTTGTCAAAGTAAGTGCTTATGAGGGCCCACTGAATAAAGAAATTTTGATTTTGATTTGAACCACAATCTTGTTTATAAAAACTAAATGAGTTTTTTGTAAACAAGATTGTGGTTTTAAAAAGACAAATTTTTAGGCTGCCTGTTCATAGAAGTGGAGAGGAGAAAAGTGGTGCGAAGCTGTGCCAAATTAAACCAATCAAATTGTAGTATCCCTGTCCATTGAAGCGGAGTGGAGATTTTATGCAATTGATATAAATATATATATAAATAAATAAATATATAGGGACAATTCATACAGATTGAGCTAGCCCCAAAGTAAGTTCGAAACTTGTGTTATGGAATACTTACTCATCGATATTATATTTTATAACAAATACATATATAGATAAACATCCAAGACCCGAGGCCAATCAGAAAAAGTTCGTTTTTCATCATGACCCGACCGGGGATCGAACCCGGGACCTCCTGGGTGTTTTTTTTGGTATTGGTTAATAGTTGTCCGATTCAGTGGACAGACCGCCTTAAAGTCTGTATGATATGGGTGTCTGGTTCTCCTCTACATGCAAAATTACCATAAATTTATAACATTAATGTAAATGACAGAAATAAATTTACGTATTTAATATTTCGAAATGAAAACATGTAATGCATTGTTATGAATTTCTAATATAAAAGAAACATCCATTGTTTAGTGACTTGTTATTCATAACACGTTTTATGTTTCCAATCAAGGGGAAATGGGAACTTTAAATTCTAAATTTTATAATTTCGAAATTCATTTTTTAAATTCATTTTTCAAAAATCTGTTATAAACATTGAGTCTGTTCTTCTAAAAATGTTTATAAAATATTCTGGAGGTGTATAAAGCTAACAACCCTCAAGCTTTTAAACGCTATGTTTTGACATATGATATGCATGCTTTTCCCCCAAAATAGTATTTTGATATAATCCCCACATTTTTTCTTTGTCATTACGATTTTACTGGCAGTGTATTTTAGTTAAGTATTTTATACCTCGTTAGAAGGCTAATGAAATGTAACTGGCAGTGTTTAATTTAGTTAACAGTATTTTATACCTCGTTAGAAGGCTAATGAAATGTAGATGTCTTTCTAATAATCTGCACAATTCAACACTAGTGATTTTTTTGAGATAATTTGCTTCTATTAAGGCTTTTGTTGAGAGGCCTATGCTCAACAGTGGGCAGAAACGGGCTGAGATGATGATGTTGATCTTGCATCAGGCTTTTGTTGCAAAAAAAAAGATATTTATGTTATGTTTCAAACTCCTGTTCTGTAATAACTATTTGAACTTGAAAAAATTGTGAATAAAAAAAAAACACAAAACATTAAAATAATCAATATCTTGAAAATTGTTCACTTTTGTATAACACATTAAAGGGTTAAATCAATCCCAAATAACAGTATTTACAATCCCCTGAGAGGATAGCATACAATTACCACTAATCTTGTATATGAAGACAAGTATACTTTCTTTTTAACATTATATAAAGTTTTCAACACTGGCATCACACATTTTGGTGGTGCAGTACTGGACCAAATTCTATCAACTAGCAGCACTTTTAAGCTTTGTATTTTACTAGTCATTACAGAATTTAATTGGAATGTTCAATGAAACTGTCGCTATCAAATTAGCTTTATAAATAAAAAATTACAGTGTCATTTTTCTAGAGTTTCTCTGTGTCTGACATTTTATCTTAAACCACTTTTAATATTAAACTTGTATAACCTATTTACTGTGGCAATATAAATTACTCTTATTTACCATGTGCAGGATGGAATTTGAAATGGCACGTGTGAACATGAAATCAAAGATGCCGGTTGGTGTTTGCCGCACTGGTTAATGATTTTACACATTCTTACTCTGATATCTTGCGAAACAACCACAAATACACCAAATGTGTGGATAAAATAAACGAAATACTATGAAAAATACCACCTATTCAGAATAAAAGCAATAAGGCCATTGCATTGGTAACATGAATTACTAGTTAAAGAAAACAAATAACTATAGAAGGAAATAAATAAGGCCAGTTCAGTGACCAGTAAAATGTAATTTACGTGTTTTGGGTAAAGCCCACTAATTACTGGTAAGTTAACGTAGATAACATTATTAACTGATATTTACAGCCGAGATTTTATTTAACAATTAAAAAAACTGTAAATATTAGAGGATATATACTACATTTTATAATTACGTAGAATACAAGTAGTTAGCTAGAGTATATAATATATAGAAAATAAAAAACTTATGATTTGATATTTAGAGTTTGAGGTTGTTGTTTGACTTTGTTTGTGACCTGAACTGAAGTAGGTACAATAAAATAATTACCCGGATTCGGAGCCGTTCATTTTTCCTTCCTTCTTTTCTAATAATTCTCAAACCAAGAGCCAGGTGTCTCCCGTAATGACAAGACGGACTTCGTAAGGGCAGGTGCAAGAGAAGTCAAAAATTCAACGAAAATAACACTTCAATATACAAATTATCACTTGAACACTTTTAAACCATAACGTAAAGAACTAATAAATAATTTACAAGTATTTATTTAGCCATATAAGCATTTTATCTTGTCACAAACCATAGAAATGCAAGAGAAATCGCATGCCACCTTTGGCTAATTTCTGTCATATTTTCACTTCAAATTACAACTTATACGCAACATTTGTGATTTCTTGTGTTTCTCTATACATCACGTGAATTTTAAGGATAGATATTTTATCACAAAAACCAATTTTTACTAAAATTATTACGACAGCCGCCAGCTGACATTTCCGTGGTGCGTTGCAGGAAATTCAACATGGCCGACGGACGATTCGAGCATGACGTTTGCTAAATTTTAATCAAATAAATGTCTTTTTTAACTACCATTATTTTTAACTATTTATTTAAATGATTTAGATATAAAGTTATTAAAGATTATTTATGTGACTTATTATTGTGTTGAAATTTTATCGTACAAAAAATGAACACGAATTTTTTCTACAACTAAGTACGATCAAAGTTTATGTTTCTGAACGGACGCTACGTGTGAAAAAGTAAGAAAATTCGATTTCATTCAAATTTTCCGTTTCATACTCCGGTTGTATTTTTGAATGGAATATCAATAATTTTGCAAGAAATAAAAAGACTGAGCAACTGTGCCAACAAAAGCTATTGTATTTAGTTTATGTATAGGTACGACATTTATATTGTTAATTACCTTCTGTTTTGATCGGGCGGCAAGACACTCCAATCGACTTCATACATAGGGTAGGCCATGATGAAAATTCTTAAAATTACACAAATAAGAAACTAAAATAATTTCACTGGCACATTTCACTAGTAAGCACTGTATTCCGCTGCGGTGTAAACTGTACTGTTATCAGTGTTTTATCAGGTGCAGGCACCACCTCGAATATCCAGTAATTGCGTATCTCTTATCAAAGTTAGTATTTTATCAATGAAAAAGGACGGCAATACAGACACAGTTGGAGTTGTTAATGTTTTATTATTACATGTCAATACAGTATGTACAAAACAATGAGGCGAGGCAGAGTCTCACCATTATCTAAATAGGAAAACTCATTATTATTCATTGTATTTGGCGCGATACGTGCGCGCGGGCCGGAGCCGCGCGCGCTTCGCGAGGCTATAGAGTATCTTCGTGGTTTCGAGGCGGCCGCTCGACACTGTTCCTCTTTATGCAGTCAACGAGCCATCGAATGCCCTCGTCAACTCCATCGCTGCAACAAAACATTCGTCACAATGTAGTTAAAACAAACATTCAAAATAAACATTAATTTTTTATGTACTCATTGTTAACTTTATGATTATTCTTGTTATTCAGTTACGAATGATAAGTTCTAGTCAATCAAGTAATGTTACGTATGGCAGTCATACATATGAGGCATAAAATGACGTCACTTTATTTGTAAAACAGGTAAAATGCAAAATGCTAATCATATGAAATTGCGCCATGAATAGAATAGATAATAACATCTACGAAAGCCTTCTTATGAAAATATTGATTGAATGGCATTATTATAGATTCCAATAAATAAATAAATTTTACACAATTCAAAACAGCGCCACCTGGTCCAAAAGTAAGTTGTGACGTAATCATAAAATATAATACAGCATTATAATCGGGAAAGTAAATACTTGAAAATGCATTGTATTGTTATCAGCTTCTACTAATGTTACCTACTAGTTTCTCCCATATATAGCATGGAATTTCATCGATTTGCTTACACTATCCTGTGGTTTTCATACTAATGAGTTTGAATTTGAAAAAAAAGTTTTTGTACATAATATCTCTTGGTAATCTGATAAAGAGTATAGACTATATTAAAATCTAGTGGTATCCAGGTGGTATCATATTTGCAGTCAAATTAAACAAGGACTTTGCTTCTTACTATTTATAGTACACAGCCAAATTAGGTGTTGTTATCATTGTGTCACTAAACTGGTCTGTAAGTGACTACATAAGAAATATTTAATTGTTTACCCTTACGTTATATGACATTTTTATGTCATACAGCATGTAAACAAGCAATCGGATCACCTTATACCACCAATGAATTTCAGTAACACCAGTGGTGCTACCGATAAGATACGAAGATTGTTAAGGAGAAAAGCAATAGGAAGGGAGTCGGGCTTCCGAATTTCTCACTCACCGAACGAAACGCATTGCTGATGTTTTGAGAGGGTGGTACGTCCCGTTGTCAAGCTAGCCCATTTGAGTTCTAGAAGTGTCCACTAGACATTTTTCATAGTTTTTACGCTGTGTAGTAGTGAGTTTTATACAAACTCTTGGAGCGGTTTCAGACTAGCGTTTTTATATGAGCGTATACGGTCGTTTTGGCATACGCGCTTACACGCGCGCTACATTACGCGCTTCGAAAAACCGGACTTGCGTAAACGGTCATATTTCGGCGTGTTCGGTCGAACCGGTAGTGGTGACGTGTTAGTATCAACATGAATTATTCGCGGCTCTTTCACGTCAATGCTCGTACGAATTGCGCATGTGGCAAAAGGCAGGCCAATACGGCCTACATGTGCTTCCAAAAGAGCTTGCACGCGCGTATAGAACGCTTGTCTAAAACCACTCATAGTAAGGATATTATAGTAGAAATTATACAATATTTTACCCATTTAATGCTGACGTAGCCATAAGCATAATATCTCTTGCGCCAATGAGGTGCGCGTTTTGGTTGAATATTGGCTTCACTGTGTGCACCCCCATACAGTCTGGAATGTCTTGTTTATTGGCTAGTACTAGTAGTGGGACGCCGGTTAGGTGTTCCGATGCTATCATTCTATCTGTAATAACATAAATAACAATGTTCAAATCATCTTACATTAAAATGTTAGTACTTTTGTTGGAAAACACCAGAACAAGGCAAATAGACATATTCATACACACAAATTTTTGTATTGTGCAGGATTCGAACCTGTGGCCCTCCTCTGTACGCTAGCTACTTACCACCAAGCCTGGCAACATGATGTTTTCCTACTATTTACTTGCACATTATATTTTATTGTATACATTATAATGCTATGTATCAGTGTGTCTATCAAGTGTAGTTTTATTTTTATAAATACTCGCAGCTTCGTTTTCGTATATCTCGCTTTCCCGTGGAAATTTTGAAAAATCCTTTCTTAGTACACCCCTAGACGTCGTTGTATGGAACCTACATTCCAAATTTGGAATCTCTAGACTCAGCGGTTTAGGCTGTGCGTTGATATATAGTTAAGTCAGTCAGGACTTTGAATTTTATATATGTGTATTAGATTTATTTACTGTTTTAATATTGCAATTTGAATTCCTCACCAAATGTTTCTTTTGATTCAGATACTCTTTCTCTGTCTGACGAATCCACTATGTAGATGACAGCATGACACTCTGCATAATACTGGAAATGAAATATTACAATTTTAAAAACATATAAAAATGAAAATTTATTTTTAAATATTTGCAAATTTTATTTGTTTGTTTTAAATATTTGCAAATTTTATCTGCAACATGATGTTTGACTAAGATTGAAGTGCTTTTTTGGATGATTTTAAAAGTTTAGGTTTTTGTCTCGGATAGACAACAATAGGTATTGCTTATTTTATTAACCTTTTCACCATCCATCCTGAACGCGATGTTTTGCTATGTGCCAATGTAACGATTCTATCGTACTAAAGTTACTTGTGTAGAAGTAGTGGCGTAGAGGGCATGAATATCCCGAACTTGTATACAAGTGGTTGGCGGTGAAAAGGTTGATAAATACACATTTCTGTAATTAATAAATTTAATAAATACATTAACATTTTTCACAATAATATTTGTTAATTAACCAATGTAGGTTCATTTTAGTGCTTCACTTAAAATCAAATAATAGTAAACTTTATTTATATCTATTGTTGTAAGATTTTCAACCTGTCATTTACAACTTGTGTAAAAGTATACTTCAAGGACTATGGTTACATAAAAGAAAATTTTACATGTACATACATTTAGACCTTATTTCAATGACTTTAAAACATAAACAATACAAGTTATTGCAAAGCATTGTGAAATGATAAATCATCATCATCATCATCTCAGCCACAAGAAGTCCACTGCTGGACATAGGCCTCCCCCAAACGCCTCCAATGCGACCTGCTGGCAGCGGCCTGCATCCAGCGGCTTCCTGCGACTTTCTTTAGGTCGTCTGACCACCTTGTAGGTGGGCGTCCTACGCTGCGCTTTCCGGTACGTGGTCGCCATTCCAGAACCCTCTTGCCCCACCGGCCGTCGGTTCTGCGCGCTATGTGCCCTGCCCACTGCCACTTCAGATTGCTGATCCGTTTGGCTATGTCGGTTATTTTGGTTCTGCTACGGATCTCCTCATTCCTGATTCGATCTCGTAGAGAAACCCCGAGCATAGCCCTCTCCATAGCTCGCTGAGTGACCGCGAGCCTTCTTATGAGGCCCATAGTGAGCGACCACGTCTCGGATCCATATGTCATCACTGATAACACACATTGCTCGAAGGTTTTTCGTTTTAAGCATTGAGGAATTTTGGACGAGAAGATATGCCGTAATTTCCCGAAAGCTGCCCAGCCGAGTCGGATTCGTCGATTGACCTCTTTCTCGAAGTTGGACCTACCTAATTGGATTGTTTGTCCAAGGTATACATACTCGTCAACAACTTCGAGGATCGAGCTCCCAACTGAGACTGGAGCGGGCGCGACATGGACATTTGACATGATTTTTGTCTTGTCCATGTTCATTTTTAGACCCACCTGTTGGGAAACTCGATTGAGGTCTTCGAGCATAGTGCTAAGGTCCTCCAGCGACTCCGCCATGACCACGATGTCGTCGGCAAATCGAAGGTGAGTGATATACTCGCCGTTGACGTTGATGCCGAAATGATAAATGTGGTGGCAAAAATTATTAAAAGCATACTGCCAAGTATTTTACACATGCAATCTATTGGTCAGTTGCACGCAGCGGGCCATCAGCGCCCTCTGCATCCAGTATAATAATGGTTTCAGGATGCTGATGGGGCTGTCTCGGTTCTGCAGTGCATTGGGTATGTTCTATGTCATCATTAGAAAGAGAACTGCCTCACTGCTGAACAGAACTCTAGCCAGCTCCAATTCCATCCTGAGAACAATGGCTTGGAGATGTGACTCTCTTATCCTAAAGCAGTGGGTTCAGCTGTGTATTACGGGCACCCAGCTTGTTGGTAAATAGCTTAAAATATTATAATTGGTTAATTAATTTCAAATTGATTAAAATATGACATTTGTTTATTATTTTCTCTTTTATATATTTAATTGATTTTATTTTATTTTATTATTCTGTTACAATGGCATATTATAAATTGAAATTTTTATATTTTTACTAACATAGATACTAAGTATCACTGTAACCAAATACTATAGAAGACTAATACGCACAGCTTTGGAAGATTTCTGGCAAGACGCGACACTAGCGCCCCTACGGCATGAGGGCGGCATGAGGTGAACGATTTCAAAACTTTTGTATGTAAAATGTTATAGCGCCCCTAGCGGCATGAGGTGAACTGTGCGTTTTGTATGCAAAATGTTATAGCGCCCCTAGCGGCATGAGGTGAACGGAGGTTGCCAAGTCATTGTATGAGAAACGTCAAGAGCTGTGCGTATTACTCGTCTATAGTATTTGCTGTAACTAACACCATTATGGACTCAAATTGTCTGAATAAATAAATAAATAATATTATACTATAAAGTATTTTGAAGAGCACATATTCTATTAGAAAGTTCTAAAATACATATCCAGTTTTTAGGTCTATAAACATAATTTACAAACAAACAAGAATGATAAAATGATAAAGGAAGTTAATACATACTTTGTCCCACAAAGACTGCAGTTCTTGCTGTCCTCCAAGATCCCAAAAATTAAGCATAACACCATCTACATCAATTTTACCTATGTTCAGACCAACAGTAGTGGTAATTCTATTGGGGTTCATAGCCTTATATTTCTTGGTAAATTTCGTTTTAGTAGCCTCCAGATACGTCTGTAAAGTTTAGATTTACGATTTTATTATTGTAAACTATTAATTATTGCAGAGAATCTAAAATGTTTACCGTTTTGCCAGCATTGTCGAGCCCTAGAATAAGTACACAAAACTCGTCTTTTTGAACGATATATTTATAAAATCCGTGCAGTAGTGTGTACATTTTTTAACATTTTTCACAATAATTAAAATTATTTTGAAAATGAAAACTTTAACAAGCAAAACTAAGTGAAAATAAATAAATAAAGCAATTTAGGGTACACCGTACACGATACGTCACGTACACAAGGCACAAATTTGCTTGGCCAGCTGTCATGACTGTCATCTGTCATTTCATTTCATCATCTGTGATCTGTCATCTATTATTCTTTTAGCAACCAACATTACACAACAAAGCTGAAAAAGAAAGACACCCGCGCAATTTTGAAATTAAAAGTATAGTGCAGTGCAATTTTTTCCAAAATGTTCGTAAAAGCTATAATTTATTATTTTTATCAACAATCTATAATAAGATGATTTACTTTTTGATAAGTATTAAAACTCTGTGTTAAAATAACGTCAAATTAATGTCAATAAATGCCATTTGTTTCAATCTTGTTTGTTTACTAGCAAGTAATAATAAATATTTTCTTCGAGTACTTGTATATCTGAGATATGCCTCCTAAAGACAAGAAAGGCAAGTCTTCTACACTCGCTACTGGTGCTAGTACGTTTGGGGAATCTGAGCAAACAGTTGTTTCTCCTCGTAGTGTCCACCTTGTACTAGAATTAATAGGCGACCCTCCTGGCCCCGGAGAGTGGACTTTCGTAACTTTATTCAACAAGCAAATCATATTAGACGGAAAATGGCAAAACGGTGTAACACTCGCATCAGAATATCTGCCATTAGATCTTAAAGATCCATATTACAGCGGATTATGTGCCGATCAGCCGTTAATATTTCTTCTTCGCCTAATTGCCGGAAAAAGTGCCAAAGATCCAGATCCATTACTGAGTACAGACAACCGTGCTGGAGCTACGGTGGACTTGTTCCCTTTGGTATTAGGAGAGCAAAAAATTTTCACAGAAGTTACTTTACTTAATATTCTTACAGAAGAAAGAACAGACTGCATAGTTCAAGTGACTGCAGAGAGTCATGGTACAATAGAACCAATCAACGAAGTTCCTCTACTTCTGACAATGATTTCTGCACATTGTTTACCTCTGGCAAAGGAAGGCACAGTTTATCTCGGTGCAGTAGGCTTGGATGGAGTTTGTAGTAGCGTAGCTGTTAATTTTAGCAATTCTCTTAGTAACGCAGACGCAACAAAACTTGTATGGGGCGCTGTAAGTAATGCTGGTTATGCTGCAAATTCAGCCATGAATGTTCCAGATGAAGATAGTTTTATACCTCAAGATTTAGAACCATCACCAACACAAGAGGGTTGTATTTGTATGTATTGGAACTGTATGAAGCGAGTACTCGTGGATTCAGCAGTCTTTCGAGATAGGCTGAATACTCCATTCATGATTGAAGTTGCAGGAGTTCCAAGAACTGGTAAAATAGATGTACGAGGACGTTACATGGCATGTTTTGACGCTAAAGTATTGCTAGAGCCTGGCGAGCGTGGAGTAACTGGATGTGCTAGATTATTATTTTACAATGAAGCCGAAATTTGTGCAGATGTGGGTGCATTATTGGAGCTACCACCAACAAGCGCAAAGGCAGTTGTTCGCGATTCAGACTATGTTTTTGACGAATTTGGACATCCTGCATATATTAAATTTAGAATGGATTTGACGGAATCACTCGTGTCAAAAGCAAAAATTACACGTTTATTCGAATTGATTGGATTTGCACCTCCGGAAGGTCCTTCTGGTGCCGTGGAAGATTTAGAAGCACAGCCGGTGCCGGAAGATCCTACAATTGATGTAAGGCGTATACGGAAGGAAGGTGGAGCATTGTCCGTTCATAATGAATTGAGTGGTTTGGCTTGCAGAGGTGCTGTGCCTATGAATCAAGGTATAAAAAGAACAGCTGCAAATCGTTTGTTAATGCGGGTGAGATCTATGCTAAAGCAATTTCCTCCTGGAAATTGTTCAGAAATTGATTGGCAGGATATTGTCTCAGGGCAACATGCGGCCAGTAGACGTGCCGTTGCGTCGTCATTTGCACCACAACCACCTCCATTACGACAACCTCCCAAGGAGGCTGCGGCTCGATGTCGTATAGCAGGAGATCTTAGAATAGCGGAGAAATATGTTAAAGCAAATTTGAAAGTAAATCAATTTCACCCAAGATCATTACTTTCCAAAGCAATACGTTGTCTAGAGCAAAGACATGACACAGAAGCAAAACATTATATACTCGAAGGCTTAAGGGCTCAAACAAGAAATAGATTTTTGCTATGGATATATGGTGCGCACGAATTTAACAGAGGTGAGGATGCAGTTAAGATAGCGGTCGCAGCGTTTAGAATCTCCGTAAAGGGTGACTACTCGGAAGGCACTGCAAATGCAATTGGTTGGGCAGCATTGCATGCGCTTCATCACTCTAGAAACAACAGTTATGCAGCATTTGTAGCTGCAAGGAAAATGCGAAAATCATACGAGTTACCAAGAGACTGGAAGAAATTGATAGAGCGATGGGTTAAGACTAGTGGCGAGGAAGAAGTATTTTGGATTCCAACAAACGTGTCCGATGAAAATCCTGTGTTGATAGCCGCAGCATTTTTTCTTTGTTTACGCTCTTATGATTTTAGTGACCGTCTTTTAAAATGCTACGAATTTGGCTGTGGTACACGAGGCTCTCGGAAAGACAAAACCACAAAAGTTGTACCTGATTTATATTATTTACGAGCTGCTTCTTACATTCTAAGACGAAACTTTGAAAAAGCGTTATCAATCGTAAATAATGGCATTAAAGTCTTGGGTCCATCTCCTATATTGTCACAAATGCGTGTTAATTGTTTAATGTGCATAAAAGGATGGGACGGTAAATGTGCAGTTGCTTTGCAAGATGCGGATAAAGCAGGATCTGAAATTTGTCCCTCCATATTACTTAGAGCTGCATTAGGTGGATTTAAAATAGATCCTGTGGCAGCTCTTCAACGAGCTGCTAGAGCTCACAAACTTGCTCCCAGTGGCCATTCGGCTTTAACGATAGGTCGTATTTATGCTGTTCTAGGCGAAGATGCTTTGGCAGAACGATGGGCATCAGTTGCTGTTAAAGTTGAGCCACTCTTAGCTGACGGTTGGGCGTTTTTATCTTTGTTGGCTATGTATCAACGAAGTCTCGACAAGGCCAGAGCAATGATCCGCACTGCAAGGCAAGTGGGTCCTATTAGTCCTGATATTGAAGAGGAATGGAAGAAAATTAAGGACATGCTGCAGTTGGAAACGTTGCCCGATACACTCGTAAAGAATTTATGTTTCTGTGAATATTATTGAGAAAGTGAAGGAACAGGGTTGCATAGAATATTTTGTTAAACAAATCTTTGTTTATAAGCATTCTAGTTATGTCTTGTTAAAATACTTGATTTCTCATACCTGTTCATATTGTATTAAGTAGCCTCTTGTAATTTTAGCCCTCGGATCGGAATCTTAATTAGATTTAGTATGAAAGAAATTCGTCTCAAACAAGCTTCTTATAACACCACCTAAAAATTTAATGATGTCTTTTGTTTTCTCTGAATGAATAAAAACTTTACCATTTATTGTTTTGAATTCCCTTTCAATTATTGTTTTTCATCACACCAAAGTTTCCCAAACCTTGTTATTATGTTTCAATGTTAATAATGCTGTTGATCTAGTAGAGTTTGGACCTAGGTTCGATTCCCACTCACTCACTACTACCTTAACCATCGATCGACCATAACTATTTAGTAATTCGTGCTACTACTGGGTGACTCTACTACTAGTCATAGGAGATTTTTCTTTCCCTTGATTTTTTTTATGCCACAAAGGTGGCAAACAAGCATACGGCCCGCCTGATGGTAAGCATCACCATAGCCTATAGACGCTTGCAATACCGGGGGTATCATTCACGCGTTGCCAACCCTATTTTTATAGGCTGACTAAGAAAGAAAGAAAAAAATATACTATAATATATTTAGAAAAAGGTTTTTTTGTTTACATTTAAGTTAATTTTAAGATTTACATAGGTACTTAAAGCACAAAAAAAATATTTAGTATATACTTTTCGCATATTATTACGCTTTTAAAATCTTTTCTTACCGATTACAGCAATCAGATCGTTTGATCGCAACTAATGAATACTTAAAACTGTTCTTATTAATATGTGTACGAGAGTCGCGCAACAGGGAATTATGGTCCTAAAAATAGAAGTGTCACTATTCTAATAATGTATCCAATGTGACGTAGTACATAGAGAAAGGTAGAACAGCTTGCAGCTATCACTCTCAGAAAGTAGGTTATACTGTAAATACATTGCAGCACCTATATGAAGACTGATAACAATATGATAAGCCGATAACAATGACTCAAAACAGTGAGGTATAGGCGAAGGGTTCGCCACAGATTGAGCACCTGATTTTAGTTAAATCATACATTTGTTTAATTTTCTTGGTGCTCTTACACTGCATTACGCGTACGGGAGTTTACAAAGCGGCACACAAAACGCTCGCCGCAGTGGAACGGGCAGCTCGCTTCTTTGTTTTGAGACGAGTTATAAACAAGATTATTGGATATGTGAACACGAAACCACGATGGCTATCTCGACGAATTGTTGGAAATATCTCGTGCTAACCTTCAATGTTCTATTCGCGGTGAGTATTACGATTTTCATATAATATTTTTATGTTTTACGAATGTAGAAATTTCACGCTTTGTTGTCATAACAACGTTGCCAAAACATTTCCTGGTTCATCATAATTTATAGCAATTCAAGGCCGACGAATTCATCTTTAATTAAATTAGGAGCCCATTGGCTCGGATTTTGATTATTTCACATACAAAAGATTTTCTATTGAGTGCATTGAACGTTCAATTAATGTTAACGAAGCAAAGTTCAGAAGGTCGCAATTATTCAATTAGTGGCGCTAGTGTACCACCTATACTGCCAAAGAGGAAAAAAGAGAAAAAGTCTGATTCGCAAAGAAAACTGTTACTCTTGTGGGATTTTTAATTTAGTCGGATAGAGTTTTCATAAGAGTTGTTGTGTTTTCTCGACAGATGTCAGCAGTTGTATTGTTTGGCGTTAGCGGATTTCTGCTCTACAGACTTTTTGTATACCGCCACTTCATTGGGGTCAACGTAGAATACCCAGCTATATTACTCCTCATGATGGCCATAATTACATGTTCCATAGCTTGGATTGGGTGGAGAACGGCCAAGTCTATGCACCAGTTTCATGTTATTATAGTAAGTACAGTTAACTTTAATAAGTTACTGAAACTTTTGGTAATTTTGTAAAAGAAGGAAATCATTATCGTTGAATTATTGTTGACCTCACTATTCCTGGAGTTTAGTCACGTGAATGAGTAACGCGTTTGTTTCTAAGAATTTTTTTATTAATCTTATCTGAAACATTGAACTTGTTAATTTTTATAGACTGGTTTTGCTCGATTGATAATAACAATCTGCCGTTGTCGCATGTCTTATTTATTTTATTAATGTAGTACTTACCTATTTACAAAAAAGAAGCAGTAAAAACAGTTTTATTTATATCCGTTTCAATTCGGAGAGAAAATGAGAAAAGAAAATAACTTCAGAGAAAAGTGTAAAATTCCACAGAAAAATTATGTCACTCGACTTATTTTTTACACAACGAACGGGCAACGAATTTTTGAACAGCGCCATCTAACGACGTCATTTCAAAACGTGTTCTAGATGTCGTTGTTAAAAAAATCATACATTACACCCATATTTTAAGACGTTTCCTCCAAACTTCTGTGCCTCGACTCTTCCTCGACTCAACCTCCCTCAATGAAATTGATATTCTAAGTTGAAAACAAAAAACCCTCGACTCGACACTTTTCCTCAGTTGAGGTGAGGTGGAGGTGAGGAAGCAACTGTCAAACTCAAGGTACCTCGCGACCTACCTCAAGGAACACTCGAGGACGTTTTACGCATAAAATCACGTACGATCAAAATTGTTCATTCCAAAATGGAGTTCCAAAACTTTGTTGATTATATTTACGATAATCCGTATGATTATCCAGAACGTCATTATTTGCGTATTTTGCGTGACGCCGAAAATCCAATGAAATTTCATGACAATGCTGAGTTTCAAAGGACACATTTCTTCCTCTTCTATTTGAAAATGAAAATTGTGTGAATAATAGAGGTTTTCCTATTATATCATATTCGAGGATCCTCCAACATATTACTAAGAATACGAGTTTTGAGGATTCCTCGAGAGTCAAGGAAGTTAGGGGGAAACGTCTTAGAATATGGGTGTTAGAAACAATATTTTGCATCTTTTATTTATTAAAAGTTTATTTGACAACATGAGACTGGCTACACCACAGACAATCGTTCAGAAAATTATTTTAGTTCGTATATAATAATACATTTAGTTCCAATTAGATTCCACAACAAATCGATTCGTATATTTTGCAACCAGTTGCACAAAACGCATTTTAGTTTTAATTACACATTAACTTTCAAGCTATCTCTTTTCTTTTATAGTTTGTCAGTGACAGAAATTAACACAATAAATTGTTTCTATCTATCACTGTCATACTGAAAAAAGATCTTATTAAATTCAAAAATGCGTTTCAAAAACTGAGTAATTGGCAGCAATAATTTAACGTGTAATTAGCCTTAAATTAGTTTCATGCCACTCACCATTAGACTAATAGTAATCTAAATAAACAAAAAATATTTTTTCAGACTGGTCTTCTCATAATGTTGGTCGTAATAATCGAGTTCTCATGCTTCGTGTGGGCGATGGTGGTCTGGGATAACTTGGAGATAGACATAATTACAACCTTGAACAATTATTTTAAGGACATGATAGAGAATGCAGAGACTAACTCCGCTGATGCTATCCGGTGGGATAGGATGCATATGAAGGTAATATTTCATTCATAATTTGACAGCCGGTTTACGAAGCAACTATTTATTAATCTGTGGCCCGGGTGGCACAGATTACTAAATAGTTTTCCGTAAAACTTTGGCACCAGCCAGAGGAACGTTCGATCTCGAGATATCTCGAGCCAAACATTTATGATGTGATGGCATGTGCGTTAGTTCTCCGTGCTTCGAAGGGCACGTTAAGCCGTCGGTCACGGCTGTTGTCAATGTCCCGGTTGTTGTTGTGGCTTGAAAACACCGGTCTCTGTCAATACGCATTGAAGTAGCGTGGCAGAGTACGCTATGATCACCTTCGATTGAAGGGAGACCTTTATCCCAGCAGTGGGATGATTATGAGTTAATATACTCATTAGGATTTTTAAAAAAATATTATTTTTCATTACTTGCAGTTCGAATGCTGTGGGCTAAGCGGGCCCACGGACTTCATCAGCACAGGCAAAGTGCCGTTCTCATGCTGTGGTCAAGGGCCTTTGGACGCAATTCACAGGCCATACGCGTCAGACTGCTCAACGCTGTACCAGCGAGGCTGTGCCAAACCGCTGCATGAATACGCAAGACAGAATCTACTTCTTGTAGCGATGACAGCTCTGATTGCATCTGTCTTGCAGGTTAGTATTTTTCTAATAGAGCTTCTACATTGTTTGCAGATAAATATTTATTATGCTTTGAATTGTACGAGATTTCCGCGCTCGAGTACGAGTCGTTAAGCCAAGTCGGTGGCCTTCAGGTGGCTTGAAAACACTGCAACAGGCCTCCGTGATTCCACATTGGATCAGCGTGGCAGAATAGTCTCTAATCCCCTTCGGTTGAAGCGAGACCCATATCCCTTCAGTGGAATGATTATGGGTTGATTGATATGATGTTGATGATGATTAGTAATGATTACCTACTTAATCTTTTTTTTAATACTACAAAGGTGGCAAACAAGCATACGGTCGGCCTGATGGTAAGCCGTCACCGTAGCCTATATACGCTTGCAATACCGGCGGTATCACTCACGCGTTGCCAACCCTCCCAACCAAGTCCAAGTGGAGCTCTGGAGACCTTACTCACCGTAGGAAGGAACACAACATGGCCAAGACATAGGTAAAATAATAGTATTTGGCTATGATCTTACCTGTAAGGTGGAAGTCCTTCCCCAGACGTGCTCCGACTTTAGCAGATTATTCGCTGTGCCTACCTTTCTTAAAATTTTAAGTTCATTTACATTATTAATTTGTCTTTTGTGTTCCGCTGTTGGGTAAGAAATTTAATTTATCAATAAATTAATGTCGACTTCAAAATTTTCAATTCTAGTATTACATTTATGAACTAGTTCCCATGAAGTCGGTAGGTAAGTTCATCGTTTTTCACACGGCATTAAAAATTAATATTGTAATGATAGACACATCATTATGATTAGCATAAATCGTAGATCCCTATAGGTATGGTGGCCTCCAAATAGTATATTGTTTATTCACCACGCTGAATATTAATTATGGTTAGTGTTTAATATTACAAGGTTGCACGTGGTGACTGCATCGGGGACATTCGAATAGCGTATGGGAGCTGTAAAACGATTCCTAAATGTGTAATTACACATTTAGGAATTGTTTTACAGGTTGACAACTTGTTAAATTTTACTATATTTTGTCTGTGTCATCAATTTATCTTATAAATTTATAAACAACTAGCTGCCCGGCCCGGCTTCGCCCGGGTACTGTTTCGTTTTTTTTTCAATCTTTCTGAGAGATTTTCTTAATATTTTTTTCCGTAAGAACCTTGTACAGAGTATTAGAAAACTACAAAAAAAAAATCAGCCAAATCGGTCAAGCCGTTTTCATGTTATGTCGTGACAACGGAAAACGGGTTTCATTTTTATATATATAGATTATTGAAAGATTAGATTCTGCAACTTCGGTGTATACTATACTGCTTTCCCGCGGGAATTTCTGTAAATCACTCCTGGGTTCAGGCAGCTTATACATACATTTAAACATTAGATCCCTAAGAAAAAACTTTAATGAATTCCTAACTTTAATTGAAGGATGTATTATTAACTGCATAGATGTGATTTTTCTGGTTTAGTTTAGGCTGTGCGTTGATTCTCGGTCATTCAGGACAGGACCAAACATTTTATATATTATATATGACGACCTCCGTGGCGTAATGGTTACCACGCCAGACCGCCACCCAGGAGGTCCCGGGTTCGATCCCCGGTCGGGTCATGATGAAAAACGAACTTTTTCTGATTGGCCTCGGGTCTTGGATGTTTATCTATATATTTGTTATAAAATATAATATCGTTGAGTTAGTATCCCATAACACAAGTTTCGAACTTACTTTGGGGCTAGGTCAATCTGTATGTATTGTCCCTATATATATTTATATAAATACTAGAAAAACCCGCGTAACTTCGTTTGCGTGTATCTCGCTATCCTGTGGAAATTCTTTGAATTTCTCTGGTTAATTACATTCTATAACACTCACACTGTGGCTTTTTACTGTAGTGAATTTTCAAAATCCATTCAGTAGACCCAGAAATTTCTCTCTGCTACCTCACAAACTTTTATCTCTATATAATATTAGGTTTAGTATTATACATTTATTCTATATCTTGATAATGTAGGTACGACAAACAATGCGTTATGTTTAAAGTTTAAATTTCTCACGTATTGTTGTAGTAAGGCGATTATTAGTTCATATTTATTTTGGTCGGCAAAGTTTGCGTGAGCGAAATATAAACAAATATGCATGTTTAATGTTATTTATATTGTAATGAGTGCTATTAATTTGATAAACTTGTCTTTGTGGCGCATATTTTGTTGGTATCCATGTTAATATTACAAACAGGTAAAGTTTGTAAGGTTGTAGGTGGTAATCACTGGATTCACAGAACCGACTTTGAAAATTATTTTACCATAAGAAAGTCACGTTGTTTATAAATGTTATAGGTTTACATTAAAAAATGCTAAAGCATGCAACAGCTAGTTTTATATATTTCGAAAATACTTGTTATTTTAGAAACTTTTCTAATTCAAAAGTTGATTGAATTTAAAGTGTGGTGTGGGTAACTAATAGTAGTAGGCTCTACCACTTTAAATCGAGCCAGCCCATTTACGAGTTCCTAAGAACTGGCTCATAAATGGGTTGGCTCATCTGGGACAGTACACTCTCATAGAATATCGACGTAAAACAGCAATGCGTTCCATTCCAGGAGTGAGTGATCTGGAAACTCAACTCCTTTCCCTTCTCCCTCTCCTTATACCTTCTTTCTCTATTCCTTACCTTGTAGCAGACAACGCATTGGCAGCGCGTCTTGTGTTACAGATGTTCATAGGCAGCACAGCTGTAACAACACTAACAACACCCCTGCGAGGTTGTTTTAAAAAAAATTGAGCAGATTTTATGTACTTAACCACACAGGCGCGATTTTAACGGTCGATAATATCGCATGCGTTATTGCGATGATGCGTCCCGATTCCTTGCACACAGTTGCGTTTTTATCGTCCGATATTTCTTACGAGAGAGCGTCTTGTACTAACGTTATTATCGCAGGTGTGTGTACCATCGTTTGCGTCCTGACACAAAACGTTCTAGAACTCATATCGGAATATCGCAGGACGGAGAAACGCAGCGTCCTACCTACTTCCTGCGTTATCGCAGCAGTGAGTTACTCCATGGCCATCCTAATACAAAATGTACTGAAAACAGATATCGCAATAACGCATGCGATATTATCGACGGTTAAAAACGCGCCTGTGTGGTAGAGGCTTAAAGCGAGCTGAAAAAATTTTCAGACTTTCAGACAAGTGAGTTATCTTTAAGGGGCTCCAAGGAGCCGATGACCTTGAAGATTTGACCTCTAAGTAACGTTACTTCACCCCTTCACCCCGCTTTAATATTACGTAAAATGCCAAAAACTTGACATCTATTGAGCCTTTTGTAGTACTAAGTTTTGTTAAAAACCTTGCCTTTTTCACCACTAGAGGGCTGGCAATGACGCGCGGCGCGGTAATATTAACGACATCTAGTTGAGAAACCAATTATTAAAATATTTGAACACTTTCCATAGACCTCTAGAACTAAACAATATCAGTTGACACCAAAAAGTAAAGTAATATTAGGGAGAGTTGACACTTTTAAAATGATATATGAATTATGATAGAACTAAATATATATTATTAAAAACAAATCTTAACATTGCAAATGAAATTTTGCAGGCGATGTATGTTATGTCGTATTTGGTTGGTTACACAAAATTATTTAACAAATCCCGTTTTTTTGCTCTAGTTGTACCATACTATCTCAGGAACTATAAGCCCTATAAAAATATGGATTAGACAGAAAAATTGGGTATTTTTCTCTGATTCACATTCAATGAAAAAGGTCATTTTGCTGAAACTGGTACAACACGTGTACCGGTTTTCACAGATTTTTTTGAAATATTGATCGGCTGGATTTTACTATCGATACCGTACCAAAATAGTCATTTTCAACAACAAAAAAACTGTACGTCTGCGTGTTATACCGTATCACGCAAAAACCACTGAATTTAAAGAATGAATTTTGATGAAATTTTACACGGAGATCTCGAGTCAACATTTAGAGTTGTGCTTTTTATCCCAGAAATGCGTAAAACTAGAAAAACCAAACTCCACGCAGGCGAAGCCGCAGGCACCCACTAGTATGGTATGAAAGGCACTATTAGTCAAATAAATTACGTAATCTATATCATAATTTTATTTGCGACATACATAGTTAAATTTCGCCACATCTCTTATTGTTTACGGTGGCTTTATGGTAGATTCAAGAAATCATTAGTAAATAAAAAATGTGCGGTCTCCAGTTTCAAACTTTTATTATTTGATTTTATACTTTTTTTTATTCATATGATTAATTTCATGTTTCTTTCTTTTTTAAATAATGTTTTAAAAAAAAAAGAACGAAAAATATTATTTACTAATGAATGTGTAAATATATCAGATTCCTATTTAAAATTTTGAGGGCATTCTATTACATATTTTTATAATAGTTTTATATTGTTCGTAATTGTTAGGTAAAAAGTAAATCATAAAATTATTTTGTTAAAAAAAGTATAAAAATTAAAAAGTATGAGCACCAACCTAAGGATCGAACCAGGAGACACGGGACTAAAACTAGCGATTTGTTGAATCTACCACAAATCCATGTAACCAATAGGAGAAGTGGCGAAATTTATGTATTGTATGTGGCGCTGTAATGAGCCACAATCATTATCGTGGATAAAATAATATACGTCATAATATATAATTCAACGTATTTGGTTTGACGACCTCCGTGGCGTAATGGTTACCACGCCAGACCGCCACCCAGAGGTCCCGGGTTCGATCCCCGGTCGGGTCATGATGAAAAACGAACTTTTTCTGATTGGCCTCGGGTCTTGGATGTTTATCTATATATGTATTTGTTATAAAACATAATATCGTTGAGTTAGTATCCCATAACACAAGTTTCGAACTTACTTTGGGGCTAGCTCAATCTGTATGACGAAAATATCCAAATATAAAAAATATCAACTAAAAAAAATACAATAAATGCATGAAAGTTATTTATCTTTTTAAAAATAAAATAAAATATTTATTTTATAAAGATAAATAACTTTCATGCATTTATTGTATTTTTTTAGTTGATATTTTTTATATTTGGATATTTTCGTCATAATAATAAAAAATCGAGAGCATGCATGGTGCAGCGAAAATTTGGCACACGTCCATCCATCCGAAAGCGTGGGAGCGCACTGTTACCTTGTGTCCAGTCACCAGCTATCCAGAAATTACGTAATTGACGGAAAATTGCTTGTCACTTGGTGGAAATACACTCAAATTCAAAAACCAAACAACAAATAAGTAGATAATATTATTGCCTATGTATTAATGTAAATTTTACACGAATCGATGCATAAATACCCAAGTTGAATCGCATTCTTTCTTTGATTACTAGGTTCCTTAAATATTTTATTACTCCATAAATATTCAGTAATTTCAAATTTTGAACAGCATAAATGTAGTACAATGACTATAGCACAACATATATTTTTTTGGTGGTTATTCGTTATGGTAGCTAGGAGTAGAGACAACTTGAAAAACAGCAAAATTTTAGCGAAATTTGTTGGTACAGCCTTAAATGCTTTACATGGAATACTAATTTAAGGGAAAGGCGTGATATGTACGTATGTATCAATTAAACTCCAAAAAATCATGTTATTTCAACAAATTAGGACTAACGTCTCTTTAACTAACATAATTAGTGTAGCTATTAGCGGGCTATTGTAAAATTTGCAATAGAAACACAAATTTATGTATGGTTACAACACTTACAACATAACGTCTATTTTTAAGATTATACTCATCGTCTAACAGGGTAATTATAACCAGTACAGTATCTACATATTATATTTTATTATATATACTAGCGGACCGCACTGGTTAGTAAGGATCACATATATTTTTTTAAATATGATGTAGATAGCCTATGTTTCCCGGGGCCCCCGAGGGTAATGTACTTTCAAAATGGTGAAAGAATTCTTTAAATCGGTACCGTCGTTTTTGAGTTTAGGAAGGAAATTATTTATACGTGCACAATTTTTTCATTTTTATTTATTTTTTATGTACTATTTATTTGTAGCTTATCCTTGGTCTCCTCTTAAACCTCTTTCCTTATCTATTCTAATGTATTCCTCTATGATATTATTAAAAAACGCGTCGTGCGTGCCTTATATATATATTAAACCACCAAGACATACCAACTATAATAATAAGAAAAATATATCTTAGTGAAAGTCAATCCAATTTAATCCAATCGTTTCGGGTGTTAACCGGAACAAATAGACAGACCGAAATTTTCCTTTTTTTTTTAAAATTAGCTTTATGCTTCACGCCTATATTCTGAGAGAGGGTAAACTTCTCCGGTAGAATTAGCATTTATAATGGCTTTATTGGCTCTACCAGCTGCCTCTCTTTTTCTTGCCCGCTAACTGCGTCTCTATTCTCGAAACAAAAATCGTTCAAATCCTGTATCAGTCATACAAAATAGGAATTGAGCGGGGTTGAGATTGACAAGAGATTTGAATAATAATAAATATCGTTTATTTTCTCTCAACAATCATAGGCTTATGTGGTAATTTAACAAGACATACTATCCCGATTTGCTAAGCAACTGCGGATCTGCCTTGAGGTGCGGTAGGGTGCGCGCGGCGCAAGGTAACGGCAAACTTGAAGCGAACGGGTAGTACAACGTACAATATTAGATAGAGACAGACTGAAGCCTGAACTAAGCCGAGGCTTGTATCTCAGGGCACCAGGATACCCCGCCTCGAAAAAGGTAGAATACAAAAATAGTAGTACAGTCAAGAGCACGTCGACCTTTACATGTCGGACTTTGTATCATTCTTAAGTTCTATGTCCTAAGAGCCAAAATTGTACTGCTCAACGTGCTCCTGACTGTACTTATAGTAATATGGCAAGTATATAACCGAGAACGTTTATATTAGCACTACAGAGAATGATGAATGAAAAATTTTTGTTATGGCTAAATTTGGTATGGGGTATAGTCTGACGACCCAGATAAGGACGTAGAAAGAAAAAAAAACATTTATGCAGTACATCACATGAGAAACAAGATATGGACAATGTTTAATGTACCCTTATATTGTGGTCAATAAAGTTTAAATAAATAAGTAAATAAATGTACACAAACAGAGAAACAATGACAAAATAAATATTAACAAAAAAAAACTCAAAAGTAGTATAATCACGATACTCCCGGCTATAAGTATTACATCCGTGTCCCAGGGAAAGGGGACAAACTGGACTTCATGAGTATAAACATGGTTCCATAGTAATTCATCTTTGCAATTTCTAACAATAGAATGTCCATTGCCTCATTGTGTATTGAATGTTAAAGTGTCCCACTGGCACACCGCAAAGCGTTCATGTGTTATGCAATCGTAGAAAGTTGTAGAATTGTTAGACCATCATCCTACGCTCATTTAGTAGATCTACACGCTTGTAAATTCATTTCCATGTCAAGACTTGATTTGTTCGTTGTCAAAGAGCTATTCTATAGCACAGTGAATTAGTTTATAAGTGGCCCTTATCACGTTCCATGCGAAGCCTAGGCATCTCACTCCTGCAATTTAGAAAAATAAGTTAAGACAAATTTTTTCGTAAAATTTTCAATTAACAAAATAGACCTACCTGAATCTAGAATTCTCTATGCGTAAATAGGTACCTATATGTTCACACGACACTGCTTCAAACATCTTTCAAAGGAACTCTTGCACATTTGTTTTTCGTGTACCTACCTACCTATATTCGTTGTCTAACATAACAAACTAAATAATTAGATAGTATTTTGGTATTTTCAAGTATTGCAGTTGAGGACACACTTTTTATATTGCTTTGTGATGTTAGAATCGTGTTATAGGGTATTAAATATTGGAATTGTTAGTACGGTAGCCGAATACCATGTTTTATACAATCGTAAAGACTATATAAATCCAACGATCCCCGATTGGCAAAGTCGTAAAATGTGTACTTATATTTTACGATTATTGGAACTTAACAGACAGTCGTAAATATGTCTAGTCAAGTGCTAAGATACTTTGGTGTATTAATAATATCTTATACTTAAAAAAAGCAAAAAAGGCAGAACTTTTTAATGCCTACTATTAAAAGGGAGAAATAGATAAACACAACAAAAACGAAATTAAAAAGAATGTATGTCTATGAGATGATGATGTTGATGAAAAGTTAACTCCAAAGTCTTGACGCCTAACTAACTTGACGCTTAGTTAACTCGCAAAGTTAGTTCGTAATCAAATAGAATTAGTTAGTAATAGTTAAGATTTCGTGTAAATAACTTATTTAACACATGGCCGTTTTGTTGATTTTCTGGCTTTATTGTTGGCTGACTCATATGTTTAGATATTTTCAGAAATAACTACTTAGTAGTTGATACCGATGCGATGTAGTCAAAACAAAGAAACCCCTAGGCTAATATCATAGTATAGAAAGGTTCACACACAACGTTAACAGATTTTCCAACGAAAATTGAAGTCCAATATTTTTTATTCAAATAGGCTTAATACAAACTCTTTCGAATCGTCAAACTTTTTTCTTACCTCCAGTTCAGACGTCTTATTTGTAGTAATACTATCATATCAAGTATTACTGTTTGTTGGTGTTTGTGCTAAGAAGAACTGACAAGAAACTCAGCAGTGCTAAGTTGTTGCCAAAAGAGCAAGTGCTAAGTTAGCACTTGCTCTTTTAAATATAGTTAGGTCAGTTTTACATTCTATGGAACCATGTGAGAATGAAATAGTTACCTATATGAGTGTGAATGAGTTCTAGCCCTAAGTGTAAGTATGGATGACTAAGTAAAAATGCTAATTAACAAAATAATAACAAATTGATCCATTAACTATAGTAATTAACTGGATAGCCAATTACAACATTTTCGTGATGGGGACAATATAATAATTCCCTAAAGGTATTTTAGCATGACAGCTGACAAAGTAATTATGTTCAATTTTTTTTACCTATGTCTAAGTATATGTATCTACTATGTAAAGTAAGTGGTTAAAACTAGTCGAAACAAAATAATGGCCGAAAATTTTAAGTGTCTCAAAAAATGAATATTATTTTGGTGGATCCTTTTGTATCAATTTCTCACTAATAGCAAATACTATAGAAACTCTACCGAGTTAATACGCACAGCTTCGGAAGAATTCGGGCAAGACGGCGACACTAGCGCCCCTACGGCATGAGGGCGGCATGAGGTGAACGATTTCATAACTTTTGTGCGTTTTGTATGCAAAATGTTATAGCGCCCCTAGCGGCATGAGGTGAACGGAGGTTGCCAAGTCATTGTATGAGAAACGTCAAGAGCTGTGCGTATTACTCGTCTATAGTATTTGCTAATAGTCACTTAGGTACAGTCAAGAGCAGGTCGACCTTTTCATATCGGACTTTGTACCATTCTTAAGTTCTATGTCATAAGAGCCAAAATTGTACTGCAAGTATAAAGCTCAACGTGCTCCTGACTGTACATACCTGTAACAGCATACTATGTTATTGTAAACTTGTTGTTGAGTTGTAAACGTAAAATAAAAATGTTGGTTGTTAACATCGACATAAAAGTATAGACAAGCTGTCCGGTACTGACATTTTGTTTGCGGCATTGCAATTGCAATGGTGCTGCACTGCATACCACCACCCTTCAGCTTCAGCAAATACTATAGAAATATAATACGCACAGCTCTTGACGTTTCTCATACAATGACTTGGCAACCTCCTGTTCACCTCATGCCGCTAGGGGCGCTAGTGTCGCGTTAACATTTTGCATACAAAACGCACAAAAGTTTTGAAATCGTTCACCTCATGCCGCCCTATTTCTATAGTAGCGCTAGTGTCGCGCGTCTTGCCTGAATTCTTCCGAAGCTGTGCGTATTAACTCGGTAGAGTTTCTATAGTATTTGGCTTCAGTCAGTTGCGAGCGAGCGACATAAGCAGTGGTGTCCAATTGACAAATTTTATTTAACAGATGTTTTTGTCAATTGTACTGTACATATGCCACTGCTTCTGTAGCTCCCTCGCCACAACTGACTGAATCACTGAAGGGTGGTGGTGTGCATGTGCACCATCGCAATACCGCAAAATCTCAGTACCGGACAGCTCGTCTATATTTTATGTCGATGGTTGTTAACTTAAAATTGCAACATATTAGGAATCTGAATAGACGTGTTCGTTTGTATGTGTTATGCAGGAAACGAACACACATACGTTGGTGCAGTTACCAAAACATTTACATTACACGAGAAATCTGCTAAACACACGTTTCACACGCCTGTAAATTAAAAGGGTATTATAGTCAGATTAGTCAGAGTGCAGAAAGAAAACATATCTTTCGTCCTACATACTAATATTATAAATGTGAGATTTTGAATGTTTGTCAAAACAGTAATGTATAAGTAATTTATATTAATAAGTATATAATGTCCTAATTTATTGATGAACTTCCCTTTAACACATGTTTATATAGGTTACATATGATCGTTTAAGCAAGGAAATAATGGTCTAGTATTCAGTAAAAAAAAGGCATTAAATTTAGAAATACTCGGTAAAATGCGCCTCTTTTGTAGCAGCCATCCGTTAGTAGAAAAAAAAAGGTTTAGGGGTGCGGTGCGAAGGGCGCATCAACGAGTCTCACACATCAAAAAGAATATGGATGAATTTATGTAGTAAGCAAATTTTTGTAACTAACTTACAATACATTTTATTTTACTGAATACTAGACCATTATTTCCTTGCTTAAATGATCATAATTATGTAACCTATATAGTCATGTGTTAAAAGGAGGTTCATTAATAAATTGGGACCTTATATACTTAGAATAATTAATATGAAATAGACGCAAGTAGGTAGTTTATAACTTGTAGGTCTATTCTAGTTATAGAAACAGTTTAAATCTAGTCAGCAAGCGCTATCTTGCTCATACAAATGTAAATTCGAACAAGATATTAGCGCTTGAGATTGGTTAACTATTTTTATTACGACAAGACAGGATAGATACGACAGAATATTTTTATAATAGAAGTTCGCGTAGGACATCACACTCGACTCTAGAAATATTACTTCCAAGAAAGTAAAGACGCGAGCGCAGCATTTATTTTAAAAAATTAAACAAAAGTAGTGTATAAAAAACCAAAAGACAAATGACTATCAATAAAAATATGGCGAAACAAAACAAAATTTTCGTCGAATTCCGATGTTGTTAAAGTAATATTGAGAAATAGGGTTAATTATTTAATAATTATTTTTCATCATTAATTTATCATTAAAGGTTGACATCATAAAATCACAGTCCGAAATAAATATGACGCAATCTTACTGACAGGTCTTATTTTAATTAATGATTCATATTTTATCACTTAGTTAACCGATGATGAGGAATGCACATTCATTTTATTTACCCTTTATGTACTTTTTCCACGAAATGCACGACTAACAGACGCTAAGTGTGAGACTCTAGACGGAAAACCTGACCTATCCTAGACACGTCTTTCGAAATATAATTTCACTAGCTGTACCCGCGGCTTCGCCCGCGTGGGTAGCTGGTACCCGCGACTTCGTCTGCTCAGGATTAGTACTTTGAGTTTGAGTAGTTTATTTTCTTTTCCAAGGTCCTATCCTATCTATCGTTATACCAAAATCCATCAAAATCGGTTCTGCGGGTTAGTCGTGTATAACAGACAGAGTTACTTTGAGAGATACATGTTTATAAATGGAAGAGAAAGGGAGACATTACGTGGTGGAAGATCCACCCTGGGTGGAAGGTCATTGCCACCGCGCGAAAGTTCATTACATCCACGCTGCATAAGTAGTAAAGAACTCCTTGGTGTAAAGAGCTACTCTTGAGTAGTCTTGCGTACTCTTGATTACTGTGCTGTGGCGTACTCATGCGTATTCTTGCTTATTATGCGTACTCTTGAGTACTCTGGCGTACTGTTGCGTACTCATGCGTAATCATGCGTATTCTTGCTTACTATGGCGTACTCTTGCGTACTCTGGCGTACTCTTGCGTACTCTGGCGTACTCTTGCGTACTGTGGCGTATACATGCGTATTCTTGCATACTGTGGCTTACTCTGGCGTACTCTGGCATACTCTTGCGTACTCTGGCGTATTCTTGCGTACTGTGGCGTGCTCTTGCATACTCTGGCGTACTGTTCGTTCTCTGGCGTACACTTGCGTACTCTGGCGTACACTTGCGTACTCTGGCGTACACTTGCGTACCCTGGCGTACACTTGCGTACTCTGGCGTACTCTGGCTTACTCTTGCGTACTGTGGCGTATTCATGCCTACTCTGGCACCTGCGATAATACACGTCACGTACAGTCCTATTACTCCTGCTCACGTGGGAATTCTATAACATCCCGTCTTTGTCGTTGTCAACTTCATAAAGAGAACCTCTATACAAAATTCCAACTTTCTAGGTTGAGCGCTTGCGATAATACAATTTGCAGTCCTATTACTTCCGTTCCCGTGGGAAGTCTATAAATTGCAGTCTTTGTCCTTCTCAACATCTTATAGGTAACCTCTATGAAAAAAATCCAGCTTTCTACTGTTGAGCACCTGCGATAATACAATTACAGTCCTATTACTCCCTTTCCCGTGGGAATTCTATAAAACCCCAACTTTATCCTTTTCAACATCTTAAAGGAAACCTCTATAAAAAATTTCAGCTTTCTAGGTTGAGCGCCTGCAATAATACAATTACAGTCCTATTACTCCCTTTCCCGTGGGAATTCTATAAAACCCCATCTTTATCCTTGTCAACATCATAAAGGGAACCTCTATACATAATTCCAGCTTTCTAGGTTGAGCGCCTGCGAGAGGTCAGACTTAAGTGGACGGATATTCCTGTGCGACGATCACTGACCAGTTAAATAGACCCGTGGAGATACATTTTGTTCCGACAGTTTTGATATTGTATATAATCATCCTGCTTTCCCGTGGGAATTTTGGAATGTTTAATACTCAAAAACCTTCCTCTTGAATCACGCTATCTATTAAAAAAACGCATCAAAATCCGTTGCGTAGTTTTAAAGATTTAAGCGTACATAGGGACACACAGACAGCAAAAGCGACTTCATTTAATACTTTGTAAAGATGTGGGTTTCTTCACAATGTTATCCTATAAAGCCCACCATTCACACGCAGATTGGTCCGGCGGATTGGTCGGCCATCGGACTAATCCGCCTGTGTATGGAAGCGACGAACCGGTACGCCAGACTCTCAAATGGGTTGGCGTCGGGCTCGCAGGTCCGCGGTTGCGAGCCGCGAGCGCCTGTCGAACCCCACATGCCATACTTCGAGTGGAGGGTTCGTGGAGGGTTCGTGCAGTGTATGGGCAACGCCGGATTGGTCCGCGGTCGGGACCGGGTTGCGAGTCGGGTCGGGGTTCGTGTAGTGAATACTGAACAATGAAAATTATAGTTCATAGTAATGAGTAATAATTCCTTAACCACTGTGCACTCATAAAGTGCGTAGTAAAAAGTAATTTGACACCAGCAGGTCACAGCAGGTGGTTTTTGGTTGTTAAGATTTAAAAAATTGCTTAGATAGTTGACGGCCGTAATTGGATTAAGTTTTTACCAATTGCCGACCTTAGATACAATTTAGCAATTTTGTTCACGGTCAACTTGACAGAATAACAGCAATTTACTCGACGTTATTTACTTGCGTAAGTCTTGAACTGGTTTATTTGGGTCCTTTACTGTCATCATTTTTTATGAAATAAGAAAAAGAACGGCCAATTCATGTAATCAGTTTATGTCGTCTATTACATAAGCACTTTGTTCTGAAGCAATAAATTTCAATTTCATGGGAAACGTCATTTCCGTCCCAAGCCAAGGCTTGAATATGTTTTTGGTTCTGAACAATAAACAGAGGTGCTAATTCTGTTGTACATTTAACTAGAATAAACAAATTTTCATAGGACCAAAGGCGTTGTTGTCCTTCCTTGGTTTACAATTAGTGACAAGGATAGCAACACTTCTAGTCCTGTCGAAACTTAAGTTTAGTCTAGTTAAATGTACAACAGAATTAGCACCAGAAAACTTTTAAACTGAGGAAAACACAATCTCATCTCAGTTCTTTTTCTTTTCACCTTTTGCTTGCAAACCTCGGTCTTATGCCATTCTCATCCAGGAATCTAGGCAAGACCCGTGACTTTTACTATATTGTCCACCCATGCCTCACTGAATGACTGATAAGTTTTGGGCCAATGAAAACAACAAACTGACCAAAAATAATCGTCACGTAAATACACTGGGCGTCAAAAATAAGTAGTACAGTTTTAAAATTGCAATATCTCCTAAACTGCAGAAGCTAGACCTTTGAAATAAAAAAAAGTTAAAAGACAATTTAATTTAATTTAATAAAAACTTCATGCATAATATCATTTTTTAAAGATTGACTGAAAAAAAACTTAATAAATAAAAACACTATTTTTTTAAACTGTTGGCTTGTACTTTTGTTTTTTATTGTTTTCTTTATTGCTGATAAATCAATTGCAATTCAAAAGCAAATGTGTCTTCAGCGAGTAAACTTTACTAATCATGCCTCTTTCACCAGAAGAATGTGCAAGAATCATAACTTTTCTCGAAGTAGGCATCAGTATGCGTCGTACTGCAAGAACGGTGGGTGTAACTCTAAGAACGATCCAGCAAGTAAAGCGAAGATACGAAGAGACTGGAAACCATCTAAGGAGACCAAGTAATGGCAGACCCAGGTGCACTAGTACCCGAGAAGACCGCTTAATTGTCTCTACTGTGTTAAGAAATCGTCACCTTAATGCAGTTGAGGTCCAGCAACAGCTTCTTCAGACCCGAAGAGACTACGTTAGTGAGAGTACAGTGAGGAGAAGACTTGCTGAAGCCAACCTGAAGACGTACAGGCCAGCAAATGGCCCCAAACTTGAGACAGGGCATCGAGTAGTAAGACTACGCTACGCGCGTCAACACGTACAATGGGGCGAAGAAGAATGGACAAGAGTTTTGTTCACAGATGAGTCTCGGTTTTCTTTATTACTTCCGATGGAAGGCGGAGAGTATACAGGCGACCTGGTGAGCGATACATTCAAGGTTGCATCTCGGAAAGAGTTCAATACGGCGGGGGCTCTGTACACGTATGGGCTGGCATCTCTTCAGAGGGTCGCACAGAGCTAGTGGTCATAGAAAATGGCACTCTGACTGGTGAAAGATATGCATTAGAGATCCTTAACGAGTATGCAGGGCCATATTTAGCAAATATGGGTGATGGAGCTATACTAATGCATGATAACGCCCGGCCACACACCGCTCATCTCGTACAAGAGTACATTCAGGAGGTTGGCATCAGCTTGATGGCTTGGCCATCAAGAAGCCCAGATCTTAACCCGATTGAACACGCCTGGGATGAGCTTGGGAGGCTAGTCAGAAGACGCAGACCACCCCCCGCCACCCTCAGGGCTCTAAAACAGGCCCTGATAGAAGAATGGGTGAATATTCCCCAACACCGCCTCCGAAACTTAGTGTTCAGCATGCCAAACCGGCTCCAAGCTGTCATCAGAGCTCGAGGCGGCAACACAAGTTACTAAAGTGGGAACAAGGCCCAAAACGTAAAAATTAAGTTCTTGATAGTTCCTTCAAAATGGTTAGCTTTTTAGTTGTTTCCTAATTTTCAGTGTAAAACTTTACTAATGCTAAATAAAGTATTATTTTTAGAAAACTTTGTTAAATTTGCTATAAAATGACTTTTATTTCAAAACTCTAACTTCTATAGTTTAAGAGTAATTGCAATTTTAAAACTGTACTACTTATTTTTGACGCCCAGTGTATTTGTCATTTTCGGAAATCGACAGCACGTTTACCAGCACCGAAAGTTCCTCAAGTGAGACACGTATGGTATGTTGTATGTTTCATTAGTTTTTTTAATATATTTTCCTATAGGTAATATTACATAACGACCGGGAACGAGTTGACATTGAAAGACGAGCTCATAACACGAAAATTGCCCCCTCCAGAACAGAGGATGCCTCTAATGACTGATTCATTAAATGCAATGTACTCCACCGTATTATGTGCTTACGCTACCATCACCCCACCTATGAACTATTTGATCTCTCTATCTAACATTAAACGAAGGAAGAAGATAGAGCTAGTGTTAATTGCGATAGATGATCCGTTTGAATCTGGTTACAGGGGAATCACGGGATATATCAGTGAGATAAACTTTATAGTGTCGAGTTTGAGAAGTACGTTTTAGCTTTTGATTGTTAGGATTGGAACGCGATTTTGTAAATGACAGGATTATATCATTGCGTAATATCAGACTCGTTTCATATTTGTTTTGTTGCCATACCATTTTTGTAACAGCATTCCAATCTGATAGGATCTTATATTCAGAGACTTTATTATTCTAATATGTTAAAAATATGACAATAATTATTTATCAAACCTAAACTATACGAGTTTAGATGTACATCATTTTATGTTAATGGACCACACACAGCGTATATAAAAAGTATTAGTAAAGACTTTAGCGACAGAAATGCATTTAAACAAAGTGCTGTGTGAAATTTCTTGAAAATTATTTAAATAATTTTTATTACGTCATACATAGCAGGTGAACAAGCAAGCTGGCCACCTGAAGGAATGGTTACCGTTGCCTATGACAATCAGTAATAGCAGAGCCGATACCAATTGCCCGCTAGCAGGTAGGAAATAAAGAGAGAAAGCATAAGGAAAAGAATTGGGCTTCCGGAATTTTGACTCACCGAACGGAACGCATTGCCATAGGCATTGCTGCTTCATACCGATATTCGGTAAAAGGGCGTTACTTGCCCGGTCGAGTTAGCCCATTTCATAAACGTTCTACCACTCCAAAAATACTACAGTATCTACGTCTAATATCCTTGTAATTAAATTCGTTGTAAGACGTTCATCAACATAGTTCTCCCCTGGTACGACAAAAAGCTACTTACTGGTACTCTGTGACCTTCTTAATCCTTGGCCATTCCTGGCTTTACAAAAGACACAGCCGTTATGGTAAGCCTAACATTTATTATCTGAAGCATTTTGTTAGTTCCACATTTAGTCTAAGTCTATCAACCCAAAGGGTCTACCTTGGTAGATAATGATTTTAGCGTTAAGTCCGCCTTTTGTATCCATATATTGTGGTCAATAAAATGTAAATAAATAAATAAATTAGTCTCAAGCTATTTCTTTCTTAGGGTCCCGTAGTAAACTAAAAGGAACCCTACAAAGCTGTTAGTTGGTATGAATACACATATTAACAATGCTAACAAAGTGCTGAACAAAATTTTGAAGAATTCTTTTTTGGGTGCCTCCCCTACATGTAGTGGGAATGTTTTTTTTTCGCGCCGACCCTATGTTGTTAGATAGATCTCATAAAAACATCGTAGGTGTGGGAAGATAACTTTTCGATACAATGATCCGTTTCGGAGTTATTTACATTTTTCTTTTTTAGTTTGACAGCGATAGCTTTAATAGGCTATTTGACTGATTTTGAAAAACTGTTTTAAATTATTCGTTGGTATATGATTAATACACCACATGTATATTTCTGCGAAATTTGCAGTATTTTCCGTAAAATATCGGTTTAAAATTTAAATTACAATATTCGCGCTAAAAACGCTTTTTCTGTAATGGCGGACGCCGTGACGTCACAGGCAAGTAAACTTGTACCAAAGTGTACATTCAGCGTGTTTAGAATATTTTTTCTGTTATTTTACTGGAAAAAATGGTTTATAAATGGTGTAATTGTGCCACAATGTACAAATACTTCTATAGAAACTCTACAAAAACTGTTTGTTTCTGTGTTAGCTCGAAGAGACCCAAACAGCATTTTATATCATACAAATGTTTTTATGTGTGAAGATCACTTTGATGTAAGTATGCCAGTAATATTTGATTCGAATAGTAATAGATAAAATGATAAAATCACACAAAATGTCGTAACAATGAACAATGTTGACATGCGTGTGACGTCACGCGAGGCATAGCCAATCACAGAGCGTTCTTGTGGCTGAAGAAATTTAAAAAATAATTCGGATTTATTTTGTTTATTTTGAAAAATCTATAAATATTTTTGGATATAACAGAGATAAATATGTTTTTTTATGTTATTACCTAATAGGATGACCACATTTCGTAGCATATTTTTAATAGTGTCAAATAGCCTATTTAATGTTTTTTTTTTTTTTTTAAAGCGGTGCAAAAACTATCTGTAATTCCGATACCAATCCCGCTATTCTCGTAACAAAAATCCTTTAAATCTTATGTCAATCTCGCTATTCAATTCCTATTTTGTATGAGTGAGACAGTGATTGAGGTTGAGACGAGATTTGAACGATTTTTGTTAAGGTGCTCCTTCACCGCGAGCATTCGCGTGTAATGTAACATTTTAGATTCGACTTTGAGCATTACATTACAATACTACCTCCCTGACTGACGAGCGTTCGCCTCCCTCACTGCTGTAATGTACGAATATAATCTGAGTAGCTTAGTACAAGTTTTTGGGTCACATTCGATCATGCCAACGTAAATAAACCGACCAAATAGAGAAGAATTCTGATGTTGCGAATTTATAAGACGCGTGTTACATATCAAAATTATGTGTCTTACATGTTCACATTTTGAAGTGAGTAACCCGGCTAATTTGGATATGTAACACGCGTCTAGTAAATTGACAATATGAAACTTTTTTTTCAATTCAGTCGGCATGTAAACGTTCACGTTCGAATGTGATCAAAAATCTTGTACTAAGCACTCTGTGCGTTATATTACACTACACGCGAATGCTCCTGGTGAAGGAGCACCTTTACGAGAATAAAGACGCACGCAGGTGTTGATTAGTGATATGTGATCTTAATGTTGCCAACGAAAAAATCAATCGAAAGTATGGTAACACCAGTAACACATAGAAACTATAAACAAAACATAATTCAAAACATCAAGCAAGTAGACACTTTACGTCCTATGCCACATGGAAATCTGAATTATATTTCTAACGTTATAAGACTGAATTTCTGACTAAAACCCAATGAGGAAGTACAAATGTGTTGTATGAGTCAGCTATGGAACAATGAGTACTTTGGATACGATCTACGTCTGTACTTACTACTGTGCCCATTGTGTACAATATGAGAGGCGTTTAATACGCGTTATTGACCCTAAGGGCGTACGTGCACGTATCAGTACTTTGCGCGTACTTAATCCAAGATAAGTGGTCGTTATTACGCAATAAGAACTCACCCAGTTAATATTCCATCTTTTAACGTAAAGAAACAGACTTGCCCGACCAGGGACTCGTTCTCGCTCAACTTCGCGAGAATGTAGAGCTCGCTTTATGATTATTGATGAGATTCGTACTATCCGCGTCATGAGAGTTAGACCTGACTGATTGCTGATTTAACTTGCGCAGAAGAAGATTCCTAGTAAAATCGTATAGAAATCGTCTACTGCGCAAGACGATCACGTGATACTCCTCTCTCGTGGCGCTGATTGTAAGTCCTGTTACACGCTCTGTCCCTATTATGCGTAAGCTTTAATTGCGTTAGCATTAAAAGCAAAATGGCAGAGTACGCTCTGATCACATTCAATTGAAGGGAGACCCGTATTCCTGCAGTGGAATGATTTTGAGCTGATGTGAATCTACTAAAATAATAAAAGGAATGGCTTATCTAAAATAATAGCTCGCTAGATTATGATGATAAAATGCTCGTGAGCTTCCAATGTCAACTATCAAAGCTATTCGTTGCAAACAATTAAGATTCTGACTCATAAAATTACTGACGTTACGTTTGCGAATCTAACTTTAAAGATGACCAATCATGACGATATTGTTTCTTCAATATACATCGTTGATTCATACTTCCTTACAACTTTATTGTATCATGGAGAAGAGTCAATGTACCACAAACAATAGATGGTTTAAGTTTTTTGAATAGTTACGTGGTAAAAGGGGGTTCTTATGCATAATGTGGATGACGCAATCTCAATGACGCTCTGCAAGGTAAACCAGTCATAGGCTTTACCTCATTGCCATGAAGGCCTTAGGTATTAAGTAATGTAAATGAATAATTGTATCTGGAACTATGTTAAATAGTTTTTTCAAATCGGCGGCGTCACACCCATCTCCAACAGTATCCACAGTGGTATTATTCCCCCATTTTTCGTGGTCCTATTTTTTGTCCTATTAGGACTACGAGGAAGAGCTGTTTCTCGTGGTCCTACTATAAAACATAAAATATAATACATAAAATCAAAAATGAATGGTTATTTTGCAATGTTTTTGGGATGGATTGCTTCTACGATTATTTTTGACTATGGTTTAGAAATGCAAAAAATTATTTTGCAATGCTTTTGCAAAGTTTTTTGTCTATTTCTATATTTTCGATTCACAAAATACAGGACACAACTCGCACAACTAAAAAAAGCAAAAAAGCTTTAAAAATCATTTACTCCAAAACTCCACGCAATATCCTCTCTAGGGCAATCTAGGGTCGAACTCAACAATTCTACCACCCTGTCGTCACTCTCAGGGTCTGTAAAGCCTTTGTTTCCATGTAAAAAAGGTCATGAACCTTCCCGAGGGTTCTCTGTTGAGATTAATTAAGGACCAAATGTTAATTGGTCTGTATTTGCTATTAACAACACTTAGCAGAGTTCTTCAACCTTTTAACCTGTAGGTGTTTGACGTCTAGTCTATGACCTATCTATGGTCTATGATCGAGGAGTTTAAGATCATTTGGTGTGTAAGAGACAGCGGTATCCACGCTCCTAGTTAGATCCGCATAGGACAATCCTGGTGGTCATGTCCAAACCCCTCCTTTATTTACATGAATATGAATATAAGAAACTGTAGTTGGCTTGAAACATACAATGAAATTAATCATGAAGAAATAAGACGGATAGGAAAGAGAGGACTTGGGGTCCTTAACAACTACGTGAGAGACAGAAATATGAAAAGGTATTAAAACCTACAGATATGGCAAATCATCATCATATCGACCCATAATCATCCCACTGCAGGGATACGGGTCTCCCTTCAATCGAAGTTGATTAGAGCGTACTCTGCCACGCTGCTCCAATGCGCATTGGCAGAGGCCGGTGTTTTCAAGCCGCCCGAAGCCCGAAGGCGACCGACTTGACATAACGAGCGACGGCTTAACGTGCCCTCCGAAGCACGGAGAAGCTCGAGATAATGAAACCCAACCAAAACTTGGCTAGGATCGACGTCGCTTAACTTGCGTGTTCATATTAGGCGACACACAGCGACGCCATCGAGCTCCTCATGGCAAATCATGTTGGTGATGTTCATAGACGGCGGTGACGACTATCCATGGCCGTAGGTGGCCCGTTTGCTTGTTTGTTAGCTGCATGTTATAAAAACAGTAACAGCAATTGAACCGTAGAGTACGTATCCCATATTCGATGAATCGAACCGACAAAGTCGATTAATAAACGTCATAGTAATCTTCTTCATATGTACATACAAGTATGATTAGTTTATTCGATTGAAGAACAATTTATAATTAATCTGAATATATATACAAGTCATTATTAGTATGATGATCCTGTTTACTGCATCAGCATTACTCATTCTTCTGTGTAATGTTGAAATAGAAGAATTATAACGGAAGTTTGTCGTAAGGGCTGCCGCAGCGCAGGTTCGAATCGTACGCAAGGCATCTATTTTTTTTAATTATGTTTTAAATCAAACAAAATTATGTAATAAAATAAAAATACATATGTTTTAAATCTTAAACTTTATGTGGTTTAAGAAAAAACCTACAAATTGATTACTAATTGAGGGATAAGTATTAATATTAGTTGTTGTAATATAAATAAAAGGGGAAAAATACTAAAGTAAATATCTTAAAATAATACAACAGTATTGTTATAACGTGAATAAGTAGAAAAATATGTTATTATTTCATATTTTTTCCGTAATCACAAAAAACAGGAAAAAAAATACTTAACTCTATTTTTCCTCGTGTCCCTTTCAAATTTTTTTCATTTTGCCATGCTCAATTTGTAATCACACTTCATTAAAGTAATAAAATAAGTTATACTTACCACATAATAATAAATAGTACTATGCATTTATACAAATAAATGATTTTGCAGGCTGTAAATACTAAATATATTAGGTACATAATATAATTGCTTGGTACAAACGTGTCACCAGACACTGGCACGCAAGACTTACATACAACATCAAACTTAAAAAAAAACAATAAATGAATGATAGTACAAAACGCTCATTATTCAATTAATAAATAATTTACATAACACATTTTTTATAGTGTTTACTCTTATTAATTTGTAAGTGAATTATTGACGTCAGATGAACCACATTCCTTAGTTTCAGGAACTGGCAACCACTCGGAATTAGTGCACAATGAGTCTTTGTCACATTTTTGAGATTCCCATTATGACGAACAACAATTGTTCTTTGAGTTTAGTAAACAAGGGACCTCTTGGCACTCGGTACTTGTTGATGAATGTTTATATATTATGTATGTATAGTAAAGTATGCCTTTGATGTTTAGATGTTTATTGCTTCGCAGAAATATGTTTTTCTAAGAGTCTTTTTCATACTTTGCTGTGTGATATACACAATATTATATGGATTGATCTTCACCGGTATATTTTTATATCATGCTTTATCCTTTTCTGTTGCCCAAGATGTGACTGTACCTGTCATAATTTATGTTGTACATATTTACAAAAAAAAACACAATTTGCTGTGCTTTGCTTGCTTCCAAATGAGTCAAATATCATATTCTATCACATTTGTAATAAAAGTTTTCATCAAATAAATTCTATTTTAAAAGTTCGTCGGCTATTACTCGGTAACTAGTAGAGCCTACTTAACCGTAATAGTTTTAATTGAAGGTTCAGCATATGGACTACCTTGTTTTTTTTTCAAATTTCTAAACGCAAGACTTTCGGAGATAGAGGTGAAGGCGACCACCGTGCAAAACGAAAATAGACACGATAAATGTAAATAATTCCGAAACAGATAATTATACTGAAAAATGATCTTCCCACACCCACGATGTTTTTATGAGACCTATCTATACCTATCTTTATATTTAAAAAAACCATTCCCATTTACAGGTAAGGGAGGCACCCAAAAATTATTTTTTTCAAAATTTTGTTCTACCATACTGTTACTATAACATGTGTATGCATACCAAATTACAGCCTGCTTTCTAGATTAAGCGTCTAGGCGCAAGACGGACAGACAGACAGACAGACGGACATGACGAAACTATAAGGGTTCCTTGTAGTTTACTACGGAACACTAAAAGAAAAAATTTATAACAGTCCGATGTGGGGCGTTGCTAGTGGCCCTATCTACAGCACTAGAGAGTGCGGGTTCGATTACGGGGCAAACATTTATAGCATTTGTGTTTGTCTCGAGTTTCGTTCGATATTTCTATGTAATATACAATAATAAATGTATATTTACAATAATATATCCGCTGTCTGGTATCCAACCGGTTTTCTTTCGCCATTTCTTTTTATCGGTTGCCATTTTGCTTGTGTCCGAAATGGTGGTAGTATATAACGTAGTTTATTTTCTTTATTTAAACAAGTTGTAAATGACAAGAAAAAGTGCCTGTGAAGGTCTAATTTCTGAATTAAACGATTTCATTTCATTTCATTTCCAAGCACAAATAGGCTAAGCCTAGCTTACTTTGGGACTAGAAGGCGCTGTGTGAATTGTATTTTTTATATTTTATACAACAAGTTTGGCAAACAAGCGTACGGTAGCCTATAGACGCTTGCAATACCGGGGGTATCACTAATATTTATTGATAATAACATTGTGTCAGTCAGTTATCCATAGGCCATTTAAAGCCTTGTTTAAACTTGGGACGATGTGAAATGTTTCCAATTTATTACTTTAAAAGGTCAGAAGAATGAAACAATGCTGTGAAGTTCGTAGATAACTATCTCCTAAATGTAATTGGATGCCAATGGCAGTGTCAGTGGGTCACGGAGCCATCAGTTAATGGTCAACTTCGCCAATAACAATCACTTTGAATCGTTGAAATTCGTTCAAGTTTTTAATTTATTCGTATTAATGAGTTTACGTACACGTAAGTTAGAGTCGCTACATCATCATTACCTTTTTATATGACAAAAATCGAACTTTTCACGATGTTTGGGTGAAAATTCAAACTTTGCCAGAGATATAAAAGGTTATTAAAAACTAATAAAGGTTTAATTTCTTTTAATAATCCGTCTTTAATGGAAGTAGAGACAATAAAGGCAAAACACACTCTCAGCATCTACGAATCGGGAGCGGCGGGGGAGCATATTTATGTAATTCATATATTTGTGTGAACGACATCACACTATAGGTACGCGGCGCAGGTCATCGCGACTACGACACCGCGCGTCGCCGCTATCGACCTAAGTTTGTAATATTGTTTCTTGATATTTTCTGTCGACGTAAGATACAATTTAATTTTATAAACGTAAGATCTAAAATAGGTAGCGAAATAATCTACAAATATCACGCTAAATCCGTACAGTATTGTAGTACTGAATCCGTAGTTATTAGCCAGATCCCACCAGACGATTTAACACCATCCAAATGCGCGCGGCAGGATCTCGATCTAATGGAATGCCTCTCGCGATGTACGTCCGTGTCAGTCGCTCCATTGGATCGAGATCCTGCCGCATTTGAGAGAGGTAGGGCACAGCGGATAATCCGCTCAAATCGGAGCAGCCCGTCTGGTGAAGGAACTCCACCTTACAGAAGATAGCATTGGTCTCGGCCATGTTGTGTTCCTACTGTGCGTAAGGTCTCCAGAGCTCCGCTTGGGAGGGTTGGCAACGCGTGAGTGATACCCCCGGTACTGCAAGTGTCTATAGGTCGACGTAAGATAATTTTTCACAATTTCAATTGTTTTGTTACAGAGCACCGGTATCTTCTGCACGTTCTTCCTGGCACACTCTATCAGGGAGAAACGGCGGGCTTCTATCAGGAACTCGTCGTCTATGCGAGAAGCTCTTCCAGCACCGGACGATTCTCTTCTTGCACACCCAACCGCGCCAACTGCTACCTTACCTAAGTATTAATCTTCCAGTGTCATCTAGTTTCCTGGTCTCTTAGGTGGAAACTGCTGCAATCAATAGATTTGGAGAAGATGTTTTAAAAAGACTGCCGGTCAAACTTCCAAAGTAGTAACCAAACATAAAGGCTTAGTAGTACGATGGGATTGGCTTTATATCTAAGGAAAAAGGATACCTACCTAAGCGACGTTAAGGCGCGGTCCCACTGCTGCGCACGCTGTGCACGGACACGTGGGCCACGTGGCCCATTACAGCTGCGTGGATGACTACGTGGGTCTACGTTTCCACAGCGTGCGCAGCGATGTGCACGCTTTGTGGAACAAGCTGTGTACCGCATTCACTGCATGCATGGCGTTGACAGCGTTGAGCTACGTTGAGCAAGCCACGCGTGTATCAATGACGTCACTTGATGGTTAACGTGTCCGTGGGTTGCAGTGGAAACAATCACGTACATCCTCTTGCAAAGCAAAGCTTAACACACGTGCGTAGCCTCTCCGTGCGCAGCAGTGGACCCGCACCTTTACCACAGAATAAATAATATACATACCTACCTACATAGAGCACGGAGATGTACAATGATTGGTGGTGAGAGTCTTACGCTCCCACTATTACTTGGTGTTATAGCAAAAGACATAAGCAGGTCTGGATTTGTCCATTTAAAAAAAATGGTTATTATTTTAGTTCAAATAAGTGTTCCCTCTTGCCAGTGTTAGATAAGAAATAATATATTTAGAAGTATAATACTCATATCAAAGTAGTGATGGTCACAGAAATTCAGGAGACTTTAAAATGTCAACTCGTGTAAACTAATTTCAATCAAAGTTAACGTAAGAAATTCTTAAACACATTTCTTATCACACTACTAAATTATTTAGTAATTAATTCATCTTTTATGTTTTTTGTTATATCCAAAGCATTTATATTAAACTAGCGAAACCCGCGCAACTTCGTTTGCGTGTATCCCGTTTTCCCGTGGGAATTTTGAAATGTATTATACTTAAAAACCTCCCCCTTGAATCACTCTATCCATTAAAAACCGCGTCAAAATCCGTTTCATACTTTTAAAGATCAGGCTACATTGGGGATACATAGGGACTTAGGGACAGACAGACACACAGACAGACAGCGAAAGCGACTTCATTTTATACTATGTAAAGGTTAAAACAAATTACTGTATACAGAGGAGAAGATGAAATAAAAATATTTGTAGATGTCGGTGTCGAAAATCGAATAGTATCATAGAGTCGTTTTCAAAACTGATAAAAGTTTATTTGTGGTAGTCATACATAATGCGTTTTTAATGCAAATAATAATTAAATTGATTTGTATTTAATAATGGAGTGTTGTGATTTTGTAAGAACTTTGTGGAGAATTATAGTGATATAAATAAGATAAGAAATAAAGTAAATAAGGTAATATTAATTTAAATTGACGTGATTGACAAAAGCTTGTTCAGACTGAGCGAGCACTCTTTTTCTTTCCCATTAGTTGGACTTCATTAGCAAATGGTGGAACAGGCACTAACTGTCAGTTTCTGAAACGTATTTTAATTCCACATTACGTAGAGACGTACGACACATACGCGATATCCTTTTGATGTGGTGTGTCGTGTCGCGTCAAAAGGATACTGCGACAAGACACACCACACCTAAGTCTCAAGATTCTTTTTTCTTCTTTAGTTTGATAATTGACAGCTATAATTTAATGTGTAAAACCTTAATAATGCGTTCCAAAAACTGGATGTAAGTGTAATTTTATTTTTGTTTTTAAACCATATCTCTTCAGTGTAAAGTTGGATTTTCACATGATAGACAATTTTCCATCACGTATTTTCTGAATCTTAGAAATTTATTTTTCCATTGAATTGAAACCCAGTGAAAGTTGATTGATGTCGGTGATGTGAACCTCGCGAGACTTGTGTGTTAGTCTGGATGGAGTCTGGACTAACCTATTACTTCAAAATGAGTGTATGATTAAGGGATTAACTACACTTAGTTAGCTTTTGTGAAAGAAAACAACGAATTTGTATGACAGAGAACGCGTACGCCGAAGTCAAGTCTAGCCGAGAAAAGGCAGTTTAGAGTGTGGTGTGTCGTGTTGCGATAGAAAGATATCGATGACATACATTTTGTATGACTAGAATTAATAAAGTAACGTGTGTTCTGGCGCGTGATGACGTAGAGACGTAGATCGGACGACACATACGGATGAAACCGATATGATTTTGACGCGACACGACACACCTGACATAAGTGTAGACTACTTTTCGACCAGAGATGTGTCAGATATGTGACGTCATTAAAAATGACGCGATATTGACGTGAATGGATGGATAGGTATATTTTCCATCTTACCACACGCCGTTGAGTGTCAAGCCAAGTTTAAACTAACAGAACGAATATTACACGAATTATTTAGTAGTTTTCTCACACATCGCTCGGTCTAATAGCAGCGTGTTTGGTATTGCTGTATATTGATTTGTTCGAAAATTGGTAGCGATTTTTAGAAATTTTAGTATTAGAATACTTTTGGACTAATTTACAAAAAGGTTGTGCAGGGTTGTGCTTGAATATTGTCAATTATTTTACATGTCTATTGATTGAAATGAAACCTTTTTGGTCGCTCACATTTTTACTAAATTAGCATAATAGGTGTATTTATGAAATTTTGTATCAACTTTAGCCAAATATAATACAATTTTCAACAGAAATTATACTTAATTACATTTTTAATTGTAATTTAATAATTATATTTTGTTTGTATATTTTGTGGTTTTATTTTTCCTCAACCATTTTGTGCTGAAAAGATATAAAAAAATGAATCACTCACCTGCTCACTAAACGAAACAGGATATTCTGTGAGAGGGTGATCCTGTGATGATATCCCCGAAACATTTAGCTCTATCGACTGTTATCAAAGAATAGATCTAAAATAGGTAGCGAAATAATCTATATATATAAAATGCTTTGTCCTGACTGACTGACTGACTGACTGACTGACTGACTGACTGACTGACTGACTGACTGACTGACTGAGAATCAACGCACAGCCTAAACCGCTCATCGTAAAAATCTGAAACTTGGCAGGTGGAACTATTATATGACGTAGGCGTCCGATAAGAAAGGATTTTTCGAAATTCTAACTCTAAGGGGGTGAAAAAGGGGGGTAAAGTTACTATGGGACAACTTGATTCCTTGGTCCAATCTACTTCAAATTTTGCATAAAATTTGTTTAAGAGAATTGATGGAAGACGTGATTCTTATTTTATTGAAATTCTTGAAAAATATGTATTTTGTGGGTAATTTTCTTCGATTTGATATCAATACTCATACTCCTTAGTGCTTTTGATTCAATTACATTTCATTTTGACACATCCGAGAAGTGAAGTGTGTCATATGTCATGTAATATTTTTATAAATTGTGAATATTCAAACAAAATGATTTCATTATGTCGTCGTACTATTTATTCTGTTTGTGATCTCGGAAAACAGCTAAAATTCTAACTATGTTTAAAGCGGACTGAATCATATTCATCGATAATAAACAGTAAGTAATTAAATATTAAATTTATAATATTTGACAGGGTTCAAGTTAAATTGGTCAATGGTTAAATGGCATATTGATATTGTCTCTTTCTCACTTATAGGAAATCTCATTACGTCGACTCGCTCTAATATTTCTTAGTGTTGTTGTAGGGATGGTTGTAGGCTGAGGTTGTAGGTATTGAAATACCCATATTACTTATACATTTTTTTACGGAAGTGGTCGATAAACAAGCTCAGGAATATGGATCATTTGATATTAAATGATTACCGTCGACTATGGAGCACAGAGATTCTAGGGTCCCTGACCCGTTGCCGACCTATAACAGGAAAAGACAGGATATATAGCGAGAAATAGTATAAGGAAGGAGTTGGATTTTTTTTATACCACAAAGGTGGCAAACAAGAATTTCGGATATTTCACTCTCCGAACGAAACGCATTGCTGCTTCACATCAATATTCTGTATAAGGGTGGTACTTCACCGGTCGGGTTAGCCTATTTCATAAACGCCCACTCCAAAGATTGTAATGAGAAGTATTTAAATAGAAAAATAATCATGTATACATATGAAAATGTTTTGTCTTGACCGTGAGACCTGAAATTTGGGTGTGTGATGTAGGCAACCGATAAGAAATAATTTTTTGAAATTCCCACGGGAAAGCGGGATAAACGCAAACGAAGTTGCGCGGGTTTCTCTAGTCTACAAATATCACGCTAGCTATTAGTGAAAACCGCAAGAAAATCCGTTCAGTATTGTAGTACCGAATCTGTAGTTATTAGCCAGATCCCACCAGACGATCCAACACCATCCAAATGCGCGCGGCAGGATCTCGATCCAATGGAATGCCTCGCGTGGTGTACGTCCGAGTCAGTCGCTCCATTGGATCGAGATCCTGCCGCATTTAAGAGAGGTAGGGCACAGCGGATAATCCGCTCAAATCGGAGCAGCCCGTCCGTCACCCCGGGGAAGGAACTCCACCTTACAGAAGATCGTGGCCAAATAGCATTGGTCTCGGCTACGTTGTTTTCCTACGGTGAGTAAGGTCTCCAGAGCTTCGCTTGGGAGGGTTGGCAACGCGTGAGTGATACCCCCGGTACTGCAAATGTCTATAGGCTACGGTGACGGCTTACCATCAGGCCGACCGAATGTTTGTTTGCCAACTTTGTGGTATAAAAAAATAAAAAATAAAAATTAATAGCGTGGTGTGGATCCGGCTATGAGCTTATCGCGAACAGACAGACGCGGCTGAGGACTTTGTTATACATATAAATATAATATTATGTAACGACAGTTAATATAATAAATAAAAAGTGACCTTTTGAAACAAAAGGACGAATGAACGCCACTTGAGGAAAATTGCGAAGACCTCACCATTTCCGATGCTGACAAGGTTAATTTTTTTTGCGTTTGAGAAACCAAAGCAAAGTGATATAGTTGGGTAATGCTGACAGGAAAATAATGTTGTTCGCAATGCAACAATGTTTGCATAATGTATATTTGATTTACCACTACTAGCAGCCCTGTGGCATAGTTGATGACCCTACCTCATAGGCCAGAACTGGCCAGAAGACACGGGTTCGATACCCGCTTAGCCGCACAGAACAAATATTATCGATACTTCTATTAAGCCCACCATTCACACGCAGATTGGTCCGGCGGATTGGTCGGCCATCGGACTAATCCGCCTGTGTATGGAAGCGACGAACCGGTACGCCAGACTGTCAAATGGGTCGGCGTCGGGCTCGCAGGTCCGCGGTTGCGAGCCGCGAGCGCCTGTCGAACCCCACATGCCTACTTCGAGTGGAGGGTTCGTGCAGTGTATGGGCAACGCCGGATTGGTCCGCGGTCGGGTCCGGATTCGTGTAGTGAATGGTGGGCTTTATAAATCGGAGCGATTTGTATATTTATTTGTCATAAACTCATAAACTATCAAACCGATTTCAAAAATTCTTTCACCGTTGTGTATCAGTATCTGCGGGTGACTATTAGGCTATAAATTATTATATAAAAAAAAAATAGAATCTTTACAAAATTATAACATCAACAATTACAATCACTAGAATTAAATCGACGACCTCCGTGGCGTAATGGTTACCACGCCAGACCGCCACCCAGAAGGTCCCGGGTTCGATCCCCGGTCGGGTCATGATGAAAAACGAACTTTTTCTGATTGGCCTCGGGTCTTGGATGTTTATCTATCTAAGTATTTGTTATAAAATATAATATCGTTGAGTTAGTATCCCATAACACAAGTTTCGAACTTACTTTGGGGCTAACTCAATCTGTATGAATTGTCCCTATATATTATTTTATTTATTATTATTTATTAAATCTAGCATTCAGTGATTCATAATGACGCTATCATGATCATGACGTATATTCTAAACCAAAGGCTTTTGTTTGCTATACGCTTTACCACAATTTAGTCATTTTAATGACATAGGATACGGTCATAATGTTTACGACAAGAATGACTAACCTCATGCGTACTTGTTCAAAGGCACTTTTTGTTTGTAATCAGGAAAATACATTGCACCATGTCCCGGTTGGCTACCGGGATCTGTCCGACTAAATTCAAATAGTTAAATGACCATGCAGACTAAAATTTTCAGTATTTGCTACCATTTTCGCCTTATAGATAAATAAATCATTTATTTTGTATCTCCAAGACATGCAAAGTGATAGAACAAAAAACAGTAGTGTGTAATCGGGACAAACCCAACACACATTCCCACCGTGTGTCTCCTGTATAGCCAGGAACAATAACGGCGACTGATTGACAATAAGCAATGCAGCTTATTGATAATAGTAACTTAAAAGCGAACACTTTAATTGTGCGACCTATAAGCGGGTTGCAGACCAAGAGATAAGCTAAGTTAGTTTCGAGTCGAGTAACATACATTACTTGTTGTGGTCTGCACCCAAGTTTGAAAAATCATATCAGATATGCAGACTAAGCTGAACGAAGTTAACAATGACTTAGCTTTGCTCTTGGTCTGCAATATGCTATAAGCCGAAAATTGATTGAAAAGATAGATAGATAAATATTTATTTATATCTCTAAGGCGTATCTCAAAGTTCGTACAATGTGTGCCCCACTTCTTTGTATCACACAAAGAGGCAGCATATGATATAATAACAATTAGTTCCTAATCGCTAAATAAATTATTTTAAAAAGCTCTATGTAACTCGTAGGGCGCGGTGCGCTTTGGAAAGTGATAATGTCGCAATAACGCACACTTTCTCTTCTCAATACCTTATGGCCATATTGCGTTGGCCACTTTTTGCGAACAACGAAAGTGAATACCAAAACAGATCTCAGTTGATTTAATACCAGTAAATCTAGTATTCTAGATTATGAGATGCCGTTTTGCGCTTTGGACCGCTTGCAGGCACATTATTAATTATTATATTACTTCGTAATTACAGAATTAATTTATTTTTTAATATGCTTTTTTTAAAATTGTATGTGTAGCTAGCTATGATTGGTTGTTGTACGGGGAAATCTTCGGTATCCATCCAAATATCAGGCGTTGACAAATGCTGACTGGAACCTTCTTTCTTTTATTTTTATTTTAAAGATTTGTAACTTTTATGGACTGTTATATACCAAGTGTATCTCACACCTAATACTTGATGTGTATCTAACCTTAAGTATTTTGCAGACACATAAAATTAATTGCCAAAATTATATAAATGAAATTCAGTATATTATAAAGGTCGCCACCTTTCCGGCGCCATAATTAAAACTAATCAAACCATTGTCTAAACAATATTTGTGAAAGAGAGTCTTTGTATTATAAGATTCATATATAAGAATTTTCAAGGCATTATTTGCCAGAACACTTTTATAAGAACTTAGTCTAAGTCGTACTCGTTAAGATTGTATCCATAGAAATAAATTAAGTTAATGAAAGATAACTTCAATTTTCTTAATATTTTATTTTCCTGAAAATAATTAAAAGTTAATCTCTAGCTAACAAATAGTACGCTGGGATATAACAAAAATAAAATTGGTGTCAGAAGTGGGATTAAGTTTTAAACGTTTCGGAAGTAGCTCGCCGCGAGTGCTTTCCGAAATCCAAATTGGCCATTGGATAGTTGGTTTTCTAAAACCTTAATTAAAAACAACCCAAAAATTTTCAGAAAATAATTCTGGTGCGGACGTGACAAAATTGGCTTGTATTCGTCAAGCGAATCACCATTACACCAAGCTGCGGTTGGTTCCAGAGGCAATAATACCACTACGGGATCGAATTGTGTTTTGCACAAAGCAGGCAAGAATCGTCAAGTGGATATCACCGACAAAGGTGCGGATCAAGATAAACCACTGAGGATGAAGACCATCGGAGTAATCTTGTGAGTGACAACATTGACCCTACTTACTAAAATTACGCCGTCAGTAATTTTATTAGTGTGGACAGTTATTTATAAAAGTGTTTTCATTAGATTTAAGTTTACATATATTTTTTATTATTTTTAGAAATTTACATATTCTTGTTTTTGAGAATCAGTTTCTATAAATTTTAATATTTTTTTTTACAAATTATAAATATTTTAAGTAAAATCTTTGTAAAGTTTACAGAATCAGTTTCTATAAATTTTAATATTTTTTTTTACAAATTATAAATATTTTAAGTAAAATCTTTGTAAAGTTTACAGAATCAGTTTCTATAAATTTTAATATTTTTTTTTTTCAAATTATAAATATTTTAAGTAAAATCTTTATAAAGTTTACAATATTTTAAAAAATGGAACCAAGTACAAGTGCAGAAAAAACCTTAACAAATACTTTGTCTATAAGTACAGAAACATTAATACGATTTATTAAAACTTATGATGGAAATAGAGATTGTTTAAGCGCGTGGTTAGGAAATTGTGATAGAGCGTTTAACCTCGCTAGTGAATCACAAAAACCCCTTTTGTTCGCATATGTACAAAACCAGTTAACTGATAGGGCACAATCTACTTGCAACAATGCTATCTTTGAGACTTGGAGCGATCTCAAGGAATTTCTTAAAGTTCGTTTTGGGAATAAGAAACACCAAACCCATTTATTAATAGAATTACAAAATTGCAAACAATTACAATGTGAAGATGTAACTCAATATATATATCGATTAGAATCTTGTTTAAAAAGACTTCTGTCTTGTATTAATCAATCATGCACAGACGAAAAACTTCTCCCTGGAGAAATTGCTAGCACTAATCAACTAGCGTTACATACATTTATGATAAATGTGAAACCACATATAGCACAAATCTTGCGAGCCAGAGAGCCACATAATATTAATGATGCATTTAATATGGCAATTGAGGAGGAAAAGTTTCAGTTAATGCAAAAATCTAATTATTCCAGTAGTAATGCATATTTTAAACCTGGTAACGGTAATAATAATTTTAGAGGTTCTAATAATAAACATTTTTATAATAAACAAATTGCGCATACTAAAACGGAGGATTACCAATCAAGGTACTGTAGATATTGCAAAAAACACGGGCACGTGATAGAAAAATGTTTTAAACTTCAAAATAAAAATAAAATTAATGATTTTTCAAAACTCAACAAAAATTCTCAGGTTAATAATTCTAAACCAATTAATACTTTAAACTCCAACCCACTCGAGCAGGGTGCCACTGCTTCGAGTCTTGTGAGCGTGATACAGGCACAGTCAATTTAGATAATAATAATATTGTTTATATTGAAGTATCTTGTAAAGAAGCTACTAGTAAAAAGCTTTCATTTTTAATAGACACAGGTGCTAGTATCTCTGTAATTTTAACAAAAAATTTAAACCCATTAATTAATGTTTATACTCATGCGATTATAAAAATAAATGGAATAAATAAAACGGAAACTGAATGTAAAACCCTTGGTTATACTTATTTAAATTTAAATATCGATAATGTTAATTTTAATTATAAATTTCATGTAATTAATGATAAAAACTTTTCTCTTGATTATGACGGAATCATTGGAAATGACTTTTTAATACATTTTAAAACACAAATTGATTTAATAAATAATGAATTACGACTTATAAATAATAAAGTTGTTAAAATAAAATTATTATATCGGAATAAAATTGAAAATAAAAAAGGGCATGAATTCCCTTATCTTTATAAATTAAAACCAAGATGTGAAACTCTAATAAAAGTAAATGTTTTAAATCCTCAAATAAAAGAAGGAATAATTCATAATTTAAAAATTTTAAATGGCGTATATTTATCTAATGCAATTACAAGCGTTGATGAAAATAATCAAGCTTTTGTCTCAATTTTAAATACTCTTGAAAAAGAAGTAATTATTAAACGATTAGATATAGTTTTGGAACCGTTGAGTTCTTATCTTTTAAAGGTCAGCCCCGATAGTGACTGTACCTCATTCAGTAGCGACAAAGATCGTGATTCTGTTAATTTATTACGCAGTAACAACACTTTGAGTGTTGGTAATTCTGTTTCTTTATTAAAGGACAGCTCAAAAAATGTCTGTACCTCATCCAGTAACGATAATATTCGTGATTCTGTTTGTTTATTAAAGGACAGCGAAAATGTCTGTACCTCATCCAGTAACGATAATATTCGTGATTCTGTTTGTTTATTATGCAGTAGCAATACTATGTGTATTTGTGATTCTGATTCTATAAATGAGACTATTAATATACGGAATTTATTTAATACTAACGCCAATTATTCCGATAAGAGTAATTCACCTTGGAAAAATCGAAATAAAAATTTGTTAAAACAACTAAGAATAGAACATTTAAACTCTGAAGAAAGAGAATCTTTATTAAATATTTGTCAAAATTATAATTCGATATTTTATCTCGAAGGAGATGAATTATCTAGTACACATGTACTTAAACATAAAATCGTAACAAATCTCGATGTACCTATTCAAAGTAAAACCTACAGATATCCTGAGGTTCATAAAGAAGAAGTTAATAAACAAATAAAGAAAATGTTAGATCAAAAAATTATTAGACCTTCAACTAGCCCTTGGACATCACCTTTATGGGTAGTTCCAAAGAAAAGCGACGCATCTTGTAAAGTTAAATGGCGTGTCGTTATCGATTATCGTAAACTTAATAACGTTACAGTAGGAGATGCTTATCCTCTTCCGCAAATAAATGAAATTCTAGATCAACTTGGTAATTCTAAGTATTTTACTACTTTAGACTTAGCATCTGGATTCCATCAAATTGAAATGGATCCTGATGATATACCTAAAACAGCTTTCTCTACACCTCAAGGACTATTCGAATATACTAGAATGCCTTTCGGATTAAAAAATGCGCCAGCTACTTTTCAAAGATTAATGAATAATGTTTTAAGTGGAATTCAAGGAATTTATTGTTTTGTTTATTTGGATGACATAGTAATCTATGCAAATTCTATTCAAGATCATTCTAAAAAATTAAATGCAGTATTTTGTCATTTAAAAGATAATAACCTTAAACTCCAACCAGATAAATGCGAGTTTATGCGTAAAGAAGTCTCATATTTAGGACATGTTATAACAAATGAAGGTGTATTACCTAACTCTGAAAAAACTAAAGTTATAGAAAAATTTCCAATTCCTAAATGTGCTAAAGATATTAAATCATTCCTAGGTTTAGTAGGATACTATCGAAGATTCATAGAAAACTTCTCAAAAATTACAAAACCATTAACTAAATTATTAAAAAAGGATATTAGTTTTGAATGGACTGAACTACAACAAAATTCATTTGATGAATTACGTCAAATATTAATATCCCCTAAAATATTAAAATATCCAGATTTTACTAAAGAGTTTATACTTACAACAGACGCAAGTAATTTTGCAATAGGTGCTATACTTAGTCAAGGCGAAATTGGTAAAGATTTACCTATAGCTTATGCATCTAGAACTCTTAACACTACTGAAGGAAATTATAACACTACAGAAAAAGAATTGTTAGCCATAAAATGGGCAATTCAATATTTTAGACCATATCTATATGGTAGACATTTTAAAATAGTGACTGATCATAGACCACTTACATGGTTATTTAATGTTAAAGATCCTGGAAGTAAATTAATTAGATGGCGATTACAAATGGAAGAATTCGACTACGAAATAATTCATAAACCTGGTAGAGTTAATTCAAATGTTGATTGTTTATCTAGAATAACTATAAACACAATTACTGCAAATTCTCAACTAGAAACATACAGCGATTTTCAAATTTTTTTTGAAACAAATCAAGAATTCAAAATAGAAGATTTTCAGGAAATCGATAATTTATTGTTTAATGATAAACATGATAATGTAGCTTATTTCACTAATATTACTCTTGACGAAGAAAATACATTCGGAATTGAAGCTTTTAGTAAAAGCAATAATATAGACGAACTTTTAATGAAAGAAAAGGAATTATATCAGATATTTAAGTCAGATTATAAAGAAAAGCAAAAAATATATCATTGCATTGCCAAACAAAATTATTATGATAAACTAACAATAAAAGATTTATTTTACACTTTGAGAAACTTACGCAATGAACTGTTAAAAGATAACGTTAAATCAATTTATTTACCTAATTTCAAGGATTCTTATAGTTTTTTACATCCAGATAAAATCAAGCAAGTAATATTTTATATCTTTAGAAATTTGCCTATAAAAATTACAATGTGTCATAATAAAATAATTAATCCAGATATTTCTCTTATTCCTACGATTTTAAAAGAAAATCATAATACTACTACGTCCGGTCATAACGGAATAATCAAGATGTATTCAAGAATAAAATCGAAATACTCTTGGTCGAATATGAAAAATGACATTATAAAGTATGTTAATAACTGTAAACCTTGTCAATTAAATAAAACAGTTCGAAAGAAAACGAAATCCCCTATGATAATTACAACTACTTCTACAACTGCGTTTGAAAGAATAGCAATGGATATTGTTGGTCCGTTAACTACTACGGAAAATGGAAACCGATTTATATTAACTATACAAGACGATTTAACAAAATTTTCACAGGCTTTTCCTTTGCCTTCTCATGAAGCTAAAATAGTAGCAGAAAAAATAATATTATTTATTTCTTATTTTGGAATTCCTAAATCAATTCTTAGTGATCAAGGCAGTGAATTTATGTCTAATTTATTAAAAGAACTTACAAAGTTATTTAAAATAAAAAAATTAGTATCTACAGCATATCACCCTCAAACTAACGGTGCTTTAGAAAGAAGTCATTGTACACTTAAAGATTACTTAAAACAATACGTTTCAGAAGAACTAAATGATTGGGATAAATATGTTCCACTTGCAATGTTTTGTTATAATACAAGCGTGCACTCTAGTAGTAATTTTACCCCATACGAGCTTGTCTACGGACAAAAACCTTTACTACCTTCTTCTATAAACAATAATGAAAATGAATCAAATTATGATAATTATGTACAGAATTTAAAGTTAAAATTAAATAAAATCCAGTCTATTGCCAGACAAAATTTAATTAAAAATAAAGAAATTTCTAAAATTCGTTATGATACTAAAATTAAAGTACCTAAATATAAAGTCGGAGATCATATTTTATTATCTTCAAATTCTAGTAAAAGTCTAAGTTCAAAATGGAAAGGACCATTTGAAATAATTTCTATTGATAATGTTAATTTAACTATTAAGACTTATAATGGTAAACATGAAAAAGTACATATAAATCGAACTAAATTTTCACCAAAGGAATTAGTTAATAAAATTAAACCTAAACCTGTAATTTCAGGATATGGACTACGTTCCAGACAGCATTTGCATTAGAAATAACCCCCATTATAAATGGATCTGGTCTATACTTTGATAGAATTGGAACTTTGAAAATACATGCTGATAATTGGAAGTTGATGACATTTAAAGATATTGAAAGTATACCTAAGACTATACGATTGATTGAATCACGAATTAAATATACAAGAACTCATTGTGAAGATTTAGAAGACGTTAGCTCTAATTTCAAATGTACTAAACGATTAGAAACGGCAACTAAAAACTTAAACAATGCTATTAACTTATACGAGTCATTATCTCATTTAACAAGTACACGACGTTCTAAGCGTGGATGGTTCGATGGAATAGGTTCAGTTTTGAAGACAGTTTTTGGAACGTTGGATAGCGATGATGCTCTGTATTATGACGATGTTATAAATAAGGTTTTAAACGACGATAAAGAAATATTCAATATTATGAAAAATCAAATTCAAATTACACAGTCTGCTATTCAGAACTTTAATAACACTGTTAATAAATTAAATCAGAATGAACAAGCCTTAGATAAAAATTTCCTAATATTGAAAGAATATATTAATAATATGGCATCAAACTTTTCTATTACTGAAATACGATCTATCCTAAATACTCATTTTAGTATTTTAAACGAAATGACTACAGATTTAACAAACGAAATAAATTTAGTCACAAATGCTATTTTATTTGCAAAACAAAACGTATTGCATCCGGGTATAATTTCCCCTAAACAAATTTATGTAGAGTTATCTACTAATTTAAAATCCTTAAAACAAAATAAGGAGTTTCCAGTCCCTTTGAACCTGGAAGATATACATTTGCTTATTGATATTTCAACACTAAAAGTGTTTTATATTAACTCGAAATTGGTATTTATTTTAAATATTCCTTTAGTTACTCCACAAGAGTACGAATTATACCATGTTTTTCCTTTGCCAGTACCACACAAATTCCAAGATTTAACTTTTGCGTTGGTACAACCTACTAAAAGATTTATTGGTATTACTACTAATAGACACTCATATGTACAGTTTAATTACTTAAATCAATGCAAGAAATTAACGAATGAACATTTCATTTGTGAAGATATCAATGAATATTCAGTAATGACAAATCCCTCTTGTGAATCACAATTATTGACTAAAGTCTTAAAAACCTTACCTAAAGAATGTATTACGAAATTTATTTACGGACAAGTAGAAATTTGGCAAAAACTAACTAATAATAGATGGATATACATATATTCCAAGCCAACTAAATTGACAGTAGATTGTCTAAGTAAAGAAATTAAAGAATTGGAATTATCGGAAACCGGAATAATTCAACTAGATAAAGATTGTAAGGGTTACACTAATTTGATTCAAATAACCGCAACAAGCGAAATAATTACGAATTATACTTCTCCAATAGTAGGAATTAATTTAATGGAAGATGATTGTTGTAACAAAGAAAAGTTAAATAACACAAAGCATCTTTTTACCCCATTTCATATAAAATAATATTCAATTAGACGACCTTAATTTAGCGTCAGTAAAGTTACATGCTATTGAAGAACAGATTCATAAAAAAGAACAAGTAATAAATCAAGGTTATGGAAAGAGCTTCCATATTCCTTACTTAGTATATGTAATATGTGGTGTAATTGCACTTTATTTAATGTTTCGATTGTGTAAAAAATTTAAAGGACGAGCAAAGGTCCATAATGTAAGTGATGATGATAATCATGATCACGGAGGTTGTTGTATTAAAATATTTAATCAATGTTATACTTCCTCAAAGAATAATAGAGTTGAGCCTCAGATTACGATGCAGGAATTTTTACAAGAAAATCCAAGTCGTTCTAGCCCAACCTTAACGTCTCCACTTAGACGTACAGCAAGTACTGAGTTGCGATACAAATACAATTTGAATAACTGATTGTGAAAACTTGTTTTACTACTCATATTTCAAATTTTCATTTGAACATTTTTATTATATGACATGTTTTATTTTTTTTACTTTAATTTTTATTGGATTTTTTTTTTATTAATTTTGTTACAATGTACTAAGTAACAATTAAAATAAGGTTTATATTCCTTTTTTCATTATAAAAAAAAATATTTTTTTGCAATTATATTCATAATTCTAAGAATATTAACATTAAGGAGATTAAAACTTACTCCATTAATTTTTTTTTGTTTTATTATCCCTTAGAATTAAGTTTTTATATTATTATAAAGTTATTTTATATTCGTAATTCTAAGAATATTAACATTAAGGAGATTAAAATTACTCCATTATTTTTTTTGTTTTATTATCCCTTAGGATTAAGATTTTTATTATATAAACTTATTTTAAGAATATTTTACTCACACCATTGTCAGATATAATTTTTGTATTGAAATATTGTCATATTGTAATTAAAACGAAATATAATATTGTAACTAAACAAAATTTTGTTTCACAGTTATTGTTTAGTTTTAAGTAGGGAGGTGTTATATACCAAGTGTATCTCACACCTAATACTTGATGTGTATCTAACCTTAAGTATTTTGCAGACACATAAAATTAATTGCCAAAATTATATAAATGAAATTCAGTATATTATAAAGGTCGCCACCTTTCCGGCGCCATAATTAAAACTAATCGAACCATTGTCTAAACAATATTTGTGAAAGAGAGTCTTTGTATTATAAGATTCATATATAAGAATTTTCAAGGCATTATTTGCCAGAACACTTTTATAAGAACTTAGTCTAAGTCGTACTCGTTAAGATTGTATCCATAGAAATAAATTAAGTTAATGAAAGATAACTTCAATTTTCTTAATATTTTATTTTCCTGAAAATAATTAAAAGTTAATCTCTAGCTAACAAATAGTACGCTGGGATATAACAGGACAAGCGTCGTATTTGTTACTTTCTATCAAATAAATTCGATCGATTCGAGTCGAATAGTTTGAATGCAGGGAGTCCCGTATCCCTGCAGTGTGGAATGATTATGGGTAATATGAAGTACGAGATCGTCGTAAGGGGACGAGGCCAGAGGGGGCTACTGAGATACACCGATCTATAGGATTGCACAGTTTTTACGCTAATATACCTGTTTCATAATCATCATCTCAGTTCTCAGCTACAAGAAATCAACTGCTGAACATAAACCTTAAACACTTCGAGTATGACTGGTTGGCAGCGACTTGCATCCAGCGGCTTTGCGACTTTTCTTAGGTCGTCTAACCACCATATACCTACTTAAAGGTACGTAGATATTTTTAATTAAGATATTTAGTATCGATGAACAATGTGTTCTCATTAATTCTCAAATTTGTGAATCATGACGAAACCTGCAGTGTCGGGTGACGTCCAAACGGGTTTAATTAAGGTTAATGAAACGAAAATTACATTAAATAAGTGTTGAAAGGAAAAAGGTTCACTTTTATTCTTTTTAAATGAAAGGAGTTAATAATGTGGTTATGTATACACGTCTCTGAACCGATTTAAATGATTGTTCCAATGATAGCTAGAGACTTAGGATAGTTTTTATTCTATTATAGTTTTTTTAGACTCAAAAGGCTGCGAAAACTGCAGACGAATGAGTACTATACATATTTGCAACACATAATACAATAAAAATTGAAAACTTGCAGACAAAATGATCGTCCGAAAAATAATCGTCCTGTTTCATCACTCACGAAAACCTTAAACAAACGGAAACATTTGTGACTGTTCTTGTATGGTTTTGTATTTGACAAATACATAGATTATTGTGTACTTTTTTTGCAAGCAAGTGCGGAAACTAGTCCTCAATCTTTTCGAACATCTCAAGCTAACCTTATGACAACGAGTTTATATGTAGAGTGGGCAGAGTTTGTCTCCTGCAAACCCTATTTAGAAATAAAGATCTGATGGCGAACAGTGCAAGTTCAACAGGATTTGAATCTTTCAAATACCATAACTAGAGTTTAGTACCATGCATGTTACTCCAAATCCAAAAACATGATAATTATATATGAGGATTGTTGTAAATCTATATTACGTTTATTTTGACATGGTATAATGTACACGCTATAAATTATGATTATCTTTTATGCAACTGCATTGTACGGGTTAAACTATACAGTCTCCTTTTTTACCTGACTCCAACCGACCCAGACGCCCTTACACAAGTTCCCTGAACCTGAGATTATTTGCAGAAACTATACTAACTATATATATAGAAAATGTATTTTATATTATTAGTATATAAGATGTAAGTAAGTATATAAGTAGGTATAAGAGTATTTTTTAGTTGTAATACTACAAATAAACGTTACTACGTCTACGTACTTATTACTTCGAGACTTATTAAGATTGGATTTAGTTTTACCCATTCCACTATACAAAAGCTCCAAACAATCATACTGATTTAAAAAATAAATCGATATTAAATAAGAATGGATTAATTATAAAACTCTTTATTGCGATAAATCACACAACATGTTAGTTATGTACCACAAAAAGGTATGACAAGCTAATTCCAACACAATCGTTGAATTTCACTGGAAATATTGTGTCAGATATATTGGAACTTAATATTATGTTAAACCAGGATAATAGTTAAATTCAAGTTATAAGCTATGTATGTGTGCAAAACAACCAGTTATCGAGTCGTAAAGAGTAACACAAATATCTAACATTCAACTATAAGCTTAGAATTATAGAAACATTCCTGGCACATAACAAACAATATAAACAATAGATCTAGTGCCGAGTAGTGCCCCATAGACACTTAAATCACTAATAAAAAGTCCCTACAGCTGTCATCAAACACCACAACAGTGTTGGAATTTAAAAACCCAGAATGTCTCGCTGTTTATAGTGGGATTTACTTTTGAAGTCACGAGTTGGGCCTGTGTTTGACTCACGCACGTCTTGTCCTTTGCTTCATTACCTCATTGGTTTTGATCTAGTAACGCGTCATTAATTCTTAGTAATCAAGGTTTTGCCCAAACCTATCTAAAAACTTGAAGCTTCAACAAAATCTCATCAAGCGTTGAGTGAGAACTCCAAATCCATTACGAGATAAGTTCGCTCGAGATGAAAATCGGAGTGAGACAGCAATAGGCGGTTAACGCAAGTGGAAGCGAGACAGCCGACAGGTGAATGAGGGGTCACGATTCACGTACTTTGCGGGGGGGTGAGAGGGGGACGCGTCGTCCGTCGCCATCGCGAGTCCCTTGTTCGTTCGCTGCCTGCGTTCCGTTTCGTTCGTTCCAACTTTCTTTAGTTGAATTTTGTATTCCGAAGCGGTGGGTCGTCGCGCTCCACCGAGCACGTAAACAAGTAAATCCGCGTGTGTACACAAGTGCATTAATTGTGTGACTCAGTGCATTCAAGATGGGATGTGGTACGAGTTTTGTGAAATATGTGCTGTTTTTCTTCAATCTTCTTGTGGCGGTGAGTTGAGTTTTGTTATTATGTCGGGAACCGGTTGGTTCGTTTTTGTTCTGGTTGACGGTTGCAATGGCCAGCCGACCGACAGTGAAACCGTCCTCGCTAGCAGCGCCCTGCGTGCTCACACAAATCCATGTCAAAAAATTGAAACAGGTTTCGGAAATGTTTAAAACTGGTTTACTATTTCGTATTGCTGATTTTGTGACCAAGGCGTGAAGGTATGGCGATATTTAACTAAACCAACGTCCGCAACAGGCACATGTTGAATTTAAACTTAAACGTTGAGATTGTTATACTGGCTTAATGGTATCTTAATAATATTTCTGTTGTTGAAGAATTGATTGACATTTTTCAATTAGTTTTCAATTTATTCATTGTTTTTGCCAGCGTAAAAAAAAATCACACGTGTTCACTGAACATAGAAATCCTGTGGAAATCCTGTTGTGTTTTCTATACCTGAAGCACAACCTGAAGTTTATTATTCTTTTTAAATTAATAAATTCCATATTTTGTTTAAGTTCGTATAGTCTGCAGGAACTCATTTTTATCTTAATTCCACATGTCATGCTATCTCTTTTTTTTCTTATTTAATATGATAGTGACAGCCGTTATTTTAAAGTGTCATTAACTATCTGTAGTCTTGTACAACTTATCATACAGTTTGAATTATTGTTGATCCCAAACAGCAGTACTACTCTAAAGTCAGTTTTTGAAACGTTAGCCAGTTTTTGAAAGTTAATGACTCAATAAATAACGTCACTATCAATTAATGAAGGAAAAAAGAGATAGCTTGAGACTTAATGTGGACTTAAACTTAAAATTCTTTTTGGAAACTGGCTGATTGATAGTACCTTATCAACCAAAGAACAATAAAATAGGTAAAAAAAAATCTGTTGACCGTACCTTACTTAATGGTAGATTTGTCTGTTGACCGTACTTTAAAATAAGAAACCTTGCACATTGTTTGCTTGTGACAAAGAATCTTATCATAACGCTTGTAAAGTTTTATTAGTTAGGTAGAAACTTAGCTAAGTAGGTTGTGTTGTGTTGTGCCTAGATTACTAGATGTTAATTACCTACTTTAGTAGGTAGCTATTTCATCATGTACACCTAGCAAGTTAGCAAGTATAGAATTGTTAGCTATGATATTAGCCAATGATGTTAAGAGGATTATGAGGTGTATGTTAATTGTTTTTTTTCACTGCTGGACAAAGGCCCCCTCTGCTGTTTCTTATCGAATGAATACCTACTAATCTTACATTTACGAATGTGAAGGCATGGACCTAGAAAAAGGCGGACGGAATCTTGCTAAGAAAGAATTGAAGCACCCTAATGGCGGCGGCGTAACTATGTGTGCGTGTGAAATGGCTGACCGCCACGCACGCATTCACACCATAGTAAGCCGGCCTGTTCGTACGTATACGCGAGGTGGCTTACTATGGGTGCTTCACTTTTTAGTTTCAGTGATGGTGTCCGCCTTTTTTTCTAGGTTCATGTGTGAAGGTATTTTTGTTTACAAGTAAATGAAACAAAGCAGTTTTTATGAAAATTGACACCGTGACTTTTTTTAAGTATCTGATTTAGCCACCCATGCAACTTAATAAACTGTGTTTGACCTCATAAGTACTTATACTGAACGCCAATTCTCCTGGCGTGTCTCTCCAAAACGAAGTTCGAAACGCATACTAATTTCTCATTGCATAACGACAATCGATTTTCTTCTATAATCTGTGAGCTAGCATATTTGGCGCTGAGTATAATAGAGGTCTTTACAGGAAGGAAAGACATGGCCGACAATAAGTACCATATAAGTGACACTATGTCCTGTTCTAGTGTTGTTCTGGAGACGATATTGAAGTAACCGCTATTCCAAACCTCTTATGTTATACCTATTGTTACTAGGAAAACAAAATTAAAACCGGTTTTGTAGCAAACCACGGGCGGTTAGCACTCGACCCGACCATTGTAGATTACAGGATCGAATTCCATACGAATAACGTGGCACAAGTCAACTATGGAGTTCGAATATTAATTTGTTTTAAAGACGTATGCGCAACTTCGGTTGCGTGTATGCCGCTTTCCCGTGGGAATTTCGGGATATAAAAATTCAAATTCAAAATTCGAAACTTTTATTCAGAGAATAGGTTTTCACAAACACGTTCTCTTGTCAGAGTAGGTATACAGTAATAAATGATTTGTATAAATTAATCTACTCTATAAACTACTACCATTTCGGAAACAAAAGCAAAATGACCACTGGTAAAAAGAAATGGCGAAAGAAAACCAGTTACGGCCTTTTTTGTCATTTAAAAATATATTGTACTTTTCTTTTTTCTTTTCTTTTTCAACATAAAATTTAAAACTAGGTACAAACATACAACATTACGTAGGTACGCGGAATGTCAATAAATAGTGCCATTAATTTGTCTCAACATAAAATCCTTTCATATCGGATCGTCATACAAACAACAAGTTCCCTCCCAAGTTTTTATGACCCTACGATCAGAGCGGCTTAGACTTTGCGTTGACCCATCAGTCATTCCCGGACAAAGCATTTTTAAATTCCTAAATATCCATTCTCTATGATCTCAAAGATCTATGCTGGTTATACAAACAAATACCTAATTATTGACAGAAATTTGTAAGTGCTCATGCTTCAAAGCACTTATTAAAGATTATTGAGTCAGATGGACCGTGGCTGTTCATAATCTGTTAATCTCTGTGCGATGGACAGAGACTATTTCACACAGGATCTTACTCTTGGAGTCATTGTATAGGGGACAAAACCAAAGCACTCCTATCTTGTTAAACAACCAATGGTGTTAGACAAAAAATGTAAAAAAAACAACATGTTCCTAGGTAGGTACTTAAGTCAAATTTAACTCTTAATGATTTTTTTCATTAAAGATAAACAAATGACCTCAGAAACAAGACAATCGTGTTCCGTATCATCAAATAATAAGAAACCGAGATAAAAAACTTCCAATCATTATTAAATTAAAATCATATTTATTTTGTATTAGCCACGGAACTTGAATCGAGAACTTACCATCTTGTGGTAATAACTTCTATCAAAAATGGTAATAATGAAATAGAAATTAAAGTTATGAGACAAATTCCACACCAAATCTTTGTAAAGGTTTTTAAAATGTCCTTTGATGTCATAGCCGCAAAAAGGCGGACACCATCACTGAAACTAAAAAGGAAGCACCCATAGTAAGCCACCTCGCGTATACACGACGTACGAACCGGTCGGCTTACTATGGTGTGAATGTGTGCATGCCGGGTGCCGGTCAGCTATTTCACAGTTTCGCACTCACACATAGTTACGCCGCCGCCATTAGGGTGCTTCAATACTTTCTTAGCAAGATTCCGTCCGCCTTTATTTCTAGGTCCATGGTCATAGCCCTCAATCTAACAACAGTGCAACAAAATCCATAAACGTTTTCCAAGATATCGATTTCAATAATAACTTATTGGTAACCCTACATCCTGGGGAAGCGAAAAACGAGTGTGGACGTGCTCTTCGTTCTACTTCTGTTTTTAGTCTTCTTACTTGGTGTCTAACATCACTTCACTGTAGTCAACTTTGCAAGAGTTTAGAGCTAGCATAAAAGTTTCGATGAAGAAGTCAGAAGTCCCTAAAAGGACATCAGCATCTGATGAAGACCGAAGAAAGAATAACAGTTCTACTTGAAGCAACATGATGCAGTCCAAAGCGTATTCAAAGTCAGAGCTTCGCTGCGCCATACAAAATAGCATGCCTTTTACGGAGATGTATAATTCAATGATTTATAACTTCACGTAATTGTGTAAATTACCTCACTGACTCAATCTGTGAGCATAGGTGCTGTGGTGATATCACTGTTTTTATTGCTAAGAACAGTTGGCGGCAAACAGCCCACTGGTCACGTGACAGATGCTTTGATCTGCATTCTTTATAATCCTGTATGAGCCTTTGAGCTTTGATCTGCGTGTAGGATGTGTGATCGATAGTATTTTATTCTGTGGTATTGCTTCACATTGTGTGTCAATGTGAGATGTGATGATTAATTTTTTTTGTTCCCTCGCTCGCCCCTGGAGCGCCCCTGATATTCGCCCAGGACACAGGACAAGAAAAGGGTACACAGCCAATTATAACTGGGTTTGTATTCTAGCTAGGCTGAGTCCTTGCAGTTAAAGTTACACTCCGTAGTTTTCAACTTTTTTTTAATATCAAGCAAAAAATATGCGATTTTACTATCCATAAAAACTGGCTTCATTCGAAGGGAAAAGTTACGAGACGACATGATGGTACTTATAATGACTTTAATGAAAACGAAAATAAACGACAAACAAATAGAAAGGTTCCGTGACTTGACTTAGTATCTTTGGAAAGTTTTGTGACAGAATTAAACAAAGATCCGAAGGTTTGCATAGAATAAATAACATCTTAATTCTATTGAGTAAACTATGCATATACGAGTAACATAACATGCAAATTTTAGCGAAACACTGTAGTTAACCCCAAAAGAAAATCAAAGATATTATTAACATTTAGACACTGCTTTCTTACGGTGTTTTTACAGTAAATATAGTGAAAGTATTTTGTTATTTTTTGTAGGTAATACAAGGTGAAATACTCTGTCTAATATCTCCATGATGAAATTCGTTGTGACTGTATTCATTCAATTAAATTCTTTATTGCTCCTCAAATTACACGCAGACAACATGTAAGACAGCTGACAGTTTGTCAGTAAGCTTCATGGATTTTTGTCAGGTAGTTGTTGACCCTGGCTTTAAAGGAGACACAGCAGTGGTGCGAATGTGCTGTTGGCTTTTCCCGATACTAGTTATTCAAATTATCTTTTTATCTAAACTAAAACTTATTTTAGTTAGTCTCAATACGAGGTTACCTTTTGATCCATGATAGATGTAAATCTAGACTAGAAGGATTGCGAAGTGGATAATCTATAACGTCTGTATCAGATATTGAAGCAATGTGCACGTGGTTTATCTGTTGTCAGTTCATACCAGTTTTTAATGCAAATGTCAATTCCATGTGTGACTTTACTCTAGACTAACGGCATAGAGTTCTTTCACCTCAGTGTAAACGAGCGAATAACCTGGCCGAATAGCTAGTCCTGTTTACGTGGTTCACACACCAATGACTAACGTTTATTCGTAAACTCGGCAAAATGCCAAAATTCACAGAAATAATGCTTTAGAAAATCTAATGATGAGACATTACAATGTTTTTCTTTTAAACAACGCTAAGGATCCATAAATTTTGTCATTAAAAGAAGGGAGGGGGTATTCACCACTGCACAACTGAACAATAATTAGGATAGAGAAAGAACTAAAGAAAAGAACTATGAGAAAGAACTATGATTATTAGATTTTAAATAAGCCTTTAAAAATTAAAGATAATTTAAAGAGAGAGAGGGGAACATAGTGACATGACAATTGACAAGGGGTAGGTTAGGGGTCATATCTTCGTAAGTTATGTAACGTCACATAAAAAAAATACAACATTACTCAATATTAAAATTGAAAATGTGAAAATGTAAAATATTGTTCAGTAGATTAATTTTAATATTTTTTCTTGCAAAATGATGTGGATCTAGGTCTACAGACGATTCTCTTCCGCCGTGGGCTGGGTGCTCATCCCCACTACGTCGACCCTCTGTTGGTGTCCACGCGAAGGTTCGAAAGAAGTTTTTCGCTTGCACTATACGGATGTGGAATGAGCTCCCCAGCCTCTGTGTTTCCTTCGGACTATGATATGAGACGATTTAAGAGGTACATTAGAGGTCTCGTCAGAGGTGGGCCACGCATTGATAATGCCCCTGGTGTTGCTAATGTCCATAGGCGGCGGTGACCACTTTCCATCAGGTGGCCCGCTTGCCTGTTTGTCTGCCTAATAACATTTAAAAAAAAGCTCTGCTCTTACTAAAATTTTGAACTTTAACAACGCAGACGATAAACTATCCACGACGCACTTTTCGTCTGTGAAAATAGATCCTAAGCAGTTAATTAATGCAATTATACGCTTGCAGTAACGCATACGAAATGCAAAAAGTCATATAACAAAAAAAACTCAATAGTCAAAAAATGTGTGGCCGTCTGCGTTGCCTGAAGGTAACGTGACGAAATATCTGTTTACAAATATTATTAAGTTGGTTGGTAGGTAGTACCTATGTCAATCAGATAATTTTTTTAAATGAAATGAATGAAATGATTTATTATTGCATCAAATATGGTAATGAAATGAAATGAAATGAAATGAAATGATTTATTATTGCATCAAATATGGTACATCAGAGATGGCAATGGTTCACAGAATCTTGTCTCACATATTCAGTCCCAGCGGACATGCAACAGACTCTTAAAGTCATAATGAATAAATTATACATTAAATTGAATTTGAAAAAAAAATACATTGAATTGAAGAAATTATCAAACTTAAGTGTATAACATTAATTAAATAATATTTAATTGTAATCTACCTACATGTATTTTTAAATTGTAAATATTCTTGGACAGTATAAAAACAATTACCAATCAACCATTTTTGTAACATAATCTTAAATTTATTTGTAGACAACATGGTAATGCATTATAGATTCTTATTGCCATGGGGTAACAATTACTTTTTCTTTTTCTTCTTTTATTAACGGTTTTCAAAATAATGATTCAACTGTTACATTGGTATACATTCATTGTTATACATTGCTGTGGCTGAAAAAACAGTGTTGCAAGCCAATTGTATGTTAAATTAATAATAATTTTCCTTGAGATAATATTTAAACAGTTGTGTTATAATGTGTTTTAAATGCGAAATTTTCAGGGTTATATGCGCTAGCAATACGTACTTTATAATATATTTTCCATATTAAGCCTTCAGGAGAACAAGAACGTAAGTGTTAAATATAAAAAAATATTTAAAATGATATATCAAATTAAAAAAATACCAAAAATTTAAAGTTAAATAAATGCTTAGTTTTTATTGTTAGTTTTAATTAATTTTATTTAATTATGTATTTTACCAATAAAATAATTTTCCTAGGGAAATAAATAGTACGTCGAGAGACTGCTGCTTGGCCGGTAATTTTTCCTGTGTACCCTATAATTCCCATGGGAATACACTATTCTACTAACACTATGTTATGAAATTAGAAGGCAAACGCCCGCTTAATGTTCGTGTCAATAGGACCCTTGGGTTTTTATAGCATGTTAGGGTTAATGTGATGTTCGTTGTGGTGTTAATGCAGTATGCTTGTTTAATAAAAGTTACTTCGGTAATGTTCCAAGCAAAGTTTTATATAAGTAATTATTGTGTATTTTTGGCAAGTGTAATGTTGCTGTCTTTATTTCCTAAAATACCGTATAATAATTATGTTTAATACAAAATATTTGTTGGGATTCAGAGGTTACATGGGTTGGGGGATCTCTTTTGTTAAGTTTATTAAAAACCTGTAGAAGAGTCCCCTCTTCATTGTAGTGATGAGTTATGTAAAACCAAATATACTAATTATGTTATTTATCTAGTTTTACTTTGTAGTTTAATGATAGCAAGAAAAGGTTTGACGGAATCTGCTGTGTAAACTTTTCTCTCTTTGCATTTTGGTAAAAACCACACGGTGGTATACTAAATTCATAAGCAAGTTCTAAAGATGAAATGTTTTTAGGAAATAAATTAAAAAAAAAAACTTAGAATTTGGCGACTATAATCACTTGTATGGAATGATTGTCAAATTACAGTCTTAGGAATACTAAACGGTACTAAACATAGGACACGTGTTTTTTAAAAAATATTAGCTATATCTTGTGATAGTGGCATTATATGTAGATAGAAATAATTCAAAACTCCAATTTAGAGTATATATATAATAAAGGAAACATAATGAGGTCAAGTCAATAAATGATAAAAAAATAAAATAAAACTAAATCAATTTATATCAATAAATCTATATAATAATACTTAACTTTCTAAATTATTACAATACAGTTGCATAAAAAAAAAACATTATTAAATAATTAATTTAATTCAGTCCACATCGGCTTGCGTGACAAGACTCCCTTTTCCCCTCTTACCGCCCTCTGAACCAGTCAACAGGTGTATTTCATTGAATAATTAATGAATCAGGGCCTGGTATAATGATCTGAAACAAAATAGATGCAGGTTCGACAGGCATCAAGACTTTTTTCTAGTCATTTATGTCCCACTGCCCCTCCTCTCCTCTCCTACTTTGCATTTCTGTTGTTTCTTATTTTTCGCACAAACAATAATGTATTATCACAGGCACGAATTAAATAGTAAAAAAAATAGTCTAATTGAGAACACCCTCCTTTTTTGAAGTGCAAAAAAAAAACCGTTTAAAAAGAAAAAAAATTATTAAAAATGCATGCAGTCTCTTTTTCGCAATCGGACATAAGGTGTTTCCATGTTTTAGTGAGTAGAATTTTAGTAAGTCACACGCGCCATCCCAACTCTTCCAGGCAACGAGCGACCGATATCACATCGCCGAAAGCTATCCGGAGGCTACCTGGGTGGGTACCTTTTCAAACAGCTGGATTGATATGCGGCATCTAGATAAATTTATGTCTAATGTGTGTACTGTGTGGTAATTTCCGTTCCTTTTTATGACTAACAAATGCATAGGACTCGGTATAAACTCATAGTAAATTCTTGGTTACATAATATTTATAAAATGATGAAAACACTGTAATGAAAAAGTGTTTTTATAAATTATCCAGATAAATCTGTACAGTCAGGTGCACGTCGAGCTTTACACTTGAAGTACAATTTGGGCACATAAGACATAGATAGAACTTAAGAACAGTGCAAAGTCCAATATGTAAAGATGCTGATAGACTTGAGCATTCACTTGTAATGAGCATTCTTGCGAATGTTACACCACAGAAAAATTACGAGAATATTTTAGCGAGCATTCTATCGAGCGTTCTGGCCAGCATTTTAGGAACTTTTTGCCGAGCCAAGCTTCTGTCATCGTTCCGTCCCGCCGCTCTGCGACGTCCCTCCCCGCACCCCTGTTGCTCTCCAGTGTCTTTGACGAGCATGCACTAAAACTGTCGGCGCACGAACAGCGACCAATTCACTAGAGCGTTCGCTAGCATGCTCATGATGTTCGTAGCAATATTTGGCTCTATGCTTGGCTCGGCTCGTTGTTCAGTTCGACAAATATAAAAACGGCGAATGCTCGATGTTCTGTTACAAGTGAATGCTCAAGTCTATCAGCACCTTAAAGGCCGACCTGCTCTTGACTGTACTAAGGGTATCCATAACACAAGTTTTGTTCATTTTTGAATGTTCATGCCAAGAAACAACCAAAAAACTTTGAACAATGCTACATTAATTTTTTTTGTCGTGCTAGCCCTGCCCACTCCATACAGAAATTCGTTACCTTAAGGTTGCCTTGAAAAGATTGCTTTTTAGCAATAAGGCCGCCTTGTTGCATTTACACTAGTTTTTAAGATTGTTTTTTTTTGTACTTTTCCCTGTGTGTAATGCAAATAAAGAGTATTCTATCTATCTAATATTTTGGCACTGTAGAATAAAAATATAAAGTTTCCATTGCGGTTTTCTTGTTATTCGTAAAGTTACGCAGTTTAGTTAGTATATAAAACAGAAGGATATAGTCGTAAACAATTTATTACTTGTTTTCTTCAAAACTTAAGTGGGTCAAGGGAAAGTCCTTCTGTGCAAGGATCGGGAAATAGTCAAGGTTACTTAATATTTTTCCTGGAGATCTATTTTATCCTTGTAACATACTTATCTAGGTTACAAAGCGACCTTACAAATGGAGACAATGAGTCAACAGTGTAGGAGTAAAGGAAATAATTTACTTCATATCGCTATGTCAATAAAAAAATATTTTCTGAAAGGATTTGCTGATCATATCAACCCATAGGTAATCATCCCACTGCTGGGATACGGGTCTCCCTTCAATCGAAGGTGATTAGAGCGTACTCTGTCACGCTGCTCCAATTAGGATTGGCAGAGGCCGGTGTTTTCAAACCGCCCTAAGGCCACCGACTTGGCTTAACGACTGTCATCCATCGACATCAGCCGGGAACGACGGCTTAACGTGCCCTCCGAAGCAAGGAGAAGCTCGATATAACGAAACCCATCCAAACGCGGGCTAGGGTCGACGTCGCTTAACTTGCTTGTTCATATTAGATTGCGACACACAGCGACGCCATCGAGCTCCTAAATCTCCCATTAATATTTTTTATGGCAAGTTTTATGGGGTGATTTCCAGGCTAAGAAATATTGTTTTCGGGTCTCCAACTATCTCCGTACGAAATTTCATATCAATCGGTTCAGCTTTTTTAACGTGAAGACGTAACAGATAGACATAGAATTACTTTCGTATTTATACAATTTAGTAAAGAAGGATTTTACCAAGTTTGAAGATTAGTTTAATCATTTTAATAAAGTTAATAAAAGTTCCTGCACATTATTAATAACCGCATCCGCCACTACCTGGATCGGCAAATACTTCAAGAGCAAGCAGGTCTTGTCAAAGGTAGAGGCACGCGAGAACAAATCTTAAACGTAAGGCAACTCGTAGAAAAAGCATCAATCGTCCACTGCTTCGTCGACTATAGCAAGGCGTTCGACTGCGTTGATTGGAACTGCATGTGGAGAGTGCTTTGCGAAATGGGAGTACCCAAACACCTTGTCGCACTACTGCAGTCGCTGTATCAGAACAGTCAGGGTGTGGTCAGAGGCGACGCCATTACCTCCAAGCCCTTTAAGTTCGAAAAAGGAGTACGACAAGGATGCATACTGTCTCCAATATTATTTAACGTGTACGGGGAGCAATTTAAAGAAATTGTAATTTTATTCAAGAGTAAGCCAAATATTAGTCATGGTTACTACTTAACTATTAAACTGTTTCGTAAATAGACATCTAGTTATGACTAATTAAAATTCTGATTGTACATCCGATATGGCTATTGATCGCTTTTGTGACCTTCCCGATAAGACCTTAAGATGTAATTGGGTTTTCTGAATGTTATTTATAAGCCGAATAAATCATTGAGATTTATCTATGCTCATATAAACAGTTAAAATATCCCAAAGATAAACTGGGCGACCAATACTGCAGTTTTTTTTGGATTATTTGCAATAAAGTTTAAATAAATGTAAATAACGCCAAAGCACAAACTTTCGTTCACTGACAAAGTCATACTTAAGTAGTTCAAAATTGTTTCCGAAATTTCTTTCTGAAAATTTCCTTTGATTTTTATATAAACATCCATCGAATTTAGAATAAATCCGTTATGGCATTAATAATAATAATAGAAAACCTCTGTAATAATAGGTGCTGTGAATTTTGAGACTAAAATAAAAATAAAATAAATAAATATGTTAAAAAAACAATGCTCTATCATTCTGAGGCTCCATCCTGTTTCTATTGTTTTATTAATTCAAAATAAATACAGACAAAAGAAATAAACATTAACGGAGGTTACTAAACGTTAATTAGAGTCTATATTTTTAAAATATTTTAACAATATAATGTAGTTGCAACAATTCCGTTATCTTTACTCAAATTCAGGAGAGGTTATTACCGATAACCTATAAAAAAAATAAGGATAGAGCTCTGGGAAGATTATGACATCACCATGGTTCGAATGCACGCCATACTGGCGCCCGGTTTATTTGACACGATCATATATTATGACCATAGACTGGCATAGACAAATTCTTTCTTTATATCGTTGATGGAAGATTCTATTTACGGCCAGTGTCTATTTTTTTATCGAGTGAACTTCTATTTAATTTTATGTAATGTGTGTATGTGCCAGTGTTTTAAATAATGATTGACTGTAATTTTTTTCATCGAGTAAAGTGGTTTATCTTGTTTCTGTACTCACATCCTAGACTATGTTTTTTTTTAAAATAAATTATACCATAATGGTAAAATGGTTTTTGAACGAAAGTAACAGACATCCATACATTCTTTCTCATATGTTTCGTCCTTTTTAAGATAGCCACCAATGACACATAAATTCTTTTGATATGTGCTCTTTACAAGATATTAGTGACTCGCATACGAATTTGTCACCTCCTTATCATAAAAAACACTAGTATGGAAATTAAATGTTAATGATAAATATTTTGAAGAAGCTTCGGAATGGAAACCCCTGTCCGTTTGAGTTTTCCTCGTGAATGCCAGTTTTTTTTCATTAAGTGAATCATTGAAACTTGATTGTATATTAGTCATTTACCTTGAAAGAATTCTTCGATTTGAACCAGTGGGTAGTTTCTGAGTTCCGTTCAACCGTACAAACATTTCAGTTTTATAACTTTGTATAATGTGACAGCACATTAGAATGTCATCACACCACCCGTTCTCCTCCCATGGGTGTCGTAGAGGGCGTAGGGACTGCTTAAAGCAGTCAGGTCAGGATTAACTGCTTTAAGCTGAGACTGCACAGTGAACTAGACTTCTAGATACACACATTCATGGACCTCATTTTTTTTAGTAACCTAGGTTTAAGCATCTTTGAATTTGGTCTGCCTACTATCCCGGGAATTACAGGCGTGGTAACTGCTAGTTAGGTCCAATGTTTTATATAGATATTTCCTCATTAATTCCATAAATACACAGTACATATTAAAAGCCATTAAAAGGTAACATAATTATAATTATATTAAATTAAATTATATATAGAATATTCATTTAAATGTTATCGAATATATATGTGTTTATTATTTTAGGATTTTCTTTTTATATCCAGTTGAGAGCACTGGTGTTCTGTAATACAGGCTTGGCCTTCAACAGACACCAGTCTCCAAAACAATTTTTGGTTACTTTTAGTTAAATTACTGTACTTTATTTTGGAGAAAATAAACACTTTTTACTTTTTTTTACTTACTTATTAGAGCTTGTAAATTACAAATAATAATAATCGTTGTGATTCATTGCTTGCTAGCTTTTGAAGCTCTACATTCTCGCGAAGTCGAGTGAATACTAGACTGTGAACGGGCTCTTCATCTTAGTCGTGTTCACTTTTCCTTTGCCTTCTAACTTCTTGCCTAACTTCACTTCACTTCCTTTAACTTCGCGAGAGTGTAGAGAGCCAAGGATTTAAGGAGTGTAGAGCTCTTCGTAGTGTGACATGCATGAGTATGAAGTTAGGCTGTTAGACTCGCACGAGTCCACCTTCACTTTACTTCCATCAGCTTCGCGAGAGTGTAGGGCTTGTATTTGGATCTGAAATAAAATAAAAAAATTGTAACCGGATGTATTTACAGTAGTTTTAATATTTTTTTCTCGATAAGTAATACTTATACTGTTGAAAGAAAATTAATTATGTTTTTATTACAAATGTTCGATTAATTAAAGTGTGTACAGTAAATTCGTAATACGGAAATAATGTGACATTTTGTTTAATTTGTGATTTTTATGTAACGTACATAATATAATGATTTTATTTTATTGCCAGACGCTGCCTTTTAAAAATAATCTTGCGTCATTCAACCTTTACAAACGTTTATATGAATTACGTCATACGTTCGGACTGTTGAGTATACCAACCGCAAATTATTATAATTATTGTTTTAATATATTCCTACTAACTGATTCCCGCGAAATCTCGTTATTCCCGTTCCCGGGATGATATACAAATCTATCCAGTGTTAATCCATGTTTTGAACTATATACCTGAGTAACAGAAATACAAACTTTCCAACCGTTTTTGTGTGAAAGCGTAAATAATATTATAATACATACAAACATTCATAACATTGGTAAATATTGTAGTTTTATACTATTATTCGAAGTTCCTATGGGAATACGAATGTGATTACACAGGTAATACAGTTGGTATAAATTAGTAATTCATAAATGATTATTCTACATATCCATTGGTGCATTGTAAATGGTGAAATTCAGGACGTTGCAATTTGGCCTCGCCAAAATTTCCAACAGATATTCCAATATGTAAGAATTAATTAATAGAGGTAGGGCACAGCGGATAATCCGCTCAAATCGGAGCAGCCCGTCTGGCGAAGGACCTACACCTTACAGAAGATCGTAGCCAAATAACATTGGTCTCGGCCATGTTGTGTTCCTCCACTTTCTACAGGGTCGGCATCGCGCGAGTGATATTAAATGCGTACTACTTACCATCAGGCGGACCGTATGCTTGTTTGCCGCCTTAGTGGTATAAAAAAACGTTGAATTAGCTTTCCCTAGATTAAACAATTTCGATTACTTAATCGAAAAAAAATACTGTTGGGATCTCATAGGACTTGCATACTGGAACAGATCGCACCAACTGTTTGTCTACTACAAGTAACCGCACCAACGAACGAAACGCATTGCTGCTTTACGCCGATATTCTGTGAGATGATGGTACTTCCCCGGTTAGATAGCCCATTTATGCTCTACAAAAACTTACCTATATATATATGTCGGATAGCCTAGCGGTTATTCGATGTGCAATTCAACATCACAAGGGCGTAACGAGGGTAGTCGGTGATATGAGAGAAACAACAGTTTTAGTTCTACTTAAAGAATGTTTATTAAATTTACTAGCACTTCGGAATGACCACTGATGGAAAAGAAATGCCGCAAGAAAAACCTCAGTCTAGGTCTCTTTTTTCAAATCTTTGTTACAACACAATTTAATTAGGTACAGTATCTTAATTCAACTAAATACAAATAGACACTAGGTAAAACGCGACAGTTCCGTGACTACGAGTACTACTCTCGGTGGCGCCCGATAACCAAGTGTTCAGTCGAGCCCGCCTTCCGTATCACGACTCTGCCGGAGCGCGCCAAAAGCAACGTTTTCTCAACACGCCGCTAGATGGCGCACCCTCGTTTTGCTTAGTGTTCATGTCCATACTCATGACCGTATGCGACACGGCCATCCTGCGAGACACGAGTCCTCGCGTGTAACTGAAACAATCAATACTCACACAGCATCACAACGTTCGGTCACTCCTGACCACACATATAGGACTTGCTCTCTAACTCAAATCCAAAGTTTCAATATAAAGTCCAATTTACTTCTAAGTAACACACTTAGCTTAACAAATCAAGCACCTAACCATTAAGTAACAATATAACAGAGTTCGTCAAAAGCAAGGTGCCATAACCATCCCCGTGGTTACAGCTGATCAGCCCTGTGACCCCACTCTTAGTCAGCCCTGTGACCACTCTCTGGTCATCCCTGTGACCGCACTCTAGTCATCCCTGTGACCGCACGCTGGTCATCCCTGTGACCGCACTCTTGTCATCCTTGTGACCTCACTCTGGTCATCCTCGTGACCTCACTCTGGTCATCCTTGTGACCAACCACCATGCCATCTCCGTGACCTTTATCACGACACGTATCATCCCTGTGACACTGTCTAATCAAACAAAAGTGACCATCCCTGTGGACACCCACATGATCATCCCTGTAACCATGTTCGGCAATCATCCCTGTGACTACCACAAAATCACACACGTGGTCCCTTGCTGTTGAGTATACTCTGTTACACATCAAACGTTTAATCGATCAACACTAAACATTTTGAACAATTACAAAATTCGTTATTACTCAAGTCAATAAAATTTGTACATAGTCTTCACGATTGTATTTTTCCAATACTGTCCACTCAGGTCTCTTGGCCTTATCACCAAAGAGTTCGCATAGAGTTATGAGAAAACTTTACTCAAAGAAACTTAATTTAACATAGGTACTACATACAATGCATTGTACTGCACCACTCTTCATACCAACACACAAACTCAAGCCTATCCATAGGCATCGAGTCACTATGGTAATGGGAATTATAAACAGACACTAATTTTAATTAGATCAAACTAAATATGACAAAAGCGGACACATAAAATTTACTATACTATAGCCAGAGCCACGCACGAGAGTCGATCGTATCTAATCTCAAAACAAGTCAGTAGACAGCTTACTACTAGCAAGGTACCATAAACGAGTAAAACATCTATCGCCATGGCTTACCAGCCGACCAGCAATCGCATTGCTCTCTCAAACACATCCACCATGTGGATTTCTGTATGCTTATCCTCGAATGGATCGCCTGTGTGTCACCCACTGACCACAGCACAGGATATAGTCTCTGCAAACAGCGACCTCCGCCAGAGTCAAACGCGCATCGCCCACCCACGGACTACTTGAATTACCCCAATAGACACAGATTTCTACCGGGCTACGGCTACTACGTAATAACTACTGGTACGGTCGAACTCACTGCGGCCGATAGAATCCTCTTACTCGATTTTCCATCACAAATTAAACTGGCACTTTCTCATTATCATTACTATTTACTTTATCATCATCGTTACCGACTCTTACGCGACTCGGTGGCATCTTTCTTAATTTATCGTGTGGGTATTTGTAAGTACGCTTCGAATTTAAAGCTTTCAATACGTAACGATCGCTCAATACCTCTACTACTTTAAATAGTCCTTTAAACTTAGGATCTAATTTTGTCTGAATACGCTCTTACACAACCAACAGAAAAGTGTTAAATTTTCGTCTTCGTTTATTAAAACTCTTATAAGTAAAAATAACTCTATTTTGAATAACTCTACCTCGTACAGCTCTACCTTGTATAGCTCTACTTCGTACAGCTCTACCTCGAATGGCTCTATGGCTCTATCCTGAATGGCTCTACTTTGAATGGCTCTACTCAAATGGCTCTATCTCAAATAGCTCTATCTCAAATGGCTCTATCTCAAATAGCTCTATCTCAAATAGCTCTGTCTGAAATTGCTGTATATCCACGGCAATACCAGCCGACCGACAAAATCACCATTGCCAACTCAACATTGACCAACAACTCTGTGTGGTATCTCACAGACCCTCTGGTCTCTCGCTACATAGATTACTTACTCTACTCAACATTATAAAATGGTACGTTAACTTAAACTGGTACATTACTTTCTGAGCACAATTCGAACTAAGTATACTTTAAATTATACTCCACCATCGAAACCATTGAGCAATTATTTCTCAACATTTCATTTAAAATGTCTCTCAATTTACATGAAAACAGAACTTTTAAAATTCTAAACAACATTATTGCTCAGTAGTCACTCCAGTATCATCAAACAATACTCTCCTGAAGATATCCCGGACACCTCGACTGCGCCGGTGGTCCCGCGAAGAGCAGTAACCTCGACAGCAAGCGCGATCACTGCTGTCCGCACTATGCCGCGCAGGTGGTCACATCTGCCTCGCCAGCTCACCACCAACACGAGCAGACCTGGTCCACTTCAGAGTCCGCACACCGCTGACCCGCTGATTCTCGTCTCGTTCCATTGTCCGGAAATCGAAAATAAAACAACTGTTAGAGTTCATTGAAGTTACTAAGTAAAAATAATTTAAACAAAACGTTTATCTCGAAAACGGTGCGTCCTAGCGATAAAAGGATGAAAATTTTGAACCCCTTTTAAGAACCCCACTCTAAACGTGATACATTTGATTTTGACCTCCAAAGTCAAAAATCTCAAAGTCAAAGTTAAAGCCAAAAATACTTTATTCTGTGTGTGCATTAACCTTTAAATGACCTTGACCTCTAAATCATTGTGTGCATTAACCTTTTAATGACCTTGACCTCGCATTGACCTTTAATGACCTTGACCTCTAAATCATTAATTTTAATGAATAGTGCTAAATGACCAATGAGCTTAACTTCATACACAGTTTTAGCTTAAACTTACACAGTTTCAGCTTAAACTTACACAGTTACAGTTTCAGCTTGACTTACACTTTAAGCTTAATCTTAGCATCATACGTAATCAATCAACACTGACCTTTTTTTTTATAATATCGGAGGGTACACTCCACCAGTCTACCACGGGCACACACCCGTGTCACTCGGGGCGCGTCGCTGCCTTGGTTGCACTGCGACTCGGGGCGCGTCGCTGCCTTTGTTGCACTGCGACTCGGGGCGCGTCGCTGCCTCGGTTGAACTCACTGTGACTCGGGGTGCGTCGTTGCTACGCTGCTGTTGTACCGCCACCGCTTGGTGCGCGTCGCGGCTCAGCCTCCGCTGCCCGTCACACATCGTCGAGTATCGCACGGTCATACACCTGAAATGACACTATTTTAGAATTTGGATTCGTTTTGAGGTTAAGTACCCACCATGCGATACACTTTGCGCTACTAAATGCCGGTACTCGGTAGTCCGCAAAACTCCGCTACTCGTAGTCAACAACAGCAGACTGTCCGTCGTGCATCGAACACGCATTTTCTTAATTTGTCACGTTAGTTTGTCACGTTTTACATTAGTGAGACCAGACTGATCTGTTAAACTCTCAATACCACGACTTACATCCCAATTCTGATATCGGATAGCCTAGCGGTTATTCGATGTGCAATTCAACATCACAAGGGCGTAACGAGGGTAGTCGGTGATATGAGAGAAACAACAGTTTTAGTTCTACTTAAAGAATGTTTATTAAATTTACTAGCACTTCGGAATGACCACTGATGGAAAAGAAATGCCGCAAGAAAAACCTCAGTCTAGGTCTCTTTTTTCAAATCTTTGTTACAACACAATTTAATTAGGTACAGTATCTTAATTCAACTAAATACAAATAGACACTAGGTAAAACGCGACAGTTCCGTGACTACGAGTACTACTCTCGGTGGCGCCCGATAACCAAGTGTTCAGTCGAGCCCGCCTTCCGTATCACGACTCTGCCGGAGCGCGCCAAAAGCAACGTTTTCTCAACACGCCGCTAGATGGCGCACCCTCGTTTTGCTTAGTGTTCATGTCCATACTCATGACCGTATGCGACATATATATTAGCGAAACAACGAAAATTTCGTGGCCAAACCCGCGTACATTCTGAAATTACCGCCATCAAATAAACTCTTCAGCTTTATTATATTAGTATAGTTAAAAAAGGACAGCTTTAATACATTGCCCTCATAATTCTTCATTAATTACCATGGCGCCACAGTCAGTAGTTAAAAACGATGGTAAAGTTCGCCAGATCGGCGCCACGACTCTACCCACTTACCATTTGGATGACCTAATTTTGGGTAAACATCAATATTAACGTAAATACGTACCTAATCCCTATACTAGGATTATATAGGTAGTACCTATTAGATAGATAGAATATGCTTTATTTGAAATACACATACAACAAAAGAAATAAATAATAAATGACATTGATACCATAAGGCCTGTATTCACTATGATTAGTGCGAGTGCAGGTGATTAGTAATTAAGGGGGTATGACCCTCAGTACCAAACATTCTACTACCTAATCTTTTGCATTGTAGTAATTGAGGGTGAATTAGTTACCAATCACCTGCACTCGACTAATCAAAGTGAATACGTGCCTTTACATACTAAGTGTGTTAGCAACAAGGCGGCCTTATTGTTTACTAGTTCTCGTGACTTTGTCGGCGTGGATTTTCGGTATGGACAATTAGGCAAAATATATCTCCCACCCACCATACCACTCCAGAAAATTACAACCAAGTTCAAGTATTATCCGAACAAAATAAAATTCCACTCCACTTATAATTTAGGTGTGATTTTCGGGATCAAAAACTAATCCAATGCCCTTTCTCATGTCTTCAATCAGTCTTCAGCTATCCCCATACCTTGACGAAAAAACAAAAAGTAATTTACAAATATTTGTCTTATCTGAAACCCACGACTTTTGGTATAAAGTAACCATAGCTATCCACTCGACTAATAGCCTCTTGATTAATGTAGGCGCATAATCTCATGAGTGATAGTTGACCTTCTTCCGCCCACTTCCTATTCACGAGGGGTCCAAGTATCCTATATCCTGATCGTAAATATCTCGGATTGGAAGTTTCCTATTACCATATTAGATTACTGAAAGTGGTCTCAATATATCATCCTATTATAAAATGCGAAAGTAACTATTGTCTGTTACGTCTTAACGTTAAAACGCTGAATGGATTGAGATGAAATTTGTCAAAGGTTTGGAGATAGTTGGAGACCCGAGAATGGACATAGGATAGTTTTGATCCCGATACGATAATCACTCCATGCACCATAAAGAGATGAAAAGTGAGATATTTGTATGTTGGACCAGCGTGCATTGCAGTGCAAGCATTTTTACGTCCAAACCCCTCCTTCAAATGCATGAATATGTATAAGAAACTCATGGATGACTTTTGTCCAATAATGGGACAGCTTAGGCTGTCATGCAGCAGAGGTAGGAGGACGTATCCAGTCATATATATTCCTATAATGCTACATTGTTACAATAAACATAAACATTTCGTATTTTTTGTAGTAAATATCATAATTATTATTCCGTGATAATGATTATTGTAACTGCCAAAAGGAAACTTCCATTATGTGTCATTATTAGTACCAAGTTTCCATCGTGACAGATACATATAATAATTATACGAATATACACGATCAATAAAACAGCCTTTTACACCCCAGAGGCTTTTACAATTCTTCCTTCCGGGGTAATAACTACAAATACAACTGTATGGAACCCACAAAGAATAATTGAAAAGATAGATGAAGTGAAGTATTGTAAGGAGTTTCCTTCTTTAAGAAAAAAATGAAATCATTTAGATTTAGAGAGTTAAGTAGATCTTCATAGGCGATTTATCATGTTGTACATATTATTTTCTGTATTAAATCATACTAATATTATAAATGAGAAAATGAGTTTGTTTTGCTTCTACCATTACTAGCAATGCGAGAGACAACAAAGCACTTTGAAATTATTTAGAGAGATGGCAAATCAAGTGAAGCTCGATTTCTGAGCACGACATCATGCACATTGCATAAAGTGTTATTAAAAATCTTACACGATATTAATTTCACGGCTTTTAAATTGTCTTAAAATAACGCGTGACCAGCGTTCCCAGGTGTCCCATAGAGAATATAGAATTTGACGTTGCATAGGTCGTTGACCTGAGTCGGACACGAGGGGAAAGACAAAGCGCGGGAAACTACGATGATAGACGCATTTCCATAGTTTCATACGGAAATGTGGTTTGATTACATTTAGTTGAAGTATTTCTGTTTATTTTGAGCTTGTTATGAATGTGCTAACAAAATAGTACTGAAATAGAACTAGAAATATAATGTACAATTCGATTTTTTTAAGTTGCGATTGGTACCTAGAATAATTTCTAGATCATTAGCATTCACTGTAAGACACATGGCAACAGGAAGGTAATCTAATTAAAATCATTACACGTATTGATTAGCATTGAAAACTGCCTCTTATACCAATGACATTTACAAAAAGGTGTACATAAGAACAATAATTATCAATATTTGCACTAAGAATTTTATGTTCTTTCTATATTATATTCTTCACTTTTTACTGGGTAGTAGTTTACACATTAAACGGTACAATCGAATGTGACGTCATTATGTCGAGACGTCTAGACATTTGCAGGGGGTCGATAAATTATATTAGAAGATCCTGGCTGTGCAGGACTAATAGCACTTAACGTTAAATCTATCTCTCGATTTGCCTACATCAATGTCTATGTTTACCCACTGCTGGGTATATAATAGACCTTCCCCAATTGCTCTCTATCAATCAAATGCGATCCCTTTTCTGCATTTAACTTGAACTTGGACGCCCACGACACAGGGAATAAATCCTAGTGTGGAGTTCAGGGATACTGAAGTGTACACGATTATTAATTTAAGAATAATATGTATTAGTTTTAAGTTACTGTATGTAAAATTGTTACAAATAAAGAATTTATTATTATTTTATTATTATTTAACTGATGTAGATTCTTGTTCGATTAGGTAGTTCTAAAAGAACAAGAATCGTACCAATTTAACACCTGGAAATATTTTTCTTAAGGCGGGCAATCACTGTTTATCTTATAAATAAGTTACTCTAATAAACTACCATTACTAGCAATGCGAGAGACAACAAAGCACTTTGAAATTATCTAGAGAATGGAAAATCAAGTGAAGCTCGATTTCTGAGCACGACATCATGCACATTGCATAAAGTGTTTATTAAAAATCTTACACGGTTAAATTATATTGTTTCCCTACATGGGTTAAAAGGCTGGCGTAGTTTAAAGAGATGTGAAGGAGCTGGCACATGACAGAGGACTATGGAGGCTGCTACACTGGATTTAAATTATTGTCTAATGACCAAACTTAAATATTCACTTTTTTTAATCTTGATAATAAAAACATTACGTTCTTCCACGTCTCATCTGTTTCTACGTGCCTTTCGTTTATATATTTTCATTCTCTTTAGATTGATTGGGTATAATAAATTAACGAATACTACAGTGTTCATACATTATAGCTGTGTAAATATACATAATTAGCCTTTATCAGGCTATGTTAGGCACGATAACAAATAAATTTACCAGTAGCTGTCAAATATCAACCTTGAACTAAACCTTGAAAGCAAAGTTAAAATTTAAATTAGGCAGTTGTATTAGAATCGTTTTTAAAAAAGAATAAAGTTCCTTGTGTTCTTAAGTTCCTATTGATACAAATATGCCATCTGGCTGAACTTGGTAGAAATTTAAAGACCGAAATAGCATGTAATAGAACTATTTGTATAAAACTTTCAATTTGAATTTAATTAATTTGTTTGGTAAACTCATCAGCGTTTGTGGGGGCTTATGCCCCAGCTGTGGACTTCTTATGGCTAACTGAGATGATGATGAAACTCCTCGTGTAGACTTGTTCTTCAAAATCTCCTAATTCAATGATCCCCATTCAGGAAAGTTTATGTTCAGAATTATCTATCTAGAACATGATCCCAAATTTTCAAATTGCAATTCTCATGATGGATCATTTTTGTCGTTGACACTTAAGTATTGTTATAATTCTGTTTGCTAGCTTATATAAAAATTTATTGAAGTGCCACATTTGTTGTGAAACAGTCTGTTATCAACATGTGTCGCATCGCAGCGCAGTGTAGTGCATCTGTTACTCAGGATAGTACGAAGCAAAACACTATTTCGGCGTGTATGATCTTTAAGGATCTTGAGTGGTTTGAAAGGGGTTTAAGTGATGCGTGTGTAAGGGCCGGTTTCCCAGGTCCCTGATAAGTTAACTGTTAAACTTATCTGTCAGATAAATTGACTGTATAAGAATGAAAGCTTCACGGAACGTGCTTGCGTATTCATTCAGATTGTAATATCTCAAAAATGTACCGATGACAATAATACATAGCATAGCACCCTTAAAATCCAGTAAAAAAACGGTCCAAAAGGTCACCAGGTCATCCAGACACGAGCATAACCAAGTAACCTTTTACCTGTAGCGGAAGAACGCCTAAAATATGACCAAATCGGCCATTACTCAGGGAACCCTAATCTAGTGAAGGCAGGGCTCAAGGTCAGGTCTTCAGTCGTGGAATAGGTCAACCACCACGTGACTATAATTTGAAATACTAATCTTTTATTGAAACCAATAGATTTTTACAAGGTTAGCAAATAAAGTGTGAAGAAGGCACTCGATTTTTGATCGCCACCCATTAACCCAGACATGGTTGGGAAATGTTGAATAATAAAAAATGAAAGAAAATAAACAGTAAGACAGTACTGTTGAAGTGACATAGTACTAAAATCTATACTCCGTATCCATACTAAACTTGGAAATAGATTTCCAGTGAAATTCAATGGTTTGAACTAGTTTGTCATACCATATAGTGGTAACATATTAATCACAATTAAATGTTTCGCGATCGAATTGTATTTATTTTAGATCTACTTATATTTTAAAATTGTTTGGAGAATTTGTGCCAAGATGGTGCCAAGTATAGTCAAAAATAAACAAAAATTCTTTATTCTATGGCACTTCGCGGGCACTTAGTGGAACGGAATATGTAAAAATGCACATTACTTATCCGTGTCACATTACTGTACGCCCAACCTTCGTAGAGTGATGTCATACATAGCACAGTACTCGTCTGTGTAGTGTAGATTACTCAGCTAAGCTTCATATATGAACATCTAATTGAAAAGGACACAATGACCAATTTAAAATATATTTTTGGATGCGTTAATTTAAAGAATACTCAATCTATACAAATAAAATTGTAATGTTTGTTAATGTAAATATTTTTGTGAATATCTTAACACTAACATTTACACATTACTTATGTTCATATTTTATTATCTTTACTAATCTTACTTCTATACTTACTAATAATAATAAGAGGAATGATTTGATTGTTTGTTTCTTGGTTTGTTTGTTTGCATTGAATAGGCTCCGAAACTACGTACTATGAACAGGGAGTGACATAGGCTATAGCTTTTCCCGAAATTCAATGTGGTTCCCACGGTCCGGAACTTCAGGCGGACGAAGTCGCGGGCAAAAAAGCTAGTTTATTATAATTCTCGAGCCTACTAGATCTTTATTGAAACTTGTATGAAATAATAATACTTATATATTTATACATACCTGTCTTAAGAGGGTCCGACTTCTTTAACAATGAAATGCGTTTTATTGACAGAAATCACATGTTCTATTTACGTATAATATATAAGCTGAGTAAAGCTACGTGATATGATTGATTAGCTTACCATCACATTTTTCTAATACCAAGAATCTATGTATTGCATATGCTCCGGGATGCAAGTTGATACTTTTACGTGTCAAATAAGGGATTAGTGCTGTAAATAATGACTTTCGGCATAGTTTTTATTCACCTAACAGCCATTTTCTGAAGCGCATTTTGATTTTAATTCCACAATATCTCTTTTCTTCATCTTTTCTGACAGTCATTAACTTTTAAAATAGTTTTGAGCTGTGAAACACTTTTAATTAGCGTCCTTAGAGTAAGTAACTCATTACTTCGTAAAACTGTGCACGCATGTGTTTGAGTATTATGCAAACCGTATCTCGGTCAACCTATACCACGACCGCCATATCAGCTTAGTCACAATATAACAAACAATGAATAAATTTTGTTGATAACCTAAGTATATTTAATGTAAACTTGTAGTAACAGCTGCGGTAGCCTTGGATAACGAAATAAAATGTTCTGTGGTTTCGAATAAACTAAGCCAAGTTTAGTATCTACCGGAATGTACGATTATGTGAAAATCATACATAGCTTTAATTGAAATCAATTTTCTTTAAGCATTGTCATACACCTTCTCTTGTTATTAAGCATCTATTACATTTTAAAATAGATTTTATATTATTTTAAACTACCACCATTTCGGAGCTACCGCACAGTACCATGGTTTTCGAGTTTATTGTGATAATAAAAAAAAAAGGTTGTGTAAAATTTCATCTAGATCAAACAGATGTATTAACTGACAAATCTACGTCACAACTCACTAACCAATTTGTACTAACGACGTTCTAGCCGTTTGATAAAGTTGTTTTGTAAAATACGTTACTGTGTATTGTAATCTATGATCGGTTCACTTTTAAACGACTTTTAAAACATTCTGCGATATCGAAAGGCGGCCGGGGGAACGTTCACCCTGAAGTAATTGAGCTAACTACTTGTTTGCGAAGGATGTTATTACTATCGCATACTATAAACGTACCTGTAGTTGTAGGCAATACTCGATGATATTCTCAGTTCACACGACTGCAAAAGATTTCTAATTTGAAACAGTAAAGGCCCTGACAGATACTTAAGTTTTAGTCTCATGCAGGCTCTCAGCGATTGGAAGTTTCCTCCTCCACCTTGCGTCGCTTGTCTTCAAAGGATCGTGGCCTCTCCGAATCACTCTCTCGTGGACTTTCTCGCGTGCTCTGTCTTTGGCAGCGTGGATGGCATTGCAGACTGAGGTGTTTAGGGCAGAGCCAGAGCGGAACTAGCTGGTCTAACCAGCGCATCGGGCTTCTGCCTTTAGGTCTTTTCCCGCTCACCTTGCCTGTTATCAGCAGCTTTTCGATTGGAAAACTAACATCTTGAGTTGGTTCAATATCATAGGAATGCTGCTAACATTTCTGTTTAAAAAGACTGAAGAAAAGAAGTTTGGATTAACTCCATATTGCCAGTCTCATTCTTAGTATTGCTGTTACTATGAATAGTATCAGTGTGTTGGCAACACTCTCCGATAATGTCCGTTGAACATGCTGCACAAATTAACCCCGCTTAACCGCAATTGATCAAATTAGTCACAAGAGTAGTACGTCCGTCAACTAATTAATTCGTCTTAGGTCGACTCTAGATTCATACCCTGGGTTACGTGTTCGAATCCCGTGGACAATATTGTTCGTATTCTTCGTCTATCTAATTTATTGAAGACAAGTTTACTTTCATGTTGTATACTGCATTTTTCAATAGGTTTCTTTACTTTCAAATTGTATACTGTATATCTCCTCTTGCCAGTTTTTATCTTAGTAAAGCCATTCTAACTGGTGGACAAAATATTTTTACTTTTACACGTGTGACCTTTATTTATGCGAGGGAAAAGAACCCGGACCCTTCAGCACAGGGGACAGGATCACTATCCACTGAGCCGGCTGTGACAAATGACAGTGTCCGTAGCGTACATGACAATGACCATAAAGTCAATCACACTATCAGTGATGATGTCAGTGCCTCTGGTAAAAACCAAGGAGGATAATTGGCTCGGACGCCATTAATGACTTTACAGTGTTTAGTTAATGGAATCATTAACTACATATTAACTAACTTCCTTAATAGGTGACTAGACAAAAATATTACATTTACACTGAATTGCACAAAACTATTTTTTTAATTATTGTTAAAGTTTTTTGAATGGCGCATAATAGACCTACGCCCAGCAGTGGGTTGACAAGGGTTGAAGAAGATATTTTTAAAGTTTACGTGACGACACTTATGGCGGTCACCGGCAAGAATAAAAAAAGAGATAGCTTGAAACTCTTAATCTAGAATTAAATTAAAATGCATTTCAGAAACTGGCTGACACTTTGAAACATTTTGTTTTCTAGAAAATATTTTCTTAGTTTTTATCTACTGTATCTTGCTACGCCCAATGGTTTTATTGCACTAAAATAAATGCAACGATAGCAATATACAATGAATAGAACAATTTGGTCTTATCGCTAAGCAATTTCAATTTTTGATTAGTCGAACTAACTGTGCCCGTGGCTTCGTCCGCAAGAATTGGTAGAGCATGCCTTTAGGCATTAAGTCCGTGAATTGTACTTTTTATTTGTAATTCACTGTAGAAACGTGAGTTTTTATTGTGTTATTTTCAATTCAAAAGCTAAAACAGTTTGGATGTAAGTTAAATGAAAAAAAAAATGTTTTCATTTTATTTTTGTAATATTTTTTCCTCAAATCAGAAATTCTATTTCTATATAGGTATTTTGATCATATTTTTTTGTCCTCAACAAAAAATAACCTGGTATTTATTCACCTAAAACAAACATATAAAATCTAGATACCGAACTGATTTCCTGTTTTTTGTTAGTTTCCTGAACTAGTGGGTATTTTTATTTATTCTGGGTCTGAACTAAGGTGAAAAAAAAAAATCATAAATATTTTACCTTGACTTAGACATTGACAACAGGCACAACAGCCTATGTTCAAACTATGTTATACCGTTCAATTCTTATTATTTTGTATGAGTAAGACTGTGATAGAGTTTGAATCGAGGGCAGGGTGTACTGCTTACAAGTTTTCGTAAATCATATAAAGACTGCAAATATCATCTTAGTCGGGTAAGAATAACAAAACATCTATGGAGTAAAGGATTACAAAATGCGTATCGTACCATGGGCGTTAAAATATAAACAGAGCTGGTTTAAAAATAGTCGGGTAACCGCTTAAACTGAATACCGAGTGGCTTGACCTCACCGGGTGTTTAGTTCTCTGCATACAAATATTTCCAGCCAGCTTAGCCTTCTTCTTTCATTTTTGGCAACCCGTTTCTCGAAGGCTGTTTTACTCGTTTACAGTTACTGTACAATAATCATTAGATTTAAAATAAAAAAAATCTTGAAATAAGTTAAGTTCCTAAGTTAAATTCAAATTATAGATTCTACTTTTAAAAATAATAACGGGAAGTCACCTTCAGAAAAGCAAATCTTTAATTCCACTGCAAAGATCTTGTTCGATACAAGGTATTAATAATGGATATTACATCATTATGCCAATTGTGGATATCAACATGTGATGTCAGATACCTAACTCCGCCTACGCTCGTGCCGAATTGTGACTTTTGTCTCGTGTAAAAACACAATAATATACATTTTAATAGTTCGCCTACATTTGGCGAACTTGTAAATTGTGTCAAGGATGTTTTAAATGTAATTCTAAAATTGTAAATAGATTTTGTGCTACCACGTGTGGTATCTCGAGAACATAATATTTGCAATTTGATTTTATCTATTTGCAAAATTTTATTCCATACCATCATAAAATAAGATTAAGGGCTTTTGTTTTTGTCAAGATCACAGATATTATAATACTTGCAGTCCTGCTTGTGGTTGATTTTGCAAAATCTAGAACATCGGTTAGTGGTGGTCAGCAACGCACCGAAAATAAAAAAGACCAAAATAATTACATAATTTAGAGATGATAATATATTTTGCGTTATTTAAATCATCGCTAGATTATGAATGAATGCTAAAGTGAAAGAAACTGGTATGTCGACCCTTAAGAAAAGAGAAATAAAAGACTATCATCACTGCGTGCTCGAGCTCGGGTCTTGCTTGATCAGTTACCTACTTACTACATTGAACAACTTAAATATACTGTTTGACATATGTTTTGTTATTGATATGATAAATAATCATAAAAGTGTTTGTATTTGAAACAGTTACGTAGAAAGTTTCCATGGAAAGGTGTTAAAGGGGTTTATAATGCTTCTTACGATAACAAGGATGTCACGAAAATTGACAATATGCAAACAATTTATCTGGGGTATTAGGTCCGAAAACTTCATGTAAACATGACTTGACATACACTTTTGACATTTCCTGACATTCTTCCGTTTTTCTACACGACCAACCAGACACTACAATCAAAATCAAAAATTCTTTTATCTGTAGAAGTTGTTGTTGTTTTATATGTATTCTAGAAGAAATACCGTAAAAAACGCTGTCAATTTATATTTTATATCTTTTTCCATCGCCATACAATAATTTAAATAATGTCAAATTGTAATACATTGGTGACAATATCACAATTATCGCTAAACCACCGATCGTTTGAGAATGGTAATTAGATGGAGTTTGGGTCGTTGTCGAGTTCGGCGTTTACTAGAGATTGTTTATAGAGTTTATTACTTCAAATGTTAGTCATTTAACGCGAATTAACCAGTTAAAAAGTTTATGTAACTATTACGAAATCGCCATAAAAGTAGGTCGATTTGAATAAACAAACAAAAAGTACAATTTACAATTAAAGCCATATGCCTCTCGTCTGTAGCTATTTGCTTGCGTAACAATGCATTATGCAGACAATGTTATCGGTATAAATTGATATAACTAGCCGATAGTTTTTTTTACTTACGGTCAATTGCAATATTTTACATTATAATAGGTACTAATACATCTAAGTCTACTTGAACTTTTCAACATACTTTTTTGCGTTTAATTTACTTTTTACTTGCATCTGTGGGCGTATTCCCGTAACAAAAATAGTTTAAATCTCGTTTCAAACTAGCTCACTATCTCCTTCATTTCATATTTCGTGTGAGCAAGATAACGATTGAGATTGAAACTTAATTTTGTCAATTTTAGCTACGAGAATAGTCCCTTGATTGTTTTAAAAAGTTTGAAATTAAACTGTCTAAAGTTAACGTGACTTGAATAGCATCAAAAATTTGCACATTATGATTATTATATGTAAAGACCCATTCCCTAAATAATTTCATTTCACTTTCTTTTCTAATCTATTTTCATTAAAATATCCTTTCTTTTTGTCCACAGCTCCTAGGCCTGGCCATCATTGGCGTTGGTGTAGCGTTCCTGCTGAACTGGAACGTCGTGAAGGATGAGCTCAAGACCCACTTGACAGTAGCACCATGGGTGTTCATAATCATTGGCGCGATTATGTTCGTTATTGCCTTCTTCGGATGCTGCGGGGCTATTAGGGAGAGCCATTGCATGGTTGTCACCGTGAGTATTTTTTCATACACTATTACTATCAGTATTTACTGTCCCAATATCAGGCAAAAGTTTCCCTTTGTTCCATTCACCTATCTAATCCTGTTCTTTTTATACTTCCTACTCCGTCTTATTATTTTCTGTTTAAATTCGTTGTGAGTTCCAAGACAGCTGTAGTTTCTCCCTCGGGATGTCAATAAGCTTCATACTCATTGTCAATCTGAGGTTGCCATTGTTGATTCTGGCTGTACAGGAGACACAGCTGTGGTAATGAGCGTTGGGCTTGTTTCGAGTAAGTCCATTTATTCAGTAACTGTCATTTTCTGTAAAAGGCATCATCCTTGCCATCTCTTAAGCAGTCTTCAGCTTTAAATCAAAGGTCCACAATGTAGTTGATTTTGACCCACGTCTCTTATGGACTTTTTGTTACATACGAAAAAATATACATTTTACACCAAACATCTACTACATGCGTTTGTGTACTATACACCTCAGCTCTACACTCTGCCACAAACATTTGTGTTTTAATAAGACATTTTCCTTAATTTAATTTGAATGTAGTGAGGCTATTTATAATAAAAGTTCTGCTCAATTCTTCATGGCTATTCATGTATTGTATATTCGATTCAAGTATGATGTTCAGCGTCTGGAGATTATTTTTAGTTTTAATACAAATATGTGATGACTAAAGATCCATATCTATAACACTCAAAACTCTTTGTACTCGTTTATATTTCGTTAGTCGAGACGGGGTATTATCCTAAAGATTTTTCGAGTCAATTTTCTCATTTCTTAATTTTCGGACTGCATTTTTTATTATTTTTTTTTCAATTTGTGGCATTATTGTCTTGCTAACAATGTCTCATTCCATATGAAAGATACCCAAAATATGTTACTTAGAAAAAATTGCTTTCAGCAATTTGGCAGCCTTGTTACGAATAACTAGTGTATTTAGTGTAATTTATCAATGTCATTGACTTCTTTTCTGTATATTGCAAACAAAGCATAAGTTATCTATCTAAACTGTTGATTTTACTTGGAAACTCAATGAATGTGTAGTGTAAGACGCAGTTAGTCAATCCAAATATCGTAAGTTCACCCATGTCAAAAGTATCTTATGACTCGACTCGTCCTCTTGACTCTATTCCGCAGTATGCCTGAATAAAATTATTAGTTTAACTGATTGTTTTGCTAGCCAACTCCATATTTAATTTCGTTGCCCTAAAGTTTCCTTGAAAGATTGCTTTGAGCAACAAGGCCGGATTATTGTGGTTACAAAAGTTTGTATATTTGTCTGATTCATTGACTTTTCTATCTAAAATATTCTCAATTAATAAATGTGTTTTCTTTAATTCCAGTACGCGATCTTCTTATTGGTGATCATCATCATGCAAGTTGTCCTCGCCATTCTCCTGTTCACTTACGGCAGCACGATCAAAGAGGGACTGGTGACAAGTGTAGACAAGCTTTGGGACAAACGGAGCAAGGACGTGGCAGCTGGTGAACTGTTTAACAATATTCAGGAACAGGTAAGTTCGAGTATGTTTCATATCAATAGTCATCCCACTACGGAGATAACCTTCAATTGAAGAGGATTACAGCGTAGTTTTCCACGCTGTTCCGATGCGGATTGGCCAGTACTTTCAAGCCGGCTGAAGTCCATCGACTTCATCCATCAACAGCCGGGACCGACGACGGTTTAGTTTAACTAGCCCTCCAAGCTTGACGTAGATGACAAAACACATCCAAACACTGGCTAGGGTAGTTGCTTAACTTGCATGTTCGTTTTTAAGGGTGGTGTGACACATACAGCGACACCCCATCCTCGTATAATGTCTGTCTAAGGAAATATTTAATACCTCTATTTATCGCCATTCAGCGAGGCAACTTTGGGCTGATAGCATTTTGGGAACACTTTCGCAGGAGCCATGCCCTTTAAAATTTTTAATATTAGTTTTAAGTTTTGACATAATTTAATTTTTTAATGATAGTTAAGTTTTAATGTTTTTTTGTTCCAAAAAAGTATACCTCTTAATTTTTTTTTCCTTTTAATTATAGCTACAATGCTGCGGTGACAAAGGCAGCGGGGATTACTACCAGATTTCTCTGCCCAAGTCCTGCTGTCCCAAGGACACCTACATCAGTGAAAACGTGGGCTGCTTGCCGGTAAACGCCAACGAAGGTTGCGCACCCGTCATTGGAAAACTTTATGAGAAGTGGAACAAGCCCATCGCTGGCATCGCCATTGGCGTTGCTTGTATTGAGGTGAGTTTTTGTTTTAAATCCCACTAATATTATAAAAGGCGAAAGTTCGTGACTTTATTTGTTACTTCTTCACACTCAAATGGCTGGGCCAAAATATGATATTTGGTATAAGGTGATACCTTGGATTAACACATAACGGTACTTTTATCCCGAAAAGTATGCGATTCCCGTAGGATTTCGTCTAAATTCCGGGAATCCCAATGAGTCAGAATTGCGCTTTATTTACATTAATTTACTTTATAATTTCAGGTGGTCGGAGCCCTGTTCTCGCTCTGCCTCGCCAATTCCATAAGAAATATGGACAGAAGGTCTCGCTACTAATATTTTGTACATTAAATCTGGTACCTATGAACACAATTTTTTAAGTATTTCAAACTTACTGACTAACAAGGCTATGAAAACATGGCCGTTTTGGGTTATGTGGAGTTCCACTTGATTTTTTTACTCTCACATGTTCAAAATCTATATAAGTGACAATAAATATTGTTAAATCACCTTTTTTATGTATACTACTCAAAAAATTAATAAAATAAGGGCCACTTTGAGGTGTCTTAAAAAACGAAAAAAAAAAATTTTGTGGATCATTCATGAAACATTACAGACAATATACGTTACGATGTTATTGTAAACGTTAAATAAGAATTGTGGTTGTTTATAATACGAAATGACTATTTGCCCTTAATTTGTTTTGAGTAGAATACGTATTTTAGCAAATTTTTTTTCTTTTTTAATATTTGCATCTTTTATAAAAATCAATCAAGTGGTATTCTCCATAAAAAGCAAGATAGAGTAATAAAAAGCCAAATATATATATTTGTACTAAATATTAAAACAATCTTTATTTTAAATTGGAAATTGAGTTTTGGCCCACAAAGCACGGACTTGTGTGGAATAAACCTTGAAATTGCATTTTAAAAAAGTATTTTCACTATTCAATGACAATTAAATTATGTAGGTTATTACTTTTGATATAAAGTCTAAATTGTAATGGCTTGAACCGCTTTATCTTGTTTTGTTTCTATGTTTTGAGCCTAAAAAAAGTTATACGCTTTTTTTTGTAAACATGTTCACGGTTTGGTAATTCGGTATTGTGTGGTAAGCATTCCATGGTGCGGAACTGCCGACGCTTGTACACTAAAACGTATATTAGCTCTGATAAAAGAAAATTATTTACAATAAGCGCCACAAGTCTTTGCGTTTGTGAAGTTAGCGGCCGCGTCGCTCGCGCATTGCCGGCTACCACGCACCCCTTGCGCTGTTTTGATTTGTCGCTAACTTCAAAAACATAGTCTCATGGCGCGAATTCTATCTTTGGAATTTGGGAAATCATTCATATTTTTACTCAATTTACATTTGTGTAAATTCAAAACGTTCATTCACTGAGTAGGTCTTCACACACACTTTCTGTGTCACCATACAAATAATAAATGATTTGTGTAATAAATCTACTCTATAAGCTACCACGATTTGGATAACAAAAACAGCTTCATCTGGTCCTAGATTAATCTATGCCTTCGGATATATTATAGTAAAATATATCCATAGTAAGACTCGAGACAAATAATTAGAGCAGCTGCCTGACCACATTTTGCAAAGTTTATTACAGAAATATTCATAATACATAAAATTAATGATTAAATAATATAGGTACTCGTAATAACTACTTACATAATTTTTGTTAAAAATGTTTAGGAATTGAAAACATGGAGCTAATATGCTTATTTAGTTACCACGCTTTAAAATATGAAAAAGGTGTTGCTTTTATTGTATTATTCGGATGATTTACTAAACTTTCCCAAAGAAAAAACATTTTTTCTTTAAAGCGCGCAACACACACGACGTATGCTAGTCGAACGCCGAGCGAACGTTTCAAAATAATGAATGTCAGTCGACAAAAACACGCGCTCCGCGTAATGACGTTCCTATACATCAAACGGAATAGAGCAGTACTTGTCATGAGGTGCATGCCGGGTGCGGCTCTATGCCGCTTGAAGGCTCTTTGTGTGTTTCAAACTTAAGAGTTTAGTAAATCATATTCATGCTTAAGAATGACTAATATAATCTCTAGAGGTAAATAAACATGCTTTTATTGGGTGTCGATGCTTTATTAACAAAAAAAAGGATCATTTTTATTATGATGGTTATAGGTATGTGTAAGATATTTTTTTATTTACGGCATAAACGCGTTTCAAATGTTTATAAGTATAGTTGCCACAAAAAAAAATCTTGAGCTCTTTTCCACTATTCGACACGATTGACGGTAATAAAGACATGTATTTTATTATATTCGCTTCCCCAGCTATCGTGTCGTTGGTCGTGTCGGTAAGTGAAAAAATCGTCAGTCGTAAAATTTCTTTGAAAATGTGTTCAAAACGTGATAGTCCAACAAATTTACGTCTTTTTATAAAACTATCGGACTGATTTTAAATTCTGTCCTTAGGTATCTTGGAATTGATATTTAATTTTTTAATCATAAAATCATCTTTTGTATTTGCAATTTTATTGTTCAACGTAATTTAAAGAATTACCATAGTTTTCGTACAATAACATAGACTTTTAGATATAAAACGCATAGAGTGTTACATGTTTGACGAATATTCGTAATGTATAAACCAGCATTCTTACTCTTGAATCTGACCGAACTAAAGTATGTCACTAGATGGCGCTGTTTAGAATAATTCATACTAGAATCATAATTCGGATTTTTCATTAAAAAATGTCCTTGGATCGAATTCGTTTTGTAACATATTACAATAAGTTTTGCAAAATAATTTTATTTCTATAAAAATAGATTTGCTATGCGTATCCTATTACGAGTTTTATTATCGTACTATCCGATTCCGTTTAGGTCATAAAATGACAACGCAATTTTAAATCAATTTGGCGCTAGACTACATCAACATTTCAATACCAATCAATCAAGATTCGGGATTGTATTCAAGAGTAAGCCTGGGAATAGTATAACCTAGAATAATAGTCGTGACATATAAATGAATATTTAAATTAAAAAATGAATATTTAAATTAAAACAAAACGAATATTATGATAGAATCTCTTATAAAATCGGTAGAAACTCGTATCTATAGAATTGGTAGAATCTCGCGAAAATCGTGGACTTAAAGGGTCACGACTATTTTTCTTATTTATTTTTTATAATAACTCCTCTAAAACATTACTATGTGATATAAAAATCTCGTAAATATAATAATGAAAATTAAGATAAGGCTATTTATACACTTTCTGGTTATTTATGGGTGTTTTATATTAAATCAGAACCATTTTTATATTAATGTTTTCTTTATAAATACTCAATATGTTTGAAGAGAAAGTAATATCGTACAATCTGTGCTAGTTACATTATATTTGTAATGCGAGAATATAAAAAAAAATATCTTAATTGTGCCAAATTAAAATTTGTCTTGATGTTAAATATTAATCAAATTAATAAAAAGCCCCCGACTTTAAAAACTAAACTTCAATCGTAGCTAAGAAACTCGAATAACGGTGAATTGCTCAAAACCATTTTTAAAGTTAATGCCACATTATGGCTGTCACTGTCAACTAAAGAAGTTAAAGTGCAGCTTGGAAATGTGGAATTAAGCTTAAAAAGCGTTTCAGATACTGTCTGCTAAAAAAAAACTAATGAATAGTTATCATACCACTTTAATCTCACACACAGACCGATAGACAAGTTAAATATAAGAACATTTCTTTTTTTGCGTCGGGGGTTACCAAAAAAGATAAAAATATTTAAAAAAAAAAATTTTTAGACCTTACATGTCTCCGACAAAAGACAGATTTACACAAGGCTCATACGAGTAGGTACTTTATGTTCAATGGCACTTGATTTTTTCTGTCTATTATAAAAAATCGAATTATTTGTACTGAATAAAGATGTGTATAAATATATGTTGTTTTTATTTATGCACACCCTGTCAAGTTTAACGCAAATGTTTCACAAAACTTAATTAATCCAGCATGTTACAATTAGGCTAGAATAGGTTGAACTAATATAAAATTAGATATTTTACTAACAAATGATGCACTGTTTTGCACCTAATGAGCATGGCATGGACACTTGTTTAAAACATTAGATGTGTTAATAACAAATAAAAGATCTATTTTTCTAAATTATGATCTGTAGGAGCGAGAAAAAACAAAATTGTTAGATTATAATAAAAAAAAATAGTGGTCCTGTTTTAAAGACAGTGGATTTTCCTAATACGAAATATAAACTGGTGTTTAACAATCTGTAAAACAGACCCTTGAGTCTTCTAATGATGACATCATAATACTTTGTCTTATATAGAAGACAGATGTAATAAAAACTAAATTATAAAATACTAAATGCATGCAGAAAGTAAAATAAAATGTGGTTTTGTGGATAAAAAATAATATTTTTTAAGGGATCTAAAATTATGTGTTTGTGATAATCTTTAGGAGGTAAACGCACGAAAATTAGTAAAGATTTACATGCATATTGTTTTAACTTAAATTTAACTTAAAATATCCAGTGTTTATTAGTACGGTACCAGAACTTTTACATTTTTTTTAATGACATTATACATTTTTTAATTACTAATTATATTTTTATATTGCAGGTACGCCTAAATCGATAAAATGCAGCCAACGCTAGTAAAGAACAATAAAAAATAAAACACCATTTTATTTGACATGTACAATTTTTAATTATAGTACTTATCGATTAGCGTATCACCCCACCTCTTGAGAATAAGTTTGCCGATGTCGAAAAGACGACTTTCCGATTGATATTCCGAATATATAAATAATTATACTGTTTCAATTGGTATTGTATCTTTGTTAATCTATATTTGTAATTAAAAATATTTGTATTTAAGGCGGATTCAAACTTGCTCATGTGCACATTCACTTTACTAATTAAGGACACATCACACTCGTCCAATGTAAGCTCAATTTCATATTTTGTGCGCGAACGAAGGAACGTCACGGAACATACTCATTTGTTCTTAAAACATGCGAGAATCTCAGAATAAAATAATTGACATAACTCCATCGCGCAGATGTGAATCCGCCAAATATTGCACAATTTAAAGGTCCGATTCAACCAAAGTTTTTTATTCTCTTGTTAAATTCTAAGGAGAATTAATAATTTTGGCTTTTCTTGGACCAATGTGCGTAATTACGAGTCATATGGAAGTAATAAGTACAATATTGTACTCGAATACTTTTACTTCGATGATATTTTATTTTTAATTTCGAATATTTTAAGCTGTTAAGATTTGCACAGACGTTTTATAGCATTACTTTAGCATAAACTTAGCATTTTTTTTGCGAAAATATTAAGTTTATGATTAAAGATTTAATTTTTCAACCGATAATTAAAAAAATAAATGCCTTATTTTAAGACTCACTGTTTAGTTTCGGCAAGAATTAAATGCAGTTTTTTTAATCTATGGATAAATTATATTCTTATAATAATTTATGGGGACATTTTGTGCCTTTCACATACAATTTTATCTAAAACATTTCTCTAAATTCTACATTGTAAGTAGATATTTATTTATAATGATAATCTCCTTTAGTTACTACAAAGATTTAAAAAAATCAGTTTTGTTAGTAAGTTTTTTTGTTACACATTGCAATCTCTTTTGAAAATAATCTATCTATACTTAGTTTTAATTAAGTTAGTGATTAAGAACTGTTATAATTCTATATGATATTACAATAACAGAAATTACGAGTATTTTCTTAATTCATGTTAATGGTTGTACGTCCATTTTACAAAATTATAAGTAATGTGTTAAAAATTTATATAAATGCATTTCTATTAAATGTGATTTATTAAGTGTTTCCTCATTCATATGTAAATAATAATTATTATACCTACTTTGTCTGGAGCAAATGGAATCTCTTGTGCATTTCCGATGAATCTGCTTATGTGAGTGATTAAGAATGGCGATTAATAAATTTTCTACAACAAATTTCTTGTTTTTATTTGTTGATGGGAACTGTTTTGATGTTCGGTACGAACTACGATCTTAAGCTTCCAATAATAAAACCTCTTATTCCTGTAGTGTTTTTGGGCGAATTTACGCTACGCTGTCTGGTAGATAGCTGCTATAATACTAAACATTAGGTAACCTCGGTGGTAGTCTGTCCACACTATGGCCACGTGCTATGGCCCATCTATGAGCCTATGGCCCTATTCTTTATGGATATGGATCTTTCTATAATTCCGTATTTATCACCTCAGAGAAATAACAAAACAGAACAAGCAATGAACTGAATTAGTAGGAAAAAATTAAGAAAAAGAAAGAGCTTATTTGTATTAGGCCTATTTGAATAAAAATATTTTGAATTTGAGTGACTATGTACGGCAAAATAACATTTATTACTGACAAAATTACATACAAGGGTCGAAATTTTCGACTTGAAAAGACCTGAAACGCTTCGAGAAAAGGATGATACATACATACCGACAAAGATACTACCCGTCCACCTCAAGTTTGCCGGCGTCGACCGTTATGACGTCACACTAATGAGTATGGTTGGCAGAAAAATGACAAATCATATTATAACATGGGTAAATAAAGAAAATTGTTGCAATGTATTTATTACACTCACATAACATAAATAGATATGTAAACATAGGATATTTTCCCGAAATAAAAAAAAAACAACATAATCGAGTATTAACGAAAATAATGAAATAGTTAGGTATTATCTCTTCAATACCAGACATTTCACTGTCATCATTTTCGCTGTTCCTCGATTCAGTGTCGCTCTCGTTTGCCGATTGATATAATTAATTGTCTTTCGTTGTCTTGCGTTATGCTAACGGTACTGAGCAACTTTACTGCGGATCTGCCTTGAGGTGCGGTGGGGTGTGGCGCGGCGGGAGGTAAGGTAACGGCAAACTTGAAGCGGACGGGTAGTAACATACAGCCTGTGTTTGACTCTGACGAGGGAACTGACTTCCGCCTCATCGAATATTGTACTGTTTTCATTTTTGATTTCTAAAACACTATGTATGCTTCCTAAAAACATTTCCATTTAGCAGTATGATATTTTCGCATTATTTTCGTACGGAGTTAGTGTTTGTCAAATAAAAATGAGTTGTTGCCACACGAAAATTAAAATGCGACTTGATTTTGTCAATGTCAATTTGACAATGGCAGTTCTTGTTGACAGCTAGTTCGTTTCTGAACCGAACTTTCATTTCATCAGTATCACTTGCAGATCGTATTGTACGTTTGTTGGGGCATGTCAATTATTATTTTGTGAATTTAATACTTAGCACTTTCACTTCATTGCGAAACACATCATAGAGAAATTTCTAAATGTTAAAGTGTAAGGACGCTTGTCCTGTGGATTTCTGAATACGCCCAAGCTATGGGCAGGGCAGTGATGGAAATGGCATATAATAATTCTTGTGTTGTGTTTATAATTCTGGCTCTAGCGATAGTCCAAGCAGTTGGTTACGACACGGAACTGTATGAAACGAAGCCTTGCGACAATAATGTGTGTTTCGAGGCCCTTCATGGAGCACTAGGCGACTGCTCATGCAATGTCGACACTATAGATTATTTTAACAATGTCAAAATCTTCCCTCGTATCCAGAGCGTCGTAAGTAAAGACTATTTTCGTTTTTACAAAGTCAATTTGAAAAAAGAATGCCCTTTTTGGGCGGATGATAGTAGGTGTGCAATGAAATATTGTCATATAAAAACCTGTTCTAAGGAAAGTGTACCGGGTTACGCCAATGGGTATGAGAATGATCATATAGACGAAGCGCCTGCTACAAAGTATACGAAAGAGGCCCAGTCTGGCTGTAGCTCTGACGCTGATCATGACCCTGACCTCGGATACCTGAATATGACTATCAGTGCAGCCAGTCAGTACGAAATAGCAAAGTGGAAGGCATATGACAATGCTCTTGAAAAGTTCTGTGAAAATGATGACAGAGATGTTGATGCTGAGTATGTTGACTTGTCTCTAAATCCTGAGAGGTACACTGGTTATAAAGGCACTTCTGCCCATAGAATCTGGAAAAGCATATACCAGGAGAACTGTTTCCGACCAAAATTAAACCCATATGAATCATTCCCTTACGTACTGAGCTCGGATTTGAGTAATATGTGTTTAGAAAAGAGGGTATTCTACAGGGCCATATCTGGTATGCATACTAGTATTAATATACATTTATGTTCAAAGTTCTTGTTATCAGAAAAAACTGTTGGCTTTGCCGCATCACCTGAGGGTGAATGGGGACCGAACCTGGAAGAGTTTCAAAGGAGATTTGATCCTTCACAAACATTAGGAGAGAGTCCCAATTGGTTAAAGAACTTATACTTCTTGTATTTACTTGAAATGAGAGCTTTAGCTAAAGCTGGTCCATATTTGGAAAGGGAGGAGTATTTTACTGGAAATTCTATTGAGGATGAGGAGACGAGACAAGCTATTCAGAATATGCTTGGAGTGATTTACACATTCCCTGATCACTTCAATGAGTCATCCATGTTTAATGGTGGCAGTGCGACCGTACTTAAAAATGAATTTAGAGAACACTTTTGGAATATATCAAGAATAATGGATTGTGTTGGTTGCGATAAATGTAAATTATGGGGGAAATTGCAGACTCAAGGTTTAGGTACAGCCCTTAAAATCTTATTTTCAAAGAGTTGGGACAGTCCTGAGGGCGATCCTGAACAAGGGAAGTTACCGTTACGACACAGAACGCAAAGATTGCAGAGGACCGAAATAGTAGCATTATTTAATGCCTTCGCTAGACTCTCTAATAGTATAAGAGAGTTAGAAAACTTCAGGATTATACTCAGGTAAGCTTTGTTTTTTGATGAGACTTGAGCTTCGAGTTTTTGGTGTTGGTAATATATTCCATTCCACTATACTTGACAGAAAAGCTCCAGACAAACATCTAATTTTAAAAATAAATTGATATGAATTAAACAAAAATCACGTTATTGCAATAAAGCACATTAATATTACCACAATAAGGTATGACAAGTTAATTCAAACACTGGAATTTCACTGAAAATCTTGTGAAAAACATATATTGGAATGGAATATAATGTGGTTTGGGATTGGTAGCTTGGTGTCCCTAGGTGCATCCACACTTTGTGGCAGTTCGCTTTTGAATTTGACATTGTGTGGTACAATCTAGGATCAGTCATACCTTTTGACCCCTCCCCTAGGGTGGTTGGATTCGCACGGCCTGTGATTGTAAATGACAGGCCCGGTGGTAGAGTGGCTAGCAATGTAGCAATGGTCACAATCATCCCAAGGGCCACGGGTTCGAATCCTGCGCAAGGCAAACATTTTGTGTGCATGAACATGTCTGTTTGCCTTGGTCTGAGTGTTTTCTATGTATAATAAGTATTTATTTACAAAAAAAAATATTTAAGTATATTTATCAGCAATCTAGTACCCATAGTACAAGCTTAGTTGCTTAGTTTGGGACTAGATGGCGTTGTGTGATTCATCCAAGAATATTTGTTTATTTATTCAGTAGATACGAGTATATTATTGTGTTTATTTATAGTTGGGAATTGCATTCTTATTAATGTGCAATGTAAGATTCAGATGCAATTTGTTAAAAACGTTAAAAAAAATGAATTACGCGAGCCGTCTCCGAATCCAACCACCTTAAAATGTGATCGTGATGATCAGATAAAGGAAAATGGTCAAATTAAAAAAATAAATAACAATAATTGCCTACTAATATTTAATGCATGCATAGTAGTTATAATAAATTTTAGATTTTTAAATACTTAAAAAATAAGCCATATTTCATCAATCACATACAAAAATATTAACTAATGTTTCATTATACATTTACCTAGCTGATAACGGTAATACATACATTTGCAATTAGATACATATTGAATTAGCTTGTAGTTTATAATTCATACTATAATTTGCAATAAACTTTAAATTGTAGATTTTAAAAGCAACTATGTTTTTAAAAACATATTTTTTGAATTTTACAATTGACACGCATGCATATAAAAATGATACTGTAGTTATAGGACAAAATTATGCCTAACGTCTGGTGACTAGCAGTTGTGTGTGACAGACGATCGGCATTTGTTGACCGCAGAATGCAGTTACAACTTCAGCCGCCACACGGTTACCAACTCGTCTGTTACTGTTACTGTGTTGACGACTGCCGCCGTCGATAAGTTAGCGACAGCTACAATTATATCTGTCATCAATAAATACCGCTCGTCTTTAACAGCAACTACATTGTGTAGTAATGTATCATCACTAATAAACCACACAAAAGTGTCGGCCAAACTTATGCTTCTTTACCCCATGACCATTTCCGTTGCGTCTCCAAAATAAACATAAATTATAGTTATTTACTTTCGAACATGAAAAGTTTATATCCCTCACAAAAGTTTAAATAAACGCCCATAAACTTAAAACTACTGACACCTTTATAAAAGGACTCCTCCGTGCAAAAACTATTTTTATCCTGTTCATTAACACAAAAAATTTGAAATTATCATCAATTTCATCCATTGTTAATGATGTAAATAGTAACAAACATTATAATTACAATGCATGTAATTACTACTAACCAAATAACTCCTTTTGGGCTTTTGTCTTTTTATTTGTTGCATTGTGCATTCTGTCAGTACATTAACATTATTATTCTGCCTTTTGTTTCCTCTTGTCTACAGTCTATAAAAACTTTTTTATATTTATGAAACATTAAACACTAAGCGCAGATTTTGATGATGAATTTATTGTGTGTTTGTTTGTTATAAGAAAACTAGTCTCAAATGAAAGGATCGAGTGTGAGAAGAGTGTGAGTTAAAACTTTAGTATCAGTTGAGCATATCTCGTAACAAATACAGTAATTTCTTTTCAAACGCACTCTCTGTCTCTTTTATTTCATATTTCGTGTGAGTAAGAGGCGCTTGGTATAGGCCCGCAGATGAAAGTATCTTGTGTGATTTGAGAGTAATTTGACAGTCGGATGTGAGTCTCAGATATGTCAGTCGAAAGTGCCGTCGTTTCAAACTCACTATCTCCTTGAGCAACATGGCGTTTGAGATTGAAACTTTGAAAGAATCTTGTGTGATTTGAGAGTTATTTGACAATCAGATGCGAGTCCCAGTCTACTCTCGTAACAAAGTCAAGCGCTGTCTCACTCATACAAAATAGGAATATATGTATACCAGTATATTGATACGCCTTTTTTTTTCTATTAATTTTTCTTTACTATTTAAAAAATTAATAATTTGCAGTTTTATTTTAATTTTTTAATCTTGTTTCAATGTTTACTTTTATTTATCGTAATTGTAACTTATGTCATTACCATTTTAAAAGAGCAAGTGCTAAGTTTCTTGCCGGTTCTTCTTAGCACAAATCTGCCGTCTGAACTGGTGGTAGGGAAAAAAAAAGTGACGATTCGAAAGTGCTTGTAATATGCCTATTTGAATAAAAATATTTTGATTTGATTTGATTTGAATTGAGCGAGATAGTGCATGAGTTTGAGATGAGATTGAAACTGTTTTTGTTACAAGAATAAGGGGGCATATATGTATGTGTCAGTCGAAAGTGACAAGTGTGATTGTCAGCTGAGTGTCGATTGTCATTTGACACGTGCGTGAAGCTTCGGAATGCTTCGCCATATTTTTAATTTATTCTTTATCTATTGACACGTTAATAATTTTATTAAAAATATGTGTTACCGGTCAGTTAATTGCAAATAAAAAAATATAGGTATGTAGGTAATGCATTATTTATTATAAATTACCCAGTTACAAGTACGTGACTGATAACTATAATGGATTTTCTTTTTGTTGGAGTAAAATCATGTAAAATATACTATAGTTTGACGACAATTAGACTGTAGTCATTTGGACACGATTACAATATTAATTTAATTGTTAATTTGTCTAAGGATGTAATCCACCAATTAAAAGATTTCCGCAAAAAATAATTTATTTGTTGTTTTAAATATTTGTTTTTATTAGTAGATTATAGTCTATTTCATCCGAAGATAGTGTTAGCTTGCCATCGGTGTAAGAATTTTTTATATCGGCCCCGTAGTTCCGGAGCCTATTCAATACGAACAAACAATTAAATCTTCTTTATAATATTAGTATGGAATATAATACACAGTATACATAAACGAGGAGCTCGATGGCGTCGCTGTGTGTCGCACTGTAATATGAACACGCAAGTTAAGCGACGTCGACCCTAGCCAGCGTTTGGATGGGTTTCGTTATCTCGAGCTACTCCGTGTTTCGGAGGGCACGTTAAGCCGTCGGTCCCGGCTTTTGTCGATGGATGACAGTCGTTAAGCCAAGTGAAAACACTGGCCTCTGCCAATCCGCATTGGAGCAGCGTGGCAGAGTACGCTCTAATCACCTTCGATTGAAGGGAGACCCGTATCCCAGCAGTGGGATGATTATGGGTTGATATGATGATGATGATGAATTCAAGTATCTACTACGAAACGTAAATCCGATATTTCGGCCGAAGTATCGGAAGAATTTTAACCGTGAAATACAAGGTATTTCATCGTTATTTAAGTAATACCTTGAATTCTATCCATGAAATACCTTGTACTTTATGGTTATTTTAGTAGTTCATTGAATTATAATCATGAAATAACTTGTATTTCACGGTTAAAATTCTTCCGATACTTCGGCCGAAGTATCGGATTTACGTTTCGTAGTAGCCCTCCTGGTTCGAGTTCGAAATAACAAATTAAAAGCTGTGAAAACCCGACAAATAAAAAATCATGATCAGTAGAACCAGAAAGTTATTATTTTTGTCTGTTCTACGAGTAATTTGGCAGCTCATGTTATATGCAGTAACTACGCTACTTTGTTTTTGAAATTCCCAGTGGATTAGGAACTAGTAACTAATAAATCCATGGGGTTCTTTAGTTGAGAAAACAACAGATACGACCATCCGATAAGGATATTGCATCAGGTTGCGTAGTTTGGAGAACAAATAATACGTTTCTGGTATCACGTACGACCGCCACGTAGGTGGAAAGTGGATGAGTAGGTCATGATTCAGCTTGGTTGTTTTGTCTGTGACACTTGTCGTGACGTCATAGATGTTGAACAGGTTTGAGAACTTATAGAAAATGATTTATTAGACAAAATACTGTCGGTATTTTCAGATTTTGACTTAAATCGAGTTGTTTACATTTTAAGAAGTTATATTTTGACAGGATTTACTATTTAATTTTTGTCTCATATTTTTTTATGCATAATTAAAAGACCAAATAAGAGACGATCTGACGGAATTCGGTAGCAGCAGATAGAATAATTGAAAAAAGAGGGGAGAGGCCTTTGCCCAGCGGTACACAAATGGCTATTAAAAAAAGTCTCATATCAAAAAAAAAGTCATTCGAAGAAAAATAATATGATGAGAATAAATGGAGCACCGATTGTTTTTCTTCGTTATCATAGGAAAACCCCAATTATAACCATATTTTAATGATGATAAAAATATAATCCCACATAAATTGTAATAAATAATGTTTATTTTGTCATTTTGATAGCAGAAACTTTATAATTACAAAGATTATAAACTGATTATGCAGTTTGTTCGCATTTAATTGATATCAAGGCCGTTATATTATCTATTATATTTGTCGACGTAACTGACAGTGCAACTTGACACAGCCAGGGATAAGAATTATCCGGAAATGGCGAATTTACCGCGTATTTTCCGTGTAATTTTTTATATTAGTTTTCTATATCTCGTTTTGTTCAAAGAAGTGTTCACGCAGATATCATACCAATACCAGTAAATTCTTAACCATTCTGGGCCCCTACCATGACCGTTTAAAACAAAACAAGAACAGCCGTGTAAGGGAGACAGCGCAATACATGATGTAAGGCGACGTCTCGTTTACACAATCGTTTAAGGATAGTTATAAAAGTTCGTGGTACGGCCCCTGATCTATATAATTTTAATTTAAAACCAATTTTTATCTCTATCATTCTATCCTATCACGCACATAATGCATTATTTCATTTCCAAATCAATTATGCTTGCTTATTTATCAAAGTAATCGATATGCATGCTGGTATATCACAATTATACGCCTATTTTGGGCGTAACTTTCATTAAAACCTATGGATTTATTGCGATATGTTCAAAGTACTCGGCAACTATGGCGGAAAATTACTTTGGTATATGCCAGTTTTTCACAACAGATGACAGAATTACAAACATGGGTAGAGTCAATGACATAAACAAGTATGCAGTGCGTGTTAATCCACTGAGTCAAGATGTGTAGAGATACTGCATGGATTTACACGTTTTTTTAAATCAATATTATTCATATTACAATATGACTGTGTACAGTTAGGAGCACGTTGAGTTTTACACTGGCAGTACAATTTTGGCTCTTATGACATAGAACTTAAAAATGGTACAAAGTCCCATATGTAAAGGTCGACGTGCTCTTGACTGTACTATGTAGTTACGAAGTTTCGTAACGATGCTTACGTTATTAGCATACTTATTTATGTCTTTGATTGTAATCGGTCTTCATTTAAGGCGATGTATAAAAGTCTATTTAAAACTATCATTTATCATGGAACGGACATTTCTTTCTTTATTAGCTGCATGTAATGTGGAAGTTATGCTTTATCGTAGTGCACATTGGGAAAAACACTTAGAAATTATCATAAGATCGTCGCTTTTTGGGACATCACAAACATCACACTGCATGACAAGTTCTGAATGACAAGAATAATAAAACAACATGTTTCAACAGTGCTAACAAAGAACCAGAAAGGAGGAACAACGTATTTGGTGGTGTTAAAGAGAAATCTACGGTAAAGACCAAAGAGAAAAGTGTTGACGTCAAGAAAGAACAGTGTACGTCGGGTGGATCTAAACCAAGATTAGGAAGTTAAATTTAATATGTAGCATCCTGTGTTGGTTGTAAACTGGATGTGAATTTAGCTGGATATTACTGCAATCAAAAAGGTTACTCTTTTTCATACTCTATTGCAAAATAGGCAAGTGATGTTAGTAGAATCCAGCAATCTTGAGGGCATCCTGATGGAATTAGTCCTATTTATTTAGGTACATTTGTTGAATTTTGTTCATACAATGCATGGAATTACAGGTGAATACAACGTTTACAAAAATGTTTTAAAAATGAGTGTCAAGAAGTAGTCTTCTAATAACTTTTTTGGTTATCTAGCTAGTCTTTTTCCACCGTGTTGAGCCACTTCTGTTTCTTATAGACAAGAAGAGTTGGGTTTCCTTACTTCTGTATTAGGTTCTCTGACGGAGATCCTTATTCATTTAGACGAGACTTAAAAATTTAAGTATCCAGTTTACTCCAACATAACAATTTATAAAACATCACAAGACTTATTTATTGAAATCCAGTGAGTGTTGAGCTTAATTTTTTTTAAACACGGCAAAGTCATAATTATTTCATAATTTCATAAACAAGACGACAAAATTTCTAAAGTTTTAAGATCATATTTGCAAATGTATGGGTAGATTCCTGGGTCGAAGAAAAAAAATTATAATGAAGGATTACAACATTAATTTATGTATATCTCAATTATAATACGCGAGGAGGCTATTCAGGAGTTGACTAAAATCATGATGACGATGAGATTCAGATTATTAATTACGAAATGATAGGAATACGTTTGGAGGAGGCCTATGTCTAGCAGTAGACTTCATGTGGCTGAGATGATGATGATAGAATAATTGATTAATATCAAAATGTTGAAAGCGTCAAGTTGCCTTTTCATCAAAATCGCTGTTTTGATGGAAATAAATCATTAGGTACAATTATTTCATGCATGTTGTAGCCAAATCGATACTCTTATCTGTAATCGCATCAACAGACATTACCCGCATGGATTTGTCACTAATACATACAGAAGCGAGTGTTGCTGACCGTGACAAATAGCTTTTTTTTCTTTTGCCCAAACAATATGATTTTAAAGCGAAATCAAAGTAATCAGATCCATAGGTATTAACATCGAGGATGTCACTGATCAGTGATCTCTGATGTTTAGATTTGAATCTGGAATTTCTCTCCCCCTTTCCACTTCCTTTTTCTCTAAGGTTCCTTTTGTTCTTATCCCTTAATTCTTTGTATTTCCTCCAACTAATGAAGCTACCATAGAGTTTTTATGTGATGGCAACCGATTAGATATTAGCATCCCAATGCTATCAAGTAATGTTACGTATTTAGATATTAGAAAGCCTCTTATGCTTTCATTTAAAGGGAAACCAATATTGGCCACTACAAAATTTCATTTATTTATTTATTTAAATTGGCTAGACTGAGAATTGATCGAAATTTTAGCTTGCAGAGAGTCTCCTTCGCATTTCGTTTGAGAAATATTTATAAGTTTAGGTACTCTTTGCACCACTTTGATTACTTTAATTAAAATATCTGTAATACAATAAACAATGAGCATACATACATAACACATCGAGGATATAGCATAATAGTCAAATAACACAATAGTGTCCTGACTGTAGTATAACAAACAATTTCCACCTTATCTGGTGCAAGACGTCACAGATTACATGTTCATTATTCGTTCGATACTTCGTATTTGCTCTATATAACAATAGGTATGCTATGATTTTTAACCGTACAAACTGAATATAACATTGTGAACAATACGGGTTGTGTAAATACACATGAACAAATAAACCGATGGATGGGGGAAAAAAACTCTTAATTACTCTGAAATGCCTCGCTCACGTGCAAACTCCTTTTTCCTTCTTTTATAGAATAATTGGAGGATTGGTCACAAGTCGCATTTGTATTTTTAATAGCCGTTGTTATGTAAAAACATAATGTTTGTGACTAATTATGACTTTACCGTGTACATTGTACATAATTTAAGGATATAAGTGTTAAATAAATGTAGTTTAATAATTCCTGACGGTCTGTAGGCAAAGCTGATCAGATTCAAAAATACGGGAATACAATGAAAGATCAGCCAAGAAAGTGGTTAAAGATTGTGCAAACTTTTCATAAACTACTTGATTTAGCAAATGCTGGCAAAAGTTGGACAAACAAAGGTTACTAGTTACCGTTTACATTTCAGTGTTGTTTATGTATTATGAAAAGAGCATACAGTTATATCGTCTTCTGCAAAATTCATTAAATTTAAAATTTTAACGAAAACATCAATTTTTTTCATATCGTAACTACTTTCTTGGGTGTCTGTTAGTACTCTTGTTATAAGATAAGACGGTCTGTACTTCATGTACATCTTTATTTTTTATGTTTTACAAAAGGGTATTAGTAACTGGGCACAAATTTATTTCTCTATCATGAATAAGGTTGTAATTTCCTATATTATAATTTCTTCATCATACATTCTATGATACTCATAACACTTAACGATGACTATATAGTTATCTAGTCACAAAGAATACAGTGCAATAGTCTGACCATTATAAATGCTAGCGTATACGAGGGATTTTTGTAGAACTGCATCGAATAGCGCACCAAGTAAGGCACAGCGGATAATCCGCTCAAATCGGTGCAGCCCGTCTGGGGAAGGACCTCCACCTTACAGAAGATCGTAGCCAAATAGCATTGGTCTCGGCCATGTTGTGTTCCTACGGTGAGTAAGGTCTCCAGAGCTCCACTTCGGGTGGTTGGGAGAGTTGGCAACGCCTGAGTGATACCCCCCGGTATACAAGTGTCTATAGGCTACGGTAATGCTTACCATCAGGCGGGCCGTATGCTTGTTACCTTTGTGGCATAAAAAAATGCACGAACTTTACTTATTTTTTGGTGAAAAAGAAGTTATTGTACAAAAGTTCATCGTCTGCCTGCGTAGGCCATAAGTGCTCATATTTATCGAAGCGCACTGGAGAGCTTTTTTTTTACAAAATTTCTTAGGTTCAAATTTTGGAATTGAATTTTTAAATTATTATCCTCAACCGATTCAGCTGAAATTTTGTATGAATATGTAAATAAATTCAGAGACGCGTTTATAATACTTACAATGATTCTAATATGATTTACACGTGTGTGACACATTACTTTGTTCTGTCTTCAAAGAAGCGTAGTGTGCAAAGAAGCCTTTTTTGTACAGTCGGCCAATGAAAGAGATGTGCAGGGATGATGAAAGAGACGTAAAATATGATTTTAGTTTTCTAAATTTACTCGAATTTCAATTTATCAATAGTATTAATATTGTAATATGTAATTACAAAACATAACATTAATAATTATTAGCGTAAAAATCTTTATTCTTAGTTCTGTTCATCTCTGTCATTGGTAGATTGTGCTAATTGTACTGTGTCTAACGCAGGTAGATTTTTAGATTGTCGTTCTACTCTGCACTTCTTTAAATGTGTGCTATCTTTAACTATATTATCTATTAATCCGATCTGTTAAAGGTTTTAGATTGTTTTTACTTTTACTGTTTGTGTTATATTTTTTATATTTATAAAATTCTTTTTACAGTGCACAAACTTATCTGTGCTGGTGGCCAAAACTAGAACTAATTATGCCTTGATACCTTGACAATTACCTTCAAAGCTTCGATCCTAGCGCCCCCGCCATCGGCACAGAGTTTGTGGCACTCTACTTGCAAGGCAATGTCATTGCCAACTGTTGGATGACTTCCAATGAATACGTTAATGATAAAACTAAATTAGCCAAGTGCCTCAATGTTATGACGATGTCAGAGACAAATGGTAAAATCGAGTCACTCGTTTATTTGGCTAGACTGTTCATTGAATAGAATTCAATTACACTAGGCTGATAGTCGAAAATTCAACGTAATTTAAGGTAAAAAGTTGTGTGAAATGTTTTTGAAAAACAGTTTATTATGTGTTTTGGTCTAGTTTCACATGTTCCTCATAAATCTGGACTGTTTCTCTGACAGATAGGCTAACTGAAACTTATCAGGAACCATGTGAAACTGACTTCTAAAATAATACTTCACAATTTAGTTATTATATCATTTAATTAGGAGGTACCATTGTAACAATTTTTACTTTTTATCTGTATTGTATAAAGCTAACAAAATCATGTCAAATTAAAAAATCTAGAAAGTCAATTAAATGGCAGATTTTACCATTGTCTGTGGCATGCACTTCACAAGATTTTTTTTCGACTGTCTGAGATTTATTTATACTCTTTAGTTAATTTTCGTTTTAATGTTTTCTATTTAAATTCTTCTTACGAAATTACAAATGAACTTTGAAACTATTGTTTTTCAGTTTTCATTTCGTAATGCTTTTAAAACATTGACATGCATGCTTACATGTTACTGAATAATAATAAAAAGTTAGACATTGAATATTGAAAGAGATTTTTAACCTTTTGACCGCCACAGCTCCAATGCTATAATAATAATAAATCTTTATTTATTCTCTCCACAATTACAAAAAAATTACATGCAACAGTAATTAAAAAAATATATTAAAATTAAACAAGTAGTAGGTACCTGTAAGACTGGTGGTAGCAAAAGAAAAGAACATTAAACATAATTAAAACATTTGAAATTGTGAAGAACTGGCGCCTGAACTAGGTATCCGAGGAACCTGTATCACACGCAGGTCACCAGGTCTCTACTCGGTTTGTTAACTTATAGAAAAAGCGACGAAATCTTGAGCTAACGTGCTGTGTGTGTCAAGTTCTTTATCTGTTATATTTTTTTTTGTGCAATAGGTTTTACATTTTTGGCTTTTTGGTCTGTTTTTTTTAACAAACGAATACTAAGTACATCCCTCGCACATTTCGGATATTGACAGAGTGAATGGGATCATTGTATTAGCCAATAGCAACGCTCGCAATCACAATGCCACCAATAGCAATAAAAACGTGGACCAATAACAGCGCAGTAAAAACAATCGGTTCTCGTTTGTTAATAAAATAGACTACAGAAAGTTTTGAGACCGAAAATTTTTAGCAATAAGGCCGCCTTGCAATTGCACTAATCTGTAAGCTGTCCATGTACTTATTATCCTACTGTTGTGTAATGCATTTATAGGATATTCTATAACTATTGTGGTCAAAAGGGTTAAAAAGTAAGAAAAATATTGAAATAGATGTAATGATTATTTTTAGTCACAAAAATTGTAGTTCCTGGAGCATTTCTGATGTTTAGGTTAAATCACCATAGAAGTCTCAAATTATAAAAAGAAATCATAAGATTATTAATTAATGATCTATATATTTTATATTTTTTTAATCAAAATCGAAAAAAAAAGTTTTTTTAATTAAAAGTTTTTACCAACTTGTGTACAAAGTTATCCTGTATTTATTTGATTATTATCTAAAATGAGTTGATTAATAAGACGGGTTTTATTGTAGTTATTTATAATAGCAGTTATAAAGTTTGACTTTCATCTAGCAGCACAGAATCGCAACTTTTTGTTCATAACCTTCTCTGCCGCTCGGGAAAATAATTTTGTTAGAGTGAGAACACGATTATACCCACAGAAGACTAGCGCGACTCTTTTCTCTGTGTTTCGCGCATCAACCCTTACTGTGGCTTTTCACTGAATTGGTTCATTCCACTATGTTCACCTAGATCACCAGGTGGAATGAACCAAAATGGGTTAACGTATATTTCCAAGATATAATTATAACTGTGAAAAGTTCAATTAGAAACTATGATGAGCGATATGAATGAATATCTTGAAATGCAATATCCCGCAGTGAAAAGCCACCTTTAATATTGTTAACTTGCTGATATCAACAGGGTTACAAAAAAAAGTAATTCTTTGTGAAAAAACAGTGTTTTAAACACGTTTAAATAATTATTTTAATTAAGTAAAGGCATATGTAAATGCAAACGTCATCATGTCATTCCATTATTTTGTTATTAAATAAATCTAATTTATATTTAACAAGTTATGCCCTTGTTTTTGCTTTGAATGTAGTTTTTTTTAAAATTATTAGAACCACTATTAGTTAGGAGGATTAATGGTCAACCATTCTTCAAGTTAATGATACACATTATGCCTGTTAAACTATAGAAGAAGAGAATAAACTTGAGACTTAATGTGGACTAAATTGACTGTGAAAGGATTTCTTTATAATAATTCATTGAGTTTAAAAAGTTGCCTAAATCCTTAAGTCCGTGATCTAATTTAACGATGTGAAGGTAATATCTACTTGTTTCCTGTGGTTATTTATAATTTATGTACCTAAGTCTGTGATTTTTGATGGTCTAATGACGGTCATGACAAAATTATTTAAGTATGTATTTATAATAAAATTAATGTTTTAATATTTTTTTTGTATTTTATTTCAATAGAATCCTTGTTTGAATTGAACATAATGCAGCTTTGAGTGACACGCGCGGGTCTGTTTCTGTAATAAGCGCTATCTTGCTGTGACACGGAATCTGGGATACTTTTATTAAAAAAAATCCCAGTTGCCTCCCCAAGAGAGTGGCGTTGCTAGAGGGGGCTACTAGGATATACCAATTTTTTGTAGCGTGTCGATTAAACAGTTGACGGATTCTAAACGCAATAGAAGCGTATACCCACGGACGGCTACGTGGAATATCTCTGATGGATCAACGCGGGCGCCGCAGCGCCTACGCATTTCGCTTCGCGGAAGTATTCCGCTGAACGCAGCTTGAGGCTTTTGTAACAAACGTAAAAACCATAATTAAAGTGTGAGTGCCTGTGTGACGATATTAACATGTGTGCTATGTACCTAATTTATTAATCTAATCAATTCGTTTTGCATTAACATAAAAATAATGAATTTCAATAAAGTTTGATATTTTCAGGTCCTATGCAGACGAACCAGTATTTATACAGTGTGCTCAAAATATCAATTGAATACTAAGAAACTAAATAAGAATAGCCTAGGTAATTAATTTTTAATAAATATAAAATTGTATTCAATTAATTTTAGGTATTCTAAGTCATATCAAGTTTACCCTAGAGTAAATTGTTGTAAAGGTAATAAGTACTTGCCGGTTTCACCCGTATTATAGTCCCGAATACGCTATTTGACAAATAAAAAATTCAAATTCACTGTGATTCCACCATACTAGAACTGTCGAAAAACTGCCAGTTTATTTGGTGAATAATCTATTCGGGACTAGTGAAACGAGCCCTTAATATTGTTATACTAAAAAGATAATAAAACAGTACTTTTTACGAGTTTAATTACTGAAAACAGCCTCACCCAATCATGGACCCACGACAGCTCACTAAAAAATAAAAATAAAATCAGAAAGACAAGTGAGATGACGTCAGAAAATTCCCCTTTTATCTATTTCTAACATATAGCTTGAAGACATTGCGTAAAACCATTTTCAATGTCATGTTTCCTGACTTCAAGAGAAGGTATACCTACCTACTGATGCCTGTTTTCATCAAAGACTCCTAGCGAATAACCTAACTGGAACAAATCGTATGACAGTTGTATGACTTATGGATGTTCCTACGCTAGACATAGGGGCAAACAGTGATCTGTTATTTACTATAGATTCGTAATGTCTGACACATACCCGCTGCCACGTCGACTGAGGCCACAGCCTTAGTTGAATTTCTTCCGACTTAGTCGTAGTTTGACGTTCAGTGAATGCGTATCTCACAATAATATCACAAAAATGGTTAAATGCACTGTTAAAACATGTATGTCGTGATCCCAAACTAAAAACAAAGCAAGTGGTATCACTTTTCACAAATAAGAATGCTTAATTATGTTAAAATTATACCAAAATAGTATTAAAATCGAAATTAATATATTACGCATTGTTTTTGCCAACGGTGTTGCCAGTAAAAACGATTTTAAGTTTCCCAAATGTTAGGAGTTTAGTCAATGACGAACTCATACGCCTTTATGTATCATTATTAGTAACACAGTAGAAGTAAACCTACAACCAGGCTCAAACTAGAATTAATTATTTACTTAGAATTGATTGATACTAAAATCAATCGCTAGTGCTACGCACGTCAAGACAAGAAAAAACAAATCATTTTCCTCTTTTTGATATGGCTTTTAACTGACATTTGACATAATGATATTATTACTATGACAGTGAAGTAACAATTTCATCTTTTTCATTGTGGTAACGGTGTTTAATTTAAATTGTTTCTGCAATTATCAAATGTTCGATTGAGTACAATAGTTTTTTTTGTTTTATGTTGTATTTTATTCAAATTATTTAAATTTATTATTTTATTTTATTTAAATTTCATTTTCATTTCTTAACAATAAAAAAAATCTACTGAAGACTTGGCTGTATGGGCATAGTTCCCTTTGCCTACCCAGAATGGGTGAAGAAAACAAAAAAAAATCTCTGCTAAAAGTTAGTAGTAGCACAGAATAGATAATAGTAGTAGGTCTGCATCGGTTAGATTCATCAATGACTAAAAAATGGAAACTTCTCCATTCCGCCATGATTCATTCTTGAAATATAATATGTATGTACCAATATTTACGCATCTATATATTTATTTCTTCCTATCTTTAATTCTTCTGTCACCTAAGAAACAATAATATGGTATAAAAACTTTTTTTTTAAAAAAAAGACTCATAACATTCATTCAATGGGAAAATTATTCATGAGCTGGCAACTCTGACCATTTTTCTGGGAGTAATGCTTTTGTCTCATTTTGACATAATTAGTTTGACTCTAGAAAAAAAGAGACAAACATATTTTACTTTGGCATATGCTCGGAATATGTATCGGTTTCAAAGCTACGTCTTTAACACTCTAAAGTGGTTGCGGCTTTTTACGAATGCTTTGTATGACGTTACTTCTCTTGTCATAAAATATATAAAATCTCATTGGGGGCAAATCACACAGATTGAGCAAGCCCCAAAGTAAGTTCGTAATTTGCGTTATGGGATACTAACTCGACGAAACTATATTTTATAACATATACATATACTTAGTCTGGCCATAAATACTGTTACAACTAAAAATAAACAAAATATTACATTTGAATTTGGAATCTGTCATTTTTATATGATTTTTCATTGTCTTTTCTTATTTTGGCGCCAATACATTGTACAATATTTTGCGATATTAAAATGGAGTGGGGTGATAAAGAGAACCGAATCGCTGTGATTGCATTACACAAAGTAGGTATGGAGCCAAGTGCAATTTTTAAAACTCTCCATACGCTTGGTATTAGTAAAATGTTTGTGTACCGGGCTATTAATAGGTACAATGAGAGCTCCTCTGTTTGTGAAAAAGATCTGGCCGTCCACGTAGTGTTCGTACGCAAAAGATGGTCAAAGCAGTAAGGGAAAGAATTCGAAGAAATTCTGTCCGAAAGAAATTTTATCTCGGGAGATGAAGATAGCATCTAGAACCATGTCGCGTATTTTAAAAGATGACTTAGGACTTGCAGCCTATAAGAGACGTACTGGTAATTTCTTAACTGATAATTTAAAAAAGAATAGGGTGGTAAAATCGAAAAAACTACTGAAGCGGTACGCAAAGGGAGGTCACAGATTTTTTTTATTTACGGATGAGATTTTTTTTACAATTGAGCAACATTTTAACAAACAAAATGACCGTATTTATGGTCAAACCTCTAAGGAAGCTTCCCAATTAGTCGACAGAGTGCAACGTGGTCATTACCCGACTTCAGTGATGGTTTAGTGGGGTGGTAGCTATGAAGGAGTGACTGAGCCATACTTTTGTGAAAAAGGTATTAAAACATCGGCACAAGTGTATCAAGATACCATTCTTGAGAAGGTAGTTAAGCCCCTTAACAACACCATGTTCAATAACCAAGAATGGTCCTTCCAGCAAGACTCGGCGCCGGTTCACAAAGCTCGGTCCACGCAGTCTTGGTTGGAATCGAACGTTTCCGACTTCATTAGAGCTGAAGACTGGCCGTCGTCTAGTCCCGATCTTAATCCGCTGGATTATGATTTATGGTGCGTTTTAGAGAGTACGGCTTGCTCTAAACGTCATGATAATTTGGAGTCCCTAAAACAATCCATACGATTGGCAGTGAAGAATTTTCCCATGGAAAGAGTGCGTGTTTCTATTGATAACTGGCCTCAACGTTTAAAGGACTGTATTGCAGCCAATGGAGACCACTTCGAATAAACCTTTTATATTTTAAATTGTTTTATATTTATGTATTAAACTAACACATTGTAAAAGTAATAAATGTTATTTGCAATTGAAAAATAAATAAAAAACTCTTTTACAATATTTATGGCAAGACTAGGTATCATCGAAGACCCAGGAGAATCGGAAAAAGTTCGTTTTTCATCATGACCCGACCGGTTGGTATTCGAACCCGGGACCTCCTGGGTGGTGGACCGGCATGGTAACCATTACGCCACGGAGGTGTCAATCCGTGGTAAATCTTTTTCTCATTTCACAGTAGTTAAGGCCTCTAAATATGGGTGTAGAGGAAACATTGATGGTTTGTTCCTGATTATTTCAACGAACAATAGGTGCTTACAATTTTAGCTGTTGTTTACGTAATTGACCTGGGGCCCAAGTCTGCTAAAATACGAATGCACTAATAGAGTGTCGATGGTATGTCACTTGAATAGTTTTTGACATTTGGTATTCTCTTATTTGTTTAAGTCCGATGCCATTTCATTGACACACCATCAACCTACTATTGATCTTTTCGGTAGTCTGTTAATAAATTGTATTGAATGGAATTGTAATTGTTGGTGCAAACGGTATTCTCTTCGCTATTTGACGTTTGTTTGACAGTTGTATCAATAGTCTTTCAGTGGTGATTTAGCCATTGACTTACAATTGAACAACAACACCTTTTTTGTACCATTTTCTATTTTCACATCAACCATGAGGTCCTCAGCTGCCTCTTTACATTGGCGTATTTTAGCCCTGGCGAATGCTGCTGACCGGAGATGTTCTTAGTTCATTATTTAATTGTATTAATATGTATTAAAATGGTAGGTACAGCAAATTGTTATTAATATTTTTTAGGTGATAGTGGTTACCCATTGCGTGCCACTATGATGACTCCTATCTTGAACACCAGAGAGGGGTCACCTGAGCATTACTATTATCAGAAGCAGGTGACGGCACGCAATGTAGTGGAGCGTTGCATTGGTGTTCTAAAAGCTCGATTCCGGTTAGATATTTGTTTAAGAATTTATACATATTTTAATCTCATAATCGACATCAAGGTTAACATTTAGTATTGGTGCTTATGTCCCATTCAATGGGGACTAAAGCTTGATATGCTCTGGTTGATACAAAGAATAATACATTTATAAATAGAATAGGCACTATTTCACTGCCTCCATGTACAGTCAAGAGCACGTAGACCTTTACACCTTCCAATATAAGCTGGCCCTGTGTAGCATGCGGCGTAGCGGATACGCGGGACCAGCTTATATTGGAAGTGTAAAGGTGCTCTTGCCTGTACAATATAATAGAAAATATTAAATATATTACATGCTTTTAGATGTTTGTGGCACGTGCCCTACACTATGACCCCATCACTGCTGCAAAAATAGTAAATGCATGCTGCATGTTACACAACATCGCCTTAAATAATAATAGAACCCCTCTGTTCTCTCTAACACCTGAGGAAGCCGAAGAAGAAAATGAAAGGCAACATCAGGCAAGTTTTATATATAAGGTTTTTCCATTTAAAAATAAAAGATTATGTAATATAATTTGTTTATATTACATAAACATAATCATAAACATAATCAGTCCTAAATAACTTCCTTTTATTTACTTATTATTGCACTTAATCAACCTTAAATAACAATCTTTTATTCACTAATTATTGCACTTAATCAGTCTTAAATAACAGCCTTTTATTTACTTATTCTTGCACTTAATCAACCTTAAATAACAATCTTTTATTCACTAATTATTGCACTTAATCAGCCTTAAATTTTGATAATCTATCTAAATATATATGATCACCAAAAAATCTTTTATTTACTAATCAGGCTGAAGATCAAATAGGAGGGAATGAGAGATCGAATCCAGAACAGCAGAACCGTCGAGTCCATCCCGAGCTTCTAAGAGGCCGGGAATTGCAGCAAGCTCTGGTTGAAAGGCTGTGGAGGGAAAGATAGGTATGTATGCAAGTTTATTATATAGTATATAATAATAAAAGAAAATAATTATGTAATGACATGTACATGTACTTTGTTACAGATTGCAGATGGCAGACTGGTATATGACTGGTATAGAATGTAATTTTGCATTAAGTCTATTTTATGTTTGTAAACATTACATTATGAGCTAGTGAAAAGTATTTTTATTTTATTCTTATCTTTACATTTTTTTTAATATGACATTAAAATTTGAAACCCTCACCAATGGTTAATTCTTTTCATTTCGTGGCCTTTTCCAATGATTAACTGCCTCTTTCAATACGTCGCATATGGATTCCAAAGCAGCCGCCTGCCTCTGGGTGGCTTGAGCGAGCTCTCTGGTGGCTTCTGCATTTAGTCTCTCCATTGCCTCCAACCGCTCTGTGCCTTGGACCGATTGGTATCAGCAGTAATTGGGTGTGGTTCACCTGTGGCTGTAGCTTCAGCCTTTTCCAGTTTTATTTTTCTCATTAATTTAGATTTGTATTCATTATAATACTGAAAAATAAAAGTTTTTATAAGTGAAAATTGTTTGCAATAGGTATGTATTAGAAAGAAACAAGGAGGAGGTCCTATGTTTCATTGTATACTGAAAAAAAAAGAAAAGAAAGTAAAGAAAAAATATTTATTTGGAACACTAAACAACAATAACTTATGTAGGTACTGTATGTGTTTGTGTCCAGTCCAGTGTTGAAAAATTGCTCCTGTTTTCAATATCTATTGTAATAAAACAACAATTGTGCTAAAATCATAAATAATAATAATTTAAGTGCTTCAAACTTACCATTCTCCACTGGACGTCGGTCTTGCGGACGCAGTCAGCCGATACGCTATATAACATAGTGGCACACTCCTCCCACAGGCGTTTGGTCTGGCTGCGTCCTTTTGAACGGTTGAGGTGGCCAAGGGCCATCTCCATAAGGCACTCCATAAACTCAATCAATGCTTCCAGTTGATCAATCCCCACCATAACGTAAAACTTATAGGTACTTAGGTAAAATTACGAAGAGAATACATTAACTACGTAAACTTAAACTACGCGGTAAAAACGATTTTAAATTTTAGAAATGGCAAAGCATCTGTCATTGTCATATGACATTGACTGTCGGACACCGTTTTTTACTCTTAAAGGCATACGCAATATAACAAACAGCCTAATATTTGTTTCATTTTTCAAGAATATATACGTATTTTTATAAAATATAAATATTTACATTGTGTAAAAATATAATTTGTCGAAATTTATACATTAAGTAAGATTTAATTCACCTAAAAGCGGTTTTATGTGAATTAAAGCGATTCAACTGAAATAGTAGTTCATGGTAGATTTTAACAGGCAACACTGTCGACCATTCCGATCATACACCACTGACACTCTATAGTCATAACATTGAGATAGTAGTTAACTTTTAGCAGAATACCAAATTTGGCACTATGGAAATATAATGACAATAGGATGGTGATGGTATGGCAATCGTTGGTCGCCTAATTTAAAATAGCAGACTTGGGCCCGGTTAATGACGGTATGTCATCAGTTCCACCACTTTATAAAACAAAATTGGTAAAACATAAGTTTCTATAATTTGACGGTGACGGACTGGCAACATTCAAAATTAAAAAAAAAAACGTCGAGTACCTAGTACCTACTGGAATTTCAAGAACTGTTAATTCCCTCTGACTGCAGTACCTACACGAATGGATTTTCATACATTTTCCTCCCGCATATTCTAGGGAAGGCTACTTTTGAAAGAAGAAAGACTACTTTCAGAGTACGTGTAGTATAAAATAAATTTTGCCAAGTTCATATTATGTAGGTAACGATAGATTTGGTCCGTATCCGTAACGTAGATAACGATTTGGTTCCAAGGCCGTTTTGAATATGGAGTATGTAAATATACATACTGTCTGTCAATCTGTCTGGACATATTATTAGTATTCATGGCTGGCTTTAATTTTACGACAAAAATTCTCTTTTTACTTTCGGTAGGTAGGTACCAAATACCGGTACATTTTTGAGAATGTCGCAAATTGCCAATTTTTATTCCGTTAAAAAATTTTCTAGTTTTATGAAAATAAAGTGTGTTAAATAAATCTGTACCTACTTTAAATTGTTTCAAAATTTATTTTTAAAATATTACGATTAAAAATAATTTCGTGACAGGCAACACAGTCCAATTTGATGACAGTTTATAGACTATCTCTTTCTAAACGAAGTAATAATGCTAAATGGTATGATCTGTTAAAGTGTAAGCGAGACAAATATATGAAGTTGCGTCCCTGTGTAATATAGAATCTGTGGTTTTGGCTATGAAAAAACTCCTGATACTTATATCTTGAACTCCTACTTTGAATGACCAACATGTGACAGGCAATAATAGTTGTTGGAAAGAGATCTACCTATTAAGATTTATAAGATAAGACACTCCTGATGAATCCTGAACTGCTAGTACTTACCAAATGTGAGAGGCAAACCGCTTAAGCTCAAAGCTGGGAACTCGCGTGCTCAGCGCGTTGCCTTCATTCAGGGCATGCATCGCCCTTATCTTTAATATGAAAATGTTCATATAAGCCTGAATAATTGTAAATAGCTCCGTCAGATGGGTCAAGGAAAATGAAGAAGGAAGGAAGAAATCAAACAAAAGTTAATTTGGGAACGGAATCGTTTATTGAACCCATCTGTAATAGTAGATAATTAAATTATACTGTTACTCTACACTTTTTGTACTGTTGAAAGTACCTACCTATCTCAAGTAACTATCTCTTAGGTTAGAATGTACTAACAAATGCACCCAATACCGAGGAATAAGTTTTTTTTATATATTATTTTCCAATTGTGCTCCAATATTTAGTGGTAGTTACCAATCACAGTACCATTTGGATCCTACAATTATTATAAATACAGTAATTATTATAATATTCCACGAGAAATGATAAATCATGCCAATTTTATGATATACATCGTTCAAAATTAATAAATTATACATTTTTGATATCATTTTAGTATGTGAATACGTTACATAAACCATTTATATATTTTTAAACATCAAACAACTTTGAATGAAGTACACTACTTAAATTATAACGGAATACGTTCGGATATGCACACTGGTATAATTTTTTATTATTTGGGCATTTGGCCAGTTTGCCATCCGCCTGAACAGATACAAGAAATAACATAACATATGATACAAAAAAATATCAAGCCAGTAAAATTGACAAAAAAAACAGCATTTTGGAACAAAAGGTTTTCTTTTCGGTATACCTACAGGCACATAATTACATAAGTATATTTTTATTGAAACACAATATATTAAGTTAGAGGGAGGGATTACATATTCGTTTGAATCAGTTTTGTATGAATTCGGTCTTGGACGGACATTTTCATTTAAAACATTTGCAGTTACTCCGATGTGCGTATCCGTACGTGTTATGGAGACGTCTACAAAGTTCCAATTTGGCGAACACACCGTTTTATTAGCTTAATCTATAAGTTAATATTTTAGATATCAATCGAGCCGTCAATTCGTTTATATTTAATAATAGGTATAAATCTTCCTTTATTGTCTTCAATCTTTTACCATTAAAAAAAGCTGGGGTAAAAATAATTATTTTGACATTAAAAAAATAATAAAGTGTCGCATTCTAACAAGTGGTGGCAATAATCGTGATTGTGAAATGTAACTTTGGTTCCGCCGTTAAAACTATACAGTCATAAAATTCACGAATATGATTGCATCGAGGTTTATAACCTGTCAAAGGGAACTTGCAAAACATACTGAGAGTATAATAAAATCGAGTGTAATGGCAACATTATTAATTTGTAACTAGATATGGCAAAAGAGCTTGTATTTGAATATTTGCTATTTGAATAAAGATATATTTTTTTTTAAAGTTAACACATTAAATTATAGCTGTCTGTCACTGTCAAGCTAAACAAGAAAGAAAGAGATAGCTTGAGAATTAATGTGGAATTAAAATGCGTTTCAGAAACGGGCTGTGAAACTCCATAGGTGGTGGCCACTACACCACTCTGCATCGTCAAGCCACCATACGCCACTAGGGTCTGATGTGACGATAGTGGGCCTTCGATATGGGTTCTCATGTTAGGGGGGAAGCATTTTAACGAATATATAGTTGTTAAGTTGGTGTCATTGAAGATGTGCTTTGTGTGATGCCAACGTGTAGAGCCGGCACTATAGGAGCCGTAACAAGTACAAGAGGTAGAATAGAAGAAAAGATGAAATTACGGATGACAAATTAATGTTTTACAATTTAATTTTTTGTAAGAAAATTATAAGAAAGATTGTTAAAAAATACATAAAAGAAAGAGCGCAAAAGAGACAAAGAAGAGACAAAGTAATATTTTTGTAGCCAACTATTAGGTTATTTTTTTAATGTTGCCATAATAGAGGCAAATTCATAATGTTGCCGCATAAAACCCTTCATAAGCTTAACAATACAAAATCGTTGCCTTACGAAATAATACAAATTCATGATATGTACCTAAGTATACAAATTACCGACACATCGCAAATGATACAACTCAATAAATAGCATTCAATGACGTCATTATATACACTTACCATACTTTAGTACCCTTTGATTTAATGAATTCATAATGTTAATCGATCGTTATAGTTGACTATTCTTAATAAGTGTAGTTACTAAACGATATTTTAATTATAATCGTCAATATTTACATAAGTACTTAAGTTATGATTATTAAGTCGCTATCGTGTAAACTGGTGACATCTCGCTCTTCCATAAGAACAAACGTGTAAGAACGAAAGAGACGAGTGTAATCGTATCACACGATTGCTCCGTAGGTGTACAGACTCTGAAAACAGAACTTTTTCACCCTATAACCAACAGTAACGCTTCGTTCGGTTTGAAAGGAATCCATTTAAATGTATATGAAAATAAGTCGGACTTACAGTATATACAAAAATATCACATTACTTCGAGGCCGCAGCTTTCATTTACTTAGTCATTAGTTATTTCGTCTTCTTACCTAAGTTGACAGTTCTGGTTCGAAGCGGAAGCTAGACATCGCAGGAAGTAATCATTATTCATCTTAGAGCTATTGTTTCAGAAAGCTGTTTCGCTTGTAGGCTGCATTGTTCAAGCACAAATTCAGTTTGGGCAACCGATCTATCAAGATTCGGCTCGGTGGCAATTGTATTCTCAACTCGTTACACACAAACGCATCAGTGCCATTTAAGAAGTCCGTTTCCTCCCACACCTCTTAACGAAAATCTAGGAAGAGAGTTAAAATAACTATCCTACGTGCTTCGTCATAGTTCTATAAATAGTAATTGAAGGTACTACGACGCCTACACGAGTTAAAACTTGAAACACAGAAGCCGGAACATCACTAAGCTGCAGCCCGTGCAGCCTCGGCGCTGCACTAAAATAAAACTATTTGGCTCACTTTACAGGCTACGCGAAAACGATACAACTGTGCCTTTTCAACTGTCACTCACAATAAACTATCACAAACGAGCGACATAGAAAAATATAATATTTGGGACGCGTTTATTGCTAATTTAGGTTTAGGTACAGTCTTTGGTGTTCTCCGGGGAGGAGCCGCCGCCGGAGAGGTCGTCGAGGAAGTCGAAGGTGGCGACGGCGGCGTGCTCGGGGTCGCCGAAGCGCACGAAGAAGCCCTCGCGGCCGAGGATGGACGGGCGGCGCGAGCGCGGGAAGCGCAGCACGCCCAGCCCGCGGCTGCGCAGCGCCGCCGCTGCACAAGCGACCCGTTAGTCCCCGTCTGACGAGACGAACACGCGTGAGCAGCCGCGCCCCGCGTCCGCTCACAGCGTGCAACGACTCACAAGACACGTAACCGGACACACCGCTGCCTCACATTAACAGACAGCAGCAAGAGCAATCTACTTCACCCATAATAATGTCGCTGTTATTGCATAGAGCGGTATGTCCGACATGACACTACTCGAGTATGAGGCGAGAGTGAGATGGTGCGAGTGAGAGCGGAAACGAGTGACGTGGCTGATCAGTGACAAGACAGACATGACATGAACACAAACAAACAAACAGCGTTAAATGTTAATTTTGTGTAACAACAATGAAAAAAAAAATGAAGCATATGACGCGAGCTGAAGGACAAATGGTGCTCTATCGATTTCCAAATTATTATGTGCTTTAACTTTCTATTAAATTAGTTGTACTATACTAATAAATTAGTATACAACATTGAACGCTGTAGGAATACAGAAGATAAGCAAAATAAAATAGCCCTGTACCACCGTCAAAATATTTAAAACTAGAGCCATAGATTTTGTGAATAGAATTTTTTCCCGATATTTTAGTGATTCAGAAGCAGCTTATCATGTATGCAATTTTCTGTTGTGTCATAACTTTATTTTCGTATGGCCAACAAGTAAATGGAATAAATGAGTAATAAGTTAGCAGAAGTTAGTTAAATATACTTTTCCATAATAATAATTTTCCAACGATACAAACAGATGACAGCAACTTTCAAACCGAACGTAACTATTTGAATTGGTACTAAAGTGTTGCTGCTCACTGTACATAATATTCGTTTCTATAATGTTTTACACAAAATACATGGCTTAGTTATTTACAATTGTATTTAGTCATTAAAGTTTAATTTTACAATGAAATAATGTATGAGTAAATGATTTTTATTCATGGTGGTGAAATAAAGTTAGCCAAATAACGTTCTTTTAATGACATTTTATTCATAATTTAAAAATTAACGCCACGTAAAAGTATAATCGAAACATTTCCAAATAATATCGAACGTAATTTGTCTACTATTAAAAAAACATTTCGGCATTTCAAATTAATCACAAGGACATATACAACACAAACCACCCATCGATGCCACCCATACAGAATATTGTTTAAGGGAAGTCTCAGGTTATGGAATCGTTTTATTAAATAGATAGGCAAATTATTTAGTAATTAGTTACACCAAATACTATAGAAATATAATACGCACAGCTCTTGACGTTTCTCATACAATGACTTGGCAACCTCCTGTTCACCTCATGCCGCTAGGGGCGCTAGTGTCGCGTTAACATTTTGCATACAAAACGCACAAAAGTTTTGAAATCGTTCACCTCATGCCGCCCTATTTCTATAGTAGCGCTAGTGTCGCGCGTCTTGCCCGAATTCTTCCGAAGCTGTGCGTATTAACTCGGTAGAGTTTCTATAGTATTTGGTTACACAAACAATATTCCGTAAGTAGGCAACTAAACATTATACACACAACTAAAACATACGAGACATTAAAGATATTTTTGGTATAATAATCATCATTCCCGTTTTCACCAACGCCTAGCGTTAGGAATGACCTAACTGGAACAAATTGTATGACATAGGTAAGGTTATTCCTACCGCTAGGAGGCGTAGGTGAAAACGGCATCAGAATCTTAATTTTGCAGAGTGAGCATTATTATTCTGTTCCCCAGGTAAGCTTTATAAACTCCGAGTTCTTAAACTTGCATAGACTTAGGAGGTCATTTATTTTACCCCTTGCTTTATTGGACTTTTGAAGTTGGATTCAAAATATTGATAGTTTTAATACCAATCGACTCAATGCAAGTGGTATTAATGGATTTTATTACCTCTTTCGACTTCGTGGACCCAAAAAAAGTTATTGCAACTAACCAGTTTTCTGTCTCCTGGACCTGTGAAGCCGGTGTAGCCTGGAGTACGGCGGCGGGGGCTCCGCCGGAGACGACCCACAGGACGACGGCGACGAGTCACTTGACGCCAGCATCACGTCTAGGAGATTTGCACGAGCCTGGAATATTAATTTTAGTCTAATTTACCAATTGAAAGAACTTGTCGATTGTCCAGTAATTATGGGCTTATATAAAAGCCATAGGTCTGACTTGGCAGATGGAAAAGGCAAAAAGAAGGTATTATGGACAAGAGAAGGACAAGGTACTGAAAAGATTGGTCTACCAAAAAGAGAGACCTATGAGCAGAAAAACAATTGTGCCAAGGAGTTATTCTGGTAATGAATTAGGATTCAAAGAGGAAATATTCACTTTTAAAAAGAGAGGAATTCCTCTTTTTTGAGTTGGATACGCGGAAGGTTTACAAATTGTGGAAGTCTTTCCGCTTTACGTATTTACACTTCTGTATCAATTATGATAATAATTTTATTTTTTATTAATTAATTTAGTATCTTATCTAGATATTGGTAGATGTGATTATTGGCGAGATAAATAACATTATCTACAATACAACAGGTGGGTTTCTTTGTTTTATTTATAGAATTAGAACAATTATTTCCATTATCAAGGAATATAGTAATTGAATTAGATTGAGTATTGTCCACCTCCACCGTCACCGGGACGTCACCGAGAACGAGATTATTTCTGGTCGAGATGAAGTTGACGTGACAGCGAGATCGTCGCGGTGGACAAACGATCTCCGTCACGTCAACTTCAATCTGTGGCTGTCCCGGTGACGGTGGCGGTGGACAAAAGGCCGAAAGAGGGAAGTGAATTGTATATTTTATATATATTTGTATTACTTACCTTTGGATCACTGAAATCTATATCTTTTTCAACGTGCACCCAACCCGTGGGTGCCCACAGTGCACTGTCCTTGTGTGCATGCGTCTTATCTTTCCGATCTTCAGTTCTGGCATCAGATCCCGTAGACACAGCATCACTTTGCCGAATCATTCTGGAAACATTATTTAAAAAAATAAATACATATGTGTATAAATAACAAGTAGATTATCACATTTGTTATATACTAACCTATTAAGCTCTTCTATAACATCTTTGGATGTAGCGGCTTCATGAAAACTCAGAGTATGATCTTGCTTCACAATAATAGGTTCGGGAGGTATAGGCTGAGCTGTACCTGGCTTGAGTTTCTCAGCTACTGGAATTTTCGACCTAGTTCGACTCGGTGATGATGGAGGTCTCTTGCCTCCCATCAAAGTAGGTATACGACTTTTCTCGCTTCTAGGCCTAACGTCTTTTTGTGTCGCATCGTTCTTATTACTTACTATCACAGTTTCAGCAGTAGAAGTACTAGTTGTATTTGATTCAGTCATCTGTGGAGAACCTGTTTCTGGTGACGAACCTTCCTCTTCTTCTGGAACAGTAACTAGAGTACCCGTGCTACGTCTACATGCACTTAATACTTCTTCTACAAGAGACATTTCTGATTCGGTACTTGGAAATGTGAAACTTGACGATTTGGTTAGAGAAGTCTCTATGAAAGAAGGCTCCACTCTTTCATTTACCGTCCCTTGTTTGTTCAACATTATGTTTACTGTATTTTCTTTTAACGCTGAATTGTGTTCTAAGTTGCGACTAGATTCATTATCACTTCTCTCTTCCTTGATTTGAGGCACAGATTGTTCCTCATCTACTGTATTGCTTATGTCGATACTTCGATTAATTTCATTCTTTCTCTGTACTTTCAAATGATGATGTTCATCTATTTCATTTTCTGTATTCTCAATTCGCGATAATTCTTCATAAAAGTCTCCAGATTCAGCGTAAGGATCTTCTCGTTCTATAAATCTTGGTGTTGATCTGGGCTCGGATACAGCATCACAAAGTGGCGCCCTCAATCGATCGCTGGGAATGATGTCACAAGAATCGTTTTCAGAGAAACTTGCAAAAGAATCAGGTCTTTGTCTGTCGTCGGATACTTCACTACGTGGACCAACAGAGTCGTCATCGAAATCTGCCGCTGCATACGGAGGAGGTAGTTCACGTATTTCAGACACGGGTCGTGACGACTGATCGGATTCTTCCCTATCTCGACAATACTTTTGTTGTTCTGCAATAAAATGCAGTACATTTTGTAGTGCTTGCTCACGATCTTGTAAAGCCATAGCCTGAACATCGTGCACCCTCAAATGATTATTTACAGGAAGTAGATCTTGAGCAGGGATTCCTCGAGATGAATTTGATGCTAGACTTTTAGTGCTCTCGTATTTAACAAGCCGATAAAAGTCGCGAGTGAAATCTACTCCGATATTTGTGCAGTCCCCATCTTCACTGAGCGCTGCGCTAGATCTTTTATCAGGAGCATCTGAAGTACTAGACCAAGAACCACCAGGAGAATGAGTACCTGTACAATCCCATCGCTTATCTGAAGTATCTGCGTCGTCTCCAATTCTGCATTCATCTATTTCTACAGTTGCAAATCCACAATCATTCCAAAGGCAGTCACCTACGTCCTCTTCTAATTCTAAAGCATCATCTTCTCTAATACTTGGCAGTGTTGACAATGATATTTGTCCAGGTGTTGTTATTTCTGCAAAAGGGGATTGTCTATCTCTCAGATCTTCACAAGACAGCGATAAGCTCCAATCTTCTAACTCAGCTCTGTCATATTCTAAGTCCGCCAAATCCCTATGTCTCTGCTGTAGAGCTGATCTAGCATCATCAAGTTCAAGCCAATGTTGCACATAATCAGCATCATATTGCGATCCATCAGCTCTTTCATCTACTGTACTACCCCATGAGACTCTTTCAGAACTTGTTGTTGACGCTATTGCTGGTCGCCTAAGAGGTCTTTCAGGTGCAGGTTTCAGATCTAATACTAATACTCCAGAGCTGGGTGTTGGACTGTCTAGACAACTGGTAGGGCAAGTAGTACCCGCCAATAATTTTAAACATAGATGGGAATCTGAGAAGCTTCGAACCACATGTTGGAATGGTAGGACGGGTCGTGACGGTGGGTAGCTCCCTCTCACTCCAGCAAACGCTACACCTATTGGAAAGTAAATGTAATCCGCATCAGTTGCTAAGAGTCTTGCATGACGGCGAGATTCTCTAGGATTAATGGAAACTATTGTTTGGTTATCCGTTTCATCGGAAGCTTCGTTTAAATCTGGCAATGCTCTGTCGGCAGCATGATCGCTTTGGCGGGAAGCATCTGCTTGAACGTCACTCGACATTGTAGAGTAGCCCTCGTCTTTGGCGCCGCTCTCGGGAGACTCTGCCCCTGCTTCACCCTGTTCACCGCTTTCTTCTTCAGTCACTTTCTCTCCACTAATATCTGTAATATGGTGAAATAAATAGTTGTACATAATTCTACACAGCGCCATTTGGTTTCAAGTAAAAGATGTGGTCTTATACTATATACACAAATATATATTTTTTTACATATCCAAATACTACATCATATAAATTTATCATGTACGGTGATCGCACTCACTACGTGTATTAGACATAAGGTCTACCAAGGCATTGACTGTAAAATTACTTGTTAACAAATATATCGGTTTAATTAATAATAATCTAACCAAATAAATCAATTTTTCTTACCACGAACAGGGTCAGTGCAAGGCTGAGGCATGTTTAGGCTAAGAGTTGCCGGTCTGGCAGGAGATGCCCAAAGCGTGGGATCTACTGCTGACAGCGCTCGAGCCAAATTCGCAGGGGTTACTTCTAAGCCCTGGAATAAAAATGACATTTTCATTAAGTAATCATTCATTTATTATAATGAGCTCGACGTCCCACTAGATGTTACTGAAGCATCAAGTCTAATATTTTGATAGGATTAACATTCTGCAAATTATCTGTTCTTGGAGGAGGACACTTGAAGCCGAAGGCAGTTGTCGTTAGATGACAGTCGTTGAGTTACAGAAGCCACCAGTTGAAAAGCGTTGTGGAGGAATTAATGTTCTAAACTCGTTTGTATAGAGATTCATGGGGTTCGTGAGATGAACCGCAGTGATGATGACGATCGTTCATTGTCAGATTCAAAATTATAGAAAAAAAAAAAAATAGTAGATTTGATGAAAAATACCTTCAGTTCAGTCCAGATTTCAGCTAAGATCTGGTGCCGTCGTTTGTCGTCTTGGCTTAGAGGGTGCGGGTGTGGCATAGCTGGTGCAGGAGGCGGGGAATCTCGAAACGAGACTAAAGAACCGCACGATCCCACATCAACCAGGTGCACTGAAAAAGTTGTGTAATTTCTGTTATATCATAGTGTCGGTTTTTTTTGTGATTTTGTAAACATTATTTCTCTAAATATTCCGTTACACATATTGTAGTTCTGTACTATAAGAATATATAATTATGAGGAACGCAGATGACACACATTTTGTGGGACGTCTGCGGAATTAATATAGCGAATTAAGAAGTTCCTTCCCCTCTTCCCCCATCTCCAAGATCCCAGGTTGTGAGTATTCATGGACAGAACTCATTACATAAGTACCATCAGACGGTTCGAATTTTCACTTCTATCTTAAAAATACCTTGCAAATCCCTCGGAGTGTGTGGTGTATGTGGCGTGTGAGGCGTGGCTGGCGAAGGACGTGGCTGCGGACGCAGTTGCCGCACCAGAAGCGCGCTCAGCGCCCTGTTCTGTGCCTCCAGCTCGCGTACTTTTGCACGGGCGCATCCCAATTCCTCACGAACGCTCTGGAAAATGGAAAAATAAATTTAACTATATGTATGAAGTAGATATGACGGCTGACACTAAATGATGGGAACGAGCCACTAATGATGAAAACAGATGTGGACGAGGGGATGTTTAATAAAATTCAGTTGTGACTAAACTCTTCGAATGAAATATCTTATATTTATAAGATAAAAAAGTAAAGAATCCACGCAACCTTACTTAAATTAAAAACTAATTATACAGTACCAGATATCCCCCTAGGGCTATAAAGCCATTTCATTTCTTAACCTAAAATGGAATAATTTTGAGCTCAGGTCAGTTGGTCATAAATAGCCTAGGGACTGTGGCCCTCTAAGTTCAAGCTTGTACATCGATGGCACTTTATAATTTGTCAATATTTTTAAGTCTTTCCTATACCTACGTGTTCTCAACAAATCTGGAACATCAACAAAATTTAATTCATTATAATTTCAGAAACAGTAGAACTCATTAAACTGAAACAAACTCATTTAAGGTATTTAGGATTTGTGCCATATTTCAGAGATGCCGTGCGGAAATTCAAAACTTCCAAAGTCAGTAAAAAGTTCCTATATTTACCTACCTACCCCAATTTTGTCTTTAAAATAAACGCGTATATTTTAATTATGCTTCATTAGTTAAATTAAATTCGAGTGGGGTAATTGACGGGCGGTAATTACAAGGGGATGGGAGATTTGAGATAGAAAGCAAGACATTGCTTTCAATGTTGCCAACTTTTAGACGGTTCCCCAATTGAAGCGGAGATATGCGACAAGGCGTCTTGTTTATTAAAACGCTCCCTTAATCCCCAATTCAATTAAATATACGTAAAATTAAGTAAATTTGATATTTCTGCACCTGAAACCATCCATCAACTGTGGGTGCGATGGATTTACTGCGGTTTCCATTTTAAACATTAATTTTGTTCAAATGTTACAATCAAAATGTTTTAACCAAGAGTTTATTTATACTTTACTCGTTCCCATCAGCGAATGACGTTTTTTAAAATAATAATAATAATAAATATTCTTGGACGAATCACACAACGCCATCTAGTCCCAAACTAAGCAACTAAGCTTGTACTATGGGTACTAGATTGCTGATAAATATACTTACTTTTTTTTGTAAATAAATACTTATTATACATAGAAAACACCCAGACCAAGGCAAACAGACATGTTCATGCACACAAATGTTTGCCTTGCGCAGGATCGAACCCGCGGCCCTTGGGATAAAGTGACCATTGCTACATACATAGCCACTCGACCATCGGGCCTGTCCAATATGTCCAAGTGTTTTATATCTTAAAACTGACTATGCAGTGAGCGATTTCACTGCGGGACTGGAAATCTCAACTGTAACCAGACAATGAAGTGGGCATGAAACGTCACTGTCATAAAGAGAACCAGCTGTCGTCGGGAACGTCATGTTATCACACACCTGATGGAAAGTGGACATCAGCAACACCAGGGGCGCTACCAATGAGTTGCCCACTGTTTGTTTAAACAATCTAATAGCTTGTAATATTAAATATATGACATTATCTGTTATCTTAATATTCGCGTTAAAATTAACTTTGCTGAAGATTGATGCAACCATTACAAACTAATCAACGTCTTCACACATCATACTTGATGGATGTCTTCTTTCCGTCTTTCTGTGGCTTATAGGTAGATAGATTTATAATGAAAGCTTATATAATGAGCTATAACATAAGTATTGTTGGAACATAATATAGGTAGAACAGTGAGAGATTAGTAAATACGAATCAGTCAAATACTAAGTAGTCTCTGTTTGAAAACCTAGTGTTAGCAAGTTAGAATATTAGCGGGCCATCCACTAACGTTCATTCTTTCCGGATTTTACAATCCGTACGGATTGAACGGTAGTCGATGCGAGAGCGAGAAAGAATGACGGTATTAAAATCTTTTCATTCGTAGTTAAGACTTTCCGTCAATTTTGAGTTGCGTTTGTACAACAGGACAAACCGGAAAGAATGAACAGTAGTGGATGGATGGCCCACATATCACTAATGAAAACTCAATGTTAGCATGTTACCACTAATGAATAAATAAATAAATCCTAGACAATTAAGACTAGAGATATAGGTATAATATTTTTAGAGAAAAATATCAGATTTTTGGTTGTGGTCTGGCGCTCTAAAGTGAGCATTTTAGCCAAGGTAGCGGAACCCGTTGAACTTACGTAAATAAAAAATCAAAATCTATTCAGAATATAATTTTTTTGCAGTTGAATACAGAAGTGTGCTGGGTTTTCAACACGTTTGTATGAAGATATCGTACTGTAATTATTATGTATTGTGGTAGCATGTGCCACATTCTATGAAATTGCTTTTGAGTAGGTAATTAGAGATCCCGAGATGATGAAAGACGGATAAGATTATAGGGATCATATGGTAATATTGATAATTGCGGTTCATACAGGGTTAATTTAATAGAGACATAAAGTGGTACCAGATAGATTAAATTATTTAAACATAGGAGTAATTTCGAAGTTTACGTCTTGTAGAACTAGTGTTGGCTATTATAAGGATAACAAAAGGTACTTATTGTCTTAAATTAATATGTTCTTTGATACACGAAGTTAATAGCCATTCAAAAGCTGCCTACGGTCTGTTTTTGTAATAAATAAATAATCTAAAAAACTCCTAAAACTCAAGGAATAAGTGAAAAATCTTACATAATTACACCTACTTGTCAATAAATTAAAATTCATAATCAAAACAAAACAATTGAATCGCTCGACGCCATCTTTATTCGTAAAGTTGGCGCGAAAACTAAACGACATGGCGGAATCCAGTGGATTTAAACGCAAACATTCACATTATCGGCCAGATTATGCCCAGATTACAGTGGTCCTGTGCTACGGTGAAATTATTACGGTACTGGTAAGGCCGAAGTGTCCCATTTCACACGATTTATGCGCGAATGTACCACCATAATAATCCACGTCGCGGGATGCGGTCGCCACAATTATGAGAAAACAATTTCCGAGATGCATCTTAGATTTGGCTGGATTATACGAAAATTTGTGACCCTCGAGGCCTCGAATAAAGGGAGATTATAATTGTGTTTTTGTATAAAATTATTTTTATATTATTTATACTTCTAAAGCATTTTTTATAATTAAAAATAGCTTTTTAATGAGAATACGTGTAGTGATTTTTGACTATCGATGTCTACAAATTCTTTGAGATGAAAAAATCAAAATGATTATAAATTATATGCTACTTGTATTGCTATTTACTTACTTATTAGTTGTTGATCTGTAAATCCTATCTAGCTGTGACAGACAATTTCTATGATTTTTCTAAAGAAGTTACTTAGCTAGCACTAAACCCAACCCTAGAATAGCTGTAAATCTTTTAGAATGTATGACGGCTAGCACTAAGAGAATAATATAGCTGTAAAATCTTTTAGAACAAATGTGTAACGGCTATATTTCCATCCATTAATTAGCTTTAGAGTGATATTTTTTTGGAATCAAGTGGGGTCACTTTGACACACATTGGGGTCACACACCACATAATGGATGGAAAAATAGCCGTCACACATTTATTCGAGAAGATTTTACAGCTGCACTATTATAGTGCTGAAAGAAATTAGGTAGGATTGTATTGAATTTTTTTGCATCATACGTTCGTTGTTGTGTTAACTGTGTCTGCTTGGGTGGCAGCTGAAAAGCAGCGGTTGCTTCGAGCTACATTATGCTAAGCTGTAGCCCATTTGTACTATTGTCGTAGTGCATGCTAGGCTCAAAGGTTACGTACTTGTTTCGTTATAACTTTCTGTAATGGCTATTTCTAAACTTGGTCGTACAAACAAGTGTGTTCACGCAAAATGAACATGTTTTCTTGATAACGGTAGAAATAATCATAATCATGCGTCTAACTAGCTGGATGTCATTCGAAGTCGACCGAAGTGAATGTTGATATCGTCATAACATTTTTATGCTGGCAATAATGCATCGGTTCATGGATTGATGAGTCCTTTGTTCTAATCATTCAGCATTCACTCATGGTCTTTCTCTTGTGTTCGAGACACGGCCAGGGCGACACGTGTATTTCTATTGCGCAAGGGCATATAGTGTGTAATAAAAACCACATGGTCATTATAGTTCATAAAGTAGTGTAATCAGTGAGTTGCGCGGTGTAACCATCACATTACTGTAATCAGAAATTACACATATCAAGCAGAATAGAGGCTTTGATTTATTCATCAATTCATCATCACGTCAGCTGCGCCGCGTCGGGGAGACAGCGGCCTGCAGCAGGCATTGAGCGGAGGTTTTGCTCGTGCATCATCATCATCATTTTCGATAGCTTATTGCTATCTGGTGGCCCATTTCATTCTCGCCGGCTTGGGGAAAGCCGCGGGAAACTCATCATCATATCAACCTATCAAGGGCGCGCGGGACGGCGCGCCGAAACTTCAACAAAGTGCGTTTACCTATCTAATTTATTGTGCACGGAATAAGGTATTTTACCTTTTGCGATAGAAGCGCCCTTACTACTTGCTGGGCAACATCGTCAAGCCTTCGCTCGTGCTCCCCGCCGCCCAGACCGGCAGTCAATGCTGACAACTGACCGCGAAGACGTTCGTTTTCCGCACTCAAAGATGTTACTTGGCTTTGGTAGTGTGTTGCGGAGGCCTGCAACGAAGAATATTTATTTTAGTTATTTTTTAATATCAAGATTTTTGAATAATTTTACATTTTATAATTTTTCCGTTTTTACCAAGATTTTTTAATGAGTTATAAACTTGTTAGTTTAATTAAATATGCATGGATTAGTATTTGACTGTCATAATCCATTAAAAAGGCAGATGATTTTTGAATAAATTAACATTTTATAATTTTTCGGTTTTTACCAAGAATTTTCAATGAGGTGTTAACTTGTTAGTTTAATTAAATATGCATGGATTAGTATAATTTGACTGTCATAATCCATTAAAAAGGCAGATGATTTTTGAATAATTTTACATTTTATAATTTTTCCGTTTTTACCAAGATTTTTTAATGAGTTATAAACTTGTTAGTTTAATTAAATATGCATGGATTAGTATAATTTGACTGTCATAATCCATTATAAAAGGCAGATGTATTTTAAATTGGAGTTGTCTAAATATTTGATTGGAATTAAAACCGCAACTTAATACTGCGTTTAAAATTTGCTATTATGACTCCTATGTCTTTGTAATAAGAACTATACCTACTTAGTAAATGTAAGGTCACCGTGTGAGTTTTTCATTAGTCATCAAAGGGGTCGTATAAAGAGTATATCTGTTTGTCCGTGTGTCTGAAACAACACTCGGGTTTGATATGGCGTCAAAGGGGCGGGTTTCCATAGGGGATGTACGTTCGTTTAATTTCCAAGTCGTTTTATGTCCACTTTTATGGTTTAAAATAGCTGTCTTCGATGTTTAAATAATAAGGGTTGAGGCACGATTACAGAAATTTCATATATTCAGTGTTAAAGATGTTTTAAATCAAAAGTGGTTTATTACTCACTCAGAAACGTTCGTAATGATTTAATTTATTTTTCGAGGAAAATCTCAATATGCAATAATTTTCGTTGTCTGGTATAATAGAAGCAGGGTAAGCCTAGCTTTGCTTTGGGACCGGCGGACCGACCTGTGTGAATTGTGTGAAATTTATTTATTAATATTGATTTGCAAACTAATCGTCAATACAATTGAATTTTTTAAAATTATAAAAATAAAATTAATGAGAGTTATTTATATTGCTTTTTTGTTAAGTTATTTTATTGTTAAGTGAAATCTCAACAGAAACAGTTGATTAAGCCAATCTAATTTATATTTTGCATCCAGATGTTTCGAGAGATTGGTAATTAAGTCGCTACTGGTACCAAATTGCTATTCCATCAAATGAGACGCATCTCACTGTAATAGGGTGGATTTGATATCAGATAACATTCAGTTAAAGAAGAACAAAACCATTTTATAGTTATACATTATATTATTGCTGTCACTGTCAAACTAAAGAAGAAAAAAGAAATAGTATGAGACTTAATATCGACAGGTCCGGTGGTCGAGTGGCTAGCACGTTATCCCAAGGGCCGCGGGTTCGAATCCTGCGCAAGGAAAACATTTGTGTGCAAGAACATGTCTGTTTGCCTTGGTCTGAATGTTTTCTATGTATAATTAGTATTTATTTGTAAAAAAAGGTATTTAAGTATATTTATCAACAATCTAGTACCCATAGTACAAGCTTAGTTGCTTAGTTTGGCGTTACTAGGCGTTGTGTGATTCGTCCAAGAATATTTATTTATTTATTTAATATGGAGTTAAAATATGTTTCAGAAACTGGTTGCAAGTGTCTTAACTATAGTATGAACCAGCACGTACTTATACACCATCGAGTACGTAGACCTATACACGTATCAAAAGTTTAGGTGGTATGGAAATCAATACTATATTAATATGTTCTATAGCATTTTGCTACCTTAAACTACCTTAAATAAATAGTAACACAATGGACAATTCGAAAAAGAAAAATTCGCCGAAATAAAAATACAATTTTTAGATTAGCTCCTATAAGTTGAGAAAAATAGTTTTAAAAATTTCTAGAAATCAGTATTTATGGAAAAAAAAAATTGTAACTTCCCCGTGAGCCCGTGACGTAGTAATAGTATATTTAAGAACAAATTCTATTTTTTTACCTAGATAAGATACACAACGCCATCTTTTTTTCTGGTACAGATAGTGATCTGAAAAATGTCCGATATTTTTTTTGATCAAACAAGTCAAAATTTCCACGTTCTTATGAACACTAGACTAGACAGTCAGTGACAAGAAAATAGCACCACGCATTATATCCACAATCATTGTCATAATAATAGTCATGGCATACAATTAACTGAATGCTATTGTTGCCTAAAAATTAGGGCAATTAACGTCGTTGTAACAACGAAAGCTGCGTTATCATAAGATTAATGATAAATTTAAATAGACTTGCGACTTTTAGTAAAAGTTTTACGACATAGTCGTAGAACTGTACTAGTTTTATCATCATCATATTAGCCACAAGAAGTCTGGATATAAGGCCGTAACGGAATTAACTTAATCCTTACTAATATTATACATGACAAAGTGAGTGTTTCTTTGTTTGTTTGTTATTCCTTCACGGCTTGACTAAGCAGCCGATCATTATGAAAATTTGCATACATATTGTTAGGGGTACAGAGCCCAACATAGGCTACTTTTTATCCCGTGAAAGTATGTCGTTCCAATGGGAAAAAAATATTTCTACTATAGAGGGCGCTGTATCGGTCAACAGATGACGCCACAAGTCGCGCTAGTTTTGTTGTCAAACGAGATCTATGCCTTAAAATTAACGCGAGCGAAGCCGCGGGGAAAGGCTAGTGATAAATAAATACTAATTTTGGACGAAATTATATAACAACACCTATGGTGAGTTGTAATGACATTTAAAGAGTTAATTATTATGGCTGTCACTTAAAACTTATAAGAGAAAAATAGATCGATAGATAGAACTGGCTGTAAAGTCCAGCAGTTTAACTAAAATTATGTTTTTTTTGTAATTAAAATATGTTATTAAACGTACATAACACAAACATTTATGCAACAATTATCGAATTTATATCTATGGGCAGCTTTCTGTTAGGTTATCTACAAAGTTGTTTGTCTCTTTGATCACAATAATATTTTTTTATAATTATAAATTTTATTAATTTCATCACATAAACTTTACATTACATTATAAATATGCATTTTACAAATTCTTATCGTTGTGTGAGATGCTGGTGCCTGAAGTAGGTTTGAAAGCCTGTATTACAGGTCACCAGGTTCTGACCACTCATTGACTTGAAACTAATAATAATTGTTTCTTTCGCATCGTTCGTTACATTACTACATTAAGTTACACTGCCAGTAACTGGAATTAAACCGCACACCATTAATCTTGGCCGGCAGTGTACGTCATCAGCTTTGTTCGGTCACGCGTAGGGTGGTTATTAGTGTTAACAACGTTTTCTGAACTTATATTGTGTATATTTTGGTAGATTTCTTGTTGGCAGGCAAAGAATCAAGCCACCGGATCGATTGGATGTCTTTTAAATACTTCCTACTCCATCTAAATTTATTTCTGATTAAGTTCATTGTGAGTAGACAGCTGTAGCTTCTCCCCCTTTCTCTCTTCAAAGCTAACATCACAATAATAATTGAATTTTTTGTGTATTTAATCTACTCAGAGCATTAAATGCTCTACCATTTCAAAAGTAATATCAAATGATAAGCTAAAACGCTAGAATATAATATAAACGTGCACAGGTGGACGTTATAATAATGATGTATACGTATATTCGGCAATCAATTATTCAAGCTAGAAGGTATCGGTTAATAGGGCGGGCTGCTTCCAATTTGGTTGGATTATCTTATCCCAGCGCCCGCAGTTAGTTGGGATCGGGTGTAGCAAGCAATAACAGTGTCTTGGACGTGTTTCCGTTGACACACGGTACAATAATATATCCGTTCCCCCGCGCTGGCCCTCACAGCGTAGGGGAGCGTCCCCAAGGTGGCGGATAGGGGAATGGTCGGTAGTACAGCCTAGCTACACTAACCGGCTAAGTCCGATGGACTCGCTGACCAACGACGGGTGTGGTCCTCCAGCATTTCGGGGGTTGTGCGGCGGGTTGACACCTCGCCCACGTAAAACCAATGTTGCTGGTGAAGCGTATCCCGTTAGCGCTTCACTAGCTTGCAAAACATTGTCAAAAAAAAAAACATATATCCGTTGTCCGGTAACCATAATAAAAGCAGGTAAAGTAGCTTACGTTGGGACCAGGGTGGCGCTGCTTCGTGAATTGAGTAGAATTTATTAATAGTTTACAATACAATACAAACGGACATACAATTTAAAAGTACAATAGGCGGCCTTATCGCTACGCAATTTCTTCCAGGCAATCTCAGATACAAAAATAATGCTGACAAAGAAATAAATGGGTAGGTGGTACATTAATTCTAATTAAACTAGTAAATAAATAAAAAAAACAACTATATATATAAATAAAGATTTAAGGAAAATGTAATTTTTTTTATACAACACAGGTGGCAAACAAGCATACGGTCGGCCTGATGGTAAGCCGTCACCGTAGCCTATAGACGTTTGCAATACCGGGGGTATCACTCACGCGTTGCCAACCCTCCCAACCCCCCGCCTCCCCCAAGTGGAGCTCTGGAGGCCTTACTCGCCGTAGGAACACAACATGGCCGAGACCAATGCTATTTGGCTACGATCTTCTGTAAGGTGGAGGTCCTTCCCCAGACGGGCTGCTCCGATTTGAGCGGATTATCCGCTGTGCCCTACCTCTCTTAAAAGGTAAGTTAAATATGATCATAAAAATAATAATTACATAAATATTATTAAATGAGAACATAGAAATGGAATACTGAATATGCTGCTTTAAGTGGAAAATAGATAAAGTACGGTCGTAATTTTCCATTCTGAATTCCCTTTTCCGACGCCTATAACGGCAATAGCAAAGCCGTATCGTGTTGTCGTGCGTGATGTAATCGTGAAAATGACGTACGTTCCTGTCATTACAATGGCTACTATAGTCTTTTGTTTTTAACAAAGTTTGTGCTGTGGTAGTCCATGAAATCATTACTACTGGTTGCGTAGCGCTTGCAAATATTATTGATTGATACAATGACCCATCTCACTATGAAAATATCGGAAATATGCATACATATGCAGTACTCGTTTGTAAAAAAAAACAGACGTACAGCGGAACCGTGTCGTGCCGTGTTGTCGTATTATGTCGTACAATGGACACGTGCTAATTGGTTTCGTTACAGAACTATGCGGGCGCAAGTCGGGTAAAGCAATTATGAAGACACTGTTCATACCGCGACGCGTCTCCTGTCATTCTCTACATATTATCAAGCAGCTGTTGTGTGCTTCATTTTACTTATGAAGAGTCATTGGTATAATTAAAAATAACATTGAAAACGTTTATTTAGAGGTAGGCCTTCATAGGCACGTTGGCTAGTCGTTTTTTATGAAACCCAGTTAACGACCTCTTTAGTCATTCAATAATAATTCATATTTTAATAGAGCCATGAAAATAAAAGTTTGTTGTTTATTTATTTACGTATAATTTATGCAAGTTTGTATAAATATCAAGTGATTTTAATAATATAAATTATATTCTGCGTATAGTCTTATTTCTGGCCTTCTCAAATTTAGTAGTCGTGTGATCTCTAAGGCGCCACTACATTAGCATCATCATAGATTAATTTTCGTAGTGTTATTAATTTTTATTTAGTTATATGCTGTTTTAAAATAATATTGACAACATAATAGTCACGGGTACTACTAATACTGAAAACGGCAAATAAATTTTGCTCTTTCCATTTTCTATTTAACTTTTATGAATATTTATGGCCCTCGAAAGCCTCAAACAACATTTCACAAATAATATAACCGAATAACATGTAAACACAATTAGTGAGCCAGTGTAAATTTGACATGCGCGGACTACAGGGGGTATAGACAATACGATGCACCCTAGCTATGACCGCTGCGGTCTAGAGATGGGATTCTGCTCGATAAAAAGCGAATTTTTTAGAAAGTCGATAAAAATAATTAATTTTGTGTATAAATTCAAAATATCCAAATAAAAATATGAAGGAGAGAAGAAAGGTGTCATATTGTATGGTAAAAAAATTTATAAAATTCATATTGAGCAATAAAATTAATAAAATTAAATTATTCTGAGCTGCAGCCAAATTGTGCCAACAATTCAAGATTAAGGCTTATTTGTATAAAAAATTGTTTCATCTCAGCCACGAGAATTCTCCTATTGGACATAGGACAAACGCTTGCGGTATGACTAGTTTATCGGTCTCTTTTTAATAACATGTAATTATATTTTAAGTTTTGAATATGCAAATTGAATTTATATAGATTCCTAACCAAATCAAGACAAGATAAAAAAAAAACAAACATAGAAGAGTATCTATACATAATACAATTATACATATTTATATTCAATTTATCGATAAGTAATCCCATCACTACCGTGGTGCCCTCTGTAACTGCGCCCTTGCACTTCGGAAGGGTGAAGCTGAATTATTGTTTAGAGGTGCGCGGGGGGCGCCTTTTAAACCGGGAAACCCCAGCTATTGTGCATAGCCGATTTCCCGCTTTCCGCCATTTTAATGTCCTTACATAGTTGCTTTGTATGTGTGAGTCGTGTGGTCCAAATGATAAGAGATAGAGATTTTAAGTTGCTTTTTAAAGAGCCAACCCTAGATAAAAAGCAACATAAAATAAATAAAAGATACAGTTAAATATAAGAATAATTTTATTACTTTTTTTTTTTCCGAAATGGTGGTAGTTTATAGTTGCTTAATTTATATTTAATACAGAATAAACATGAGTAGAGAATGTGCTTATCAAGGCCTACTAATTCTTATAAAGATTTGAGTGTCTTTGTTTGCATTGAATAGGCTCCGAAACTGCTGGATAGATTTGAATAAAAAATTACCGTTGGAAAGCTTCACTATCTCCGAATGACATAGACTATACAGGGTGTTACTTTGCATTCTTTCCATATTCACAGAGCTAATAGTAGGGAACATTACCTATTATTTTAGATAAACTAGAGACTCCCATAATTAAAGCTAACTAAGTTTTTAGTAAACTTGATTTTGTGGTACAATAAGGAATAAACCAATTTTTTTTTAAAGTTCAACAGGCGCAATAGGAATAAACCATGTGGGCGTGGTTTGAGGCGAAACACACACACGGCACCGCGCACCGCCGCTGAGGGCGCCGGGCGGTGCCGTGTGTTAAGCTCCTTATTATTGATTTTAGACACAATTTCTGATTTTCCTTCCTACTTTACGTGCTTAAGATCGACAAAAATACCTAATTATTATTTCAATTCATTAATATCATTACGTTGTTCTCCATTTCTTTGCAAATTAATAAATTAGGTAGGTATTTGGGCAGAGTCGCGTTAGTCTTAGTTAAAAAGGTGAAATCATCTTATTTAGTGTATTTATGTACAATTAATTGGTTATTTACAAGTTTCTACTTACCAAATTTACGTGCTGCGAAGTAATTGCTCAAAATGTCCTCCGTTCTCATGAAGGCACAGTCTAGCACGGCGAAGCGAATTTCGCTTTAGTTTTCGCAACACATAAACGTTTTCTTTGACTGTTTCGAACGCTGATTCAATCCTTTCACGTAACACATTTACACTGTCTATCTCCTCTGTGTATACTAAACGTTTCACTTCACTCCAAAAATAATAGTCCATCGGAGTTAGGTCCGGAGAGCGTGGTGGCCATGCTACTGGACCCCCACGTCCAATCCACCGTTCACCAAACGTATTGTTCAAGTGTTCACGCACTTGGCGTCCATAATGTGGAGGAGCACCATCCTGCTGAACTCTCGTGAACATGCTTTCGTCAGTCCATAAGACGTTGGCATGTCGGTTGTCCAGTAGCCAGCGACAAAATGTACTCCGTGAGGCGTTATCTTGAGGGAGCAGATCTTGGACTTTCCGAAAGTGAAACGGACGTTGGTGTTCATTTTTTAAGAGTTTCCACACAGTCTTGTGGCTCACACCAAAGTGGCGGCCTGCTTCCCGGGTACTGGCACGGGGCTCTCTGACGAAGTACTCGAGAATTGACTCTTGCATTTCGACAGAGGTCCTACGCTGCCTCGAGCTTGAGCGTGGATATGTACGTCAAACTGGCGATGGTCTCTAAGCCTCTGCGTGGCAGCAAGCATCACCTGACGGGTCGGCCTCGGTCGGTTGGGAAACATTTCTACAAACATTAATACGGCTTGTCGCAAACTGTTACCACTTATTGCGTACAAGCGCACCATTTCCACTAATTCATTATTTGAAAAAGCTTCAGTCATTTTTACGCGGCACTCAACCACACGGAGCGAGCAAGCGAGAATAGCGAGATCAATGAATAACCGTGCGGCTTGTAAATCGATGCGCGTTCGACTGAGGCAGGCAAACGCCGCCGCTTACGCGGCCGCCACGGCCGTCGTCCGTCAGCGCGGGCGGCGCTTTTGATGGGAGAGAGAGACAAGGGATAAAGAGCGCGGCTCTCTTGCAGTTGTGATTTAGTGATGTGCATGCGTTATGATAATTAGTGGTGTGCCTAACAGATTGTCGATAAAATAAAATAGTCAAGATTAAAAAACAAAATTTTACGTCATGATTTATTTATTTATTTGTGTTCAGTATCAGTAATACAGGGTGACTGATTGAACAACGGACCCATTAAAGGAGGTGAATAAGAAGCTGATGCCTATTCCATTAAGTGTTAAAAACCACCACCTTATTTTTTTTAATTTTTATTTATTTTAATGTTCATTCTACGTTTTTTACATTATACTATGCATGAACTCTCGCGACCTCGACCCGGCAATCCCCCCGCGCCCCGCCCGCACCCCAGCGCAAACGCAACCCGATCGCGGACCTCGCTCGCTCCCACCCCCCAGTCGCAAACTTGTTTTGGCATCGATCGCACGTCGCGTACGTACCCGTCCGTTTCAAGTTTGCCGCTTCCGCAGTTGCTCGGACTGTTAGCTTATCGCAAAACAACGAAAGACAATTGATTATCAATCGGCGAGAGCGACACTGAATCGAGTAATAGCGAAAGATATTATTTTCGCTATTACTCGATTATTCTGTATTTTTTTTTATTTCTACTCGTTAATGTGACGTCACAACGGTCGACACCGGCAAACTTGAGGCGAACTTGATTGGAATCGCGTGTGCCGCGCTTGTGTTGTGAACTTGTGTGTGAGTGAACTAGTGAGTAGTGATAATGGCTTATCAATACACCAATGAGGAGTATTGGGACATGGTGCAATGTTACGCGAGGGCAAATAACGTTGTTAGACACGCAATTACGTTGTATCGCGAGACGTTCCCAAACCGGCGAGTACCATCATATGATTTGATGTTAGGACTCAATTTTAGATTAAGAGCGTTCGGCCAGTTTACCGTGCCCACTCATGCCCAAGCACGAGGAGCAGAACCTTATCCGGTAGACTTGCATGAAGCCATTTTAGAATACTTTGACCACAACCCACGCGAGAGTACGCGGAATGCCGCAAGACGTTTTAATGTGTCACAGTATACGGTGTGGAATCTGCTACATACAAACAGACGACATCCGTTTCATTATCGACCCGTCCAAGAACTTGGTGTGAACGATTACGAGTGTAGTGATGTGTTGTGTAGTAGAACAATTATTGTGATTTTCTTGATTTTCATATGAACGTAGTAGGTAAGTAAAAATTTTAAATGTAATGTGATTAAAAATAACTACTAGCCACCTACTTACCTACCTCATTCGATTCATTCTTCGCGCAAATTTATTTTTTGTCATTCGTAGCAACGGCAACGTAGCATACCTAGACCATCCTAGACTAAGTAGTAAATGAATGAATGGCCCCCGCCCGCGCACTCCGCGCAGGCCGCGGCGCGGCGAGGGCACATTCGACACCACGTGACACCACAGTATACGTAAATTGGCCGATTTTAATATTTTTTTAAAATACGCATATCTCGCCTATTTAAATTTTTTTTTTGTTTTTTTTTATGCAGAAGGGATATAAATTAATTACTTTTTTATCTATTAAAATGCGTACGATGTTTAACCAGTCACCCTGTATAGTTACCTATGTAAATTTGGCAAGAATGCAAAGTAACACCGTGTATAATATTTACAAAAAATTTGGGGTTCTCACTAAAAACCGTGCGAAGCCAAGGCGTTAATCTCTGATAAATTGGACCACACAACAAAAATTTTGAACTGAGGTGCCTATTTGTGTGTGTGTTTACGTGTAAAGCCTTTATTACAGTTCCAAGTATTTTTCGTATTGTTGTCATGTGGAAGTAGGTACTTAGAGCCGCGCAAAGTGCCGTCATATCGAGGTTACGGCGAGCCATTTTGTATTAAACGCTAGTCATTTCATGCGGAAAATATTTTTAAAGATTTATTTTGACAAAATTATATAGAAATTTATTTTTAGTTGCAGGTCTTGGAACTGTATACAAGGTGGTTATTAGTCACCAGAAATATTGAAGGAGGTCAAAGAGCCCCCATAGTAAAAGTTGATCATTATCATGGGCACTCTGACCTCCTTCAATATTGCTGGTGACTAAAAAATCACCTTATATATACTTTTTGAAGTTTTCTTTTTAAAATATTTCTATATGCGTTTGAATAAAATATTATATACTATACATGAAACGGCAACACACGCTCTCCGTCTGTCTGTTTTCCGGATCTTTACTAATCCATACGGATATTATAAAAAAGTTAAGTTTATAAGTTTGTAGGGGGTAATATCTGAATCTTCTGAACCGATTTTATAAATTCTTATACGAATAGAGAGCCATGTTATGTGATAATGAACTATAATGACACTTCATACATTTTTACAAATCATAGATTAAGAAAGCATTATTTTTGTCTAAATATAGCCTAGATTTGGGACGATCTGGACGCCTTTGTAGGCGGCTGGCCAGAAGCAGCTTTGGACCGTGACGAGTGGGGAAAGGGAGGGGAGGCCTTTGCCCAGCAGTGGGACACAACACCTCCAGGCTAGGAAAAAAAATTGCCTAATTTCTAAAAGATGGATAGTTTGTTTCGCCATAATAGTGTCTTTTTTTACCGTTTGGTTTTATTTACATAGTCTATAACATTATGTTTATAATTTTATGCCCATTGTATATTAAGACATACTTAAAACAAATTAATTTAAACGCACATAAACATTTAACATAGGGTCCTAATGCCAATTAGTCTTGAAAACCAGACCAATATTTGTCTCGACATAAGCAATTGGACCATAAAATCACCATGGAGCTTGCATTTAGGGTGGTCTTTACTAAATCGGCCAATTATTTGTAACAAGCAATCATGCAAAATGGCATGCGTCGTTTAGAGGCAAATTGATTTCAGCGCTTCATTGATTATGGACCGTGTATTCGTAAATGCATTGTGATTTCTAGTTGGAAATTCGATTTTATAAACCTTATGCTAGCTCTACACTCGTGTGAAGTTGACTGAAGTAAAGCAAAGTTAGGCACGAAATGTCTTTCATGTAATATTGCTTTAAAAAAAAAATTTAAAGCTTATACAGACTAGCTACTTTAAGTTGTCGCGATCGTTGACAGCTAAATTCGTCGAAAAACAGAAGAACAAGATAGAATTGGTAAATAAATACGTTGATCGCCGCGAATAAAAGTAGTTAGTCTGAATAAGTCCTTAGTAAAGACAAACAAATGACAAACACTTGCATCGTCCTAATAGGACGCGAATGCGCGATCATCGTTGGTTCGCGCGAATTTTACTCGTATGAACGCGCGATCAAACATATTAAACTCGAATATGTGTCCTAACTGACAATCGCGCGACGCTTATGAACACGCGATGGTCGCGCGGATTCGCGTTCTATTAGGACGATGCCTTAGACGAGAGAAAGCTGTGAGAACCTCTAAGAAACGCGCTGAATTTTTAATTTAGTAACATTTAAGTTTATTTTGTATTAAAATGAAAACTTATTAAAACGTTAAGTTTATTTTAGAAATGGAACGTAGCCCTAAATGTTATAATACAGTATTAACAACGCCTAACGACATCTATCTGTCGTATGACGCAAAGGGCGACGTTAATATCCTATAGTATCTATTAAACTATCTGCCGGTTGTCAGTCCGTCATTTAGGAGTTATTATAGGGGAACCTCCTTGAAGGGACTTAAGGGGTCTCCATTTATAAACACTTTGTAGCAGACGATGTTTTTCCTTCAATCTTATATGTGAAAGTTTGGGTGTTTGGATGTTAGTTACTCAATCACACAAGAGAGATTTCTTTGAAAAACTGATGATTTCACTAATTTTGTGTATAAATTGTATTCAGTATAAATTATTATTGTATGTATGTCTTTATACAGACAGACATACATTTCTTAATTACACGAATGTGAAATCTATTTTAAACAAATATTAATAAAAATGTGCATTTTGATTACGTCTAGTATTAGATGTTACGTTGAAATCTGATTAGAGTTACCTAAAAAACCTAATTCTTACTTAGTTTGGGGGGGTCAGCTTTCTCTGCAGCTGTTTGTACGTATATTGCAAATCCATACTAATATTATAAATGGGACATGTGTCTGTTTGTTTGTCCGTCTTTCACGGCAAAACAGAGCGACGAATTGACGTGATTTATTAAGTGGAGATAGTTGAAGGGATGGAGAGTGACATAGGCTACTTTTTGTCTCTTTCTAACCCCTCACTTTCCTTAAATGGGGGATGGAAGTTTGTATGGAACATTCCGCAATTTTCAAGGTAGAAAACTAAAAAATAGTATGCGGACTATTTGTGACTAACTAAAAAATCGTGCATATTTTTTTTTCGAATTTAACTCGAGCGAAGCCGCGGGCAAAAGCTAGTAAATCATATTTTATCTATTAATTTTGTAATTATTATACAGTCAACAAGAACTGTGTTGAACTGGATGTTTGGTCCGTGCTCGTTTTCGTCCAATTTGCAAGCGACATTAAAGAGCGTTTATCGGAGGGGTGCTGGCGATCATTTTTGGATTATGCCCCCATGGGTGGACGAATTAATTTACGGAAGTACCACGCCCCGACCAGGATAACTTGACCCGTTTCGCTTTTAACTACTCTCTTTTGGAAATTCTAATTTATAGTAAGGCTGATTGGATGCTAGCGATTTGTGTTTTGTAAACAAATGTCTTGACTTTTTCAATTGTTTATTCATTTAATCATTATATTCCTGAAGTTCTCTTTTCTATGGTCCTTCGAGCCGGATTTGAACCAGCAACCTATGGACTAGAATTCAGATTAGAATGAGCGTGATTTATTATGAATTGCAGACAAAACTATGACTAGTCGTAAACACGTGAGCTTAAAATACAAGCATTACATACAAAATAACTACAAGTCAGTATAATATACCAATGACAGTAATTTATCTTATTTAAATGCCAAAACTTCCGCTTAGGATGCCATGCCATCAAAAATACTAAATTCCTGAAGACAATCAAGACTACCTCATCTAACGATTTATCTTAAGTTGCTAAAACTATCATTCCGAGTGTGTCTCAGAATACGTCGTACATGAGTAGTCGCCCTAAGCACGGCTGCAAATGGCGGGCCTATCCACATTGGTTAGTTGTCCGCTGGACGTTCTTTGAGGGATTATGAGCGTCGGTGTTTGAATGGGGATGAGATGTTTTTGCGTAATTAGTGGCGGGGCATTTCTTCTGAGTGGTGCTTAGCCAGAGAGTACACTTATTACGTGTGGACAGTGGAACTTTGTGGGGATAAACTATAGGAGTGACTTATAAAATAAAGTTTAATGGTGCTCTCTACTTCGTAGGAAATGAACAGTTTATATTTTATAAACCTTATTAATTATTAATCTAATGATTGTTTCAATACTTAAACTTATATTTTAGATTATACAATAAAACAAAAAAATAGGGCCAATACCTAGTCGTGGGATATGCCTAAGGACGCATAATTTTCTTTCGGATTTTAAAAGAACTAGGATGCGGCTTTGTGATTAATAATAATCAAGTTATATCCAAATCCTACCATAATGCTATAATATTGCTAATTACTGGCGAAGTTGCCAGTAACCACCACTGTCAAGCGATTAGATTTTAGGACATTTTTTTAAAGAGTGACATAATTATGTGTTCCAACTGTGTTTTTGTCAAGCGATGCCTGGTTGTTAAATTAGATATGCATTGAAATTACATAGCGATAGAAGTTGTCACATCATGTGAGTAACAACTCTCAGACAATGGGTTCATGCCAGGTAGGCAATTTGCAATGTTGCTAACAAAAAGTAAGTAAAGTATTTTTTCATCAAAAACTGACAATATAAATACCAAAGTCGATATTAAAATAGGGTGCAGAACACAATAGGAGCCCAGGTACGGGTATCATTCAAAAAGTGACGGGAAATGGAAAAATCAAAATTCGCATTCTAAATCAGTGATAGCGGCGAGGGGTGCGCGGACAATACCGAGTGCGCTGTAACTAAACGGGAGTATGCCAAAAATTGTTTTTTATTTATTACTGACTGACTTTTACTCGTCCGATTTAGCATTAAACCTATTTTTCTTTAGCTTATTTTTTTTTCGTAAAGTACCACAGAAAATACGTCATTAGACATAGTAATTCGTCTAGACTATAGACTAATATTATATTAAACAATAACCCGGTGTTGCAAGCGTCCATAGGCTACGGTGACCGCTCACCATCAGGCGGGCCGTAAGTTTGTTTGCCACTTTAGTGATAAAAAAAAAAAAGTTTATTTGAACGAACTATTTACAGGAGCTACTAATTTATCGAAGTCTTTTTTCTTTAGAAACTTTGATATTTATAAATTAAAATTTATTTAAACTTCTATTTTCATTCAATGTGATCTGAGACGTCCACTCCACACCACAGTGTAAATTGTCAATTAAACATTTATATATACAGTGAAATACAGATAAATAAATAAAATAAATAAATATTCTTGGACGAATCACACAACGCCATCTAGTCCCAAACTAAGCAACTAAGCTTGTGCTATGGGTACTAGATTGCTGATAAATATACTTAAATACTTACTTTTTTGTAAATATATACTTATTAAACAAAGAAAACACCCAGACCAAGGCAAGACCAAGACATGTTCATGCACACAAATGTTTGCCTTGCGCAGGATTCGAACCCGCGGCCCTTGGGATAAAGTGACCATTGCTACATACATAGCCACTCGACTACCGGGACTGTCAAGATGTACAAACGTTTTTATACTAACATCTTTTTGATACTACAGGACAGTAATAAAGCAGAGAAAATATGCAAACAAGTACAATCAAATATTTGAAATATTTCCTCAAGTCTGGGTATTTCGGAAACCAGTCAGTGGAGATCCGTGAAATGCGTTATTCCTAATAGCATTGTTGTTAACACCGAAAGTCATTTTATACTGGTTTAGGGGTGGAGGGACTGGACACAGAATTCACCCTGAATTTTTAATATAAACTTGTGAAATGTTTGACTTGCAAACAACATATACTACATACATAATATAATGTTCTTTGAATTTACATATTTACATTGTAATTGTGGCAAACCGAACTACTTTTTTAACACATTTTTATATTTTTTAACTAGCGAAACCCGCGCAACTTCGTTTGCGTGTATCCCGCTTTCCCGTGGGAATTTTGGAATGTATTATACTTAAAAACCTTCCTCTTGAATCACTCTATCTATTAAAAAAAACCGCATCATAATCCGTTGCGTAGTTTCAAAGATTTAAGCATACAAAGGGACATTGGGACAGAGAAAGCGACTTTGTTTTATACTATGTAGTGATAATATTATTAGAAAAAGAAAATGAAATAACAGTCAAAAATATGACCTAAAAACGACCTTATTTTAGATCATATTTCTAAAATATAAGAAATAACATATAAGATAAGAAAATCAAATAACAGACAATGTTTTTATAATATTAATATTAGAAATATGATGAAAATAATATTAAAGTAAACGTAGTGGAAATTAGGTTTAGTAAAATATATTGCGTGCTTTATCAAAGATACAAAGAATAACAAGTAATCTCCTAGCAACCACAACACAGATCTTATTTTAATCTAGAAGGGAAGACTTCATAGAATTACGCTGGAAGTGCTTTCCTAACATTCCCTCTTCTTTTGTTTTCAAACCGAAGTCTTCGCAAAGCTTTACCAGTCTTGGTTTGAATAGTGGCTTTGTAAATATATCAGCCAGTTGTTCTTGCGTAGGCACTTGCTCAATTTGGATATCTCCTTCAGACAAACATTGCCTTACATAGAAATGTCTTAGCTTAATGTGCTTTGTCTTCCGATGATATTCGTAAGGCGGATTATGAGCTAATTTTATTGCAGACTCATTATCAATGCGCAGTACTGGTGTTTCTAATTTATCACTTAAATTTTTAAACAATCTCTTTAGCCAAACCATTTCACGGCACGCCTCACTGGCAGCTATTATTTCTGCTTCTGTGGACGACAGCGCAACTGAGGTTTGCTTCACACTTCTCCAGGAGATTGCTGATCCAGCGAACATGCATATCAACCCGCTTGTAGAACAACCACTCAAGTTGTCGCCTCCGTGATCCGCATCACTGTAACAGATGAGTCGCTTCTCATTCTTTTTAAACTCTAGACCAGTCTCGATTGTTCCTTTGAGGTAACGAAAGATTCTCTTCACTTGTAACACATTCGTATTAGTAGGGTTATCTAAGGTTCTGGATACGACTCCGACTGCATAGGCGATATCAGGCCTTGTACCCACCATGAGATAAGCCAACGCTCCCACAGCTTGTCTATAGGGAAATTTAGTGTCACAGATCTCTTCCGCCAACTTTTTTACAGGAATATCTTTAACTATTGGTGTTCCAACGGCTTTACAGTCACTCATTCCATACTTCTCCAAAACCTTTGAAGTATAGGCGGCTTGATGAACTCTTATAGTCCCATCATTGTGTCGCTCTAACTCTAGTCCAAGAAAGTACGATGGCGGCTTAGTCGTTATCTTGAAACGTGCTTTGAGTTCGTTCTCAATGAAATTGTCAGCTTCTACGTCATCAGAGGAAGCCAATAATCCATCATCAACGTACAAAGCTAGCAAAATCTTTGTTTTTCCACGTTGTCTCACGTATAAACATGGATCTGCTTCGCTCTGAGTAAATCCAGATTCAATAAAAAAAATCATGAATACACTCGTTCCAACATTTAGGCGCTTGTTTAAGTCCATAAAGACTTCTTATCAACTTGCACACCTTGCCAGATCCGTCATTGTATCCCTCAGGTTGTCGCATGTATATCTCTTCCTTCACCTTGCCATATAGGAAAGCTGTTGAGACGTCAAATTGTTTTAGCGATAAACCTTCATTTGCAGCTATACTTAATAATACTCGGATCGTGCTTAGTTTCGCAACAGGGCTAAATGTCTTGTGGTAGTCTATTCCTTTTTTCTGAGAATAGCCAACTGCAACTAGTCTTGCTTTAAACTTGTCAATCGAGCCATCAGGGTTCTTCTTTACCTTAAATATCCATTTGCAGTTGAGTGCTTTTCTGTTATTTGGTAAATGTGTCAGTTTCCATGTCTCATTCTCTTTCAGAGAATTTATCTCACTGTTCATAGCCTCAACCCATTTGTCTTTTTCAGTACTTTGCATGGCTTCTCGATACGAGGATGGTTCTGGAACAGCAATGATTTGATTGATGAATTGTTCAAAATTAAATCTTTCTGGAGGTTTAATTTGACTCCGATCACGAAGTACACGGCTACTACCTTCAACAGTTTGAGTGTCTTCTTCTTGTCGATCTTCTTCATTACTAGTACCTGTTTCATACCAAGTACCTTCTTCATGTCGTTCTTCTTCAGTATCACTTATTTCATTATCCAAATTCACTGAATGCAAGTGATCATTACTTTGATTAAGTACTTCTAAGTTTGGTTGAACATCTATGGAAGAAGTAGGTAGCTCATAGGTATTCTTTTTGATTTCAGGTTCCTCACTAACAGGTGTGTCTCGGTCTAACAGAGGTATTTCTTCAAAAGTTACATCTCTGGAACGCAACAATTTAAAGTTCCTTGTATCATAAACTCGATACCCATCATCACCGTCATATCCTATAAGAATTCCTTTCTTTGCTTTTTTTATCTAGTTTATTTCTCTTTTGTTTTGGGACATGCACGTAGCATACGCAACCAATGATTCTGAGATGATTTATTTTGGGTTTCTTGTTGTACCATAACTCATGCGGTGACTTGTCATCATTTGGAGTGGGTCCCGTACGATTTAATATGTACACTGAAGCTTGCACTACTTCAGCCCATAAACCTTTAGGTATCTCATCATGAGCGTGCATGAGTGCTCTTGCCATCTCAACAATTGTGCGATTGTCTCTTTCGGCACAACCGTTTTGTTCGGGAGTGTAGGGCATTGTCAGCCTCTGTTTAATCCCGTGTTGTCTCAGCGTACTTCGTACTTGTTCATTGTCGAATTCACCGCCATTGTCGCTAAGCAACTCTTGAATGACGTGTCCTGATGTCTTAGCTTCTACTAGAAAATCCTTCAAGCGTGCTTGAACTTCTGACTTTTGTCGTAAGAAGTATACGTAACGAAAACGGGTGAAATCATCCTTGAATAGAACAAAGTATCTATACTTTGAGATCGAATACACAAAAGGTCCACACACATCAGTGTGTATTAGCTCTCCAGGTCTTGTAGTTCTCTCTCTGGTCCCAAACGTCCTTCTGTGGGCTTTTCCATAAACGCAACCTTCGCAAACTTCTTTGTTATTTTCAGATTTAAATTGCATAGCAAATTCTCTTTGCATAACTTGTTTGACATGTCTTTTGTTTTGGTGTCCCAAACGTTCGTGGTACAGTTGAAGTTGGTTATTAACTGTTAGTTGGTTAATCTCAAGTTTAGGTGTAATTACTTCTATTTTAAGTTTGTACAAACCTCCATACTTGTCACGAGTACCGACTAACTTTGTCTTACCATCAACCTTAAATAAACATGACCGAGTGTTTGATTCAAAGGAGCTATTCTCACAAAGATCTTGTGCGGCTAGCACTGAAAACAACTTTCGTTGTATATTGGGAACATACCAAACATTTGTGAGTGTAATTGTTTCGTTTCGGCCATTAATGTCAGCTTTTACTTGTATTGAGCCCTTTCCGATAGCTTCAATATTTTCACCATTTGCTGTCATTACTCTGTGAGATTTGCTAAAGTACTCGAAAAATACATATTGATCTGCTCTATTGGTTACGTGACTTGTTGCTCCATTGTCCACGTACCATGAGTTTTTATCATTACTCTCACCAAGAGATAAAGCTAAACTTGACAATGTAGCAGCATTTGATATGGATTCCTTTGTAGGTTTTGGCGGTCTACCATCCGTAATCCATTTCTTGCATTGTTTTACTCGATGTCCGCTTGCTCCACAATAGTTGCACTTAGACTTCTTTTTGTGGTCTTGCTTTCTGTTACGTACTATCAATACCTCCGTGCTGGATTCACCCTCAGCTTCAGATTTATTTCTATCTTTCAAAGCTCTCTCGTGAGCGCACAACTGGGTGGTCAAGTTCTCGATTGTACGATCTTTCAATGTCATCAGTAGCCAACTCGATTTAAAACTGAAATACTCTTCTGGCAGGGAATCCAAAATCTTGCATATCAAAAGAATTTCCGGTAGTTGATTGCAAACTGTTGACAAAGCTTGATTCAGATCATGCCAAATATTCTTTATTGCAGACATATGTGAACCCATGTCATGAGTGGGGTCTTTCTTGTAATTAAAGAGTTGCATACACAGATCGTAGGTTCGGTCCTGTGATCCTCGCTCATAAAGACGGTTTAATTCGTCCCACATATCACTCGCAGTTGTAAAACGCATTACTTTGTTCAGCATTTCGTTGGTCATATTAGTAGTCAGTAGTAACAGTGCTGTGCTTTCTATTTTATTATATCTGTCACACTCGTCTTTGTACTTAGTAAAAGCTTCCGCGTTGGCTCCTTCACCCGGATGTGCCGGCTTTACTAGAGTACCCTGCACCGCATCTAAGGTGCTTGTGTTACTCCGCAGCAGCAACAACACTTTATATTTCCAGGTCGGCCAGTTGCTTCCATCGAATAGTCCTATTTCGAGTTTCATATTTGAAGACAACATGATTCACTCTTTCGAACTTTTATCCTTTAGAAAACAATACTAAAACTTTTAAACTCTCGTTTTTGCATGCTCTGCTACCATATTAAAGTAAACGTAGTGGAAATTAGGTTTAGTAAAATATATTGCGTGCTTTATCAAAGATACAAAGAATAACAAGTAATCTCCTAGCAACCACAACACAGATCTTATTTTAATCTAGAAGGGAAGACTTCATAGAATTACGCTGGAAGTGCTTTCCTAACAAATAAAAGGTCATATTTTTAACTGTTAACTTCTACACAATTTTTTTTCACAGTTTCCACCATCCGTGTAACTAAATGATATCTTCATCCTTACTAATGTTATAAACGCGAATGTTTGCATGTACGAATGTATGTTAGTCTTTCACGTAAAAAAGCGGCTAGACAGATTTGCTTGAAATTTGGTATACAGTTAGTTTATAATACGATGTTTTTCATACAAAATAAATAATAATAATAATAATAATAAATACTCTTTATTGCACCAAAATATACATAAAATACAAAAGAAAAATAAACATTAACAAAAGTACAATAGGCGGCCTTTATCGCTAGGCAATTTCTTCCAGGCAACCAGTTCGAAAAAGAACAAAGATAAAGAATAGGTAGGTGGCGCAGCAGTACTCAAAATTATATAGGCGAATGTGAAATTGAATATACATAAAATATATACATGTATAACAACTACATTTGTGGAATATTAAGAGGATAGAAGGATAGAGATGAAAAATAAAATATAAAAAAGAGAACCTGTAGGAGAAAGATCAAACAGTGGAAATAATATAGTGTTCCTTAACCATCTTTTTAAACGAATTCAACGATTGAGCTTGACGTATAAGGACAGGTAAGGAGTTCCAGAGACGTACAGCTTGCACAGTAAAAGACTTTGAATAAAAGACTGTGGAGTGCGAAGGAGTCACTAAACGAAGGTTGTAAGTGCTGCGAAGAGTAGGGCCATCTGTGGTGCTGTGATACACAAAGTGCTCCTTTAAGTAAGGAGGTGTAGAGGGATTGAAGAGGATAGAATAGAGTAAGGAAAGAATATGAAGGTTTCTGCGCTGACGGATAGGGAGCCACTTGAGTTGCGAGCGAAACTGGGAAACAAGGTCGAACTTACGCAGACCGAAAATAAATCTAATGCAAAGATTTTGAAGACGCTCAAGTTTGTTTAATTGGGCTTCAGTGAGGTCAAGGTAGCAGGAATCTGCATAGTCGAGGATAGGGAGAAGAAGGGATTGTGCAAGCAAAATATTGGTTTCGGTAGGAAAAAAGTAACGTAAGCGTCGAAGGGAGCTCGTGACTGAGAAGATATAAGAATAATATAATTTTTTATCCTTTTTTTTTTTATTCTTTTTTTTTTTTTTTATTTTTTATTTTTTTTTATGACCCTATTAGCTAAAGGCATACTGATGCCATTGGCTAAGACACCGGGTTTTGCGGGAGCGTAGGGTTCTCACCGCCAACTGTCCTTGAGCAGGGTCTTTGTCTTATAAAGAGAAATTTCTTAAAAATTCTCCTAGGCCTGTCGTTTAATATTTTATTTGATATTTAGGCCCTATTGAGATAAAATTGAAGAAGTTAGGGGGAGGCCTTTGCCCTGCAGTGAGATACAAATGGCTGATAAAGAAATAGCCATATTTTTTGGTTTAATAAAGTGTGATAAACGTTCAAATACTTATTCAAAGTTCAAGTTATTACAATTTTAATAATAATAAAATAGATAGTAGTTACATTAATAGTTATAAGGTAAATATTAATAAATAAATTAAGCTTACCTCCAAAGCCGAGGACAATGAAGCTTTCTCTTGCTTCAAAGCTTCCACGCGACTCTTGTATTGCAGAAGGGATCGCACTGTCTCCTCCATTCTGAAACAACACATCATCTTTTAGAACAAGTCGGTAAAAAGAAACAAACAATTTAATAAATAAATATATAGAGACAGTTCATACAGATTGAGCTAGCCCCAAAGTAAGTTCGAAACTTGTGTTATGGGATACTAACTCAACGATATTATATTTTATAACAAATACATATTATATAGACAAACATCCAAGACCCGAGGCAAATCAGAAAAAGTTCGTTTTTCATCATGACCCGACCGGGGATCGAACCCGGGGCCTCCTGGCTGGCGGTCTGGCGTGGTAACCATTACGCTACGGAGGTCGTCAATAAAACAGAAAGAAACAAATTTTTATTCATAATTTACTTTTGAAAGATTAGACTTATTTAGTTACTTTGAGATTTTTTGGTATGGAAGGCGGGATACATTTTTTGGTACAGTCAAGAGCAGGTCCACATTTACATATCGGACTTGTACCATTCTTAAGTTCTATGTCATAAGAGCTAAAATTATACTGCAAGTGTAATGCTCAACGTGCTCCTGACTGTACATTACAAACCAACATTGTATCAAGTATTGTAAAACTGTGTCAAAATTAAAATACAAAACAGAATAATGAATGACCAAAAAGGCCGTAACTAGATTCCTTTCGCCATTTTCTTTTCCCAGTACGGTGGTCATTTTGGTTTGTTTCCGAAATGTTGGTAGTTTAAAGAGTACCTTATTAATATAATATAACAAACATCTAAATAACACTAATATCCTAATATTAAAAAGGTGAAAGTTATGTGTATGTTTGTAATTTTTCACGCTCAAATGGCTGGGCCAATATTTATGATATTTGGTATGTAGGTAGCTGATACCTTGGATTAACACATAGGATACTTTTTTCCCGAAAATCACGCGATTCTCGTAGGATCAATAGTCTGATATAGATGGCGCTGCTGAGCATAAATAAATATACGCAAACGAAGTTGCGAGGGTTTCACTGCCTGCGAAGGCGTACTTTCTGAATAAACGATGCCATTTTTATATTTTCAACATTCACATAATATTAAGTACGAGCTGTTACCCGCGGCTTCGTCCGCATGAAATGTTAAAATAAGGATAATTCCTTTTCCTGACATACGATTTAAATAAAACAAATGCCTATATTCTGCTCCATCCCGAGCTCTATCTTCACGTGAAAACAGCATTAAAATCCGTTCAGTAACTTAGAAGATGTGCGCGTTCAAACAGACAGACAGACAGACAAAAAAAAAACAAAATTTTTTTTGCTTTTATTACCTTACTCTAACTGTTCCCTCTCCATTTTTACCAAATATGTCTAATGTACAGACATATCGGGGTCTACTCTTTTATTATAATGTATAGATATTCTGTGAATGTTTAAAATATGAGCGGTACTCCAAACAAATATTTAGTCCCCAATCGCGGCTCATTACGTTTCCCTTAATAACATAATCCGTCTCTCGACGGTATATTAATAATTAAAAGAGGGTGAAATGATTATTTTCCACTGGGATTTCGTTCCAAGAAGCTTTCCGAGGACACGGTCTTTGAAAGCCTGAATTAAGATTAAATCGGAGCTTTCTGTGAATTAAATAGTGGCTAGAGTTAAAAAAAAATAAAACGTTTAAAGTCACTTGATGAGCAAATAGATTTTCTATCTTGCTAGATTTTAAGTTATTAATAAAATATATAGTTACCTAAGTAGGTAAGTAAATCTATATACCTATTTAAAAGAAAGTAGTGTTAGTTACACTATTTATAACTGAAGACGGCTGAAACGATTTGGCTGGTTGGTGGAGAGGTAGCTTAGAACCAGAAGGACGTAGGATACTTTTATCCCGTTAGGGTAGGGTAGGGTAATAAATAAATATATAGGGACACATCACACAGATTGAGCTAGCCCCAAAGTAAGTCCGAAACTTGTGTTATGGGATACTAACTCAACTTCAACGATACTATATTTTATAACAAATACATATATAGATAAACATCCAAGACCCGAGGCCAATCAGAAACAGTTCGTTTTTCATCATGACCCGACCGGGGATCGAACCCGGGACCTCCTGGGTGGAGGTCTGGCGTGGTAACCATTACGCCACGGAGGTCGTCGAGGGTAGGGTAGTGTCACAAAAAAAAAAAACATGATTACAAAATTCTCTCTACAAGGGCTTAGATTCTAAATTACCTTTTATTTATCTTATTTGCCAATACATATATATACAGATCGGGGATCGATAGTCTGTATGTACTCTTTGACGAGAGAAAGCGTCCATACAGACACTAAATAACGTTTTGAATCGAATATATTTGTTTATGAATTATGCAGTAGGTATATTACATGTTTTTGTCGCATCCTCTACCAAGAAGTCTACAAATAAAAACAAAATCAATTGCGTTGTCATTAGGCAGTGATGAAATGTGCGCTAATGAAGTGGCGGCGAAAAAAATGCACTTTCCACGCTTTTCGTCTCTTTCCGACGATTAGGGTTGGTACTATCAAAATCCACATGATAAACGGTGAATCGTTCGAAACCAATTTAAAAAAATGTCACATTACATTATGGCTGTCACTGTCAACTGTATTTTATCGAACATTTAATACTACTTACTCTCGCAAAGTTTTGTTCAAGTTTGGTTACCTACAAACCGTGATCTACCTACACAGCAATTAAACCAATATTAAAATAAATAAATTATGTAGTGCCAGCTTTAGATACATTAACAAATATGCGTGTTTCCCGCATATGTAGTTCTGTATCTTAATATTATCTGCATACCCATTGGAATTCTATGGATATAAAAAATACTCTGAATCCAGAGAAGAAACATGCTGCTCACGGATCAAAACTTGTTCGAATAATTTAAAAAAAAACTTTACTCAGTCACTTTTTTTGAACTGAAGAACAAATAACTGGCAGCCCTGTTCGTCTTCTGCGTGGTGGCAGAATATGTAAATCCGCGCCCAGAGATTACGCCCTGATCCATCTGCGTAATGAAGAGATGCTCGCCTTATACTGCTCATTCCTCATCGGGAGTATTCGGGAGGCGCGTCTTAAGAACTCCAGGAAAGTTGCTTAATTTACATGAATACACAGATAAAAGAAACTAATAGATATTTTCAAAATAAGAATGGCTAGTTTCCTAACAACATAAAAAAACAATCATAAATTGTATAGTGACCGTTATCTAAAAATAGTAGAATCTCAATTTGTAACGATGCTTGATTGTAAAACTAGATAGCTGTCAGCAATAAGGCCGCCTTGTTGCAAAAACAATAGTCTGTAAGCTGTATGTACCTTCTGTTTTTCTTGTAATTTATGTGTTTTGCAAATAAAGCATATTCTATGTTTTATGTGTGTTGTTCAGTTTAAAGTAATGTGAAATTTCAACACCTTTACTAACCTTCCCGGTAACTCAGTGGTAAGAGCACTCGGTCGGATATCGGTAGTGGGTTCGAACCCACTACACTACCAATTATTACCACTACCAAATTATTATTTCACAAATCTTTTCAAAACACTAATAGATAGGCAATGTAAGCGTGATCACTCTGGTCATAACATGACGAATCTGTACATATCTATCTAGTCTAATTTGAATGCTGTCACTTTGACTTCGCGTTTCTGTACTTTATATTTAAAAACACACTGCCAATCAAAAGAATTGCTTTTTTGAGGGCGTGGTTCTTTGACGTTTAGCTCACAGACATGGTTAACATTAGCTCAACTATTTGCAGCGAACCACATTTCTACTGGGGATTACAACTTCCCGTTTCATTATTCTGTGGATTTATAAACCGTTTCTACGAATAGTTATGCAATGCGGTTTAACTTCTTTTTGATGAAAATTTTTGTCTCTCACAACAATGTACTCTTACTTAGCTTTCCTTTGAATGAAAATATTTGTGTTTAGTTGAAGATTTTATAACACACATTTCTCGAGAAGGTTCGGGTAGACCGCATTTCTTGAATAATAAATTCTGACAATTTAAATGACAAAAAGGACCGCCGTATTTTTGTAAAAAAAAAACCATTGTCCATTTTTTGGGTCTCGTCAAATACATATGTAATGGATTAACTCGATTAACAAAAAAAAATCGTCTTTTTTACATAGAGGGGACATAAAGAGATCCGTATTTAGAAGTAGAGTGAAATAGAGTGCGTTTCATCTTACTTCACCTTTACTTTAATTAGTCTTCTAACTTCGTGCTAACCTCGCTTCTCTTCGGTCAACTTCGCGAGAGTCAGCACAAAAAACCTAACTCTACTAAGTTTCTTTTGTGATGTACGTGTAATAATTGATATATTTTTGGTAAACTCCAAGTGAATAAAATAAATCTGTATTGTAAAAGGCATCAATAACCCAGCCAATACCCTGTAAGTATCTCTAGAACTTAAGCCATCAGTTAACAAGTCTGCTAAGTTGCGGAGTCGCGCGTGCCTCGAATACCGACACGAATAAGTGTCAGTTTCACTTACTCCCCAATTTGGGACCATTATAGGGTTTTACTGACGCACGGTTTGGCTTCTAGCTTTTAGTCGAACTAGTTGTGTACGTTGCTGTATTTTGCAAGATACTTTGAACGCTATAATTTCACTGGTGTTATTTATAAAATGTAATAAATAAAAAAGGTTGTGAAAGGAAGTTTTGAAGCCTCTTCTCGGCCGTCCCCTCCCTCCTCTACCCTCGATCTTTCCTTCTAAGATGTTTCTGATAAACCCGCCGTGTTCTATAAAATGTGCCACTAGATTTAACCTATTAATTTCTATTTCTTTCATCAAAGTTCTCTTTACCCTCTTCGCAGCATTTCTTCATTAGAATACTTGTTTAAAAAGTTAATTAATTCTACTTAAAATTGAAAATTTAACCGTCACGGTTCTATTTTAAAGATAAAATGCCTTCATAACTCAATTCTGATTATCCTGTTTCATCAAAATTCAATATTGAAAAGGGATCGATCGCTTACATTATGACGTTCTTGAGGATTGAGTAATGTAAATTATTGAAATTGATTCCTTTCTTTAACTTTTATTTTTTACTGATTTTGGAGGTAACAACATTAAATTCGACGAAGAATATATTTGTTCTAGTTTAGTCCTTTTGAAATAGTTACCTATTGGATAAATAAATACACATTAACAACTGTTAATATATTGATAATTTTACGTTAGATAGTTGTCATTGCCCGGTCGTATCGGTAATAAGGCTGGTTGTTTTGGCCTAATATTGAAAAAAAAATCGTTTTCGAGGTTTTCGAATTTGATGGATTACTCGTTTATATGGTTTATTTTGAAGACTGTTTGTAGTAAAGTCATATAAGTTAAGTATATGTATAAGTAAGTATCTACTTAACTTATAGCGAAAGTGTCAGAACTTAATAGAAAACAGTGTGATAACGTTGTAAAACCGAATCTTTTTTAATATTCAACTTCTAAACTCACAAGAAAGTTCTCAGTTCCGTTTAGTCAATCATTTCTTTCGAGCTTTTTTGCTGTAAGTAAATCCTTCAGATGATAGAAGTTTTTCAATAACATCGAATAGAATCACTTGGTAACTTTCATTTCGCTTTTCCAATATGCTTCAGGGATTTTGATTACAATATCAAATGAATTGTATCTATCTTTTTCCCTTCCAATGCCATTGATTAGCTTTTATCCTCGATGAGATCAATGCCCCTTTTTACAACAATCATCGGGATAAGCCCTCTACCTCTACACATTAAATAAATATAATATATAAATAAATATTTCTTGGACGAATCACACAACGCCATCTAGTCCCAAACTAAGCAACTAAGCTTGTACTATGGGCACTAGAACTGCTGATAAATATACTTAAATACTTTTTTTTGTAAATAAATACTTATTATACATAGAAAACACCCAGACCAAGGCAAACAGACATGTTCATGCACACAAATGTTTGCTTTGCGCAGGATTCGAACCCGCGGCCCTTGGGATAAAGTGGATAAACCATTGCTCGACTCGACCACCGGACCTGTCCATTCCAACCGTTGTGTCTCTTGTAAAGCCAGGATCAACAACAAACTCAGATTGACAATAAGCAATGAAGATTACTGACATATAGGTACATATATAATGTGTCATTAACTCTAAAAATGGTTTCGAACAATTCACTGAACAATTACCAAACTTTTAATTTAATCAAATACCAAACTTTTACATTATGTATCGGATTATTTTAACAGTTGTAATTATACAATAATCACTAAAGCGATCACAGCAGTAATAAGCCATAGGTCACTGAAAAAAAAATATCTACAAATTTTCCTCCAAACATTTACTTGGTACCAACAAATTCAGCAGGAGGATCATTAATTCTGGACCTCTCCGCGAATTTCCCACGTGGAATATCTACAGTTTGTTATTATAAAGGTCGATCACCCGCACTTTTGGCGTCCTATTACAATGTAATTTAATGTTTTTTTTTTCCTACCTTTTTTTATATACAGCCTGTGTTTTTACGGCGTACAGTCACGCAGTATCGACCGCTCTTTGTTTCTAGTTTTTGACGGATACGCGTGTAATAATTTAGGTTTATATAGAGGTTACTATAAAGAAGGTTCAATTATATTTCAATTGATAGGTTGCTTGTTATAAATAAATTATTTTAACAATCACGTTTGTGGTTACAAATGCAACTCTGTTTTATGATTATTGATTTAATATTTGAGTCCGATTTACGTCTAAACGTTAGAGTTAATTTTTGAACGTTGCGTTTTTGAGACGTTAAAAATAAACACACTTAGGTAGGTACTAGATATTACAGAACACTTATGAACGCGTTTAATTTTATGCACAGCGGCGCCATCATAATCAGATTTTCGACCAAATCCTACGGAAATCGCGTACTTTTCGGGATAAAAAGTACCTTATGTGTTAATCCAAGATATCATCTACCTACATACCAAATGTCATAAAAATTGGTCCAGCCATTTGAGCGTGAAGAGGTAACAAACATACACACAAATATTCGCATTTGTAATATTAGTAGGAAGTAGGATGAAAATGCAACGGAAAATAGGATACTCAAATATAGAAAAATACTTAAATCGAAATGTAAACAAAAATATAAAGAACAAATGATATTAAAGTTGGTCTTAAGATTTATTACTTTTGGGGTAAGAAAACGTCTACCCTATAGTTAAATACTTAGAAACATTCTTAAATGGATTATAAAAAGTCAAAGAAGAATAGGCTTCATTCTAAAAATAGTTTTTACATTCCATTCCAATATACTTGGCACAAGATTTCCAGTGAAATTCAACGTTTGTGTTCGTACTAGTTGGTCTTACCTTATTGTGGTAAACATATGTTGTGTACTTTATCGCAATTGAATTATTAATCGATTCATATTATTACATATCGATTGATATTTTAACTCGGACAAATTCTTTGGAGCTTTCGTGCCAAATACATATATAATGGGATATACGTCTATTATTATATACTAACTATTACTTAAAGCCCGCAGCTCCACTTTAGGCCTGTGCCACTCACAAATGACATGGCTTAAAGTAAAAGAATTTTCAAAATCAATTTTGCAGACACAGAGTTTACCCTCTACAATCTCACAAACTGTACCTCTTTATAATTTTAGTATAGATTGCCATAGATAGACAGATAATATATAATATTTTTACATATTTTCAACGCCAACTGTCCAAACATGGCGACCCCTATGTCGACAAATCACGTCGGCAACCCTTCTACAGATGAGCGCTCGTAAATTAGCCATTAAGCCCTAAACCAAGTCCGGCTTGCCAGCATGCAGTGACCACTGTATGGCGTTTTATACCTAGATTTTACAGAATATAGATAGGGAGATAGTATCGATCGTTATGTATAATAGTCTGTGTCTAGTGATAGGTACATACAGAACCTAGTGGCTGAGGATTCAATTCTACCTCCGATGCTAAAAGTCGTAGGTTTGATTCTAATTTATATCAATCATGTAATTAAATAATTTGTGTTTGTCTTGAGTCTATGTGTTTTTGAAGTATCATACATACTTATGGCAAAGTGTGACAAGCAATTATGGTAATGTGTGACAAATAAATGTAATTTTAAAAGAGCAACTAGGTACTAATGTTTCTTGCTTCCTCATAGTATAAAAACTTCATCAGTGTAGGCTAATTTGAATAAAAACCCTTTTTGAATTTGAGTGTGACAAAGAGTATCAAACAAGTGCGCATCCTGCATGACGGTACGTAATTTGCAACACCGGTAGTGCGTTTGCATCATTTTTTAATAATTTCCCAAAAGTATTTCCATATCCTATTCATACGGGTGAATTTAAATTTATTTCAGCTCTCCTACTTCCGGTAAAATGAGGTTTATTTTTACCGATTTTATTGTAACGTTTTTTTAATAATATGACGGTGGCAAACAAGCTTACGGCCTGCCTAATGGTCATAACCGTAGTCTATGGAAGCTTGCAATACAAAACCCTCTCACTTCCTTTTTCCTTCCGACTTCAAAAAAATTTTTATTTTTAAATATATTGGGCACGTATATATTGGGCATGTTATAAAAGTAATCTTCATCTTAATTTGGTGCCAGCACAATATATACGTGAGTAGGTGTAATCTATTTAACAAAAAAAACATTTATTAATAATTTTCACGCGAACGGCGCCAGTGTACGACATAATGAAGTAAAAACAAGCAAAATTAACCTTGAAAAAATACACGTAGCAAGCACATAATACATCATCCGTTTACGGGGTGGTTTCATGAGATAAGCCAGCCGTGAATTCTTAATATATTACCCTGGTAAGCAACGCACACCTGCTACTACGTATTAAGTGTAAATATTTTGGGTACGCACCTTAAATATTGTTCAACTTTGTGAAAATATGGCAACTGACATTACTCTTTACGCATCAACATTACATGTGTTATACCTACATTGTGTTAGTGAGATACTGACCTAATTACGAATTTTGTACATAGAAAAAAGTTATAAATATTTTAAAATACGTGATAGCTAAAAGCTGCTAGAGCGCGCGTCTGCATTGCATTCCAGCTTGCAATACAATCCATGGAATTCTGGTAGCTTGTGATTTCAAGGTCTCTAAATGTGTTTTCAAGAGATGATGATGAGATGATTTCATGATGATGTTATGATCTTATTTCCATAGTCTATGATAATTTATTTGTAATAATTTTGTGAAACATATCTCTAGGATTATTCTGAGTCAGTCACTGACGCCAGTCCACCAAGTCCGTGCTGATCCGGTACTGTCGTCATGTAAATTGATTTACGATAGCGTTATACTAAATTAATCAACATCAACGTTGTTACGTTGTGAACTTCATTCACACGTAATTTTATAATTAAAACATTTGAATATTAACTTTTCTAACTTAGAACGTAATCCAATAGGAGTCATGCGTTTCAAAAATGCCCATATATGGTTAGATCGCTGCGCTCGCGTTTTATAAGCGACAATGCCTTATATGGCCGGCTGGCGGGTGGACCTTATTTCTAAGTATTAAGGCCCATATTCGTTTGATAGAGTATCGTTCACTGTTTGGGTGTGGCCAGATGTTGCGTTGAACTTCAGTCATTGGCTCGACGCTGTGGAGCGCGCTCATGTCATTCGTAACAAAGGATTGGAAGTTTCTAGTAATTTCCAAAATTCCGTTAACAGTCATAGGAGTCAATAAGTTACATCGGCAAACTCCTATTGCCATTCGACATCCGAACTTCAGTCTGTAAAGTCAATTCTACTAATTGTGTTCTATCTAAGCTCTCGAGACGTATTTGTCTAACGTTAACATATAACATTTATTCGTGAGTAAAATCAGTGTCCGAATCAGGTGAGTGCATTAAGAAATTTCCAATAAGTTTTCTAAATTGCTATAATCTGTGTTTTGGTCTAATCTTCAATTTTCTAGTGTGTAATGCTAATTTAAAATATCTATTTCTTTGTGTTGAGGTTCCGTACGTTCTTCAAATGTACGTAACCGAGCTTACCTTCTGTGTATCTCTGTGGAGCCCCCTATAACAATTGGTGGCCTGGACGCTTAGCTGTTCGCGTCCAGCCAGCGTCAGGATTGTTGGGGGTGGCTCGCAGAGTGCCTGGAAGACGGGAACTAAAACCGTCATACCCTACCATTCCAGGACTTCTACGCTACGGTTTAACCACCTACGGGTTACCTACCTACGGCTACGCTATATCTACTGCTGCACTGCCGCTGAATTCCCCTACGAGTTCAGCACGCTATCCCTGAGCTCCTGAGCTACGCTACCCCAGAGCAACACAGCCGCTTCAGCTTCGCTACAGCCCGCACTTCTTCTCTCTACCCCGACGGTTGCCACCGGTTGCTGAGCCGGTCTACCGCTGAAGGCCCTACACCTTCAGAACCTACGCCCGTCGTCTGATACCCGAAGAAGCCGAGCTAAGTGTCACAAGGAACTTGCAAGTGAATCTCTACCACGCACCCTGAGACTAAATAAATATACTATTTAACTCTTGCTCTTTCTCTTATCTCTCTCTCTACTCCTACCTTGCTGCGTTGCTGGCTTCCCTGGCAACGTGACAAGTGGCGCCCACGCTCGTGGTGAGAGTTAGAGAGTTCGCTTGCAAATTTCTATTGTTGCCAATTGTTATAGGTGTGCTAACACAATTTTTTTGCAGTGTAAGAACGTCTCCGTTCTTCAACTGGGGAGTACAATCTTCTTATATTGTGTGTCCTTTGTCTCGTACTCACCAGTTGGAGCTATTTTTTTGTAATTAATTTCAGTTATTTTTTTTTCTACCCTACATTTTTTTTCTTAATTTTCTAAACAATAACGGAGTCGTTCAGTAGGGAATTTGTAAAAGGTAAGCTCATTTTATTATTTCTTTTTTCTATTGGAAATTACTTAGTGCTAAACACGGGTACGGATATTGAGCTTACCGATACCCCCATACTGGATTAGGGGTGAAAGAAAAACATCGAATATTCCAGTTGCCGTCTCTCCTAGGCAGGTGGTAAAAGTCCACCATAGGCTATAACGCATCCATTTGCGCCCTATATACGTCTCGAGTGCTCACAACGTTTTTTTTTTCACCTAACGTTTTTTTTTTGCTGCAACATTTAGGTTAACTTACTCACTTAATTAAATTCAAACATTTAACGTAAAGTCTACAATTTGCGCTAACTGAATAGTTTACTTATTATTAATAGGTTTAAACATGGACCATTCCATATTTTTGTACAAAAGAAGGTTACGCATACCCTACATATGCTGCCTATCTAGCTAGTATAAATTGTCGCGACGCAGCATCTAAAATGTTGCGCGCGGAGATAGTAACATGTCTACCCATGTTACTCATCTACTACAATTGGTGACAACATCTAAAATGTTGTTTATCTATCTAGTCTAAATTTTTATTAAATTCCATTAAGAATCTCATCTAAGTGATGATTCGTGGGTTCGATTCCCACGTGGAGACCAATTAATAATATAATAAATTTTGCTATTCATAATTAACTACTTAAATCTCAAATAAACTAAAATCTGTAATTTTAATATAATAATTTGTTTTTTTTTGGGAATCTAAAAACACTTACTACTTAAATCTATAACTGGAAAAATAAAAACTTCATATATAAAATGTTCTTTCATAATGCATTAACATTTATAAAACAGGGTAAATGCTGTTTAACTCAATAATTTTCTAAGCGGGTACTTATTCATTCTTAATAACTCGTAGTGGCGTCAAACCGCTGTCTCGAGCCGTTCGTATATCTTCGTTCGGGGTCCCTCGGCAGTCGTCGGAACTATTCGCGACCTTGCACTCGAACGATTGGAATGTGCATCATTAGCTAATTCGTTTTGTTGATAACGCTCGCACAGGTGCATGCGCACGCAGTTCTCACGCTGTTATCATTAGGACTATTGCGTAACGGACCATTAAAGTTAATGACCCATTAAAATTTAATGTCACATTAAATATTTTTAATTTTTTTTTCTCTCGCTTATCATTCTAATGCCATATTAAATTATTTCTATAAAATTTTCTCTAGAACTACATTATAAAGGTGTAATCACACTTAATAATTAAAACTATAAAGTCATACAACATTTTTGTTCTTTCTCTTTGGATTATATAGATGTGAACTTCTGATCACAACCTAAACGTGACAAAGTTCGTATCTTTTGGGAGTTCTGTCAGTTTATTGCCTAAAGCCTATTTAATCGTGAGGAAAAAGTTGTGTCAATGCCTACTCATTGACAAACTATTTAATCTTGATAAGCTATTGTCAAGGTTCGGGCTAGCCCGGATAAAGGTTCATGTTAGTTCTGTTGCTATTCGGATGCTAAACATCTGGACATGTCAACTTAGGGAGCTAGCATTTTAGGAATTATAATGGCGAACTTTCGGTAAAAATTTAATCTAATCTTGCGAACGTACTTATTAGATAGCTAAGTCTAGTATTAAAAAAAAAAAAAAAAAAAAAAATCTAAGGTTTTTTTTTTCCCTAAGAGGGGGGGTACTGTTACGTTGTGAACTTCATTCACACGTAATTTTATAATTAAAACATTTGAATATTAACTTTTCTAACTTAGAACGTAATCCAATAGGAGTCATGCGTTTCAAAAATGCCCATATATGGTTAGATCGCTGCGCTCGCGTTTTATAAGCGACAATGCCTTATATGGCCGGCTGGCGGGTGGACCTTATTTCTAAGTATTAAGGCCCATATTCGTTTGATAGAGTATCGTTCACTGTTTGGGTGTGGCCAGATGTTGCGTTGAACTTCAGTCATTGGCTCGACGCTGTGGAGCGCGCTCATGTCATTCGTAACAAAGGATTGGAAGTTTCTAGTAATTTCCAAAATTCCGTTAACAGTCATAGGAGTCAATAAGTTACATCGGCAAACTCCTATTGCCATTCGACATCCGAACTTCAGTCTGTAAAGTCAATTCTACTAATTGTGTTCTATCTAAGCTCTCGAGACGTATTTGTCTAACGTTAACATATAACATTTATTCGTGAGTAAAATCAGTGTCCGAATCAGGTGAGTGCATTAAGAAATTTCCAATAAGTTTTCTAAATTGCTATAATCTGTGTTTTGGTCTAATCTTCAATTTTCTAGTGTGTAATGCTAATTTAAAATATCTATTTCTTTGTGTTGAGGTTCCGTACGTTCTTCAAATGTACGTAACCGAGCTTACCTTCTGTGTATCTCTGTGGAGCCCCCTATAACAATTGGTGGCCTGGACGCTTAGCTGTTCGCGTCCAGCCAGCGTCAGGATTGTTGGGGGTGGCTCGCAGAGTGCCTGGAAGACGGGAACTAAAACCGTCATACCCTACCATTCCAGGACTTCTACGCTACGGTTTAACCACCTACGGGTTACCTACCTACGGCTACGCTATATCTACTGCTGCACTGCCGCTGAATTCCCCTACGAGTTCAGCACGCTATCCCTGAGCTCCTGAGCTACGCTACCCCAGAGCAACACAGCCGCTTCAGCTTCGCTACAGCCCGCACTTCTTCTCTCTACCCCGACGGTTGCCACCGGTTGCTGAGCCGGTCTACCGCTGAAGGCCCTACACCTTCAGAACCTACGCCCGTCGTCTGATACCCGAAGAAGCCGAGCTAAGTGTCACAAGGAACTTGCAAGTGAATCTCTACCACGCACCCTGAGACTAAATAAATATACTATTTAACTCTTGCTCTTTCTCTTATCTCTCTCTCTACTCCTACCTTGCTGCGTTGCTGGCTTCCCTGGCAACGTGACGTGATCGCAGTATCGTGTCAGGTCAAGACTGACTTGGGTACCGTCAGTGTCACAAAGTAAACCAGGCTACTGTCCGTGACAGTTGCATGAATTTCTATTAAAGTACTATTGTAAAGGTAAAGGCAGAAAAGTGGAAACAAAACAAAGAGAGCTCAAAATAAAATAGAATATAAAATAAATGTTACAATGAGGTCAAAGCTCAATCTATACTAATATTATAAAGAGGAAAGATTTGATTGTTTGTTTGCATTGAATAGGCTCCGAAACTATTGGACCGATTTCAAAAATTCTTTCACCAGTAGAAAGCTACATTATCAGGGAGTGACATAGGCTATAGCTTTTGCCGAAATTCAATGTGGTTCCTACGGGAACGGGTCCGGAACGTCACACGGACGAAGTCGCGGGCAAAAAAGCTAGTAAAAAATAAAAGTCGAAAATAAAAGTCGTAAATATTAAATGTATAAAAAAAAAACTATAAAAAATAATAAAGTATCAAAAAGTATTTACTTCCAGCTTGATAGCTAACGACAAGCGAATTTATATACAATTTTTATTTCTTTACTCTCTAGTTTTTACATTGAAAAAATCCATTTAGAGTAAAAGCCATGTATCATAGCGAGAACAAAATCTCTTTGCACACCAACGGCGGGGTCCTTTTAATCCGAACCCGTGACCCCTGCGACCTCTCGTTATCGACAGGCGAGCCCAAACGTGCCCTAATTGGGGGTGACATATAGCTGGTTATACGATATATTATGTGCTATGTGTTATATACACATAAGTATATGATTACAAAGAAACTTTAGACTATTAGAAGATATACCAAAATCGGAAAAATATGCAAATAGCTGTTGGAAATTCATATTTTGTCACTAGCGAAACCGCGCAAATTGATTGGCGTGTATCCCGTCTTCCCGTGGGAATTTCTTTCTTATCGGATACCGACGTCATATAAAAAAGACAACCTCCAAGTTTCAAGTTCGACCTGCGGTTTATCATTTAGATTATACGTTGATCCGTCAGGCATTCAGGACAAAGCATTATTTATGTATGGATATGGTATTGATAAAATAGATACTATAAATAGGTACCAGAGATACAAAATGATTTTAAATCACACAATAATGCCTAATTGCACATAAAGACTTTTTTCTTTGGCTAGGTACTTGTATTTTGTTTTAATGTGTAACTGTTTTGTGTGAATGTTTCTGTCTCTTTGGATTTGTACAATGCTGTTGTTGTCTTGTGTCTCATGTGCTGTACAGAATAAATGTATTTTCTTTCTTTCTTTCTATTTTGTGTGCTAAAGTTGACGCCAAAAAAATGTTTTTCTTTTCTGTTCTAATCTATTTTCTATTCCATATTTTGTTCTATTGAAAATTGCACTGCAAGCTTTACTTCTTCTTGAACGTACGAACCCTCGTGAATTAATGTTTATAGGTTATGCAAGATTTTAAAGAGGCCACTGTGACACCGCTGGAAAAAAGAGTTTCGAGAACAATAGACCCACAATGGGACAATAAGTGGTGAGCCCATTTTGTGGAGTAGGCTTTTAGTCGAGGTTTTCGCGCTGTGTGGAGCCGCCCTCGAACATAAGCCTGCTACCAGCTGGGCGGGGTCACAGTTTCAGAGGTTAATATGGTTCGTCATATTACAAAATTTTTCATAGTGACATTTTATCTAAGAAAACGTAAGTTTTGCAACTGTTAAAAACTATTGGATACATAAATAGATTAATTATCATATAACCAAATTTTCAGTGTCTGTCTGCCAGAGGCCTCGCACCTCGGGCTATTGCGACTTTGGAAAAATTACTTCAAACTGGATTTGTTTTGCAATGACTGGCCATATCCGCTGTCGCTTATAAGTGGCACCCCACCCAAACGTCTTTTGCAACGTTTGCCCCCGATCGACACGCCGCGCCGCTGAGTTGGCTCGACCGGATATTGGTGTAACGGATAAGCCACTAACGCTTACTTAAAAATCCGGATATTAAAACAGACTTTATTGAAGTTGCCATTTAATAAATTGCAAGAATATTATATAGATGGGTTTGTTTATTATATAAGTATAATTTTATATTGTAATATAGCCATTATTACGTTTAAATACATATACATACTAACTAGTTTTATACAAACTAATATTATACATACTTGATAATTATGATTTATATATGTATTGGTACAGGGACACACGAAGGACATAGGCTACTTATCCCGGCGGATTTTCTATGTACCAACCGCACAATGTCGTTGTTTTCCCATGGGAATTTCGCAAAAACATCGCAGGGCGCGACGATGGAACAAAATGTACGCGCGACTCGATGCTGTGTCACATCAACTACAGCCGTTCAGCTTGCAGATCGCCGATTACTATATAAATAATAAATAATAAATATATAGGGACAATTCATACAGATTGAGCTAGTCCCAAAGTAAGTTCGTAACTTGTGTTATGGGATGCTAACTCAACGATATTATATTTTATAACAAATACATATATAGATAAACATCCAAGACCTGAGGCCAATCAGAAAAAGTTCGTTTTTCATCATGACCCGACCGGGGATCGATCCCGGGACCTCCTGGGTGGCGGTCTGTCGTGGTAACCATTACGCCACGGAGGTCGTCAAATGTATGTATGTATGTATGTATATTACAGAAGATCAATAAACATTTCTGTCACAGCCAATTCACAAATTCGCCACAAATACGTACGGCCATTTACGTCTATGGCGTTATTATAGTGGCTATTACAACACTAATCGGGTGATTTCGGGTTACCGGAGTGGACGTTACTCAGCATTGGACGTCGGCACAGATGTCTGTAATGGGCACAGGTATATGGTGGGATTATTGTTTATGGGGTTCGATTTTGGGAATTCGAGGAGATAAATAATATGAGATTAGGTCAGAAAATTAGAGGTGTTTGAAAGACAAAGCAAAATAGGGTATGATACTTAGATAGGGTGGGTCGTAGATTTGATTATCGAGTTATTTATTTTAATAATCATTATATTCATTATATTTTAGTCATTATATTTTTTAAGGTTTTTAGTTTTAGGTTCATTATAATTTATGTTTATAATAATATGTTTAGTTTAGAATTATAATATAGTATTATCGAGATGATATAAAAAATCCTTGCTACGTCATTTGTGTGTATATTTGTGTGTATCCCGCTTTACTGGAATGTTATTTATCGGATGCTTACGTCATAAATCAAGACTCATCCTCCAAGTTGAAGGTCTCTACGATCAGCGGTTTAGGCAGTGCGTTGATCCATCATTCAAGATAAAGCATTTTATATCTTTATACCTATAGATATTATAGATTAGAGCAGAGATGCTCCAATCATAAATAAGGTGTTACATAGTCAAAGTTAGCTGAGAAGCTTACTATACACCTTCAATTAAAACAACAATAATAGTTATTTGTTATGCAAGGCTGCAAAGTTGTTTTTTGGCGCGAGTACTTATATTTAAAAATTCTGTCCACGCTAGGGCACAAAATGCACTTTTGCGCTCAGATTTCGAATGACAAACAGATTCTTTCCGAGCTTGTGAGGTGAAAAAAATAATATCGTGCTGTTTCTAAAACTGTGAATAAATGATTTTCATTTGAGATTTTATACAAATTATTATGAAATTTTACGAAAACTTAATTTCTCATATTTCATCAGAAACTAGAACTTAATTGTTTTCGTGATGAAATCTAATCAGAGCGAACATTCCTCAACTGAAAATTAACCTGATTAATATCCAAAACTTGGAGCCAACACTCACACTCCTAACACGCCAATCCACTGTACTTCAAGGGGTCTACTCTGACTCAATAAATAAGAAAGTATTGGGGAATTTGTGTAAAATAGATAGTTAGAATATGCTTTAATTGCAAAGCAGAAAAAAAAAGAAAAAAAATATATAACTTACTAGTTTTTGCAATAAGGCGGATTCATTGCTGCCAGTAATAAAAATAAAAAAAATCACCTGCAATCAAATGCCGTTCCGATGTGATTTAAATGGTAAAACTAATCTATATTATAAGCTATCCGTTTACTAATATTCAGCAAATTCTTTAAGGTGGTACATTTCGGTCCGCACGCATAATGCACGTTTATAGGGAAAAAGATCATCGTGGACATTCATAATAAGAAGAGCTAATATTTGTAATTTATTTGATAATTATTCAGTAGATATGTATTTGTTGTTGCCAAATCAATTTTCAAGAAAATGTTATCAATGATTGAGATGCAATTTGTAAAAAACCCCAAAGTTTGAATTTCCCGCGCGGACCGAAACGTACTACCTTATACCATTTGCGTGAAGGAGTTTTCACACATTCAGAAAAATGACTGTCGAACGCGGATTATGTACTGTATCTAAATCAGTTCAAAAAATATATAGGTATTCAATTATTCTTAAACGTAGAACTAGAGTAGGGCCCTTAGTCCCTACTTCTTCAATATTTCCATAAATGGATTGAGTTATGGGTCCCGTAGAAAGGTCATGCTGATTTATTGGAGTCCATGGGCATTGGCCCCGAATTAAACCAACGCGCAACGTGTTAATCCTGTTAGTTGGAGTGCTCTAGGAAATTTCATGAGCAGCCAACCATTTTGTTAAGTAGTACGTTGTTCCAATGAAGTTTTTAATACTCATCATAAATAGGTACAAAGCCATAGTAACAAATATACAAACAATAAATCCACTCCACTGAAATTAGTCACAGCACTTTACGAATACGAATAGCTTCAGGCTAACAGGTACACTTCAAAAGCGTACCTAATTGTTGTTAAAATGTCGCGCAACTTTGATCGTAACACTTTAATTGTAACGTTTTTGTCTCGATTGCGACGAAACGAGATTAGTCCCACCTTTCCACTTATTAAATTTTGGGACACGTCCCGTTTTTGAGGCTTTGACATAACGAAAGTTGTGTATTGTGTAGCTTTTGTACACGCGTATACATTACATGGAGACGCACAGTTCTAAAATATGTATTTTTATGAAAAAGAAAACTTATTAGTAGATTCTGATTTATACAATAATATATATTTTTTCAGTATAAAAATGTCTTGTTCTATTAATATAATTATAAAAAATATATAATATGGTAAATAGAACTTTATTGTTGTTTTGTGGTTATTGTTACATAACTAATAATTGTTAATATCTATATAACGTTGGAGTTATCAAAAATACAATCTTTTTTTTTAATAACTACCTACACGAAAATCATTTGAAGTAACTTAACAAATACATTTTATTTTTGAACGAAACACAAATTGTACACATACCCCTCATTCTGTCGAAGCCCTATAACACGTGCCAGCCTAATATGCTTTATGACTGAATCCAGAGTTATTTGGTGGGAATTAAAATAAAGACGCCATCTTGTGCGAAAGTTCTCGAAGGATTTCCTGTAATGAGGCAAAGTGTAATAACGTTTAGCAAAATGTCACATTACTGAACAATTCTTAGTATTTGTCACGATTCTGTATGTGAGTTAAGGAAAATTGTACGTCTTGAATTAAATGAGACTATGTTCATGAGAGTTCTTTGGAGTTATTTGAACATATAAATCAGCTTTACGTTTTGAATACGTGTTTATATTTCGTTCTGAACTTGAGTCCTATATTTCTGTCTGATTTATATATTTTGTGTTTACGCAAACCAAAATTCAATATTTAAAACGTCTTACATCAAAGCGGTGTAATACTATATTATATTGTAAATTAAATGATAATTAAAACTAATTTCACACTATTAAATCGCTGTGTACTAGACCGGTTGTGTAGATTCCGACCCATGCGTGGTGTTTGTAGCAACGTCAGCTGGTCTGGTTTGCTATGATAACTCTATTTTAGGCTTTTTTTACCAGTAGTATGAAAAGATGAAAAAAGATTTATTATCAAACTAGCTGTGCTCGCGACTTCGTTCGCGTGGTTCTCGAAAACACTATCGCGATATGAATAATTTCCCCGTTTTTGCAACATTTTTCACTGATGCTTCGCTCCTATTGGTCGCAGCGTAATGTTATATAGCTTAAAGCCTTCCTCGATAAATGGACTATTAAACACAAATAGAATTTTTCTATTCGAATAAGTAGTTCCTGAGATTAGCGCGTTGAAACAAACAAACAAATAAACTAAAAATTATATATATAATTTTAGTATAGATTTTATTTAGGTCATAATATATCTTTTGTTTTAAAAGCAAACTTACCTAACATACAGAAAATGTAACTCTTTTATAAAACAAATTTTCCGTAACAATAGAACGAATGCAGCTTTCCACACAATAGCACTGAGATTATGGCACCCGGACTTCGCCCGCTTTTCATACCGAAAATGTAGTTTCACAGAATGGAATATTAAAACTGGCATTGTCCTGTTGAATGCGTATGCTTCTTACTTCTTAATACTGCTGCAAGTAGGTCAAGTTTGCTTATGTGGGAACAAGTTCTTATGGATTTAACACCTTTTTTTATTATTATTATATCAACAACGTCTCATCTACAAAAAGGCAAAGCTATACATAAACTGTGTTACAATTTACAAATAAACGTAGTTATAACGAGTATAATATAAGTTATTCTCTGTTATGTCACTGTCTTTCTTGATGAGAACTAAATAAGTGTGAAAGTGACAAAACATCCAACTTATATACTCGTTAAACTACATTTATTTGTAACACAGAAAATGCTTTGTCCGGAATGACTGACGAATCAATGCACAGCATAAACCTTTGATCCTGGAGACATGAAATTTGGCATGTTCTTTGTATGACGTAGACATCCGATATGAAAGATTTTTCGAAATTTCCACGGGAAAGTGAAACGAAGTTGCGCGGGTCTCGCTTGTATTGATATTGTTTAAGATAATTTTAGTTTTTGAGATTCAAAACCGAAAAGACTTAAACTTAATGATTTTTCAAAACAATATTTTTAAAGGATTGGATCATCGTTAATGTCTAGCGAAGTGCTATTACGTCGCTTATGGAAATTCTCCCCTTTCCACCCCCCCACCCTCAAGTCTGAAGGTGTCTTCATTTATCATCTTCCTGTCAGTTTGATTAGATGCTGTGAGAGTCAACACATTACTATCACGGTTGTAACCCCGAGGTGGTAGGCAGAGTTCAATTACTCAACCAATGAAAGAGATAATCAGAGCCATAAATATGATTGAGTTTTCTAAATGTTGATAGCCCGATGATGCGTTGGTAGTATGTACTTATTATACATAGGAAACACCCAGACTCGAGACAAACACAATCGTCATCAATGTAAATATTAGCCCCATGGGGATATAGAACCTGTGCCCTCAGGCCGAAGCTAGAATCACTGCTAACGTAATACCGGACTGCAAAATGTACCTAATATTAGTATATATGTTTAACTTTGATCTCCAGACACAATAAAATATAAATATCACTAACAAAAGCCGTCTTAACACCTCGCTCAAGTCGCGTCGCGAACAATGGCTATAGAATATGACGTTTCTTTTGTGTGACAAACTTATCGTGGCATTTATTCTCAATAAAATTGGCTGGAGAATGCAATCTATACTAATATTAAGCTGAAGAGTTTGTTCGAATAAGGTAATCGAAAAAACTATTGGGTTTGAAAAAAATATATTAACGTTTTATTGAGAAAAACTACTTACCATCAGTAGTTATTAACGCTCGCTAATTGTGTCGTCTTTTTTCATTGTAAAAAGGTATTCATAATTCATTTTCTTTTGAATTTTTCTTTAAAAAAAAATTATTTGCTTCATTCATTATAATATTAAGTACTGGTATTCTACAAGTTCGTAGCTTTTTTTAACTACTACATCGCAGCCTACGGATAACGTAGCACATGCTACGCCGTAGCCAAGTCCGTAGCAAAAGTTGATCGTAACGTCAATTCACTATAAAGAGCCTTCCCGGGAAGTTCCCGTGGGAATTTTGGAAAATTATTTCTTATCGGCCTACCTACTTCATTCAAAAACAACCTCCACGTTTCATGTCTCTACGATCAGGCTGTACGTTGATCTGTCAGTCACTCCGGACAAATTATTATTTTATATGTATACATTTATTATACAGATATGCAATCGTTTATTTCAGAAATTAGACCTTCACAGGCACTTTTTCTTGTCATTTACAACTTGTTTAAATAAAAAAAATAAACTACGTTATATACTACCACCATTTCGGACACAAGCAAAATGGCAACCGGTAAAAAGAAATGGCGAAAGAAAACCGGTTACGGCCTTTTTTGTCATTTTGTACTTTTTTTTTTTTTTTTTTTTTCTTTTTTTTTTCCACTCATTAGTTACAATGTAGGTATAAGTACATAAAAATTTATAAGAAGAATACGCGGAATGTTATACACAATGGTGTGGAATGAACAAGTCTTAAATCTACAATAAAATAAAAAAAGTCAGTACTGACAAGAGTGAGCAGACCAGTCCCCCCAGGCAGCACCCGTTCACGAGTTGACGCGAGAGTCAGCCATCGCTATGCTCAACCATATTAGAGGGAACTCAGCGACCCGACTCCCGACGCCACCGATATATGAGAGGCCCGGTGGTCGAGTGGCTAGCAATGGTCACTTTATCTCAAGGGACGCGGGATCGAATCCTGCGTAAGGCAAACATTTGTGTGCATGAACATGTCTGCTTGCCTTGGTCTGGGTGTTTTCTATGTATTATAAGTATTTAAAAAAAAAAAGTATTTAAGTATATCAGCAATCTAGTACCCATAGTACAAGCCTAGTTGCTTAGTTTAAGACTAGATGGCGTTGTGTGATTCGTCCAAAAATATTTATTTATTATAAAATCATATTTTAGTTAAGCAATATCATTTTAAGATAAGTTCTCCCTCAAATATGATATTCCCTCTTGTCAATAACATCTATATTATTCGCAAAAGACATAAATTGAAGCAGATACTTTCTGCCAATCATCTATCCGTCGATCATTAAGGTGCCGTCACACCTGCCCCGTGCCCCAATGGTAATATATCACTGCCTTCAATAACGTGGGAATACGTACACTATGCATAGGGGATGATAGAAAATATTTTCGTGATGTTTGGATACGGTATTTTTATAAAATCTTTTTGATTATGTGTCATTTAAACCGATGATGGTGCGTTGGTAGTCATCGGCTTCAGAGGACGTTCGATTCTCGCTCGGGGCAAACAGTTTCTGTGATGTCAATGTCTGGTCCCAAAAAGGCTTTTGTGTTCCAGAAAACGGATATATTATTGTTATAGAAAACCCGGAGAATAAACACAAGTATCGCCATATAAATGTTTGCTCCGAGAATAGAATCCACGTCCTCTGCCGAAGGATAACTACTAACACACCATACAATATACACCACATGTTTAACTGAATTATGGCAATAAGTTGAAACATTAACTAACGAGAGGTAGGGTACAGCGGATAATACGCTCAAATCGGAGCAGCCCTTCTGGGGAAGGACCTCCACCTTATAGAAGATCGTAGCCAAATAGCATTAGTCTCGGCCATGCTGCCTACGGTGAGTAAGGTCTCCAAAGCTCCACTTGTGGGGGTTGGGAGGATTGACAACGCGTGAGTGATACCCCCCGGTATTGCAAGCGTCTATAGGCTACGGTGATGCTTACCATCAGGCGGGCCGTATGCATGTTTGCCAACTTTGTGGTATAAAAAAAAACACCCCGGGTTGTATACATTTTTAACATATCCAAACTGTCGATACTCCAAGTGAATACCAGTTTTCTGGAATTCACAAAATTGTATAAAGACCCCCCCTCCCTTACTTGGCACGTGTGTATACGTATTTACCACGATATTATTTTACGCGAAGCCTCCTTTACGTCAGGTAATATTTACATAAACATGTGTTACTGAAAACAAGAAGAGTTTCTTGACTGTTCTTTTTACGTTTTTGTGAAACTCTGGAATCTCAATAGAATACTTTAAGTTTAGTTAATTTGGTCACTGACAGTTGTAAAAAAGTATTTAAATTGCACATTAGGATTCAACCTGTTTCTCTTTGTCTAAGATTTAATTTTTAAATTCTCAAGAATATGGGAATAATTGAATTGCGGGATTGTAGCCGCGTAGTGCATTCAAAAAACTTCCCCTAATCCCAGACACAGTACTAGTCTCTGTCTGGTATCTGTTTTAAGTAAACAATACCTGTATTAGGAGAGCTCTTCTATGATCTTTGATACATTTAGTCATTGTTTAACAAAAGGGATATATATTCGATGTTTAATAAATTGTCTATGAATGATGTAATAAAAATATTAAATATCTGCATGAGAAAAAAAGCAAAAAAAGCCAAATAATTTCACCCGAACACAAACGTTCGGTACATAAAAAAACAAGGTAATAAAAGATGTTTTTAAGCATTACATTTGTACTAACCGCCATAGGCCTTAACAGTATACATATAAAGTTGAATATTGAGTAGAAAGTTAAAACAGCTTGGTCGTACGGTACATTTAATTTTGGTAAGCGCCGTGAGCAAAATAAGCGACGAAACGTCACAGGTTTAAACGCTTTGATGACGTCATAAAACCCAGTCGTTATCAGGCGTGTGGCCTACATAAATCAGTGGTCTGTTTTGTATAAGCGACTTTCAACTTTAATCTTCGAATACAAGAGTTATTTTCGTTTAATTTGTCGCTTAAAATTTCAAAATAGGTACGCTGAAAGCGCCGCTGTAAAATGTTTAACATGTGAATCAGGCCTTACGTGACACATTATATGACATATGTGCGGTTGTTTTGTTAAAAAAAAATTAAATTGTTATCTATATAAAATTCAAAGTCCTGATTGACTGACTTACTATATATATATCTACGCACAGCCCAAACCGCTGGGTCTTGTGACTTCAAATTTGGAATGTAGGTTCCTTACAACGTCCAGGACTCAGGAGTGAAAAATCCTTCTTAGTACAAGAAAAGATTTTTCAAAATCCCACGGGAAAGCGAGATATACGCACACTATCGTGCCAAAGGTAGGATGGACACACCACCGGGTCAAATTAGATCCTCGCTCGCTGGTGGTGTGGTCTGTCTTTTAGGCTAAGCGTAAAGGCCCATTTAGACGACGTCAATTTCTTGAACATTCAAGAGCAATAATTTATAAATTTACATGCAATTTAGTGGGAGCAATTAATTGTCCTTCAAGAATTTGTAAGCAACTGTCGTTTAGACAATGCATAATATCAATTATGGCTATAACATTATTGTATGCAACCAGCAATAAACTGGCGTCGTGTAAAATGAGCCTTAAAAATCGAAAAAACAAAAAAATTTAAAAATTGGATTACACTTGTTTACATAACAAAAAGTATCAATTGAAAAAAAAATATCCTAAATCGTTCAGTGCATATTTCATACATCATCGCTATCACGCCTTATGGTAAAACCTCCCAACCCGCATTTATGAAATTTACGAGTCAATCTGACGTTTCGTTTGATGTCATTATGCGTTCCGTTTTTATGTGACATTCATTTGGGAACGTCACATAAACTATTTTTGGACTATCAACGGGCTGTCGTAAAATGAAACGCGCCGGTGTCTCATTGAATTTTACGATGGGACTTCAGTTTTTGTATATCCTATGAGGGATGTGTTTTGGTCATCATTGGCCTGGTATAGGTATTGAATGTTGTTTCGGTATAATTTAATGATAGTTTTTAGCATAACATTTTACTAGTTATGTATGATATTGATACAGACACAGTTTACTTGGCTTGGTAGCTTAAAATGATCGGTAAAATAAAACTGATTTGTACAGGGTTCTAGAGTGAGGCAACTATGCAAATATTTTGGATAGAAAATATTCTCCCTTGTCTTCTAGATCTAAAAAAACTTTAGTAAATATTTGTATTTATATTAGTTAGATTTTCAAAATACAGAACGCGCACACCACCACACGTCCGAAGGATGTAAAAAAAAAACGATTTTGTACGTTTTTATTGTCACTTGACGAAAGTAGGTCTTTTAAAAAACCTATTAATATAACAAGCTTTCTTAATTAAAACCCCGTATTTCTACAGCCCTAATAAAAATAGCTATACTATGACGTGAGCAAAACTATAAATAATACCATTCGTCAAACTTCAAAGCCGTGATTAGCTCGAAAAACTCATTTTGGGATATGCCTCCCATTTACCGAGGCTCTAACCGCTGATCGGCACGCTACCTCACCCGATTATTACCGTTTCACTTGGGTATACTCCTAGGTTTGTATGCTGTCCTGGTAACTGCGTTTTATACGGACAAAAAATACTCTTCGAATTCCTAGAGATAAGTCAATAAAAGATTTATGGAAATATGCCTATTACAAGGACTTTCGAATTGTCACTTTTTTTCTTACTATTATTTCAGACGGCACATTTTTACAGCCAGCCAATGAAAGAGACGAACAGGGCTGTAAACATGATTCAAGTATTCTAAATATTGCGTGAAAGGATTTACTCGAGTTTTTACTTTTGAATAATATTCATAAGTATTTAAGTATATTTACCAGCAATTTAGTACAAGCTGAGTGGCTTAGTTTGGGACTAGATGGCGTTGTGTGATTCGTTTCAGAATTATTTATTTATTTATTAAATACTAGTGAAACCCGCGCAACTTCGTTTGCGTGTATCCCGTTTTCCCGTGGGAATTTTGCAAAATCCTTTCTTAGTACACCCCTAGATTTCGTAAGGAACCTCCATTCCAAATTTGGAATCTCTAAACTAGACCCAGCGGTTTAGGCTGTGCGTTGATATTTATCATTATAAATTTTATTTCAGAATTAAATTCCATATTTAGGTTAGTAAAACAATGTACTTAGAAACTATGGTTAGTTAATAAAAAACAAATTATTTTGTATTCACCATAGGTGGTCTTGAACCAACATGGGTCTGGTTCCAATGCCTAACAATAGGACAACAATAACGATAACGATAAGCTGGCTATCCCTGCCAGAAGGCTGTTGGAGCTGTCTCGGACACGGCGCCACACCGAGGCTACTCGCTTGCGCATTATAGTTTCAAAACCATCTGTACGAGCTTCGGCAAACATTCCCATATTTAGTTAAGTTAAGAATTTTATATATATAATATAGATTGTACTATTTCATAACGATGATGATGTTTACATTATTAGCATAAAAACCTTTATTCTTAGTTCTCTATCATGCCCTGGACACATCTTTCATTGGTATGTAATTGCTATTTTGCATGATTTTTTTGCCATAAAACTTTATTAATATTCTTCCATTTTAATTGGTGTAAAGATAGTCAAATTACTTGTCTTGTTATAAAGTGCAGCTGAGCGACAAGCGATTTACAAACTCGGGAGATAAGACTGAGAAAAATAGCGTCGCCAGCTTCCTAATTAACATAATACGTCAAGAGCTCCCTGGCACATTGTCTCGACCAAATCTTATTTGTAAAACGTTAATTTAGTTAGAGAATGCTGCTTTTTAAACTACTAACGATGCCATTTGTAAAATTATATTAAAGTATGGCCCTGCAATTCGCTTTTAATTTAGATAATTGTTATAGGAATGCTAATGGTGACTTGCAATAAAAAAAATTAAGTTAATGACACATTAAAGTATTTCTATCATTGTCAAACGAATATATCTAATAGATATAAAATTTAAAGTTTTGACTTATTTAACTATATATCAAGGTACAGGCCAAACCGCTGGGTCTAGAGATTCCAAATTTGGAATGCAGGTTCCTTACGACGCACGTCTAGGGGTGTACTAAGAAAGGATTTTTCAAAATTCCCACGGGAAAACGAGATATACGCAAATAAAGTTGCGAGTATTTTACTAGTTATGTATATAAGTTAATTTTTGTTAATAGAATGTAAGTTAAGGTAATGATTAATGTTGCAATGCCCTAACAGGGCTGGTGTCAAGGAGCTACTTTTACATATAAGACCATTTGTCTTTTGTTTAATTGTTTTATACCACACTAGCTTTTTTGCCCGCGACTTCGTACGGGAAGTTCCGGACCCGTTCCCGTGGAAACCACATTGAATTTTGGTAAAAGCTATAGTCTATGTCACTCCCTGATAACGTAGCTTTCTACTGGTGAAAAAAATTTTGAAATCGGTCCTGTAGTTTCGGAGCCTATTCAATTCAAACAAACAATCAAATCTTTCCTCTTTATAATATTAGTACCTATAGAAGCATAGATAAAGCAATAAATAAATTAATAAAACTAAAGAAGAAAGAAATTGCGATTTAATACAGCTATTTATTACCTATATAATTATTTTTTCACATATAAAGACTATTTTAAGTAGGAACAACTAACCAGATTAACATTATGTTCGTAAAATTAAACGAAAAATACTTAATCATGAAATTGAATTTGTTTTACGTAAAAATTGATTTTAAAATTCAATTTCAGAAATCGAGTTTAATTAATTTACACCCCATAATCTTAAAATACAGCTCAATAAATAAAAAAAATCTCGTTCAAATTGGTACCTCTAATAAACTAGGGCTGGCCGAACCCGGAAGGCTCTTCCTATATTAAATGAAATATTAAGGTCCCCGTGAATTATGACATAGTTTAAATGACAAGAGTAAGCGGAAAAGTGAAAATAGTAGAAGAGAAAAAAGAATTTATGAAAATGGTCATGAATGTAATAGAAGCTTAAAAGGTGCGGGTGAAATCAGGACTTCCCTGTCTACCATGTGAACGTTTCGTCAATCAAATTTAATTATAAGAAAACATTGATTTGTTTCTTAATGCTTTTATGTATGTCTCATGAATTCCAATAAAAGTATAGATACAGTATAAAGGAAAATTTTGTGAATTGCACATAATTTAGTTATATAGCTAATAGATTTATTTACATCTCCAATCGTACACGTACTACATATTACAAAAAATATTCAAACACAAGTTACAAAATTGGGTTTAGGGCGCTCCTTCGACCGCGAGCATTCGCGTGTAATGTAACATTATAGATTCGACTTTGAGTATTACATTACAATACTACTCTCTCACTGATGTAATCTCGTTTTGTATCATTACAAGGTGAACATTGTAATGCTCGGTTCTCCTCCCTCACTGATGAAATGCTCGAAACTGAACGTTACATTACACGCGGATGCTTCCGGTGGATTTATTAAATGCATGTGTACGCTGCAGTAAAATGCAAAAAGGGTATGGCTCAGTGATAACATAGTTATTTACAAGGCACCTTTTCATTAACTTAGACCACAAAAAAGGGTTGAGTGTACACTGACAACCACAACATTAGACTCGGTAATTAAATATTTCAACTGATTAACTACATAAAGGGCCGAAGAAGTGCTTTAAGGCGCTCAGGGGCGATATTATTTTTAATTTGGTCGCAGGCCAAAGATTTGCGAGTGACGTTCGGGGGTTAAGATTTAACGTTAAAAGGGGTTGAAATGGATGTTCTGACAAGCCATTAAGCTGAATATTAATCGGCTTTGTCCTTTTTCCGATTCTGTTTTTGGTATTTAAAGGTTATGTCATAATTATATACTTAGGTAATTTGTATACAAGTTTCTGTCAGGTTATGGCTTATGTTAATTGCAGTTAATGATATATGCCCTTATAATTTAATAAACTATAGAAATTCTCTTCTTTTGAAACAAGGGATATTTGGAGATTCCCATTATGACGAGACTGTGAATCCATGAATAGTTATTCCATGAATAAAAAGAAACGTCAGTATATTAAAAGAACTTTAAACAAAGAAAACAAAAGAAGGTCCATTCTTTTGTTTGCTCTTAAGAAAAACAATTCCGTGAGTCCCAATTTACTCTAAATACACTTCTAGTGCTCAAGAAGTTTAATTACAAGACTCGGTACAACTAGGGGAGATAATTTCTTAGAGCCTATTTGCTAGGGGCGAGGGGGTGAGTGGGGGATTTAATCATAGCGACCCAACTGGACGATAAAGTCCGCTGAAGACGGATCTATGGTTGAAGTGACGAATGGAAAAATTTATTACATCACTCGCTGTTTACCGTGGATTCGTCTGAATGTTCTTATGAGAATTTCGAAAAATAATACCTATAAGGGCTCATTTAGTTAGACGAGCGGCATGATTGAGCTATATAATTGTAAAAATAGTTTTTAGATATCAAAATTTTTTGAGATTTTATATCACTGATAATTTGACACTCCAATATGTATGTGTCAAAATTGAGTTATAAATAAATTAAAAGTAAAAAAAATATATTTAAAAACAAGCTTTTATTTAATTGCGCTAAAAAGAATAAAATAAACTTTTCTTTTAAAACTTTAACTATCAACTTATAACGTCATTACACAATTTATATGACTTAAAAGCTTGTCGCGAGATTTAATTACTAACATTTATTCGTAGTACGAGTAAATGTTAGTTCGATAACTATGTTTTCTTATACAGGTAAATCTCGCGACAAGCTTTTATGTCATATAAATTGTGTAATGACGTTATAAGTTGATAGTTAAAGTTTTAAAAGAAAAGTTTATTTTATTCTTTTTAGCGCAATAAATAAAAGCTTGTTTTTAAATATATTTTTTTTACTTTTAATTTATTTTTTACTTTTTAGTTATCACTGGTCAGGTTTCGCAGTGCCATCTATTGTCGAAAGGCGGTACTAGTCTAATAAATTTATTTGTTATAACTAGCACCAGCAATTAGAATACCTATATAATTTCCTGATTTTACTACAGTCACCCTGCGACAAACTAAACGGGTGTATGTACCCATCAAAAATAAAATACCGACCAAGGGCAAGTAGAACTCGCGCATGAGGGTTCCTTCCCATAATCATACTAGTCATACTATCATACTAATATTATAAATGAGAAAGTGAGTTTGTTTGTTATTCCTTCACGGCTTGACTAATCAGTTGATTATTATGAAAATTTGTATATATATTGTCAGGGGTACAGAGCCCAACATACCTTTTTACCCGTGAAAGTATGTCAATCCAAAGGGAAAGTATTTTTTCTACTATAGAGGGCGCTGTATGGGATGCTATCGGCCAACAGATGGCGCCACAAGTCGCGCTATGGATTGTTTTGTTGTCAAACGAGATCTATGTCATAAAATTAACACGAGCGAAGCCGCGAGGAAAAGCTAGTCGTAGCTAAAATACATTTTAATTCAAAACCGGTATAAAAAGAGCCATATACCAATGTAAAATGTACCAAGGGTAGGATCACATTATATTGGTTGTTTAAAGAAGAAGAAGTAACTACAAATTTACAATTTTCAGATTTATTCCTGTACTTGTGCTACATTATCTTGCTTCTTGCCAAATTTCATGATTCTAGGACAACCGGAAGTACCCTATAGGTTTTTGGTCGGAACGGTTTTGTACGAAAAACGGAACACAAACGGCTGTATCGTAATTTTGTTATCATAATATTGTATTGTCATCTGATCTACAGTTTTAAGCAAAATTTCAGCTCAATCGGTCTTCGGGAAGTGGTTAAAATTTTCGTTCCAAGATTCCGCCCTTACATACATTCATACATACATACATACATACATACAAGTCAAGTTAAATAAAAGCTTTTAATTATTAAAATGGAACTTGTTTCGTGGTGTCAGTCGATGAAATACCCGTAATGTGATGATTCTTTTGGTATTCCTAATTCCTATTTATAAAACTTACGGTAATAGTCATTTGATCGCCGTAATGGGTTAAAATGAACTGAAGGATGAAAATACCTGTAACAAAAATAGAAAAATATAAGTTTACGTTAAACAGTCCGATAGTTTAGTTGGTACTGACACCGCAAGTATCGAAAGGCATATGTTCGATCCTTGGATAGAATAAACTTTAGAGTTTGTGTGTTTTTTAACTATTTTTAGTATTTAGGTGTTTATAAAAAGTAATGCTGTTTCAAATAGGAGCTAATGGCGCTTTGTGTTGTTAATTGATACTTTATGTACAATTTATAAGTTAATATTAATTAAAATTAGTTTCCTGAACTTTTAGAAATAACGATTCCTTTGTTTATAACCTTAAATTCAATTTCCTTTCATTCAAGTCAGAATTTGAATAGGAAATTATCCGATATTCGAGTGAAATCAAGCGAGAACCAATCAAAATTATAATAACTGTTTTAAGTGACATATCCATTATAAAATGACCAATGAAAACGTGTAAGATCCCCCGCATTAATAAGTAAATGTATGAGATTTGAGGGGCGGCGAAGGTCTGTGTTAGCTGGTGGAATATTCTCTCAAGACATTGACTTACTGAAGCGTTTTCGTTTAGTTTAATATTGGAAAATTGATTTTGTGAAATATGAACAGATTTGACAGGAATTACAGTTGAATAAAATGGCTCGATGCCGCAGTCTGAGTGGCGATAGTGATACTACATCTTTCATATATCCAACATTTTCTCAACTCGGTTGTCTATCAAATTATTTATTAAAAAAACCGGACAAGTGTGTCGCTCCACAAAGTATAGAGAATATTATGGTATGTGTTACGCCTTTCTTGCTTGCAGTTGGGTGCAATACCACATTCTAATTTTCATCAAAGAATTGTACGATTTCATCAAAGAATTTAAATTTCATAAAAATTTGGCGGCTATTATTCGGTAACTAGTAAAGCCTATATAACCGTTACAGTTTTCATTGTAGAATCACTATATGGACTACTACCACGGTGTACAGTACTACCATTATTTTATCGAATTTTTAAACACAAGACTTTCGGAGATAGATCGGGGCGGGGTCTACCGTATTAAAAAAAAATTGACACGTAAATGTAAATAATTCGCAAATGGATCCTTGTATCGAGAAATGACTTCTCATGCAACTATGCAATAAAAATATAAATGTATTTATTACACATATTTACAG